>CM060476.1:4748732-7148732 GCA_030544235.1 Lepturacanthus savala | reverse complement strand
GGACTGAAGACTTGCTTACTAATAGACAAATAGGGCAAATCTGTGAATGTCCTAGAGTTGCTCAGCCAGAACCCTGACTTGAACCCCGATCAAAGATCTCTGGAGAGACCTGAAAATATCTAGCTATGGTTCCCATCCAACCTGACAGAGCTTGAGAGGAGCTCCACGGCCAAAGGTGCTTCAAGTAAGCACAGTGTAATACTCCTTCTGGCATACCTACCTCCATACCTATGGGCAATTTAGAGTCTCCAATTAACCAAAGTATGTTTTTGCACCGTGGAGCCAGAAAACCTGAAGAAAACCCACGCAGACACACGTGCAAACTCCACACAAAAAGGTCCGAACCCAAGTCCTTGAACCTGTGACCTTCTTGCTGTGAGGCAACAGTGCTACCCTTTTTAATACTTGTATCAATGTCACATATTAAAGTTGTCTTATTTACTAAATTAGCAAAAACATCTAAAATCCTATTTTTGATCGGTATTGAGTGTAGAATGAAATAATTAAAGCGCTTTTAGCATAAGGCTGCAACATAATGTATTAAAAAAAAAGTGAATCAGAGAATAAATCAGCCCTGAGGCAGTTGTCTGAGCCCAGGTGTGTACTGTAGCCCCATTTGAGTCTGATGGGGAGGGGTGAAAATCATTACAGTTCCATCAATCATTGATCCCCTATATAAAACTCTCTTGTCCGTTTCGAAAGGAGGTAACAGTTAATAATCTGAAGCGGTGGCAGTCTATTAAGTAATGTGATGGCAGAGTAAATGGGCAGCTGGTGACTGCAATGTCAGGATCAAACCCTTCAACATCTCCAAACTACACAAACTGCAGGAGATATTAGACATTAAATTTGTAAAGTAGTAAGGGAAGCAATAAGGACGGAGGAAACGATTACGACGAAGGTGCAGAAAGACTCAAACGTAACAATAATAAACCAGAGGGAGAAAAGAGAGAGAGAGAGAGTAGGGACAAAGACAAAGAGGGGAAATCTGTTACGTGGCTCTTACTCAGTACTTCATCCTTGGTCCATGTGTTGTCTATTACCTCCTGCTTCTTTGTTTCTGCCCTACTTCCAGCGCACATACCCGCCGTGCCAACAACACGCCAGCCAAATTAATAGGAAATACACACACACACACACACATACAAACACACTGGAATGAGTGCCAGCATCCTTGCTCCAAGCTGGCGTGAGTACAACACACTGTTGCTTATCCAGTCAGAGCTTCCACCAGAGGCTATTTTCCAATCAAATCAAAGGAAAAGGGGGCTTAGCAGGTAGACCCGGGCCTTTGTCTGTGGAGCTGGATGGATGAAACAGACACTATGAGAATGTCCTCAGCGCTTGCTTAGTTGCTTTAATCCAGTGTTGGGCGGTCACTGTAATCCGCTCACTTGGATAACATCATTACAACATAAAAACAAACATTATAATCAAACCCGGAGATTATTATCAAATTACTAAAAAAAAAAAAAAAATAACGTACTTATAACTCCAAATTTTTTGCTTGTTTGTTGTTCGGAGTTGTCAACAGCGAGCCGGCCTGACACAAGGCGCCGCATGACGTGTCCAGTGGAAAAGCAGACAAGTGCATTTTTTGGCAAAAACACTTGAAATCTGTGGTGGTTTAGCCCGCAAAAACACTTAAGAATACATAAGCCTTCAAGAGTCTGCCTAACATTGCTGTGTAGGCAACCAGAGGTTCTCATTACAAACCCACATGATATGAAACATCCCCTCGATGGAACACATATTGTCCGCATGTCTCAATTACAGCCTGGATTCTTTACTTAAACACACACACACACACACACACACACACACACACACACACACACACACACACACACACACACACACACACACACACACACACACACACACACACACACACACACACACACACACACACACACACACACACACACACACACACACACACACACACACACACACACACACACACACACACACACACACACACACAGGGAAATATGCATATAATGATGCTTGTGTGTCTATTTGCTCACATAATCGCAAGTAAGGACTCATAGAGAAAAAAAAACCAAACGTCATATTTATGTAGTAAAGTAGTTGTACAGTATGAGAACAACACGCACTTATACTTCACACACAGGCTTATGCCGACTCCTCCATTCCACTAAACAGAACCTGCTGTGTCTCTATGTGTGTGTGTGTGTGTGCGCATATGTACAAGTGTGTTTGGGCTTGGCCAGGCAGCGGAGCTCTCTCAGGTTACACACACACAGGAAGGCTCAGAGCAATAACAAAGGCCTTTCAAAGGAACCCTCAGCAGGTTAAGATAAAATGTTTTCGCTCAAACTGATAAAAAGCATCTGCAGCTTAAATGAACAGGCGCTGGTATCAGTGGCGTGGTATGCGCTGCAGATCGGCCGGCACTGATTAAAACGGACACCGGGTTGTCTCTCTCTTTCCATCTCATAAAGAAAAAGACACACACAGTGTTAAGAGCATGTGTGTATTTGTGTGTGTGTGTGTCCAGTCTGGTAATAACAGAAGCACCTGTGAGGTTAAGTTCCAGCTCTTAATCCATACCTCACCGATAATAATGTCCACAGTTAGAAACAGAGGAGGTTTATTGTGTTACTGAGCTGTTCTACACTGTAAACTCTTCACATGTATGTTTATGTCTACACAACACATGCTACATAAGGTGGTTTGATACAGAAA
Organism: Lepturacanthus savala; assembly: GCA_030544235.1. NCBI lineage: Eukaryota > Metazoa > Chordata > Actinopteri > Scombriformes > Trichiuridae > Lepturacanthus > Lepturacanthus savala. The sequence goes on along the minus strand of CM060476.1, from coordinate 7,146,020 downwards.
GCCTGAGTCTCTCATGTGGAGTGGTTTCAAGTGATGTGTTAGTTTGCAGTTTCGCTTCTTTATAACCACACAGTCAGCTCAGCAATGAGCCAGGAGGAATAGGAGCAGGGCATGAGTGTGTGTGTGTTGTATTTATGCATGGTCATGCTCACATCTGTGCTGTCACTGCAGCTTGTGTACGTACCGTATGAGTATACCACCTCTGCAACTTTCACTGAGTTTAAGTTACAACTCAAAATAGAGGCCTCCATGATGGGATTTGGCACCAACATGCTGCTTTATGCAAAACTGAACGACTTCAAAGGGTCTCATTTTTCCTGTTTTCCAGGGTTTTATTTGAAGATTTTATATCCCTAATATGATAGCTTTGTGGTTTTATTACTTTAGAGTTGTGACATCACAACTTGACCAAAGTCATGCCGGATCATTTTAAGGCACGCTTTTCTGAATAGAAGCTATGTGCATTTCTCTGTGATTTAAGCCTATTGAAACATGGGACAGTATTCATATCACACCTAAACCTTATTATACAACCAAAAAGCAATCTAAACTGCACTTTCTACAATTAAGGTGCACATTTAAAAATAAAAAAAAATCTGGATTCATACACAACCTATTAGCAGTGTGTCTCACCTGGAAGCCCTGGATGCGAGCCAGGTAGTCCAGCTGCTGTGCGGGTTGCACTGAGACGCCGCAGGCCAGTGACGAGTTCTTCCCCTTCATGGGCAGGGAGGCGTCGGCTGTAGACGACTGGCCGTTCAGCAGCAGCTCCCTGGCCATGGTGGCGGTCGGGCTGGGCGAGGAGGCGGAGCCGCTGTAATACGGTTGGTGGCCCGGGGGCAGCGGGGCGGAGCAGGGCCCCATGTCTTTGGGCGTCATGTAGTTGACGGAGCCGCCACCGCCGCTGCTGCCGCCGGGGCCCGGGGCGCCGCCCCCCTGCTTCCTGCTGGCCTCCATCTCCTGGTAGACGTCGGGGCTGAGGTGGAGCAGACCCTTCTGGGCTGGATGGATCAAGAGGAAAGGGATGGGTGGAGTAGATGGAGAAGAAATGGATAGAAATCAGTTACATGGTTGATGAGAGGGCAGAAGGGACAAAGATTCACGGAGAGAGAGAGAGAGAGAAAGTTGTCATCATGGCTCTTGTTTGTTACTGAAATTATTTGCATGCACATCCCTCGCTCGCTCACTACCGCACAATGCCAGGGCAAATTTGTGCATGCGTGTGTTCCTAACTGTGCCCATTTGTGTGTGTACAAGCCAAGCGAGTGTTGGCTCCCAAAACTGGCATTCCATCACCCAACGTAGATGACAGTTTCGTGCGGTTTGGCAGTTCCGAGCACTATCAAAGCGTCTGCTGGGAAGCGCACACACACACAGCCTGTCTTTCTCACTCCGAAACACAAACACAGAGACACAAACGGAGCATCTACCAATATCAACAGAGCAGTTATGATTTCATCACTGTTGGGGAAAAAGCGCCGTCAGCTCCACGGCATCCGGCTCCGCTTGGGACGCCGACGGGAGGGTCTCTCAGAAGCTGGTTCGGTTTTTCAGATCAGGGTTGTGGGGATATTTCAGTGGCTCGTGGAAACGTCCAGAGCAATTTGAATCGGGGAGACCGCGGCACCTTTGTTGTCCGTCCGGCTTTTCTTTAACAGCGCACGGCTCGATCCAGACACGCTACTGCGGTTCTCGCCAGCTGAGCGCAACAATGCTCTAAGGCCGCGTTCCAACCCGGACCGTTCGTTTATATTGGCTTCTCGCGCCCTGACGTCACTGTCCCGAAATGGTCCTGACAGGTGGAAGGAGGAAACACCAGTGGGTTTAGAATTAATTCTTTCATCACTCTAGCGGCTTGCGATGGAAGCGAGAAGGAAAATAATACGAGGCGTGAAAGACGAGCGAAGGAGGAGATGTGAAGGGAGAGAAAAGAGGATAAAAGAAGGATGAGCTGGGAGCCGGTTCAGATGGGAGAGGAGGTGGTGATGAGTGGATGTGAAAACCATGCGGAGCCTCCGAAGCCCAGCCAAGGTCACCAGAGACAGGAAGACCAGCTGTGTATGTGCATGTGTGTGTGCACGCGCGTGCTTGTTTGTGTGTGCATACGGACCAACAGCTGGGAGAAAGTGCTGGACCGAGCGCATGACTGACAGGCCACTTCCTGTTTGAGTTAACATTACCATCACACATACACACTTGTAGCCTGCTCTTGTCTGAAGGGTTCTGGGAACCTGCAGACAGCGTTTCCCATTATGAACAATGAAGTTTGCCTTTCCAGAGAGGCAGAGAAGCTGAAGGAAACAGCAATGAAATCAAGGACTTATTACTCATACTACAACAGACTGACCCATGCCAGCAATGACACAACTGCTAGGATTTTTTTCTCCCCCCCTCCCAATCTTGATGACAAGTTTAATTTGAATTTACACAAGTAAAACTCGCAGGCCTGTGCATTCTGAATGTAGCATCATAAAAAAAGAAAGGTGTTAGCCAACATGACATCAGCTGTGGACAAAGAGTTTTGAGGGTGAATGTAATCCATGTGAGAGTGTGCACGTTTTGTCTGTCGAAGTGTGTGTGTGTGTGTGTGTGTGTGTGAGGATGTTTGCATGTGATTGAGTGCTTGAAGCTGGTGTCAGATGGCAACCGAGAGCGTGAGAGCAAGAAAGAGCAAGAGTGAGACAAAGGAGGAGAGACGGCGAGAGTGAATAAATAAGAGTGACGGAGTGTATTTGTGCGTGAGGACGTCGGACGGAGATTGTGAAATTGTGTACATGAAGTGGGAGCAAGTTGGAGAAAGAGGAGAGCTGGGGCTGGGGGGGGGACTGAGAAGTAGGGAATGAAAGAGTAAGGGAGAAGAGTGTGTTTGTGGTGCTGGTTCCAGGCAGTTTCGGAGGGGTCCCACCCAGACTCGGCGTCCGGTGGGCCAGGGGAGCGCTGGAGGGAAGCCAGAGCCAAGCATGAGACTGATCGAAAACAGATAGGGCCGGAGCCCGCTGCTATAAATCACCACAGTGGAGCAAGACCTTCACATAGTTCACACATGCACACAATGCACAGACACACACACGGCACACACACACACACACATATGCACAGCAGGAAATGAAATGTGGCAACTCGAGTGAAAAGCCCTGCTGCAATACCCATGGGAATAGAAGGGAGAAAAATCACTCTCTTCTTACTCCGTTCTCTTCTTCTTTTCTTTTTACGCTCCCTTCCTGTCTCTAAGCCACCCCGTTTGTTGTAGCACTGCATCCCACAGCTCACACAGGGCAAAGGACAGAACCACACACACACACACACACACACACACACACACACACACACACACACACACACACACACACACACACACACACACACACACACACACACACACACACACACACACACACACACACACACACACACACACACACACACACACACACAATGAGTGCCTGTGGTTGCCTGAGGTGTGAGTGTGGAAGAGCAGGAACGGAAGGACGGAGCAATAAAAGGAGCAGCCAGTGACATATTTACCTAGTTTCTCCCACTTTGCCTTACATAATTCAGCGATGCTCTTTATGTAAAGTACGTCCAAAAAACCACACCCGTTAACGTTGTAATCCTTAAGGGATTCATATTGGAACCATTTCTTGTACTATTCATGGGATGTGCCCCCCCCCCCCAGAAAAAGTAATTTAATATTTCTAGTAAATCTCAGAGTCAGCCTTATCCAGGCAGGATTTAAAGTCCATCCCAAGAATTCACAGGAAATGATTTACTGCAGTGATTGGTTGATTAATCGACAGAAAATTAACAATTTGACAATAATGGTAATTCTTTGAGCAAAATTTTTAAACAGTCTCCCAAATATGGATATTATCTAGTGTTTTTAATAATAAACTGATTTTCTGTTTTATAAAATAAAAGACATTATCAAGCATTTTCAAGCGTAACCATTATTAGGTTACGCTTCTCCAGTAAATTAAAATCGCAACAATTCTCAATTTCACTGCAAACAGAGCATATAAAACATTGCTAATTGTTGGGGGGGGGGGGGGGGGGGGGGGGGAATTATGTAAAATCAAGCAATTTTGGCTGCAATATTAACAAAAAGCTGTGTTCTGGGAAGTCGGGATGGACATTTTACCAACGACACAATCAAATAAAATAATTGTTAGTTGCATAAAATGAAACATACAGATACTGCACATCATTTGAAAGATAAAATAAGGTATATATTTACAACTTGCGCAGGCATGTTGCTGGCTGCTTTTTTTATGCCACATATCCCTTTCTACTGCCCCCCATGGTCAAAACAACTATCTTTTCAAGCACCTTCGTGATCATATTGTCCTCAAATTGTCCAGGAGTGAAAGCTTCAGCTTAAAAAGCATAAAATCGTATTTAACAGTGAGAAAGATACTGTGATAACAACTTGTGAAAGTTGCAAAGAACTGACTGGAAGAAATTATCTTTAAACTTTGATGAAAGAGATCACATTCTTTGCTGTTTTTTGTTTTTTTTGTTTTCCCCCACAGCCAGAGTTTTCCCCATAAAACACATTTCAGCACCAACGCCAATTATCACTGCTTATCACGTCAAAACTGGTACCGGCAACTAATGTGAGATCTTATTTTTTGGTGAGAACGCTGCAGTTCTGTAAACTGATTTAGTTATTCCCACTTCTATTCAATAAACTGCATAGTCAATCAAAACAACTGTCAAACCATAAACATATTCCATTTAGCAATCACACACACAGAAAACTGAGACCAGCTGTATCTGTTTGAGTTGTAAATGGTGTTTATGCAATAAACATTATTCAGGCATTAGCGTCGCGTGAGTGTTGTGCGGTTTGGAGAACTTTAAAGCGATAATTAGCAGATAGTTAAGCCTCACGCTGAGTGCGAGATAAACTTCGAGTGGGAATGGCACCGGACCAAAGGTCCGCTCCAAACCAACGATAGGAATAACCGCCAAATAAGGAAGACTTCGTTTCCCAGGGGGCTCTGCGCTGGAGGTATTGGGCAACGCGAGGAGCTCGGGCTACCATAGAAACCACAACCGCCAACACAGTTTACACAAATCTTTTATCCATAAACACGAGTGAGATGATATATTCAGCGAGTTGGACCAACACAGAGATGGGTGCGATATAAGTTGTGGCGGTGGCTCCGTTCTCATCTGGACGCTCGAGTCGGAGTTTGGGACCAACACTGAGCAAACACAATAATTCTCAGTGATTAGTCTTACCAGTCTGCTTTGTACTTTTCAACATGAGAAAGCTGAAACATCACATTCATTCCCCTCTCCAGACTGTAGCTGGATACCCCGTGTCAGAGCGCCGCGGCGCTGCCAAATGCCTCCATTAGATCCGAGTGACGACAGCACATTCAAATCTAATAAGGCTATCTGTTTGTTTTCCACTCTGCTGCTCTGCATCGCACAGACCATTCATTTGTCCCCTAAACTGCTCTTTCTCAAGCTGCTGGCATTTACTCTGCTGGCATCTGGAGGGAAACTGCTTTGCAGTGTGTCCTTTTATCGAGCTGGCCCATCGCGAGAAATTAAACCCAGATATTACGATGTACGTAAATCTGCTTAAGCAACACCACACTATGAATTCTTTGCATAACTTATTTCACCTGCAATAAATTAACTTACTCCTTAACTCCCACACGATGTGGAGTGAATGGAAAAATATCTGCGCTGCCAGACACGGGAGACCGGGAAAACAACTGAAAATAGAAAGTGAAGTCTTGAAATAGAGTTGAGCGGAAGGCTTTTTCATTGTTTTTATTTTGATTACAGACAAGACAGCCAAGTTAACAACAGATACAGCTGATGCAGACCAGCTGTGTCCTACAAAAAAAATCGCATCCTGGCCCTTCTCTACCTCCCTCTGCGAAATTAAAAGTCCCTTAAGACCGTCACATTCTCCGTGTAAATTCAGACATAAATCCTGTCATGAAAAGTTTTTTTTTTTGCATTTGTCTATACTTGACACTGTCCATAAATGGAGGATTTTTTTCCAAATGTGGTGATGGCTACAGCGTCTGTCTTTTCCTAGTTCGTTTTTTAGCTAGTTTTATACTTCTGTCTTAAAGGTCAGGACCACAATTTGTCAAATTTCTTCCATAGAACTTTAAATTTAAAGTCCACCATCCTATATTCATTCTGTTCTGTGGTCCTTCTCCAGGTGGTTCAAGGTCTTCCATGTTTTGCAATTGATTTGATTTCGCAGTGTGTGGCCAGTCCAGTTCCATTTTCTACTTCTGATTTGGATTTTTTATTGATTCTTGCATGGTGCGTCCCCATGGGATGCTGTTGGACCCAGAATACTTGTAGGTAGTGGTGACGGAATGTCTGTAGTTTGTTGAGTACATTGGTGTTTATCTTCGGGGATTTGGATCCTGATGATATACAAACGATTTAATAATAGAGCAACAAATATGAACAGCAGTTACCAGCTGAGACTACCCAAAAGGGAAATAAGAGAAAACAGTATGACATACTGCTTCAAATATGAGTCTCCTTTGTAGTGAGCAGTATGTAATTATGGTATACTTTTATGAGGTCTCTATCTTATTAAGGTACTGCCTTTTGATTCTTTGCAACTTATTCTCATATCACATCATCATATTTACTGCTTCAACGTGTTTTTTTGTGTCTGTGTGTGTTAGGTTGTGTGTGTATGTGTAAGTGGGGCCATCTGTGCTTGTGTGTTAATCCTGAGTGAAAGGCCAGTTTTTTTTCTGTTTTTTTTTTTTGCACAGGAAGGCAGTGGGGGACTCCCCGGAGGGCCTCAGTGTGCCGGCCCTGTAAGCCAGTGTGAATGAGCCTGAATTCGCAGGCTCCCCACGAGGACGCACGGCCGATTAAGCTGACAGTCAGAGGCCCATTGACCAGTCACAGAGATTAAACGCCGGGCCATCTCGCCGGCTAAAACCACCTGCGGGATCGGGGCGAGCAATGGAGGGACGGGGAGCAGGAGGAGGAGGAAACGGGAGAGAGACACAGGGAGACGTGCGGATACTCACTGTTACTTGTCGCTTCGGTAAAAGGCGCCTTTTGTCCGTTCCAGCCTTTGTTGTCCATCTGTAGTGATGAGAGAGAAGGAAAGAAGAGGGGGGGGGGGGGGGGGGGGGGGAGGAGGAGGTAAGAGAGATGTAGATTCTTCAACAGACAGCTTCTTCACGCATGTCAGACAAGTTCCTTCCTACTGTTTGGGCCACAAAGAGACGAGCGCTCACTGAAGGGGACGCTTAAGAAGCCTAGTGTCTGTCTAGGCCAGCTATTTAATTAGGGGGGAGGTTTGTCAATGTTTAGTCCCCTCAAAAGGCTCCTTTTCAGTGTGTTACTTATGCTGTGGTATGCCAGCCAAACACACGCGTATGAAACAGAAACAAATCATTTCTGATATGTGTGACAGTTCAGGAGATGCACAGATCACCCACGATCCCCACGGTGGGAATGCGGTTCCCAAGAAGGGGAGGCAGGCAAGGATGGAGAGACGCAGGGATATTGCGAGAGAGAGAAAAAGATCTGAAGACAGACAACCTATCCTGCAAAACAGGAGCTTGGCAAACTCTGTTTAATCATTCCATAGAGGCCGGGGGTTGTCTAAGGATATGGAGACAAGAAGGCCGGTCCAAGTAATTCTAATAGAGATGTTTTCAGAGTTGTCAAGCCGGTGCGCAGCCGTGTATCAGCTGCTAACTCCTTTCTGTCTAAATATTCTGCCTTGAGTGGAACCAGAAAAAGGGTCTCACCTACTGCTGGGAATTAGCCTGAGAACAGCGATATCAAACGCACTTACATCCAGCACAGCAGACTCGCTTATCTGAAGCATCGGAGATCAAACGCATGGTCGTTTATGGGGGCAAATAAAACAAACGAGAAAGGCTTTTCTCCCTGTCGACACATGGAACAGGAGCATTTTCACGGTGCAGCGGGTTTAACATTACGTGGCTGTAGCTTTAGAGATTCATCAGATGTGACTCAACCGAGAGATTTCAGAGCTTGACTGTTTAATACGACGGCGAAGGGAAACACTGACTGCAAACCGGGCTGCGGCATCTCCAGTATATAGTATACCGATAAGATGCTGCGGCACATATCTAACTAATGAGCTGTCTGGGGAGTGATGAATATTCTACAGTGAGCGCAGTTATGTAACATTATATCTGAGTCAGCTCTCTGGAGCTTGAAACCCAAGGAGGTGAATTAAGATGATCAATGGGTGCTTGCAAAACATGTTTGGATCAGATGAGCTTGAAGGGCTTACGTAACAGTTTGGCAGCTCGGGGACTCGGGTTCAATGTGACGCTCACCTGAGCGTTGGTATTTCTTTGAATTCTGTGCATAAAATCGATTCGTTTACAATCTTTATGTAAGCCTTCAACATGCAGCTGTATAGGTACCAATCAAGCAGCATCACTGTCTCTACGGTGCGACTGCCAGTGAATACCAATAACAGTGTCCTATATAACAAATAGGTTGTTCTGTGTCAAAGCAGATGTGGTTGTTTGCGGTGCAGTCGTGCAACATTTCTGTTCATATCCTTGATGTTATATAGTTTTTATAGTCTCAAAAACATCTCATCTGAGATTATTTTATTCTAGAAAATGGAACCCCTCCAGTGAATATAGCATCAATATGGAAGGACATTGGTATTTTGTATACTAAATGACCATTAAGGTATTTATGGGCACCAGTATTCTGTCAAAGTACAAATTTATCACATTTTGTAAATGCATTCAAACAATGAAAAAGGCCCATCACATGATCTTAGGTTGTTTATTTTGTCAACAAACTATCCAAAACACAAAGAGATTAGATTATCAAGTCAAACGGTGAAAAGGAGAGATGTCTCACATTATCCTGAGAAGCTAAAACCAGATGTTTGCCATTTTTCTTGATCAATAACTTACAATATCAGTCAATTATCAAAATTGTTTTCACCGGCCCAGATCAAAATCACTAATCAATTTGATCCTGATGAGATAATGACTCAAAGGATATTCATAGCACACAGACTTACACCTGAGGTGGTTTTACGATTCGGTGTCAAATCAGACAGAATCCAGCAAAGACTCTGCAGCACCATGCTACAAAAAGTTTGTCTATATAAGGTTTGGGTCTCTAAACTAAGGTCTGTAAAACATTTGTTTGGCTCCAATGTTTTTCTGTTTTTTTGCCCCTTAATATTTTTATTTTTACACTCAAAAATGCCTCATCTAGCAAGCCATGTATGGGTATTACTATCTTGAAAAATATTATTCCTCGCCTCCTTAACCTGTGTAGGATGGAAGACAAACATGCTGTTAATATGGACCAACACCTTTTTGCATTGTTTTCTGCTAATGTTTCAATCATTAGATTCAGTCATACATTCTTTCCGCATACAATTAAGAGTAATTTAACACCCCCTGAAAATATTTCCGGTGACCTCCAGTGGTTCAACTTCTCACCTCATTGCAGTTATTTAGAAATGTACCGCAGGGCATGTCAGTGCAACTGTGACATCACAGGTGGGCGTGGTTACAGTTGCAGCCGAGCACATGTCTGACCATACCCAAACACATCCATGTGAGATGCTTGGACTTCAACCCTTCAATCAGAGCGGGTAGTGAAACGCTGCTTTTCAGTCTTGGGTTAATTGACTCTAAATTTGAAATTATCCACAGTTATTATTTGACATTATGATTTCCCCCATACCTTCCTGACATTTCACTATAAATATATATATTTATGTAAAGAAGAAAAACAACTAAAAAGCTGAGCTTTCTAACCATCAATACTGTGCATCTAACAAGAAAATAGCATATTTTAATACTTGGCCCATAGAATAATACATAAATAGACAGAATAGATAAATAGGCACCCTTTTTAAATAGATTCTTACTGGAGGACCTGATGTTGCTGTGACAAACACGGACACAATTAGTGACAAGAGAGTCTGATCTCTAGTGGCGTGTGCTGTTAACTACAATACATCACTATAATACAGTATCAGTTTAAACGGAAACAGCACCATTTATAGTTTTGACGGTATTGAAAATCATACCGTTAGGATTTCTAAATACGATTGTATACTGTTTTAATGTGATATTGCCCAAGCCAAGACGACACACATGCACTTACTAGTAAACGAGCACTAAAATAAATGAAAAAAGGAGGAGGCATGTGTAAAAAACTGTCTAGAAATATGACAATTTCATACCTCGGTGGGATTCTGAGGGACTGTGGAGGCCTTGTATCCCAGCTGCAGCAGCATCGTCTCGGCTGCGTTCCGTTTGGCCACCTTCTTGTTGGGTCCCGTTCCCGTGGCGACCTCGTTATTCACCTTCACCTGCATGTGCACGGACGCAGAGACAAACACGCGATCGATCAGCATTGATTTCCAGATTCGCTCACTGAACGTTATAGCATTCAGGTGAAAACGGATCCCCTGACGCCTCGCTGAAAACACTGTGACACACTTGGTGATGTTCCCCTTTTCTTTTTCACACTTTGGTTCACGCACAGCTGAGAACACTTTGCATCGTTTCTGGGCCGAGTCAGCCGTGCAATTTACATCGCACAAAGAGGAATCCAAGCGAAGTGTTTATTTTTCAGTGATCCCAAAACATTAAATCTGTCTACACAGAATGTAAGCAGATATTTCCAAGAGAATATCAGACGTCGTTATGTTATGCAAACAGACAATTACACTGTACAAATAACATTCTGGGAGCCAGAGCCTGTGAACAGCCAGGCCTCAGTGCACTTACTCAAAAGTGGTCTGACATGCTCACTAAGTGCTCATCTGAATGCATCACGTGGGCCACAATGTACAATGAGAATGACAGCCTCGATAAGTGACCATTTTGTTAAATAAACACAATCGCGCTTTTTTAGTAAGTTCTAAAAGATGATCAGCACCTCAAAAGGCATCAGACACAAGGTGGAGCCTTTTTTCTGTAAGCAGTGATGGGTTCAGACAAAAGATGCAGAAAACAGAGACTCATTTGAGTCCCGCTGCTGCTCACCGAGGGAAACAATGTGGAAATTTTAGAGGAGTGAGTGGACGGCACAAAAGGACACACACATACACTCGCAGGGGCCTAATGTGTGTATCAAAGAGGCATGGAGAATAGGTTAGAGGCTGAATTACTGCCTGATGCTAAGAGAAGCTCTGTTCTTCTTATGAAAGAAGAGGATTATGGAAAGAGAGACAAAGAGTGGGAGTTTGATCGAGATACAAAAAGACAGAGAGACTCGAAAACAAGGGGAGAAAATGAGAAACTGCGATCGGAGGTTTTATTGTAATTTTTGATATATTATTTTAAGTACCAAAAAAAATCATCTCAATATGTCTTTTTATTAATATGAATGAGCCTTTCCCCCACCATCTGGTACATTTACTTTGTCTCTGAAAATAATCATTTATATAGGCCGTCTGTTCAAATATACTAAATAAATAAAACTCATACATGCATGCAATAACCAGGCATGTGGTCACATAGGAGGAGTTGCCCATTAAAGCGTGACTGTAAATTAACTTAGGAGAAAAAAGAAATCACATTTTTACTTCATGAATTTACTTAATTAGGAATGTTTATGCTTCGAGTGAAGTCATTAATGTATGGAGGTTTCTTGTTATAACAGAAATATTTGCCACGCGTGTGAGCGTGCAAAGAGACGGAGTCGGAATAATGGCGGTCTGTAAAAGTCATGGAGATAAAACAGTTCTGCGATGCCAGTTTCTATTAAAATTAATTAAAGGCAGATCTACGTCAAGGCCGACCAAGAGCGACGCTGCCGAATCTAAACCGCTAATAAACAGGTTTTCGGAATTTGCAGAGCGAAGCGATTCCTGCTTTCCTGTTATCTAGTGATGATGTGGCTTTTTTCGTGCATTAACTTTAAATTGTCCACACGGCCCTGAATGTGGGTAACCTGGTATCTGATGAGATTCCATACAAAGTCCCTGCCTCATTTACTGGATTAGTGATAAAACAGCAAATCATCTACAACCAAGCGAAGGGTTAAAGGTCGTTCCAGCAGCGAGACTATGAAATGTTACTCGGTTAATGAATAGCATCTCCTTACAACAGCAGCCCCACATTCTGACACGCTTCTCTAATAGAAATGACTGTGTCGCTGTGTGCTTTCTTTATATACTAAGCCTGAAATGGCTATTTTATAGTATAAAGTAGTTGGGCTGTAAAGATGGAAGTCAATCTATTCGGAGTTTTAACTGCGTGCAATAAAATAAATGAATGTTAAACAGAACTTTTAAAGAGGGAGGATGAGAGAAAGGGGGAGTAGAGGGAGGACTGTGATCCTAACAGTGTACGGAAGACACTAATTAAATTATATATAAACGGCACATAAGCATAGAAAAGCAGCACACTGCCGCGCTGCCAACTTTGCTGGCTTGTCAGTACAAGAAAGTTTGTTGGTTGTATCCAGGATTGGACTGGGAGTACACGCATGACAGAAATAGGAAACCGGATCACGGTCCCAGAAGAAAACGAAGAAACTTGTGTTCGAGAGTAAAGAGGTTATATAATGATGCTAGTTGCCTTTGGCCAGACAGCGCGTTTGTTCTTGATCTACCATTGGCTTTTTTTTTTTTTTTTTTTCTCATTCATCTTCATCAGAACTGCACTGTGTATATGTGTTTTTTTTGGTTCGGGTCCATCCAGAACCAAAAGAAGATTAAACTCCTTTTTCTACTAAAAGTCCCTGTTGTGCAATTCTGTTTGTGTTTTTCCACCGCATCTGATCTCATGTAGATCATGCAAATTGGACCCATGACGAGCGGAAAAATAAAATAAAATAAAATAAATAAAACGATGGCGACGCATGAAACGCAGACTTAAAAAACAATTTGTCCTGTTCTTTGTTTGTACTGTTGCATGACTCTGATGTTTGAGTTAGATGTAATGAATGAATGAAGAGGAGGAATGACGAAAAAAGGAAAAGTTAAACGGAGTCAATCGTCCGTTGAGTGTTTGATGGTTATTTATCTCCGCTTTAACGCCATGAAACAATCAGAGAACGACGTTTTATTACTCTCATTAACCGGCTTTGTTCGCCTTTACCGCCGCTCTCTCGCTTCATAGCTCGAGCTCACTCGACCGCTGCCGCTTAGCTCAAACAACAAAGCCCAACATCAATTTTAACATTAAAAAACAACCAAAACTTCCTCCTCTCATTCTAATAAACTTCGGTTTATTCATTAGAGAAACAGTCAGCAGATAATCACTAAGCTGCTTTTTTTTTTCTTGGGCATATATAACCCCAGCCCTCTCTGTCTTAATCCTGGTTTGCAGCAGCATTTAATCAGAACCATGTCAATGGTGAAAAATCAAATGAGAATATGAAACGAAAGCCGATGTTTTACCTGCATGATGAACTCCCGGCGTCGGGGCATCCCCCTCTCTGAAAGCAGCAGGTACTCGGGCTCCTTCTCCTTCTTGGCCTGCTGGATCTGGGCCAGGCGGCTGATGGGGTTCATGCCCTGGCCATAGTCTGGTCCTGTCTGGGAGGTTGGGAGACAAGAGAGAAGCAGAAACGTCGTCAATTCCAATTAGCACATTCATTTGTGGCATAATCGCAATCTACTGAGCTAAACTGAGAAGAGGTGAGTGTGTCTGTAATATACAACAGAACATAGGTGAACAAAATTACTAAATATACAATTGTCTAGGGCTATCTTAAAATCCTGATTAAAACAGGAAACACAGGAAATAAAGCAGTTTGATTTTAAAAATCTATGTTTTTCTGACTGCTGCTACACGAGCTAATGCCGTTTGCTCAACTAGTTTGTCTCTAACTTAACCTATTTAAACCCGGATTTATTTATTGATGTAATTATATCAGTTATTTATCCATTTTCTCCATTTTTGTAGCCTGTTCTTTGTATAAAATCTGGGAGGGTCTGCCTTCGCCATGTTCTCAGGAGGAAGAGGCCGGAAGTTGATGACATAGTGTGACAGGTAGTACTTGTCACACACTTTTTCCCTTAAAACCTTTTGTCTACGTTGTCTACTATCATGTCATTAGTTAAAAGAAAATGCTTTAAAATGACAGTCATAGACTTAAAGGCTCATGGGCTTAAATGGGTTAAAGATCCAGATGTCCGATGACCAAAATGCGAATACCAAAATGGCCAAAATATGACCAAGATCTACAAAAGCAGGTCTTAAAAATATGGCTTAAAACTGGAAATAAAGCCAGTTCACAACAACTCCGGGTTGACTGATACTTACTCAACGTTTAACATGGGTCTAGTCATTTTTAAGCGTTCAATATCAGTATGATACAATTATTTAAATGTCTGTAATACTGAAACTAGTATTGTGCGAGTTTCCTGCCACGCAACAAGGCAGATATGGACGGACTGCTGACGTCACTTTTGAGCTGAAAAGCCCAGATGCCTTTAGATCATTCGAATCCACAGGATGAAATCATAGCATGCCTGCACGCCCGGAAACGCAGCCTCCCCCGGCCCAGCTGCAGTACCTTGAGGATGGTCTTGGTACGTTTTTTGTAGTGCGTCTTGGGTTTCTCCACGGCGGGGATGAAGGGCAGCTTCTTCAGGTCCTGCAGGATGGACAGAGCGGCGCGCTTCTTGGAGAGCTTCTTGCTGTTGCCCTCGCCCTCGGCGGAGAACTCCCCGACGGTGACGCGGGTCAGGAAGCTCTTCATGTGCGGGGGGCCGCTCTCCTTCAACACCTGGGGGAGACGCACGGGGAATAAGCTGTTGAGGAGTCGAGGACTTGTGGAGATAAAATGTCGACAAAGTTCGTTTTATTCCAGGTTTGTCAAAGACGTTTTACAGAAAACGGACAAAGAGATAGACAAGTTAAGTACAGGAGGAAGAACAGGAAAAGGATAACCGGGCCAGAGCTTATGCGTGTGTGTGTGTGTGTGTGTGTGTCTGCATGCAGAGTGAGTGCTCCTGCACACTCCCATGAATATGTTTGAGTGTTTGTGTCTTTTCTGTGCATGATCTGTATGAGGGGGTGGGTGCAGTGCAGTCTGCAAGCAGCTACACCAGGTGGTCCCAAACATCTGCTCTTGATGGTCACAGTGCTACCCACCCATATGAGTGTGTGTTATCCATACACAAAACACACACACGCACAAACATACATATGAAGAGTAACATGTTCCTAGATGACAGTCTCTAGTGATACGGGCTCAGTTTCCTTCCTCTAGCCTCTGGTCACCTGGGAGACCTAAAACAAACACCGGCTGGCGTTAGGTCATGCTTCTGCAATCACATCTACTTCCTGTGAAGTCCGAGAACAGTGTGTAAGTGTGTGCATGGGTGCGTGTGTGTGTGTAGCAGGTGGGGTTCTCCCGAAAAACCTTATTTAGGAAAACACGCTGGAGGAAGAATTAGGTTTCACACACTTAGCGAGTCCAAAAGTACAACGCTCAGCTAATGCGGACGCCTTTCCAGCGTTTTCCAGCCTTTCCTCCCTCGCTCTCCCTCTAGCGTGCGTTCCTGCGGACTGCTGCCCCCCCCCCCCCCCCCCCCCCCGCCTCGCCTTTGGTAGAACGCAATTTGTTTGAGTGTAGACAGCACAAATTGTTGCGATCAGATGCAATATAGAAACAGTTAATTCGAACCCGGTGACCGATAAAAACAGATTAAACTGATAAGCGGAACCTTGAGCATTCCTCGAATACTTCGCACATCAACACAGCCTAATACCAGACCATCGGGAGAACAAAGGATAATGTGTGCACACCCTTCCTCCCCACTTCTCCCCCCACACACAAAACGTTTCAATTAACACATTAAAATGACAGCGCAAGTCTAGCAAATGAAAACCAAAGCAGATAACGATCAAATGGTAATCAATAAACCTTCAATGTCACTGTTAGCGACAGTTACTCCCAAATACTCAGCAATTACTTATAGTATATTCATATATATAGCTGTTGAAAGCATTTTCTTTTGCTAAAAAAATGGCATTTCAACCTGTGTAACTGCAACTACATTCTTGCTAACATGGCTGACATGGTCCCCGTGTTTGCCGTCAATGTACCTGTTCCTCTACCAGCATTCCTGCACGATGACATTATGTATATATGTAAGGACGCGTGTTAAAAAGGGAAGTCGAGGAGCACTGGCTGTCAAAGCTAACAGCCAAGCTCACTCCCGCCCAGGGGATCAGCTCTGGTCCCGCTCATCACCACAAAAAGGAAATGTAACATGGCAGCCTTTTGTACATTACAACAGCCAATGGGAATGGATACATCCCTCCTCTGGATTCTAAAAAGGCAGTTGACGGTGTTGACGATGACGCGGCATATCGCTGGCCCGGATTATGTCACTTGGGGAAAAATAAATACGAGCTCCCGACAGAATGGAGATGTATCGCGGTGCTTGGTTATAGACCAGCAGGCACGAGTCTGACGCCGACGTGTTGAAGGGCAGGAAGCTTCTTCCCCCGGATCGTCTCTGCGTTCGCTCACTCGCGCTTTCTCTTCCCTCCTTGTCCATCACAGGCTTCACTTAAACATGTGTAACTGCTCAGCTTTTTGTGGTTGAGCAAGACCGTGGGTTAGCCAAGAAATAAACACTTTGGCAACAGCGGGGTTGGATTTGCATAAAGGATCATTTTTCCATACTCAAAATACAGGCACATACAAAGACCATGTACCATGTAACCTCGACATTCCTGCTTTGATTCTGGCCACAAACATTTGTCAGATGACATCAGTATCTTTCTCTCCCTACAATTCCTGTCTCTCTATACTGTTATGCTATCAAATTAAAGAAACATTTAGTGGAAATGCTGTTATTTTTGCTTAGTAAAGAGTAAAGAACGTAAGGCCACTCTTATCTAGTACTTACTCACCAAGGCCTGTTTCTGAGTCAATGCTCGTTTTCCATTAGAATGATACTGTCCATTGTCCTCTTCCCTCGAAGTGACACATTGGGCAGTGGTGTAGGAAATATTCAGCTTCTTTACTTAAATAAAAACAGAACAACTAATGTTTAAAACTACTTCAAAACAATTAGAAGTCCTTAATTCAAAATGTTACTTAACAAAAAGGACAGAAGTATTATCAGAAAAATGTGCATAAAGAATCAAAAGTGAAAGTACTCCATGCAGCTTGAGTTATATTATCATATATTATAGGGCTGGGTGATACATCTACTTATAGTTATATAGGATTACTTCATATTGTTTATATCGATATAGCGCCCGTGCCTTAAACAAGCTAGCAGTTCCTCAAAATGTCTTTTTTTAAATATTTTTTTTCACTGCCACATGTGTCCACCTTCAGTGCAACTACCATCAACTTCGACTTACCAGTCAGAAAAAAAGGTAGTTATTTATGAGTTTCAGATAAATCAACATAGATTTTACAAGTTTATGCAGAAGTTTAAGCAGGAATTTATGATATACTGATGCCAGCTTACGTTACGTAACATATCACTAACTTCAGTTCATTTGGCCCGGTGCCAACTTCGTGTCGCTAATGTGATAGCATTACGCTACTTGCTAATTAATAGCATTAAGCTAACTTTGTTTACACCGCCGCGGCTCCCTAGAGAGCCTGGCTCCGCTGCTGGGAAAAAAAAAAAATCTTAGAGGAATCACTGCTGGTTGGGTGAAAGAAAATTCATGGCTTGCAGATTTAGAAACGGTTCGGCTATAAAGTGGCAGATGTGGAGCAGAAAAATATGTTATGTAGAGAGTGCTGGAGAAAGGAAAAACAAGGCAACCTGTTTATTTTTGCTCTGTATGTTTGTGCACATTTTGCACAAAAAACGATTTATTTTTTATTTATTTTACTTAAAAAGTTTCTTTATTTAATTTATGCTGGTAGTTTTTCCCTACATCATTCTACGTACATGTTCATGTGAATGTTAATAAAAGTGCTTGTGTGATATTTGACAGCTTCAGCTGTCTGTTTTGTTTTTACTTTTGGAAAACATATCGTATATCACCATTTAGCTAAAAAATATTGAGATATGAATTTTGATTAATAGTAAAAGTACTGCATCATATTTTTTTTATATATAAATATTTGTTTAATAGACTTTTTATAATACTTTTAACACAAAATGCATAACACGCAAACAAAATACAGTAAAAACAGTAACAAAATATTTTAAAATGTTATTTTATGTCAAATCTTCATCTAAAGTGTAGTCTCGCGTTCGGAAATCCTTCCGCCTACCGGTCATCTGAGGTTTTCTAAATGCAAGTGAGTTTGGACAGAATGGCTGATAACAAATCTACGGCCCTTACAGCACGCTAAGAAAACGCCTTCTGGAACTGTTATCAGAGGTGTGAAATGTCACAAGGACAAAACCTCCCAGAAATGCCTGTCCTGCCCTTCCCAGGAATGTTCCTGCTCGCATTCAAACAATACCCTTCCCTGCATATTTCCTCTAATGTTACTAGTTGGTCTTGAAGTGGGAAATTTGCGAGAGCTGATTTTCCAGAAAATCGATTCTGGCTCGCAATATCGACACGATACCCCTCCCAGGAAAATAAAAAAAATAAAAGAAAAAATTGCTGGAACGTTTCTGGGGAAGGTTGCATGTGTGAGCGAGGCTAAGCACAAAAGCGGGAAATCAAGATGTGACCCGGACAGGTACAAGGGGGCGCAGTTGACAAAAGGGAGTGCGAGACAAAGTGTACGTCTGTGAACACATGTCACACACTCTTGGCTCGGGATGGCGGCAGACGAGCTGCAGTCAGTCTCCTGGCAGACGACACGGGATCTGCGCCACACCGATGGGATTTCAGCACTTTCATTCATTTACACGAACACCAACGTGCACACACACACACACACACAAGCAAACAAACACACCCGTCTGCCACCTAATGACAAGGATCAGGTTGTACACAGGAAACACTTGGTAATTCAAGGTTGATTTTTTTTTTCCCCCCCAATCCCCTTCTCTTCTTGTCTCTTCATCTCACCTTTTTTCTAACATGGGAGGCCTTCTCTCCGGCTTCTCATAGAGACATTAATACCCTGAGCCAGTCTGAGGCTCCATGCATGCGAGACCTCAGGTACTCTGGAAGAGGAGGCTATGAGAGCAGGGTAGGACAATGGCGGGGACTGGTAGAGGGAAGAAAGGCTCTTTTGTGATGAGTGGTGGATGGACAAGCCCTGAGGGAAGCTGCTTCTTGTAAGATGGGTGGTTCTTGGCTCGGACCCTCTTCTCTTGTGTCCTCCTTGGAAAAGGGAGCCTCCGATCCAACACACAAGCTGTGATTTATAGATTGGTTCCTCTTTGATGCTGACATCTGTTTGATATTGCCTGACGGGGGGATTAAATGAGCCAACTGGCTCTCGGGGTGGCGGCGACCCTCATCGTCGCGGAGGGGATGGGAAAGTAGACACTCGCTAGCGGTGACTCACGGGTAATTTCATGCCCCGGCGTGGGGCAGGGATGAGATGATGTGAAAACATGGCTGCTGTGAAAGGCCTTCGCATGAGAGATGACCGCTAGGTTTTTTTTTTTTTTCTTGACGGACGCGGGAATGCGTAACCGTGCGTGTGTGTGCGCGAGTTGAAGAAAAAAAAATTCCTGGGAGGTGCAGGAATGTACCGTTTCTTCTCAGTGCATCAAAGAGGACACGGTAAAGGAGATGTGACACGGCAGGGTATGAGATGAGGCCAAACTTAGTCTAATGAGTTATATTGTAATGGACCCAATGGTCAAAGAGAGACCCGCAGAGACATGTGTAATACAGTGTGAGAGCATGTTGCATGCAACGCGGTGATTGAGGATGAAAGTGAATCTGCTGAAGAGCAGTCAGGGGTATGAGGGGGGGAGAAAGGTATGTTATGCCAGGAGAGGGAGACAACGATTGCCTCAGCTCTGGCCTGGCCTTCGGACCGTTTAGCTTTGACATGGCACAGGAAAAATAACGCGGTGTGACTGACGCGCAGAGGTGGAGGTCAGCACTCATCAACGTCTTCGCGCACGGATAGAATTAAGCGGAATAAAAACGAGAGCGCTCGCAGAAACCCAACTGGTAGCCCGGCCCCGCGTCTCTCCCTGCTTTTCGACTTTTAAATCACGGGTTTTTACAGTGCAGGAAATTCCGATCAAAACGAGCTAAACTCTCCTGTCAACGAGAGGCGCACAAATCAATAACTTGTGAAATAGGAGGAGAATATATGAGCTGGTGAGAGAGGGTGATAGAAAAAGTGGGACAGAGAACACACGGAGGAGAGGTTAGTGATTTACTGCTCATCAGGCAGCAGTAACGAACAGCCGGACTGACAGCGTGCTGAACACAGACTGTTTGGAGGAATGTGGCTGCGCTACGCCGTTAAATCCGCCACTCTCCTGATTTCCAATTTTGAAAAAAGGGGACCCGAAAATTTAAGTAATGACGACGTGACAGACAGACAATGAATTACATCGATCCAGATTTAGCTGGCTTAAATTATTAATAGCGGTTCCAGGAAGGATGCCATGCTCTGATGAGCAAATCTTACAGAGAAGGGGAGAGCTGGACGGCTTTTCCAGATCATTTTTCCAATGTTGTGTAAACTCCTATTAGCTAGCAGAGTCAATGGAGTGAGAAGAGTCTCCCTCCCTTCCTTCCATCCCTGTCTCCATTTCCTTTCACCCCCATCCGCCTTTCTCCCCTAGCCTCAACAACACGCAACCGCCCTCCAGTGTGATTTTTGGGAGTGATGGTAGGAGAGGTGGAAAGGGAAGGATTCTGTGGAGGAAGGGAGGGGGCACACAGAGTAAACTGAGCCTCCCTTGTTTTTGGCACCTTGCAGAGTGCAGACGAAGAAGAGGGGGGCGATCGGGGAGAGAGAATACTGGATGAGTCAGCTGAGATATGGCGAAAGCCAAGGAGAACGGACCCAGCAGGTCATGTGAGGACACGCAAAAACTACTTCTTTAGAGAAGTTAGCAGCAGTGACAGTAATCGTTCAGAAAAGCAGGGAGCACTGAGGTGTCTGTGAGGACTTTTTTTTTTTACAGGAAAACCTTGAGCGAGGCGGTTGACCTTCACATCTCGTAGTGCATGCCAGTGGGCAACAACGGGTGGGAAATCGGAGCGGCACTTCGCCGAGTTTATCAAGGTCACAGACTCCCTAATGTAAAATCACTTCATCGGCAGCAGCTGTGAATAAGAATATGCTCCTGCCAGACCAAAACCAGCGTTGCTGAACAAGCAAGGCGAATGCAGAGGTATTTTCGGATTCATTTCATCTGATGACCGCTGCGTGCTGGGTCTTAAACTGACGGAGTAAAGTTTATACATTTTTGGCTGGACCACAACACAGAGGCCGCTAATATGAAGTCTGCCTGAGGGAAGTTAGACCGTTGGCCTTCGGTGGTGTAACTAAATCAGTCGAGCGTTGCCGCTTCCTGTAGCTATTGTTTCAAAGTAAAAGCCCTCTCGCGTTTCATATGCGGTCAAGCCGTATATCACGTTCATAATCAATACCGTGATATGAGAATAGATATTGTCCTTATGGCGTTCATGTGATTTTCTGAACTTAGGTAAACTGTCACAACTATACAATCCCTGCCCAGCCCGGAAAACAGAAAATCTCTCTGGTCAGTTAATGATGGAGGAAAATGTCACAGTCAGCTGGATGGGGAATAACACACCACACACACATAAGCAGCAATGCCTCAGCTGAGCTGAAGTTAGTTCAGTCCGATAATCTCCAGCTGGAATCACTTTTTATGTAATGCATTGAAATTAAGTTGAAATTAAGTTAATTTGATGCTTGATATTCCGCAGCTGGACCTGCATTTTATTTTCAATAGCTCTGTATTAAAAGCATCTTATTAGATTGAAATCACCTTGTAATTCCGCGGACTGCAGGAGACCCACAGGCGGACTGTAAACGGAGCAAGAAAGAAGGCTCTTTGTATTGTACCGTGTGGTGTTTTTGCCTTCTTTGGGGCATCGTTGGTGCATGTCAGAAAGCAAAACCCGATGTTACAGTCATTGTTTTCAGTGGATGGTTTGCATTCAACTGATTTGCTTTCCTATGCCGTCATACCTTTATTGGATTCATCACGACAAGCTTATGTTGGTTATATTTTGCAGGCAAGCAGTTGAAATTTTAGTCAAGATCCCGAGGTTCCAAAGACAACCAGGGTGTCATGTTGGATTATACAAAATAATGCAATATCTAGAATTTGATGTTGCATTGAAGCCATTAAAACAGCGCATTATTTCTGATTATGAAGCACAGGTGTGGTATTATTTTATCTTATTTGAAACTGTGCCAGAGACCTCAAAGATTTATTGGAGGGCTAATGTATTGAATTGCAATAAATAGTAAAATATACCAATAATCTAGTGATTTATATGAGATACTTCCAAAAACAGTGCAAAATAAAACTGTAGCTTATAAGTAAGAGGTAATTTCAGAGGAAAATTGGTTCATCAATTAGAGAAAATGTCTAACTGATAAATATAGGCTTGTTTAATTTTGTTTTGAGGGGCTGACTTGAGGGGCCATGACTACCATTATTTTACTATATAAGATGGGCCAAATGAAATACACTACTTATCAGCTGAGTCACTTCAAAGACGACAACGCTACGTCACTGATCCAATTTCACTGTCCGCAGAAGGAAGTGATCCATCAAAACTTCCAAGTAACGCATTTTCAGATAAATGACCTCAGTGACGACAAAATTAAGCAAAACCGGATAAAACACACATCTTTATGCATGTCATATCTCATTAACCATAGAGTCAGTGACTGCAGTACAGTACTCCTTCAGTTTCCTCATCCTTATCTGTTTGTATAGCTTGAGAATCATCATCCTCATGAGTACTCACCACCATGACAACTCACATATTCCCGTAGCACGTGGTAAGTGGGCGGAGGAAACTTGACTTACAATTTACAGTAAAATCAATAATAATGCCATCACATGATCACATTTCTGGGAGTGTTTGGGCATATTTCTGTTAGGCATTCCTCACCTCAAAGTTGACGGACAGGTTCCTCTTGAGGGCGATTTCATAGACCAGGCTGATCTCTGATTTGCTGGCATCAGTGCCTTCCTCGGTCTCTGCTTTTTCCTCTGGGCTCTGGAAAGAAAAAAAAATGGGAAAAGAATGAGGCAAGTCAAAATGGTAAAAGGGGGTGCTGTATGTGGATACTGTTATTTAGATCCTATCTCATTTGTCATGTCATCGCGTGTGTCTGTTAGGCTGAAACAGACAGAGAGGTAGTTCTCCCCTCTGCATTGTGGGCCAAAGCAATAACAAATGCCATAAAAGTCCAGCTGTGGAGAACACTTAGTGCTTGAAGACCACTACAATGTTCCTTCGTGTTCAGATATTTTTGTAATTAAGTTAGAGCAATACACATTGTTTTTGTGTTGCTTTTAGATTACTTAATGATAACATGCAAATCCCTGGGTTCCTAAAATTTGCAGCAAGTATTATGATAAATGAGCCACTGTTTGATGTTGAGGTTTTCCAAAATAAATGGAAAGGAATATTATCCATTGTTTTCCCAGACTGTACCAAAAACGTACTGAACCGTGTCCCCAAAACTCGGGTACATCAAATTCACATCACATTTTGTGAATTAAGACACCTAGATGATGGATGATGGCCAAGCTGTTGTCCTTTTTCTGTCAATGATCCTTATCTAATGTGGGTTTGGAAACTCCAGATTAATGACTGGTGGTTCCTCTGTCTGCACAGGAAACTCTCTTAAAGGGCTGGTCTACTCTATTTAAGAGTTATTGTCCAATGCATCAACTCTCTGTCCTAGATGGTCAAAATATTATTTACAAACACCAAGAACGGTATCCTCCTCAAAACAGAAACTAGAGAGCAAGATCTCAAGTTTAAGTCGTTATCAGGCATGAAGAAAAAGAATAAGGAAAAGATTTGTTGAGGTCAGTCGGAGAGCACCACCAGACTTCATGGTGATAATCACACACTTTTAGGATCCAGACAGACCTAACAGCATTGGTATGTAGGGTTGGGCGATATGTCAAAATTGATGACTTTGAGACTCAGCAGCCAGACATTTCTCCGTTGTGTTTAGGAGTGGCTGATATTGTGACTAAAATGAAAATAGCTGCTCCACCTTAAAGGTCAGCCCACCTTAACCGAGCCCCGGTCAGGTGCTGAGCTAACCCACTGTCGCTAACATCAGGGCTAACCCCTTCACTTTAATCAGCAGGTGGCAAGCAAGACTTGGGAAACTTGGTTTGGGTTTAAGGAGTACACACACTGCACTGCTATGTTCAGTGACTCAATCACTGATTGACAATACAATTGTCCAAGCCTAGTGGTATATAACAAGTTTAAACCTGCTCATAAATAGTCTATGAAAAAATTCTGAATTAATACTGTATAACTTGAGTCTCTTCAGTCATTTAGGCATTTAAATATGTACCAGAGTGACTTAATCTATCACAATATCTTTCAATAATTCCTAAATTGGTTATTTTCACCTCTAAATACAAGTGTTGAGATTGATCCCTTCTACAAACAAAGAAACAAGTCCCCAGTTCACGCCACAGAGATTGTATCAGCTGCCAACAACAGGGTCTTTTTGGTGCCAATTGTGTATAGTGCTGTCTCGATCGTTATCTTCTCATGTCCAGCTCTTTGTGTGATTAAGTCTGAATGGCTGCCGTCTTTCCCTTTGGGCTCCTTCTCTTCTCCTGCCTCATTGTGTGACCCGATACATACAACGCATGATTCATTCTGTGAGATCTCTTGTATTTCACAGGAAACGGTCACATGGTAAGATGGACCTACCACACTGGGTAATATTTGTGCACTGGGCTTTGTTTTGTGTGTGCCGAGACATACATTATCTGCCTCTTTCAGTATATGTGTAAGGACATGACAGAAACCTGAGAGTGGGGCCAAAGGGTTTCAGTCCATTCTTCTTCCATGGACTGTTTTCATTACATTGCTATTATGTATTCAAGGTTTTCAAGGTTACATTTTCTTATGCTACTGTTTGAGGCGATCCTGATGAAATATTAATAGTGTGAATCCCCTCTCTTAGGGCTAACCGCAGTGCGCCAAGTGTCTGCACATGTCTGTGGACACGTAATTGTATGCAAACTGGAGTGACCAAGCAGTAGGGCTGTCCCCCATCAGTGAAATAAAATAGTACATAAAATGCAGGACAGTAGTGCTGATAGAATAAACATCTTATTGATTGAATCATCTTAATCTACATTTGGTAGCTGTGCCTTGCTGCAGTGAAAGAACTAGAAAGTACACCACAGATGTTTGGATTTCAACACGAGAAACTTTCTATTTTTAAACAATCTTTGTGGGCATTTGAGTACTGATTTGTGAGTTTACAAGGTGCACTTGAATGCACCATGAAATCTCAGGCTCTGCCCTAAGTGATATAACTTCAAAGCTTCCAAGGCACCTAAATGCAATATACAGTCCTTTGTTTTTACAGTCGCAAAGTTATGTAGACATAATTCATTTTTAAGTGGATATAGGACCACTCTCAAGTGTAGATGGCGTGACACTGTGGTGCTTATGCTGTCCAGTGTTTTTTTCTTTGTTTTGTCAGGGGGCACAAGCGACTCCAAGACGGCCACCGACGGAGCCAGCAGAGTGGAGACATGACTCACTCTCAGCTGGCTGTGGAGGAAGCCTGCACCTGGTGTCTCCAATGCGCTCCGTGCCAAAACGCATCATTAATTATATTAGCTTCTTAACAGATGAGACTACTATGTACTATGTTTCTTCCACGTTTCCTCTTCTCCTTGCCAAACAAAAAAAAAAAAACTAACCAAAAACAAAACAAAAAACAAAATGCATTTAGGCATACACACAGGACTCGCATTTGAAATGATAACTTGCACATCATGAAAAAAGAGCCACACATACAAGCATTTTGGCTCCATTTAATGATCCATAAAATATATTCAAAACATTGAATAAATATCATAAACATGCAATAAAACTAACTAAAATAAAACTTTGGTTGGGCAGCTCTACCAAGCAGATCAGCAACCTTGCTATGATAAATAAATGTGAGTGCTACATGTGACTTTGGTGCTGCTTCTACTTATGGATCTACTTAACAGGGTCCTGGGAAAAAAGTATATAGTGTTCTGAGACATAGGCACTCACCAAAGATTAACTGTCTGAATGAACAGTGGCCGTGGGCGAACCAAACGCATCGCATTCAGTTATATGCTCCTTGGATTGTGATTCAGTATTAGGGGAAAAGGCTCCACTCCTAGATCAAAGGATGGGATGAAGGGGATCTTTAATGGACTGAACAACATTATTCTGTCATATCTGTTTATTATAAAGGACACTATTTCCCAGATCTAAATATATCCTTTTTCTTAGAGAACACCAACTCTGCCATGAGTATGCAACCTCCTAGAAACTATACATGCACAAATACAGTTTAACCATTAATGAGGGGGGGAAATAACCTACTTTGTTCAAGACAGGAAGTGCAGTTATTGTATCATAATTTTAAACATCCCATATTGTAAAAGTGATTGTTCAATTGTTTTTTAAATACAAGAAGGTCTACTAACTACTGTTCTATAATTCAAAACGTTCAATCCACAGAGAAACACACACACACACACACACACACGCCTGTATTCATAACTGTGCCTCAAAATGAGCTGTCAGGACATTGTGACATCACAACTAAACAATCACCACCTTCACAGAAAATGTTTAATAATAATGACACAAAGCTAACATTTTTGGCATTTAAAACCACAACTATATCTTTTTCGGAACAAATATCCGGATAAGTGTGAAAATATGGCACCTCTATAATATATAATACCACATCAACATCCTAACCCACTGACAGGGATTTATGAGCTAGTGAGAAGTTTCATTATTCAGTTTTATTGCCTGAAGTCTTTCTTGTGTTTCCTAGGGTTACATATTGTTGCTCTACCTGTGTGTAAACACTAATTAGAGAGTCAGTGATATTTACCTGTGGTCTTCCTCAAAATAAAGATGTGACAGCGCCACAGCGAAAGAAACACTTCCAGCCTCAGGGTGTACATTTACACATGTAGGAACACACACACACACACACACTCACGCACACACAGACAGACAGACAGACATACACTGTAGACACAATGTGCCTCAATTTGTAAAGAAACACTCAAAAGCAGCAGCAAACAAAGAGCTCATTTATGTAGGCCGACGCCACAAGACAGCGAGTCAGGCGAGTGAGAGGAGCCAAAGCGTTTTGAATAACGGTCAGCGATGCCAGGCCGTGAGGATATGGGGTAATTTGATTTCCGGTGGGAGATGATCACAACAGTTAACAGCTATGCCTGAAGGAATAAGGTACGGTGACATTGGGAGTAAACAGGAGAGAGAAAACGCCCTCGCAGGTGCAAACTAAAAACAATAGCGATTGTGGGGCTTAAAGTATACATTAGAGTAATTAGAGCTTCCCTGGATTTGGATTCAATCTGATGAAAGCAGGTTACGTATTCTACTTAGTAAGTGCAAAAACAGCGTAACCAAGGAGAGTACCAATGATTCAGCAGGGCAAATCAAATCCTTACTTTCCATTAAGGTAAGAGTTTTTAAGAAGAAGGGGAGGGGTGATTGGACAGACAGTCATCTGGGGTGATTGCTGTCACAAGATGGCAAAAGTGCTGGAGAGATGAGGTTGCAATGATTGGAGAGTGGAATGACCTTTTATGAAGTGAATGACAGACTATCACTTTGGAATAGAAATAGCGTATGTGTGTGTTGGGGGACACACCATTTCACAAGGCTAGGTGTGAAAGCAGCACATCATCATACAACAATCAAGATATAACCATCTCAGTATTACTGACTGATAATCGTGTATCGGTTGTGTAGACATACTAACACTTTTCGCTATAATCATTTTAATAAGCCAGAGTGCTGAGTGTAGTCAGCACTTGGCACGGTGCGTGACATAAGTGGCCACTTGTACTATGAGGATGAGGGATCCAAAGGGAGTGGAGCTTTGAAAATGAAGAACACTTGTGCTATGGGCCTAACTCAGACAAGTAGAGTTATGACTTACCATTTTTCTATCATTTATTATCCCTGCACAGTACACATACTCATGCAATGAAGACATTATTGGACTCCTTCCCTCTAAGTGCAAATACAGTAGGATAAAACTATACTCGTTCAGTTTACAAGTACAAAATGTGTCGAAAAAATACACAATACAGTGCCGAGTTGGACATATATATATGTCTAATGAAAAGGTATAAATATGAAAAGCCCATTTCTCATTTTATAGCAGGAGAATTGTACAACTGTAGCCCAATGGTACAGCAGCAATTTACTGTTTCCCTTCCATTCAATACGTTGGAGGACAGTATCAAGGGAATTCTCAAGTTAGTGGCGGTAGGACAGGGCCTGTCTATCTCAGAGTAGTTTATTTCTCTGTCTGTGTAAGATGGGGAACTTGGCTAGACAGATGCTTGATAACAGAGTGCCTTTCTCCCAGTCAGT
Organism: Lepturacanthus savala; assembly: GCA_030544235.1. NCBI lineage: Eukaryota > Metazoa > Chordata > Actinopteri > Scombriformes > Trichiuridae > Lepturacanthus > Lepturacanthus savala. Next base: position 7,117,542 of record CM060476.1, on the reverse strand, counting down.
CAAGGACAAACAAAGATATGCTGGAACTCTAGAGTTGCACCTGTGGCATGTGCATCTACAGTGTGACCAAGGTTAGCCTAGCTAAGCGTAGTTTCTTGTTTGAATTCCAATATTCAGAGTAGATAAGTAAGTATTTGGATATGCAGTAAAATGATGTATCTAGGGTAGGGTTAAATACACCACGATAGGAAGTGGTTGACATTGCACTACGTTCAAACATGTGGTGTTATCAATTCTCCTCAATTGAGCTACAATAAATCGTCTTGCTTACGACATACTAGCCTCCCGATAACTTCCTCTATTAGGGGTTGAAGTGTCCCCTTCCATCACACAAAGGAGATATATTTTGAGAATAGTCAAAACATCAAAGGTATCATGTAATGAGCTCAATGTCCTCAACAACAATAAACAGTTGATCAACCAAAGCCATGAACTCCATCGCCTTCTTTGTAATTCCGTTTTCTTGGTGCTGTCCTTTGTGACTGACGTTTTCTTTTTGCAATATTCAAGAAAATCGCTAGTTTTGTCTGTTTGTTGTCGATGACTTTTGACAATATTTAGGTGCATTCGCTCCACTGACACAGATAATGGATGGACAAATGTTTTGAAGTGTTGTGCCACTTCATACATTATTATTCAGAACCCATATCTCTCTTCCAAGTGGTAGGGATTGGGGAAAAATGAAGGGGCCAAAGGAATGAATTGGGATTTTGCCTCGGTCCCCAGTATGGGTCAAGCTCCATAAATGCTGGATTGTACATTTCCTGTAATGCAACCAATATTTTTTTTCCATTGAATTTGGCCGCTGCCTAATAAACGCCCAGTTATAAAACTGTTTTGACAGACTGAGCAGTGCCCCTCGTAACAAGAAAACTGATCTCTATGCGTAAAATTGGTGGGGCGCCTCTTTAATATGGCGGCAGGAATTCCCACGGGGGAAGATGACAAATTCGTCATCGAACAATGCGTGTTTCTGTTTGCTTACCTGTGGTGGCCGTTCGGGAATGGGTTCGTTGCGAAGGGCTTGCAGGGCCTTCATGGCAGCGTTGTGTCGGGCTGCTTGGCGGGTGCGCCCATCGCCGATAAATTCGTGACTCCCCACAGACAGCTGCACATAGAAGATCTTAGGAACAGGATAATGGTACCTGGGAGGGGAAAAAAGAGAGAGAAATACAGGCCTATTATGAAAAGATAAACCAAATTAGTGATTCATTTGCTCTTGAAAAGCATGACAAACAGGTGAAGGGAGAGACTTCAGCCAAGTTATAAATTCCCTCCGTTAATACCGTTCCCAAATTAAAAGGCCCACCACTTCATCAGGGTCAATTACTGCACAATAGCCTGTTGGCCAACCGTTTGACTGATGTCTCACTGTTGGATCTCAGCTTAGGGTTGCCCAACAAAGCAAAGGAACATATATATTCTCTCCTCTTTCTTCGGGTCCCAGGCATAGATTTTCCTCTCTTTCTTTGGGCCCTGACAGAGCGGGACTGAGCTGTCACCGAGCAGATTTAGGGGTCTGCGAGTCCGCGTGTGTGATACCCCCTCCTGGGTCGGGGGGAGAAAGGCTGAGAATGTCTGCCGAGTCGAGGACAAGGAAAGAGAAATAGTGGGAAAGCTAACAAGAGAAGAGTAATCCAACTTTTTTTAATATCCGTCTCCCCCGTCTTGTTTCTTCTCTGCCAGTATACGGCGACCTGTATGTGGCAGACACAAGTGGCAGCTGAGATAAATGAGTCTGGTACCACATTCATATATAGAGAAATGTAATATTTCCACTTTTGGTCAAGATATGTAGCTATTAATGAGGCTGCAAATCAATCCATCTGTCTATACATTTTCAGCTATTCAACATGCTACTTGGCACCGCTGTGGCCGTGAGATGTGAGATTTAATACTCGACTGAGGGCATGTGGGAATTTAGGGAACCGGAGAAGCTCAACCATATAAGAGGAGAGGAAAACTTTGTGCACTGGAAGGCCGACTTAAGTTGTTGAAACTTTGGCACAGTTTATTTCACAACCAATCGCTCACACGCACATCACTAAAATGTGGAGACACCGAGTCGCAGCGCCATATTCGAGAGCAGCTCGACACGTTATTTGGGGATTTTTCTATGTTTGAAAACCACAAATACTCCCTACTCTTTTAAAATATGACAAGTTTAAGCCTTTACAGCTATGCTACTGGCTCTTCAGAGTCCTCTTTTTGTTTTTTAGGGGGTTTTCCCAAATTTGAATGGAGGATCTAAGGACAAGGGATGTTGCATTGCTGTCCAGACCATAAAGCACCCTAGAGAATAAGTCAGAAGATCACCAAAGTCATTAGAATGTGTTGTCTGAGAACCATGGATGTCTGAATCAAATGTGTACCCAATCCATCCGGTGCATGTTGATATTTCACTGAAAATATTTTCAAAAAATGATCTGCTGAGGACCTTAAAAGGTAAAGTCACTGAAGTCAATGGGACAGTAGTTGAGATGGTTGAGATATTTCACTTCAAAGTGGGAGACCAACCAAACCAACAGGCCAACTCGAGCAAAAGCATGGCCAAAAAAAACTGCTGGGACATTGTTAAAGTGGGAAGGAAGACATGCCAGGAGTCAACCAAGGTTTAATTGGAGGTGAAAGGAAAAGCATCAACAAAATGATTAGCCCTCCTGTCTGTTCTAATCATTCATCACATTTTCAAACACATCCGTAGGGGCTGTAAGAGCTGTCTGATGTGGGATTTGAAACAGGGCCACCTGCGGCTGCTCTACCTATTGCGTCACTCGCCAAAAAAAACAATTATTCTTATTTTCATTGAATTATGTACTAATTAAAACAAACCTATGAATTTTATATTTGCCAGGTTTGCTAGGCTAGCTACATCTAAATGCTGCTGAACCTAACACACTGTACCTTTAACTGAAGAGTTGGCGTGGCTTGTTGATTGCCTGACAGATTGGGGTTCTTGCCTATCAGATTCTGCAGCAATGATTTTGTCACTAATAAAAAAAAAAAAAAACTATGGACAACGGTACAAAAATAGGACCCAAGTTGTAATCAACTAGAATTAACTTTGAACTTGATAAAGTTCTACCGAAGATAAATGTTTTTGTTGGCTTTCTTATACCAAAATAAGTAAAATACTCCCTGATTATGAACAGTAAATTAAAAAAAAAAAAATCTGGCAGATGGGGTAAAAAAATATAACTCTTTTACAACATATCAGTAACTTTTCTGACTTCATGTCTTTCCCTGCAATCTTCTTCCCAGCAGGCTTAACTATGAGTCAGCATTTTACTTCCAGGATTGCAGCAGGTCTTTCTCCAGCCCCGCAGCCCTCCTCTCATCCGTCTGCTCTCAGCTCCTCCTGGCCACGGGAGCTTTCCCTGGGCGGGGGCCCGCCTGGCCCTCGCACGTCAAGCGTGGCCCCAGGGTCTCAGAGGACATGCCAAGTGCAACATGGGCTCCGGCCAACAGCGCTGAGCCGAGATGGGAGCAGCTGGGGCTGGAGCACAGAGTACAGGTGCAGTGGAGGAAGAGAGAGAGAAAGAGAGAGAGAAAGAGAGAGAGAGGGGGGGATAAGGCGGAGAGCAGAGGGAGATTTGAAGGAGGGAAGAAAAGGGAGAGAGAGTAGAGAGGGACATGGCGGGAGGCCTGTGGGAGAAGCTACTCTACAACGTGGGAAAGTAGTGGCTTACACACAAGCGAGCCGGCCAAGAACGCAGGCAAACACACACACACACGCGCGCACACACACACCAAAATCATGCAGACAAAAAAGGCCCGGAGAATCACATCAGCGCGCCATGGCCGGTACGAAAAATCAGCACATGCTGGCTGGATCTGCCTGTTCTTTGTTATCAATCAGTATTTTTGTTATTATTATTACTACAGAGAGGGAATTGGACGAGGACACCTGTAGGGAGGGTGTGGAGACTGCTGCAAGGGAGAGAAAAAGAATATATATAAATAATAATTAAAAAAAAAAAAAAGAAAAGCACTATCGCAGTGTGTGATGATGATGGTGTGCATGAATCCGGTGTTGACTCAGAGGATAAATGCCACGACTTAATCAAATGATAACTCATCACCATTTAGCGGCGAGTGATGAATTTGATTTTGAAAGCAGATGCCTCCCTGCAGCTCTCTTTTAACGCGGGCCACATTTGTTAAGGTTACCATTTCATGTTAATCATTCAAAGACTCGAGGCACAAACACACACACACACAAAGAGACAGACACATCCAAAGATCCTGCTGCTTCTGAGGCCACACACAGTCGTACTGGGAAATGGGTTTTCAATTATTACTATAAATGACATGGTGACATTTGGGCTGGAAACTATTTTCTGCTGTGGCATGCAAAGCATTTCTTTTTTTTTTCCTTTTTAACGCTATGTTGCTAAAAAAAAAATAAATAAAAAAAACGGAGCAACAAAAAAAACAGCAGATTTCCTCTGCTGCTGGATGTGCTACATTTGTTCCTAAATTGAACAACCTGGAAGTCAAGTGAAAATATGTGTCTTGTAACTAAACACGTAACATTGTTGACCAGTTGCAGATGGTGGTGCACAGGGAGCAGCGGATTCCAGCAGCTTTGGCTGGCAAACCTGTGCAGACCGCAGCAGTCAAAGCCGAGATGCGGCAGCGCTTCCTTTTTAGTCATAAACCTGCCTTTCAGTGAGGAATCCACAATTTACCACGGCTATTCAATTTACAATTAAGTAACTCCAGAAGGTTGCCTCCAGTTGTCATGAACGTGCTGTGTTTGTTTTATGTGTTGTGAAAATGGATGCGGATTTAATCCGGTACGATCACAAGAAGACGCTAGTCCTTGATCTCCTACTCCCTTGATCTGATCTTCTTTCACCTGCCGCTGCAGTTCTGTAAGTAAGAAGGTCATGGGGCGTCCCATGTTTCTAAGCTTCTGAGTCAGGAGGAACTTAAAAGTCCAAAACAATACAAAAACACCTACAGCAGAGAGTTTTAGAGAAATCGATTCGGGGGGAAAGGCGATGAAAAATGATCCACTCATTCCATCTGTTTTTAGTTTTTATTTACTTATTTATTTTTTTGCATTTAAATTCCTCCTCATTCAGAAGCGTATTCAGCTCTAAAACAGAGCTTAAGTATACAGAAATAAAAACGGGGAGCCCGCGTCCAATCTACTCCTGGTCATTAACTTAGTAAACTGCCTACAACCTCGTTTAGGAAATGTCTATAAAACTATTGTTTTGCAGTGGCAGAGAAACACACATTCACAGGCCAGACACACATTAAAAGATTCGGTAAAAACATGGAGTCCTTCAGACCAAACAAAAAGCCTCATCCTCAAAATTCCAAGGACCAAGCAAGGTTACAAGAATGAATCACTCGCACGGCATTGAAACTGTTATTCGCCTGTTTAATAAGTAGATAGATTAGTAAGTAGGGACTTTTCCTGCCTGATATCTTTGGTATCTGCCGATACCGCGCTGATTATCAGTGTTGGCTGTGAAAATGACTGCTTGGTACTGTCTGGCTTTGCTGAACCAGCGCTCTCATGGTGTTTTGGCTTATTTTACAAGGTTGTTTAGTTGTTGTTAAGTACGAGTTCTTCCAACTGTTGCTGAATTATTGCGGTTTGAATTAGCCATTAGCATTAGTGGCTGCGCATACAATTCAATTCAATACAATGTCATTTTACAAACACAATTATTCATTTTTATTCATATTTGATCAGAAATAGGAAGGCCTGTGGGGACGCACCACACCACTCTGTCATGGCAACCCATGGTGATCACATAGTCTCTACACCAATGACCTTCAGTGCCTTTTCTGTTTCATTATTTCCAAACGAAAATAAAAGGTACCGGATATTTCCAGTAGTCAACAATAATACAACCAGGCTATTTAAAGTGGAATGAAAACAGACTAAAACATTTAAATGCTAGTGCTACTAAAAAGAGAACAGAGAACACTATTTGAGTACATTCAGCAGTACTCTTCATTGAAGAATGTATTGGTAGCTGGCAGGAAGGGGCCCTTGAAGCGCTCCGTGCAGCAACATAGTTGGAGGAGTCTGCTAAAAGCTTTTCTGCTGTGCCACAATGCAGCGGATGGGGGAGATCATCCATGATTAAAAGTCATTTGGCTCTCGTTCTTCCTTCCACCACCTCCTCCACAGAGTCCAAAACGTGTCCTTGCAGGGGATCATTGTGTATGATACACGAGTCTAGATTTTTTTTAACCGGTTGTTTCCATCCGCCGGTAAAAACTAAAAATCTCCTTCCACACGCCGATTTGATCGACAAATATCTCAGACTACAGAAAGACCTCAAGACAAATAAGATCTTTCTAAAGAAAGATCTATCTTTCAGTGTGGTAAAGACACAAAACCAGAGGCGGATCTATGTGGATTATGTGATATAAGGATCTACTTGCACTTCATGCAGTAATCTTAAATTCAGCTGTAAAGCTGCAATTGATACCAAAAGTATCAAGAGCACCGACATGACCTGAGACATGTCCCGACATCATTGTTTTCAACAGAATGTGCAAGCGCGACCAACGCTTTGTCTGTGAGCATGCGAGAACTGCGCTTTGACATCACGAATTGGAAAAAGATCCAGATTGGGCATATGTATTCCGCTTCAGCAGAAAGCGAGACACCAAACAGACAAGTAACACTTCATGAATGAGGGAATGTGCTGGCTCTCTTTGTCTCCCAGCCTCGCTGAGCTTGACCACCAAGACGTCTACTGGCCACACATGCAAACACAAATAGTTGCACACTTTAAACACAATTACACAAAAACATAAACACACACAAGAGGCTTGTAAAGGGGACGGAACTGCGCTGGGAGCAAGAAGGGTGACAGAGGGTTTTTTTTTTTTTGTTGTTTTTTTTCCAGAAACTTGGACAGACTTGCTCTTCCACCAGCTGCACTTTCTTCCAATCTCCTGCCAGACTTTTACTTGTTTTCACTCCCTCCCTCCCTCCTTCCATACTTCATTCCCTGTGTCCATCATTGATTGCTCCCCCCCCCCCTTCTGCCTCACGCAACTGCTAATGTAGAAAATACATGGTGGTTTGACAACACAGCCCGTGTAGTCAAGTAAACACAGTACTCGAAACACCAACTACATCCTGGTTTTGGGTGGTTGTATTCAAAGTTCTTTGGACCGTGTCTGAGGTTAGAAACCGCTAACCAACAAGAGGGAACCCAATGTGATGGCAGAGCACATGAAACTGCTTCGTTGTCAGTAATTGCTCGTTAAGCACCATTTTTCCATGAAGCTACAAACATGAAACGGAACAAGACAAATTAAGGCCATTTCAAACCACAAATGTCTACATCTATTAACCTTTACTGGTATTATTCTATGCTGCTTTAAATTAATGAGCAGTGACATAAATAAGGAAATTAGAGAACATCTTGTGCAAAGCGTCATTATCATGCTGAAAAAACCATGACCATGTTTTTCCTCCCTTAGATCACAATTTCACAGCTGTGGGATCTATGGAATATTGTGCAGTGTGGTCATGTTATCGTGTAGTTTCCTTTTTAAAAGTCCTCCCTCCACTCAAAAATGTGTTTGATCTTCTCTGTACAGAACGATGTATGTGCAGTTTTAAACTCGAAGACTGCTTCGTATTCTGAAAGAGGAAAGTTTGTCTGAGCTTACTTTAATATATGAGTTTAAATGAGTTAAAGCCATATACTGTCATCAACACTATTTTGAAGCCAGTTGGGGTCCTGTATCCAACTTAAAATGTAGAAATATGGTTATTGATAGTATCACCATTGTGTTACAATGCGTTAGAAAATGAGACTCCTTAATGATCTTAGTTTTTAACGATATAATCTTAATTTTTGAAAGAAAAGCACTGTTTTTTCAACTAATCAGAAATAAACTCTATACAAGCTAATGTGGTAAATGACTATTCTAGGTGCAAATGTCTGTTTTTTGGTGCAATATCTACATAGGTGTATAGAGGCCCATTTCCAGCAACTATCACTCCAGTGTTCCAATGGTACAATGTGATTGCTTATTGCATCAGAAGGCTAATTTAACAAAAAAATCTATTCATTTTACAACTCATGGTGCTAAATAAACGTGTGACTTTTCATAAAAAACACAAAATTGTCTGGGTGACCCCAAACTTTTGAACCGTGGAGTATATTGCTAGGAAACAAACACATTTCTAATCCAATCAACTGTGTATGAACGCATGATGCTGTTTTATATTCCTTCGCTGTCCAGACCGTGAACACCTCATAATGTGTTTGCTAACTAACTTTAGCTCTCATCCTGACGCTTTCAACATTGCACTACTATTTTTAACCAACGGAACTTGTAAGGAAGTTTGGGTGTGTTTGCCACAGCTGTTTTGAGTGGAGGAGGATGAGTGTCCAGCAGTAGCTGGAGACTTGGCAAAGACAATAGAAGGTAACGTTATTGCATTTTGGCTGTAGCGGACGCTCTCTATGGGATTTCACTGTGAATATCATGACCGTGATCGTGATCAGAAGCCTTTTTACTAACGGAGCTGATAACCAGTGGTGCACACGCATTCACACAAAAGTGAAATTCTAAACTAAGACCAGATCTATATATACAATTTTAGTTAAAGGTCCCATCTCATAGAAAGAGAGATTTGTATCACTTTTTGATTACAATAAGGTCTATGTTTTCTATAAATGCTGTCCAAAAAATAAGGACTTCTGTGAAGTTATCCATTCACAGCCATACAAATCAGCCAACCAGGGGAGAGCCTTGTTAATATTAATGAGACACATACAACACAACCTGTTCTTTCTAGAGTTCCAGAGAGAAGCTTGAGAGGGAATTTAAAACTATATTGAGCTGATTTTTAGTCCTTAAAACCGCTAATATTTCTTATTAAGAATATTAATCCTTCAAATAAAACTCGTGAAAACAATATGGGACCTTTAAAGACTAGTGTAGGAAAGTGTTGGCCTGTTGAAAGTGCAATCAGGCATATTTAGGGTGATTATGAAAAACTACGTCCTGTAGCTCTCTTGAGTGAAGCAACATGCAGCCATATTTAACCCGACATCAGCCTTGAGCAACTCTGAATCAGACACGCATGAGCTGTGAAAGTGAACAGCTCTCGTATTATCATCACAACCTCACATTCTGTAGGTTCTTAATAAAGTTTTTTCAAAACTCACGAATCTCTTACATCCTTCTAGCATAACCTACTGCTCTTTCTCTGTGCTGTGTTTTGTATGGACTACTCATATCAATACCGATAACAGTTCATTACCAAGAATGACTAACAGACAGTGCACGAAACGGAGGTTTCATAACTTATTTTAATAAAATTGTCCAAACTGACAGTGTTTTTTTTTTTTTTTTTTACTGTTTGTTGTGGTTTCAATTTTGAAGACGAGATTAAAGCACTCTTTGTGCGCGCTCTGTAATCATCCTCAGACCCCTCCTACAACGCTTGGCTCACGAGACGTCGAAGTCCCGTGTAAACCTACCCGACCTCTCCTGTCGCATCCCATATAATTTCCACATATGATAGACTGAGAGTACAGTAACTGACAGGTAGCACGCTACAGGGGGAAAAAATGCAAATATGCTCACTAGAGCAAGGATTTCACCATTCTAGTAATAAAAACAACGGCTGGGGGAAAGAAAAAAGTCTATTCTCTAATCGCTTGACTGAAAACAGGCATTGCGTGAATAATTGTGACTCCTTAAGCACAGAAAAAATATCAGTGAGTAATAGAAGACTTGCCAATGTGTGCAAAAGAATTACACCATATGTGCATTTATGCGACATGGCAAAAAAAAAAAAAAAAAAACTTAACCCTTGTGCTCTTCGAGTGCCAACTGTTATGACTTGGCTGGCTGAGAGGAACGGCTGGCTGGGGATCAGTCTAAAACCAGACCCTGCTGTCCTCATTAAGAATATTACATTGGGACCTGCTGTTTTATGTTCATTGTCATTAAGATGGAAAAACTAATTGCTTTCTTTAAAAAAAAAAAATGAAAAAAAAGAAAGAAAAACCCTGGTATCATATGAATTTGTTGTGGTCAATTTGCTCTGACTGGTTTTAATGCAAGCACGTTGTGAAAGGAGCCCACTCGCTGTGCTAATGGCAACATAGCATTGTAAATTATAACCTGCTAATGATATTACTTTATGTTTTAGTGCAGACACTTCTATGGTGAGATTATTTATTTTACACTGCAAATTGTTCTAGGCTTGCAAAAATATAAAATCTTGGAATCTCATATTTCCCATATTTCATTTATCTTAAACATTATTTGCTAGTTTATATCCTTGAAATAATGGTATATGTTTTAATTGATCATGAATTGGTACTTGTTTTTCTTGTCAAGTATAATATACTTGCTACATAAATAGATCGCTAGTATTAAAAGGGCCCTGTTTTGCCATATTGGCGTTTTAATATTTTAATTATTGTGGTTTATTTATATAAATTAGCATGCTTTTATGGGCCAAAAGTGCAGAGATAGACCTGTAGCAGCATTGCAGTTTGCCTTCTCAAACACTCACTCTAAAAAGACGTTTTTGCCCCTCACCCCTCCGTAAAGGAACGCCCACTCCGTTGTGATTGGTCACAACTGGTCACGCCCCTCAGAGAGCTGGGGACAGTCAGAGAAGGAAAAGTCAAGTATAATCACTATGGATCCAGGGGTGGTTTCTTTTAACTTTCTAAATGAGTGGGGGTTCTTAGCGGGAAGACCTAAATATTTACACAAAAGCACTGAAAGCACTTTTAATCATAGGGCCCCTTTAAGTTATTTTCTCCTCAAATTCAGTATTTATTTCTTGCATTTTAGCTAATCTTTTTTGCAGTGTACTGACTGATAAAACACAGTTGCTCAGATTCCATGGTTTCCTTGTGAGGTCTCAACTGGTAAGACCACCAAAGAAGTCCTGCAGCATCACTTAACAGAACAAATTTTTGTTTTGACTTTACGTGCAACAGAAAGTATTAGAATTACTCAATATGACAAGTCCCCAAACACAAATATTTTAACCCTATAAAAAAAAAAAAACTCTAGAGGCCTAATCCAACAGAGTGTTTTCTGCTGATATTACTTGTATTCTTCATTACTTCTCTCAGTGACACATCCAACCACTAGAGAATGTTTAGTGACTGTGGTGTGGTATGAAGACGAGCCTCTTCCAGATAAAGCTTAAGGAGGCATTTCCTCAGAAAATGAACCTGGAACGCCCTTTGACGATTACAGGAAGTGAGAGGAGATAGTACACAAAGGAGATAGTACTCACCTGTGAATGAATAATGTGGGAATGGTCTAATTTCCTGCTAAATTTAATTTGTGTGTATTCCCAGAAACATAGAGGTATGTGTGCTTGAGAAGAACCCCCTGTTAAGGCATCTGACTCACTGTCAGTATGTTTATACAGTTAAGTTTATCTAGGCTAATACTTTGATTAGGCTGCCTCGGACTACTGGCCTTGACCCACTACACATGTGCTGGAGTTAAATTAATTTATTGATGAAGTGATGTCACCTCTGCTATGATAGGGGGGGGGGGCGATATACACTCTTTATCCCGCTAGAATTGCACCGTTTCTGTTTTTTGTTTTATCGGGTAGTGACAGCCCCCACGGTTTCCGTAAGCTTCGCGGAAACGGATAAAAAAAAAAACATGAAATGAACGCAGAGCACAGACAAATGACCCATCTGCATTTGTATTTAACGTCGGGCCTTTAGTCTGACTTTTCAAGTTCGATTTCAGTCAAGCTGACATATTTACATGCACTTGAAAAAAGTTTAAGTCGGACTAAAACAAAACCATTTTTTTTCAGGTGTCATTTAATCGTACTGACTGGCTGGCAGCGTTATGAAAAGGTGCTTCTGCTGATGTAACCCGCTCGGCGAGTAGCGGTCACGGGGCTGTTTTAACATTTAATACGTCAAGGCGAAAAAGGAGAGAGGAGGACACGCCGAGATATACAAACACGAAGCCCCAGTCATAGGAAAGGAGATGAAAGGAGCGGCCAGACTGCTGTGTCATTGAGTCTGTTGAACACAAATCATTCCGAGCGTTTGTTTATGTTGGACCTGTATTCCGCTCTCCACTCTTCCTACTCCCCTTCCCCCAGTCCCCTCAATAAAACATTGCATTATGAGTTTACACCCATTTGTACAATTTGGACTGATCGTCGCTTTGTTCTGGAGCGTCGCCCACGGTCGTTTATTTTGTCCGTGAGTAAATGCATCTGATTTACTGATCTACATAGATACGCTGTGATTAAATAAAATAAAAAAAATATATATATATATATATATAATGCAATAAAAAGTTACTCCTTTGAAGTCTCTACCTTTTGGGCTTTGGCAGCTCCCCTTTGTTTCTGGGCTGCTATGGAATGATGGGATGGATAAGAGAATCCGTATCTGTGGACAGTGCCGATCAGGCCGTGTGAGACTGTAAAGCCCAACAGGCCAACAAGCTTTATAGTGAAAATAATAAACTTGAGTGGGAGAAAGTGAGTGGGAAAATAAAGCTGCGTGTGTGAAGAGGACCTCGGAGGACATACGATACCTCCACGTGGGAAGAGATGAGAGGAAATGGTGAATGTCGAAAAGCGCTCATGGGCAGATTTGTCTTTTTTAGCGCGCCGGGTTGGCCCAATTAGAAAAGTAGATGACAAAGTACACCTGTGTGTGTGTGTGTGTAATCCGGTGTCTCTGCTGCACTTTGGCTGTCTGATGTTATTCTAATGCCCTGCAGGCATGAGGAGGCTATTCACTTTTCAAGGATATGTATCCTTCCATCACCATTGTTTCCTTATATTTTTTGCATGACCTACACGTACACACACACACACACACACACACTTTGCACGTGAAGCGCAGGGCTGTCATTGATTTTACAAGGACACCACCATAATATCACAGCCGTAATGTGTTTTAACCCTAAAGGTGCCACAGATATTAGGGTTAAAATGCATAAAGGGGGTCAGTACAATAATGCTACCTATATTTAATGTTTCAGACTCAACATTTTAATGTTTTTTTAAAACTTTGCATTAAAAAAAAGCTCAGTTTTATCTTTTTTTTTAAAAAAAGGCACATGTGGTTTTCACTGATTCTCTTGAGATTTCATGTCAACATTAATCCAAAAGTCAATGGACTTCCTGTTCCAAAACACAGTGAAGATGCATTTCTCTTGTGACAGGAACTGCTCAGTTACTAAAAGCCACATTTCACCATTTCCAGTCTCTCTGATGTGAATACTGGCTGGTTCTCTTAAGTCTTCTATAACGGTGAATCGATTATCTGTGTTTGTGAATGTCAGTTGGGCAAAACAAGCAACTGGAAAAAGGTCAGCTTGGATATCAATTCTAGACCTTATAATTGAGAAAATAATTGGCAGTTTGATTGATCATTTAAATTATACACTCTGCTTGGGGAAATGGAAAATATAAGCTGATTAAGCACCGGTGTAACACAAAGATTTTAAACGAATGATTAAACTGCAGTCTGTAAGATACGAATCTAAATTCTTACAGATTCAAAGTTACAAATCGAATTTAATAATAAAAACCCAAACTTGAATGTCAGGCTTATATTCTCTAAGCCAAAAATAAAGAGCTCCGTTTAAGCTCCTGTGAGTCTACGCTTCCCAACTGGCCAAGGCGCCATACTGCGCAGCAGGCACTGAATCCTCTGCAGCACAGGTGACCCATGCTTCCTCTCCGTGTCCTACAGAGAAAGTAGTAACAGCCGGGGCCGGTATCTGAAACATCATCACAGGAGGAAATGTCACAGAGCAAAAAGCACCCCCAGTCATTTCAGCCCACTGTTCTTCCAGCTGACATAATGTTACTGTTATAATCAAATGAGGGTTGGGAGGAGGTGGGTGGCCTCAGACTGATGCAGCCTTTGCTCCAACAGGGAAAGTCCTATCCAAATTCCAAATTCTGACAGAACACAGGATGCGGGCGCCCCCGCCCCCTCGGGATCACAGCAACAGGAGGAAAGCTGGGAGCGCCATGGATAAGGCTGGGGAGCCTGGGATGACTCATAGGAATCAGGTGTTCCAATGATAACATGGCAGTCGGGGATTATCCACGAAAAAGGTTGATGTAACCACATTTTTTGATAACAATATTTTCGTCATTCGATGATCAATTATGTGATTCACTTGGGCTGATTTTATATATAATGTTTCATTGCGGCTCCCTATTTGAATGAATCAGTGGAGAACTATGTATCCTCTTCTTGGATCCGGTATTTCAGAATGGACAATGGTTATGACTTCATGATAACAGATGAATCACTGGTTTAAACATGGATTTCCATGGTAAGGAATTATGCACGGGCCCTTCGCCATAAATAAGATTCATTTAGACGCTGATAAATGCACGTCACATATTATCACCATTTTTTCTCATCGGGGCACTTTCTGAATGAATCAATACTGGTCTTGGTGGTGATTAGAGTGCTGATGGATCAGAGCCAGGGTGCCCTTTTAATGGCGAGATTTTCCATCAACATGACTCCGGATCACTCTTATTCATCATAATAGGTAAGGACATGGGCATATGGAAACCTTCGTTCCACTGCAGCGTCGTTAAGGTGACGGATTGTGGATATGGCCTGTCACTCCACCGCATAGTCAGTCAACGGATGAAGAGATTTCATAATCGGAAAGGTCTCGTTTTCATTAATCCAGGGCTCAACTCCACTGAAAGAACGAGACCTCGCGGAAACATAAGTGACCTTGAGATACTAAACGCTCTTATGTCTTTATCTGTGTTTCACACATCCGCTCAGAAACAGAAAGAGACCCTGAGAAACACTGCTTGTCTCTTAGAAACACATCACGGCGACATATGACATTGATAGACAGATGGTGGAAAACAGATTCCTCCGGTCTCCTCTACCCCACAGACATTTGTCTCTCACCCCGTGTTTGTTCCTGCATGGATCAAATGCTGGAAGATGTGAGCCAGATGCTCGACTGTCTGCAGACTACACTCAGTCACCCAACACTGATTCTCCGACTTTTTCTGGCAATGCATCGGGATTTTTTAAATAAACACCACACATATGGCGCCAGAACACCTTACCATAAGACTTTAATGAGCCAAAGTTTATGTAAAAAGAAAAAACAGACATTTTCTGGTACCCTTTAGTGCTTTAATATGCAAAATCCATCCGGAAAATACTACATACTACACTGCGGTGCAGAGATGCATGAAATGTATGAAAACCTGTGTAATTTCACCACATTCCTAACTTGCATGTTACAAAATGGGTGCTCAATCACCTTACAAAACACACTGCTGTAGGGTATTGTAAAATGAGGAAACACTGCCATCTGGAGGGACTCGTAAAGTTTCATGAAAGCCACTTGGTGTTAGTAGCTCAGATGAATACTTGCTTCATCAAACGTGTCATATACTTAGTGTTCTCTTTGGAGCCACATAACTCGACTCCAGCCAAACTGTAAGCACCACCTGCATCACCTTGCAGCCATATTTAAAACGGTATCATAATATTTAGAACCCCGAATAACACCATAAATACTATAGTGAAATAATATTTAGATTAAAGTGACATTTCAGCAAAATGTCCAAACAGGATAAGCCATCCGGTCGATATAAAACAGACTGGGCTTTTACAAAAAAAAAAAAAAAAAAAAATCAGAGCTGTACTCTTTCACTCTTTATCTAGGCTATCTTCAAAATGGTCCACTGTCCTTCCACCCTCCGCAAAAATGTACGACCGTGGACCTGAATTTCATGGCAGGCAAGCAGCCCTTCACGGAGGGAGCGGGGAATTAATCGCATCTCTGTGGCATTTTTAGCGTGTTTCGGAAAAAGGCTAGATTGATCCAATGAAGGAAAAACACAAAACAAATGGAAAAACAGGAAGCTGACAGAGGATTGAGTGCAAAGGGACCCCATGAGGGCACCATATTTCAACCGTTTAGAAAACATACGGCGTGGAGGGCTGCGTCTGACACACATCTGAGCCAGCGGGATCAAAGAAACAACGCAGTTCCGAGACATATCAAGACCACCGCATCTATAAAAGTTTTCCAGAGCGCTTTCCAGAGGGAATAAATCCAAATATCCAATAACATTCCCGCCTCAGACGTGGTTGTGTAACAGTGTGTGTGAGGACAACTTTCTGCACGACTCACTTGTTCTGCGATCTGTCATTTTGAATACAGTCAATCACGCAGCGCAGGTGAGTTCCCATGGCGATACTCATGCTTTCAAAAAGCTATGGAGCATTAAATAGAAGTTTCATCGACTGTTTAAAAGCCATTAGAATTACAGTATCTCATCTTTCATAAAGCAGAGCAGCAAGTGACAGAAGAGAATAGCAGCAGAACCCAGTGATATCTGTAATGCAAGTCATAAGAATAAAGTTATAAGAATAAAGTTGGAATGTTACAAGACTGAATTAGACTTTACCTTCATAACATTACACATTTATTCTTGTAAGCCTAATATTATGATCTTATTCTTGTACTATTGCGACTTCCTTCTTGTGATTTCAAAGAAAATCTCTTTGAATCAGGACAATTATGAAAAAAGTGCCTCTTTTTTTGAGGAAATTGGAAACTGCAAGGCTATCGGTCGTCATGGTTACATCTGATAACTTTCACTTCATAAAATTAAAACTATGTTCATGATCACAAAAATAATAATACCAAATACTCTATAAAAATGTTAACAACATTTTACTTTTATAACTAGTATAACAAATACATTTGAACTTGAGATTTTCCTCCAAAAACCCAAGTGAAGCTTTTCACCAGTGTCACCCACATATTGGGGCTGAAGGGGTTAACGGCTGATTCAGGTGAGTTATTCGGGGTTTTGGGAGCTCACCTTTGGTTGAACATCCCTCTGAAGTTGTAGTTAGCTCTGTAGTTGGGCATGGGCTTGGGATCCAAAGGCCTGTATATAGCTGGTTCCCCTCTCTTCATGGCCAGACCGTTCAGCTCCACTGTGGGTGTTATACTGCCTGTGTGACGCAAAATTAAATATGGAAGATTAAAGCCATGGCGATAAGAAAGAAACAAAGCTTTGAAACTTGCGCACAAAAAATAAACTCCGGCGAGTAATAGCGCCGCATTTTTCAGACTGTAACATAGGCATACTGACTGTACGGAGCTGTACACCCTTCGAAGTTTCCATTCTAACCTGTCTGATTTGTATGATGCTTGCACTGCTAATCCCACAACTCACGATTGCGGTTGCATAACCCATCACAGGGTATTTTTAATCCCATTAAGAGCTGGCTATAAAGCCGTCACTACTACAACGCCACGGAGGGCAGGGTAAGACAAGGCGAGTGGTATTAATTTGGCCTGAGATCAAACATCAGGCTGCACTTAGAGGGAGGGACTGTACCGGCTTTGTTCTCAACAGTTTTAAAATGTGGCTTGAGGGCTGTACCTGAAACCCTTCCAGGTGATAATTCAAACAAATAAATGAAACATAACGTAAATAGTAGAGAGGGAAGGAGAGAAAGGCATTGTGAGCATCTCAAAGGCTTTGTTGTATTTCTTCCTGCAGCCTTCCTAAAAATATTGATCTGTGAAGTGACTTTCCTCATCTCCCTCCAATATATCCACTGTTTCACCACCTTTTACTGAAAAACACTAGAGGGCAGTAATGCAACAATAAAGTGGTTCCTCAGATTGATTCATATCAGGTAGTGTGAGTTACTGGCTATTGGTGGAAAATATGAGTCATGGGAGCACAAAATTAAATATTTATATTTAAACACCTGCCTGCAAAAAAAGGCCACACAAAAGAATTTGATTCTACATATTTTGTATGTATCTTTGGTGAATCTTTACATGTTAAATAGACATCAGATACGCTATAAGTGTTAACATTTGTGGTGGATCATTAAATACTTTGGAATGAATGAATAAATGAATGAAGCCTTTATTGTTGTTTTTTTTTAAGTGTTGCCTTAAGAAGTCAGTGACCGTGTTTACATAGACAGATAATGGTTAATAATCTGACCTTATTCTAAATGAGACGATATTTTGTTTAGTGTTTGCATTAGTTGCCTGTAGAATATTTGGTTTTCGTGCTTTCACGCTAGATTAAAGACTCACAGCCTTTTATTTTGCAACAAAAACTGATTTACAGGTGTTTTATGACAAAAAAAAATGGTGTTTTTTCACCGAAAGTCACGTGTTTGCTGTTGCCAAGGCAACGGTATAAGGTTAAACCACATTCATTTCAAGCCAAACCATTATCTTTTCGTAATCCTGACCAAGTGGTTGATGCGTGTGAGGCTTCTTAACAGCAGGAATCATCTCTTCTGCTGGAATTTATTTACAAGCTGGAGTTGTCAAGCAGTTTGACGGCCATAAATAGCAGAGGAAAAATACTGCGAAAACTTCTATAGGATGCCATAGTGTGTTTATACATGTCTACAATAATGCAAATATGACTGGAATACCCCGCATGTCTTAAACTGATTACTGCTTACTCTGACTATGACCTTAATCTGAGTCTTAAACAGGGTTAAGATGGGAATATTATAGTACATATAAACATGGTCATTGCAGTTTATTTCTGATATCTGGGCACACAGGAGCAGTAAAGTGCAGTACCGACACGTGTCGACGTTTGCAAGCACACTAGTAATTAGATTATAATGCGATTAAAGCAATAAATCGAGTAAGGCAGAACCCATGTAAACACTACACTCCGATTATCTTAATGTGATTATGCTCATAGTCAAAGTAAGCAGAGTCGCAGCATAATATGTGGATTACTCCCATCTTACCTCGCATTATTTGGGGCCCGTCAGAGCACGTATACGCCTGAATGGCATTACTGAAACTCTGATGAAGCCGCGCATGTGTAACTGGGTGCTCCGTGTGTGGGAGTGGTGACACACCTGATAACGGCAGGTTCTGTAAGGTGCAGTGAAGAAGAACTTCTTCAGCGATCAATGCGATTTTTGTTATATTGCCTATTCTTCTATTACATAAACTTTTGGCGGAAGGGGAACATTAGATATGGACAGTGCCTTGAGTGGACCCAGCACCTCATCTACCCCTTTAAAGCGGATGCAGTCCGCCATTGCAACACGTAACGAGAAGTAGAGAAAAGCTGACCCGTCCATAACCTCACTGTTAATTTTCCTGTTAACTGTTACAGTAAAGTTCTGCAGCTGATTAACAGCTCTCAAACCTTTATTTTGGAATACCCTTTAAGAAAATAAGCACTTTCAATAAGATATAAACGTGCTGTAGAATCCTACTACTCCTAATAATGGGATTGAGAGGAAATGAAACTGGCTGCGATGCTTAGGATCCAAATATTGAGCAAGAAAACTAAGCGAAAGTATCATTAGAAACACTTGCTTACTACAATATGTGGAGCTAGTAAAAGCCACAATTGGTGGTTGGCCACCTTATTGAGAAGATGAACAATTCTAAATGTTTATTTGTGTGGCTGGTGCAGCTAGCTTCTGTTATATCAGACCAAGTAAAACACCTCTCATTAATAATCAGTTTCAAAGTCCTATAAGTTTCAAACACAAATTAGACATAGTAGAAATGGGTCTATTAATGATGTGCTGCCTTAATTAACTCGGAATGGTAGGAAAAAAAAACACTTTGCTGCTTTAAGAGTGATGCTGATAACAGGTATTAACTTGCTTTTCAGCTTTTTTTTCCAATTTAATCCACCTCCAAATATTTTGTAACTGGATGAAAGCAGATATTCCAGGCCTATCACAGTAGAACAGTGGTGCTCAAAGTGGGGTCCGGGGACCCCCAGGGGTCCTTGAGGGGGTGCCAGGGGGTCTCCAGTAAAAAGGGGAATCATTTATTTTCACTATAATTATTTTCTAATTATATCATTTAAACACAACTACAAAAAAATACTCTTGGTCATCTACAGAGAACTGGACTGCTAATTTGGTACTTTATACTTTGAACTTGAGAAAAGGACTTTGATGTGTATGTTTGTAAGCAGGCTTTATTTCATATTAAAGATTTAATGTTTGATTTTTTCCTAAGAGTTTATACATTTACCCATTTTATATGTGTATATCTGACAATATCTGCTTGTGCTTGTTTGATTCTCCATTCTGTATGGAGGACTGCCATGATCAAAAATCATTTTTACTGTATTTTATTGTACATATTTATTTAATATTATTTGTGTATTATTGTTCTGTTTGCACATGAATTTATTTAATCTCAAATTTGACTTTTCGTTTTATATAGGCGAAAATGAATAGGGGAAATGAATCCATGAATTAATAAACACATTTAAATATTAATAAATCAAATGTAAAATCAAATACATGGAAAAATAATTGTGTATTATGTGTATTATGTGTATTAAATTAATTTTATGGATTAATTCAATGTAAAATTAAATAAATTGGGGGCATTTACTGGCATATTCAATTATGTACAGAGTCATTTTTTAATTTATTTATGATCATGGCAGTTTGAGTCCTAATTTTGGCCTCAGGTTCATGTCCTACACTTTCTGTTATTAAATATCTATAAGCAAAACTCTTATGAGATGAGGTCCGTGGTCTAGTTTTCGTGAGTTTAAAGTTTGAGTAACCACTGCAGTAGAAG
Organism: Lepturacanthus savala; assembly: GCA_030544235.1. Taxonomy (NCBI): domain Eukaryota; kingdom Metazoa; phylum Chordata; class Actinopteri; order Scombriformes; family Trichiuridae; genus Lepturacanthus; species Lepturacanthus savala. The sequence continues at coordinate 7,096,935 of CM060476.1, read as the reverse complement.
ACGGAGAAATCGAGATAACCCTTTAAAGGCATGTTTCCACCAAGTACTATAGATACTGTATGTTACTGTGGTTGCAGTACCTGGGTTGCTGTTGATGTCCATTTTGGGGGAGCGGGGCGCTGGCCTGGGAAGGATGCTCTCATCCAGCGCTTTGGCGGCTGTGGAGTGCTGGGCCTTTTTGATGCTGGTGCCCTCTGCCTCCCACACCTGCTCCCCAAGAGTCAGCTGCACGGTGAAGATCTGGAGCGGCGACACACGGAGGGAAAGACGTTACCCAACAGCAACTTACCGACATCCCCCTGCAGTCACATGGTTGGAGCTTCACATATTCTGCAGGATCGACATTAAAAGTACTAGTCGGGTGGGTCACCTTAGCATGTGCAGGGCCTCTCTCATTGAGGAGTTTGTACTGTGGTTGGATCCTATTGAAACGGGCTAACTCATTCACCAAACACATTGGAGTTTTCTCTTTAGGGTTTGCCATGTTCTCCTGGGGCGGGCCTGAAAACAGAGCACAGCGGAATAGATGGTATAATACAATATCAGACACACAGAAGCACATGCATGAATTCTTAGCAGGTATTGATGAATTATTCTCTTTGATTAACTGACAGATCACAGGACTGGAATGGGACATTCATATATCATAGTGTCTTGTGCAGCGTTTACAGGTCAGAATTAAATCAGAATTATCATTTCAAAAAATAATTCAGGTAACACACCATCTATATTCAGCACAGTTGCACAGTCTAAATGGGATTTTACAGCCTTTTTTAATGGAGTCAAGTTAATGATAAGGAATATTATCAGTAATCTCGTTTCCTAACAGGTTAAGATCATCACGTGGCAAGTTTCAGACTTGCACAGCGGCGGTGTTTAATATTCTGCTGCCGTTCGGAAACAGGATTGGAAAACTTTGTATTCAGGTTAGGTTATCAGGTAGCGGAAGACTTGTACAAGCAGCGGAGAGAACTGCTGTTGCAGTCGTAGACGTCAAGCTACAGCTATCTATCTACCGGTTGACAGGCGGCACAACCCTTTTCCACTGTCAATCAACCTACATCCAAAGCCGGGCCTCCGCAGCAGATAAGCTGCGTGTGTGTCAAGTGATTAGAATCAATAATGCACCCACCTAATGTGCAGTGTTGTCTATCAAACTTGTTTATCCTGGCTTTGATTAACTCTCAATTTGTCCAACAATTCGCATTCTTACATACTTTACTCTGTAAATATTGCCTGTACAGTGCTTGCAAATCTGCACAGAAACATATCACCTGTTGCAGGAAAGATGCTGGTGACAAGCAAGTGAAAATGGTAATCCTGAATAGTAATGAATGGTATGTTGCAAAAATGATGGGAGGCTATCTACAGGAGCTATCTACGGGAGTTCTAGACAGTCTACCTGGCGGTGAGGCAGACACAGGGGCGTCCCCATATCCGCCTGCAGGAGCAGGGCAGGCGGGTGTGGGGGCTGGGCCTGTGCCGTTGACGGAGGGCTGCAGACCCAGTGGTCCTGGGCTGGCCATGGCCGTCGGGGGGACTCCAGGGGAGAGGCCAGGACCAGCCAGGGGTGCTGAGGTCTGTACTTTCACTTGAGCCATGCTCTATTCCTGGAAACAGTCAAAGGAGAAGAGACATCATCAACTTTAAAGTTATTATAATAGATTATTATAGACCGTAAGAATATCACTTGGAATATAGTAGTCTCATTAAAATAAGGATTCACAGGTCTACGCAGAAATGCACCCATGCATTCATAAAATCCAGTTTGTGCACAATTAAAAAGCGTTGAGAGTCATTTGACGTGTTTTTGAGGGCAAAGCTCGGAGAACAGACTTCAAACTGAGCAGCCCTAGGCCTATCTCACATTCTGATCCACTGGCAGCTAATACAGCCAGACAATGAAGCTTTATTTGAAGGAGCTTTGCTCATGTTACTGCTGCTAAGCTCCCCGGAAAAAGGAAGGGAATCCTGCGATATCAGCCTGAACAAGACAAAGGTAAGTAGGCCTTCATTAAGTAGACATAGATTAATACGACTGGCAGAGAGGGGCCGACGATGCTGCAAAAGTTCGCAAAACACACCTCTTTATCTTGTATGCATGCGCGCAATATGCTGGTGAATGCAATTACGCGCAGGTCATGGCCTGTGGGTCTGCATATGAGTAACACAATATACAACCGTCTGTTTTTCATCAATAAAAGATGAAGATGGGGTGGGTGAATGTCAAAACTCGACTAAAACAAAAAAAGGGGGTACAAACTGCATCACTACGTCTCTGCCAAGACGGCTCATGTTAATATGCGACAGGCACCGAGGGGGAAATGAGGGAAATTCTTTTTCGTGTCCCCAAAGAGTTTAGAGAGAAAAAGGGGCTGAACTCGCCTGAGGGGGGGGGGTGATACTTGGGTGCTTTATGAAATGCTGGCCATGAACCTGGCACTTTGAGGGGATGTAAAAATCTGTAAAAAAAAAATGTTGCTGTGTCAAAGGAGGCACATTAAAAAAACAACAGGACTCAACACTGGTAGGTCCCAAATACTTTCTATTTATTTAAGAATTTTAAGTCTTTGGACCAATCACAGGCTCTTTGTCACGTTTTTCATGATGAGACATTCACGTCCCACGGGTGTGGACATGAAACAATTCATACACAATTAAGTTATGCATTATAATCAAAATGAAAGGCAAAAAGTCTCCAGAATAATGTGTAAATAACAATAATAATACATTCAATAAGTTATAATACTTCAGGTGATGGACATTATGTCATTCTGAAATAGTCTAGAATATTAAATTATACAAACCCACACAGTAGCATCTTTATCTTGAGTTTATAGATAATAAATGAACAGAGGTTGCATATTTCACATGGAGGCAGGTGTTTTTTTCAAACTGCCAACTTTTGTGTGTTTCACCCTGATATCATGATTACAGGTGTTTTCCCTTTTACAGTGTAGGGCCATGGCTGGACTGGTTGTCAACAAGTCCATAAAACAGCCCCCATCGACTGTGTCAACAATAATAAAACGCGATTCCAGACTATAATTCATCATCAAGACTTCCCTGTGTGTCATCTTGCGAGTGCCCCTGAAGTTCTCGAGGGAGGAGGAGGAGGAGGAGGAGGAAGAAGAGGGGGGGTTCACAATTTTTTTTTATTTCCTTTTGCTTTTCTTCTCAACTCTTTTTCACGGCAACATGCACGAACACAAGAACAAAACGAAAACAAATAAACGGCGCTGAATGCACGTCTGTCTTGAACACGGAGGCGGTGTTACAGTACGTTAGGGTCGACTGGCTGCTCTGCAACCCCTGAACTTACATTGCAGCCTCGACTGTGTCCAGCTTAGCAGGAAGCTAACCAACAAGCAAACGGCGTTCCGTGCAAATGTCAGCTCCTCAAAACACGCCGAGGGAACGGGCGAGCATGCATACTGTCATTATCATGTCACTGTGGTTTCTCCTAATGAATATACGCCGTCTAAGCCGCCTCCTGTAATGGTTACGTTAGTTTAGCCGGTTTAAAGCTCATCATGGCTGATCGGCCGAGCACCCCTCTTGCTAGCATCTCCACAACCGCCCCATCCTTCTACGAAAAGTGTGGGGAATCTCAGTCCGCCGCGGCGGCAACGTTCCGGACTGACGGCGGCGTGGCGAATAACCCGGACACTAGCTGACACACAGGGACAAATATTGAGGGTATATTTTACCTTTGTCCAGGGCCAGACCCCAGTTACACCTCCAACATTGGCAAACACTAAAGAGAACTGGATGGAAGTGGGAACGGACCACGTTATTTGTCTGGGTAAAAAGAAGAAAACGCGTGAAATTAGAGGGGGACGGTTGATTTGTTTTTATATTGCGCGTTTAAAGTGTGTGTTTCGTTTCTTTTGTCCGTGTTAATTGTCGCGTACCGCCGTCTTTCCCATCGTTTGAGTTCTGAGTTGAATCTTGAATGAATCGGGCACCCCCGCGGTGAGCGGAATGGTTTCTCCCGGGTCTGCTTCCTCAGAGACTGAAACAACTTTGATTCAAAAACCAATATGAACCTTTTCGAACTCAGCAAAGTGCATCAGTGATGAATATTAGTTTTATTAACCCTTAGATGCACGAGGCACTCTGTTTCTTATGCGGGCCCATAATGAAACAAATTAGAATCTATGTGTTCTTATGCCACACGAGATTGATTTCAAGTAATAGATTTTCAATCTGAACATCCCTTTTGAATATTTTTATAATTATAAAAGAAAAAAAGGAAACAGAACAGCAATGGGAAAATTTCAACATCAATTTTGTGTGTGCACAATTTCCTAAAATATATAAAAGTTAAAAAATTTAAATGGTATGATATCAAAAAATGACCTCATCAGGTCATTTTGCATCTACGGTTTAAATATCATTATAACTGTGTGATGCATATTGCCAGACACAACTATTAGACTTAATTGAAATTACCCTCTGTGCAACCTCGGCTGTTCTGCACAGAGAAGGATAGACGACCACCTGCAGAACAGCACTGCCTGCAGCTGCTCATGGGCACTTTGGCAGAACAGGTGTTCAGTGGTGGAAAATAACTAAATATTTTACTCGACTATACATACAATTACAGTATAATTTTGAGGTGCTTGCACTTTTGCATGTGATGCTACTACCTACCTCCACTCCACAACATTTCAGAGGGAAAAAATAGATATGACACAATGGAAAATATAACGAGCTTGTGAAATGCAACACGTTGTTAAAGATAAAACCAACGTTTTATGATCTTTTTTGTCTTTTGACATCTTACAAAAAAGTTTTTCTAGTGTTTTTACCCCCTCTAAACGTCTTATATGGTTTTATTTCAATCAATGTTCCATATTTAACCAGAATATTATAAAAAAGATGGAAGCACTTTATATTAAGGGCCTTGTAAAAAGTGTTAAAATGTAAAATTGTACTTGCTATGAATTAATAAGACTATATACATGTTAATAATAGCACTATAAACAGTTATGTTTCTACCTCCAGCGGGTACAACAGTAGCATTTTGCTGCAAATATTAATGTGTGTTTAAGTAGTATTTTTCATGTGTGGCTTTTACTTGTAGTGGAGTATTTTTACATTGCTGTATTGCTGCTTTATAAAGGATCTGAACATGTCCTCCACCACTACAAGTGTTAACCTTGGGCTTGAATGAGGAGGCCTGCATCATAATAAACCATCAGGCCCCACATCTCATCCCAGCACTTTCCTACAAGGAGATATTCTAGGTGGTCTTGGGTGAGTTTTGTGACGATTTGGGGCCTCACAGCTGGAGAGGACCCGCAAAGTTCCAGTGGGGCACCTTATTTATAAATTATAAGGCAAGATAAGCTGTGGTTTTGTTGACCTTTGACCTTGGAGTATATTAGTTTAGGATGCGACGTGAGAAAACGAAGACAGACTCAACCCACAATATTGTGTTTGCCGCTGTCATTAGTCAAAAAGAATGTGAATTGTAAATAACCACAGGCACATCTGACATCTAATACCGTTACTGACCAATAGATGGTGCTACTACACCACTTTTATTGGAAGTTATTGTAGCCTGATTCTTATCACAGAAAGACAAGTGTGCGCTCTTGTACAAAAGGTAAAACTCTAGGGAATCTGGCTGTGAAGAACACAGCTTATCCAATAAACATGTCCAGCATATATGGAAGGGCGTTTATTTCATGTACTACATACTTAATTTATTGTCATAACTGAATGAAAGTGCATGAGGAGTAACTGATAGTGAACAGCTTTTCACATTTAGCCAACATCATCTATATTAGACCACTCAGGATACTTATGCATTATGGAAACATATGGAAAATGTCATTCCCAGGTCTGAAATAAGCATGGAAAGACTATTGCTCCTATTTTGTTTTTCTAAATTTCAAACAAAATAGTATATAAAAAAATACAATATGTTAGAATTACACAAAGCATCACATTTGACCAATTAAGCTTATATGGACTGTGCAGTGATGTAGTTATCGGATGATTTTTTCTGTTTTTCTGCATTTCCACAATTATTATACAGACTAATCGAACTTATTGACTTTAAGAAGGCGATGAGAGGTCACATCAAAATTCATTACAGGCCATTTACATATTGTGCGAACCAGGTTTGAATAAAAGTGAATCTTTGCTTTTATTATTGATTATGAAAATGAACAGGCACCTATTACATGGAGCTTGCACATCTCAGAACAATTTTTCAAATATAAATAACACACCCTCATTAGTGTTGATCACTCACAACAACCTGCAAGCTAAAGAGTTCAAACCACATTAAAGAGGAAAAAAAAAAAACTTGGAAGAAATAATAATTAAAAAAAAAAGAGAACATGACACATCCAAACCCTTGTAACATAATTCACTCGCAAGTTTTTTCAAATCTATACTGATCTACTGCCCACTGGGTGAAAGGCTTTTTGTCCCCACACGGATGCTGTTGTGACTGCATTTACACAATCCTTTCAGTCCTACCGTCTGTTTCTCACAGCGGGGTGACAGCAGATAAGACCGTTACAATGAAGCTATTTAAAAAAAAAAAAAAAATCATTGGTTAAATAGATGTATTTTTTAAGTTATCAATATAGATTTTGAGATAGCGCTGTGCTGTGGTAATCTCCTCTACAGTATAGAGTATCATCACATTCACTCAAGTTTACTCAAGAAACTCAGCTAGACCCTGGGAAGAAGAAAAAAAAAAAAAAAGAAGAAAAGCAAATGCAATACAAACCCAAGATGGAAAATTCAAGTATCTCTGACTGGATGGCGATAAACATTTCTTTAGGAGTGGAGTGATTACATTCTGAAATGACAAAAGAGCCACACAGCCTCTGGAGGTGAGGTTTGTAATACCCATCCCATAAACCGTTACTTAAATTTATGGAAAGACTCATAGCTCACAATGTCTGATGCCAATAAGAAAAAAGTAGGGTTTTAAAATTGCATGCACCCCCACTGTAAAACTACTAAACTTTTTTTTTTTTTGTCAGAATTTTCTTTTTTACCAACAGTAGTGTTTGATGTTGACTGTACACGTCCTAATTAGCAAAAGGTGCAGACTAACTTCCAATGGAATAAAGCACTCCTATTATCATTCTGCTATAAAGTAAATGCATCATCTGCTTAATGTCTTTCACATCATCCAACAATTTAAAGACTTATATACAATAGTTTCAGACATGTTATTTTTTTTCTTTTTCTTTTTTACAACATAACAGTCTCTTTTGGTGAAAATATAGTTAAAATATCTGATAGGTATCTTTTTAGAGGTGATCTCTTTATTTGAAAAAAGTACCTGAGCCAAAACTCTGACCAGGGGGAATCACAAAAGCCTTCTATAAAGACTATCCTTTCTACCATTCACTACCATTGTGGAGGTCAAACGAAGATTTCAATTAAATAATACAAAAATCAAAAAAAAAAAAAAAAAATCAAAAACATACTGACCCTTCGAAAAAAAAACCTGTGCCCTTCCCCTTTCAAAGTATCAGCTGGTTGAAAAACAGTACAAAAAAGAACTTGAGACATTTAAAAAAAAATCTGACATTTTTAGAAGATTAAAGCATGAAATCCAAAAAAGAAAAAAAAAAGTATCGTACAAATAAAAATGGATCATGATCTCTTGCGGACATTCTTTAAATGGGAGAGGCCACTGCACATCTTTAAGGCTGGACTAGCGAACACTACACGAGTTCAGCCCAACTTTACGAGAAGATGTACGCTGAGGTCACCGGAGATCTAATATCGCGCCTGTTTTTTTTTCCCGTCTGTACCGACATTCTGGCCAAACAGCAGGAAGAACTGCAACCAAGTCTCTCGAGTTGAAAAATGAATATTGTCACTCTTGATAAAATGGTTACAAACTAAAAAAAAGAAAACCCTTAAACCTGATAAATAAGTGGAGGACTGCTTGCACGACTGCAAGTTGGGAATAATGTATTAATAGTGCCTTTTTAACTAGATACACAGTGCATATAATAATCATAAAAAAAAAAAAAAATACAGATGAAGCATTTTCTTGGGTTATGATGGTCCGATCCCTTCCAGAAACGTTTAGATTTGGATTCCTCTTTGTAGGCCCAAGCATGCATCCATCAGTCATTATTGCACAACACAAGGACCTTAAAATGCACCCACACACAAACGAAAAACAATAATAATAATAATAATCTGAAAACAGGAAATATAATTATCACTACAAATCCACCTTGCTTGCCTGCTCACTTGCTGCGTTACTACCCTTTTTTGCCAAAAGAAAAAAAAAAGATCCATCTTGGGTGCATCTAAATGTTCCGTTCTTTGTTTGTTTGTTTTCATTTCTCCTTATTACAACCGACTAAAACATGCATCCAACTGCCCGAGAGGGGAAGGGGTGGGGTGGGGAGGGGGAGACGGGAGGGGGGGGAATGCAGTCAAGAGCCTCCAGCGCATGGTGTCCATTGTTCCAGTCAAAGGTCAGAGTTCAAAGACTGAATGATTAAAAAGTGCTTTACGTAGGTCAGTAGGACTTCTTTCTTCTACGATTATTACAAAGTTTGTACATTAGCATGTATCATCTGTGAAGGGAATGATAAAACAAGAGATTATTCAAAATGACATCACAATTCTGTTTTTAAGTCTCTTGTGTTTGGATACTCACCGTGATACCACCATTTTGTCTTCTTTGGATTTTTGTTACACGTTCTTACATAAAAGGAGTTATCAGGCGGTCGTCTCTGCGGGGAAAAAAAGAAACGTGGGCCGCGTTTAACATTTAGTCTCGACACGTGCGATTCGGGTCACATCACGACATTCGGAGGCAAACGCACCTTTTCTTTGCAGCTGGACAACATGCTGATAATGCTAAGACAAACTGATTGCACTGAGAGGGCTGGCGACCAATCTTCCGTTAGGATAGATAGACAGATGTGACCGTTGCTATACACATGGGGGTGGACAGGTATATTCTCTCCTGTGAACATTACCTGTGACAGTGGAACAGAGAAAAACAAGTGGTTATTTGGATAATTCAATGAGCGTAGCACCGGTCATCACCTGTAGCCTTGAGTTTGTATATTTCACTCAAGCAGACACATACACTACCTACACAACCACATATACTGAACCTAAATCCATGATTTGTAACATCAATGCTATTTTGGAGCCAGTTGGGGTCCTGTATCCAACTTACAATGTAGAAACTTGAATCCTCCAGTACATATTAGGCATGAAACTCTATGAAAATGTCATATTGCAATTATTGTAATGAAAATTATCATGGTTATTGATAGTATCACAATTCTGTTACAATGCGCTAGAAAAAGAGACTCCTTAATGATCCGAGTTTTTACCACATTCAATACTTTTTTTATTACCCTATTGTACACTTGTGTTCAAAAGTTTGGGATCTCAAATTTCCTTATTTTTTAAAGAAAATCACTGTTTTTTCAATAAAGACAACATTCAACTAATCAGAAATACACTCTATACATTACTAATGTGGACTAAAGACTATTCTAGCTGCAAATCTACATAGGTGTATAGAGGCGCATTTCCAGCAACTATCATTCCAGTGTTCTAGTGGAACAATGTGTTTGCTCATTGCGTCAGAAGGTTAATGTAATACAATGTGCTATTCATTTTACAACTCATGGTGGTAAATAAAACTTTTCATGGAAAACATTAAATTGTCTCGGAGACCCCAAACTTTTCAATGGTAGTGTATATAGCCTAGTTTCAAATGAAAGTAGTGGACTCTAACATGTGCTGCGGGAGTGGCGGTAAGTATTTGACTAATAACCTCCAACATATTTCACACTGAATTAAGGGCATTTTGGTGGTCAAAGATACAAAAGCGGAAGAGGCGTTGTATGGAAAATCTTTCATTAATGACAGAAAATAATGAGACTTGCTTTGTATAAGCTCAGGCTTAGCCCTCTGCAGGGAAATGAGGCTCTGGGATTAGGACAGAGGGGCCGAGATGGGGTGAGAGAAGGCGAAGAGTGAATCGGGACTGGAGACTAGGAGAGGAGTGATGTTTTGTAATTAGAAAAAATAAATAAATAAAATGAAGACATGTTCTATTTAAAGGATTGGGGGAGGGGTGTTGGTCATTAAAAGGGTACAAGAGTTAAGAGCTAAACAGGACGATAGGAAGATATAAGAAGTGCGATGAGAAGAGTGGAGCCCAAGGTGCTGAAGTATAGTGAAGGGAGTCTGAGTGCGTAAAGAGGGTGTTGGAGGGTAACAATGGGTTGAGGCATTCTGGCACCAGACAGGGCCTCACAGGAGAGTCAAGTAGAGGCTCTACATCACAGAGGGGGGGGTAGGTGCGGAGAGACAAGCTGCCACTGGTGTGAAAACATAAAGAAAAGACATACAAAGCAACAGAAGTGGGGAGAGGATTCAAATATAAATGGAATATCATGCAGGCAATATATTTCAAGGTCAGCCAACTTAAAGCAAACCGGTACTGCAGGTACTGTTGGTTTCTTGTCTCGAAAGATTCCATCTGCTCATTTTAATTTTGCAAGCAAGCTGCACATTTTCTTTCCGTCGTATCTCAGGCCAGAAACCTACATTACTTTGTTTGCTAACTTTTAATGCATTCATCTGAAACGTCTATCTAAATACTTGCACGACTCAACTGTAAGTAGGGAAGTCGTGCGGTGGGAAAACCAGGGAAATGCAGCTCAAAAAGACAAACAAAATTGCAAACAATCACAGGACACTGATGAAAAACTGCAGATGAAAGTGTTTTGCAAGCTGCTGGACGAGGCCGTGTGAAAATATCAGAGCTTAGGCAACGTGTGGAAATCAAAATAAACCTGGCACTAAACTTTGGTAGTAAATCTGCTTTTTTTTTTTCTTGTGAACAAAAAAAAAAAAAGTGGATTACTGACAAGACTCTAAAAACAGAAGTTACAGGCTGCTAATGCAGATTGGTATCAAGAGTTTCAGCGGGCCAATGCCAACACTTATAATGATAACATACAACACAGACGTTTTCTAAAATGCAGCACACAAACTCAAACTGTCAGTGTTCCCTTAGGGGCTCAAACGAGAGTTCAACAGTGGGCCACATTGACAGCGTGGTCTTTGAGAGGACAGTAGCTTAGTAGCTACGTCTATCGAATTTTCTCTACACCGTCTCATTCTCTATTTTTAGGAGGGCATGCTCCTGATAGGTGAAAATAAGATTGGTGAGTTAAACTAATCCCCTCAAACACGGCTTCAGTACTCCGTCTCTGTCTGTGATACCAGGCTCCATTGTGTCCGTGCCAAGATTCATTCCACCGACAAATGCAGGGCTGATGCGTTTCATTTGATTACCACAGGTATGCAGACAGTGGAAATAGAAGATTGTTTACACAGGTCTGAGGTGCCTTTATTTTGTTTGGAGAAGTGGCATCTCTGTACATTGTACCTTCGCAGCTGCAGCACAGAACTCCATTTTGGTAACCACTTCTTTAGTTAAGAATTCTTTAAACAAATTACTGAGAAGGGTTGTCGCATTTAATCAGGAAAGCAAACAGTATCCAGCTAGTTTTAGCCTTGTGTATTATAGAGGGAGAAGACGGGACTTTCTATTTCCTGGAGAAAGGAAGGTAGATGGACTACACTTTTACACACACACGCAATTCACCGGATGGCTTTTCGCATGTTTTTAACATGATTTAAAGCGGGGACCTAAAAAAAATGTCTTTTTGGCTTGGTGGTCCACTGTTGGTGAATGTGTAAATGAAGCAGAGGTCCACTGTTAGGTAGGTACACAAGTACACATTTACACACACACGGTACTTACCTGAGGTGAATCAAAAGGATATCGACTACTAAATTTGAAGAGCAGCTGAAATTTCTCTCCTTCATACAGTGTGCCAGGTGCTCCCTCCATATCTACAATCCACCTAAGAAAGGCATAATATTAAAACATGTTAAATATTTAACCATAATAAGTAAATGCTGCTAAACATTAATTGGACAAAAAGAAAATCCGGGTCTTCTTTGTTTTAGAAGAGTTAGTGTAACATTCCTCCTGTCAACGTCAGGTTTGACACTTGACACCAACGAACATTTATTCTTCCTGGGCAGGAATGGTGTTGACAGATACAATAACTGTTTTTTTAACCAATGGTGAATAATGTGCTCTGTCTTCTCATCATTTTGGAACATGCACAGAATGACTTGCATGGATCTCATTATCATGAAAAAAAAAAAAAACAATGTGAGCTGCCAATGCTGCAGCAGGTGGGTAATAAAAAGCTTTTAGTCTGACTCATTCTGGTGACTTTCAATATTCAGCTGGATTATGACAGAGGTTTAGTAATAATGTGATACTCTTATTGATCCAGAGGACGAAATTCTATTTTGGCTCCGGTAGCCTGGCTACAGAACTGTGCTGACTGAGCTGGTGGGGATTCAATGTCGTGAATTGGCTCCCGATGGCAGATGACTGTTAACGCAGGAGCTGTAGGGTGAAGGACAGTCTACCTTCTCGGTGCTCCTCTATGCCTGTGATGCATGTAGCTTCACTGGCAAAAATAAAGTGAAATATTTAGCATTTATGGGAATTGCCTGGTCACAGAAAAAAAAAAAAGCAGAAGAAAACGGAACTGATGGCAGCATCGCAATCTCTGACCTAATTTCGTCCAGGCAAGCAGCGCAGCTAGGACACCGAGGAGACTTGTGGCCGTTGTTCAGATTTATAGCCTCGTGTCAAATCTAGCCTGGAGCATATGATCATTTAGGCCAACATACGAGGTCGGTCCTTCACCCTTAGAAATACCAATGGTCAGAGCATCTGAAAGGGATTCTTCAGGGAACAAAAGCTTAGGGGGAAGCAGTATCACTGCGCATTGTGCCCGAGTGGTTACACCTGATGCAACCACACCGACTACCGGCAAGGACTCCAAGGACATTGCACTCCAACTTGCTCAGATTCCCCACAGTGGGGTGATTATATGATCTAGTCAACAAAAAAGAACACTGAGTCACAGTGAGCAGGGAATTGGAACAAACTGAGCACATACAGGACGTGAATGACTGCAGTGATGTGAAGCAGCAGTTTCTTTGTTCGTGAGGCCTGACTCATTTCTTTTTACATGGAAACCCTCTGAGAAGTCTTACATGGGAACGGTTTGGGAAAAAAAAAAAAAAAGGCTGCTTGGCAGGTGATTGGATGAACCATCTATCTATCGCAGGCTGAGCGAATCCAAACGGTTAGATCCACTGTGAATCAGCCACAAGTGCATAACTTGATGCCTGACGAGATACGTTTTCATTTCATGTGATGCGGTGAGGTAAGACTCTTGGCGTCATCGAGCAAAACCATCTGCAGGATGGCACAGTTAACTGAAAGGCGTTATCTCTTGACTAGCAACAAAACATAGTGTACTATATAAACAAAACTACGCGAATGAAAATGCACGCACACCTTATCGCTGTCTCACACACAAAAGTGTCCAGTGTGCTTTTTTCCATGTTTGTTTATGGAAAAAAATGATAAGACTAGCTTGATACTAATGCAACAACAGGGTATTTGCTTCTTACTCTATTAGGACTTGCTTGATGAAAAGAGGTATAGTCCTCCTAATCTCAATAACCATGGTATAGACATACGGTGGATCCACAGACTGTTTGTCATCAGAGTTGAGACAGTAAGGCACACCTGCATTTCCGCATACATACCGTCTCAAACCACAAAGCCAGCAGAACTGGTTGGGAGACAGCATTGTTACACGATTTTCCTAATCTTTTCAAAATCAACTCACTCTTCCACATATTCCTACTGCCTCTATAGCAGCAGAAAGCCGTTTCAAATCATTTCACAGGACCACAACTCAGTTATTACTGCTTTATCAGACCCGATCGGACTCACACAGGCAGTCTTAATGGTGGTTTAAGGGATCACCAAGGCGCCCAGACAGAAAGGTCACCTAAGCAGCCTCGGTTCCTTGCTATCCTAGCCCAAGTGCTGCATGCCAACCGTTAAATATTTTATGAGGACGAATAGAGATACTGTGCATTAGAGACACTCTACTGGAGAGTCCAGAGTTGCCAGCCACTGGAATGACCCCGATTTCTCCTCGCCACACGCTGCTGAGGCTGCAATAGCTTTGTCTTAAAGGTCCCATGTCACAGAAAGTGAGATTTTAAATTGCTTTTTGGATTATAAGAAGGAGTGTTATATAAATACCGTCCCAGGTTTCAAATATTCACAATGTATATAGTTTTTACTCTGAATCTGTGCCTCCTGTGAATCTGTGATGCCACAACTATAGAGTAACCTTCCACCCTCATTCAAGCCATTCAGAGGATGGACTCATTAACAATAATGAGACCGACACAAAACAATCCGTTCTTTCTAGAGTTCCAGAGAGAAGCTTGAGAGCTGGAGTTGTACACCTATATTCAGATGATTTCTGGCTTCTTAAAACCACAAATATATCATAGAGGACATCAAAACTTTCAATAAAAGCCAGGAAAGTTCACGATACGGGAGCTTTAAAAGCTGCCATGATAGAAAGTAATCATAAGCAACTTAAAAAAGAAAATACTTACTGTGTTATGGTGTTCTGTACACTTTTTTCATTGAGTGTCATTCCTGGGGGTGGATCATTCTGCAGGGCTAACAATTCCTTTTGTAGCCTTTTCTGTTTAAAAAAGAAGGCATTTTGAGCTTCTATCACACTCAGAATTGTTAAAATATTGCTCCATAACTCCATAAAGACCAGTGGTGGATCTAATCACTAAATAGATGAAAGAGAATTTAAGTTTAGTTTATTAATGTGGAGCTAACTTTTGATACTTGGGGTTAATGTAATAGAATATAGGCTATAGGTTATTAATTTGATGCGAAATATTAAAATCTTCATCTGAAATACCAACTATAGCTGTCAAATATATGTATTGGAATAGAAAGTGCAATATTTCCCTCTGCAATACAGTGAAATGAAAGAATAAAGTACAATTACTTTAATTTCAGTAACTGAGTATTTGTACTTGTTAATTAACCACTGCTAAAAGACCATACTGTAGAATTAGCAAATCAAATAAAAACAAAACTTAAAATGGAAAATGGATGTTCTCCCACTTTAAAACAGCCAATCTTAAATTATTTATCTGTAAATCGACAATAAAATTTAATGATGCTTTTAGTCATGTAACTGTAAATCTAACAAGCATCCGGAGTGGACGCTGGAAAAATGACTCATTCGCACTCGGTAAGAGTCGCTCGTACAACATCACTGCAATAATAATAATAATAATAATAACAATAATAAAAATAAATAGTTTTAATAATTGTTAACGTAAACCTTCCTTTACGTCGACACAGTAAACTAACGTGATCGGATTGAAGCGATACACCTGTTCGGTCCAAGAGGAAAGCGGAAGAGCTCAATCTGCGCACTGCCTCGTTAGCGAGCTAATGTCAAAGTCGGCCAAATAACAGGCAGCACACCTTTAAACGAAAAAAACACGAAGGACATTCAACTCGCAACATTACACCCGTTGAATTATCACCGATGTCTTCCTAAGAAAAAAAAAACAATTCGTTCCAGGAAGCTGGCTTCTACGCTAGCCTGGACTTGACTGCTGTTGATGATGAGGGGCTAGTTGTGTTGCTAGCTAACACCAAGCGCTGAGCTGTACAGGATAAATGCCACCGCTTTTGATTTAACGTCACCACCAGGTCGATTAAATACGTGTACGTTGACGAGGCGGCGGGTAAATTGTCAGTAGAAGAGCGCGCCGAAGGTCGGGTACGTTGTAAATTCGCGATCGCTGTCAATTGTGTTCTTACCTGCATCGACGCCATGATGGAAACCCCCCCTGCATCAGCGCAGAGTGGAGCAGTGACGTCAGCCGGTCACGTGGCAGAAGAAGTTGTTTTTGTCAAAAGAAAACAATCCATCGACATGTATGAGATTACATGTGTGTCAGGATAAAACTCACGGTTAAAATCATTTACTTAAGTAAAAGTATAAATACTTTTACTTAAGTAAATTAATTTTACTGTAGTAAAATTAATTTTACTGTAGTAAAATTAAGTCGCAAATTCATGCAGAACAGTATTATATCATTATACTGCATTTGTATAGTTTTATTGAAGGTTTTGCATTTTTCACTCTAAATTAAATATTTTCTTTTGGTTTTATTATTCAGAGAGTTTGTTGAGTTATTATAACACTAATTGAATCTCAGTCATGTTATGTCAGTGGTAAGATCACAGTCATCCCTCCCACTCTTTTGTTTGCAGAGTAAGTTTAATCTCTGCAACTGAATTTAATAAAATAAATAAAACCACTGGAGTCATACTATATTACAGAGGGTCAATACCTCACATCCCTGATCCAGAGCCATACTAAATATCATTTAGTCACTTACCTTGAATATTAGGAACATCCATCCATTCTAAGATCTTTTATCACAGTTTTGTGATAAAACAATTTCTTTTTTTGAAGAATTATTTAAATAATTCACTATAAATAGAAATACTCTCTAAAAATAGGCATTACAAGTAACAGACTAGAATTCAAAATGTTGCTTAAAAGTATAAAATTATTAGTAGTAAGATATAAAGGTTGTCATTATGCAGACTGATTTCATTTTTTATGTTATTTAATTGTTTTTTATTGTATGTAAATATGAAAAGTAAATATTAATGATAAATACATGTAGTGAAGTAAAAAGTAGCATGAAATTGAAGTATAACTACTTTAAATATGTTCCTAATTAAAATACTTGAGTAAATGTAGTTAAATTCCACCACTTTTGTGTTGTTTACTACAGCTCAGATTTATTAGAATTTCAAATGAGTCCGAGATGTAATGTCCAAAAATCACAAATTGTTATTTCCCTTTATACACCGAGGGCAGGTTGTGTCAAACACAATCAGTTTATTCATTAATCAATGTCAGCGATGTTTGGAACATTTGATTAAACTGAACTGCAATCTGACAGAGCCTCATAAAGTTTGCCACAAATAAAAAAAACAATAAATAAAAAAAAACACTCTGCAGCCGGTGTTGAATTGTGGCGATGTGAGTTTCCTCCTGATACGACTGCCACATATTTTTCAGCCATTTAGCATTAATATACATTAGGCAGCAATGTGATACATTGAAAATCAACTGCATTTATTAAAAGTATGCGGCCTTGTCCACTATCCTTTAATATTTTGCCAACTTTGATGAATCATGACCACATTTGCACTTTTAACTAGTATAAATGAGTAAAAGCATGTTGCAAATTTACTAACTGTTTAGCTGTTGATGGGCTCACAGTGCAACCCGCATTATAAATTAACCCCCTTAATCATGTGGGAAAACCTTTTGCCCCGTGACAGACCAGCGGTTCACTGGACGGCAGACATGAGTAAATATTTCCAGGAGAAAGAAATCTTTTCAAATTAGATCACGATCGGCAAAATTAATTTCCATCCCACAGCTCTGTTATGAAGGACCTACAGCAGATTGACGTTATGTAGGAAGTTACCGCATTTAGGATGCAACGTACTCTTATAATTCAATTTCAATGGTTAGAACTGCTTAGAATGAAACAAAAAAACATCTAAAACTGTGGCTCCAGCCGTTATGAAAAGATACAGGATAAAATAAATCACTCATTTTGTAACACTTAATTTTAATTCCACTGTTACTTTATTATCCCGGATAATTAAAAAGCTATAGAATTACTTAATCTGGTGAAAGCCATCGTTAACCAATAACACTGAAATATGTGTTTTATTTTACACATTTTTTCTGCCAACTGTTTTGCGAGGCTCTTTGCAATCAAATAGTTTCATCATTTTACTTGGACTACAGTCAAATAGACAAAGTAAGGTGTGGCCGCCTTTAAAAAAATGCGTTAAAAGTCAGATATACTCATGAAACAAGGTAGCGACTGGAATCAAAGTGCTCACCAAACAGATCTTTATTATAATGGAGAGGTGAGGAAAGATTTTTTGTGGCAAGGGGACACATTCATCACATTCTGGGCAGGTGTTGCAGCCTGCCGTGTTCGTTCATTATATTAAAATGAAATCCTTTTAATACTAAAATTATGAGGGAAATACAGGTGCAAAAAAAAAAAAAAGAGGAAAAAAAACAACCTAACGAACATCTTTTTGTGGCATTACATTTTTTTTTTTTCGTTTTATATGGTGTACATAGCAAAACAAGTTAAATAGTCAAAACAATCTAAAAGTGTTTCAAGCCGCTACTTCATCTCTGTAACTTTAGCAATCCAAAAAGTTTGCGGCCATGAGCAGTTCCAGCGCGATCTCCGGGGCGATGGGGAATTCGGGGATTTCTGTGGAGCTGTTGGTGTAACGGACCTTGTAGGTGAAGTACATGCAGACCTTGGACAGGACGTGAGACGGGATCTCTCTAAAGTTCACTTCGTTGGTTTCGTTCTCGGCAAACTGGCCTGCACGGAGGGTCACAGACGGTGTCATCGGTGAAAAAAGATACAATGGTGAACTCAGTGATTAATACATTTCAAATATCCTCTCCTGCTAAGCAGATGTTATCCATAATTCTGCAAGATACTACACCTCAATATAAAACAAAAGCAGCACAGTGCATATGCGTGGTATGTTACCAGTACTGTGATGTTTAACAGCAGGTTAAAGAACATAGTGCCACCAACTGGACAACAAATTATTATATGTAGAAGAAACAATATGGTTACACAGATATGAGCATGGTATGCTATGCTGGTGGGTCTAGGAACGACAGCAGAAAAGGGAATCTA
Source organism: Lepturacanthus savala (assembly GCA_030544235.1). NCBI lineage: Eukaryota > Metazoa > Chordata > Actinopteri > Scombriformes > Trichiuridae > Lepturacanthus > Lepturacanthus savala. The sequence goes on along the minus strand of CM060476.1, from coordinate 7,078,176 downwards.
TTTTCACACAAATTACTACTACTGTGCTACATCATATATGGTCATTTCAACTGGGCTGACAAATGTTTGAGAATATTTATATCAAAATAAACGCTTGTTTGCACTCGACATACACAGAAGAGCGGCTCTGATTGTAATCTGGCCCCTAGGACATGTCAGTAATGTTTTACAGACCATGCACTCCCGCAGCAATAAAGATTCACATCATAGATTAGCTACTTTTAAATGCCCATTAAAAAAAATAACCTCAGGTTACATTAGTGCGCTGTGGTTAATGCAGTGCTGCCTGGAGATCTCCAGCCTTCTTGTGAAGCTCTTTTGTTCTACTGGATTTCTACAGCTGTGATAACCTTAAGTGATGTATCGTCAGTAGATCTGATCACGACATCCTCAATATCAAAGCTGAAACTCTCCTCCAGAATTCTTAAGTTTACTTTCTCGTCTCCTTTCGGGAATCCTTCCTTTTTGACAACCGACATGTTTCACATCTCAAAGTCTTTAATCTCACAGGCATATTCAGCTTTAGCACACAGGAGTGTTTTGGGATGTATTGTCTCGTCATGCACGCGCAGATTAAAGAGTGGCGTCATCTCGCAGTGTAGACAGAAAACACCATGACCCAGTTCTAGCCGTCAAAAGCGCGACAAAGTTTTATTACATCTTATTTGCTGACTCTCTCCCCTTGTGTGATAAAAATGGAAACCAAGAGCATCAATCGCCGCAGTAAAATCATATATTAAACGTGTTTGATGATTATTCTTGTGTGCTTTGCAGCGTAACCACTCTTAAAATCTTCCATCTCTCTCCTGAATTCGCTTTTTTCTCTCACACAGCTCATTCTCAAAAGAGAAATGTCCTTTCTTCATCCGAAATTAATAGAAGAGCCCTTCCTTTTTTTATGAATGATTTGGCTCACATAGAAAGCAGCAGTGATGTTAGTATTTGACCAATCTGTGACTGTCGTTCTGCAAATCCTGCTCCACGTTGCAGGCGTACCATTTGTAATGGAAAAAGCTGGTACTACGTGATGTACAATTTACAGACTATTACTGAAATGCCATTAAAACTTATTTATTCCAGTTAAAAAAAGAAAATTCACTCGTTCACATGAATCCTCACCTGGCCCGCTCAGCATGGCTTTGATAGTCCCAGATGTCAAGGCGTGTTCTCTTTTCACAATGAATTCATGGCCATCTGAAGAAATTAACTTCACATACATGGCATCTGGCCCTTCACAGCCACCATAGGTTCTCTCTTCACCATCTGTGAAGCATCACACACACACACACACACACACACACACACACACACACACACACACACACACACACAGTCTCAAACAGGTGTAAACCAAATGCTTTAGGTACAACTCACACATCTGACATCCAACTGTAATAACAGCTGCGGGACATTTAGCTATCGGTGACATTTTTGGCGAACAGAAAAAAACGTTAATTTCTGGGAAGGGTCTGGATGAAATATAAAGATCAGTTAATAACATACCCATTCTGTTGCAGATATTTCTGTTCCTTAAAGAGAAGGACGAAAACATACACAAAATTAGCGGTGTCATTAACATGCTCGTAAATATAATATAATAAAATAGCACGAAAGGTTGGACATTAATGTTATGTTGTATAAAACAATGGGTCTTGAGGTTCCCGTTACGTTCGCTAATATTAGGCCTTTAAACAGGTTAACGTTAAGCTTCTTTCAGGCAAACACCAAATAAAACAGAAAGCTAATAACACAACGTTATCAGAAGACATATTGTTTAGATGACTTAGATCATACAGAAATCAAATTTCTCTGCCGTGGTCCGAATGTACAACAAATCCCGGATGCCTGGTTTCTTTCACTATATCAGATATTTTAACTTCGCAGCCGCTCGCGTTAGCTCGCCGCTAACAAACTCGAGAGGTGGACGATTTATTTCTTTAATCGGTTGACCGGCGTTTAAAAAGTCATAACGTATGAACTGCCCGAAGACAGACGAGCCGGCGTCACATCAGCGTGTGATCGTAACGTAACAGTGATTCTTACCACTCTCCGTTGAATGTGGAGTGGAGGAGGTTTCGTCTCAGCTAACGTTAGCCACTCGGCCGTCGACACCGGAAACAGTTTGAAACCCGTCCGTCTTAAAATGTCTTCCGTAGAGTCACGCCTGCAGAGAGAAGCGGTCCCCCCTCCCGTCCGTTTATGGGGAATTGAACTGGATTTAAAAACTTGGTCAGTGCTGGAAAAAGTATTGCATTTGTTTCTGTGCTATTATCGTCGTTGTGTGTATTTTGTGGCGAGTGTATGAAAGTACGAAAAGTAGAAATGCTGCCTTCTAAAAATACTCCTTTATAAATAAACGTCCTGAATTCAAAATGTTACTCAAATGCAAGTACAAATTAGAAGTATTACCAGCAAAATTAAAGTAAGCATTATGTGGGTGTTATTATTACATTTTGAATGTAAGCTAGTTAAGTTAGGACATTAAAATATATGCTAAACTAACTAAAGTTGTCAGATAAAGGTAGTAGAGTAGATAGTAGGCTATAATATTTATTTCTGAAATGTATTGCAGTATAAATGTGAAGTAGCACCACATACAATAAAAGTATCTCAAAACTACACTTAAGTACAGTAATTGAGTAAACATATTCAGTTACTTTCCATCATTGAATGCAGTTAACTGAGCATAAATAATAATAATAATAATAATAAATCAGTGAGGAGACTATTGCATCGGATAGATACTGTAAAATTTGAGTGTGGATTAGAAAAAAATACTATTTGTCATCTCTTTTTTTCCATTGTATTTACACTTGTACACTGCAATGCAATCCAAGTTGGTATCTGATAAGTAAGTAAAATATACTCATACTACTACCACTTATAATAATGAGTATTATAATAACAATATTCAAGGAAAGATGCTATTTCTGGATGAACATTTACTCCTCTGCTGTCCACTATAAGCTTGTCACTAGACAATCTATTTAAATAAGAGAGTGAAAAAAAAGGATTTTCATTTTGAATTTGAATAAAGAGCAGAGATGACTTGCCAAATTTATCCAAGTGTACAGGCCGCCGTAGAGGAGATGAGATAGTATTTTTGACCCTATAGGGGGCGCCTGTGTTTCAGGATATTCCCTTTGACTGTCTCCTCTGGCTGTGACGAGGGAGAGCAGGTGCTTAGTGAACATGACATTTAGAGGCCCATAAATCTAGTTTCAAGAAAGAATGAGAGGGAGAGAGAAAAATCACGAGCTCTGCACTAGCAGGCGCTTTCCAAAGTCCAGTCAGAGGATATTCATAATCATTGGTGATTATTATTCTGCCTATTGTTGCAGCAATATCCAGAATACAAAGCTTTATTATAATCTGTGTATTCACCTGTACGATAATAATTATTATCTTATACAGCTATTTTAAAAAAGGCTAAAAAAAAAAAGTTTTAAGTAAATTCACGACTAAGGAGCTTATGATGTCTGGTTGAATTGATAAAGTGACATAGGATATATGGCTCAGAGGCAGATCAGCAGTGCGGGGGGTGGAGGGACGGAGGGGGGGGGCATAACCATGACCAGGTTCAGAATGTGACTTTGCCCCGATCCTGCCTGGATGTCTTTCATGCAGGAAAAGTGATGACTGTCGAAATCCGAGGCCTCCAGATGGACGTCGAGTTATCTGAGCTGTGACACTAAGAGTAGACTACTGAGCATTCCTGCAAATCGTGTTGTTTGACCCAGAGGTGCTCTCCGGAGGAGGGAGGGGGGGGGGTGATGCTTCTCACAGGGAGACGGCAAAGAATTTCTACATTTTTTTCCCCCCTACTTATACTAACATTTTCCCCAGAGACGCTGGGTCGGCGGAGGTTTGGACAAAGGTGACTGTTCCTCCGGGTTTTTGTCCGGGACGGGTTTCCTTTAATTGGCTTCTTGCTCCCGCGGACGTCACCGGCGACTTCTGCAGAGGTGACACCTGACTTGGTATTTGTCTTACAGTAATACCAGGTTTAGCTATGCTGTCAGTGTGTGTTCCAGAAAGTTCTAGTAGTCTCTCCTGCCTGCTGACTCTCTGACTCATGACGGGAACACACACACACACACGCACACACACACACACACACACAAAAAACAATCACTGACCTTCCAGTCCCCCATTACAGCATTAGTGCTTATGATCAGAGCGGGTGGGTGGCGGCCGCCGCTTTGATGTCCCTCTGATACGACCCACCCCACTGCAGCTGCTCTCAGCTCTATTTTAGGGAGGCTGCTGTGGGCCCTTAGAACAGGGCTTCCTTAATACACACGCGCACACACACACATGCACGTACACACACATGCAAATACTCATGTCATGCCAAGTGATATCATCCATCCCTTTAACACGTCAACTCATATGCTTTCTCAGCTCACACTGTCTTGCACACACGCGCATGCACACATGCCCGTTCTGGAAATGGTGGGACACAGTTAACTTGCTAGAGAAGGCACTATCTTTATACTTTGGTCCAATTAAATGTTTGTCTGACCTCATTTTTTAATGTGTCACATTCAGCACGTTTTTGATTTTCAACACGAACATTGTGCAGATACGGTGAAGTTGGCCCGGTTCAACAAAGGGCCTACAAATATGTTGTTTAACCTGTTATAATCCACTTGCAGTTCCCCCATATTAGCGTTAAGGATTGGGGATGTTAGCGACAACACAAGCTAAAAATTTACTAGCTCCCATAAAGTTTAGCCCACAGCTCTAAAATTGAGATGTAAACATGATGTTCAAGGCATGTGGTGATTTCCATAGCCAAAATTAAGCATGGCCTTGTTAATGCTGCTCAAATGGGATTTACTGAAGACCAGAACCAAAGAAATGTATTGTTTTGTATTATAACCCCATACTAAATGATTCAATTTCAAACTTTGCCTTTTAAATGAGTCCTTATATATGCATTTTGGACTTATATTTCTCCTGTTATAAGCTTTTTCATGTGGGTATGCAAAATATGTGAATATTTCACAAAATGACCCTTTAAATAACTGTTATTTAGGAGTTTGGTATGTGCAGTATGCCATATATTTATTTGATGCATCTGACTATCTGAATATCGCTGGTTTTATTATCACAGAGTCGGTCAAATGGCAACAGATAGGATCATTTCTGAATGGAGCAGCGGCTTTGTTAGAGGAGCCCTGAATAAATCCAGGTCAGGATTTTAGTCATCATGGGGGAGGAATGTCTTTGGGCATTTCTTCTCTGAAAAGAGGAAAAGCCTTGTCACAATAAATTTGAGGGTACTGCCCTTTTTGCCTGCGGCGATTCGCAGCACCCTGCGATTCTCATGTCGGCCTTAACCTTATGAGGCTCTTTTCCTGGAGCTGGAGAGGAGCATCCGAAAACCCATGATGTGTTAAATCAAGTGTTCTTATTGAATGAAAATCTAAGGAATTTATTTTTTCGTGACTAAAATTTTCAAAACTGGGGGGGTGTGGCTTATACTGATTGAGAAATAGTACATGAATAAATAATGACATCATATAGAAGGAGCTTTTATGCACATTAGGCAGGTTTAAGTTGTTGTTTCAAGACCAGGTAATTAATCTATTAATAGGTTATATTAATTAACCAATCCTTAGTCGAGGCCATGTATCAAGAAGGATTTCATAAACGTAACAGAATCAAACCAGATTTTTTTTAAAATAGTTTTTCTTTGCAGAGGTAAACCTAGCAATACACTGAATTTGTGATATCAGAGACAGAAACAGGGTTGGGTACATAAAAAAACATGCAGCAAGTCAGATAGAACAGAGTTTGCATGACACCGAAAATTTGAAATAATCGGGCAATTATTTCACCTGGAAATTAAATGTTCCAGGTGACACAAATATGACATTTCATCAGGAATCTTTTATAGAAAATAGAACAGAAAAATAGATCTATTTTTTATAGCTTTATTCTATTATTCACGATCAATCCTTATATGTATGTCAATAATGCTTAAAACGCAACACCAAAATTATATCCGTATGGTAATAAAGATATTTTTTGACTATTTTATTAATATAGTGCAGACCCATCAAAAATAAAATCAACGGCAGTTCCAATGTGTCATCATGTGTAAGATTGACATGTTAAACTCTGACTTTATTGCTTGATTCGGAGCCCAGGCATGCTGGAGTGTATCAGCTTACAGCGGTTGCTACCACAACAACAACAACAACCACAACAACAACATCGGCAACGCACGCAGTAATACGCCAACCCATATCATTTGGTGACAGTTTGAACCCCACGGCACACACACATCAGTCATGTGCGACTCCCGGTTGGACGTAATGTCTGGTGAATTGTCGACTCATGGAATTCCCCGGGAATCTAAGACAGTGACAACTTCTGGGCAGAAAAGCGTCAAGTCATGAATATTGTTCTGCGATGGAAAGACGTTTTTTTGTGGGTTTATTTACAGGAAAGCGGCAGCAGAGGCCTGGAACACAAGGATGGTTCAAAAGTCACAAAGTTATGTAATAGTGATGTTGGTTGTGAACGAGCCGGTTCAAAAAGTCAGCTTTTTTGAAGTGAAAGAATGGGTCTGCAAGCCATTTTTATTTGAATCTAAATTTAGAATCAGTGGTTTTAGTGTTTTAATTATTATTATAATTTTGATTCAGTGGCTGAATTACAAGGTATAAGTGATATAATGGAGAGCCGTTTGGGAGCCGAAAGAGCCGGCTCTTCGTAGTGAAGAACGGCTCATTTATTTATTTATTTAAGCTTTTTTTATGTTTATCTTAATTTTGAATGAGTGGTTTTAGTGTTTTTATTTTAATTTTGAATCATTTTAATTATTATTATAATTTTTATTCAGTGGTTTTATTGTTTTAATATTTTTAATTTTAAATCAGTGGCTTTAGCATTGTAATTTTTATTTAAATTTTTAAGCAGAGGATTTAGTGTTTTTAATACAAATCACAAGTCAAAACAGTGCTAAATTTGGCTGAATTACAAGGTATAAGTGGTAAAATGGAGAGTCGTTTGGGAGCCGAAAGAGCCGGCTCTTCGTAGTGAAGAACGGCTCATTTATTTGTTTATTTAAGCTTTTTTTATGTTTATCTTAATTTTGAATGAGTGGTTTTAGTGTTTTTATTTTAATTTTGAATAATTTTAATTATTATTATAATTTTTATTGAGTGGTTTTATTGTTTAAAATTTTTATTTTAATTTTTAAGCAGAGGATTTACTGTTTTTAATACAAATCACAAGTCAAAACAGTGCTAAATTTGGCTGAATTAGGTATAAGTGGTAAAATGGAGAGCCGTTCGGGAGCCGAAAGAGCCGGCTCTTCTGAGCCAAATGATCCGGCTCACCGAAAAGAGCTGAAATTCCCACCACTATTATGTAACCATTAAGACAAAGTGGTTTACTCACAACCTATCCACAAGACAATGAACTGTCGAGAATTATTCATAAAAACGAAGTGAAAAGTCGCTACATGCTCGCTTCTACAAAACAATGCTATAGTTTATTACCCCTACACCATGATGAAAGCTTCAGAATGCATAACAGGCAGATAAGTAGACGTGGCAACCATTTACCTTCAATAGCTTGACGCTAATGCGCTGTGCTGAGGCCTTTTCGAGCCTCAATGACTCACCCTGCGGACCCCTATGATAAAATCTTCACCATAGCCCGCATGCTAGCAGATAAACAGGACAGGGAAAAGCGCTTGCGCTTAAATTACGAGTTCAAAAAAAGTTTAATGTTTAAATAAGACGCCGATATTGGTTTACTTTAGATGACAAACTGATTTATGGTTTTATAACTGCTGTTTGTTTGTGTAACTATAACAGATGCAGGGATGCTAAGCTAAGTTAGCTATGCGCGGCATGGAAAGGGGATCCGCTTAATACTGATGTCTTAGCAGCAGTTTTGAAAAACGCTGGCCACTGATATCCTCCCCCCCCCTCGCTGCTTACGAGCCTTAATCCAATTTTAGAAGCACAACCATAGTCGCATTTTAGTCTAGAAGGTGGAGGCTCGGTCTCGGAGAGGGAGGTTAAATATACGCACACGTGAAACTCTCGGTTTCAACTTAGTGGAGAGACAGCAGACACGTCCGCGCCAGTCACAACACACCTACTAAATATTCTTCCTGAAATCTCCGTTGATTTATTCTGATCAAATACCTAATATCAAATAGCAGATATCAAATTAGCAGCGATTAATCTCAACCTATCCTATTTAGAATTCTCATCAAATACACCCAATAAATAAGTATTTATGCAGTTGTAAACAATTATAACTCATCCCATCCATAACCAATGCACCGTGTGGCTGTAATTATAAAGATTGACATCACTAACTGTGTTTTCACCAGTTATGGATAACACTTTTAGTAGTTGGCGTTCACATATCTATAACTGCTAAGTAAGTGGGTTAAAATAAAGTGTTAACAAAAGATATATTTTTCTATTGATCTATGGTGGCTGACAAGGGTCAGAGTATTTATGGCCTTTGAGTGTCACCTAAAACTCAATATATATGATATATTAACCCTTATGTCCTCCCAGGGGCATGTTATTCCGTTTGGGCATTGATTTTTCAATAAGCTTGGCTGTTTGAGTGTGTGTGCTGATATAGAAAAATAAATTATACTGTATTCTAGGTCAGTCCAGTTCACTCCCTTAACCCGTTATGGAAAGAAATAATTTAAATGGTTAAAATTCTGAAAATGAACGAATATTTGGACATATTTAAAAGTTTGAAGGGCATGTTTAATTTCAGTGATTGCTATATTGTTTTTTTTGCCCTGCAATTGATGAGATTGCAAGTGTTATCAGGAAATATTCAATAACAAGTAAAAGTCCTGAATTGAAAATGTTGATTTAAATAAAAGTGCTTCTGTTCTTCTGCGTTATCAAAGCAGTATTATCAGAAAAAAATTTCCTTAAAGTATCAAAAGCAAAAGTACTAATTATGCAGACTGTGATATAGTATATTATACTAGTTTTTATCACTGAATACATGAGAGAGCATTTTAATATTTTAGTTTATCAATGTGGAGCCCATTTGAAATACATTGGATGGAATAGTTATATCGTAATAGTACTGCATCTTTATATTTAGCACCTTCCACACAAATCAAATTTATAAAAGAAAAGAGAATATTAAAATATATTAAATCCATGTAACTGCATCGTAAGTATAAAGTAGCATCACTTGGAAATACTCAAGTATCTCAGAATTGTACTGATACTTAAGTGGAGTACTTGAATAAATGTACTTAGTTACTTTCCACCAGTACACGTGCTAAGGTCAGGTTTGACAGTGGTGTCACCGCTGCTCTTATTGTTTCTACAGTCCTCTGTAAATCCACTTTCCTTGACGGTACAGTAGGATACGCTTATAAGGTTTTGGTTTATATTTGTCCAGGACTGTTTGTGCAATCAAATATTATCCAGCATGCATTCCCATATCAGAATAGTAACAGATATTCTATACTATTACTGACAAGTTCAGCTTCACATAGGGGGTGCCAGGGTTATACGCACTCTAGTATATTCCTTTCAGAGGCAAACAGCCTCTGGGTGGTCATTCAGAGGCTCTATGAGGCTATAACTGTTCGTGCAAATAATGATATTTTTAAAACCTGCAGGAGAAAGGAAACATAAAATATGGCGACATAAACAGATAGCGATACGAGGGGGTCAAGAATAAACAGATCGCAGCTCATTAACACTATAAGAGCTGTCTGTTGAGTAAAACTATAGCGTCTGCTGGCGTCGGGGCAGAGGGCACGGCCGGTGCATGGCACGGTGTTGCTGATCCCGGGGCAGGTGCCGCTTCTGCTGTAACACTACACTAATCCGAGGCCGATCAGTAGTGGAAACGGCACAAAATGACCCCAGACAAAACGGGCGCACCTGCCCGCGCTCGCTAATGTGGGACCCCGACAAAGATAGTTTGATTTCATGCCTCGGCTTCTCCCCCCCCCCCTCCCCGGGGATCTCATTATGGGAAGGTCACGACGAGGCCACCATAGCTAGGAGGCTACGCACATTGATGAGATTAAGAACTGTGAAGGTACATGGAAGTCAACACGAGACCGGCATTTGAAACACGGGCGGAAATCCTTTTGCGGCACAGATATCAGACGGAAGCAGAAAAGTCTTGTTTAACAAGGCATAACATCTTTATTGTTATACACATAACGTCATCTCCAAAGACTTTGCACAAATCAGTGGGGTATTATGAACCTTGAGATATCAAAAGTCTCTCGCAGTTCTGCGTTATTTCCTAAAATACTCAAACAAGTACATCTGCCTTCCACATCCCCCCAAATGGTACATACAGTACAACCAATTAGAAATAAAGTACTTCTTTTTTTTTTTTCTCCACTGTCAAACATTATCATATGTGCATTACATTACCAATTACAAACAAGTTATATTCATTGTCAAAATACAGGTGTGCAAATTGTTAGAAAAATACCAACTCATACCAGATTCTGGATTGTGCTCTGTAAAAATCCTTACAAATAGTATATAATAATCTGTATATAAATGTCTCCAACATGCAATGTTGCATTTCAAAAAATATTCCATAAACAGGCTGTTCTGTTAAACCCTCCGAAAGCCCCGCCTTCACCATGCACCGTGTGAAGACGGGCAAAACACAAAAAGAGGGCGTGGTAAAGAAAGAGACTCGTATTCCGAGTTGTTTAGCCTGATGGCAGCCGACCGCATCGCATTGTTTCCGGTTAGTTTTCTGTTTTTTTATTGTCAATTTTGAACAGATTCCAGTGTTTTCAGTAGTTATATGGACGGTTTGAAAACATTTAAGTGGCCGTAGCATTCCCCAAATGTAACCTGCTGCACATATATATATATTATAACAAACAATACTGTATAGTCAAGTCGAACTTCAAAAAACTGGATTGCAGCAATGAAAACCTAGCCATATTAAAGCCCTTTTTTGTGTGTGTTTTTCATGATGACCCGGTGTTCACAAACACATATACCATCAGTTGTACAATGAATAAATAATCCGTAGAGATGACAGTAAGAGTCAACCGTATAAATAACCACTTTTATAAATCAAAGAAACTCATGCCATACCTGCGACGACGACTACAGACGGCTACGATGAGTAAAAAGCATGATTCAGGTGGTGACAACAGTCAGAGCATTCCCCCCCCTCCACCCCCATGTGACAAAATTAAGACAAGGACGGCATCTCTTTCCCTCCCACCCCCTTCCTCATCTTTTGTTTTCTTCTTCTGAGGTAAACAGTAGTACTGTTAAAGACTTTTAAAGGCATCTCTCCTTTATTTCCCCCCACCCCACCCCACCCTCCCGGTGCCACATTCCCCATGGCCTCAAACCTGAATAAATTCAATACCGACTTCCACTTTGTCCGCAAGACCGCGTAGATCCAGTCGCGTCGTCATGCAAGCGCCGCCGGGCCTACAGAAGCAGCCGTGTGATCGTTTGCATCTTCGTGGTATATTGAAACAAATGAAAGGAGCGACTACGATGGAGGAATTCAAGCAAAAATGGTCTAGGCGTGTGTCGCAATACAATGAGATCATTTTTACGTCTGATTTTAATAAATAACATAAGACATCTGTTAAATCCACTCTCGCAGAGAAAGCTGGCGTTTTAAAGTATGAATCTCTCTTTTTTTTTTTTAAATATAACACCAGCTGTTAAACGACGCTCTCTTTCCCAATCTATTCAAATTTTTCGAGAGTTTGACAAAATAAATGGAACATTTTTTTTTAAATTATGGTACAACCTCCTTCTTTTTTTTTGGCAAAATATATTATAAGCTTTCTTTTTGAAAAAATAAAACATATTGCACTTTCAGTAACATGAATCTGTAATGTCAAATTACAACTCTATTGTTTATGAGCAATGAGTAACAATCCGAAATAAAAAGGGAAAGGAAAAAAAAAAACATTCTGAGAATATAGGACATTTCTCATTTCTCAAACTACAAGTGTATGACTGCAGGTAACCAAACATTCAAAGAACAAGGAACAAAAATAAACTACCATAAAACAAAACTGATAAAAACAAAAATGTTAAAACTGTACCATGCACGGGGAGTGTTTCAAAGCAGTGTATCCTGGGTTTACAATGGACGGAGCTCAAGAAAGCTGCGGTGGTGTTCGGGTTAACAAGAGTAAGACTGGCTAGTGACCGTGCTAGCACTGACTGCTTGGCGACGGCCGTGCCCAGTTTCCTTGTTGCAAGAGCGGTGCGAAAACCCCCCAGAAAACGCTCCGAACGCTCGGACATGCTCCCGCCGAGACCCCCCGGGCCGCCGGGCTCACATCTCCCCATCAAAAACGTCAGATGGCAAAATAGAAAGGCAGCTGTTTGCTCCTGTCATCTAAAAGTGCATCTCCACTCCTGTCCAGCAAAGTCCGTCAGCCCACCGCTATATCTCTGCCAGAGCTGTGGGAGTGGGCTACACCAGAGCTCGGATCAGCACACATGTGGGTTTTCAATTGCTTCTTTTTTTTTTTTTGGTTTTCTTCCTATGATTGGTTGCGTTTTTAAACTTTTTTTTTTTTTTTTTTTTTTTTTTAAATCTCACTAGACATTTCCCCCCCCCCCCCCCTCGGCTTTTATAGAGAAGCCAGAGGAGCGCTAATCAACGGGGCTGGCCCTTTAAGAAGGCCCGGAACAGGTTCAGGTAGTAGTGATGCCGTCCTCCTGGTTCTCTTCGGTGTCGTTGTTGGATTCCTAAAACACCTGCAGCTGCCCCCGTGTCTCACTGGCGCCATTTTCTGTTTTCAAGGCCGGCGATGCAACTGTTCTGGTTGCCATGGTTTCACTGCAATATAGAAAGCGATTTATTTCGTTTGGGTTTAATTGGCCGCTTGTCACTTTTCAGAACACGGACCATTACACACACACACACACACAGGCAGGGGATTAATTTGAAGAAATACATTCATTCATGTGCTCCTTCATTTTTGTTGATGAGTAAAAATGTCTGTGTGAGAATTAACTTACCTAAGAAACAGCATCATCATGTCAGAAAATGGACAAATATAATTGCAAGGCCAATATTCAACAGCATTACCATAGCAACAAGGACCGAGTTAGGACCCTGCAAGAATAACAACAAAATTATGATAAAGATCAGACGTCACATAACTTTCAACATCAGATGTTCTTCCTGAAACATGTTGGTTAATTTGATACAGGGGCAGCATTGAGTTTTATAAATATATTGCATTTGTTATTTTAATTTTAGTTTTCTGATTATTTAATCGGGTCCTTTATAATCACATCTTACAGAATATATTCTTTATGTTCTATAATGATCCTCAGTGTGATTTCTATGATTTTAACTTGTATCTTATTAATCACTAAGCATTGTAGATAATTTAGCTTATTTCATTTTTTTTCCTGCTTTGGTCTTGTTTTAAGTTTTAAATCGAGTATTTTTATCTGTAGTAAAACACAATTTTAGATATTTTTTTTCAATATTCTAACTATATTTGCTCTGTCACAGGAACATAAATTGATTCGGACACTTCTGTAGTCACCTCACATGCTGTAGATTTCTTTTTATGCCAGGTTTATTTACATGTGGTTGTAGAGATATCCCATATTTATTATCGTTTAAAGGCAGGAAAACTGAAAAATAACTGGGGCTTAAGTGGTTTTCGGTGCTGAAAAACACCTTCTCCTACCCTGACACCGATACTGACCGTTTCTTCAGTACTTTCTGCGATCTCCGTGCTGCCTTTCTTTGTGTCCGCGAGGCTCTTTGGCTTTTGGGAATCCTGCTTCCTGAGTTTCGGGTCGCTCTTGCTCTCCCGTAGGGAGGTTGGCTTAGGAGGGGGGGTGAAGAAGGACTTGGGGGGTGGCGGGGGCAGACGCGCCAGGGTCACGGCGCTGGGCGGCGCCTCCGGATCCTCCTCGGGATCTGGCGGCGGACGGGTCATCGGAACGGCCTTCACGTAGTAACTGTGGTACTCGCTGTGGAGCTGGCCGTTGACTGGAATTGCCGGGGGCTGCGGGGGCGGGGCCTCGGGGGCGGCCTGCTGACCTTTAGTGGGTTTAGGCGGAGCTTCGTGAAAACTTTTGGGGCCGTCGACGACGTACGTCGGCTCCTCTTTACTTATCTTCCTGCTAGACCGTTCTTCCTTGCTGGTTTTCGACTTCTCCTCCTTGCTCGTCTTGCGGGACGGTTTCTCCTCTTTGCTGGTCTTGCGGCTGGTGCTGTTGGCGAGATGACCTTTCTTCTTGCTGGAGTGAGGCGAGGGGGGAGGCGAGGCTTTTTGGCTGGCTGACGGGGAGTGGGGAGGAGTGGTACCTTTGCGGTAAAAGTGGGGAGAATGCGACGGGGACGTGTCCTTATGTTCGAGGCCGACGTCTTTTATCTCTACGGGCTCCTTCAACGGTTGCTTCAGGTAGTCAGGTCCTGCAGAGGTGAGAGAAGTGGCAAACATTAACATCTTAGATAATCCACACAAGTTCAAGTTGGTGCCTTTTAGTGACTAGACTAGTGCAGTGCCTATAGGAAGTATGAATTCCTATTCCTAAGCAGATTTTTCATGTTTGACATACATTAAGATCTACATATCAGGTTTTAAAATTGTGTTGATAGGCCAAGTAAAACCAGACTCATGATAAATGTCTTATTTCATACTTTTCTTCCTGGATAGTGTAACAACGTTGGCATTTTACTGTTATAAGTGTCTATAAATTAACGAGTTTAGGCACAGATTCTGTTCTGTTAGGTGATAGTGCTGGGATTTCTTAAGGGTCTTTTTCACCATATATATATAGTAATACAGTCAGCCAGACAGTCATTTTCTATACCTGCTTATTCCTCATTAGGGTCGCAGGGGTCTGCTGGAGCCAATCCCAGCGCGTTACGGCGAGAGACAGGGATACACCCCAGATGGTCGCCAGCCAATCGCGGGGCACACACACCATTCACTCACACACTCACAGCTATGGGCAATTTAGAGTCGCCAATTAACCAAGGAGGTCTTGAACCTGCGACCTTTTTGCTGTGAGGCAACAGCGCTAACCCCTGCGCCACCGTGTCACCCTTATAGTAACACATTTTGTCCTAAAATAATTCAACAACTATCGCTTTTGATGAATTGATATGCACTTTGGTACAGAACCTCATCGACATCTTCTGACTTTAATGATCCCTGATGTTTATCATGATGCTATTACAATTTGGCACACGTATCCAGAGATGCGTCCTACTCAAAGAACATTTGAGCGTTTACAAGTGTGTAACTTTAAAACCAAGCGACAGCATTGCAAAAAACAGACGCTACAATATCAAAATCCATAACAGAGAAGCAAAAACATAAGGGACTTTTGTCATTTTAAAATCTCCAACATAGTTTTTAACCAGATTCCTGCAAAAATAACGACATTCTGTGCTTCGTGTTTACCTGTTAAACTCTTAGCATTGTCACTGTGAGCCTATTAGCATTTAACTCAAAGCACTGTTAAATAGAGTGCCATCAATTTTATAGAATTAGTGCAAGTAGCAAATTAGTGATTAGTGCATCTTAAATGTAACATCATGACTCCCTCATTCACACGTACAATGAGAGTATAACACACACCCGACTACATTTAAATGCCACTTTATCTGAGGTTCAGACATAGTTCAGTGATGACACAAGACATTACCAACACCAATTCTGTTCTGTCATTTCTGATCCACGCACCCAGATTTAAGGAACAAGTCGCTCTCATCCCTCGACCCCTGCCGCCCCCCGGGGGAGCTGTATTTAAACCAGAGCCGCCCTTAAGCATAGTCAAACTTCAAATCAAATATTCATGAAGCGACATTATATATGCGATCCTTCTGAGGCGGCGTGAAACGGACTGATTAATGCAGGGTCACAAATGCCATTTCACAAAGGAAGCCTCCTCTGCAGACTCGTCCTCATCATCAGTCATTCTCTTTTATCGGCACGCCATTTTCCTGGAAAAGGCCCTTGTCACATTAATTCTCGTCTAATCCAACCAACATGGCCGTTTAGATAAAGAGGTGCAACGACGCCTCCTTTTTCCCCATGTTGTTGCTTTGATCTGTGACACCGCAGTCTACTTCCTCCCTCTCCATGGAGAGTTGATGGACTTGAGTTCCCGGGTTAGTGGTAACCGACAGCACAAATGGCGCTGCTCTTTATTGCATCAACACCGAGTGGGCACTCCTCTTCTGACTATATACGCGCGTTTTGAATTTTTATTACGGACATTATGTCCTTAAACTCGTGGACAATGAACCCTGAATGTAAATCCCCCCCCCCCCCTTTTTTTTTGCATGTGTGAAAAAAAAAAAAAATCACACTTTACCCGTCCCTTTTGTTCCGATCTGAATTAATATTTATTACGCACATCAGGCGCTTTGTTTGCCTGTTTTTTTCCCACTTCGCTTGAATTAGACTGTGTCAGAGTGACTAAGACGGGGACAATGCCGCTTTGTTTGCAGAACATCAGATGGTATGAGCAGAAAAGGGTCCTCTGCATCCTGTAACGCCAATTTGAAACAGACCAATCAAGAAATAAGAGGTTTGGTACACCGTAGGTAGGCAGGAGGAAGAATTCTGAAGATCATTTGCTTAATGCTATGATCTAAAACCATCCTATTTATATATATATTAAGAGAGTGTAAGGTGATCAGAATCTCATATGTTTCTCACTATTGATTGAGTTATTAAGTTAAAACAGTGCAGGGGGGGCAGATATGGTCAAAAATGTGAAAATGGACATTGAAAGAAATTAAATTTGACATATGACATATGAGTTTATGACAGGGACAGTTGAACAAAAAGTAACTGTATAGGTTTTAATGGGTCTCTTTTTTATGTAATGGGCAAATTGTGTATATTTCAATGTCTTTCAGTTCATCCCACATGACGGTAACGAGCACACAGTAAAATCGCCAGTGTTAACACAACATTTAGTGAGTTAATTAGTTAACCACTTAGCACTAGTAGTGTAAAATGAATTCTTTAACCGTTTAATCGGATATATCCACATTAATAAAACCAGTACAGTTAGTCTACGGTGCACGCCATGTGTGAGTGAGTGTTTTTACAGAAATGGAAATCAATTGTCAGACTGTTAAAGCTGTTAAAGCCATTGTTACGCTGTCAATGCAGCTGTGTTGAAATGCTACTACTAAAGTGCACATTGATTCGGGAAAGAAAAAAAAAAAAGTTGCGCGGCCGCCTCTTAACCGCAATGCACTGCAGCGAGGTAATCTGTCACACGGCGGCGAATTAGGAAGGTCGGGCGAGACTGCCAACGGATTTTCATACTGATGACTTTACTAAAAATCTGTGTCGCAGTCATACAGGAATTGTAGCTCTCTATATCGTCCCATAAAATCCTTCGCCAATCCATTTCCTTTTTCCGTTGCCTTATCCATTCTTGTTTTTGAACGCCAAACACGGGTCATTAAGCAATAAAAGTGTACATTTTCAGCCATATTCAAAGCCTCCCCCCCCCTTCTGAAAACAGATCTCCCTCCCCCGTTCTAGTTTGTTCTGGCCACGGCCCCGAACAAAAGTGTCCGATCGCATATCGGCATAAACCGCCTTATTGCAGAATCTTTCAGGCCTCAGTACCCGTAAGCCCAAAGTATTTTTTTCGGGCTGCATGGCATTCCTAATTTGTTTCATAACTGCCACGACCAATAGGACCCGGGCGCGAAGAGCCGGGGGCCCGCATCTGAACATCTGCGGGGCTTAATATATATCTGCCGAGCTTAATTTCACACCATAACTCAATAAGAGTCGGGGCTTCGTGGGCCCCGAGCGGTTCCGCCTCCGTGTGGGGACAGATTCCAGGCATTTTCCGAGTGGTTCCCGCCATCGAAACGACCCCGGCGTCACGCTCGGTAGAAGTGCAACCCGCGGTCAGTAAATACGACTTCCACCGCGCCCCTGCGGCCATTTTAAATCCCCCCCTCCCCTCCCCTCCCCCGCCTCTCCCCGCCCCTGCAGAATTCACAAAGTCGATTCGGTTCGAACAGTTCAGCACATATGTTTGTCCTGGAGATACTTTAGCATGTGTTGATGCTCTCGTGATGAGTGAGCGAGGATTTATTGGAAGCCTTTCACCAAGGAATCCTGGCAGGTCAGTGGGACCGTGTTCTGGGACTCAATTACCCAAATGGCTGTGGTGTTTCTTTCATCGGAGGATTGATCAAGTGGGCCGCGTGTGCAGCCTCCCGAAGAGGGTCATTTAAATAGGCCACGGTACGACTCAAAGGCACCAACGAAGAGATTTAGACGGAGCGTTTTAACAGATTTAAGATCCGTTTCCCCCACTTTGATTCGACGCCTTAAAACGACAAGAAATAAAGTTGTTTTTTTCCCCCTCCTAACTTCGCCATCGTCTCGTTGACGCTATTACAACACAAGCTTTTGTTTAAGCTGTAGTTGCCAGTTCTGTTCATGTTAATCCACGGCGCATTTTCCGCCCCAGCGCACTCCTGGCAAAACACGCGCGCCGACACACACGCACACATGAAACGCGACGGATCGGCTTCATAAGAAGCGGCCTAACCCCTGCTGACCTTAATATGAGATGAACGGCAGTAATGAGACGGAGCCACAATGAGGCCTGGGTGCGTGTGTGTGCGCATGAATTTGTGTGGTATGTATAGGGACGGGAAGGAGTAAAGTACCGCACTGTATGTGGTGCCAGTGTTCTCCATCCCGGCTTCAGCAGAAGGGTCATAGGGGAAAGAGACAGTAGTCTGTTATGAGGGTCAGTGACAAATGATAGCGTGCAAGATGAGAAAGTCAAAAACTTTTTTAAAGGCATTCGTTGGGTCTCTCAAAATGTAAATTGTGTGCATTCATGTTGGTTTCATGTCATGAAAAAGTCCATTTTTACCATGTTTTTTGCAAACATCATATGGAATGTGTGACTTTTTGACAGGAAATGTCAAATGGTGTAAAGAAAAAAGAATGATGACTTTATCCCATAAAATTAGATGTGTTTTTTGCTAGCAATCCACTGACCCAAGGCTGGTCTCGCCTGCATTTACATCCATCGTAGATGCACTATTGTTAAATTTTCCCTTGTGTGTATATATATATATATATCAAATATAACACGTCCTGATGATGCATTTGGTTAGCTTCCATTTAGCCACCGAAACGATCCCATTCTCATATTGATATTCCGTATTATGTATGCATTAGTCTGTTTTGTGGGTTGCGGTCTCAGCACGCTCGCCGCACTGTGATATTTAAGATTCACGACTCGATTTGTAGCTTTTTAGATTTTCTCTTTCTTCCTCCTACTCACGCTGGCAGATGGGCAGGGGGAGCTGTCGTTGTGAGGCCAGATTACTGTTACACACACTCACACGCGCGCGCGCACACACACGCACGCACCCTCGTGTCATGAACATTAGTAATATATCATCACACTAATGTAGTGCTCATCTACTTTTACTTTTCAAAATGACTATTGCTATTTCCACAAATGGGACAGATAGGAAATGCTTTTGAGAGTTCACCAGAGGAAAAAAAAGAAAAAAGGATTTGACATTATTTATATGCTGTCATTTATATCCTTGAAAGTGGCAGTTTGCAGGAGAACTTTAAACTTGGGTGGAGCTGGAACTTACTCCGCAGCGGCTGCTGCTGCTATGAATATAAAGCGGCACCTGCTCGCGTCTGGTTTTTCGGTCCTGACAGGTCCAGGTCTTTTATGATACCACCTGGTCCAAGTGTACCTTGACTGGGTCAAACAGGGCGTAGCGGGATCCCTGCAGCAGCCCCCCCCCCCCTTAACCCCCAGTGACCGGCTGAAGGAAGGGACAGCTGTTCTGCGTCAGCCCCGGAGAGAGAGAGAGAGAGGGGCGAGCGCAGGGCCGAGCTCCTCTCAGTGCATAAGGATTTCAGCTATGTCTCCATTAGACCCCGGCGAGCACACGTCGGCAACAAATATAGACCAATTAACGTCACGCCGCAGGCCACGCCCCCCCCCCCCCCCCCCCCCGGGCCGACTCTCGCCGCTCTCCTCCGGATCGCTGTGTGTGTGTGAACCAGTCATAAAGGTCAGGGTCCTGTTTCCCGTGACCCTCTCTCTTCCCTTTTTAAGTGCACTCTCCCAATCTGGGTGATAATCTGCCATGATTCCGAAATGCCAATTACAAACAACGAGGGGGTTTAGATCCCCAGTCGTTACCCCGGGGAACTTATTAAGAAGCCGAGGGGGGGTAACGGTAAGTAAGAAAATACAGAGGTAGACACGGAGGAAGCGAAGCAGCTTAGTTCGGGAAAGTCAAACAAGTTCACAATGCAGAAGACATTGCATGTTTTTTTTTATATTGAAAGTTTTACACTACAGTTCAAAAGTTTGGGGACAATTTTGTGTTTTCCATGAAAAGTCACACTTTTATCTACCACCACGTGTTGTAAAATAACCAGCTAAACTGTTTTCATCTGTGCTAACATGATTGCAGAAGGGTTTTCTAATCATCCATTAGCCTTCTGACGCAATGAGCAAACACATTGTTCCATTAGAACACTGGACTGATAGTTGCTGGAAATGGGGCCTGTATACACCTATGTAGATATTGAACCAAAAACCAGACATTTGCAGCTAGAATAGTCATTTACCACATTAGCAATGTATAGAGTGTGTTTCTGATTAGTCTAAAGTTATATTTATTGAAAAAAAACAGTGCTTTTCTTTCAAAAATAAGGACATTTCTAAGTGACCCCAAACTTTTGAACGGTAGTGTACATTAGGACAAGCAAAGAGAAAATGAGTCCTATATATTTGTTCTTTAAGGTTAACGCCTGGTGTTAGTTTTGTCAAGAAACTGTGAATAATTTACACTCAAACGCAATATAAGTTGGCGACTTCTCCATCGCACGACTAAGACTTTCACAAACGCAGGAGCCCGCGGGGCTCTCGGCCGGATTTACCGGACGCGCTGACGCAACCGAAGGTTTTAAGCGCACGCGGCCCGGGTTGCCGCCGCGCGCCGCACGTTGTTACGGCGCCAGCCGCTCGCTCATTCATGATCTGACTTATAAGGACAAGGACACTCTCCGCGCAGACTTGTGGACCCGGAGACGACCCCGGGGCCTGCCAAGCATGACCGCCGGTTTCCACAACACAAACAAGCTGCAGGATGTCTGTGGCCTGAGCAGGCCGTTTCTGTGGCTTAGTGAGGGGACATGCTTGAATGGGTTCCATTGTCAATCTATTTGTCACCCACTATTCTGCGGTGGCTTTTGGCAAAGGCCCAAGGTCGGCTTGCTCATAGGCCTAAAAATATTACACACAGCGGAGGAGGTGAGCCTCGCTGGTATAAACACAAAAGGTAAGACTCCACGGCGTCCCCATTATATGTTTTGAATAGAATTTTTTCAAGCAATATTAATATTTTAAAATCCACAGCGTGATTTCTCTAAATGTTACACCTAAATAGATAAAGTCAGCAAAGATGAATCATTATATTTATTTTGTATTCATTTATTTCTCTAGCTCCTTTAAATTATATCTACACGACTATATAGATCTGTATACTACCAGCTCACTTAGAAATTTCCTCATTTTTGAAAGAAAACCACTATATTTCAATGAAGATGATTTTAAACTAAACTAACTATATATTTCTAATGTGGTAAATGACTATTTTAGCTGTAAATATCTGTTTTTTTGGTGCAATATCTACATATGTGTATCAAGGCCCATTTCCAGCAACTATCAGTCCAGTGTTCTAATGGTGCAATGTGTTTGCTCATTGCATCAGAAGGTTAGCACAGTTGAAAACAGTTTAGCTGGTTAGAGAAGCTAGAAAACTGACTTTGTCAACGTCTTGACTCTATTTATTTCTATTCTATATTCTATTTCTACAACTCATGGTGGTAAATAAAAATGTGACTGTTCATGGGAAAACGCTAAATTGTCTGGGTGACCCCAAACTTTGGAACTGTCGTGTAAAACTTTGGAGTTTTCTTCTGCTTTGTGAACTTGTTGGACTTTCCCACACTAAGCTGCTACATTTAGAAATGGTAGCGTATGCATATGGGAATATGTATGGATATATACAGTATAATTAGCGACATTGATACTGGCACATACTTTACTGTTTATGCATACACTGTGCTTCATGCGTTGGTGAAGGGTAAAAGGTCAAGATGATCAAATAACAGGAAATGTATCCTCGATATGTTTTGACAAAATAAATCAAAAATGTGAAATATTCTGTAAACCTGTGGGTTTTTGTCTTCCACCTATGAGCCCACCTGAGGGATAATCTCTTTAAAAAATCTCTACCCCTCACTATTTATGTAGTATTATATGTCTGGGGTTGCCTTGTAAAACTCTGCTTACCTTGTAAAATGAACTAAATAGACTCGAGTTGACACCCTACACTGTGAGCTACTGTATAGTACGACAGCGAGCCTGTTAAACCTCCCTGCAGAGGAAAGATGAGAGCTACTGGGTATCAAAGAGCTTGACTACCAGTCATATACCTGCAAGCCATTTCTAAACCCCACTAAAACCCTGGTTGGATACTGTTTGAGAAGACGCCATTAAAAAGAACAGGAAACACTTAGCTTTTCGCACTTTTTTTTTTTTTTTCCGTTTTTGGCGCGAGTTAATGGCTGCAAATTTTAGCACGTATTTTCCAAGCTGTGCATTACAACGGGCCTTTGAGAGCTAAGACAAGGCTTCCATCCAGAACACAGCAGCCCGCTTCCAGCAGGCTCTGCTTTGTCTAAGCACTAACACAGTCCTCCATTGTGGTGTTAGAAATCATCCTCAATACCTCTAGTCTTCGATTACAGGCCTGGAACACCAAACCCTACCTTTTTTTTTTGTGTGTGTGCGCTCCCTGAACAAGCTCATTACTGACTCTGCCTGACAGGCTGTGTAAACAACACTAATACTGTGCAAACACCATTATTCATACAGAGTATGGCTCTCACCGCATACACAATTCTTAAAGACACAGAATGAATGGACAAATTGGTTGCCTGAGGATGGTGGTGCTAAAAAAGGGATAGGAAAGGTGAAAAGGAGGGAGGGGGGGGTGTTGAATAGCTCATGTGTTAAAGCCCCTGTAACAGATTCTTCTTTAGGAAAGTCTTGTCTAAAATTTCGGAAAACCTTGTCATAAAGCATGCTCGCATGCATGGCCAGCAGCACATTTGTGTAAATTTAGCCACTTGAAATACAATACTCGGACACGTCTGACCTCCTCGACGCTCCGGCGCGCCGCCGGTCTTCCTCTTTTCTCATTCAGACGGAGGGTAATGTGTAATTATTATTCGATGCTTATAGGACTTTACGGGGCGTGTGCGTTGCGTACCTGGTTGGTAGAAGTTGGGGGAGAGCTCTCTGGCAACCGTCCTGGCGATTTCAGAGTCGTGCACGGCAGAGATGGCAGCCTGGTCTGCGGCCTCGCTTTTTGTCCTGGCATGGGCCGTTCTGGGAAAAAACAAAAGAGAAACGACACACGAGCGTTAGCAACGTCGCACTGTGCATTTTTAGATTATAATTTAGTGGAAGGAGTCGCTGCTCTGTGCTTTCCTGCACAATCTGTTTCCATTTTTTTCCCCCTCTATCTTGCATCTGCTCATCCATTCCCTCCGCTCCTTGTTTCTTTCCTCATCTTTGAGCCGTATCACTCGGCTTGCCCCTCTCGGAGATAACATTACACCTCCCCTTGCGCTTCTCTCTCAAATCCAAATCCTGATTCTCCAAATGGAGCTCAGCCACATCCAAGCAAAAACCTTAATCCAGTCTGGTGTATGCATGGCAGGGCTGCCCAGAGGCACGCAACCATGCACACACACACACACACAAATGAAAATCTGAGTATGTTCTGAAGTTCCTATAAAACTATATATGATATGAACATTTTCTATCGTTTATTTATTTATTCACACATTTTCGCAAGATTTAAAGACCTTTCAAGCCCGTCGAAACCAACATGTGAGGTCATGGTAGGTCTCATTTTTTAATCCTGCTCTACGAATAACCATCTACTGTGAGCACAAAAAAAAAAAGAAGAAAAACAAAAGCGCAGTCAAACCGCAGCTCCATCTAAAGCTAAATCCATCGCCCTATCCCGGAGCATGAAATGCATCCGCGTCTGCCGTTACTATAACGATGCTGAAAAACCAAAAGGCAGGAGAGTAATACGTTACGGGATCAATGTGAGCTTAGCATCGGCACTCAGAGGTATTACGGGAGAGTAGCGTGGTGAGACAGGCAGAGGCCTGGATGTGACCTGCTTCTGAAACAAATCCCTTGTAAAACTCCACGGAGAGACGACGCAGACGCCGAGCCAGGACTGGAGAACGTATACGTGTGCTGTCCATCCTCGGAAAAGGGCTAATTATGCAGCAACATGCAACGCATCAGTCGGTGGATTAGTGACTCCTGTGTTTGTGGTGTGGAACAATAGTGATGTGTCGGTTGCCAATGAGTATGCCGTTTTTTTGACATTTTGACAAAGACATTTTGGAGGGCGATACGGTGGAGAAGGGGTTAGCGCTGTTGCCTCACAGCAAGAAGGTCGCAGGTTCAAGACCTCCTTGGTCCTGGGTCTGGGACCTTTCTGTGTGGAGTTTGGAGACTCTAAATTGCCCGTAGGTGTGAGTGTGTGAGTGAATGGTGTGTGTGCCCCACGATTGGCTGGCGACCATCTGGGGTGTATCCCTGCCTCTCGCCGTAACGCGCTGGGATTGGCTCCAGCTGACCCCTGCGACCCTAATGAGGAATAAGCAGGTATAGAAAATGACTGACTGACTGAGAAAAGAATCATATGCATAGAAATAAAGAAAAATAATAATTTCTATCGGTTTTTATAGGCATTTTCTATCTGCTAAAGATTTACAAGGCATTTTACAACTGAACGTGCAATTGGCTACAGCCAAGTTTAAATGATATGTGTTCAAATACAAATCGCAAGTTAAAACAGCGCTAAATTTGTCTGAATTACTAAAGGTATAAGTGGTAAAATGGAGAGCCGTTTGGGAGCCGGCTCAATGAAAAGAGCCACATTCCCATCGCTACGGCACAATGATGTGACAGCGCAACATGGAAATGCAAGGATGCAGATGGGCTGCACTGTAAGTATTGACAGCTGTGCCTGCTGCCCTGCTTAACCCCGCTCATCCATCTCCCTTTCCCTCTTTCTTTCGCCATCCCATCTCTCTTTCAATCAATGCTCCTGTTTTTTTTTTTTTCCCCCCAATCCTCCTGCATTTCTGTATGGCCTCTACATCCTGTCAACCCCCCACCCCTCCGTCTTTCTGTCAGAGTGACCCCGACGGACAGATGTCTCTATTTCCGACTTCTTCTCCGTCCTTGGACTCTGGGCTGTCCTGTTTCTGACGGGCCGGGGGACAGCGAGACATTAAAATGCATGAGGAGCCATATGCTGGCGAGAGAGAGAGACGGTCCGTTTCCTCTCCAGAAATAAGTCCGCGCATCGCCCACGGGACAAAGGACACACTCAGGACTGTGTCTGCAGCCAGTGCGGCCCCTGGAAACTATCTGCTGCAGCTGCAGATAGAAATGTAAGAATAATGGAGGAAGAATTTCACACGCGCGCGCACACGCACAAACACCGCAGCACGCAGGGATTTGCTTCTTTGCTGTGTGTACAAACAGGAATTACACTGGCGTGGCTAAAAGCAGGTGCAGCTCCATAGTCTCGGTTGAGAACACTTCACTGCTAAAAGTTGACATTAAAGCATTCCAGACACATCACACCACAAACGCTGCAGACATCCACTTGCCACACGCAAGCACAAGGACATGCATGCGTCTATTTCTGAAATGTGTGAAATGTGCAGCCGAGGGAAAGGAGGCAGGAATGCGTCATGAATGCATATAGCCCGCCCATGACATATCTTTAAAAAGGATCTTAACAGTTCCATATAGGTAGATTGGGTGTAAAGTCAGGGGCAGACGCAGGAAGCGACGCAGACGGCTCCCAGACAGGATGTCTGGAGGTGGGAGGTGACAGGCAGGGAACGGCGGGAGCAGAGGTGTCGCCGAGCGGCGGGACGGGAAGGAGAAAGCGAGAGGGGAAAGGCGAGAAAAAAAAAAAGGGCGTTTTGCGGGTTTCGACATCGACACCTTCTGTTCCGCCCGCCGTCATTTCATTTGTTTTTTTTTCCGCAATAAGCTGCAAAACATAACCGCTGCGCACGACCTCCTCCGTGCGCCGAGGGCAGACACGGAGCGGCGTCAGCGTTTCATTTGGAGCCGGCAAAATTGACGAATTCCAATAATTGACGAATTCCAGCCGACCCCTCTGGGAAATACCTGGATGTGGAGCCGCTAAACGCCCGGCCCTGTTCAGCGGCTGCTTGTCAGCCTGCTGTGGGGTAATTGAGCTCCATCAGAGCTGATCTGGTTAAAATTAGGCTGACGAGGGCAGTGAGACAGTTCTGTTGGGGCTACAAAACCAAAGAAATGAGGTGAAAAATGATAAAAACCCTTCGTAGAACTACATGGAATAGTTTCTATTAATATATAAACACTGGTTACTGCAGCTTTAAAGGTCCCGTATGCTAGAAAGTTAGATTTTATTTCTTTTTTTATTATAAGGTCTAGGTGTTATAAATACTGTCCCATGATTCAAAAGGCTCATTCCAGAAACCGTGTCTTAAAACCAGCTGTCTGGACTTTTCCCGCCTTAAAGATAGACCCAGTCCAAATTTTCCAAAGTGCTGTTTATTCCAAACAGGTCCTCTGCTAAGTCCTTTGCCAGCTCCTTGTGTATACTAGCATAGCCCCTAGCATACTACTATTACACACTTATGTAAGATGAGCGGACCTTTTTTTTTTTTTAAATGATAGCAGCATGGAAATATATAAATATAGAGCTCCAGAGAGAAGCTTGAGGGAGGAGAGGCACTCGAAACTGCAAATAAATCTTGTTAAAGATATCAAAACTTCAAAAAACAGAACACATTATGAAATGTGTTCACAGATTCGAGGAAAATGCCTGGTAAACAACAGCGTGCACGCTCACAAGTGAAGTTTGAAGTCCTACAACTTGACCAATCTGCTTCCCCAAACTGGACCTGCTCACATCAAGTTCGGGCCCCTGTCTTCAAATCAAGGTATCTGAATCCGACCCTATGCTGCTAGATTATAACCCACGGACGCAAATGTCGCACAAACAGACGCCGCGGTTTCTGGAAATTTGGGAAAAAAAGGAAGCGAAACCCCCCCCCCCCGAAAGCCTGTTCGAGAGATTAATATCGACGAAGGCCTGGCGGGAGCCGTGGCAGTTTCATCGCCGTGACAAATGAGTCGCGCGGAAAGTGTCGAGTCAGTTCGCCTGCGAGGCGAGCTGCAGACAGGACCGGGGTGAGGGGAAAAAAATAAAAAACACAGGGAGAGAAAAGGCAAAGAAAAGGTTTAGAAAGACAAGTATCGTATCGTAAGGGGGGGGGGGGGGGTAAAAGAGTGAGACGGAGAGCGCGTGAGACAACAAGACAGATATACGGATTACCCCTCCGAGGACTTCTGGGAATTTAGAACGGCCCAGCTATGCATCTGAGCTCCTCTAATTTTACTGTAGGGTTCGATTTCAGAGCCGAGTTCCCGTGTGGCCACGGCGCATCCTCCTTTAAGGTTTGTCATACCTCGGCCTCCCGCAGAACGCGGCGTGCGTATATCTGTACGCTTGTTCCTGTGACCCCCCCCCCCCCTCTTCTGCATGTGTGTGTGTGTGAGAATGTGTGTGTGTGTGTGCACGTTCCCCCCCATCCCACCCCCCACCCCCCGAGTGAAGCTCCGGTCCATCACTCCCCAGGCTGTGGCCTATTTGAGGAATCTATCTCACATATGCTGACACAGTTCTGCCCCCCCCTTTACCCCCCTCTTATATTGCTTTTTCTCATCTTCTCCATCACCCCCCCCCCCCCCCCCCCTCCTCCCTCCACCCGGTCCTTGTAAGTGGAATGCTGACTGGCACAGTGTATAATAAGATAGAAGATGAGTCTTGACCTTGTCGGCGATAAACATCAGCGCTCGGCAGTCTTCATTTAAACTCCATCGCTCTCTTTCGTCGCCCGCGAGTAAGAGAAAACTACGGCTTTTTTTTTGTTTTTTTTTTGGAACCCCCCCGTGGGGACGGGGACGCGTCTCGCCCCCGAACAATCCCCGGGGTCAAAGGAGGCAGCGCGGAACATAACCGAAAGTCTGCACAAATTAGCACTTTGCTCGCCCCGCGCGCGTATCCCTCGTATCCGCCCCGTCCTGCCGTTGAATCCCCGGCTGGTGCTAATTCAGGATTACTAAAGCATGACTAACACCATTAGTGGTTCGCTAAAACTGACTCTGAAATTATTCAGGAATTATTTCCTGGGCCGAGGTCTGGGCTCACATTACCAGGGGCTGGGAGGGACAATGGCTGCAGTAAATGAGGCTTTAAATGGGAGACAGAGTGGCTGTTATTATGAGATAAGCTCGCCTTATCCTGGGGAGAGAGCTACAGTGCTGTATAATGAGAATATTAGGGTATGTCATGTCTACCAGATGCCAGGTACTGCACTCGAGGCGTTTTAGATGTCGGGGCATCCTAATAGGCTGTCTGACTGGGCCTTTGTTTGTCCATTATTTTCAGTACGCTGCAAAAAATGAATGAAAATATCTTGTAATAATAATATTAAGTAGAATTATCTTGTTTCGTTTGCAGATTTCAATTTAATCCAATTCAACATTTTCTTTAATGCAAGATTAAATTTGTCAGAATCAAATTAAATTGGACTAATTGTAAAAGTATATTGCATTGCATTTTTTGCAGCGTTACATGCTCCAAACGCAGCATTACTTTCCAAAATCAGCTAATCAGACATTTTTTTTTTTCATACCACACACACACACACACAGCATAGTATGAGAATAGGAATACATGGGAGGACAACTGCAGCTCAAGCAGCCGCGCATATAATCATATTTCAATCCAATCCAATCCGACTCAAGTACGGGCACTTGGATAAAATGGAACACGGGGTGACAATATTAAAAATAAAACATGGTGAAAACACAAGGCAGGGAGCAGGGAGGTGGGACAATAAGCAGGGAAAAACATGACTGTGTCTCGTAATGAATAGAGCTGTCAGATAGAAGAAAAGGATAAAGGAAAAAGGATGGAAACACTAGTCATTAAACCTATTTGTACAGAGTCACTGGGGAATAACAAGCAGCTAACGCAATGTATGGGAAATACATTCCTATCTTGCTTTTGCTCCACATTTAATGTCCATTAATGAAACTGGTATCGATCAATCTCTTGGCAATGATACAATAATACACTATCGTGCCCATTAATCATGTTTATTTGTGATAATAAAAAAAAGACCGGACAGGTCAGTAGAGGCAGAATCCACACGCAGATTTAATCACTTTTGATTAAAGAGGGACAAAAAAATAAAAAAAAATCCCCAAACTCTACCGACGTTTCGGGTTGTGGATTACAAACAGGCCTAATCTCCCGCCGGTGTTCTGTGTCCGAACCCTCCGCTCACCTCGCCTGGCTTCCCTCCAGAAACACACAGCCACAGGTGTGTGTGTGTGTGTGTGTGTGTGTGTGTGAGTGTGTGTGTGCGCACGCTCGGCATCATCTCAGCGTTTGATCCTGTATCGATTCTCTTGAAATACGAAACTACGAGTGGTGAATTATGTGATAGTAGGGTTTGTCTACAGCTGCTGGTGTTTCACTCATACATACGCTGCCGTCTGAGTGCTGATATGATTCGTGTTGAGAAAGTGACACAGAATCCCCCCCTTTGCCCAGGCGATCCCTCCGGTTCTGGTGAAGGGTGATGGCAGATCTCAGTTCTGTGCTCTGTGTCAACACTGCTGGTGAAACATGGCCACAGCTGATAGAGGTAATGACGCAGGGGTGGTGGCAACGGGTCAACTATATAATACTTCAAAAAAACAGCAACTTTTGGAGGTTTTATTTAATTTTAGTCCTTAAGAGCCATTAAAATGGACACACCTGTTGAGCCAATTAAACCAAAACTACCCCAGATATACACATATACAAATTAATACACAAAATAATTTTGTTTGCCTTAACATTGGCATTTTTTCTAAATCGCCAATAAGAAATACAGAGTGTAGCAGCATAAATGCAGTTTATTTTATTTGGAATAATTACATATTTAACCCGAAATCAGGCAGGGGTGGAAATTAAATTCCAAAAAATGCTTTTATGTTATCGCTCATGTTTGAGCCCATAGGAAAAGTATTTCCACATTAAAAATATATATATATTCTCAATATTTTGTCTTTTAATGAGTTGTATCTCCCAGGATGTGTTGTCCTATTAAGGTATAAACATAATAATGTGCAATTTGATGAAGATAAACAACCAAAACGTGGAAACTTCCCAGCAAAACCCACTACAGGACAGTAAAGAGTTTAAGGGTTAAAAAGAAAAAGTTCATAAATAAGATAAATATTGTTTATTATTTCATGATTTAACATATTATTTACATATGTGCAAGATTTATTTTTATAACCGGAAGACAGGACTTTTATTGTGACATTTGATATTTTCGGTTGCCATGGGAGCGAGGTCAGTGGAAACAGGAAGGAGATTGGAGGGAAATAGTTTTTGGACCTCTCTCCGTTTGATTTGAAAGACGTTTTTAGCGTGGATATATTTTCAGTTTTGTAACGTTGTTTTAAGTTTCAAAGGAAACAGTTAAAATTAAGAAGTGGACTCGTGGTTTTATTTTGAAGTGTTTTTTATACACGGGAGCCCCGGAAGCTTCGATCGGGAAAACAGGACATGTAAGAACCTACACAGAGAATGTGAATAAATACAAGAATTGACTGTTATTGTTACATGTGATGAAAAGTTATAAAAAAGTTTCCTTTTTCTTTAGTGTTTAGTCTTAAAGGAACTGCAGCTGCACTCAGTTCACCTCTTAAACTTTAGGGAAACAGAAGTGATGGATATTTCTGTTTATTCTAGATAAGGTCTTGGGCTTTTATGTCCCATTTATCAACACATTCAAGCCTCGATTGAGAAATCTGCTGCATCACGACTCGTTTGTACTTCCTCGACTTTGTGATGTCATGCAGTAGCTTCCTCCACCTGTGGAAACCTTCCAAGCGAGATTTAAAAAGAGGTGAATGTTTGTGAATGTTTATGAGACAGACCAAAGGCGATTTCTGCAGCTGCGGTAAGGCGTTTGAGCTCATTCAGTTGGATTTTTGCACTTTAAATTGTAAATATATTATGTCCGGGGGATCAAAACATTCAGTAAAACCCCGGAAAAGTACAGATGCGGGACCTTTAACCAATGGAAAAGGACAAAAAATTGCAAAAATGAGTGAAAATCAGGGTTAGAAATATTTTCATTATCAATTATATAGTCTATAAAGTCTTTGGATGCCCTTACTCAGCCACCGGATCAGTGCTGATACTGACCTCATTAAGCAGAATCTCCTCTTGATATATCCAGTCCACCCAAATGCACTTTCTTTGATTCAGTTTTTCAAATAAAGTCATTCGTGTCATGAAATTTCACTGAGGCAACAGGCATTTCCTGACCTCATGTTATCTTACATAAAAACGAGCTCAATGAGTCTCGCACAGAGGTGAGTATAGAGAGTTTAACAGACTAATCCTGTTTTGGCAGCGAAAGTTGAGTCAATATTTAGAATTCAAGCTGATCTTAAGGATAGGGTTTGGTGCGGCTGTCGGACAGGATCCGTTGGTTTTCACCATCGTACGCACAGGCCTCGGCTCATCGATCAAAGACGTGCTGTCACACGGCTGTGCAAACAGTGTGCACAATACACCAACGTGCATGGATGCAAAAGCTTCTGACCAACGTCTTGGAAAAGGTTTCACACACCCACCCACACACACACACACACACAGAAGTTGAAAGGATCATTACTGAGACCTACAGGGGGTTAGAGAATAAGTGTGAAAAAAGGACAACATTTATGAGCTGTTACATTATTATATTGAGGCTCCTTTAAGCTTTATACCTGTGATTATAGCCTATAAATCTATCGTGCATCTCCAACTGGAACAAAAAGTGTTGCAAAAGATGTCAAAGATGACAACACACACACACATACACACACACACACACAACGCTGAACTATCAGCACCTCTTCACTCTGCTACTTTATGAAGAAAATCAACAAATGGCTGACACGATGAGGACGGCGGTGAGGCAGTATCCATGGTAACCACCAGAGACACTTGTGCGAGCTGTCCAACCAGGCATCTGGCCTGTATTAATGAATTTGCAAATGAACAAACCCACACTACAGCCGACTGTACGGGTATAATCTTGCACGCAGTTGCAAACACACACACTCACACACACACACACACACACACACACACACACACACACACACACACAGGCAAATCAAGTGTAACTCATTTCTATCATATGGTCACACCAATGAAACGCTATATGGAAATTGGGGTTTGCAAATGTGATTAATACGAGTTAACAAAGTGGAAATACTGTAAACGATTTGCAACTCGGTTGAAAACGAGTTCACACACGTGCGCGCGCACACACACACACACAGCTATTGCATGTTGTGTCTCATTTAACTACGAGGCTCAACATCTGAAGCTGAACCTGTGTGAGTAAAGGTCACATTGCCTGGCAACCACTTGAGCTTAAGGAATAGTTTTAATTATGGTCTGTGCTCTCGCCTCCAATCTCCTGCTACCATTCACTCCACTGCTGCACGCACACACACACACACACACACACACACACACACGCACAATAATCATTTTCCTCTCCAGTACAAGGCCAACAGAAGCAATAACGTTACATCTGTCCACATCCTGCAAGTTGATAAATGTTTTATCACTATTTTATTGGCTAAAAACGAGATGGATGGTGCCATTAAAATGCATTCATAAAATCATTATGACTAAACTGCAGTAACTTAATCCACGGTATTATGAAGAAAAAAAAAAGTGTCGAATGTACTATTCTACCAATCAATTCTGCCACATCCTAATGAAACAACATAAACCCGTGTATTTAATTACGAGAGCGGTCGCATGCTTCACAGAGGGATTCAACAGTATGTGGGGGAGAAAGCAATACCCTGAATTAACACGAGAAGTGATAATTCCATAATCTAATCCGTGAACATCTGGAGTGAAAGCGGCCTAGCTAGCCAATCAGAGTGGCTGAGCAGATTTAGCGTGGCATGTTAATATCAAGAGGTTAAAGACGGCCGGCTGTGGCTGCAGGTACAACAAAAAATGTTGCAGCAGACGACACACAGTGAGAGACATAAAGAAAACCACACACAGTATATCTTGTTAGGGGATATCCATAGAAAATCCCATAGAAAATAACCCATTTGAGGGTTTAAATCATGTTTCACAGCACTTTGTGACAGTCACCATCTGCATACTGCACGTTGAAGACCTAACAGGTCAAGCAGGAGCAGGTCAAGCATGGTATTTTGGACTGTCAGGCTAACAATAACCTGCACCGGAATCAACATCCCCCTCCTATCTGAAGCAGAGATTCTTAAATCAGTGACTTTTATCTGGGCCTTTTCTCCTCAGCAGACGCCAGAATCAGAAGAGACTGAACAGATGTGGAGAGTTAGACACAGTTGCATGTTGATTTTTTTTTTTTTTTTAACATAAGATCTCGTCACGTCAGCAGGGAATTCTCGGGAGGACGGCCTGCACACACGAACACACACACACACACACAGAAATCCTTAGAGGATGTAACTTACTGAACAGGAACACTATCTGCTCGCGCTCGTTATTTCTAGCCATCTCCAATCATTCGGCTCACTCCGCTGATCCGGACTCTCATTTACCCCCGTTACATCCGCAATTAGCACGGAGACAAGGCGATGCACTACAAGAGGGAAGCGCTGCATCACGTCAGCTGTTTAATAATTGAGAGTCCTGTGGGGAGACGCTTCGTGAAGGAAATATCGAGGAGGGAGCCGGAGGAGTGGGCAAATCCATCAGCGCCAGGAGTACTTTTTAAATCTTTAATGGGCGCAGGTGAAGGTGCTTTACAGCAGCCTCGGACTCCACATGACTCCTCCTGTGTGCCTGCCAGCCCACCTGCCCGCCCGGCTGACTGACTCATCCCAGGATTTCTTAAGGAGCTGCAGAAATATGTGCCATTCTCAGAGTGATTACAATCCACAGCCGCACAGTGTGATGGCATGTTGGTGAAACCCAATCCTATCACGGCTGCTGTCGGCACAGCCCGGTGCTACACACACACACACACACACACGCTGCACTCCTCTACTCCCACAGGAACAACGCTTTCATACAATGTGAGTCAGTAAATTTAGCCCATCTTCTCCATATATACAGCGTGTTCTCTACCTCTCTTTGCCCGTTTCCTCTCCTGTTCCTGGACCAACAGGCCGTGGATTGATTCTCGCCAAGATTCGTCCTTTTTTTTTTTTTTGGTTTTTTCTCTCCGCTTCTCTTCCTACTATCAACCACCAGGGAGGAGAACGTTAAGAAAGGAAGAGGATTATTTATAGGCTTGAACTCTCTCTGTCAAAATACTGAAACACAGCACGGTATTCACTGCAGCAGCAGCCGAAATGTTCCGCACCTCTTTGAAACCAGAGGCAAAGACCAGAATGTCCTTTTTCATTTACCTTCAAACGTTTCGTCGCTTACACGCGTTGCATGTCTAATATCATAAAATGTGCCATATGGGGTATTTTTACTTTAGAAACCTCCACCAAGACCTACTGGAGGCTTTATGCAACGTTTTTTGGGAGCCAGTAGCACAGTAGCTCTGGTAAACTGACTTTTATTATTAAAATCATTGCAGCGCCCCTTTATCAAATCCATGTTGGCCAATAACAGACCAATAAACGCCTGCAAGTGTGGAAAGGCCTTCCCTTCTATCGCCCATTTAACCCGTGTCCGTGATTTCATTCAGGTGGCGTCTTCCAGGCTGCTAACTATGACTTTATATAATAATGATGCGGTGAAGCACAGAATAAGATTACATTACACCGTGTAATTTGATTGCACTGTGGGTCATTTGAAAACTGCGCCACTAAGCCGCGATGCATGCGCCCATTGCATCAGCGGCATTATTTATAGCGCTTTCGTATGTGATAACTGGCAATGACTCTGGATATTAATGTTACTGATGAAGATATTATGCGGGACATGTGGCTGCTTGTTTTATGCCTGCGTGCGTGCGTGTGTGCGCACGGCGTGGGCGTGTTAGCATTGGATTCTGTCAGCGATAAATGCGGCGTCACCTCACGCCGTCGCATCGCCATAAAATATGAGACAGGAAGAGCGGTAAATATACTGTATGGGGCTTGATTTACTCGTGACTGTGGATTCAGACGGCCGGCGGGCCTTCCCGGCGGTCCCTGGTACGCTTCGTGCCGCGTCGCTACTGTACATTTTGGCACTCCATAAAGCCGGCATGCTTTCGAAAGGTGCTTGGCGCCGCTTAAAGAGGTGGCACCTGCGCCTCTCTGAGATCAGAAACACACATGCGCGCGCAGGGCCCACAAATCGCACTTCTGCTCCTATTTGAAGGCGAAGAAGTCATCACCGCTGGGATGGAATCTTACATGATGTACTGAGCGCTGGGGATTATTTTGTTCACAGGCCGATCTATAACTCTCTCTAAAAAGGGCAGGTGGTGAGTGGCTGAGGTCATCGCACAGCAGGTGATAAACAAACTCCCCTGGACACAAACGCAACACACAAACCGCGCACGCTTCCTCTGTTCTCCTGCCAAAGGAGAGCAACCTTATCTCGTCTCTCTCTCCGTAGCGTCCGAAACAAACGGTTTCTCCCGTCCTCTTTGCAGCGGATCTTTTCCCTCCCATTTATAAGGACACACACACACACACACACACACATGCACCCACCTGCACGCACGCGCGTTTGGGAGAGATGATAGTGTGAGTGAGATGGCGGGCTGCTATATCAGTGGTGGGACGGGTATATATTCCTGGCTGGTGCTGATAAGCCAACTGATGCCTTGCCTTATTTAGTCAGTACTCACTGCTGACACACTAGCAGAGTAGCACACACCACATGCACACTGTAGGAGTTTCTCTTACAGTGTGTGTGTGTATGTGTGCATGTGAGGTGTTTCTGTGAGGAGAGGTGGGCTCTGACTAAGTGGATGCATATAGGTTGAAGTGTGTGTGTGTGTGCGCGAAAGAGAGTCAGAGAGCAGGAGAGTACATGGATACATATGAACATATATATATATGTATATAATTTGTATTAAACAATATAATTTAAGCAAAATTATTGAAATCCTTCAAAACAGCTGAATGTATCTTTCTGTACAAATACATATTTAACCCATTAAATCTGGAACTTTTTGTCTTAATGCATATAATTATATCAGTTGAGTCCCTAACAGCCATCTTATCTATCTATGTTTTTCCGTTTTTAATGTGAATCAGAAAATTGCATTTTAATATCTGACAATTATATTTGGAGGGTTATTATAGAGACTTAAATGATTAAACAGATATATACATGTCAGGGATGAAAATCATAATCAGAATAATTTAGTTTGGTTTCTCCATGTTTTCGGGAGGAAGGGACAGGAAGTCGATGATGTCATGTGACAGGAAGTAGTTGGAACCAACAGAATATTATTCCTATCATCATAAATATAACAGTAACTGTGGTCATCTCCTGTACATCTATACTCAACTTTGAAAACTTCGCCCCAAAAACAGACAAACACTTAAAGGTCCCATATTTGACACTTCTCATTGGTTTTATGCAGAGAGTTTTCAAACATAAAACCTGCTCCTATAATAAAAAGGATATTAAAGTCGCACTTTCTATGATATGGGAGCATTAATTCCTTCCAGGATGTCATCAGTCTCAGCGTTTTTGCTACTGCAGGAGGAATAAAACAACAATAACAAGCCTCATAAATACAGTGAAGGACCTGCAGGTGTTGGTTAACCTTTCACCAGGCCCTGCAGAGCAAACACTGCTATCTAATGGAAACACATACTTGGCCTCCGTGCAGAGTCTGGCTTTCAGTACAGTATGTTTGTCTTGGTGTTTTGGATTTCTTAGCGTTGTAGAGGCAGCGTGCTCAGCACATAACCTTCAGCACAAAAAAATAAAGGAAGCAAAAATATACAAAAAACTATCTTGTAGCTTCAGCGAGGTTATTCTATCCCAATTCTGCTTTGATAAGATAGCATGGGGGAGCGATGGGGAGGTTTATACGTGGGGGTTTGATGTGTACAAAAGGTCATTTCAGTAGATTATATGTTTGTCTATGCTCACACGCTGACTGAGCCGCCGGGATACTGAAACTGCTGCTCCGCAACAAAGGCTCTTTGTGGTTGAAGCACTATGAAACTGAAAACAGCAACACATTTTTCACTTATCTCACTTTACAGGCCTCTGCCACAAGCCCCCCCCCCACCTCACACACACACACACACACAGATACACACAAGTGTGAGTGAAAATGATGTGTGTGCAAGTCCACTTCACATAGATAAGGGTGACAAAATAACTGAATGGGGGTCACAGACGGACATGGCTCCACCGCAGCACACCAGCTCCCTATCGATTGGCTTATCACAACCATGAGGTCATCGGCTCCACCCCTCCCACCACCGGGCTGACGGGATGGCTCTTCTCTACTGTATTCACGGGGGGAGGGGAGGGGGTGGGTGTGTCCCCTGCGTGGACGTTTTTTTTTTTTTCTCCTATCTACTCTCCATTTCATTTCTGTCCACTCCAGAATTCCCCTAGAAACCTTTTGCTCAGCAAACCTGCAGCATCTCAGTTCTTATCGAATCACCATCTTATTTGTTTCGTCCCCCCCCTTTCCCTCCCTCCCTTCCCCTCGATCCCTGCGGATGCGCCGCCGCTCCACAATCAAAAGACAGAGGGTCACGTGACCGGGGCTGGATCGATAAGACTGCATCTTTTTCTTTTTTCTTTTCACCGTGCAGTGTATAATGAGACTTACATAACCTGCTTACAAACCATCACAGTCTACCATTCTGGCTTTTCAGAATTACAGCCTCAGTAGCTGAATGGACACACACACACACACACAAAAAAAAAAGAACGTCCTTGATTTCAGTCATGAGAAACAACAAGATCCTGTTTTGGGTGTTTTCAGCAGCACATGATTGAGCGGCACGTACCAGGCAGTAATTTGATCACTTACTGAAGAACAGGGGACCTTGTTTGCTGCCATAAACACTTTGTATCAGCTTGAATGCTTTTGCTGTTGTTGCTTTAGCGCCATGCATTAAGGTCATCTGCCTTCTTCTACTGTAAATTGTGCCTCTAACGCACAAAGCGTATGAAGAGATTCAACACCCGTCACCCGGTAGGTTTACCCCAACCTCCCCATCATAGCTCTTCTCTGTGAAATAAAAGTAGACAGGGTTTTTTTTTTTTTTTTTATTATTAAGCGTGTCAAATCCACTTTATGTAATCTTTATCTTATATCCTTGAAATCTGCAGAATAAAGTGTTTTCTCTCAGCGCTTGCCAGAGAGGAATTATTTCCTTTGAAAAGAATGTCTGGATATTATAATAAAACCTGCTATTCATAGAATCTGGTAATACTGTATAAACGGACGGTTTCAGCGCAGAGTCAAACGACTCTTGTGCGTTTTCCCCTGCGTTTTATCTTATTGATGTATTTCAAATAGAATGCTTATTATTAATTATGAAGTGATGACACACGAATTTTTCTGAACTATCGGATGATTTGTCGTGAAATTTAATTCATGCAGTGAGAAAAGATGAATCATAAGAGATGATCCAGACTCTTCCTTTGCTGCTACCTGCACTTATACAGTGAAATAGCGCAGCAGCACTCCTCTGTCTCATTTTGCATGAGTGTGTGTATGAATAAACATGAAGAATTACTCCTGTTCAAAAGTTTAGGGTCACTTAGAAATCGCCTTATTTTCCAAAGAAAAGCACAGTTTTTTGGTGCAATATCTACATAGTTGTATAGAGGCCCCATTTCCAGCAACTATCAGTCCAGTGTTCTAATGGAACAATGCGTTTGCTGATTGCATCAGAAGGTTACTGCATGATTAGAAACCCCTTGATGCTATTAGCATAATAGCTAATAGCACTCTAACTATACTATATGTAGATACTGCACTTATAATTGTTATTATAAGTGTCCATTTTCATCGTATTAAATGCGTCTGTGTCTTCTCGGGTGCAAATCCGAGCGCTCTGATTGAGACGGGGGGAGGTAAAGAGAAGCAAAACAAGCGTCCCCAGCGCGGAGACCTTTTCACAGCTTGTGCACAATCCACTCTGTCTTCGGCCTAAACGATTCCCCGATGCAATGAAACCAGAGGATGTCAAAGCGATGCTGCGTACCCTGAACTGTGTCCCAGTAGGGAGGAGGCTTTAAATGAAAAGGTCACGTCTCGTCCACCTGTTAAAGAGCAGATGCCACATCAGAGCAATACTTGGCAGGGAGGAGCAGGTATCGTTATTGGGCACACGAGACGCACTTGGCACGGGCGCAGGTATGGCTATACCGCTCTCACGCACGCTAACGCACAGACACAGAAATCTCACATGCACACACACGCACACACACACACACACATACAAGATGCCTGACCCCTCTCTCTGGGAATGAAAGATATGGGCAGAGAATAGAAACAGAACCTTTTCCAGGGATGATCACACTGGCTACACAAAAGCCTTGACTGTTGATGATGTATAAAGGTCGTAGCTGTTGTCATGGGACTCCACTTACAACTGGACTGAGGCTTCAATCAGACCGGGAGGTATTAGTCAAACAGGCCAATGCCTCACTCCACCATCGGCTACAATAGACGATAAACTCCTGGGGATGGGCACCAGTTGTAAAGAGACTGTCTTTTTATGTGTTTACACAGTACAACACACACATACAGAGGCATGAATGAACACACACACACACACACTAAGGCTGTGCAATTTATTGAATTTTGATGAAACTCATCGAGTTTGATATTTTTCTGTGGTTTGGTCAAAAAAAAAAAAAAGAGTTGGAAACGTTCTCTTAAAGCTCTGGAAAATGATAAGAGAAATAATCAGTATTTACTACTTATAGGTATGTGTTGGAGCAAAAAGGAACTTTTTTGTTTGAGTCTATAAACTACTGAAATTTTCCCCCCAAAATTCCAAATTAATATATTATTATGGTCAAAATAACAACATAGTGCTAAAGTTCAGAAATCAATATTTGGTGTAATAACCCTTATTTTTTAATTCCAGCTTTCATGCATCTTGGCATGCTCTCCACAAGTCTTTACCATTGATCTATGGCTGACTTTATTCCACTCCTGGTACCTCTTTAAGCAGAATGAGGTGTGCATGTGTTGGAATTCAACAGACGCTGGAATGGAATGTAGAGATGTTGATTTCAGGTGGTCTCTTATTTATTCCCAGAGCTTTGGGT
Organism: Lepturacanthus savala; assembly: GCA_030544235.1. Lineage (NCBI taxonomy): Eukaryota > Metazoa > Chordata > Actinopteri > Scombriformes > Trichiuridae > Lepturacanthus > Lepturacanthus savala. The sequence goes on along the minus strand of CM060476.1, from coordinate 7,037,694 downwards.
TCCAAGAATCCGAAGTAACATAACGTGCAAGATGTGTTATTAGGTAATATCCACGTGGCAACAAAACTAATCTGTTTAACCGTCTAAAAAAAAAGCAGTCATTCATGCAATGAATGAATGAATGAATGCATCGTGATTCACGATCGTGATTTCAATATTGACCCAAATAATCGTGATTTTTCTAGATAATCGAGCAGCTCTAACAGCCACGCGCGCGCACACACACACTCACACGCGCGCACTACCTGGAAGCTGCTATTTCCACTTTACTCCTGGCAATGAGTGCCGCCCTCTGCGCCGTCTCCACAGCCCGGTCCATCTTCTCCTTGGTTTTGGGGTTCTTAAGCGGAATCAACTGCTTCCTTATTCCACGCACCAGCACGTTATTTTTGTACTTCCCTTCTTCTTTGCTGCCGTCTGGGAAAACCGTGCACCCGTAACCGTGGCGCTTGTTGTTAAGCCACTCTCCCTCGTACTTCATCCCGTTGGACCTCTCCGAAACGCCGAATCCGTTGCGCTTGTCGTTCTTCCACTCGCCCATGTAGGTCTCGGTCGTGGTGGCGTCCACGTGGTCCTCCAGGGGCAGGTCCTCGTCCGGCATCTCGCCGTCGCCGATGGATATGGTGGAGTTGGCGTCGCTGGAGCTGATGCGGCTCATGGTGGCGTCGCTGCGCGCGGAGCTGCGCTTGCTGGAGATGGAGGTCCGAGAGTCCGACTTGCGCAGCTGCCGGAGGCTGCCGAACAGGGAGCCCCGGCGGAACAGGCCCTTCTTCTTGCCGGTGACCACCTCGCTGTCCGAGTGGAAGTTGAGGACGAAGCCGCCGCGGCCGCCCGACGGCGTGTCCGCGGGGCTGGAGAGGTCCTGGAGCACCGTGCCGTTGCTCTGCTCCGAGCGCAGGGAGGCCAGGGACGTGCGGAGCGGGGAGCGGATCACGGTGGCCATGCCGTAGGGAACGCTCTGACGCACGCCGTAGCCGTGCCGCATCCCCCCCATCCACTGGCCTTGATAGGTACCTGAGGAACAGGTGGACATGGGACAAATGAGTCATAAGAGTCACACATCCTGTATAGGCTGCATCAGAAGCTGTAAAGCACTGGATCCATCCCTCTGGGCTTATGAAAGAGTGAAATATTATCTTATATTACCATGGGAATATATGGGAATAAATGCAAAATGTACAATATTGAAGGTTTGTCCATAACAGGAAACTTAAATCCAGTTGGGGAAAATATATTGTAGTGTAATCTTGGCTAATAATAACAGATTTAATGCAAGTGCATTCCTTAATAACATAATATAATGCAATTGTCAGGTATTCTGAAGACCATTCCAGTTGTTTAGCTGACTGTTTCTGTTAATGCCATTGCACTAGCTTTTTTTTTGTTATTTTATTCTACAGGAAAATTCCACGTTCAACTATCTGATGCACGGAAGCCTTCGCCACAAGCTGATGTGGAAGGAAAGTCTTTGCATATAAGACGCGCGTGGAGTATGCTGCAGAAATGCAGCAGCATATTGAAAAGTGACGCTGATTTTCTGCAAACATTCAACAGACAAGAGTTTCCAATTTGAAATATTTCCAAAATTCCCCAGCTTTTTAACTTCGCCGTGGAATATTTCTGGAAATTCAACAGAAAATTCCCGCCCCTTTGCAACCCGGTGCACTGAGCTGTGACCACCTCCACCAAATTGTCTCATTTGGCCTAAAAGAATAAAAGTATCCAGTTTTTCCATCAACAACTTGTTCCGTTCACTCCGCTTTCATGTGAATCGCCTCAGGTTGAGGACGTGCTGTATAAAATGACACCAAAAAGTCATCCCGGTGCAAGTGCAAGTGAGAAAGTTAACAGCTTTCCAAAGAAAAATCACCCCGCTGATTAAAAGATCTACTACATTCTATATTTAGACGCTAACAATGGTGAAAATCCACGTTTAATAGCCTTACTTGGATGTACTGAAATAGGCTTAATTTCCTGAGAAACCTTCCCTCCATTAGTCATCGGTACCAGGAAGCGACAGTTAACACCGGCTGGTATGGAAAGCGCAGCCTTGTATCTATATGCGCTTGAAACAGCATTACCTATGGGAGCTAATGAAATGTTCTCTCTCTTTCCCCTCAGATCCAGGGGCTGTGAGCGTATAACTAACTCGACGGCATAGATTTGGTGAAGGTATGGATTCTGTGCATCGCTCGGGGGTAACGATTGTGAATCACTGAGCTATAGGAGCCTATTTTCAGGCGGCCACTGACTCCCCCGCTGCCGGTAGGCGCATTCGCCACCATCCGCTCGTCTCTGACGACAGGGAATCTGCTATGACTCACATAATGAGAGGAATACTTCATTAATCCCGTTTGCTGCTACCGAGCCCAATCAGCATGTGTGTGTGTGTGTGTGTGTGTGTGTGTGGGGGGGGGGGGGGGCTACTGCAGCTTCTTCAGAGCATCAATCCTGATCCTAGTAATAAGAAAGGCCTGCTGATCTTGCATCCCATTGACCAACGCAGTGAAATGATCCATACTGGTCAGATTCTAAAAGGGGGGGGGGGGGGGTGATATTCTATTCTAGGCAGGAATTTAGATGGATAAACGGCGCGAGATTAACAGGCTGGCTCTGCGCTACAGTTCAATTCTGTGACCCCTGCAGATCAAGTCATCAGGATGCTGCAGGGTCAGCCGGCCAGATGTTCAGTAGATCCTCTAGGATCAGCTGATCCCCCCCCCCCCCCTCCCCTCCTCCTCCGAAGCCGGGGGCCCTCTGTAACCATCATATGTGAAGCATTTACTCTGTGCCATAAGGCCTCGGTAAGTGGAAATGATGCTCACAAATCGCCCTGCGACTTCTTCATGAGCGGAAAGGAGAGAAACGCAATCTGCTGCAGGCAGCGGCGATTAGAGGCATCAAAGCTCCCTAACCTCTCACTTCTGTCCCATGTGTGAACGCATAGATCATTTTAAGCCCTTTAGAAATAGTCATACTCTGCAACTGGTTCCTCAAGTCATTAAGAAAAAAAAAAAAACGGAGCAATGCATCTAATGTCTAAATACATTCTCACTGGTTATGCAACAGTTTTTTTTTCTTTTTTCTGCCAGTTTATTGACACATTGCAGAACTGCTACCAGAAGCAGAACTTTCCAAAGTGCACGCGCGCGTCTGTGTATGTGTGTGTGTGTGTACTCTCATTGTAAACAAGACACACACTTGAACAGATGTGCTATTGCAGCGTAAGGTTCAAATAGCAGTAGGTGATAGTCTGGCTATAATTGGCTCCGAGCGGATTGATTTTCCCTGATTTCCAATCTCCTCCTGCACAACTCCGCCGCCGCCGCCGCCGCCGCGCTGGCAACGCGAGTCTCTCCTCCCACCGTCATGTGAGAAGCAACCGGTAGTTGCCAATAGATGAGATGCGCCTTTTGGAACGAGGGGAGGAAGCGTTAAATCGCCTCCAAATAAAAAAAAAAAAGTTAACATTACCATGGCGATAAGTCAGGATGACGACGACGCGCTCGGCCGCGGGTGCGCAGTGCGCAATCGCCGCTTCTTCTCGGATCGTATCAGATGGAGATTCGTGCGCTGATGCGTTTTTTTTTTTTTTCTATCCCACCCCTCAGATTTAGTCTCAGCATCCACACGCGCGCGCGCGCACATCGGCCATTAAAGCCACACGCACGTTAGTAACAAACAAATCGGCGTTTCCTTACCGCCGTCTCCGTAGGTTTCGATGCCGTACCCGTCCTGCAGCCCGTTGCTCCAGGTGCCGTCGTATCTCGCAGGTGTGTTGTGGCTCTGGCGGATCCCGTAGCGACCCTTGAAACCGTGACTCCACTCCCCGCGGTACATCCACTTCCCTTTATTCTCCACCCCGAGACCATGCCTCTTCCCCTGGGACCAGTAGCCCCGGTAGGTATTCCCGCTGGGCCAGGTGTACACCCCGACTATCTCGAAGCCGTGGGACCAGGAGCCGGCGTACTCGCCCTGGCCCTTGGGTCCGGTGCAGATGCCGTGTCCGTGGGCTTTGCCATCCTCCCACCCCCCGCAGTATGTGCCACCGTCGTCGAAGTCAAACCGTCCGCCCGTCATTCAGATATAGGCTGGAAAATAAAGAAGCGGATCTCGCGCGCGCGCTAGCCGCGGGTCTCAGGCGTCTCCGGGACCGAGGCTTTTAATAAGGGGGATCCAGGACCGGTCGGTGCGTTCAAAGGATGAGCCAACGGGATGGTGACTAGAGGGAGAGAGAGAGAGAAAAAACACACACACACGCACACGCATGCATACAGGAGGGTGAGTGGACAGAGTCACGCAAAAGGCACGCGTGACGGTCGGCGTGAAGGTATGAATGGCGGGCGTCGTTTACCGGAGGCGCACGCCGGGTTCTCCGCTTGTGTGTTGCTCGTCTCCCCCCTCTCACCCACTGACCACGGAGGGAGAGAGAGAGGCGTCGAGTCCCCCGCCGGAGAAAACACACCGAGCCAATCGCGACGTCACGCAAAAGAGGGACCTCCCACTCTGCCCAGAAAAAAAAAAGACCAAAAAAAAACCCCAAAAACTTTCAGGTGTAAATTCCCGCAAATGACCCCCCCCCCCCCCCCCCACTACCACCACCCCACCCCTCATAATACAAAGAAGGATTTATAGCGTCAAAAGTGAATTATACAACTCTATAATAATATTAATAGGCTTTCCATATTCATATGAGATGAGATATTATTCATTTAAGGCTTATATTTTTGTCTCCTGGCAGGAAGTTTATCATCATTTGTGGCAAAGCTGATTTATTCCTCTTGAATTCACACAATAAGAATGAAACGACCCCCAGTTGTAACAAGTGTCACCAGTTATTTGAGCAGTTTCTTTTCTCCAAATCAGTGCTGACTACAAAAAAAAAAAAAAAAAGCCTTATGCACCATCAAAGTAACAGATGATAGCGACCTCTGCTGCTCACATGCACACACTGCATGAATAAAGAAAATCTCATATTGGGTTTTACTGTATCCAATAGTGGCTTTTTTGTCTTAGATTATGATTTATTATAGTCAAATCATAAACAATGCGCAACCTGCTTTGAAATTATTGTATTTATGCATATTTTAATGCTGAATATGACTGTATAATCCTACTAATAAAACCACCGCTGCTAATAACGAAGCAGGCGCATCGCCCTCCGCGCCGCTAGGGGGCGTGTTCCGTACGTTCGCCGCGTCCTCGCTCGTCTCCTCTAATGCCAAACAGATAAAATGGCGTCTGAAAACAGCTGCGAATCCCGGGACGAGCAGGCGGCGGTTCTAGAGGAGGTTCCGGTCCAGGAGGAGCAGCAGCAGCAGCAGCAGGAGCAGCAGGAGCAGGGCGTCGTCGCCGCCGCCGCCGCCGTCACCGGACTGACGCTTTACCACTGGACGCAGTCGTTCAACTCCCAGAAGGTGAGGCGCCACGGTGGTTCAGCACCGCGGCGCAGTGGACAGCTCCTCCACGCAGCCTCGTCACACACTCATTCTGGATGAGAGGTCGACGGCTCATTCAGAATTTGTCCTAATTCATATATACGCAATACCAACATATATATATATATATGACGTCAGTGTTTGTTAAGGGAAAAGTGTGCGTTTACCTTTAAGAACTGGAGCGTTTCAGCACCACAGTTCATTGGACAGCTCCCAGGTACAGGTTGGGTTATAAATAAATGTCAGTTCAACATATTAAGACATGAGATTAAGTTGGAGGAGGAGTGTTCTAATGTTCCAGATCCTGTTTGATCACATATCTATATAATGCATTTAGTGGTAAAGGGCTTGATGGTTTTTTTTATGGGAATATTGGAGGGAGGGGGGGCATTAATGTGTTATTTATTTTGGCTGTGTTTCCTATAGATATCATCACCCTATTAAAATAATGGCCTCTTGCTGTAACGCGCTGGGATTGGCTCCAGCAGACCATGTGACCCTAATGAGGAATAAGCAGGTATAGAAAATGACTGAAGTTTTTTGGGAGAAGAGAAAAAAACTCTATTAAATTCAGATAATAATATATTTGTTAATCATTTCAATCAAAATAGCCTTCACAATGAATGACCGTGGACACTCAATGTAATGTTAAAGAGAAAATATAAAGGACAATTTTTGAACATTCCAGTGTGACTTTAGGCAACTTTAAACCTGGTTTAAACTTAAATTGACTGTAGTTAAATAAATAAAAGTCATCAGGAGGCAGTTTCCCTTTTCCATCACTTTTCCAGGTCTTTTTTGGCTGTTTTTATTGATTTTTATTCATTTCCAACATCTGTTTTTTCCAGTTTTGGCAACTTTTTGAAACCTGAGATGTGGCAAATTTTCAATGAAGTGATAACACACGTTTAATGGATCCTGGAACTTCTTTCTTTATATTTGCTACATATTTATTGGATGTATTGATATGCCCAGCACTTTATATTAAATTATTATTAAAGTATAACGTGTGAAATTTAGACTAAATCAGTATAAAACAAGCCTTTATGAGAGTAAAGTAGAAATTGAGTCAAGAATCAAGTTACAATACATTCTGTTGCTTCTTGTCATGAAAGCTTGTTAAATTGCTGAAGTCAAGGCATTTTGTCATGACTTAGGCAAAAAAAAATAAAATGGCCTAATTCTGATCCTTTCAACTAAGGATTAAAGCGATTTTACCAGATGTGGCAGCATCACCAAGCAACGATTTAGGCCAAAAACTCACTGGCCATTATTTTAATAGGGTGACGATATGTTGTTGTTTTTTAATTAATTAATCTAACTCTAAAGACAATGAGTCATTTCATTTGTAGTTGCAATCATAAATCCAAGTACTCCACCGGATGTATTTAAAATTGACATTAAATCCAAAATAAATATTTTGCTAAAGCAAAAAAAGCACAAAACTGTTCATGTTGCATAGTTTGAAGAGAGTGAAACGTGCATACATGTTGTTGGAAGATGAACAACTATGATATGAAGAATATTTATAGACCCCCTGCTGAATTTTGACAGTCACAAGTTGCTGCTTTGCAGGTGCGTCTGGCCATTGCAGAGAAAGGTTTGCGCTGTGTGGAGTATGACGTCAGCCTCCCGCTCAGTGAACACAACGAGCCGTGGTTCATGCGGCTCAATCCCACCGGCGAGGTGCCCGTCTTATCGCACGACGACAACGTCATCTGTGATCCAACGCAGATTATGGACTATCTGGAGCAGAACTTCAATGAGGGTGAGGCTAAATAGATCGTTAGTATTCTACAGACCTGACCACCTTATACATGAGCTCCTATACCACCTATAGGGAGGGAGGAGGCATAAGGTGAGCTCCATTTCACTGAGTTTCTGCTTGTTTTACTACTTAAATGGGGGTTCATAACACTGTCATGACACCTGTCACGGACATTAATGAGTTATTTAGACAACTAGCTTATGGTATCATAATGGAAAGTACAGCATTTAGGACACAATCATAATCAGCCTATGGCAGCTAATGTCAAAATTAACCACATATAACAGTTTTATGTCAACGTAAGATACGAGATAAAGAGTTTTTTAAAGTTTGACAGTAAGGTCTACTATGTAATGTTGTGTTAATTACAGGTTATTAAGTGGTTTATGTGAAGTTAGCATACCAAAGACATGTTAAACAATGTCAACTTTGCATTAAAAAGTGACAATTTACCGAATGACCCCCCTTTCAAGTAAAGTGTCACCCATTTTTTTGTCTTCTCTGTCAGTTTTTTTGCTTTTTATGTTTGTTGTACATTTTGTGTTGCAAATTTGTCTTTTTTTTTCAATCATTTATTTATTTATGGTTTCCATTTTCTCTTGGTTTGCACTGATCCGTGGTAGCTTTATTCTAAAGGTCATCCAGGTGGCTTAAAAGGAGAGAATATCCGGTAAGACATGTTAAAATAACCACTGATAGAACATTGCTGATATTACACGTGTTCTTTTAACATTATTCTTGCCCTGATAAGGAAACACATTGACACATGAACCATTTCTCCTCCCTTTACACGACTGTCTCCAGAGGGCACTCCCAAACTGATACCTGAAGAGGGCAGCACGTACTACCACAGAGTGCAGCACTACAGAGAGCTGCTGGACTCGCTACAGATGGACGCCTACACCCACGGCTGCATCCTCCACCCTGAGATCACAGTGGACTCCCACATACCGGCATATGCTGCCACAAGCATAAGAAGTAAGTTCCACCTCTGCAAGTTTTTTTTTTTTTGCCTACACAACAAACATTTTGAAGGCACAGATTAAACAAAGTGTTGGAAACTTTACAAAAGTATCTCACTCGCTGGGCCGTGGGTCATGTTACACTTAAATCTCCTTCTGCCTACTCAAATCTTCTATTCTGTGCGTTTGAACTTATTGTTCATGTGAGACTGTCTGTCTGGAGTAGGGAGCCGTTCGCGTGAAGGGGAAAAGTGACCCGACAAAGTGGATTCGGCACAGACACATTCTCAAATTAGTGTCATTGAAACGGATCTGCGTCTTGTTACGCCGCAAAACCACAGTGTCCTTGTTTGTCTCTGAGCACGCTGCTATGTTTTTGTGTGACAGCACAAATAGGAAACACTGAGTCAGAGCTGAAGAAACTGGCGGAGCAGAACCCGGAGCTTAAAGATGCTTACATTGCAAAACAGAGGCGCCTAAAAGTGAGTCATTTAAGTTCACAAAGTCCAGAATAAGCAAAACCGCTGTTTGACTACTTTTTTTATTTTTATTTTGAAAACTACTACATATTTGTAGCTAGTGTATGTTTCCCCCCAAGGACTGCACTCTAAATGATTCCACTACATTGGTATAAAGTATACGCAGTAGATGGAAAGCACTGAGCAAACCAGAAATATATTTAATCCATGTAAACGATGGTAAAATAACGTTTATTTTCACAAAATAAGTGAAATAATAGTGAAATAATCCTCTACAATGTGAGCATATAGAGCATCGATGACTGTTTTATGAGACATGAATCAACAATTCATACGGAACCTTTCCTGACCGTGGAAGAGCGAAGACAATTTTCAAAATAAAAGTCCAATAAATGCAAAGCGGCATTGCTGCTTTTGTTCCGAATCTCTTTTACTGATCACTGATGGGCTAGTCCAGTGCCAACGAGACAGAATATGGTCAAACAAATCATTAAAATATATTTATTTTATAATGTAACCTTTGGTGATGATTTCTCATTTTTGCTAAACTAGCATACAGTTAGCTCACCTTTATTTCTGTAACCTGGATACCGTTATTGTAATCTCTCCAGCCTTTGTAAATATATTTAATGAATATTGTATAAAGTCTGTATCAAATGTGACTTTACTATACAAGTTGTAAATTATTCAAAATTTCAAAGAAAAAATATTTGCTTGACCATATTCTGTCTCTTTGGTACTGGACTAGTCCATTGACTCCTTTTGAAACAGCATAAATGCTGTTTTGCAACTGTTGGACTTTTATTTTGACAAGTTGTCATCATTCTCATGAAACAGTCTCATGAAACAGTCATGAACGCTTTATGTGCAGTTTGTGACTGTCGTTATTAATGTGTTATGAACTCACCCGTCAAAGTGTCACCATAGATTTGCAATTAAACAAATGTTTCTGCAGTCAAAGTTGTTTGACCACGACAACATGAAGTACTTGAAGAAGCTACTGGATGAGCTGGAGGGCGTGATGGACCAGGTGGAGACAGAGCTGCAGAGGAGGGTGGAAGAAACACCAGGTAGCCATGGCAACTTATCACCTAGCAACTGATGTACCATTAATAGCCTAAACACAGTGGTAAAAATAATTATATTGTCTTATTACTGTCAGTCAGCCTACTCTCATGCAATCTATACACTACGGTTCAAAAGTTTGGGGTCAACCAGACAATTTTTGTGTTTTCCATGAAAAGTCACACCTTTATTTACCACCATGAATTGTAAAATGAATGGAAAATATAGTCAAGAGAAGACCTTTTTGTCAAAGGAAGGTCAGTTTTCTAGCTTCTCTAACCAGCTAAACTGTTTTATCTGTGCTAACATGATCACACAAGGGTTTTCTAATCATCCATTAGCCTTCTGATGCAATTAGCAAACACGTACTATTAGAACACTCAACTGATAGTTGCTGGAAATGGGCCTCTATACACATATGTAGATGTTGCACCAAAAACCAGACATTTGCAGCTAGAATAGTCATTTACCACATTAGCAATGTATAGAGTTTATTTTTGATTAGTTTAAAGTTATCATCATTGAAAAAACAGTGCTTTTCTTTCAAAAACAAGTAAAGTGACCCCAAATTTTTGAACGGTAGTGTACAGTTCAATCATGAAGACGGAAGCATGTTAAATTAGTTTTTATATCCATCCTCTTCCTCCCACAGAGGAAGACAGTCAGTCCTGGCTGTGCGGGGATTTCTTCAGCATGGCGGACGTCTCCCTGGCCGTCACCTTGCACCGCCTCAAGTTCCTCGGCCTCTCCCGCCGCTACTGGGGCAACGGTAACCGCGTCAACCTGGAAACGTACTACGAGCGGGTGGTGCAGCGGCCGGCCTTCAGGCGGGTCCTGGGCCACGTCAACAACATCCTGATCTCGGCCGTGCTCCCCGTGGCGTTCCGCGTGGCCAGGAAGAACGCGCCGGTCATCGTCGGCACCACGCTGTTGATCGGCATCCTGGGGGGAGCGACGTACCTGGCGTTTCTTTACATGAAGAGGAGGCTGACCGCCTTCAGCTGAGGAAGCCGAAGGAGTTGGTCGAGTGGTTTCGAACACGGATTGCGGGCGTGGGAGGTGGTCGCGGATAAGAGAGAAATATTGCCTCCATCATAGCACATTTCAATTGAAAGAATCCGATAAATAATTAATATGTAATCCGATCAAACTCCAATTTGCTAAGCAACATGCTATCTGTGTTCTCTGTGCACTTTTAGTCATCTTCACTGTGTCACGTCTGCATCACACACCAAAGGACTGGCTTTGAAAGCATCATACCGGAATTTTATAATCCAAATCCACCGTATCTGGTTGTTGTCAACGCGCTATAGGCTAAGAGTCGGCTTTGCATTGCAAAGCCGAGGAAAATTGCTCTGGCCATCTTCCATCTGGGGAGATTGTTTTTACAATCCCATAAATTGCACATGAGCGCATCATTCCTCTCTGACAAATGTGAAAATACACGTCCAGGAATCTACTGTGCGTCATAAATGTGATATATACTGAACTGGAATGAAATGGAAAACAATCACTGACTGGAAGAAGTAATCGACGTGTTTATTCATTGTAATGAAAATACAAATAATCTAAGGCCAACCTGATTTATAGTAAACGGGCTAAAATGTGCAAAACACAAGTACGGTCCTTAAAACATATTTTTCTGCCCCTAAATCACTGTTTTAAGAGCCTCATTGTTTTGCCTGGTGTGTGTGTGCGTGCGTGTGTTTTCCTTTGTTGTCAATATTTGCATGTTAGGAAATTAAAAACAAGTATCCTAGATGTCCACAGTCTGCTTTCTGTGCCCAGGTCTGCCAGCGTTCCTCATACCGAGCCGCCCAGCAGTATATCATGACTTGTGTCTACATATGACAAATGATTGATTCTCTATGTAACAATAGTTGAATACTGATCTCATTTTACTTCTCCAGACTATCATATCCAACATCTGTCTGAAATTAAACTGCTCCCAAACAATCCCCAGTGTTTTCTGCCAATCAAATCATTAAAAAAAAAAAAAAAAAAAAGCTCACAGTTCAGCATCATTTAATAAGCTTAGTGATCGTATATCACACGGGTTTTAATCATTTTAAGATTCTAAAGGAAAACACTGGAAGTGTCTTGATCACATTTTCCAGGGTCTGGATGCAAGTCAACATCGACGGTAATTTATTTGCCCCGTCAGAACCTCCGGGCCAACGCTGACATTTAACATGTGCGCAGCTTTGATTTAAACTCCTCCTCACGTGAGCTCAGCCGCACATAAAACAGACACATGCTAGGCCTTTCAGCAAAGTCTGGCCTTTGTTTTCAGTGTGCAGAAGGGGCTGGGTAGTGTAGCTGTCACAGAAATGCCTCACACGTGTTAAAGCCACATGTCAAAGGACCGTAGGCTCATACTAGTGTGTTACCTCTGGAAAAATCATACTCCCGCAAATGGCAACTTAAATTAAAGTTTTTTGCAACGGGGCCTATATCACTCAGGTGTCATTTTTAAGGGACAAGGGTCAAAGTCATAAATCATAAATAAGGCGCAGATGCCAAAACATCTAGAACATGCTACAGAAGGCCGTGACCTTTGTTAAAAGCAGTTTATACTTTAATATGCAAATGAAAGAATGCAATGGCGTAACTGCATTACAGTGAAACCGAGTGCTGTGAGTGATGCAATATAATAATATTTAGCTAACTTGAACCAAAGCTTTTAAAACAAGTTGATTTAGAAACCCAATATCTGTGTGTTGGACCTTTCTAGAGCTATAATTATCATTGATACTAAACAGTAAAACAATGGGGCACTGTAATTCCATAAATGTCATAAAATGAGATGTTGAAAATGCATTTTCTTTCTGTAATGAGTGTATGATTTCAAAAAAAAAAAGAAGTGAATATGCATGTTTGTCCCCACTAGGGGGCAGTGTTTCCTCAATCAACATTCAATTATGATGTAGGGAGGATGAAATAATCCCAATAACATATAGAGAAGGCTTGAGGAGGGGGGGGCAGCTTCTGTACGTTTCAAATATCAATCACATGCATTTAAAAAAAAAATATCTACTCATCACAGAATGGATTTTTTTTTTTTACAATGCCATTCAAGCAGTGCAGCCCGTTGGACTAATTATTTTTTGTGAGGACTGCTCTATATTAGTCTGGTGGTAGCGATTCAACCAGCTGACAAAATAAACCTCCTGTTGGAGCTGCACGTCACACACTTTTCAGATGATTGTTTCTGACATCTCGCTATTCAGTTGTTTAAAAACCGACATGTGGTTCACAATAAGTGGACAAAGTTCCTCCCTCAGACGACTAAACGACGGTCAGTTCTTTTCTTTGTTGCATATAATATCATGTTGCGTTGCCGTTTTTGTGTTAAAACATTACTCCTGCACACCTGTGCAAGGCATTTAAAGGGAAAGCTTCCAACACTGATATGAAAGCTGCGTTCTTTTTTATTAATATGTGGATTTCAGACCTCCTCAGTTCTACAAAGTGCATGACTGAGATGTGGTGTGATCGTACCGTACTTTGGCCTTGGATAATTGAATAAAATATGCTGGGAACCAAAGAAAAGACCCCACCTTCGAATGTGTTGTCTGTACTTGTCTGGAGTCAAAAGTGTTTACACCTGTTCCTACTGGCAACGCTTAATGGAAAAGCCTGAAAAGCCTGCCATCATGGGGAAGAGCTAGATGTGAACTGTGCAAACAAGGATCGATGTTTGGACGCGAGGTGGACTCTCCCCCCGCCTCCGTTGTGACGTAGGGGGACGAGTTTGAGGAGGGGATTTAAGATGCTGATAAGCCGACGAGCTCCTTGTGAAGATTAGTAATGCTTATAATGAATCACACACTTTATCTTGAAGAGATCCCCAGTGAAGGGGAGAAACTCACCAATATGCGGCGTGTTTAAAAGCTTTAACTGACCCTTCTGAAGTGCTAGCACCTACAGTACATTAGGCTCAACCTGGCAGCTCATCACCGAAACACTGTCTCCTGTGATGAATGCTGCCGCTTATAACGGACAAGACATTAAGACGTTGCGCAGTTCTTGGTGATGTGGCATTAGCGCTGAGTCACCTCAATGCTTCGGTTGTGCTACAACACATAAGCCGACCCGGCAGATTATTTATATTCCCGTTCAGAGCGCCTCCAAACACCTCCAGTGCACGGCCAGAGATGGCGGCTGGCGTCGGGTCAGACCACTAACGCAGAGCTGTACGCCGAGACTCTTTGCTGCTATTCAAACAAACAAAATAAACTGCATCCAAGGCATCGTGGGCTCTCTCTCTCTTTCTCTCTCCTCCGTCCTTTCTCTCACTCAGACATGCATGCCCGCAGAAAGACAAACAGAAAGCGGAGAGAGAGTTTGAGGCTTGCGGTAGAGTGTGGCCGGGAGCGATAGATGAAAATATGCCCGGAGATGCGAGTGAGAAAGGAAAGGTCGAAGGGTCAACCGACCTGAAGGAGACACTGAACCAATTTGGGCAAAAAAAAAAAAAGGCTTAAATTTACAATCCTGAGCATTTGAGAAGGATAAGAAAAATACGCTTGCTGGACGGAACAAGTGGACAGCGGAGTGGCGTTGTGCGAGCCGTGTTGCATGTCCACAGACAGGCAGGCTGGGTAAACAGAAACCCACGCAGCTCTACCTGACAGCTAAAGCCCGGGCTGATGTGGCTCTTCCCCCCCGGGGGGGGACTGAGCGAGTGGGAGGCATGGAAACTTCCACGCCGGGCCTAGCGGTCGGATCCGGGGGAAAGATGGGAGACGGCGGAAAGATCGGAGGATACCGAAGGTGATGTCGTGGATGGAAGGGGGGAAAACTGCGGTGATAGAAACCAGAGAAATAGTGAAGCGGTGAGGAAAGAGGAACAATGTTCTAGCGATGCATCGTCTAATATTTTCCATCGCGTCTGCAAAACTAATAGGAGACAATTCGCTTTTTTGCCCTCTGACTGGCAGAAAAATTGAAAAGATGCTGGCGAGGATGATTCATTTGTTCCCGTGTCGGCATTACGTAAGGACACTGTAGACGCAGGAATGAAGTGGCGAGATGAACTACCTCGGTGAATGGAGCAGCAGCTGTTTTGCTCTATGTCAACAGCAGCTTTGCGGCTATTGTCTAATGGGTATTGTTGCGGGAGCCCTCGATCCCATTGCTCTTATATCACACACTTCCTATGGTTACTTTGGACACGGTACTCAACGAGGGGGAAGGTCTCCAAAGCCTCTTGGCATCATCAAAAGGTGTTCTGAGAAAACCGCAGAGCCTTTCCAGAAAGCAGCCGGCACCGCCTTTCAGAGCGTCTGCAATATACTGTTTGCTGAGTCGACAAGGGGGGGGGTTGGGGATATCTCATTATGTTGACACTACTGTTAAAATGACCCCCTGCCGACTTGCCCTTCACAGCTTCATGATGAAATCCTGTGCCACCATTCATCCCCAGATGTGCTTCTCAAATATTTAAACATGTTCCTACATAAACACCGCCGCACAGAGGAGAGGTGATACCCGACGCGGCTTGGAGCGGACCTGCTGCATTATAAATCTCAGTTCAATTGGCCAGATGTGGCAAAGTCAAACACTCCATCCGGTTTCTATTGTGTTAATGAATTTTCTGCCGTATGATGGGTTTGCCAGTGCCATGCTAAATTGACCAAGTGATCTCAGTGGGGATCTGAGGTTGGTGGGGGAGGGATTATTTTTCCAACTTCTTCAGCTCTTCTTTGTCTGCATGGAAAGACTGCAAACGTGTGATTAAAGAAGAGATTTCAAATTTGGGGAGAGCTGGGAGAGGTCTCACTCGTCAGCAGATTAACTGTTGTGTTGTTGTTGAAATCGGAGGGGAATGTTTTTAAGTACTTTTTTCGAGTCGTGCAACTTTTTTCTTCTGCTGGGCTTAATTAGCGTGATGAACATTTAAGTGAAAAAAGACAAATTGAACACAATGGAAACCTCTCCAACACACACCCTGAAACTGAATTGTTTTACTTTCAAATATGAGACACAAATAATCACAAACAGTCAGCCCGACTGACAGACAGACAGGGTCAGACAAATAGGGTCAGACAGACAGACAAGGGTCAGACAGACAAATAGGGTCAAACCGCATGAAGAGCTCTAAATGTTAACAGCAGCGTCTTGAAGTTAATACGTTCAGACACGGGGAGCCAGTGAAGTTGAATCAACAGGGAAGTGACATGTTCGGTGGACCTTGAGCGTGTAATAATCCATGCCGCAGAGTTCTGGATGAGTTGGAGTCGATCCATGGGTTTGTTAAGGACGCCTGCCAGAACTGCATTACAGTAGTCGATGTGCGACGTGTCCAGAGCATTGATTAATATTTCCGTGGAGTGCTGTGTTACGGCAGGATCGAGTCTGGAGATGTTTCACAGGTGAAAGAAGGCAATCTGGGAGATATTGTTTATTGGCCCGAATAAGGAGTGGGAACTGTCTGGGATAACACCAAGGCTCTTAACCTGTGTTGGGTCTGGAAAGGTGGCTTCAGCAATGGGGCCAATGATGAGTAGTTAAGTTTTACTATTGTTGAATTTTAGGTAGTTGTAATGAAGCCGTGCTGTGAGAGTGTTATGGTGGGTAGTAGGTTTGTGGACAAGTAGAGCTGTGCGTCTATCAGCACAACAGTGAGAATGAATACCATAACTTTGGAAGATGTTACCAAGCGGAAGGAGATAGATGGTAAACAGGAGTGGTCCTAATACTGAACCTTGTGGGACTCCTGTGGTGAATTATGGAACTGTTTGACTGGTAAATCTGAATCTGCAGAAAAAGAATGTCCTGTTTATGAGATAAGCTGCAAGCCACTGATAGACAGTGCCCCAAATACCAATGGGGGTCAGATGATCCAAGAGGAGATTATGGTATCAAAGGTGGTGAGATCCAACTGGATGACGATGGTGAATAAACCAGAATCAGCTGCCCGGGAGGGAAGGTCTTTGCTGATCTTAACCAGGGCTGTTTCAGCACTGAAACTGGACTGAAACTGAAGAGATTATTGTTGTTATGTAAGTGGTTCTGGTGTTCAGATGCAACTACCCTCTCAAGAATTTTGGAAATGAATGGTAGATTAGAAATAGACTGTACCAGTTGACGGAGAGGAGTTGATTATGGAGGTTAAGTGAAAGACAATAGAGGGCAGGCCTGCTTTTATTAGGGTTGTGGGGATTGGGTCCAGGTGACATGTGGAAGTATTAGAAAGGGTAATGAGTTCATAGATTTTTTTTTTTCTGTTGGGGGAATGAAGTTGTATAACACAGTGGATAGGGAGAGTCTCATGGATCAGCATGTTGTTAATATAGGTCATAGAACATGATAGATTTAGCATTGAAAGACGTTAAAAAAGTGCATTGTTCACTTAAGGGATTATTGTTCATATTGGTTTTAGGTGGCTTCACTAATCTGTTAACTGTGGCAAAGGGGGTCTCATGGTTTCTATACTGATGATGTAATATGTATGTAATATGATGTTTTGGCTATGGTGAGAGGATTTTTGTAGTGTAGAATATTTAATCATGGTAGATTTGTTTATGAACAGTAAGTCTGCTTTTAGTGCTGAGTCTCTCCAGGTGCCGACCAAGAGGTTGGAGCTAGCATAGCCACAGTGACATTATTTACCAACTATATCCATTCAAGCATCCAAATCATAGCCTATTATTGATGGATAATCCATACTCTGACTGAACATGACCTTAAAATATCCGTATTCATTGCATGTTCTTTTGCATTTTAGCCTAGGCTAAAGGTTACAAGTATCTGTCACATGCATCTGTAGGCTACTTCGCTATTTTTCTGACTCTCTTAGAATATTACAATTTTGACCTTTTCTCCTCTTTGCCTGGTCATCCTCCTACCTTTCTTGCATCGTGTTGAGTGTTTACTTTCACTTTTAACGAGTCAAATGAGTTTTTTCATTTTTTTTTTTCAGATTTGTGCTAGCATACTAGCACTAGCTAGTTACTAGTAGCCAGCTACTTGGTGAGATGTAGCCCAAAGGGGGAAAACTTAAAATGAAGCAAAACAAAAGGAAAAAAAAATACTAAGGTCATGACCTCAGTGTCCTCAATGGTGGCTATGGACCTGTGTGTGTTCCAAGGAGCATTGGCCGAACGAGACAATCTGTGTTTTCAGAAGGGCTAGTTTATGTGAAGAGGATAAACTGTTGTTGTAGAAATCCATTTGATCCAGGACTGATCAGAGTGGATGGGGTTTAAAGTGATTAAACTGCTGAGATCTTCTTGGTTAATATGCCTGGTATTGCGATATGAAACGGTCCCTCGATTCGCTAAGTGATAAATTGATGTTGAATAGCACAGTTTATTGTCTGAGGTAAGTAGTTCAGCAGACGTGATGTTATATGGAGTGATGGCAGAACCAAAGACCAGGTCAAGGATGTCGCCATTGGTATTGTGTGAGACCAAAGCACTCGAACTTAATAAACATATAATCGGTGTTATCGAAATTAATGAAAATATAAAATCCACCTTTTGGACGATAGATTGGGGAAAATTGTACAGAGAGTGGTTAAAAGTGTTGACAGTTCAGTGATGAAGATGTTAGATGACTTGGGTGGTCTGGACAGAACAGCGGAGATGGTGGGCGTAGATCCACAGGGTTGAACAGCCACAGGAGGCCTGATCAGGCATTAGTTTGAATGAATGAGTGTGAAAACAGCCTTCTAGTGTTCTTCGAACTTCATTTTTGCACAAGTGAAGCAAACCTCCAAACTGTAGGAACAAGAGGAAAAACATATTTTCGAGTGCTGGGGGACTTTAATAATTCCTACATAGTGACAGCTGGGAGGAAAACACCTGATAACCGCTCCGAAGTTTTATTATTTGATTAGAGATCTACAGCAGCGTCTGGCTGTCACGGCATAAAACACAAAAACGGCCTATTTGGAAATTACCGACAGTACAGAACAGAGGAAAAAAAGAAACAATGCAAACGGCTGTAGCCTGCGTAATATGTTTAAATAAAATAGCGTTTATGTAGTTTTCTCAAAGTATGAAGTCCTTTTCATGCGACATGCAGCTGTGCGGCATCAGATTTTCCTGAAGGAGCTGATAGCCGTTTGGCGTATGAAGAAAAACTATAAAGTTAGTGTTTTTATGATTGATTCATGATTCAGTATTTTTTATTTTACGAACAACTATAAAAAGCTGCTATTGGAGCTGTAATTCCTGCTCCGCAGGTAGTTTTCCTGAGTTGTTGTATTACAACAACAGCTGACTAGTCTCCTGTCCCTGACCGATCAATAAATACATTTGATAAAAGGGGTGGTTTTGGCGTCTAAGCCTCCTCTCCCCTTGTCTCTTCAAGGTGCGTTCAAGGGATCGGGAAGATCCTTCATGATTTTGGAGGAAAGGAAGAATAAATTAGGGGCAACTGGGGTCAATTGATCCCCGGAGGGACGAGACCTTGCCACATTCCGATTGGCCGAGGGCCGCTGCGCGTTTCCGTCAGGCGAACAAAGCCAAGGGTCCCGCACCGAGGGCCCGTTAGCGGCGTCAATCTCTCAAAACGTCTGCGCAGTCCGTTGACTCCCTCAAATATTTAAGTCAAATTTATAGGTCCACTTTGTCCCGTCTAGGTCGTGTACATACTTGGCTTTCGACTATTGGAAATACCGTTTCAAAGCAAACAGGGAGATGAAAAGGAAGAGCGACTTGACAGTTTTGTAGCGGCTTTTATGGACATCAAGTTTAAATATCAAGCAAAGCAGAAATGATTATCCCAGGTATTTTTTTTGATTGTGGGCAGAGGAAACATCGGCGATATAGTCCAACTTCCTGCGAGATATCCAGAACACTGAACTCTGAGTGAATGTTCTTTTTAAAGGGAGCGTTGCTTTATGGCTTTAACTCCCCGACATGCCAATGCTGCATACCACCGTGACTATAAATCGCTACATACCAGGTTACGACCATATGATCACATTTGTATGCTCCGAATTTCAATACAGAAATAGCACTTATTGTAATAAAACTCATTGTGCAATATGCATAAATCATGTATCCGCAGTGTTCAATGTCAGTAAAATTACTGCTGTGCTGACAATTCAGTTTTGGTGAAACCACATGTTTTGGTTTTCCTTTCTTAGAAAGAAGCCGTATTGCCCCACAATGGAGAAAAGAAATAAAAAAAAACAACATAAAATGTGGAGTGGTGTAATTATAAGTGGTGTACCAGTGTAATTCCTGTGTGGCCAATCTGATATGCTACTGCTGAATGCGCAAGATGGACACAAACACAGTAGAAATGACCAGTTGCTGATTTTGGTTCTACACAAAAGGTAATTCTTCCTCTCAATGAAATGAGCTTTAAGCCAATCCTAACATTTGCTTGATCTCTCCTGCTCCATTCAGTTATAATAATCGCGTGTTATTTTCTGTTTGAATGTTAGAAGCGTACACACAAAAAAAAAAATCCAGAAATAAAAGATCAAGGTGGAAAACAAAACTCATGTCGAGAGCTGGATTAATCAAATTCAGCTGAGTCATGCTGAGTCATGTCAGCCGTTTATTCTCTAAGACAGTGACCGAACAGAACGAAACAATGTCCTTCTGTTGTTTTCAAAAAGAGAGGGATCGTCTGCGCCAGTGTGAAGATTTCGAAATAATCTCTTTGAGAAATGCGTTTTCTGACTCTCTGAGCAGATATCTTTGGTGTTTTTGAACTGCTTTTTTTTTTTTTTACTGCAACATAGACCTGATGAAATAGTCCTTTAAATGCCCACATATCTTCAAAGAGACATTCCAGTTACAGAGATGGGTCAAAGCTTGAATACTCTCAGTGTGTCACAAATTCCACATCTCTGTTACAAACCAACATGCTATTTTCAAGATGGCTGTCAGAAGATACGCTACGCTGGAAGCCGAGCACTTAACATTGAGGCTGAATACGTTTCGAACCCAATTCTGAGCTGACTGTATGTTTTTTTTTTGTTTTTTTAAAAAAACTGTTGCGGCTATTACTGTTGTGCAGAGTAAGAGGATCATTAATGGCTTTTTAAAAGCATAAAATGTGATTAGTAGACTTAATTCTAATGCTACAATAATTTATATAATTACTGTTAATAGTGTAAGTCTTTCGACCTGCTGTCCCATACACTGTTCTTCTTGTGCCAAAAAATGGCGCTACCAAAAAAAAATAAATGCTAGAGGTCACCGGGGTCACGCCTTGTCATTAAAAAAACAGCTACAACAATGAAGAACGCTGAGATCAAATGAGCTGCACGGAACACTTTGATTCGTAGAATATCAGCCTTAACACAACTCTAAACACTCGAAAACATGCTGAGTGTGTGGATTATCTCAGTGAATTGAGCAGGATAACAGGTGAAACTATATATGGTATTCTAAGCAGGCACTGGAAAGCAGACTCTTACATTGGCAGGCTTTTCGCGGCCTCCTCGCCAAGCACAATACTCGACATAATGAGAAACACTTGTTTCAAAATGAGCAATCCGCCGAGCCACACAGCATTCGAAAAGCGAAGGGAGCTCATTTCACCGCGGAGCGTTATCGCCGATTGCGTTCGGTGGCCTTGGCGAGGAGCCGCCGACATGTTCCCGGGGCTTCTGAAGTTCGAGAGGAGGCGCGGATCGCCGCCCCCGGAGAACAGGAGGCGCTCGGTACAGAAAACAAAGCCTTTCAAAGAAAGAGGAAAAAGAGAGACACCTGCGATATAAGTCACGTTCAAAACAGCTTCCTCGGAAGCCTGGTGTTCTCTTCACGGGCGGAGTGCTTTCTCCGCCGTTAGTCCATCAGACATGGCCCCCGGAAGAAATACTGTCAGAGGACAAATTAGACATGAATCATAGCAAATCCTACCATAAAACTGCATCTCTAGTTCGGAATACGGCGGCATGGCATTAGCGATATGGCGGCTCCATGCGACGGTTGCAGCACACTGGGCTTTCAGAGTTAATGCATCGATAGGAAAGAGAGGGGGGAGGGAGGGGGAGGGGGGGGCGCACTCGTAGAAACAAAGAGATCCATACACAGCCCCTTCTGCGTTTGTTTATCCGATGCCAATTTCGATTCTGTTGACTTGTAAAAGAAAAAAAAAGAAGAAGAAGAAGAAGAAGAAAAAAAAAGAGAGAGGCCGCCTCAACTGAAAATAATAAAAAGTGTCCTTTCTTGGCTGCGTATCACAGTTACAAGAGAGGTATTAAATGGCAGAAGGTTTTATTGACATGGCTGTATCCATGGAGGATTAGAGAGGTCTGTTTTCCCTGAGTAGCCTGAACCCATTAACACCAGCCAAGTGTAGAGAGACTTTTTTTTTTTTCTTTCCACCGTTCAGAGTTTTCAATCTGGAGACTACAGCCAGAGAAATTAAGTGCTAACCGTGACTCTCTAAGGGGGAGGGGAGGGGGGGAGGAGGGCAAGGGAAGTGCTAGTAATGATTTTGCGGTGAAATTCTTCCTGTAAAGGTGCTTTTTTGGCCACCGTGTGCACGTTGACCCCGAAGAAGCCCCGGTAGGGTTTTATAGCCACTGGCGACGAAAGCCATGTCTTCTCATTAGCTGAATATGGGAGAAGACCGGCATGAGGCTAAGTTAGTTTGGGGATACATTGTGCAGGAGCCTAGTTAACCCGGGCCAAACTCTAGGGGAGGGAGTGCAGGAGCCAAACTACATGGTGGTTTGGTCGGCACCGCAGCGTGCCGGTCCTGATTTCAACCGCACAAACTGACATGTATTTATTTACGGTTGCTAATAGATCACTCTCGATTTGGAAAGGTTGCCGCGGCCCCCGGAGAGCATGCATCTCCGAGCTGTCGGCTTAACGTCATCGCGTTCTCATCCAGCGACACGCTGACAAACATCACACCTGTTTCTCATTTTCCCCCTGGCTTCAAGAGGCGGCGGGAGAGATTTGGGGAACTTAAGGTAAATCCATACAACGGGTTGCTCTTCCACAAACTAGGATTTCGATGACATGAAACCGGGGGTTTAATGGCCCGTACCAAGCCGGCTACCTCGATCGCCTCCGTGCGCTGCGTCTCGCGGTCTCGGGTTTTTCCTCCCTCCGTGGTCCTCGGCTCACACCTCGCGGGCTCAAAGCCTCTAATGTTTACCGTCATGTAGGAACATTAAAACCGGACATTTTTACTATGAATTGGGGCATTTTCGCGCTGCTTATACTGGACCGTTTAACCATCACATCGGGACAGTTTATCTGGACATTTTTACTGTGAAGTAGGGCATTTTAGTGCTATTAAACTGGACACTTTTTTACTGTCATGTCGGGACATTTTTATTGGAACTTAACAAAAACATAGGATTATGCACAGAAAACTATTACTGTGCTACCAGGGGTGAAAAGGGTACATATAGTGCATCTTTGCCACTAAAAAGGGCACTTTAGCACGCTTTTTGGTTCCAAGAGAGCTCCCCTGATGGCACTTTAGCATGCCATGAGTGCAGTTAAGCATGTGTTTTGGCTCCTAGAAGGCATTTTATCATGCAGTTTGGCTCCTAGAGGGCACATTAGCATGTGTTTTGGCTCCAAGAGGGTGCTTTACCAAGCTTTTTGGCTCCCAAGAGGGCACTTTAGCACTCTTTTTGGTTCCAAGAGGGTGCTTTAACATGCTTTTTAGCTCCCCTGGGGGCATTTTAGCACTTGTTTTGGCTCCAAGAGGGCGCTTTCACTTGCTTTTTAACGCCCGAGGGAGCACTTTAGCATGCATTTTGGCTCCTAGAGGGCACTTTAGCATGTGTTTTGGCTCCTAGCGGGCGCTTTAGCATGACATGAGTTCAGTTAAGCATGCATTTTGGCTCCTAGAAGGCAATTTATCATGCAGTTTGGCTCCTAGAGGGCACATTAGCATGTATTTTGGCTCCAAGAGAGTGCTTTACCAAGCTTTTTGGCTCCCAAGAGGGCATTTTAGCACTCTTTTTGCTTTAACATGCTTTTTAGCTCCCCTGAGGGCATTTTAGCACTTGTTTTGGCTGCTTTTTAACTCCCAAGGGAGCACTTTAGCATGCATTTTGGCTCCTAGAGGGCACTTTAGCATGTGTTTTGGCTCCAAGAGGGCGCTTTAGCATGCCATGAGTGTAGTTAAGCATGCGTTTTGGCTCCTAGAAGGCAATTTATCATGCAGTTTGGCTCCTAGAGGGCACAGCTTTGGCTGCCATTAGGGCACTTTACCACATGCCCCCCCCCCTTCCAGACTGTCACAGACTTGCAGCAGGTGCTTTCTATTAGTTTTACAGAGTGTTGTCAACAATACTTAAAATCTACTTTTGATTTTTCACTTCTCAAATTCATAATCTCAGCAGGGCAAATGGGGTGAATAACTGAAGGAAACCGCTGTGTCTAATTTCATGGTGATTACTGTAGATATAAAGTACATATAGTATTTCACTTTCCAGTTATATGGCTTTCGATATATTTCCCCATTAATTCCGCTTTGCATGTTTGTGGAGGATGCAACGGAGATAGACGGGGGCTAGCTGTAGAGTAGAAAAACAGAATGAAATGTGGCATAATCTATATCCGGAGCTCGACGGAAAAAATCAGGATGTCGCACCTTTATCCAGCAACACCATTAGGGAAATCATCCCACGAAATAGCTTTAACTGCTCCATTCATCTGAGAGAGTAAAACACAACACTCTGACAACATTAAACACTTTTATAGATCTACCACTGTTTTTTTTTGTTTTTTTTTCATAAAACTCCTCCAGGGAGAAAACGAGCTGAGCGAAGCGCTGTCTCTTTTCCGCTCGCACCTGCCAGGAAGAGGCACGGGATACTGGAGGAGATGGAGAGCGACTGCATGGCGGGGCTGTGGATGGGGCACATCCTATGGCTTTTAAATCAAAAAGAATACAAATGAAACATGACCTGTTGGTTAATCGATCCGCATAACTCACTTCAGCAATAGAGAAATCAGCGGGAAAATGACTAAAACCCAACGGGACATGGCGCGTCCCCGGTGAATTCGCCTCGTTTCCCTCCGGTTGCATTACCATGGCGTTCAAGGTGATGCTTTTGGAGGTTTGGTGTCAGGGCTCCGTTTCTGGATGGCAGTACTGTACTAACAAACATTTGCACTCATATGGAATTGCACTCAAACTGTAAATGCTGTGTGTTTCAGTCCCGTGAGTCAGACTTCTCAGGGAAACCGCACGCTGCTGCCATCTAAATAGCTTCTCCCCTCTTCAGTCGCGTTACAGAGTGCTTTATTCGCCGAGCATCTGGCGAGATCAACTCGACCTAAACAATGATGTAAATCGACACTGTCTCCGAGATGATATTCAGAGCATGTAATGCTCCCTGGGATTTCTGTTGTTAATAACCACAACACAGCTGTTGAGAGGGAAAAGCGAGCGTTTTCGGTATTGTCCTCCAGCAACACGCGATGGAGCGTATGCAACGCTGCAATATGTGTGTTCGAGCAGGAATGTGTGCGTGCTCCTGTT
The DNA here is from genome assembly GCA_030544235.1 of Lepturacanthus savala. Lineage (NCBI taxonomy): Eukaryota > Metazoa > Chordata > Actinopteri > Scombriformes > Trichiuridae > Lepturacanthus > Lepturacanthus savala. Next base: position 7,012,547 of record CM060476.1, on the reverse strand, counting down.
CCCCCAATCTTCAAAAGTAACAGGATTAAGGTCAGATGGGACCAAACACAAACATTCTCATTGCTCTTCCCATCCATCATTCCTCCTTTTTCCACGCTCACCTTCGGACAGAAGAAAGTGGAGGCATGGGGGGGAAAAAAAAGAAGAAGAAAAGTAAAGTAAAAGCCGTTTTATCTTGTAATCGCTCAGGATTGCGATTCCGTATAATAACACTCGTAGAGGGAATTGCTGCACCCAAATTCAAACATAACCGTTTCTTTTGTATATTAGTTCAAAACTTGTATCAACACCATTTGAAGGTATTTTGGGTCAAAGTCAGACATTCTGGCTGATTATTTTCTCCTTTCTCAAAGACTGAGGGATGCTCCCACACAAAACCTCCATTTGCCCACTAAAGGTATAGTTTGTAGTTTCTGGCGGCATCTTGTGGTGAGGTTGCAGATTGCACACAAAACGTATCGGAGAACCTTTGTCGGCTGTGAAAGAATGAGAAAAAGAAACTAGAAGGGCCATCGTGTTTCATTTGTCCATTCTGGGCTACTGTAGAAAGACGGTGGTGGAAGATGGAGGTCTTTGTGCAAGGGTGCAAGTTAAAAAAAGACTTATATACAAAATAACACATGCTTATGACTATTATATTACATTCCTGCAAAAGTCTGTTCCGCTAGATGCTGCTAAATTGCACACACTGCCCCTTTAACTCCAACCGTAAACCTGTTTTAAATGATTTCTGGCCCCTTGGGTGCAGTGCAGCGAGCTGTAAACACAGCACCGGCTTAACACCTTGTAAAGCTGATATGGTGAATTTGTGAGCAAATAGTTGCCCATTTACACATTCAGCAAAGCGTTCATGTGAAGGTTTTGTCGCGTTTTGGTTTCCAGCAACTCCCGACGGAAATACTTAGCCGCTAAATCACCAGTCGCTGCCTTTGTCTGCCATTTGGTGCTGATCAGATGCTGGTAGCTGAAAATAGAGTAATGACAGTGAACCAAAACAGTAACGTTGCAAGCCAGAAAACCCTAAAAAAAAAAAGTTTAACACTCTTAAAGAGTGAAAAATCTCTACGAGTGACGCCTATCACACACAACAGGATTCATTGTTAGTGTAAAAAAAATACACATTATAGCCTCTTAAAAATAAATGTTTATGCTCACAATATGTGTCTACATTAATTATCTGTACAAACATAATTCATTTTCAATGCTGTCTCCATCAGAGCTGTTAAATGGCCAAGCGAAGCAGCGTTAGTGGAACATATCATCGGTGTATGGAAGAGTGTTTGTGAAAAAAAAGAAGATATTTCAGTGAACCAGAAAGAACCCACAAGCTGACAGACGGGGGAGGAGCGAAACAATGCGGGCTGTCAGCTGTGTTGCCACTTTCACCGACACCTCAGGTTTTAGCTTTCCAAGTCCGTTCGTGCACACAGATTCGGGGTTTTAGCTGCTGCGCGGTCCGGGCCCTGCCCTGCTCTTTCCCGGCAAATCCAGACCAGACTCGGGTCTGGGCCCCGGTCTGGGCTGTGGCCGCCGTGTCCCCGGGCCAGACACCACAGGTCCTGCAGCTCACCTAGACTCCGACGACAGGCTAACCAGCAGTGGGAAAGCAGAAAATAAATCCTATCATCAAGCGAATGAGGTAAAACTAAAGGAAGTTAACCTAAACAGTTGTCTTAGAAGGGAAATCGGCATCTTATTGAGGAAAGTCAAAATGATCACTAAAGGGGATTGTGTACCAGGCAACGTATTTATGTTTGGCTTTATTTGGCCTAAAAATGTGGGTAACCATGATTATAATTCGGGGGTTGGATGTATTGTCCTGGATCATTTTATTTCTGTTCCACTCAAGCAAACTGATTTTCGTGAATGGATTATTACGGTACAAATATAATCACGTCCCGCTGTCCAAGTTTCACTTTCTCTGAAGGAAGAGTTTTTGCGCTACCATCGGAGGGGTCAGCCAGGTCGCCCAGCGTAAAGGAGCCAAATTACTATTAAATAACATATTTGAATTGGGTTTCTAGGAAAAATAGTTCCCCTAACAGTAAATTACATAATGCGAATACTCCAACTTTTGGATCGCATTGCCTCCAAACTAATCATGAGTCATGATGTCTGTTTAAATCACTTTAGTTTATACACAGAAAAAGACTTCTTCAAACAAGATGATGCTACTGAACCGCTTGGTTAGATGTGTTTAAACTTGTTAAACTCAGAAATTCAAAATTCATCCCCTCAAAAAAAAATGTCCCATTTCCAGCAACTATCATTCTAGTCTTCTCATGTTTCAATGTGTTTGCTCGTTGCGTCAAATGGCTAAAATTTTGTATCAATTTTACAACTCATGGTGGTAAATAAAAGTGTGACTTTTCCATTTCTTTGGATAGCAGTAGTGAAAGTTATGGTCCGAGCAAGAAAACTAGCAAATTTCATCCATGTTGTGCTATTCACAGCAGAAAGTACAAAATGCATAGAAAAAGGAATATCCATTCATCCACCAATCGGTTACATTGATTCTTTATTTCCTTAATCTGCAGACTGTTCCATACATGGACTGCACAGGCTGATATGGGCATGAGTGCACACAGTCACTTCTCCATCTAAAAAAGTAATTCCTTCTGCATGAAGGAGCACTGCCAGCAATCCCCACAGGCCCATTTAGTAATCTCTCTTTCTCACTGTAATATGCCTCTGTATGTGCGCGTCTGTGTTTGAACCCCTCTGAATTGCATCTGCAGTTGCGTCTTTTTCTCTTTTTTTTCCCCCTCCTTATACTACAACAACCTCTGTGCCAGGCTGCGTCATCTATCTAATGGCTCTTTGCAATAACACCGGCGGAATTACGTCAGCTCTCTCTCCCCTGGGGAATCGAAGGGTTTCAGGAAAAGAACCAGTCATGAACACACTTGGGCTCAATAAAAAACCCAATAAACACACATTAGCGAGGCGATTGTTTCAGTCCACATGAATGCAAAACAACATTTTCTGTATCGGTTTTCAAAATATTATTCTTATGAGGAAAAGTTAAATGATGGTCAGGAGCGTTTGTCTTGTTGACAGCGGAGGATTAATGAAACTACGTGCATGCTGGAAAGAAACGTGACTGCGAGCCGCTGAGGTAAGCACAGTTTCACACCCGTTGACATCCATCCTGTTTGGTTTCTCTGAGCCATCTCCCCGAAGCAGATGCAGGAACACGGGAGCAAGCCAACACATCCAGTCCTGAGGAAATCCGACACGAAGGATACAAATCTTCAGCGCTAAAACGTTCATAACATGGCCATTAACGCGAACACGTGTTGAACCCACTTTTATGGCGAATCGCAGGGAGTTTCATGCTTAAAATGAGCGGGAAAGGAGCGGAGAAGAGAATGTTGCTCCGGGGGTCTTAATAGTATGTTCTTTGAGCTCGTTTTACGTCACTACCACCCACGGCTTTCCCCCCACATATGGTTGAGTTACAGGAATGTGTTTCCTTAGCCTGTTCTTGATGACATGGGTCACCTCACTGACACTGCACATGCTGGGGAGAGATGTGCTCTAGCCTCAGGGAACTTAGAGGAAGGACATCGGCTTCAGGTTTTCGGACGATAACCTTGAAATTCCGAAATGGGCGTCTATTTCTGATGCCCCTGCACTCTGCAGCTTGACGCAAAGCTAACAAAAACACAACAGATTTCATACAGTAGTTGTAGCTAGTAGCTACAAGATTTATACTGGCCGGAACACTAGGGCTAATGAATAATGTGCACGAGCTGCATGAAGCGGAGATGCTTTGCTTGTGGCGAGATGGCATTGCTATTTAAAGGTGGAGATTTAGTGGCTTTTTAGCAGCATCTAGCGGAACAGACTCGGTATAAATGGAATATGAAATTACAAAGTATGTTTTAATGAGTGTATAATTGTTGTGAGCCATTTTTGTCTCATGGGTCCCTCTCCATGAAGCTGTTGCACCACAACGTTCCTACAGTAGCCCAGAATGGACAAACCAAACAATGGCTCTAGACTTTATCTTGCAGGTTCTTCGCAGCCACACTAGGTTGTCCTCCACTCGGTTACAATCTGCCACTTCACCACAAGGTGCCACCATAAGCTACGCACCTTTAAAATATATACATTTTTTTGCAAGATGCATGTATTTAGTTGGTAGATGAGAATAGTGATACCGCTATTAATGCTACAGCCAGCTTAGAAAAAAAGAAGAAAGAAAAGAAAAAAAGAAAAAAATGAAAATGGGAGAAACAGCTGGCTTGGCTGATCTGGAACAAATTCCACCTACCAGCACCTGTAAAGCTCCCTAATTAACACACTAATATATAAGTATTAGGATTAGTACTACTACTAGTACTAGTATAAAAAACAAGTTTGATGTCTTGTCATTTCTGAGAAGTGACCAGGCAACGAAGTCACTGATCATGGCCAAGAAACAGTCCAGCACAAGTTGAACTTGATATTATAGCACCATTTTTTGTAAAGAACAAACAGTAAAATGTTAATAAGTGAGCTTTATAGGTACTGATGGACAGATTGTATTACGTTTGTTCAGACAAAGGTAGCTACAGTAGCCGTTTCCCCCAGTTTCCTGTCTTTTTTGCTAAACCTATCTTGTTTATCTTATTTTTTTTTAACCACACCAATATCAGAATGGTGTCAATCTTCTCTTCCAACTAATCCTACAAAAGTGAATATTTCCCATAATGTCAAACTATTCCCTTAAACTCGTAATTAAAGCTGAAAGAAAAACATGGGCAAAGCTGCGATTCCATTAAAGTTTTCATCAGGGCAGTAATGTGAAAGTAGCAGATTAGTGGTTCCTGGATTGAAACGGTTTCACCATTTTAGTTATTTTCCATGACAGTTCAATAAATTAGAGTGATAGAAGAAGACCAGGCCAGATTCCTCTTCTGCTGGCAGGTTGGCTGACTTTACTTGTGTTGGCTAGACAACCCATTTTTCTTCACTACATATGATGAATATGTTACACTCTGTAAAAATGACTGAAAGTCCCGGAATGAGGGACAATAAACCATAAAAAGTCAGAGATTTCAGAAGGTTGGAAATCCCCAATTTAGTGTACTTTAGTCCAAACCCAAACATTTCGTAAGACAAGCATTCGACTCCTTAACATTATCTCTGAGTCTGAGAAAATCTTGGAAACACAGCACATGTAAAGAAATCTGTATTAAATAATCAATTTCACACCCAGTGGTGCTTGGTGTAAAGACTCCCTCTGTGTCCAGCTGGAGAGGATTTGAGGCAAAATCTGGAGCTCAAACTCTTCCAGTTAAAACAGAGCGCGGTAGCTTGTGGATTCCCACTTAGATGCCACTTGGATGCAGCTGAATGCTAAATTGAGATATTTATGTAGAGTTGGCCTATGTTTACATACTGTGGTGTCTGCACTTTCCAGATTTTGCAACACATTTGCGGGATCAACTAATATAAGATGCAAGTGTTCTACTAAAAAAAACGTCTGTCTGGTAGCAAAAGGATGATTTGGAAAACGCTTAAACACGAATACAAACCTGTGGAAAATAATTGTAAGCAATAAAAGAATTAAGTAGACATTAAGAGGTGGTTTAAGAGGATTTAAAACGTTTCCAAATTGTAGGCTAGTTCTGATCCCCGGTTCAGCAATTTCCATTTTTACCCATGTTCCATTGCTCGAGGCACAGCAATGTTGGTCTATGTAGGTTCTGTGGATTGATAAGTTGATCTGTCCACCGCTTTAGTCTAGACTGAAATATCTCATTAACTCCTGGGTGGGTTATCATGAATTTTTTAACAGGCGAGTCATAGTCCCCGGAGAATGAATCCTAATTACTTTGGCTATCCCCATACCTTTCCTCTAAGGAACTATTGGATTGATTGCCAGGAAATGTACCTTAAAGACTTAAGTGATATCCCGACTTTTCATTTCCAGATCCAGTGAAACATCTCAACACATATTCATGGTTTTAGATCCTTAGGTGGTATTATTACATTTTCACGTTCCCCTCATAGAATCACATTGATGGCCCCCTGCATTTTCAACAACATTTTAATTTGCCCAATACTTTATGATCAGGGCGACACGGCGGAGCAGGGGTTAACGCTGTTGCCTCACAGCAAGAAGGTCGCAGGTTCAAGACCTCCTTGAGTCCTGGGTCTGGGACCTTTCTGTGGAGTTTGCATGTTCTCCCCATGTCTGCGTGGGTTTTCACCGGGTACTCTAAATTGCCCGTAGGTGTGAATGGTCGCCCCCACGGATGGTCGCCCCCACGATTGGCTGGCGACCATCCGGGGTGTATCCCTGCCTCTCGCCGTAACGCGCTGGGATTGGCTCCAGCAGACCATGTGACCCTAATGAGGAATAAGCAGGTATAGAAAATGGCTGACTGACTTTACGATCAAATACAAAGTAACACTCCCATCAACCCCAGTTGTCTTTAGTGCTAAAAGCAAATGATAGCATGCCAAAAAGCTAACCTATCTAAATATCAGTATGTTGGTAGCAATGTCACTACTTAATTTGCAGGGGTTAGGCATGCGTGAACTGGGGACATGCACCTTGCTGCCCTCTCTCTGGTTCTTGTTTCTTTTTTGATCATACATCAACATAACGCTTATGCACTATGAGGACTGCAGAGCATGTTGGAGGCTCCATACAATTTCCATGTTGTTGAACAGGCAATAAAAGTCGACAAAAATAGAAAAGTGTCGGTCCTCGTCTCTCACTGCACAACGCAGACTGCATACAGGTTTTCATGGTTATATACACAGCCTCGTAGTCTTGTTGGAATAAATCTGACAGCGTACATATTTGACAGTTTCCACATAATTCATATTCTGGTGATGTCTCTTAATGGAATAAATTTTCTGCTCCTTCACACTATATTGCCGCCTCCTACTATACTGCATGAACTCCATTCACACTAATTAATCTCCAAAGCTCCACATTTTCCAACTTTAACCAAGGACATAAATTCATATTTCAACCTTTACCGCAAATATATACCTAATCTAGCTCGCCCTGAGGCGAAAAGTAATACAGCTGGTATTCAGTTCATGGAAATGTTGGTGAGTCAGAGTCTTACCATGCATTAAGTGAAGCCATTGAAAAAAAAAAGATAGCAGTACATTTTGCCAACTGATCTCATTGCAGAATTCGAAGAGTAGGTATATTTTACATAATTTGTTGAGCATATGCATTCTCAATGCTGTTGCAACCCGTTCTCATTCCCAGTGCGTCGAATTCTTTTGTTGGCAGTTGACACCACCTGGATCTCTGTCCAAGAAAGACCACCTTTTCCCAGTGAATTCTCCAGCCAAACATGGACACGAACGCTGAGGCACATACGGAACGGGGAGCGAAAGAGAAAGTGACGGCTCCAGATCCAACGATCGAGTTCGAGACGCGTATTTGTTTTTACGGTGACTTACACTTTTACGCGCACTTTTTTTGGAAATGTCTCTTCCTTCCAAAGGTCACAAGGTTTGAGACCGTTTCTCCTGCTGACTGCATTCATGGCAGCTGAAGTGTATCTTGACATGTGAATGGAGCACGTTTGAGAGAAAGAGAGCGCACCTGTTTTTCTTATTGATGGGCTTGTTTATATCATTAGTGTATCCACACTTGTTGGACTGGATTTTAGGAAAGTTCACAGACTGTGTTATTGGCACGGGGAAGATGTAACTGGGTGAGAAGTCACTACCATCCCTTAAACACACTCTGCAATGCACATTTGATTGGAATATGAGTTTCATCGAGACCATAAAACTTGGAGAGAGGAAAAGAAAAACCATCTCTTTTACATGAAACACCAGGTACCTCTTTTGGATAATGGATTGTCTGCAATCACACAGGTCACAATGAAATATAGTTTAATAGGAACTCTTGAAAAGGCAAGTTGAGGCAAAACACCGAATATTGCTTCTACAGTCGTAGGTTTGACTAACTCCGGAATGTGATTGAAACCTAAAATTGTGGTGATGATGCTCTAACAGCGACGCCTTTCCTACCACAGACTCCCATCTGGAATCACTCTGCTACTGTGTGCCTGGGGACTGAGCTCTGTGGGTCAGAGGGCAGAGAAAGGTTTGTCATTACAACAGTGCTGAGAAATACCTCGGCAGGACACCGTGCTGAACAGTGGTTCATCCAATAATAACAATAGACAGAGAGGAAGAGGTGTAATGCAAGCTGATGGGAATGGCAGTGTGTTGTTGCATGATCTGTTCAAATAAAAACATGGCCCCATAAGAAAAAGCGGGGAACAAGTGGTTTTTCTACCATCAAAGCATTATGTAAAAGATACAAAAACAGAGACTGACAAAGAATAGTTCAGCTCCAGTTCAGTGGTATTGCTGCTTTTTCTTATTTAACTAAATCGATTGTAAACCTTAGTTAGTTAGGAGTTCGGTTCTAGATACCTAAACCCGACTGTTAACTTTGATTTCTTGACCTGGTTAAAAAAATGTGATTTATTCAATTCTATTGGTATTTTAGAAGAATAAAATGCTTCTTCTCTACATTTAAGCTGTCTGAGCACATGAGTGGGAAAAAACAACCTCTGGATAAGAAAAGAGACCCTGCATCCTCCGGGGAAGTGGAGAAAATGACAATTACCCTAAACAAGCAGTAAGTTAAAACAATTAGTTAAAGTACAAAAAAACAACCGTTGAATCATAATACAGCAGCAGGATTAAAAAGGCCAATTTATATCATACCAAGTCCAACGTGCCAGGTGGAGAAGGGATTAGGAGGAAGAGTGTGAAATGGGAAGCTTGGAGGATGTGCAGTGTCACGGACAACTTTTAGGGTGGGCAGCTTAGTGGAGTAGTGGGAAGGCATACATGAATTATGCAGGAGGCCTTGCTCCTCCAAGCACGGAGCGAAGCAGAACAGAGAGTTCTCCAAGCTCAGGAAAAGGAGCCAGCGGGACACATGGCAGACGAGAGTGGACCTGCAGACAAGACCTCAGGCAACAGCTGAGTTTCGCTACCATAATACGCACACACTGTACGACAGGTGGCATCATGGTGGTGTAAATCGATGAGAACAACCTGTACAGCCTGAGAACGTCCTGTAGGATCTATCAGGTTTAAGCAGAGTCGCTCCATTAAGAGTGCACTCTGTCCTTTCAGTAATAGAATCACTACATTCAACTCGAGCTACTGGTCAGTCCTCGCTTATATTGCTGCTTGTCAACTGCCTTTGATACGATTAACCACCAAATCCTAATCTTCACACACCGAGCTCAACATCTTGGGTTCTGCCCTCTGCTGGTTCATGCATACCTCTCAGGGAGATATTTCAGATTATTTTTGGGGGGAGTGTTCAAACTGTAAAGCTTATTTACAGGGGTACCTCAAGGATCAGTCCTCAATCCCCTTCGCTTTTCAATATACGCCACCTCACTTGGCGCAGTCATCTCCCCATTGTTTCTCATACCACACCACACATACCATACTTGTTGCTGGAAGACTGCAGAGTCTCAGCTTGGATCTCAGCATGTCCTGCTGATATCTCCACACTTAACCTCTCAACAATTGAGATACTTGTCATCCCATCCTAAAAAACAAATTAGCTTCTATGCACTCATACATTGCACTCAATCTTGGCACCTTTAGAGTGGTTACTCATGTTGGTCTCCTGATAGTTCTCAGCTTGTGTTTATGTCTATTATGTCTTTGATGTACGCCAGTTTGGTTAAATATGTCTGCTAAAGGAAATTAAAAATTGCCCTTATGGATATAAATGGAAGAATTGCAAACCAAGCATCGGGCCTGACTTAAACCTGCCTGAACTGCACGACTGCTTTCCTTTTTATAGAGGCTGCATTATAAAATTACAAATCCAAAAAAAAGAAAAAAAAATTTGTGAAGAGTGTGTGTGTGTGTGAAGTGTATGTGTCAGGGCGGGGTGTGAACAGTCATATCAACCACTCCTTGATGAGCTGTGAGGACAGTTGTGGATATTTTGGCATAAAGGAAAGGAAATCACTGTTTCACATCTGTCAATGAAATCACCATAATTTTTTTAGGGTTTTTTTTTATCGTTTTTGGAAAAATATCAGTTTATAAAATGACAAGACGGAGTTTGATTTAGTGCGATGAAAAACGAGCATGGCTTTGAATTCTCTGCCTTTGCATTTTTCATTGAATCCTACCATAGCTCTCATAGAACTGACAGCTGTAGGTTTTTCAATACATTTACACTACAGTTCCAAAGACCACAAATTCTACTATTTCCTTGCCAGAAAGCAAAATATCTGCAGTTTAGGTTTGCTCCCTTTTCATCCCACTCATGGCCTCAATTTCAGTCCTATATTCTGAGATTATGCTCATTTGCTTAAAGGCAATAAGAACAGACAATAAGATTACTAATCCTAATATACAATAATTGTAACCATGTGCAGTCTATGGGAACACTGACCATTTGTGCAGCAGCAGCAGCAGTGTCTCTTGATGAGTTTCTATAGCACTTTGATATTCAACAGGAAACAGGGACAGGAAATGTGCGCTGGCTCGGGGATGCAGGGATACATCGTCCGCACTCAGAGTCGAACGAACCAGAGCGGAAGGCAGCAGCTGGTTGGATTTGTTTTGGCCCAGGGCTGACCAATCCAGGGCCTAGCAAGACCCAGACAAATTTCCTGGTTGATAACAAGCAATTTCTGTCACAACAAGCAGCACAGCTTTGGGAAGATAGACTATGAATGCTATTTAGAATGTTTGCTGCTGGGCAGGTTGCTACAGTTAGTGTATCAGAGGCCCCAAAACAGCTGTCTGCTGCTGCTGCTGCTGCTGCAAACCCAAAACTGGTAATACCAAAATAAGACGTTGAAAGATGATAAAATGTGCCGCCGAGCTGCAGGTGAGCGTTCTCTGTGGATTCATTTGAGGAAGCATTTGACCCACTGTTAATACAGAAATTGTTAACAGACTGGAAAATGCATCTAGAAGTAGTTTCTAATGTTGCAACTAACCCCACATCTTCTACATCTTCCCTACAGATAGCTCACTACTCGCAACGCACCACTGTCATCTCTACAGCTGCAGGATGCTACAGGAGACAAGTAAAAAAAAACATCCTGACATGTATTTGTGATCACCGACAGAGGAGGAGTCATTTGTAACTACTGTCTTTAAATGTTAAATAAACAAAAAAAATCGTATTCCAGTAGTTTTTATTGTTTTTTTCAGCCGCTTTTTGGCAATTTGCAGCAACCGAGCTCATTAATGTGATGTCATTTGTTTGTGGATGGAAGGCAGATTAAAATTCCACCGCATGCTTATTCCAGATGCTTACAATCTCCATCTACAACTGGAACGAACACTGATGCCCGTTCACTGTGGGCTGTCGCACTGATCTCTGGGAAGTGCGGGTAGCCAATAAGACACGGCATGAGAAGGAAAAGTGGGTAGAATGTAAATAATCAATTACGCCATTCGTTCACAAAATAACACCTGGAACGAATGGAACATCACGTACTGAGGACATTTATATACGGATATCTGAGTCTGGGACTTTCTGTGATAACACGTTCAAAGGTTAAAATTATTGCCACGCACATCAGAGGAGAAAACTGTGCTTCATTAAGCATTACTCAACATGTGCGCTCAGGTCAGGCACGGGGCTAAATCATACGAGTGGTTTGCTCTTATACAACAATGTAGGTGAAAAATAATGATGACCTTTGGATGGACCTGGCTTAGTTTTCATCTCATCTGATAAGACGGACTTTGGATGTTTGGTACTAATGTGGAGAGACATGAGAATATCTGCCGCCAGCCAAATAAATAGGCCCAAAACTGGGAAGGCTTGATAGGAAGTGAAGTAATGTGTTGTTTTCTAGAAACCGAGTGATCATTTGCATACACCGCAGACTGTATGTCAGTGGCAGGGTCAATCATCTGATAATCTACACATGTGCATGCATAGGATGATTTTAAGATTGGCCCGGTGTTTCCAGCTGATTAAACCTAAGTCTGTAGTGTGTGGAACTATTTGGCAGATGGGATTAACGTGAGAACCAAGGCCAGCGGAGGGAAACGAATGGGAATGCTACCAAGCCGTAGAGAACAGTCAAAACACTTGCTGATGCAGAGCAGGTTAAAACCTCCACAACAATCCACAACAGCCAGGCACACGCCCTCATAGTTCTGCCATACGGGTCAAAGGTTAACGGAAACAAAAAAGAAAGTTTACTATGTGGTAAGATTGAAACGGGTAGGATTACAAAACATTCCTGGTATGATGTAAGATTTTGAATGAAAGTTTGACAGTGTTCATTGCTATTTGAAATTTTAGCCTGGGTTCAAGGAGATGTCGATTATATTTTATACTAGTTCATATTCACGTAAACAGCAGGAATGGGGAGAGAGAAAGGACATATCAACACAAAAAGGAAATTGAAAATACATTACTTTATTATCTAAAACGCCATACTTATCAGTATCTAATTATAAAGAATTATCTCTTCCTTCATTACAATGAACATCCTTCTTACTGTACACTCTTCTATGTGCAGTAGTTAACTTTGTATTATTCATATATGAAAATAAAGACATATTTTACAACCAATTGAACAATGGCCAAATATTTTGAGCAATCATTTTCTCTTTTTTTTCTAAATTACTATACATCCGAGACCTGTTTTAAAGACCTGTTTCCAGACCTGTTTCCAGATATGTGGAGTCTTCAGCTGGTTGTTTGTTTGATGGCCCATAACTTCACTGCTTTGGTTCATTCTCACTGCTATTAGAGAGTTTCAGATGCATGCAGGCAGCTGTTTTCAGCAAAGAAGTCTCCAGAAACCCACTTTCACCCATGCAGTATGTAGCCAATCAATTATTTTGACTTTGGCTTTGCAGAATGTCTTCATAATATAATGTAAATGAACATGAAAGTAGACACCCTTCTCCTTGACAACCTATATGGGATTTTCTAAAAAAAATCATCTCATAAGTTGCACAGCAGGATAAATGACATAGAGGATAAAAGACATGTTTCTCTGTCATGGTACAATCAAGCTGCAGGCACCATGACCTCTCAGTGTTTGCCCCATAAACCTTGGTTTGTTTGCATTGAACCAGAGGAACCAAGCCATAAATTCTTATGAGGGATGCCACCTGCCACAGCGGGTTCAAGCCTCACAAAAGGTGGTGCAGTGAAAAACATCTGAGGTCACCTTGTTCGGAGCAAAACAGTTAGAATGAGAGGAAGCTCAAGAGAGAAAAAAAGGGCACATAAATGTTTGCAAATGAACTGTCTATGACTTTGTGTATTTGGTAAAACGCATGAGTTACATTACCGGACTCCAGTGATAATTATTGTCTCGGAATATATACAGTAGAGGACTGTGCCATCTTATACCCTTTTATTTTCAACCACTTTGTCTTTGGTCAAATAAACATAAGTGAGACAAGAGCCTATGAGCTACACAAGCAGAGCCATGAGGCTGTACTTAAATGCCAACATCATCATGCTAACATGTTCACACTGACGAGACTAGCATGCTGATTTAATGTGACGGTTTTATTTAACACGTTACATTTGCTAACTATTACTAAACAGGAACATAATTGAGGCTAATGGGGATGTGATTAGTTGTAGAAATGTTTGGTGATAAGCTAAGTAGCATTTAGTGGCAGCTAGCGGAACAGACTTGGCAAAATGGTATATATATATCATTTAAAATTGTTTTAATTAATTAAAAAAATAAATATTGGCTCTATAGATAACATTTTGTGTTTTTCTTGTAGGTTTTACACGCTAAAAATCTGCAACGACGCTGAAGGAAACTACATCCTGTACCAACCAAACATCCTTGGAGTCATGCCACATGGCAAGAACTTATGACAAGCACATCTGCAGCCTTGACCCAAAACAACAAGTGGGTTCTGGCCCACTATTTGGGAAATTTTCAATTACGTACGAGCTCTCCGAGCAGTCCCACCAACTGCACTTGGGAGAACCTGGGAAACAGAAAGCCTACTGCAGGGAATGACGAAGACAGGAGGCCAAAAAGGGACTCCCAGCAATCCTCAGAGACGTTTGCTTCATCTTAACTTGAAATCCATCACTTCCATGGAACACAGAGCACTAGAAATCTTGGGCTTTACTGATAAGCTGAATCCAAGAAAAACACTGATGTCATCACAAATACAGCCTGTTACTCATTCAACATCATTAACACGACGGGAAACTCATATGGGATAAACACGCACCGAGTCTGTCTGATTCAGAACGTCTTAAGTTTCTTTTATGATATGATACAAATCAAATGGGAGACACTCAAAAATGACTGTTTGAATTCCTGTGTTATAGCTCCTTTAGTAGACAGCCTTCTGAACTTTCCTTGGACTTAGACACTTGATATCTAGATTTCGTCCTCCCCTCAAGGCCAGAATCAGGAGCACAAACTGGGGAGACCAGCAGAAACTGGGAAAAGAATAGTCTAATTGTATATCGCCTAAATTTACGAGGCAGAAACCAATGCCGTATTATGGTTTGGCTCTCCCGACTTTTCACAATAAAGTTCAAGTTCTAATGCCGTTTTGTTAAAGCTAGTGCTATAAACGGCCGTAAAATTATGGTTTCTGTAAGTAAAGTGTGTCTACTTAGATCGAGAAAGGAGCGACCGAGTGTAACAATGGTATCACTTGTGTTATTGTACTTGGTTGCATGGTTCTCTGGCAGGTAGCTGCTCGGCTCTAATAGGATCAAGGAAGAAAAGCTGACATAAAAAAATAATCCAACAAAACAATTTGCATATTCTTTAACGATGAATGGTACAGTTCCCCAGATGTCACCGCTAGACTCTGAACACAAATTCTGCAAGTCGCAGCCTTTGCCTCTGCCTCCCAGCCACACGAAAGCTCTTACCGAGTGCCAAGTAAGCAAGGATCAAGCCTTAAACCACCCAAGTAGGTAACAGGACTCAAGCTTTTCTTTTGCTTTGTGATAATGTCCACCCTTTTAAGAAGTGGTGGTGAAATGATTCAGTGTTACCATGAAACACGTTGATTATCTTCTATAAAACACCATCGATACGATGCTCTATTAGGATGACAAAAGCTGGAGCTCTCAATCTTATGGTCCAGAATTATTTCTGTCGGGGATGGGGAGGATGTGCCCTTCCTAAGACAGTTCCAGCCACATGGGCCTGGCTGCCAGGGCCCAGCCCATAGCTCATCTGCTGTCTAGACTGCCTCAAGGGCTACCCAGCCACAACCTGATCCATCCAGCCAGACAGCCAGCATGCATCTATTGCATCTAACCATTGCTTTTGTTCCACCTTTATCAGAGGAATCGCCGTCCAATCCCCACGCAGCAGACACATCTCATGCTAAATCAGTCGGACTGCAACACATCTTAAAGGAAAACTTTACTTATTTGCCTTTTTTTTCACAGAGCTTTAGACACACACTCATATGTTAATTATAAAGCAAGAGCCAGAAGACAGCTTGGTTTGGCAATAATATCGAAAAAAAAACCTCGGGGAAAGCCTGCTGCTAGCCTGGCTCTACCTGGCTCGGGTTATGCGTCTGACTATTTCTTGGCCGGGCGCGGCAACTCATTGGAGTCTCCGACGGTTGCCTGGCAACCTCACATTGCTGACAAGACGCCACGAAATAGCTGGACACGTCACGGCTCATAAATTCACAGCGTTGCTTTTATGGTTTGTTTTTTTGTGCGCGGATAAAACAAATTATATATGCTGTATATAACACAACAAATTATAACAAGCAACAGATTTATTAGTGAGGTTTAGAGGTACTGGTAGGCCTTTTTTTTTTTTTTAAATATAAAAATGAAACATTAGGATACCTGTTTTCCAATGTTTCCAGTCTTATTTCTTAGCTTAGCCGTCTCCTGGCTCCGGTTTAGCGAACAAATATTCATCTTCTCCATCGTTCGCCAAGAATATATTTCCACCAAAAACATAGATATATTTCTTGAACGCTAAAGGAGGTACATAGCAATTGCTGCTGAAAATTCTGCATCTTTCTACAATATACAGGCCGATAATGATAGCGTTAATTTCCTGGCATCGCAGCAAAAGCGTATCACACCCTTTTAGAAAGCTCCGTAGGTTTGTTTTGGTTTTGGCAGCTCGCTCCTGAGTCCCAGGTGATAGTTTTTGTTACCTGCTGTCATGAAGATACATCATAAAACGCCTCAGCTCTAACTTTAGCTCCTGCTGGATTTTTCATGTTTGCCTGTCTCTCTGTCTCAGCTGACATCTGAACCTGAGAAATGTCTGTGTGTAACCACAGCCCTGTCTCTGTCCAGTTCTTACAAGGCGTGAGCATCAAAGATGGTTGTAAATGTCTTATAGATGGGTGAGAATATGTGGGGGGCAAAGGAATGTAACATGTCAAAAATAGATACACAAGCGGAGCGACTTATTCCTAAAGAAAAAAGCCTCCCTCGAGTAAGTAGTTTTTTCCCACACTCCAAACGGGCGAAGGGGGGGGGTTTAATTGTGTATGTTCTGCTGACATAATGTTTGTTAAGATTGTTTGAAGCACTTTACAGGCCCTTGCATAAAGCTAACGGGGCAGCGGCTAGCTGGGTTTTTTCCCATTGTCTGCGCTATCTCTACTTCTAGGAATCATCCATCCCGACCGGAGGAAAGTTATTCTGCGAGTTCCGTTCCGCCGCCGCAACGGCTCTCAATGCCGTTCGCCGTTTACCCGAGCTTTACGATCCGTTTCCTTCCTGTGGCCGAGGCGCGGAGTCACCTTAGAGTCCACGGAGCGACCAAACAACAGCCAGACTTGTATCTAGACAACAACAGAGGGAAAAAATCCAGTCTGGAATTGATTCTCTATGGTCGTGTTTGTGGAGGTATTCAGTAAATACGAGGCTATGTGGCTTTGGGTTATATTGGGAGATCTTTCAGCAATTGTTACAGTACTATTTACCAACTGGCATGGTAGCCAGCTTCAGTAGGATACTATGGAGGAAAAAAAAGGGCTACTTTACGTTGTATTAGCACCTAAGTGTACAGTCAAAACACTGCAGGAATTTAATTTTGACTCAAATTGAAGCTCAGTGAGGGCACTCTTTGATCAGAAGACTCTGCTATTTATTGACTTAATTACTCTGCTTGTTACTCTTCAGACAAGGGAGGAGTCATAATCCACTCCTGAACTTCTGACGGGAACACGGGGTTGAAGCTTTCTCACCCGCAGGTTTTGTTTTCCACTGTCAACAAGCCTTTGCCCCGTTGTAACTCAGCAGACTGTGTGAAACATACAGTATTTGCTATGTAACTGTATATTCCGCCGATACAATGTTTAACAGCTGCGTGTGGAAGAAAGCAGCCTGGACAGCTTGAAGTTAGAGACTGGGCGTCTCACCAATGTAAACCACTCTTGAAATATCACAATTTCTTTTTTTGCCCCCCGGCCAATAAAAACCAACTCGTGACATCACAACTTCCCGACCCCTACGCTGCCCCGATACAGTTGCCGTTCCAAGAGCCAATCAATTAAACTTCTTTTTGTACAACCTACTCTGTTTTATTAAACTTCTTACATTTGCATTTTTTTATATACTTGGAATGTAAAAAATAGTGTGACATTTTGTGATATATGCTTATTCACTGCTGTATTTCAGCAATTACCGTTACCTCCGCTAGCTACCGTTGCTATGTGACTGGTGGTGACTCAGAAACAGTGCTAGCAATAAATTAGTCCCACATATAACTGACTTTTCGGTCTTTATGCTAAGCTTAGCTCATTGGCTGCTGTTGCTTAGCTTAATTTAGCTATGTACTAAACTAAGTTATTCACACAATCCAAAAAGTCATGAATTTGTCTGACACATAACCGGCCAGACAGCTAGCTAGCAGTTTTACCCCACTTTTTGGTCTTTGTGCTAAGCTAAACGAATTAGCATCGAGCTGCTAGCTTCCTATATTTACTGTACAGATAGGAGAGAGCTCTAATTCATTCTTTGTACATATTTGCGTGAAAAGTAGCCAAATGTAATTAAAGCAGAGCGTTTTAGTGCTGCTCAATCATTTTAATCATCCCATCAGTGTATTTTTGTTGTGATATCGGACATTTATAACACATTTTAAACCAAACATGCTATGTTTCTCTAACCCTGAAACCCCGAGTGTGATTTTTGTGCCTAAAACTGAGCAGACCTTTACCAATAAATCGTCAACCGAGCACAAACGATCATGGCGTGAAACAACCTGATCGTATAATAGCCCGTCTTTCAAGACGCTCGTAAAGTTTGGGTCTTTTCAAGTCATATTAGATCTCTTTTGTATTCATCCGTTCACTTGCTGCCGATCTCTTAGTTGCTTTCCCATGCACGGCGGATTCTGCCAGCACAGTAACAATAGCCCTGGGTGGAGTCCACAGCTGAGCTGGAGTCATGTGCTTTGATTGCTGGAATAGTGGACGGAGTAAGGAGCCATCCTTAGGAGATTTTGTTACTTATTGAATTGTCCAGGTCAGTACACCGTGCTCCAGACCTGGGTCAAAAACTGTCCAATAACACTTTTTTGTTATTACTTGCTTGGGAAAACAGATGACTGGTTGTTTTGGACGTGCTTTTTTTTTACAATTTACTGTAAGTGACGCTTCACGCTAGTCAAAACCACGTACCTTCTGTTTACCCAGAATTTGTTTGCGCTTGAGTTTTGAATTATTCTGCCTTGATTGGACACATCTAGAAACATAACCGGCGCAGCACTTGTTGAGTCTGTATCTGTCTGCAGTCTGTAAGCTATTCTTCTTTTTTTTTTTTTCGCTTTCCCCTCCTTGCTCTCTACTCCACCTCATTCTGTCAGCTGTACTGGCATCAACACTGGGCTTTGAGAGGCCTCGGGAGAGGGGGGAGAGAGAGAGAGCATGGGGAAACTTGGAACAATATGTTGTAGGTAAATAAATGCTCTGTCTGAAAAAGAATGCCTTTCCAAAACAGACCCAGGGCCCTCGGAGCAACATGTGCCCCAAATAATGCCCAATTATTCCTCTGATAATATGATAATAATGCTGCGACCTCTGCAAAGTCACTGGGTTCACTGCGAAAACAAGGACCAGCTCTCGGAGACTTAGGGAATATCATCTGGAGCCTTGAGGAGACTGCACGTGAAAAAACGGCATGTGTGTGTGTGCGTGCGTGCATGGGGGGGTGGGGGGGGGGGGGGTGCGCACAGCATAGTAGAAGTATAGTATTCGATCCTGGTTCCAGATTTTCCACAATTAAACTACAATTTTGACTCCATTGTTTAGTCTTGGATGAGAATCCTATGGGCAAATAAACATTAAGACAGTGTGAAAAGACGTGAAACCGGTGGACTCGAGCTAATCTGATGATATGGATTATAATATGGCTATAAACCTGGGGATAGGATCTCAGCGCTATGTCGATCAGAATCTTTGGCCGGCGGGCCGGCGCTGGCTGGAGAGCGGCCTGACTATTGATACCAGATGAGAGGATGAGTCAAAAAATACTGAGCAGATGTGATGGTGCAGTCATTAAAAGAGAGAAAGAAAACACTCCTCAAAAGATAATTAATGGGTCGCATAAAACGCAGAATGTTGTTGGATGCGATTTTTTTTTTTTTAAATAGCTGCATAATAAGGTCGAGTTTGCCCCCCCCCCCCCCCCCCCCCCCGGTAGGGTGCAAATAAATAAAGCCAGAGACACATCTCCGAACCTCCTGCAGACAATTAAAGCTTCTCCTGTTAAAAATCAAGAACGATCAGGGGGAAAAGAGAGGACATTTCTGTTTAGTGTCCTGGCATCGGGCGCGGCACTGGATTTTGTTTGGGGAAGTCGAAATATTGAACTAATCTGTCATGATTGATCCTCTAACTATACTGAGGAAGTGCAGCGGCGAGCGAGAGCTGAAATGTAGCCTATGGATGGGGTGAAACAGAGCAGAAAATCTTCGCCGTGCACCGCTCGCATTCCAGCACCTGAAAAGCCCATCACTTCCAAGAAGACTTTTTTTTTTGGGGGGGGAGAACAGAGAGAGAAGAAGAAGAAGAGGGGGGGGGTAGAGGGGGGGATTGTTCCTGCGTCACGTTGCTTTAATTTGTTCAACAGCTGCCAATGAAAATGATGACCTGCAGAAGTTTTTTTTTTTTTCCTCTTTTTTTTTTTTTTTCACTTGGCTCTGCATCTGCCCTGGCAAACCACACAGCTGGAGCCACACACAGAACAAGTGTAATCTTTATAGTATAATGAATATGACAAAGAAGACTGATGGGACACATGGATCCAGCTCTCACGCTGATTCGACTCATAAAACCGCTGGCTCCCCTCCCACCAGTGGATGTTCTGACCACTGACCAGTGGTGGGAAGTGCACGTTTTATCGCCGGCGTATGACGCGACAACTTGTAAAGAGCTACCAAACTCTTCCATCATGTTCAATGACTTTAACTCATTTATATTAGATTGTGGCTCTGGATTACCTCAAATATGAGCGTAAATCAAACCCATTCTGCATACAACACACTGACTACATGTTAAAGGGTTACATCCTCATCTGAGAACCCAGAAAGAACCATTAATGGTGGATGAGTGTGCTGCATCCTCCTTTGTATACTCAATTAGTCACTTTTTTTTTTTTTTAAATCAAATATCCGTCCACTTTCTGCAGCTGCGCAAACCCAAAGCAGCTGTCTTGATGAAAATCAACATGACTTGCCGGGAAAGAAACGCACAACGTCGCCCTGATGATGATGATGATGATGATGATGATGATGCTGTGTTTCAGGTGACAAAGGAGGGGCCGTGCGTCACTCTACCTCCGAGGCAGGCGCACTTCCCGCATCGTCCGCTGCCATATATAAACCCGCAAAGACGCTTCTCCTCAAGTCCTCGCAAAAGTTTTCAAAGCGCAAAAGCTCCTCACCAGCAGCCCTCCCTCTCTCTCTCTCTCTCTCTCACTCTCTCTCTCGCTCCAACAACCCATTACCCTACTGAGGCTTCAGAGGTGAAACATCCCTGGCAAGGCAGGCGCAAGGCACCGCTGCGCAAAATAAGGTAAGACGATGATCGCGTGCGTAAAAAGGAACGTTTGAAGTTTGCTTTTGTTCTCGCACAATACTTAAAGTTTGTCTTTTTTCCTCCCCCCCTTTTTCTTCTTCTGCTTTCTTCACAGATCATTTGAAGGCGCGGGGATATTCTGTCTGCAGCTTCCCATAAAGCAAACATGAAACCTCAGTTGTTTGCAGTAGACCTAATACTCCTTTGCGTATCTTGCGCAGCAAGTGCATTGGCAACGAGTTTTCCTACTGCGTCCGCGTCCTCGCCAGCCGCCAATTTCACCAATCTTGGCGCAGCGCGCAGCCACGGAACTGACACTACGGCTACTTCTAAAAGCAGGAGGAAGCGTTATATTAGTCAGAACGACATGCTTGCCATTCTTGATTACCATAACAAAGTGAGAGGGAAAGTGTTTCCACCAGCGTCCAATATGGAATACATGGTAAGAGAAAGTTTTCATTCATTGTTTTATTATTATAAAGGTGGATTAAATTACTAACAAATGCATGATTTATACTGGAGCCGTGTCTGCTTACATTACATATAGCTACCTGTTTGAATTCAGTAAAAAAGAAATAATTAAATAAATAAATTGTTATAGGATTTGATTTTTAATAGATGCTAAAGTGACAAATCTATTTAAATCATTCGGCCTTCAGCTGTTCAGCAGATTGCCATGCATGCTGTAGACCACCAAAGTAGGAGTCGCTTCCAAAAGGAAGAGGGGTCATGTGTGGTTCCCTGCTGACTGAAACAGACTACCGCCAACAATTAGTGAGCAGTTGTCCAGTTGGATTATGGCATGGATGCTAAATGCTTGCAATTTCATATACGTCTTTTTCTATAATAAGTTCCAAAATCAGCCTTAGGACTAATTCTGAGAAGCACCTGACAACAATATTAATTCCCTGGAGACGCAATAACCAGTAGACGCAGTAGAATGAAGTCATCAGTGAAAGAGTTTCCCCATTACTCCCATTAGTCATAATCCTTTCCCGATGAAACCACGTGCGCGCGGCTGTTGACAGGTTTGGACATCTAACATTGTCTAAACCGTCACGCTGTGGGGCCGTCCAACTTTCTGTCACCGCGAAAAAGGTCTGCCGTCGAAAAGGATTACACGGCAGGACGAGGCAGCTGACTCTCATCCTCTCCTGTAACTGTTTTGCCGGCTGACGCCAGGCTTCTCGCCATGGTAACACCTGCAGCAGCGTCCGCTCTCATGTCAGATCTCGCTGCCGAAAGAGGCATAGATGGAGAAGGTCTCATGAGTATATTTTCCATCAGTTATGTAATAGGTTTCCATCTTCTCACCATGTCTTTGTGTGTGTGTGTGTGTGTGTGTTTTAGGTGTGGGATGAAACTCTGGCTAAGACAGCTGAGGACTGGGCTCACGGCTGCCAGTGGGAGCATGGGCCATCTCACCTCCTCAGGTTCCTGGGTCAAAACCTCTCCGTCAGGACAGGACGGTGAGTGACCTTTGACCCCCCCACCCTCCCCACTCTCCTCCCTGACATCTGCTGCTCCTCTCAGGGAGGACTCTTTCTCTCTCTTTCTCTCTCTCTCTGCAGTCATGGCCGTTGCCTTGCAGCCCCCTTCTTCTTTCTCCTAAAGATTTTTGCACTGTGACCTGGTGACTGCTTGAGGAATGCTCCCGTGACCCTTCAAATAAACAAAAGCTGTGTTTTCAGCAATGACCCACGAGGACAAAGGCGCATCCCTTTAGTGGGTCTTGACTTTCCATTTGGAAACACAGGGCACCTTCACATGTTCCTACACTATAAGATTTTATTGAGGCTCAAGGGGATACAGCTTATTCTGACTGTTCTACTTACTTTCCGAAAACCCATTAAACCCGGTAGCAGTGTGTTCACTTGCACAGAACAAAAACAGCATTTATTTATTAAGCACTACTTTATAGTCTCCCCCGAGGTTCATCATTTTCCATTGGATTTCACTTGTTGGTCGTTTGCATTATTATTCTGTGAAATGCTCGACCGTGGTAGAAAAGAGTCAGTTACATCTGGATGGTTTCTGTGCAGAGGGCCACTGCCATAATACAGCGTCATAGTTAACGTTCTGACCCTGAACCAGACTAAGCAGGTGCAGAGAACATTACAATGTGCTTCCAGTTATTCAGTGAAATGTGCTTTACACGTGAAAATTTGATAGAACCCTGTAATTCATTTTTTTTTAAAGGCAAGTCTGCATTTCACGGTGCAGAGCAGGTTGGGGTTGCGTTCAAAGAGTTGGTAAAACTGGGCGTTGTAAAAAAAAAAAAAGGAGAATTTTATCATTCTGTATCATCTCCAAAATGCTCATAAGAGTCTAAACCGTGTCCAGTTTGTCAACAGAGGGCTGTTTCTTAGTGGTTTTCGATATTGCAGGCATAATATTTTTGTATTGCGGAACCTCAAATAGTTTTATTCTTATTGCGGTCAGGGAGGCTTAAAAAATACAGCAGATGTTCTAAACACCATAACAAAAAACCATTTATGGCTTCAACGGCCCAGTGCACACTGGCTTTATCTGAGCTGCATGTCCAAGAAATTCCAGAGAATCCAGGGAAATCAAAAAGTAAACATGAATCCATATGTAATATGAAACGATGCCGGGGTTACGGTATGTTCTCAACTGTGGGAGAAAACTGAAATACCTGGAGACAATGCACACCGCAAACATGGGAAGGGCAGCCAAATTCAAATGCTACATACATTGGAAGAGAGCCAAGATATGAACCCAGGAGCTTCTAACAGTAGTGGGAGTCATAGGAGAACAAGGATAATAAATCTTTAGGTTAACATCAATAGTTTTCCGTCTTAAAGCTACAGAAACACCCAAAATGCACGACAACCTCTCGCTGCTTTTTTTTCTCTGAAATTTGACACCGTTTGCATGTCACGCTCGGTCTGCCTGGTTGGGGTTATTGGTTAGAGCGATAGCAGGTGTTGCTCACCATTATTTGTGTTTTTAGCTTACCGAGCATGTCTTCTGTTCACAGCTATCGATCTATTCTCCAGCTGGTGAAGCCGTGGTATGATGAGGTTAAAGACTACTCGTTTCCGTACCCCCGTGACTGCAATCCTCGATGCCCCCTCAGATGCTATGGACCCATGTGTACCCATTATACACAGGTAGACAGACCATTAAACAGTCCCGCCAGGATTTCACGATTTATTTGGGTGATTTTTACGTTCAAAATGACTGATTTGGTGGTATTTTCTCATAATTTGCTAGGAATTTTGTGGCCTTAATAGAACAACACTGATGCTGTGTCCCAAATTGCATACTTCTGCAGTTATTTTTAATATTTTAACTACATGAGTGCATTAAAAATGTCATACACCGCGTGCACTTACTTGGCGCACTCTTGATTGTGGATCATAGTGACGCAGCAGAAGCCACGTAGCTACGTAGCAGAAGATAGCGAAAGTTACGTAGTGGCATAAGCAGAAGTAATGGGCTCCGATGGTTAGTTGTCTTTAAAAAGTAGGAGTAGAAAAGACATGGTGGGTGGTATTTTGGGTTTATCTTGCAAGAATTATGTGACATATTAGGTAATATGCGCCATTGCAAAAATTTGCTGTATATTGTCTATTACGCGGGAATTCATGCTAACACAAAATCGCAAAAAACCTGTTGGGACTGATTAAAAGTATGTGTATGAATCAACGCGGTAATGCCATTGACTGAGAAGCTGATGTTCCTGTGTTTTTTTTTCCCAGATGGTTTGGGCGACGTCCAATAAAGTCGGCTGTGCTGTTCACACGTGCCACAACATGAATGTATGGGGTGCAGTGTGGAAACGGGCAACCTATTTAGTTTGCAACTACTCACCTAAGTAAGTACACTTGGCTGGACCAGGCGTTACTCTATGGATCAGTTGGGGCCATCTCATGTACCGGTCATTACATGCTATACGGCGGTCCGCTAATACTAATGAACCTGTTAACCTGATGACGATAGGCTGACGACAGGCGTAATCCAGACACAGACCGCTCTGTTCTGTGCTGAGTTATGAAATGCCACCCATGTTGCCGGGGGATTCCGATAACCCCGATACAAGCCTGTGAACGGGTACTGCATTACCAAAGCTCTTTGAGACCCACAAAACAGAAGGAGAAATTAGCAACAAAAATTCCAAGAATCAAAGCCCGTTTGGCCTTGTGACTGACTTGTGACCTGCGTTCTTTAATCCATCCCGTTGGTTTGACACATACATAAGTGCAACGCGCTCTGAACACTGATGACCTATTTTGTTTTAGAAAATGCGGCATGTTCAGATACAAGCTTGTGAGTGCAGGCGTGACCCGGCCTTCTGCTCTGCAGAGGTCACAGTTCCGTTAATAACTTTGAGGCTTTAACACCAACATCTTGAATCCACGTGGAGATTAAACATCACTTCCTTGTGTAATATTTGATCTCACGTAAAAGTCCATTGTTGCTGTATGAGAGCTTTCAGACATATTACATGATCTTCATCTCCTTTCAGACTTGAAAAATGTATAAACTCTGATTAAGACCATTTGGTATGACTGAAAGACCCAGGCAACAGCATAACCTCTCAGGACCTTATGGAGACTATTACCCAAGTATTAATTTAATTTGAACTTTTTTTTTTGCTGGTCTCCTTCCTTTTCGTGACCACCATAGGTTGGGGTACTCACTTGATTGCAATCTGCAACCTCGCCACTAGATGCCACCAGAAACTACACGCTGTACCTTTAACTTTTAACTTTAGCGTCTTTGATATGAACGGTTAAGTCCATAATCGTCTTTGTTCACTGGATCTGCACAATCTACGGCATATTTTTAAAAGGTTACGAAATATTTAGTCACGTTAGTACTCTCCCAATACCTGATCAGCAATTTGTCTTGGATGCTTGGATCTTGGCTCGCTGGGCACTTCCGGGTCCATTCACACCTTTCCTGTTTCTGTCTTCCAGGGGGAACTGGATCGGAGAGGCTCCCTACAAAGTAGGCGTGCCGTGCTCCGCCTGCCCCCCCAGCTACGGGGGCTCGTGCAGCAACAACATGTGCTTCCCTGCTCTGAAGACAAACTACCTGCACTGGTTCAAATAAACACAGATCTCCTTCTCCGCATAAGCTGACAACCGACAGTACCACAGAGACATTATTCTAATGCCGTAAGGATTTGCACAACAGTCGTTGGACCACACTATTTTGTATATATGGCTTATTTAAAAGACACAAACATACATTTTGAAGGCAGCAGACGATTTAGTGTTGATGATTTGTAAATAAACTGTAAATTAATTTGTTACATTTTTACCAGTACTTTTTTTATTTTTTTATTGCCATGACTATTTTAATTGATGAACTATAATTTATGTGTAGAATGGGTCCTTAAACACAGTATACATGTGGTGCTGCATACACTTCCAGGACCCGTTTACCGTCGACAATGTGGTAATTAAGGAGATAACGGCACTGCTCATACCTGCTCACCATGGTGCTATGGGCGTCACACATTCATGTTGTGTGCTCTGCCTTCGTAGGAATGTCGTGATATACAGATCAAAGCTTTGAACCTCAGAGGGAAAAACCTACACTGGCGGTGCCAGCTCAGTAGCTGCTGTCAGTATACTACAAACTTCATACTCAGGCACACTTGTTAGATTCCCAGTTTGTGTCCTGCAACGAATATTTTGGGGGCATTTTTTGTTCATATTTCATCTTATATTTCTGCTAGACACAATGAATCGGACCCAGATGTCTGTATTATAATCCTGTTTCTTATATTATATATTGGTATGTTATATACCAACCTATTGATATATTGGACCAATCCATTTTGTATTATATTTTGTTACGATCACTGATATAGTTTGGTTTTCGGAGTTAGGCACTCAAGTGCACCTTAATTGTTTGTATATTTCCAAAGTAGCAGGAAATTATTATTGTTTTGTACATGTAGATAATCATTATATCTTTGACTATCCGTAAACTTCCAAGTATTCAATAAGTTATTCATTTTTATATGGGAAAAATATTTAATTGATATTAATTTTGTATTGTTTTGTAAAAGGATTGTACATATAGCTAAACAATATATAGACGGTACAGTGTATGGTTCATTTGCATGTCAACTTTTATAATGTTGAAAAAACATTGTAAATGAACCCTGTAGATTTCTATGAACTAAGCACTATAGCACAATATTGGCAAGAAAATGCCTCAACCATTTTGAATGTGCAAATGTATCATAATTCCTTTTCAAACCGGAATAAACATATCAGCAATATAAGCATATACAAGAAAAAAAAGAAGCAGAAACACTTTGATACACCTACCAACTTAGTGGGAAATAATGCAAATTACAAAGTAGGAAATTAACATTTTCCGCACTGACTGTATTTAAATCAACAACAAGATATTTATGCAATAAACTGCGCATTTCCTCTTGTGTTTTTTTAATTGTAATAAAATGATCTATTTTGAATGCCTTCTTTTTTTTATTTTGTACGACTCCACCCAAGTTGCTGCTGGTTTAAATAGCATCTTTGTCCATTGTTTTGTACTGTCTTGTCTGGACTGTGTGACCCCGTCCTTGCGTCTGATACTGATTAGAGGTTATTGCCCCAAAAGTATCGCTCCGGCCCCCTTGAATCTCGGTTTTCTCTTTCGCATTTTAAAAGTGCCATTGCAAAGTCCTACATCCTGCATATCAAAGGCTCAGAAAGAGCAAAGAAAACATGGCAGGACTACAACTGAATCCTAATACGAAACGGTTGACTTTGGCCCCCGTTCATGTCCACACAAATGAATGGACAACTGATAGGGTTTCAGGGGACCCTCTTGTTTGAGTTTGTCCTACGAAACCGTTGACCTCACTGAGAGGGAGAGAGACGGGCGGCAGAATGGCACGCCTGAAGCAGAAAGAGGGAGAATGTGTCACCCCCCACATATGACCTGACGAATCAAAGAGCGGGCGAGGAGACAAGACGGATGAAAAAATATTTTCCTGCAGCTTTTACAGCTTCGGGTCTTTGTGTCGACAGTGATGGAGAAAGTAGCAGAATCTTGGGAAGAGGCAGGGACAAACAGAGAGGGGGGGGGGAGCTTTGGATGTACTGTAAAGTCATAAAATGCCCTGATGTGTCGGGCAGATGCTCCGGCCCTTCCACTTTTCCTCCAGCTGGGATAGCAGGATATGGTCCTGAGCCCAGCCTGCATCAAACTTAGATGCAGACTCGGGTTTTATTTGTTAGCTAAACATCTGTGTTAGCTCAGCTGCAAATCTGGCTGCAGAGACGTCTCGTCCAGACTGAAACGGTCGCTGCCCTGCAATGCACTTTGGCAGAGCCGGAGCAGAATGCCTCGCATTTTAATGCTAAACTTTGCATAGCGTGAGGGTTTCAAATCACTTTATTATGAAGTCTCGTCTACGCAGACCAGGCTCCAGCGCAGCACAGTCCCTGGAAACAACCAGCAGAGGGTTTTCGAGGAACACATCCCATGCATGGGAAAAAAATCTCTGGACCCGGAGGCAAAAACGGATGCAGGAGTTCGTCAACTTGCTGACGACGTCCGGCCGGCACGTCCGGCGGTGGCCAGATGCACAGAAAAGGTTTGCGGGTAGAGGTTTTGGTTCAGGATGAAAGATAAGACCTGGAAATGAAGGCGATCCCTTAATTTGGCTTAATTCTGTTTCCTTTGGTGATACCCGACTGTTATTCTATTACATACCTTAAGTCTCCAGTTGCTGCAGCAATAAATCCCATTCAGCCTGCTTATAACATCAGCCGGTGCCAACTTCTCCTGAGGCTCCAGATGACGCATCTCGCATGCTCATCTGAAGGTCCACTTCCTAATAACACACGTGAGTTACTGACCTGTCAGATAAACTGTTATTGCTGAAACAGTTTCGGTCTACCTCAAGTGTGAAGGAGGTGAAACGTTTATTTGGAAAGAAGATGGAGACTTCATAGCGACCACAGCAGGATGATAGATTATTATTAACAGGGAGTGGGTGAGCTTGGGGGTTTCCAAACGTGCAAGAGTTTACACAAGAGTTTGAGCGAGCACAATGCTGAAAGCTCAGTCTTTTTCTGCGGATTGGGGTTTGGTAACGGTTTGGAGATGTTTGTTGTGTGCAAGTTGCAGGAAAAGCTCTTTTTTCGTCTCTTGCACTCTGCAAACTCTCTGCCCTCCCTGACTTCGAGCGCTAAATGGTCCAAATCTTGGCCGCTCGTTGCCTCGAGGGGGATATCGGGCGAGGCCTCGTTCTAATTTGTTGTAGTTTTCTTTTTCTTCTGTCCCCGTTGGAAGAAAAACAACTGTGTTTGTTTTGCTCCCCTCGCAGCTCAACCATTGGAAACGCAGCCCGTGCCCGGTCCAAGCCTCGCTCTGTCTGCAGACCTCCCCCCAAACCCCATCCGCTGCCACGGCAGCGCTGCCGCCTGAGGACATCAGAACGGAGTCGCTATTAGGGGAAGGAAAAGCAGGAAAAACAAGGCCATTAACCTGGTCACGGACAATATCAATATTCACCTCGTTATTCAGGCATTGAACAGTTTTGCTGAAACCTGGACGGGCCTGCGGAGGCAGAGCGAGCGCTGGCATCTGGATGGATTTTTACTGTCTGTTGTCACTTGGGAGGATAAGACAGTTGAGAGAGAAGATAGTGGTTACCCTTTGCCAAATAAACATCTGTCTTCATCAAGATCGCTGATATTTAGATGCTGCCGTGTTGGCGGGTAGGTTACCCAAGGCAAGATTTTCTTGTGTGGACCCTTCTTACTTCGCTTGGAACAGAGAAATATGAAGCAAAACCTTATAAATATGGTTTATTTATATATTTACTAACCACGCAACCGTTTGGTATCGTATTACCACATTGTGGCAACGAGGCTCCTTGCAATCTCGAATGTGGCCATGCTTGCCTGACATTAATATACAAAACACACATTCGTAGTAAACATACCATCATTCACTAAGAATTAGGCCCCCAGACCTTAAATCAGAGATCTTGGCAACGTCGCCAAGACAACGTTTTTCTAAACTCGAACACCATGACACATACCTGAATCCCAACTCCTGTTCTCTGTCTTCGTTTTAAGTAATCGTTCTTTTGGCAGCGCTGCAGGACGAGGCTTGCATTTTGGATGTGCCTTCATGTCGTATTGCCATCATGTCTTTATGATTGATTGGACAGTCGCTGCAGAACCACAAAATCCATCCACTGACGTGATCTATCCATTGAGTTATTGGAAATCAGAAGAAGGGGAGAGAGGAAGGGTTTGCTGGAGTCTACGAAATTCCGTATTCAGTATACGGAGCAACTAGGTGCTGACTGTTTGGATAGAAAGATCATGGTTATGGTCATTATCTACCATACAGAACTACAAATTACCTTGATTAAAACCAGCAGGAGCCAAACTTCACTTACTCGCTGACCAAATCACATGGTCTTCATCAGCAGTCAGGAAAGTGGCTGTAGCTGTTCTAACTTTCAACTATCCCGAGCATTTTTAAGACTTTGTAAAAGTTGAGCTTAAACAGTTCATTCCTGGCCTTCTAGGAACAAAAATTGGACAAATTTGAACTCAAGGCTCACGCTGTTCCAGAGCTTTCGAGCTCAATCACGCATTGGCCGCATGGTCAGAAAGTCCTAAAAGTGCCTGAAATAATGAGGAAGCTTGAACACAGTTTGGTGACAACACAGAGAACCTCGTCTGTTAATGAAGACCCTTTGTTACAGCCAAAAGCTTCACACTTCCAATTATTTCGTGCACCTCTTGTCCCTGTGATGCTGTGTGATGGTGTACGGCTGGAAGCTCAGGAACACGCGAGTGGGCGGACGCGTCCGTTGGCGCGGCACAGCACTGACTAAGCAAATTACAGAGGAAATGGAAAAAAAAGACAAATGTTGCGCTATAATCATCAGTTACGACCACTCTGACACAAGTGAAGCTTCCAAGATATTTGTCATAATACGTTTTGAACTGAAGCTAAGTCGCTGCCTTTCATATCCCTAACATGTGCATAGGTCAGGTGGAAGCCTGTTGACATATGTGTTTCCCAGAGACTGATGTCAGCTACTTGAAGCATGTTTTGGGATCTCCTCAAATGTTGGCATGTACATGTTAAAGCCCTTTTACAGCCATAAATCTCCCGGGGCAGCGGAGTTAACTGCAGGGCACGTTTTTGCACTCCGTCTTTTGAGCTGGATGCCCTTACTTCAAACAGGGAGTAAAAAATAACGTTTCTCGTGTATACAAATCATTTGCGGTGTCCCGCGTGCCCATTTGGGGTCGGCCGTGCTGTTTGCTTAGGACGTGTCGCCCTAACATGTCGGGAAACGCTGGAGTTTACATGCGCTCCCCTACTGTAATCAGCCACAATGAAACAGGACACCGTTCCAGTTGGAGCCGAATAGCTTATGTTATGGCCACTTTTCTCGTTTAGTGACTTTTCCTTGGCAAACTAAGCCGCTCACATAGTCTAGTAAAATATAAATACAGCATATCTGGCATACCTCGGTAGAAATGTTCTATTTTATGACGAAGTACATAAGCTGGTGTCATGTCATAAAACTGTATAGTCTGTACTCATCTCATTTATAGTATCTGGCATTAAAATTAATCACATGTTGAGGACCCAACATGTCAGACCCTAGCACGGTTACGCTCCAACGCCGTGGCTATACGGACACAGTATGTTCAACCCTGAGAGAGTCTAGACGTGACCCCTCTAGTTCAGTCTAAGAACACAAACTGAGGCAAAGGTGGCCCGCGTTCTGTGTTTACCCTCCATATCCTACTGTAGTCTTTGTCTTGGACGGGGCCACTTCAGCCTCCTCGCGGGGCCTAGCGGGGACTTCAGACGAGCGACATCCTGCAGCTGCGAGACGCGGGCCAAGATCAATGTCCGCTCGGGAGCAGAGTGCTGGGAAAGTGCTGCATAATCAGATGGGCTTCCCTCCTTCACTCTCGATCCTCTTTCAGCCGTGGCAGACGGGCCCGTCGCGGCTTTCCGATCCTTGCGCCGCGTTTAAAGAACGCCGGCCTCTCCGCTCTCGTGATACCGTTACTCAAAACAGAGCTGCAAACATCGATTTCATTAGCCGCGACTCGCGAACACTTTGCAACGTGCATATTTCATCTTTATGAGCTTTATGACGTCCCCCATGTGTGGGAACCAAGCCACATATCAAATTAAAGACAATGCATGACACCGTCTTTGTGAGTCGCTGCTGCCTGAGCGACAACCCAGCCTCATGAAATTTGACACAAAACAGCATTCCGGCATCCACAATTCCCCAGCTGCCAGTGCCTCAACAGTATCAGTTTATCGAAACTGTAGCCTTTAGGATCTCACTGTGAAAGAGGATAAGTGTCTCATCATCAAAATGCAGGACAAAGCTCCCTTTGCAGTAGGAAAACAAGGGAGACGAAACATTTTAGTTTGCATATCCCTATATCCTATACCCTATATCAAAATAAAAAAAAAAAAAAATGAGATGCACTCCTTTTGAAAGTCATTGCACTGCTGGGTGTATATTGAAGGACACTGACACCTGGTGGTTATGTGAGCAGGCTGCTCATTCTCCAGCATTTTCCACTAACAAGTTCCCTTCCAGAACTTTAGCGTATGTTGCAATGGCATCATCTGGAAATCTATGAGGAGGGAATGCGCCAGGAGGGAAAAACATATTCAATAAAACCCAATAAAAGGCCACGTGTCATACGACACTGACGGATGCAGCCTTTGCAGTCTATGTCATCATGTTATTCACACACCGCATATTAAATATTGATGACGACGCTCTTTTAAGACTCGTGCGCCGCTGCAGTGATAAATTTAATATTCCATAGATCGCAAATTAACGATCAAACGCCGCCGTCTGATTAATGTTACATAGAGAATTTCAATCCCGGGCTTATTTTGGCTGCTGTATACAATTAACTATTCAATTCGTATGCGGGGGCTCATGCCTCATGGTTTTGTTTATGTAAAGCATATGGAGGGACATATGGAACACATCATGGAGGGTTTCTTTGAGTTGTGACAGACAGTGCGGTGGAAAACACAACACGCACACACACAAACACACACAAGAAGTTTCCCTTTGAAATGATGAAGCTTCGTGAATGAATTAGAAGGGAGAAGGGTTGAAACTTCATGATTTCAGCAGGTATGGTAACATGTAGGCATGGGTGTAGCACCAAATTCTAGGCCTTGCAGGCCCCCATGCCGGGGCATAAAGAAAAATTATTTTAAAATAAACAAATAGGGTTTTAAGCTATAATCAGATCAGATTATACTGAAAAAAAAACTGAAACTTGGCCTACATTCAATCTGGGCTCACTGATATTAAAATTTGTCGCTATAAAATTGTGGAGGGCCTAATTTATTCCTTCATCAGAAAAAAAAAATGCCATACCCAAGCATATAGGTGTATGAAGAGGAGAGGAAAGAAAGAAAATGAGGAAGAGAGGGGAGTAAAACACATACAAAAGGATGCTCTGTGCTAAACTTACATGAATGGGGGAAAAGTCAGTTCGTTACCGTAAATGTGAGCAAGCAAGTTTTCCTTCTTTTTTCGGTGTATTCCAATAGAAACACTGATTTATTTCTGCCTCTGTGTTTTATTTGGAGACCTCCATTAAACATCATTACAACTGTGGACGCCTGCAGTTGCACACTTTGCCGCTTCCAACGGACGCACTGGCGTCTCTCCGCCACAAGGGGGTGGAGGCAGACAAACTAACCCGGAGTGACCCGAGGTGGATATCTGAGGCAGCCTTCTGCTGAACACTGCTGATAGTGTCACGAAAGCAATGATGTAGAACGTCTGCCAAATGACCTTGATGCTCTTTACTCCCTCTCTCACCCCGACGCCGTTCCAACGCTCTGACCTCAATTCAGCTCAACCAGAACCATTAGGGAGCAATGTTCCAGATAACACTTGGACCAACACGAAAGCGTTCTCCGAGAAAAAAAAAGGTTTTGTGCGGTTTGCCGTCGCGTCCAGAGGCTACTGTTGCGTGGATGCCGGGTCTGGCACGGCCGACGCATTCTGCCGGGTTCACGGGGTTTCTCGCACGACCACATGCTGAATAGAGGAGATACAGAACAGAGCATCTGAAGCCGTGGTTTAACAATGGCCAGTTATATGTGGGCGAGATGCACAGCAGAGGCAGAGCAAAGGGGGGAAACGGCAAGAATGAGCAAGACAAGCAAAGGAATGGAATGTTTGTTTGTGCGTGCCTGCGTGCGCGTGCATGTGAGAGACACAAAGAGGGAGAAAGTGTGTCCCTGTGTGTGTGTGTGTGTGTGTGTGTGTGTGTACATGACAGGAACATCTAGGCCTACAGGTAGAGTGGGACTGAGATACTGACGCCCTGCATCGGAGAACAAAAGAAACTGAAAACGTGTGAAATATTCAGACAAACAGCACAGCAGGGAAGCTGTAGAAAATAATAGATGTAATAAAAGCGACAGGATGTTGGAGAGAAATAACATGAAGAGCTGCTAACACAAGAAGCAGAAGCATGAAATCATTTATATTGCTCCGCGACTGGCGCAAATAGTGTATATTTACTGGCAGGCATTGTAATAAACATTAATCAGAGGCGCGTCTACTCTGTTACAGATGGCCTGACCTAAATTACCGCACTGTAAATCATACAAAAAAAAAAAAAAAAAAGAGAGAAGAAGAAAATCCATGAGCAGTTGGTAAATATTTCCTTTATCCACGCAATTTCATTTCATAGCTCGGGTCAGAGACCAGCTCGGTTATTTCGTCTCCAAAAGCTGTAAAACTTATACGAAGTGCTTAAAATATTACATGTTTTATGTATTGACTCAAATATTTATGTCGTGAAGGCATCTGACACGCGCACGCACGCACACACACATTAACTCATGCTGTCAAACACACACACAGGCTGTCACTCCTTTCTTTGCTGCCTCACCTCTCACTCTCTTACTGTCAGACACACACACCCTCCTCCTCCTCCTCCTCCTCCTCCTCCTTTCTGTCACACACATACACAGCATCTAAATGTAGCGCAGCATTAATTCTATAGCAGATGAATGAGTGTTTTCGGCGGTGCTTCCCTCCTGGGAGTTGTGAGCAAAGCGAGCGCGTTGCTATTTCAGCTGCGGTGTAAAGGGTGGGTGGGTGGCTCTGGCGGAGGGGGTGGGTGGGCGGACGGGCGGGTGTGTGTGTGTGTGTGTGTGGGGGGGGGGGGGGTG
The DNA here is from genome assembly GCA_030544235.1 of Lepturacanthus savala. Classification (NCBI taxonomy): domain Eukaryota; kingdom Metazoa; phylum Chordata; class Actinopteri; order Scombriformes; family Trichiuridae; genus Lepturacanthus; species Lepturacanthus savala. Next base: position 6,977,306 of record CM060476.1, on the reverse strand, counting down.
GCCTGCCGGGTCTGACCGCAGAGAGAGGGCCGCTGCCGGGGCTTGTGGCCGAGGCCCCTGCAACTGACCCAAGGAGCAGACAGTAAACCCTGGGTTTATGGAAGTTCAGAATGCGGTGGGTCCCCGATGTGAGAGCTCTTGTATCACATTTTCAGAAGTAGGTTAGACAGCAGAGGCGCCCTGGAAGACAGGGTTTTTCTTTTTTTTATATATATATATATATATATATATATATATATATATATATATATCCATGCAGTTCAGTCCACTCTGATCCTAATTAGGGGAATACATAGGAATAAATCTACGAATAACAAAGCTCAGTCTATATCCGCCAACTTGATAGTGTTGAATCATGAATCTGACACAAATTATGGGACTTACAAAAATAATGAGCACCTGACTCACCTGACAGAATAAGGCGAAGGGGCCTCCGAATACAAGAAAACATCAGCCCGCCATGGAAACAAGGGGATTTACTCACACGGACAGAGAAAAATCACTGCCGGCACATGGCTGGGTTTATTATGTTTGTCAGGTAAAACACAAGAAAATTGCGCCTCCTCTCCCTCCCTTCTCCTGCCTGTGGAATGCCGACAGGGGGCAAACACACCGGGGCCTGGTGATTAGCTACTGTTTCCACATGTGCCACAGCTACCAGTGAAAATGACCAGATGACAAAAAAAAAAAAAAAAAAAGACAAAAAGCTGCCTGTTTCCATGATGGAACAGACAGTGCGTTTCGAGCGCGAGAGAAAGGGGGAAACAGTGACGACAAGTCCGGGGAATTAACAGAGAGTCGGTTTGTGTTTTAATCCCCCCAAGGAGTCACCTGCGAACAGTTAGACTCCAGAGAAGCAGGGCCGCGGCTGCTGCCAGGAGCCATATCTGGTTTAAATGAACGTGTTTTTTTCGAGGCGTAGTTGCCAGGTAAAGAGGGCAAACAGTCAAACAACAATATTTTCGGAGCGTGTTGCCCGCTCTGATGATGAACCATAGTTTAAGGAATGAGGCTAATCCTATTCAGAAAGATGGTGTGCAGACGTCATAGAGGAAAAACCTGCTTCTATTACAGTAGAAGGTTCTTTTAGGGATTTATTGGAAGATTGCACAGATACACTTAAGAACCCATAAATGCAACAGGGTCACTATAAATCTAAAGAAAACAATAAATGTTGCTGCAGGAATATTATTATTATTTTTAGATATGTTTTATAGGGAATATAAATTTGCTAATATCATACCAAGTTTAAGTCTCTGCACAATGACATTTGATATTAATGTTCATATTATATTCAGTGATGGAAAGTAACTCCATTTACTCAAGTACTGTACTTAAGTACAATTTTGAGGTACTTTACTTGAGTATTTCCATCTAATACTACTTTATACTGCTCTCCACTACTTTTCAGTGGGAAATATTGCACTTTCTACTCCACTACATTTATTTATAATATTAAATAACTGTTCAAATATAGATTTTAATATTTGACATATGATTAATTCAATTCTACTCTCTAGATTACATTAAATCAGAGCCCTTTTCTGTTTTAAATGTGCACTCTCTCATGTATTTATTGATTAAAAGTAATAATATGACACAGACTGCATAATGAATACTTTTACTTTTGATACTACGTTTACTTGTTATTGAGTTTTCTTTTTTTTTTTTTTGATCTGAGCACTTCATCCACCGCTTATTATACTGTATGTAGCACGCGCGCGACGCACGGACGCGCATTGAGGTCTTGGCATTAAACGAGTGGGCTGTTTCCAACCTTTGGAGGGGCGTGGTCAGCGGTCATGGGGCGGCACTGTCGAGCGCAGCCAAGTTGAGGATAAAATGTGGATAAGTGATGCTTTAGCGGCTTTGGTGCAAGAATCCCGAATGAAGAAAGGATCCTCTCTCTCTCTCTGTGTGTGTCTCTCTCTCTCCCCCTCCCTCCGAACAACTGATGAAAACGGCAGTGAGACATCTCATCTCTGATCTCTACACCTGAACTTTCCAGAATCACTCTGCGGGCGGATTGTTTTTTTTTTTTTTTTTTTTTTTTGTTCTTTTAAAAGTTTCCTTTCACAGCCAAAGATCTCTGTCAGGATCTCCAGCAGGCAGCGGGCTCCGATCCAATCCATTAAAGGTAAATTATATCCAATGGCTACATTAAATCACACCACTCCATTTTCTATTTCAATATGCATTACTCTTCACATTTTTCCATTAGGTAGAATTGGCTCGTTATATCAGTCTGTCAGCATTGCAGCATGCAAAAAAGTTTGAAGTGCATGCACATACAGAAATTTGAATATTATCAAACACAGCAGCCTGATAAGAATTCCACTGTGTTTATTACAGCTGTGTTGGGATTTAAAACGCTATATTTATTTTAAAGTGCTCTCCAGCTTCCTTTGTCTCCTAATGCACGAAAGAAATACTTGTAAAAAGTTCAAGGGGGTTCATTAAAGATGCTTTAAAGCATGCAAATCATCCCCAGCCTGATGGTTTAACCTCATGAGGTTGCACCACACTGACTGCAAGCCAGTCGTAAATCAGTGTTGCAATGCACTGTCCTACCAAGTTCAATATTGACCCGAGCTATCCTGCAAATTTGATACGGAACGAACAGATTCCAAAGTGTCACAACTGATTCTGCTGTTCTCTTTTCACGTTCCTCGCCAGCTCACGGTTCCTTTCGGTTTCCCACATTGCACCGCTGCGTCCCGGGAGTCTGAGAAGGGTTCGTCCGCCCCTGTCTAAACCAGAGATGAGACCCGGCGTGTTCCCGCTCTGGCTGAGGGGCGTGTCCCTGCTGTTGCTCCTCCGGGCGGCCGTCTCCATGGTGATGCTCCCAAACTCCACCGGCTGGCAGCAGATTCTGGACAAGTACCTGGACGAGGACGGGGACTGGTGGCAGGCCAAGCAGAGGGGGAAGAGGGCGATCACCGACGGCGACGCCCAGCACATCCTGGACCTTCACAATAAGCTCCGAGGCCAGGTCTACCCTCCCGCTTCCAACATGGAGCACATGGTAGGTGGACGGCGGGGGGGGGGGGCGGAGGATCTTTACCTACGGCCGCCCTGCGATGCCCCTTCATGCTGTCGATCTGCGTTAAAACACTCTGACCCCATTCTGAACTCCCTAAGAGTCTTGCACGTTTGGGCCATATAGCATTAGTGAACTGACCCAGTCCCCAGACCGGCTGGCACTTGTTTCACTTGGCTCACTTACAAGCAGCATGCCAGCATCTAAGTACCTTTCACACATGAATCCCCCCCCCCACCAACACACACACACACACCCCACCCAACGCACACATTAGTCCCTACGCATGTGACTTTAGTTGTTTTGCCAGAAGAGAATTCCTCCAACTTGCCAATCATCACATTACTACTGCCTTTTTTTTTTTGGCTCATGCTAAGAGATTTGTTTGACTTTATCCTTTGGCTATCACGTGTGTGTGTGTGTGTGTGTGTGTGTGTGTGTGTACAGCGCCAGATCACTTTTCACAGTGCAATTAGAATCAGAGAGCGGCACCAAGGCTTGTTTTACCAGCTGTCTCACCCCCCGCTGCACACACACACACACACACACACACACATATACACACGCCCATGCACCGCACACCTTCAGAAAGTCCACAGTTAACCATCTGGAACTTTTCCAAACACACTACATGTGTAGGCATTGTTTAAACACCCCGGTGCATTGCCACCAACGGTACTTAGGAGTTTAAAAATCAATACAGTGTGCAGAAGGTAATGAGGTTTTATCATCCTTTCATCTCCACTTAAAGAGCGAGAGAACAAAAGGCAGCATTATTCTGTGGTAAAGGCAAATAAACAGTTCCTGCTGGGGGCAATTGCCGGACTGTGTAATTGTATAATTGAGAGGTTGGATTTGAGGACCCCATGTGTGTGTGTGGGGTGTGTGTGCATGTGGGGGGGGAGCATACACATATACGTGCATGAAAGCATTGCCCTGGCAGGCCTCTAGTGGAGAAATGCTGAGCCAGCAGTGCAAAGCTCCTTTCTACTGTCTCCTGTTACAGTTGGCTGTTTTTTTTTTTAGCTTTAGCTGCAGGGGCACCCAGGGGTGAAATATATAGAGAGGCATGCAACAGGAGCATGTGAGGCCCTCTTAGAGAAGAGAGAGAGAGATGGGTCAAAAGACGAGAAATTCGCAAATAAAAAAAGTGAGGCAATGAGAGACAGATTGAGGGGGAGACAGGTGGCCAAATAATGGAAAAGCGGAGGTCAAGTGAGTGAGAGCGTGAGGCGAGGGGGAAATGAAAAGAAGACGGAGACGTTTGGACGGAGCCGCCAAGCAAGAAGAGACGACGGCGGGATGTTATTTGCAACTCCGCAGACGTCAATATCTTTCTAATAAGGAAAAAGGGGGGATCGCTCGGGGTCACGCGAAACTCGGATTTCGGTTGTTTTATTATGTTTTTATTCCGAACGGGGACTTATCCCTCAGATTTCCTGACTGCGCGTTGAACCGCCGTCACCTTTCAGACACCTCACACCTTCGCCGTAGCGGAAAGCTTCACCGACACGCTCCTCTGCCCCGCTCCTCCCTACACGCTCATGCATGCAGACGCAGCACCCGCGCATACGCAGCCATTTGCCCATCAGCCCCGTTATTGTCGGCCATTATATTAAACCATAACCCCGCTGACCCTCTGTGGCAATCATCACAGAGACGCGGCGAGATAACATCGATTCAAATCCCCTCCCTTTTCCCCCTCCCCCTTCATCCGTTTCCTTCTCTCGCCCTCTCTCCCTCTCTCTTATCCCTGTGGCTCCGTTCCCATTCTGTCATTATCCGACACAGAGGCCCAAAAAATTCCCCCGGATAAGCATTCACACTGCGTGGCGAGCCACAAAAGCTTCAGTGCAGCTTGAGCGAGGGGGACAGCGGCTCTGCCTCTCACTCAAACGTCGACCCACAGGTATAAACAGAGACGTGTCAGCGTTTGAAGAGCCGGAAGACAAACAGATGGCATCTCAGGAGAAAAAAGGGCCCCGCTCTCAGGTCCGGTCCGAGGTGGCGGCGACGTGTTAGCGGGATTAAGATAAAGCCGTACTGACATTTTTTTTTCCTCCCAACCCGTCCGGTATGAGTCACAGCGACGCTGCGGGCATTTGTCATTTTAATTTATCGGCAGATAATGTGGCCGTTGCGATTCACAACCTGTGAAGGCCAATAAGACAATAATTAAAGTCTAGACTAATAAATTTGCTTTGAATTAACTTTTCCCCGAGATGTTTAATTACGGTCCCGCGGACGGGGGCTGCGGAGCGCTGTTCAGACAGCTTCAATGTTAAAAAGGGCATTACGGCACTTTAGTGTTTCCCTCACCTAACGGCCGAGGGACTCGCAAGACACAGATTAAACGATAAAAAAAAAAAGAAAAAGAAGGGGAAGTGGCTCCAAGTGAAGCCAAATCCAAAAATTGCAGAGTTGCCACCTTAATGGACATTATTGGACATTATTCCAGATCCTGTCCATAGCTCTTTCTCCAAATGCCATCATTGTAGACACATTTGATTGACAAAATAAACCTAACCTGCATCCTCTCACCTGGTGCCAGTGTGTGACATTCACATCAAATCAGAACCTTATCCTCTTATCCTATACAACAGGGAGTGTCTTCTGACTGCCGGTGTCCAGCAGCGGCTTCTTGGATGACTGCCCCGCCAAGCACCGACTACCATTATCGATCAATTCAGCGCGAAAAGAGAATGCGGGGGGATAAAAGAAAACCGATTCCGAGTGGTTTTATTTTATTGATATTGATATTTGCAGGATTTCAGAAGTCCAATATCAGACCAAACCAAAAAAATCTGTGTGAAGCTTTCTCTCGACGCCTGTTTAAACGAAACAGCTTCTGAAAATGTGATTTTCCGATCCTAGATTCATGATAATAGGGAGATAATGGGATTTGTTTATTCACCAAAGGGGGCAGTAGAAAAACCTTTTGACATGATCTGCGAGCTGAAATGCACTGTGTGTATAAGAGCATTGGTTTGTTTAGAATTTGTTTGCCACATATGGCAAAACCACTTTTCACAAATATCATTCACAGTATCCTTCACTACAAGTCACTTTTCTTCCCTTTAAGCTCTTTATACAACAGTAACTCCCCTATTTGTGCATCCTGTCACCTTATCCTACATCTGTCAAGATTCTTATTCCGCTTTCTCCAATTCCCATATCTTGGTGCTGCTTTTTCAGTATTCCATGCACAATTGATTATGAACAGGAACCCCAAACCTGCAAAGGAAGCGCCCCCCTGTACCCTTTGGAATGCAACCATATGAACCTGGGAGGATTTTTTTTTTTTTTTTTAACCTGGCTGCAAATGAAGTGTTAAGCGAAATAAACAATGCTGTGTGCACGGCGCTGAAAGACTTCGGGAGGGGAGGTGTTTTTCTTTACGGGCCCCGGCAGAAGTGCGGTCGGGATGGAGGGGTAGGTGCAGGGGAGGGGAGGGGAGGGGGGGGGGGGTCTTGGTTACGAGGTCTCCCCTGCCGGGCGAACTGTGCAAACAGCAGCAGCTGCACTCTGTACCAGCTTCAGCAGCTGAAAAACACACCCGGGCTGACACTATTCTCCCGGCCTGCTTTCTCTCTCGCAGGCCCGAGGGCCATCTATGTTATGGTTTAAGCCGCGGCTTCGCAAATATGCCCCGTAATCAGCGACGTTCCTCTCCGAGACACCAATAACCGGTTTTGGCCACCCGCTGTCCTTGCGGCCGCCGCTAAACGCTCCCAGACCCCGAAAGCGTTTATCGACCCCAGGCTCGGGTACAGCGCGTCCTGTGCTGCGCTTGTGCGGATGGCGCGGCCGCCACCGCAGCTCAACGTGTTGCAGTCTGCTTATCAGTGTAAACATTGATTATTTTTTATCATGCAAGTAGGTCACTTGTCGAGGAAAAAAAAAATCGAATGGAGAAAATGACATAGTCGGAAATCAAGGTCATGACTGAACATTTTCCTTCAGCAGCCGTCTACTAATAATGATGTCCAGACCTGCGGTAAATCTCTAGTTAGCTATTATAGAGGGAAAAGGGGACAACCAAAGGATTACAAGGATTACAAGCGGAGGTCATTTCCGAACCGAGATATGGTTTCCCGTAAAGAAATTGTCTTTTTTTTTGTTTTAGTCCTCGTTCTATCAGTGATCATTCGGCCTCATGACGGAATACCAGCTATAATCCAGCGGCGGAAGACAGATTCAGACCCCTAAAAGCAGCAATATAAAAATACTCCCTTCCAAGTAAAACTCCCGTATGAAAAATCCTACTTAAAAGTACTAGTTTTGCAGAGAATCTACTTGTAAGCATAGCGTTGTCTAGCCTAGGGGTCGGCACCTCCCAGGGGTCGCAAGATAAATCTGAGGTGTCAGCGCAGTGACTAATGCGAGAGGAAAGAAGACAATAAAAACTTAAATCATACGTTTGGTTTCTTTGTCTTAAAGATTTACACTTTGGCCCTGGAACAAAGGGGTAATGTCTCTTAGATAACAAGTCGAGTATCTGGAAATTGAGCAACAACACTCGTTTTGTAGGAGAGAAATTACAATATTTCCCTCTGAAATGCAGTAAAGTGGAAGAATAAAGCAGCGTCAACTGGAAATACTCAAGTACGATGTACTTTTAAGACAGTACTTAAGAATATTGCTTGAGTATGTTCCAATCTATCTATCTGCTAAGTGATGAAAAGTGTTATCACATACAATACAGGTGTAGAGATGGCTGAAAAACACATCCGCTTGTTTATTTCCGCTTTTTGTCCTAGGACTTGACGCGCCACACTGCGTAATCAAGGCTGCCAATAATACCTCGGTGCCGCTGATTTAAACAAACGGCGTCCACTCAACAGCTCCCAGGTTTCCCAGAAAGAGCTGAAGAAACTGCTCAGAGTTAATTTGCAGGGCTGCCAGACATCCTGTTGTTAGGTGGAGGTGTGTGTGTTTCAGGGGGTAATGCGGGGAACGGCGGTTTGTTTTCTGGTGGGACTGAGAAGTGGGTGACGGGCGATGGAGGAGGGGGCGGTGCTGTGTGTGTGTTTGGAGGGGAGGGGGGTTATTACGGTGTCTGTTATTGGATGAGATTTCACTAAGGGTAAGCTATGACTTCCAGGGCCCGATGTGTGAAATGTGAAAACATCTGACACCTCCGCCGGTGTACTAATGCATGCGCTCACACATACACACATGCGTAAACTAATTGACTGGGAAAAAAAACCTGCATCCCCACACTGGAGGTGAAAGCGAAGGTGTGCAATTAAAGGAACATACAGTGTCCTTCGGAGGAATTACAGCTGGTGTTATTTTAACATGTTTTTTTTTTTTTTTTTTTTATGGGAGAATGTAGGTCAGCAGAGAGGAAGGACACTCTTTGCATTCCCAGAAAGCCCCAGAATGGGAATATGATCCCTTAGTAGCCGACTCAGAGCCAAACTCGACTGAGAGGGCAAAATTCAGGGAGAGAAAGCGAAACAAAAGCTCGCACCCAGACATCTCACCAGAGACATATGGAAGGTATTACTTAAGGAAAAACAACTTTTTTCTTTTTGCATTTTTTTTAAATAACACCCCAAAATCTTATAGGGAAAACCCATCCGGAGGCAAGTCAGCTGAGCAGAAAGTTTTTTTTTTTTTTTGCACATCGAATATTTTATGCACGGCGCATCGATGAGAGTTCGGATAACGCCTCGCATCACATTACCGACAGCTGAGCAAATAGTGTAGAGCGGCGATTATCTCCAGCTGCTCGCCGTTTTATGACCTGATGTCGTATCCGATAGTCCATTAGCAGCAGTATAAGCGTGGATCAATTCATTTCCAGTGCTCATTAAATATAATCATTTTGTTTTTGCTGTAGGTGTGGGATACGGAATTGGAGCGGACGGCGGAGGAGTGGGCCGAGACCTGTCTCTGGGAGCACGGCCCCGCCGGGTTGCTGCCGCAGATCGGACAGAATCTGGGAGCCCACTGGGGAAGGTGAGTGATACCTGTATGCACAGCGTAGCTATACGCCATGTAGACATTTATATCATCAAATGGGCGAAGTTTAAACATCGCATTTAAAAGTCAGCAACGTGTGTGTGTGTGTGTGCGAGTTGTAACTGAGCTAAGCCAGACGCGGCTGAATCTGGCCCGTTAAGCGGTGAAGGCAATGATGGATGGGAGGCCTGTGTCATCATGGACCCAGCACAGTCTGGTACGTTTCTCAGGAACTGGCAAAGTTATGCTGCAGGAATGAATATAGCAGCATAAAAATATGTACCCAGATAGGAGCGCACGAACAAAAATAGGAAATTATTTTTAGAACAGTGCTTTTTTTTTTTTTGCCGAGTGCATCATTTCCCGTTATGTGCTGCTAAACGCATTACATCAACTTGTGATGTCTTCAGTAGCATTCTGACAACAATAACTATACACAGGAGACGCTGATATGAATTCACATACAAAGCCGTGTCTGGCAAAGGTAACTGCTACTAGCTGCATTTACCTACTGAGAGAAGGTTCTGTGAGCCAAGGCTGTGGAATCACACACTGCACAGACTCTGTTCCATGTTTGTTCATTTGATCAGTCAGACCTCCCAGAGTGTCTGACTGCTTCACACACACACACACACACACACAGATTCTTGTTTCACATCTAATCGCATCACTCCACAGTCAAGATTGCCTCTTGATTCTAATCAAATTAAGCGTCGACACTTCAGTGTTGGACCTTGATGGCTGCAATCTATTCAGAGGGCACAAATATGCGATTGCCATTTAACAGATGTGTTCATTTTAATGCTAAGGGCATCTGTTTGTTGTGTAGCTGAGTGTGCAAATCACTTCTTCTTTTCATCTGTTACGTATCAAAGATTTGAAAGGAGGCAATGTCAACATCGACCCTATTTTCCTGAATTTAAGCATTAATTGAAGTGATCTGAGCAGAAATGGCTCAGAGATTTGGCTGAGGGGCACAGGTTTGACCATTTTAAGCAGAGTTTTTTCGCCGCTGTCGGGCTTAGATTGTTATCGTAATGTTGCACGCGCACCAAAAGACACACTATTGTCTTCGGACTCGTTAGTAGCAGCTGCCGGTGTTGTGTGACTCCTGTTGTTTTGCCAATTATTTGGGAAGCAAAAATTGGAGCGGAGAAATTGTTTTAATCCCAAAAGTTACAAAAATATGTAGGCATGAAACGGCTTTGTATCATTCGGTCTGACTGGGGGCACATTAAAAAAGTCTCATGTACAGCACTGTTTATTAGCCAAAGGCCATCTCTAGAGCTATAACAATTCTTAGCAAAAACACAACAATTCTCACTTTGATTGATTTATATCCCAATTAAAATCATATTTATGAATATTATATTCCATTTCTAGCTAATCTGTTCGCTAAATATTGCCAGATCGTTCAGACTGGAGCTTTAAAACATGTTCTAACAGTTACAGTTCACATACCGTATGGGTGTGTACAAATACTGTGCAAAGAGCTTTGATGCATTACGCTAACTCCCACACACAAAGACCCACGTAACAATAGAAATGTGGTTTGTGAACATCGCAGCTTTGCTTGCTCCTTCTCTCCAGGTACCGTCCGCCCACGTTCCACGTGCAGGCCTGGTATGACGAAGTCAAAGACTTCTCCTACCCTTACCCTCAGGAGTGTAACCCCTACTGTCCCTTCAGATGCTCCGGCCCAGTTTGCACTCATTACACGCAGGTAGCCATGTCTGGATTGGACAATTTTTAAGACTTTATTTAACCTACAAGCCAGTACTGAATTTTTTATTTCCCATTTCGTTTATAGCTGGTGTGGGCCACCAGCAGTCGGATCGGCTGTGCCGTCAACATGTGTTACAACATGAACGTGTGGGGACAGATTTGGGCCAAAGCTGTCTACCTTGTCTGTAACTACTCACCAAAGTAAGTTTTTGAGGTTCTTTCGACTGGAAGAAGAACAGAAATCTCACATTTGCTGGTGTCATTTTGATCTGACAGTATCTTTGGAGAATGCAGTATGAGTTATCAGTTGCGTTTCTTGGTTAAGTCTTGCTCGTTTTGTGGCCTGAACAGGGGAAACTGGTGGGGCTATGCGCCTTATAAGCATGGGACCCCATGCTCTGCATGTCCCCCTAGCTATGGAGGAGGCTGCAAGGACAACCTGTGCTACAAAGGTATGAGTTGGCAAGACGGGAATGAGGCAAAAAAGAAAAAAGCTGGGAAAATATTTGCTCATTAAACCCTGCTTTTCTGTCTTTACTCGAAGATGACAACTCCAGCCCTCCGCGAGAGGAAACGGAAGAAAACAACTTCATCGAGCCGGAGGCCCCCCGTACTCCGCAGAAGACGCGGCCTCGGGTCTCCAAACCCGAGCCTCCCAGTCTCCCCGCGCCGGCCCCCACCAAGCCCCCCACGGTGGACCTGCAAAAGAATGAAGTGGTCAACACACAGCAGATGTGTAAGCTGCCATTTAGCTGTTTATTCTGGATCTAGTTTCATCTCAAGAATGGGGGGGTGGTAGGAATCTGGCTTTTGGGGATGGGAGGTGCACAAAATTTAGCCAAAACCAAAGAATTTGTGAATAGCTGTCTGCTTAGTGAGCAATAATGAATAACCAGAGCTTGATCATGATTTATCTTAAATTTCCCCGATGATCTGTAGTTTTTTTTATCTGTCATCCCCCTGATTAACCCCGGCAGTGTACTTAATATCGCGAGTTCCCTCTTTTGCAGAAGGGAGGGGAGCTCTATTTTAGCATGATCCCCTGAGTGTGTGTTTGCTTTTGGCCCGGCTGAGAGGGGTTGAGGGGTGAGAGGGGGCTCGCTGTGGTTTTTAAATGGCTTCCTCTCCGCAGTGCAAGGGGCCTGTGCTTGTAAGCCGAGACACTTCCTCCGGTATTGCTGACCACCGTGAACCTTGCTGCAGGAATTTTCGTCTCTTTTTCGGCTCTTGTGGCGACAACGCTCCTCGCTCAGTGTCACTCAACTGCCTGCGCCATGGCGACCGGCTGATGCATGCTGGTGCCTGTGCGAGAATTGAAAGGGTTGTTATTTATGTGTTTCAGCTCAGCTCGTGTCGTGCGACACTAAGCTCCGGGATCAGTGTAAAGGAACGCCATGCAACAGGTACCGTTAAGATGCAATATGTTAGATATATTGCATATTTGTAGTCAATGAAGACTTCAAATATTTTCTTCTCTATTATTCCACAGATATGAGTGTCCAGCCGGATGCTTAGATGCTACAGGAAAAGTAGTCGGGACGGTTTACTATGAAATGGTGAGTGTGTCCAGTAAGACATTTTAAGTACCACTTTGTCAGCAAAATGACATTTAAAGTAAATAACGGTCTGAATAATGCGCCGCCTTTGCATTTCGCAGCAATCCAGCGTGTGCAGAGCCGGTCTACATGCTGGCGTCATAGATAACGATGGAGGATGGATGGATGTCGCAAGACAAGGAAGAAAAGACTTTTTCATCAAATCCAACAAGAACGGAGTCCAGTCTCTTGGGTGAGATATCTTAGAAGTCATCCTGACGGTATTTGATAAAGATATTGGTCAAACGTATAAAAAGCAATAGGGAGAATAATGTGTTCTCATGTGTGTTTGTCCCCTTGACAGAAAATATATGAGCGCTAATTCCTTCACAGTTTCCAGAGTAGCAGGTATGTGTGACATCTACCAACAGCTATGTGACGGTTTAAGTATGTTAGACTTTCGATGGAATGTGCTGCAAAAACGCTGTGTTTCTGTCCCGCAGTCAAAGCCATCACATGTGAAACCACAGTCGCACAGCTGTGTCCATACCAAAAGCCAGCAAGACATTGCCCAAGGTATGAACCTGACTGTGCTCAGTCCCTTTTAATAAGTCAAGGTCCCCGCCTACATGTAAATTCGCTCACATTCAACCGTTCCCCTTTTTTTTTTTTTAGATTATACTGCCCGAGAAACTGCTTAGAAGAGAACCCGCACATATCCAGAGTAATTGGCACCACAATATACTCTGATGTAAGTCTCGCTTCTTGAATTTAAATGGGCGAAACCTTTTCAGCATTCGGGGTCGGAATCACAGGACCGAAACAACCTCTTTTTTTTTTTCGCTTTTCCCCTGCAGAAGTCCAGTATTTGCCGGGCATCGGTCCACGCCGGAGTCATCAAGAACAGCGTGGGTGGCTATATCGACGTGATGCCGGTGGACAAGCGGAAACACTATGTTGCCTCATATCAAAACGGCATTTTCTCTGAAAGGTACGGGCCCTCTCGTGGCTAATCTCCTGATTACCGAGCTGACCTGTATGTTTCAGCCTGGAATGTAACACATGCTGAGTTCCATTGCCGTGTGCAGTTTTACAGTGACTATCTTAAAGGGGAATTATCGTGCACATGCACAACCCATGGAACAACCTTTGCAGCAAAGGCTATGGAACAGATGGCTATTTTGGGGCATGTGTGAACAGTAGATGACAAAATAGTCTTCAATTGATAAATGGCATAAACACCAAATACATTCAATATCGAATGGCTTCTGGTAAACTGGAATACAATTAATTGTTTCATGAGATTTATGGCCTTAAATCTTGGTCGGAAAGTGAAGGGGTTAATTTGTCGGGGCCTGAAGAGGAGGAGAGACAAATCAATGGCTCTCAGGTAGAGAGAAATTTATCCAGTCTGCCCTTGTGGACCTAATCTTTTCAAGATGCAAGCAGTTCATTACATCTCTCATGCAATGCACATGGGAGGGTGATTAGCATGCTTCTAGTTTAAAATAATTAGTTGCTTGGCAATTAGAGTAGAAAAGATGAGCGCATCCCCCGTTTAATTCTGGGAGCGGTTTGTTTTTGGTTGTAAGCCAAAAAGGGCAACAACCGGACAAAGGTCTAAAGCTTAATCTAGTGGCTCAGATAAAGCAAAGGAACGTGCCGGGATGAATGCAGAACAGGGGGAGAAGCCAAAACATATGCATCGAGGAGGCAGAATCCTACCAGCAGCTATCACAAACGTTTAGCTGTAAGACGGATATAGTCGAGGAGACGGATTCTGGATGGATTCTGCCTTCCCTTTCTTTTTGTGAAAACACATACTTCAAATTAGTCCCTAACTGCTTTCACATAGCACTTTGGAGAAGGAATGGATATGGAAAATGAAAATTGGGTCATGCAGATTAGAATAGAAACAACTTCTTATGCATGGTAATTATAGTTCAGGACTTTGTCTGGTTATGTTTAGGTGACTGTTAAATGCATTGTCTGAAAGGTGAACTCGGAGAAAAACCTGATTGTGTGAACATGCGATTATCGTTAGCAAGAGAACCTTTGCAAAACCTTTGTCATGTTGATATACTGTGATATTTAAGTGTGGAAAAAGCTACTTGAGGACTCAATCAGCAGGTCGGATACACCGTATACTACCCCTATCTGCAAAGTTTTAGATGATAGTTAGTTAATAATAGTTTCAGATGACTTGCTGCCTCATAAAAATCTTGAACCTTGAAGTAAAATGATGGAAAATAGTGAATGCCATGGATGGCTACTTAAAACATTTATGGAGTTTTTTATTGCTCTAATACAGTAAAAGAGACCATCAATTATAGGGAGAATAATGGAATTTCTCCATCTGAACCCACGCAGAGGCCAAATCACTGAGGCTATACAGGTCACATCGACAGTCTACAGTAAGATGTAATTAATAAAATCCCCATGTGATAATAAAAGTAATAAAAGATAATTATACTTCATTTGATGCCATTTTACAGTCAATTCTTACCTTGACTTAGTTCATAATCAGTAACAGCACCAAACGTAGAATAAAGAACATGAAGCATGAGATGGAAGGTTTTCATAGAGAGAACTGAATCATCGGCATAGAGGTATAATTTCAATTATATCACCCCATTTTTTTTCCGTGTTCCTCAAAGAGGAAAGGTGTGAATAGACAACCTTGTTTATTGCACGCGCTAACACAGAGTTGGAAATGAGAGATATCATTGGTTTGTACGGAGGCTGTTGGAATGTTAAGAAGATTAACCCAGGCAGAACTCACCCAATTCAAATATATCGAGGGTGTAAAAATAATACCACGCTCCGCATAGTCACATAGCTCCTCTGCCTTAAGAAAACCAAGGTGCTTCGACTTTTTGAATTAGGTGATGAAATGAATAATGTTGAACAAATGCATTATTTTAAATTAAACATTTGCTCGGTGTGATTTGTTTTTGGTTAATAAGATTCATGGGATGAGATTTTAGCATTGACTTTTGACAATATTGAGGCAAATACTAGACAGACAGGCGGAACGTGGGCGGAAAGTGGGCGTGTCTGGTGAATCTTAGATCCGTGTGTGTATATACCATTAAAAAGTTTGACAATTTAGTGTTAGCCTTCTGACACATTGTACCATTAGAACACTGTAGTGATAGTTGCTGGAAATGGGCCTCTATATACCTGTGTAGATACTGCACCAAAACCAGACATTTACAGCTAGAATAGTCATTTACCACATTTGCAATGTATAGAGTGTATTTCTGATCAGTTTAAAGTTATCGTCATAAAAAAAACCCCAAAAAAACAGTGCTTTTCTTTCAAAAAATAAGGAAATTTAGTTTAATAAGTAACCCCAAACTTTGGAACGGTAGTGTATGTCATGCTTTTATTGGAGGAAATTGGTTGGTTCAAGCTTACGTAAGCACATATATTCTGTTTTTACAGCTTTTTGGGGTTGTTTTGGGTTTTTTTTTTTTAAAAGAAGGGTTAAAAGGGCATTTTTCATTTCATCTTGACTTTACGTTTACAGGTCAGTACCAGCCACTGTTTAAAGCTAAAGCGGCCCACCTACTGCATCTGTTCCATTTATAGAGTGATATTAAATTCTGAATTGTTCTGTTGTCTGTCGAGTGACTTTTGTTAACATGACCTGTGCAGAGGACAGCCACGCTCTCTCATTCTGTAGCCTCCCCCCTCTCTTCCTGCCCTCTCTCTCTCCACTACATTTATCTTTGTCACGCTGCTGAGAGGCCTGACATCTGTTAGTATCTGCCCGTCATTTATATGTCTCATTTAACTTCACAACATGTCCGTCTTTGTTGGATAACACACAAAGTCTCCAGTGTTTGTGTGGAAATGGTCGGTTTATCTGTTTTTTTTTTCTTCTTATCGCCAGCCTCTATCTGTTTGTGTCGTAGCTGTCATCAGAGTGTCAGACGGCACACTGACGCAGACATTTCTCAGCGAAACCTGAAATCTATCTGTTTGTGTGTGTCTGTCATCCTCCTCTGTGGAAAAAATAAGAGCTGGGACATGTTCCGTGTCTGACACATGCCACACTCAGACCGACTCTCACCTCTTGTTTCTTTTCTTCCCCCCGCAGCCTTCAAAACCCTCCTGGAGGGAAGGCGTTCCGGGTGTTCGCTGTGATTTGAGTGCCCCCGGAGGGCGGCTTTACCAAACAGAAAGCGCACTTGGACCGGTGAATAGGCAGTAATCAAGCCCCGTTGTCAAACTCAAATGACTGACATGTTTCTGGCTTTGCTACACTCCAGGGGGTTAGAGGTCGTCTCCATGACAGCGTAAACCGAGCAACAAAAAACTTGACACGTACGCAACGAAAACCTGGTCCGGACTCTGGCTCGCATGGAGATCTCAATTCGTCATCTTTAACGGGAAATTTCTATAAACTGTAAATATCTCTGAATGGTTTGCTGGTATTTTTTTTGTACATATTTGTCAATATTTCATTTGTTTTTATCTTTGTGCCATTGTATTGCCTTTTTTTTAAAAAAACAAATAGCTATGATTATAGAAATCCTCCAATATAACATTGTAATGGCACTTAAAAGATGAATATTGATTTTTTCTTATTGTCTGGCACATTTTTATTGGTGCTCTGGAAAGGGGTTTTGCCATATTTTGTACTTTTTTTAATAATTGAGGAACAAATTGTTGCATTTATTTTTATATGATTTTGCTTATTATATATCAATATGATTTATAAAGGATGCTGCTGTATGTTCTTTTCTGTTATTGTAACTTCTGGTGTGTATGTGGTTTAATTAAATCTCCCTGCAGGTCAGGAAGTACAATCATCCCCATCAGTTGTCAAAAGAAACCTTTATAACACAATTCATCATGAATTATATTGAGATATCTGAATCCAAAGCTCTTTTTTGTAATATATTGTCATCTCCCTGTAACATTGATAAACCGAAACAACAATATGAACCAGTTTTTTTTTAGTTTTTTTAATTCAAGTATCAACAAATGTAACAGCTATCGGCTTTCTTTAAGCTGCGATCATATAATAGGCAATTCATTGTATATTTGTTTGTTTCCATGTGCATCAAATATATATTTTCCTATCCCAAGTTGTTAGGAAATCTTCATTTTGCAATAAAATATGCTTGTGTTGTAAATACACTCACTTTCTTTTTATATATATATTTCCAAGATAGATTATAACAAAGCATTTTACAATATTACAATAAAAGTACCTCAAGTATCTGTTCTGGGACCACTTTCCTCAGAATAGCTATTCCATGAAATATACAATGTTGTATTTTTAGAAATGGTTAAATGCCTTCAACCATTTGTTACCATTGATTTCTAGCAACATCCACAGTGGCTGTGGTGATGGGGTGGTGCTGCACATTGACTCCTATGTTTGAGGCTTTCTTGTAAGTAACAATCAGAAGTCTGATGCATGTTTACTTCTACTGACTTATCCTAGCCTCACATGCCGCAAGTGTCTTTCATTTCACCCTGCGCATACTAAGATCTGGGATGAAAAGGAAAAAAAAAAAATCCTTAGAAATAACATTTTTAACTTCCAGATTGCGACGGGAAAAGTTCTCTTGATAGTTTACAAATGAAAAAGATACAAAAAAACATCTTAAATTGGCTAAATATTGTCTGAAACTGGGAACGCGTGTGCACAGATGGATGTCAGCAGTCCTTGAACACTCCATCTGATATGGGTCATAATACCTTCATATTAAAGCTGACAATCTGCGCCAATGAGTCATTTCACATTTGCTCTAACCCAGTGGATATGCATGCTGAGCCAAAACACCAGAGATCAAAGTACCTCAGGGAACCGCTGAAGTGGTAGGTTTTGTGGGTTGGATGAAGAATAACTGCTTCTCAACTGAACCCAGTCCCCCAGACTTGCTCTACTTGTGGGAGGGGCCGGCGCAACTTACATGCAAGTCTCTCGTGATCCCCCCCCCCACCGCCTCCTCTCCTCTGTTATCTCCCCTTTCAAACCTTGGTGAGCGGAAGCGTTTCATTTTAAATGTCCCAGCTTTCCTCTTAGACTGTCACCGGGGAGCGCAGTCGTCACTCCTCATTTGCTTTTGAGCAACAATGGAGCGAAATGACCGTTGCATAATGGGTTCCACCACATCCATGTCTGACAGAGTTATGATGTCTGGAGGGCTGCAATGAGTTGTGACTCGAGCTGCCAGTCTTTGTTATTTCCCTAGATACTAAATCTTACACGATGAGTTGAATATACAGCCACAGGCCCCTGTGACACAATATAAATGCAACCTTGTTGGATGAATTTTGCTGGGTGGGATGTGGGGGGGGGGCGGATTGTAATTACATACCGAATCTATCTGTATAAACAGATGTCACTGCATGTGGGACGTGTGAAGGGAAACACATGGACCCTGACCCTCGCGACATATGGGAAACAACTTAGTGAAGCCGGAATTGGCTAAAAAGGAGATGATTGTGTGTTTTACGGTTTCTTTGATTAAAAAAAAAACAAAAAAACATTCACGTAGGTGCTCAACACACCTGCGTGCACTCGTTTTACGCTCTGACACATCGTGTTTAGCTTAAACCCGATAACCTGTGATTGGCCGAGCTGTGCCGGGAATAAGGGGCTGCGGGGTGATTGATAGGCTGTCCCCGTGCGGCCCGGGTCCTGCGAGAGGAAAGAAAAAAAAAAAGAAGAGGCATACATCAGACAGGTGTCAAAATTCGCAGCAGGGTGCGATGACAGGAGGCTCTGATGAATGAAAGACAAGAGGACAAGGAGGCAGGGGTCGGACTTCGCCATTAGGCAAGGTAGACAACCGCTGGGGGCCTCCACCTAAAAGGGCCCGAGACAGCTATAACGGTATGGAAATGTTTATATTGAATTATTTACTATTGTGACTCAGCATACTACATGGCATCATAGGAAAAGTCTGATGCCATTGTGTGTGCATCCCTCTGTATTTCTGATGCTCGCCATTGTACACTACTGTTCACTTAGAAATGTCCTTATTTTTGAGAGAAAACCACTGTTTGTTTCAATAAATATAACTTTAAACTAATCAGATATACACTCTGTGCATTGCTAATGTGGTAAATCACTATTCTAGCTGCAAATGTCTGGGTTTTGGTGCGATATCTACATAGGCGTATAAAGGCGCATTTCCAGCAACTATCAGTCCAGTGTTCAAATGGTACAAAGTGTTTGCTCATTGCCTCAGAAGGCTAATTTAATAAAAGATTTCTATTCATTTTACTACTCATGGTGGTAAATAAAAGTATCATTTTTCATGGAAAACACAGAATTATCTGGGCGACGCCGGTGTATGCGTCAACGTTTAAGATTTGACGTCAATGTCTGAAGATTTGTACCAATGCGTCTGTCTAGAAAAAGCACCCCGACACCCGCCATTATGGTTTCGAAAAGCCGCTGCCCAAGTCACAGTAGACACCAACGCAGTTTCGTCAACATCTTTGATTCCAGTATGGCGGCATGCTGTCTAAAAACCACACATGGGGGCAGCATTATGCCGGCTTGGGTTCGGGGTAAAACAAAACAAAAACGAGGCGGCGTAATGAGAAGTCGGGATCAGAGAAAAACACTCTCCAACACCTTCGCAGGCATCGGAAACGCCATCTGGGTTTCTCGCCTTTTTCCGAACTTCTTCAAGTTAAGCGAGTTTATGCATCAGCGGGTTTTGAACGTCGCTGAATGATGTGATTTGAAAAAAAAAAGAAAAAATGCTGCATAACTTCAAATAATTAAGGCAAGGAGCCTATAGTGATAGATTGCTGTACGCCAGACAGACGCGGGTGCATTAAGGAGCGAACTGACAGAGCGACAGCCACGGGCCTATTAGGACCAAGACTGAATGCCGTGAAGACAGATGGGATGAAAGACAAGCTTGCAGCTAGCCGGGTCTGCATGGTGCCACGAGTGTTTTCAGACTGTCGTTTAAAATAAGGAAGGCCATTAATAACCTCCTCACTGTGCTCTGCTCGGCTGCAGTCTGGCGCTTCTTGCAGAGCTAAATGTGGCGCTGCATGGCAGCAGACTGGCAGACTGTGTCAAAGAGACCATATATACCTGAGGAGAGGGGAAAAAAGAGAGGGAGGCAGGCAGACAGAGTTTGTATGTGGTTCTGCATTTGTCTGTGCTGTATATGTGTGTGTGTGTGCAAGTGCTGTATGTTTGGGTTTAATTGTGCTCCTCCCGTTGGATGCCGCTCTCCTCTTCTCGCTTACTCACCTGTTTGTTTATGTGCCGTGTGTGTGTGTGTGTGTGTGCCGCCTGTCCCACTGTGGTTGGATGGGAATCAGATAGCAGTGATGCAGTCAGGGAAGCCGTCAGCACCGAGGTGAAAAGTTATGGTTGCCAGTGGTAATGACTGTGTTCCTTCTTGTCAAACCTTTACTTTGGCAGATGAACAAAACATAAAATTTGACAGGGAGTGGGTTCTTTTTTTTTTTTTTCCCCTCATGATCCAAAAATATTACATATACATAGCCACACTGTGAATGTGTTTTCGCAAAAGATGGAGTGGGTACTTTGGTGGAGAAAAAAATAAGCTTTTCCTGAGTGGCAAGGTGACTCATATAATTATTTGAGTTATTTTAGGCCTCTGTGCTTTTAAAACAAACCTCTGACAAATCTGAGACATTTGATTTAACCATTCATTACCAACCGGCTCTCCTGTGACCAACCCACCCAACTCCTTGACTAAAATTGAAAAATCCTATAGCGTGCATTTAAATCGCCGCTTCAGCCCATTCGGTTGGGGAACGCTAGTATATTCACATTGATACTCAGAACGTGCCAATCAGCAACACAACACTTGGGGCCATACTGCATAAACGCAGAAAGGTTTACTGGAGGGTTTTTTTTCCTGCGTGTTTGCTCGATTATAGCATGGATTTTGTACATTTTTCCTGGGTTTTACTCGAAGTATTCCTAACAAGATATATTTGTGGTTTCAGCTCGATATCGTTTTACATCTCCTCTCCCGAGCCTCTCGAGAAAGAACAGGTCAATCCGTGTCTGTCTCATTGATATTAACGATGCTCCGATCGGTTGATTCAAACAGGGGGGGGGGGTGAGCTACGGTTTCTGAATCCAGACTGTGCGCGTTTCTTCGTGGATTGAACATTTTGAAACATAAGACGTTATTTATACAACAAGTAGACCTTCCGTTCCTGCAATTAAAATCCCGCTTTCTATGACATGGGACCTTCAAAACACAAATTATTCCACCTCAAAACAATAAAATCCTGGACAAAAACGTTGCCTTTAAACTTGTGTGTCCTATCTGGCACCGCTACGCAAGGCCTCTCGGAAACCGCACGCCATACAGCTTTAATGGTTTCCTTACTCGTACTATTTTACACGTGCAACCAGTGTGACGTGAATCATGTGAATGCGTGGTATGCGAGCAGAATCTGTAATGGGAGCGCGCGGATCCAATCCTGGAGTGGCGAGGATCCAAACCCGGGAACCAAATTGTGCTATTTGAGTGCTGAATTTACAGCAGCTACACGATGTCAACAGCTCCGACTTGGCCGGCGCGCTCCACCAGGTGAATTACAGGAGGCCTTTAACCAATCAAACAGCGCCTCTGTCTTCCTGTCCAACACAAATAAAAAAAGATGCAAAGGAGCCTTTGTCGGATCGAAAATTAGAAACACGCAGGCTTTCGCCGCCGCACGATCACTTCATTCATGTGTGCTGGGATGAGCAGAGAGTTCAATTAAACACATCTGGCAAATGCTCCTTCCTCTCTTTTGCACAAAGACACTTCTGTACGCCGACAAGGATTTAATGATGCAAATACAATCATTTTAAAAACGGACACAGCCATTACAAAAAAAAAAAAATACAGAAATACTGCAAATTATCCTCAACATTTCTCACATATTAGACACCAGTACTGACATATGTGTCTGTATAAACGGGTGCCAGTGAAGCAATTTTATGCTCGGGATTCAGATGTGGGCCACATGTAAAAGCCTTTCTAAAACAAGCACTGTGGAAGAGGGAATGTTGTGCTGACAGTACATCTCCAGGAGGTGCTGGCTGCCTCCCAGACTGCTCTGCTGTTAGATCTGCCCCTCAGAATAAATAATGACAAGGCCTCATCATCTGGACACTTAACGAAACCAAATCTTATTGTTCTCTGGAGGTCTGGATGTGATTTATTGACGTATCGCTGGATGACGCGAAGGATCAATGGTTTATAGCAGCCTCGCTTTTGCGGGGAGGTATTTCTACAAGTTAGTCGTCTAAACGAGCAGAGGCTTCCTGTTTATCCCCCAGGGGGCCTCATTAGAGAAAATTGTCCTAACTGCTTTTCCCATCTATAGGGAATATCCTATCTTCCTTTCCGATAGACGCAGTTCCTAAACCGGTGGCCGGATCCTGTCCTATCTGAGACTTTGTATCTTATCTTAAAGCTGCAGTGCGGGACGTTTGTCTCCCTCTGCTGGCAGTGATGAATAATTACATTATTACTCAAGGTTAAATTGGGTGTGCAGCATCATCCCCCCTCCCCCGAAATGACTCATCTCACTTTCAGATTTCGTCCTTTTGCTTCCAATGACGCTTGGAAATTCTAGAAGAGACAGAGGGCACTGTACGCTGTACGCATCCATCCGGCCAGCAGGGAATGTCGCCAGAGACGTAAGATTAAAAAACTCAGTCTACTGTGAAATACAGAGGCATATATATATATATATACCTGGTGGTGATAGGCTTAATCAGCATTTCGTGAACTCCTTTGGCAACAAGGGCTTGGATCGGATGTTCATTTATATGTAGAAGTTCTGCATTGGAGGTTTAACTTAAGACATCCCGACTAGTACTTCTTCAAATCGCAGATCGAAAGAAATTCAAATGGCATCTAATTTATTCTTCAGTTAGGCTGGTTATGGTATGGCTAGATGCCTATTCCTAGATAATTTTTTTTATCTACATGCAGTTAGAGAAAGTGCCTTGCTAAACTGAGACAGGATTCCAGAGAGAAGCGTCTGTAACGAGGCCCCAGATGTGGGTCAGTTGTGATCGTGTTAATAATAACAGCGACAAAAATACAATAGCTCCGGAATGTGGCATCAATCTTCAAACAAAAAAAAAAGCTGTGGATATTGGAGGAAATGGGCCGGGATTCAGAGAACCCTGCCTATCCGAGGCACAATCAGACGACCTGCGTGTAAGACAAACACTTGTTTGCAGAGGAAAGGAAAATAAATTCTGAGAAAGAACTTAAAATGCCTGGCAGGACAACAAGGAAACAGCCTGAAGAGCTACACGGAGCCGAATATCGCGGCCAGACAATACAGACGTGTTGCACAACAAGGCCACGCATGGCAGATGGGCGCACACACTCTTTTGCAGTCAGTCATAACAACGAGCGAGAGAAAGTGGGAAAGTCTTGGGCCGAGGCCTAGAGGGCCCAGGGGTAGTGGGAGAGGAGCGCGACGTGAAAAATGAAAAAAAAAAGACAGCTCATATAGTAAGTTACATCAAAAGGGATCCCGAAATAAGTTTGCGTGAGTCATCAAAAACAATTCCTTTTGTAGCTGCCTGCAGCGTGTAGTACAGTAGACAGACTTATGAGCACCGGGCAACGCACCAAACACAATTCTATGACAGGAGTGTACGACTGTATTTATATTAGGATCATGGTCGGGGAGCAGAGGGTGCAAAATAAAAAGAGCTGCGACGAATCGGGCGCCGGCGATGGGCCCGCAGAACGGCGAAGGAGGCTGCCCCCGGACTCTGACGTCACCGCTGACCTTTCGTGTATTTACAGAGGAGGTCTGATTTCCACTCTTTTTCCATGCTCGCACATTGAGCCCGTTGTGAAGCGGGCCCCGGAGGTAAAAGAGTAGCTTTGTCCCGGACCTGGACGGCGAGCGCCGGAGTAGCGCGCCTCTGCCAATCCCGAAGAAGGGCCCACAAGCCGCGGCCATTGAGAAAAGCACAAGCGTCACCTGTTTTATATTAAATCTGTCAGATTAAATAAGGAAGCCAATAACCTGCAGCACTGGAGGTGGCGTTTTTTAGCCAAATTTGACAGACTCCTCCACTGATCATCACGCTCGTTGAAGCTGGTCGGGGGGAACAAGGCGGATGCATTTTGCAGAGAAATTGCTCAAATCTGCACCTGCGTGATGCGCTGTCATATTAAATGTGCAGATGTGCATGCATCTTCTAAAAAGAACCGCAAAGTAGATCCATTTCTATTGGTAATGCAACTTTTAAAAGAATATGACTGGTTTACATGACAATAGGTGGTTTTATCCTGTTCTACAGCTTACATGTGGATCATTGAGTATTGAAGTATAGTGATCTGATTATCACACAGTAGTAACATGCAGACATTAAATTGCCCTTTCAAACTGCTCCTTCTAACACAGCAGACAATATTGCCCTCTACAGGGCAGACATATTAGTCACGCTTGCCTCTCTCTGATTAGTTGCAGAGACAACTAGTTAAAAGTTAGGAACCAACTTCACGCCTGTCCTCGCGTTCAATCCAACCTTTGACCTCACCGTGGAGCAGAAGGAGATAGAGATAGATGAAGACAAAAACAAATCTAACATGTACAACAAGCATTTCCAGTATGATAACTCGAATGAATGTGTCGGCAACACGGATAATAATGTTTAATTGATGCTAAATTGGATTCAGAAGTGATTAAAAAGACTAAACAGAAAGGACCTGATATGAATTAATCCGAGGGACGTTGGCTCTAATTTATCAAGTGTCTCAGAGCATGAAAAGATGATTAAAATGAATGAGATGGCCGCATGAAAGGACCCGGTCAGTGATCCACGTACAGCCACTCCTTCACTTAAACAAAAAAAAAAAAAAAAAGTTGATGAATCCAGCCAGTCTCCAAATTAGTTGCGTGGTAAGACGAACAAAAAGAGGGTAGAAAGATGAAGGGAAAAACAGGCGTCTCATCGCTCTTGTGGGAGTGGAGAGAGAGAGAGGCGCCAATTTTACTCCTCTATCTTCCAAGCAGAGATGAGCGTGATGAACTGTGGATTCTAGTCTCCCTCGACTGCCTCTGTGAGAAATGCCGCGGCAGCAGAACGGTTAAATCTCCGGAGATCCGGCCCGGGGGGTTCAGCCCGGCTGTGACACGAGATGGACCTCAATTTAGGACACAAAGACTTGGTCAAACCAGCAGGAGGTCCAGCCTTTTCCCCGAGAATGATTTGTTCCTTTTCTATTCATTGTTTCCGTGCTTTTGCCTCTCTTCTTCCTATTTTTTTTTTTTGCAATTTTCCCCTTTGGTTTCCCCCCTCATCCGTCTATCTCCTCTCTCTCTCGCCAGTTCTGCGACGTCTTTCCCCGTCCGTGACGTTAACGGCCATTAGCGTACCCGCAGAGTTTGTCTGAAGTTCACTTCCTGACTCGTGCACTCATTTACAATTATGAATATTCTTAAAATGCAATTATACAGTCTTGCATTTTTTTTTTTTGCAACATGCACAGACCCGTACCTGCATATTCTCACTTTCGGAAAATAAAAACAGACAATCGTGAAAGATGTGCCTGGTGGATTACCTTCGCGGAATTAATTTGCGCAGGCAGATGCCGCTGCAAATTAAAGCTTATCCTCAGCCCTTCTGATAAAATTTTTGGGTTAATTTGCTAATGCGAGGAACCTTCGTAATAGGCTTATACGCCTCATTCCGAACACTCTCCTCATCCGCGGGCCCACTCAAATCGCCCACTGATGATTCACCTTCCGGAGAAGGACAGAGGGGCCCTCCAACCACTTCTACTCCTGGCTGTTATGGAGTAAATCACAAACATGTCATGGCCTGGATCCGTTGGGACTGCACACAACCTTAGCTGTCCTTTATTGTGGGACTAACCGGCGTCCCCCATGCGCGGCCATGGACCCGCCGAGCCCAGAGCAGCCCGCATCTCTTATTCCGAACGCCCCCCTCACCACTTTTTTTTTCCCCGCACCAGCTTTTCCCCTCCAGGCATTGACATTTAATCAAACCCAAATCCCATTGTGCCTATTAACATATCAGGCTGATACGGGTTGCTGTAAAAAGCTTGAGTACTGGAACCCAGAGCGGAACATTACCATAACTCTGCCTGTGTGATCACGTTTTTTTTTTTTTCTCCCCCCCCCCCCTCCGTTTTTTCCTCTCCTCCGCCCCCGCACGTAAAAACGCTTACCTGGCAAACAACCAGGCGTGGGGAGGCATCGCTCTACCATTCGCCCCCTTCCTTATCTTTCCCGCGACGTGTTAATTATTTAGCCGCTCCTTTGCCAATCTAAGCAACGGATCCAATCTGAATATTTCACCGGACCGTCAATACGGTCTCGACTGAATTAAACAATCGGAGCTAGCTCTTTTCTACGAATGCGCGGCGCTGGAACGGATGGATCGGTTTCCCGGCACGCAGCTTCGGCCTTCCCAATATTAATCATTACAGACGTGAAGGGAGCTGGATTAAGCGACGCGGAACGTCGACGGTTATGAAGCCGATAGCTGATAGATCGCCATATTGGAGCGGGGGTTGATTCGCTCAGCGGATGTTGGCTTGGCTCGCCGGTGACCTTGGCGAAGGTCTCGCCGCTTTTGAACGGCCTCCACGCGTCCGACCTTGCTGGGCCGCGTTCCCGGTTCGGCGGGCCGCGTTCAGCCTCCCTACCCGACCGAAAGCCAAGCCAGTCGTTGGGATTACCCCTCCCCCCCCCCAACCCGCCAGAGTACAATATTTAATGCAACGGGAAGACATCGCTGCTGTCAGCGTTGTTTTCTTAGAGAGAGAGGATGACAAGCCGGTGGGAATGGAACCGGGCCATGTTGTACAAAGAGGATTATGAAGATAAAACGGCTTTGACAAGTCTGAAATTCGAGGACACTTCCAGGGAGATACGAAGACTATCAAAGTCAAGCTGTTTGGCGGAGGGATGGCGGCGTGCTGTTCTCGCGCGCCCTCGTGAGTGTGATGAACACGGGGCGGCAAAGCGCAGACGCCGAGCCCCTACTTCTGGACTCATAAGCTGACACTTGACAGTACAGCACTATTCAGAGCGGCAGCCGTCCGTGTTCCGCGGCCTGCACGGAAGCGGGATATATTTCTTTCTGTGGTGGTGGTGGTAGTGGTGGTGGGGGGGAAGCAGCAAATAAATAAATTAGCGTGAGCAATAGGGTAATTACGCAGCGCGACAAAAGACAGGCTGCGCCGGAGCATTTGTCTCCTCTTTTATAAAAGGGAATCTGTTTACCAATGTCGCGGCATTAATCTACGATGCTTTCCTGTTGTTAGGTGCTGTGAAAAGTGGAAAATAAAGGAACGCGTGGACGCCCGATCTTCACGTAACCATGTGGCTGTTTATGTAACACCGTTACATAAGCCATTTTTCTTCCCTACATTTTAATCAACATAAGTAACGGTGGCCCCTCGTATCAATACACCTGAGCCATCTGCTATCTAATACCAGGGATTTCACTCTCTGCGATTGCACAACCCTGAGCTACGCCTCTCACTACATCCAGATTATAGCTTTGGCAGGGATCAAAATTTGTTTCTGTGCCCTTTGTTTCACTGCCTTTTGATTGCCAATCTGCAGCATTGTGTCTATACAAGCTGCAGGCGGTGGTTGTGCGCCGTGTACAGTCGGGCTCCTTAGAATTTATTTGATCATTTAATAGGGCACTAGACGATCTGCTTTTATTATTCAACAAATAGAGCAGCATCAATTCAAGGCCACCTAATAATGACAAAACATGGTGCTCACACACAGGCGATCTGAAATTGTGTTTCCTTATTAGCAGGCTGTCTGGTGAAAAAATATGGAAATTATATTCATACGGAGACAGGTAATAACCAAAAGGCAAGGTACAAAGTATGTTTTCAAATTAAGCCCTGGTGCATATTTGCACATTTGCATATTTTTTTTCCTCCCTTTAAAACATACGGGTGGGATATGAGAGTTCCGAATTTTGAACGGTAACTCCAGATTTCTAAATTCCACCAAATAAGTAGTCGTACATGCCGAGAGTTATAGCCGAACCTGCTTATGTGTGATTTTAGTGATGCAAACCGTGCTGTATTGGATTTAGAAAAAAAAATGCTGCTTTTAACCAGGTAATGCGTCCTATTAATCATGCAAATCGTGCAAAAATTAAGTTATTTTCTACTCATATTGATTATTCACAGTCTTGTGTCGAAAAAGTACTAGAGCTGCAAATAATGATTAAGTCGGCTTATTATGTTAATTCATTAAAATAATTGCCAATTTCTGTCGCTGTTAATCAACAGATTGTTTCAGGTTGAGAAAGATGAAAATTAGAGCTGGGGAAACATGAGATACAAATAATACAATGATCATTTCAGAATGATCCAATAGCTAAATTCTTAGCTGACCAAGTCTTATAGGGCCCCTTTAAGATTATATACATTTATTTGATGTAACAAATCCTGTTCATTGGCCCACCCCATAAAAGGTCCCATATCCTGGAAATTGCCATTTTCAATCCTTTTGTGACTATAGAGAATGGGTTATATAAATACTGTTCCATGCATCAGACGCTCAGTCCTCCTCGCCTTGGGCTGGCCATGATAAAAGGCCCTAAAACGTGCATTTTTATGACATAATACAATACCACAGATGCCGCAGGAGTTGAGGGAGCGTGCGATTGGCATGCTGACTGCAGGGAATGTCCACCACAGCTGTTGCTTGTGGATGGAACTGAACGTCCGTTTCACTGGCATAAGCTGTTCTCGACATCGTTTCCGAGAATATGGCAGCACATCTAACCGCGTGTTACCACGGCCCGCCCAGGACCTCCACGTTCCTGCATCTCCGCCTGAGACCGGTCATCCCGACAGCCGGCGCACGAACGGAGAATTTTTGCACGGACTGTCTCAGGGAAGCTCATTGTGCATGCAGGTCGCCCTCGCCGGGGTCTTGACCTGACTGCAGATCGTCCGTACTGACTCGAGCGGGGCAAACGCTCACCTTCAAGGCTGCTTCAGAGAAGTGTTTTCTTCACAGATGAAACCTGGTTTTTCCTTGTACCGACCGGGTGGGGGGGGGCGGCGGACAGCTCGTACGGGGGTCTGCGGGGGTCAACGCCCCCACACAGATACCGTGACGAGGTCCCCGAGGCTCTCAGTCTCGCCACTTATCCACCGGAGCGGACTAATCAACTCTATGCAAAGGTGATATAGGCTAATATCAGATATTGACTGGTCCCCCCCCCCTCTAAAAATGCAAATCTGTAGCCCAGATCTGTGAAATCCATGGCTCAGTGCCAATTTTTTTTTTTTTTTAATAAAAAACGCACATTTCAGAGTGACCTTTTATTGTGACGAGCCCAAGGCCCACCTGTGCAATAATCATGCTGCTTATTCAGCATCCTGATACAATGCACCTGTCAGGTGGATGGATTATCTTGGAAAAAAAAAAAAGAAGTGCTCACTAACACGGATGTAGACAGTTTTGCCAACTAAAACATTTAGTGCGGATAGGAAATTTCAACTTTCAAGGTGCCATTTAATTATTTTCATTTTTAAAAATATTTTATAATGAGATATATGAGAATGAGATGAGATAAAGAGAGATGCTCTCTTAGAAAAAAAAAGATAAAACAACAAAATGGTTAAAAGTAAAAACATGGACGACATGGGATATTTAAAAAAAATAAATCCAATTTTCAGTGAGCAGAGACAAACTTTTCCACTTTCAGCTTTGCATGTGTGTCAATCTGAATTATGGAGTTTAAACATCCAACTGTAGGAACATATTAATGAAGGGAGGGAGACTTCAGTCTATATTTAATAGGCTTGAGATTTGATTCAAGAGATGTTTCTGACATTTTTTGAAATTTTAGAAATATATATATATATATATATATATATATATATATATATATATATATATATATATATATATATATATATATATATCACTGCATTATTATTTTTGTGAAATCAGCATCTCTACATGTATTACAGCCATTTAATCCCATTGACTTCCAACACATGCACACCTCATTCTACTTAGAGGTAGTAATTAGCTGAAACCTGAACCAAGAACGATGGTCAAGACTTGCATAGAGAATATGCCAAGACTCATGAAAGCTATAATTAAAAAATAGAGGTCATTGCACCAAATATCGATTTCTGATCTTAATTGCAAACATTAGTATTATGTTGTTTTAAAAAAAAAAAAAAAACGAATTTGACCTTGTTTCTTTGCATTATTTCAGCTCTGAAAACAATGGATCTCGTTTTATTTAGTAGAAAATGTGTCATTTTCTGCTAAATAAACGCTCCCAAGGATATTTTCCAACATTTTTATTTGGAATTGTGGGGGAAATGTCAGTAGTTTATAGACTCAGAATAAAAATGTTCATTTTGTAAGTAGTAAAATTAGAAAAACTGATAATTTTGCAGCTATATATATATATATATATATATATATATATATATATATATATATATATATATATATATATATATATATATATATATATATATAGTACCCCTGTTGATTGTGATGACACCCCGCCCACCCTCCGCAGCAACCCCCCCCCCTCCCGGTTTCAGGGATGGTGTGGTCCAGAACGGGTCTGGTGTGGTCCAGGAAGCTTCGCCTCTCCTCCTCTCCTCTTCTCTCCTCTTCTCTGCTCCTCTCCTCCTCTTGACTAAATCAGCTGACGAATGGTATCTCCCTCCCTCCTCCTCTTCCTCCTCCTCCTCCTCCTCCTCCTCCCGGATGGATCGCGCCGCTGAAGCCGGGCAGCCGAAGCGCTGACACAGGAGCAGGTTGCCCACGGCTCTCGCTCTTCTTCTTCTTCTTCTTCTTCTTCTTCTTCTCTCGCTGGATGCCTGACCGACCGAGCCTCAAGTAGAAAACGAATATATAGAGATATTTACGCAGAAGAAAAAAGAAGAGGAGAAAAAAAAAGAAGAGGTTTCTATACTGGAAGCTACCCGCGCTCCCCCCTTTTCCCCCCCTCACCATGGCTTCCAACTTCAACGACATAGTCAAACAGGGATACGTGAGGATACGGAGTAAGAAACTGGGGGTGAGTACTGTTGCACTTGTTGTCTAGCGCGGAGGTGGAGGAGGAGGAGGAGGAGGAGGAAGAGTTCCTTCCAGTTGTTTAGCATCAGCGGCGGCTGGATTGAGAAAGAGGCTTTAATTGCTCCATAGGCAGCCGTCCTGCTGCGAGCTCTTCAAGAGGAAAAGCAGATTAGAGCAACACGGGCAGCAGCCAAGTTTCATTCAAAATATAAAAATAATTCCAAAAATTAAAAATACTTGGAGGCTGCTGAGATGTTGGAAAGTTGTTTTTTTTTCCCCCCCCTTTGGCTGCGAATCATGTTTTATTCTTTTTCTACCCTGTAACTTTATTTTTTTTTCCTTGAGAAATGGGGGTAATAATGGTAAAAAATCTGGTGGATTTTTTTCTTCAATTGTAACCTATTGAGTGGTTGAGCCATTTGGTTTGATGGACATAAAAGTTAATTTTGCACCCTGCTGCACACCAGTATGGTATTGATTGAGAAATCGCGATATGAGACAAATAATCTCCAAAAAGAGCATCTTTCCGTTATCCATCAATCCGTTGGTCGTTTCCTCGATTACTCGACTCGGTCTGTAAAGCGACAGGAAATGATGACGAGATGGTGATCGGCGGTTTCCCCCCCCCCCACACTGGAATCGGGGAAAATGTACTATTTAAAATGCTGAATCCAGAAAATAGTTGGCAACTATTCGATTAATCAACTAATCAGTGCAGCTCTACGGCCCCGGTAGCCTCCTTCCCGTCTACCGGCCAGCTGGCCCCGAAGCCAAAAAGTACATTTTGGACACTGTAAGCAGCTCTGCATATTTTACAGAAACTATGAAATTGCTGTGCTTACGAAGAGAGAGTGAATGAGTTACAGTCATTTAACCTATAATCTCGCTTTTTCACTTCCACTTCCCCAGTAAAAGTATTTGACTTTAACCACATCCATAAAGCGTAAGTCACTCACCCCTCAGCACCGCGGGCTACTGTGGAAATTAACACTAGATTCTAGGTTGGACAACCTAATAACAGCACTGTAATGTTATTAATCACTGCACATATTATCATTAGCCTGTTATCAGTCAGCGCGGCCTCACTGTTCTGCCTTTCGTCTTTCTCCCAGCCGTGATGAATTACTCCCAGTATTGGAAAGTCTCATTGTAATCCGGCTGAATCGGTGTGATGGCAGCATCTCAATGCCTTGATAATGGATTTCCATTGAGATACAGCAAAAGGGGGTTGGTGGTGGTGGGGGGGGGGGAGGGAATAGCTTGACTGCCTAAATTGAAACGAATGATATACTGTATATTCAATTACGAGCGCCTTATTGTCTGACTCATGAAGCCATCTGCTTTTGTTCGTACTTCCAGCTCATTACGTTAACAGAGCATGCACGCGCCCCTCCCTCCTCTGATGAAGTGTGATGATGGAGGCTAATGACAGCTGCCTCCTCGTCACACCGTCACCTGGCTTCATCAACGCTTCCCGCGGATTCCGGGTGCGATCTTTGATTACTCTTTGGCGAGCAATCGCTCACAATTACCAGGATCCTTTAACCGCCCTTAAAGCAAACTTTTCGGACGTCAAGGGCCCTGAACCCTGACACAGATTAGGCCCCAATTTGCGAAGATTTTTGCTTTTTTATGCTTTAATTTATGCCTTTGTAATTATTCCTTATAGTTCTATAGTTGTACCTATTCTATTGGTGATTTATTGTATAATCTGCATTAGTGTAAGATCCTGGATGCCTTAATATCCCGTTACATCCATAATGTATTCATCCATCTATCTATCTATTACAGATGATGCAAAATAGGCATTAAGTGTCATCGTATTACAAATAGATGCAATTAATGCAAAAATAATTAATTCTAATTACCCCCCCAATGACCTTTGGTGGTCCCTGAACCCCACTTTGAAAACCACTACCTTAAAGGAGCTCATTCCAGATTAATAACATTCAAATCAGCTTGTATCCAATTGGATCAGTTTATGCACAGTATTTCTTACATATGTGGTATAAGTGTAGCTAGATGCATTCAGAGAAAGGCGCATGTGTGTGTGTGTGTGTTTGTCTGTGTATGTGGGGAGTCTATGACTTTGAGGACACATGCTGCGTTAGCCTTGCATGAGGTATGGAAGCCTCATCTCTGCCAGCTCCACATCTCATCCTGCTGTTTGCGGAGAAAAAAAAAAAAAAAAAAAAAACTGTTTGTGTCCTGATCCCGATCGCCCACTCCCTCGGCCCTCCAGCCGCTCGCCAACGTTTCATCATCGGAAAAGCCACGCTGAGATAGCCAGTGGACCCCAGTGTGGGCAGGCAGAAAAAAAAGTGTTTATCAGTCCACGCTAGGGTTAGTTATTCTCGTTTTGTATCCGATGGGGGGGGGGGGGGGGGCAACAGCAAAGGAAGGTGCCTGAATCAACAGGCATTGACGCGCCTTAATTATTCCTCTTGTTTGATTTTATACACGCTCATTGGTGCTGAATGTGAGTCATGGCCGGAAAGATACACATCAGGGTGGGAGCGAATCGGTCATAACTGACTAAAATCCCCAAAAAAGAATTTATAAGACCTTTTTTGCAGCATGAACCCAAATGTTCTATTTCATTTTCTTTTACCCACTGATGACTCAAAAGCTGTTTTATGTTCATGGCTATGAAAGGAGACTTGAGGCATCATTATGTTGTCAGAGCAGAAGGATAAGGAAGATGTCGGATTCATCATCAGAAAAGCCCAAAAAAAATTGGTCCATCCTGTCAGTGTTGGATCATTTGAAACGGGTCAATACCTCCTGTGCTGATATGATACCTCATTTTTTTTTTTTTTTTTTTACACCGGTGTTGTCGAGGATGAATTGCACTTTGTGTTTAATTGCCCTTTATACAGTGACTTGAGGAATTTTCCAGTCGAGGAGATTCAGTCGAGTTGGCTTTTTTAATGTGGGGGATTTTTTTTTTTTTTGTTTTGGTGAAATTTATAGGAGACGCTTGGCAGCGGAAGACAGAGAACACTGTTCCCATCATAACAAGACATTTCCGCCTCGTAAACTCAACCCTGTTCCCTTTTGAATCTGCAGAACTGTACATCATGATTTGTCAAGTAGCCATCTTGGTTATTGTTGTCTGGGGTCTTGTAAGACCGTAATGGGCTCGGCAACAGAAAAGTTGCACATCGAATAAATAAATAAATAAATACATTTGGAAAAAAATCCATCAGATACCACGAGTACTTCTATTAATTAGGGCTGCACAACATGAGGATGTGAAATAACATTATTCAGTATTGCAGTATACTTATATCGACTATGACGATTCTTACTTATGAAACAAGCAAAAATGTATGTAGCTACGAATTACAGATGTCCCCTAAATGTCTCACAAGCGTGCATTGCCTATATCATGTACCAGTGTTCCTTAAACGCCTCATATGCAGGCTGCTGCTAGCGGTTTTGCTGCTCTCGACCTCGTTAATGCGACCGTACTGTTCAATTCTGCGGCTAATCACCCGCTGTGCATTCGAACTTACACTAGTTCTTCTCAAGCACTCTTTTAGCTGCTCCTCCTTCTTTTTTTAATTCATCGCAGGCTCCTATTGCGACGTTGATGATGAAATAAAGATTCATTGGTCAGCCCTGCTTTCAATACTTTGAAAAATATGAAAGATTTTTTCTGCAAAACATCAACAGCGTCTGTTGTATATTTCATCAGACAGAAACAAGCACACAGAAAACAAATACTATTGAAATATCAATTATTCTCTCTGTTATTTTTCTCCATTTATCCATTAATCGTTTGAAATGTCACAAAATGCAAAAAATAACTGTTGTTCCTAGAGTCCCTAAGCTCCGGGGAGCATTTTTAAATTGCTGTTTTACTGGCACAAACAGTCCAAATCTCAAAGATAGAATATTTATTTACACACAAATGGCAAATCTTCACGGTTAAAAAAAAACAAACGCTTCTGATATACGCTGTGTAATTATCGCAGCTCTTCAAATCAAAGTTATTTAATGGTAAAGGTCTAAAAAGGAGAATGTCGCCTGAATAAGACCAGAGAGGACTATCTCACAGACAAAAATCACAATTCTGACCGAGCCTAGTTTCCAGTGGTTTGATAACCAGCCCCGACTGTCACATCAGCTCAATTCAGTGCAAACTTCATCTGCCCAGCTTTTAGGCCAGAAAGGTCCTGTGTGTTTTTCCCTCCTCGTGATTGTTATTTAATGTTTTTTTTTTAGCGCTTTAAAAGGTCCCTCAAATACCACATATCAAGACTTTGCATCACATTTGACCTTCTAATGCTCCCACCCCGGTCTCTATTGTAATGCTGTGCCATTTAAAATGTTTTATGCATTATTTTTTATTAGAAAGTCGTACAGTTGAATGGTTCCCTTTATGCGATATGCATTAAAGTTGCCACACCAACAGCTTTGGCTGAACTCATCAGCATCACTCAGTTCGATTGGCTCATTTCCAAACTCCATCATGTGTGAAGGTTGAGGCCACGAGGTCAGGTCTGTGTTCTGCCGAGTGATCAAATTACCAAACAGGGCACTTTCTCTCCCGTTTTTTTTTTTTTCTCTTTCTCTACTTTCCTTTTTTTTTTTTTTTTCCCCGGGACATTTGTTTTCTTTTTTTTTCCACTGACATGAATAGCAAACGATTTCCTACATTAGCCAACTTTCTTTGTCTCTTTGTTGGCCGACGAGACAACGGCGTAGTGTTCTTGAATGCACAAGTAGTCTCTCTTTCTGTTTTTCGTTTTTTTCTCACATTCCTCCGCCTCTTCTTCCTCACCTTCACCCCCCCCCCCCCCCCCTCACGTCTCACCTGTACTACCCACACTTCACAGTGTCTCTCATCTCCTCTCCCCTTTTTAATCGCTCTTCATCTTTTCTTCCTTTTTTATCCGGCCTTCTCTGCTACCCCTCCACCACCCCTTTCTCGTTCCCTCTCTCTCTCTCACCTTTCTCTCCTTCGCTGGTTTGCAGACAGCTGAGAGAGTGAGCACAAAAGCATCCTATTCATCACCCCCACACTGCACCCTCCATAACCCCAACAGGCTATTCCCCCTGACACAGTGCAAAGCCACACACACACACACACACAAACCAGCTTGGATCAACATTGAAGAATTGGCAGAAACATGCACCCGACAAACAGGTAAACAATCTGCTGCCAGAGAACAGTGTGTGGATTCTCAATTAATTTTAATCCCATGGCTTTGTACCATACTGTTGTTTTTTTTGTTTTTTTTTAATAATAGGAAGACAAACTAAATCCCCCAAGAACATTAAAAGCTGAAATACAGCAGCAGCGATACCACCAACACCTTTTCTTCTTCACCCTTTCATTGGGGGAAAAAAAAAAAAAAAAAAAAAAAAAAAAAACAGCTGACGCTATCAGAAGGGCGGGCTTCTCTCTGAAGGCTGAATAACATGACCTTTGGGTAATTCGGGTGTCAGTCTCAGTCCAGGTGCACGCCGCCCGGGTTTAAGATCACGCGGTAAATAGGAAAAAGGTCAGAATACTTTTCTTCAGACCTTAGCAAAAAAAAAAAAAAAAAAAAAACACAAAACGGTCGGTTCAAATTAGCCGCAGGTGAGTCTGGCCGCCATTCAGTCCGTCCGTTCGCAAACATGTTTTGACACTTCAGAGGGGACGCAGTTCAGATGCTGGCTCAGAGGGAGATGTAATATTTTAAGAGGACGCCGAGCACTTAGGCTTCACGCGGAGAGAGGCTTTTATATTCGAGGAAAATGCGCCGTATGAATAAGACGAGTACGATTCCGTCTCTGCGTCATTCCGGACATTTTAAGCAGCTATAATTAGTATTTTTTCTTTTTTATATTAGCAATGGATCCCAGTCATGAAGCCGCGGAGAATTAGGCCTCTAATCTGCTGGGTTTTTTTTTAATGGCTTTCAGCTAATAGACCTTTTTCGCGGCGGCCATATTGACACGAAACAGCATGTGAACAGGTGTTACCAATGAGACTAATTAAGGTTGCGTTCAGGTCACACAGAGTCAGGTTGCTGCTATTGTGCGTGTTGTTGGCTCCCTGGGAAGGCTCCTCTGCACCAAATGGAACACAACCTTGATTAGTATCGTTACTGACACCTGTGTTTACCTGCCATTTCATGTCAATACGGCCGCCTTGAAAAAGGTCTATTGTTTCAGTTCCACTGTCTGCAATTTAACTGTTTTGGTTCATGCTCACAGCTCTTTATAGGGTTATTTTTTGGGGGGATGCAGTCTGGGAGAATAAATTCTAAAAGGCAATAACAAAATGACAAAGCTGAGGTTAGTGTCTATAGATCGAGAAGAAAGTGGAGCGGTGAGGAACTAAAGAGATATTTATTAAAGACCAACATTCATTAGGTGAACACAAACACTAATCCAAATAAATTGGCTACTAAATTGGCAAATGTATGATAACACATTATTTTCATATGAACTTAGCATTGAGCAGTATATTACTGAGATCATTTGATGTCTTACGTATTCACCGGAGCTTAAATCTGTGTGTTCTAAAAGAAACAAAGTCTGACAGATTATTTATTTAGGGTGCAGGTCACAACTTGCTGGATTGTGTATTTGAGTTTGAGAGTTTGATGAGGGAAACCGAAAAATACCATTAGCCGCGTAGCAGTAGCTGAACAGCTAGTCTGGAAACTACCTAGTGAACCTAGTGAATGTACTGTATGTAGCTCCAAGATTCTCCCTCCTGTTAGCTCTCCTTTTGGTGAAAAACATGTCTAGCTGCTACTTTAAGTGCTTCGTTACGCTCCCCAACAAACGCCGTTTTGCTAACTTTGTCTACCCGCCCTGACAGACAGTCGCACATATAAGTTTTCAACCTTTTTTATCGCCAAAAACAGCTGTGTCCGAAAATAACATTAGCGGAGCAATGAGTTTGAACCAAAAGCACTGAAAGTAGCGGGCCGGAAACCCAAAAGAACACTCCACAGAGCTCAGGGGAGCTGCGGCGTTGAGCGCTAGGCTAATCCTCCGCGGGTACGTAACTATGAGCGAGCATATTCACATTTCATTCACATTCAAATTCCCAAATTCCCCTTTCAAGCTCACTGCTGATGTTTTCAGACTTAACTGTGAACAATGACTTTTCAAATCAGATGGAAGACAATTCTGGGATCCAGAGGCCGCTATAGACCTTTTTTTTTCCCTGACAGCAGCCACATTGACATGAAATAGTAGGTAAACACAGGTGTTACCAACGATACTAATTAATGTTCCGTTCAGATCAAACAGAGTCAGGGTGCTGCTATTGTACACGTTGACTCACTGAAAAAGAATCTGCTACACCAAATGGAACAGAACCTTAATTACTAGCGCTGATAACACCTGTGTTTAACTACTATTTCATGTCAATATGGCTGGCGTGAAAAAAGGTCTATTGGGCATCTTATGACCCTTTCACTCCAGACAAAAAGGCTCCACTAACACTCACTAACATCTGGCTTTTGTCTGCATGGGAAAAGCTGCCATCAGCATTCATTCCCGGGTCTCTGGAGCCGGAGCCACTAAATACCCGTGAAGTGGCAGTGAAGTAGACATGACATGCAAATTTTTTCGCCCCTTTTTCCGGTGCGATGCGCTGACGCAGATGTCTGAGAATATATGGTCTCATCCATATGCCGATGTATGGTGTCTTTAATAACAAAGTAATACATAGTTATATTAGAAAGCAACCACAGCCCATCACTTTATATCCACGCAGACTACACTCAAAGAAATAAAACATAAGATCAAATAAAGTTATTTAAATTGGAAGTAAATCAGATGATTAGATAAATTCATCTTAAGAGCTAAAATCATACAGTTATTTTGAAATTACTTTGGATTTTTTTAAACATTATAATGTTGAATTTACTAAAATCACTCCGTTAAATATACTAAAAAAGTATTTGTTTTAGTGCTTAAATAAATACCACTTCACATAATAGAACTCTTCATTTTCTAAATAACTCTCAACTAAATTTGATTAAACAATATTGAATATCCCTTAAAACTTTTACTGATGTTAAAATATATCAGAATTTCTTTGTTTTATTACTAGAAGTGAGTGTTTTAAATATTTTTTTAGATAAATACGTAAAATAAAGTATAATACAGCAATTTTTCATTTCTTTCAGTGTAGTGTTGTTCCGATGGACGATAACATTGATTCACAGATTCTTACAAAGCACTATGAGAAACAAATATAGCCATTAGCGTCAATGCTAGCTGCAATATGTGATCAATAACTGATAAAACACAACATTCACCTGCCCAGCTCGCTGCTGGTAAATCAGAACCACCACAGCCAATAATACACCTTACAGTCTATGGGCTACACACAGCATGGCTAAGGTTATAATGCTAGCCATGCTCGCTACTGCTTTCTCGCACGTTCGTGATGTTGAACATGACACATGAGAAAAAAAAACACAACACAAAGGCAAACATGTCTACTGGCAATGGGAAAAGAGTCAATCACCTGCATCATTTGCATATGAGTACACCTGTAGTATCCTGGCCTGCACAGCCTTGTCTCGCTTTTGCCTGCATTTAAAATCAAGTCAAAATGAAATTTTAAATTAACTTGGATCTAGAAATAAATATACAATACACACACATACACACACACACATTACACTGCAATGTTTCTCTGCTATCCATAATAATGAGATTAAAATTGAAAGGGACAAAGTTGTACTCTACTGCTTACTACATTAAAATGCATAATGTCTGGTCCGGAATGAGGAGGAGTGGAAACACAATCAGCCAGAAGTGTGGATGTAAACAAATAATCGGTAAACCAATAACTGGGGCTGCAGACGGAGAGAGTTATTCATCATTCAAACGCGAGGATATCATTTGCAAAAAAATATAAATTACAGTCCTGTTTATACATTTACAAAAGGGATTTGGGGTGTTTGAATTACTGGGGGGTTTTTTTGTTGTTTTTTTTTTGCAATTGAACCGTTTCACAATCCTGGGCGTGCATACAGTTATTTTCGAGAGAGAGAAAAAAAACTGTAACTGCAAAAACCAGAACACTTGTTAGACGCTCGCTTTTTTAGAAGCTTCATGTGTGACAGGAGATTCCATAAACAGCACAGATGTGACATTATCACATGCCGATATGCAGCAGAGTTTGACAGTAAGAAATTGGCAATTGATTATTTGATGCAACGCTTAACCGGCTATACTGATTCAGTGGTTGGATAATAATTATTTAATGCTCACTCGTGAGATTAATTTGTGTATCTCTATGTGTAAACACACACACACACACCGGGTCAAATCCATTTGGAGCTTTCTAGTACTGTAAAGGTGTTCCTGGCGGTTTTAAACCTATTCACAAAATGTTTTGAAATCAATTCGTCAGCTTGTCCACTTTCCATTAGCTTCAAGCAACACTAAATAACTTTCAATAGTTGTTAAAGGTACTGACCAAAAAGCCAATTTTCCCAAAGTACTTTTTCAATAAGTATGCCAACAATCCAGACTCATAAGCGTAAAAAAAAAACCAAAACAAAACACTTCTGTCATGTCGGCCATTAAGCGTCCACGACTCCAAACCCTGCATCTGTAGACGGAGGTAATAAACCTCCGTAATGCTACGTTATGAGACCTTTGATAACCCCGGCTTGCAGCTTACAGCGAACGCCGATAAAGACATTACCGTGCATATAAAGCTTTTTTTTTTTTTTGGGGGGGGGGGGGGGGGGTCTATTTGCTTATGAAATACAGTGACAAAATCAAGAGTTATTACTCT
Source organism: Lepturacanthus savala (assembly GCA_030544235.1). Taxonomy (NCBI): domain Eukaryota; kingdom Metazoa; phylum Chordata; class Actinopteri; order Scombriformes; family Trichiuridae; genus Lepturacanthus; species Lepturacanthus savala. The sequence goes on along the minus strand of CM060476.1, from coordinate 6,936,193 downwards.
TTAAGTACATTTCTGGACCCCTCTGGTGCTCTATTTCCCTCCCTGGCTACAGTAAGTCCCTCATTAGCACTTATCGAGTGTTTTATTTCTCTTTTGTCTCACTCGGCTGTTTTTGGCTTACAAATGGGTATTTGTGTTCAGTGCGGTGGCCTTTACATGGACAGAGTGTATTGTAATGGTGTGGGGTAATCCCCCCCACCCCCACTCCACCCCCCCCCCCCCATTGTTGGCGCGCGAGCACCCACCAAAGCAGCGGCAAAGAAACAGAGAATAATGTGTCCATTGTCCAGGATGGCACAGCCTTTTAAGATAGGATCTTGCCACCTCCACACACTCGCTATTAACAATGACAGGCCGTCCAGATTGGTGGATGTCAGGAGATTTTTTCTTTTTTTTTCCTCCTCCCCGGGAACTGTACTTGTCAGTGGAGCGTAGAGGGGGACGGTAACTGTGTTAGACTTTCAGCGTGGACCAACGGGACGAGGGTTGTGCAAAGAAATCAGATTATATCAATTAGGAAATCATTAGAAACCAGAGCAGATAAGAGATCTTTAAGAGGCTTAGGCTTTTGTTTTTGTGCATTTGCCTTATGGGGGCACATAAGCCTAGTTCTTTTTTTTTTTGGTTGTTGTTTTTGTTTTGATATATTTTGTTGGACTGCATTAATCCACTGATATGCAGGGTTATACATTGTGTGGTCATTTCCTTTTAGTTTTCATCAGCTTCCTTCATCAGACAACGACCAGAAGACAAATTACCAGCTCGTATTGGTCCTGATGAATTGCATCTCTAGCAGGATATGGGAACAACAGCCTAACAGTCGTTATTCTTAGTGAAAAATGTGCCTCTATTATATAGTCGCTTTCATAAATAAATCTCTGCCTGGACCTCATTTGAACATGTCACGTCATTGATTTCTGTTGTTCCTAATTATCAAGAAAAAGCTTGTTGCGTACAGGGACAAATGTTTTTTAGCAGTTAGTAATGTACCTTAGAAAACTGGCGGCTAATAACGCTCTTTCCTATCAACACCCTTTTCTTTCCCTCGCTCAACGTTGCACGCTCTAAATAACCAGAGAGGATTCAACTTTCAGACGCTGCCACTTTCAGTTTTCGCCTCTGTCGCCGTCTCCTCTGTCTGTTTTTGTCTCTCTGCCTGAAAATCCGCCTGAAAACACATGTCACATGCCGGAACTGTCCATAACAGCTTTGCGTTGCCAATGTTTTCTGATGAGCTGCATTGTAAAGTGCAAAGTTCTTTAATCCTATGGGGGGGAAAGGTCACAGCTCGGTAGCAGAGACTCTCTTCATGGCTATTTAATCCTTCCAATCACAGCAGATCCTGCACCCTGACAACACACCAGACACTTGAGTCAACACCATACATGTAAGAAAAAGCAGAATGAACAACCATATTGTCCCAGTGCTTGTTTTGCTCAGTCTTTCATTCTTATTTGGTACATTAAGCATTGTGAACATGGAAAGGACTGTTGAAACCACAGGGAATTATTACAGATTCTATAGTTTCTCTTAGTTTTAAAAGGTGGAATGTGTTGTATGATTTAGTGGCATTTAGCAGCATCTAGTGAAACAGACCTGGCAGAAATGGAATATAATGTTTAATAGTATATTTTAATGGGTATTATGGTTGCAAAGGGGAAGAACAAGTTTGGTAAATTTCCAGAAACTCACTATGGGAAGTTAAGCTTGAAAATATTCAGTATTTAGCACCTAACGTACCAGCTACCTAGCTCCTGTACAAATACATTTTTATTTAACATTTGCAAGTTAAACATTAATACCCTTATAGATTAAATATATTTACCCCATAATATTACCAAAGATTACTTCACTGCTGTGAGATAGTAACAGCACAGTGTTTGGGAGTTGATGAAATGTGTTATTTGCTGTGTTTGATGAGGGAAACCAAAAAATACCATTGGAATAGTAGTAGCGGCCTAGAAACAGCTTAACAGGTAATGCATCCATTGTTACGACTATGGGAATAATGATGATGGGTGAATTTTCAAAAATGTTGAATTATCCCTTTAATTCTGGTTGTTTAGCCAAGATTATGCTACAATATATTTCCCCCAACTATATTTATATATATTTTATCACGTTTATTCCATATATATGTCTGTTATTTCCCATGGAATGTTTCCAACTTTGAAAATTCCTGTAATTTTGCAACCCTAATGGGCATTTAATTCAATTAAAATAAGATTTGTTGTGTTTTTGTTACCTTAGTGTGAGTGATGGGGAGTGGTCCCTGTCCAGAGACCTCAATGTTGCACCACCATGTTTCTACAGTAGCCCAGAATGGACAAACCAAACAGTGGCTCTAAGCCAAAAAACGATTGAGGCTTGAATAACACAACATTACAATCTGGAAAAAAAAAAAATAAGCAAGAAAAAAAAAAAAAAATCTGTCAGATTTAGTTTCTGTCGGAGTTTTCAGGTTCATCTGTGCATATTAATTGAAAGTGAAATACATGAAAAGGCCCATTGTGTCAAATTTTTCTTTATACTGCAAATGAATCGCCAATTTTAGCCTGAACCCATTGATTCAAGCTTCAGTGAATATGTAAGACCTCTCAGTAATATACTGCAGGACCTGCTGTATGTGTTCTGATATCACAGAACTGAGAACAGACTGCTGATACAGTATTTATTCAAGTTATTATTACTGTTAATATGAATAAGAACATTTCAATGATGTCCGAACAACAAATTGGATGCTCAACTAAATCACTGTGCCTGTTATAGGACGTGTTATAAGATGTTATACAAGAGTATCTCCTCTAATACCTGGTTCACTCACAGTTTAATTTATTATTACTGTAATAATATAAGCCGTGCGATTTTGAGAAGCGACTGTATTATTGTTCCATATCTAATCCACATATTTCACCTCTGTGGCTCTGGCTTCACAGTTCTCCGTGGTACTGTATCGCTTCATAGTGCGGATACAGTACACTAGAGACTCACCTATAAAACACCAGGCGTAGAAGAATCTATCATAGCTCCATTAACACTTCTGCTTCATCCTCCTCTCCTCGCCTTCCTCCCCTCATTAATCAACAGACCAGCCCCCGGGACTCGACTCTGCAGCTAAGCTCGCTTTCAGTTCGTCGGCGTATGTGCGAGTGTGAACGTGGTCCGTGGGCATTGTGTTTATGCATATTATGCACGTGTGTTTTCGCGGGTCTCTGAGGGCGCGGGTGTGTGTCAATGTTCACTTTCAAGGTCGGTTTCCGTTATGTAAGAGACGCGCGCCACGAAATTCAGGACTAAAATCCGTCCCTCTCAAACCGGGCCCAGTACCGCGCCAAACAATGCAACGCACCTGCCGGGCCCGTCAAATGGCACAGTTCAGATGACGGCTATATAAAAGGTGACAAATTTCCATATTTGGAAAGTGGGTTGGGTGGATGGATAGATCACAACTTGCACAAAGTGGGCCTGGTGGACGTTTGCTGTAGGGGACCATTGTTCGTTTCCCTCTGCAAAACCACAAGAGTCACCGTAGAGGCGGTTTTTGGACACTTTAGGACCTTTCTCTAATCCTAATAAAGCGTTTTTGTGCCTACACCTAACCAGACATCGAGTGTGTAGTTTCTGGCAGCGTCTAGTAGCGAGGGTCAGATGGCAACCGGGTGCCCCAGGTGTGTAGGAGAACATATGGTGGCCGCGAAGTACATGAAAGGCCGTCTCTCGACTCATTGTTCGTTTTTTTCCCCCCATTCTGAGTTATTGTAGAAACACGGTGGGCTCCACTCACCGTGTAGATAAAAACGGCTCATTCTATGGTGATAAAAACCAGACAATTCTTATTTTTATTGAATTATATGAGAATTAAAACATAATTGTGAACATTAAATTCCATTTCTGTCAAGTGTGTTCCGCTAAATGCCGCGCTGTAGCTTTAACGATAACCACACCATAAAACCCCGCCGGTGCTGCACCTTTACCTGACGATGGACCAGCAGGTGTGTCACACACTTTCGGTGTTGCTCAGAACCCGCATTCAAATTCGCCGTCCAGAGCAATTGTGTTTCCGCTGTCAAAGCCGCGCGCAGCGTATCAAAAGCGGACCCTGTGAAGTTATTCTTAGGCAAAAAAAAAAAAGGCCCTCCTACCTTTTTTTTTTTTTTATATTTGAATCACGATCCATAATGAGTTCTTCTCCTGCTACCTTTCATCAGCCTGCTTGCCAAGCACATTCAGTACAGTGTGCAGCCAAAGATAGCCTCAGCTGTGCGTGCATGTCTATGTGTGTTAAGGGGCTTGTCTTTGTGTCTGTGTTCTTAATTTACTCAACACGGTGCATAAGTAAACATTATTATGGGTCTTGCTAAAGAAAAATAATTAAAAATGACACCTGAGCTGCTTTAAATCAAAGCGAATAGCCTCGTTGAATAATGTAAATTCGCCCGGGCTGTTGACTAAACAAGGCTTTTTTTTATGTGGCTGTTTAATTGTGAGGCTCTGTATTATTAATGTGTTGTAAAAAGAGAAAACCTTGACCTTGCAGTCTTGCGTAAGTGAGGGGGATGGAGGGGGGTATTAAAAAGAAAAAAAATCAGTCCATATGACCCCTGTCTGTGTGGGAGCTCTGTTTGTTTCTGTCTGTTTGGAGATGAATTTCTTGCGCTCCGCTCTCCTTCCCTCCCTCTTCCTCTCTCTGGAGAGTTCTTTTAATAGTAAGGAGGTGACAGTTTACCTCTCGCTGAGTACCGGCGTGACAGTTTGGTACCTGTCCAGCTCAGCACGCTGGCATGAAACACCACGGATGACTCTCTTATGTCCCATCGCTGGTGGAGGAATGTGTTCAGATCCTTTCGTACCAACGCAGCAATTTCATCACATTCATCACATTAAGTCCTGCATGAAAAAAACTTATTTATCTAAAAGTGCTACTTGTTTCACTGAGCAGCATCTGTCGTAGCTGCTAGAGCTAGTTTCAGCTACTTTATATACAGTTAGCCTCGTTTAGCCCACCGGTTCCCAAATGAGGGGTCGCGGAATGATTAATGGAAGAGGATAGAAGAGAAAAAAAAGTTCTGATACACAAATCTGTTATGGACTTGGTAAGATATCGGCTCATTTAAACATTTACTGAAATGAAACCAGGTGAGAAGTTTAGAGGGAAAAAATCTCTATTTGTTGAAGCTATTAACAACTCAAGGCATCTGAAATGTGACCCGACTACATTGATTTTTGTAGGATGCCAAAAAAAAAGTTGAAACTACTGGTCTGTAACTATGTGTTGTATTTTAAAAAGCTTGTTATATCATCTGCATGTGAAAAAGTAACTGAAGCTGCTGCTTGCCATCCCTGCGTTGTATGGAAAATAATCATAAAAAAAAAGCATTCCACTCCATTCTAATGATCCAAACTGACCTCAAATGCAGGCTATGGCACAACAACTTTTAATATTTCCTCAAGAATTTTTATTCAGGAAATGAATTTTGCATATACTGGGCCAGAGGAAGCGGAGCACCCAATAGTAGCCTCAGTGGCACTTTGAGCCGATCAGTTAAAGGTCATAATGCAGAAAATAATGTCTTAAAGCAATCGAAAACATGCGATTACTGGACGAAGTGTGGGAGCGAACTACATAATGGAAGGAATACGGCGAACCTCTGACCCTTCATGGATTGTAGCAGTAGCCTAGCATGCCGACGGATTAGGACTTGGCTAATTTAACAAAAGGAAGTTTGAAGTGCAGAACAAGCATTTGGATCAACAATAACCATTGTTACCCCCCCCCCCCCCCCCCCCCCCAAACACACACACACGTACACACACACCTCCCACCCTCTCATTCCCCTCTTATGTTCCCGCTCTCATTTCAGAGAAATGTCTTTTTGGGCGAAGTGATAATTGCATTCCACAATGATTTCATGCTGGGACACACAGTGACACCGAATCACAGCCCACTTATTCCAAGGGAGTGTGTTCTTTGGGAGGAAATGAGACAAAAACAATATGACAAACTTCATCGGAGTCCCTTTCTTTGACGTAAAAAAGCGCACCGGCACATTTTTTTCCCCCCTTCCCCTTTGCAGACACACGCGCACACACGTGATTTGCAGACCGAAATGCGGCTGAGTCAAGTTAGTTCCAGTAAGCACAAATCTCTGCCGCTTTTTCCCGGTTTGCGAGGGGAATAGTCGTTGCAGACACGGAGCCCGCCGCTTCCCCCGGCTAACCGTATCAGAGAAGCAGCCCCCGAAACATCAGTGAGCGAGCACCTCTTTAGAATTAATCCTCGGGGGACTGCGCCAATGCATGAGGATTACTGCTTTTAGGGCTTTCCGATGAAATTCAAATAACACACACACAAAAAAAAAAACGCTTCGCACAAAGTGTTCCGGAGAACACTCCTGCATTTCATAATATCCTGCTAAACATGCAAATATTTGCTGGAACACTGCTCGGTGCCTCATTCAATTTCACAGTCTTTATTTATATGATAATCAAGTGGTCAGCTAAGGGTAATTAAAGCTGGGCAATTGGTGGAGTTGCCTCATGGCTGTGGGCCGGGGGGGGGGGAACCAAGAGCTCCTTTTCATCCTCTTACTTTATATTCTCTAGCCGGTCACTTGTGAGGCACTGTATTTGGTTTCCATGTAACAACCCCCTCACCTGTTGGCCTAGATGCTAATTTCATCTGGAAGCCCCATGGCGACACGAGCTCGTGCATACTAAAGTGGGGAAAAAATACAGCCGTTGCCTACATCGCAGCTCGGCGTGTTTTTTTTTGGCGCTTTTTGTGCATTCGGAGCACGTCCTCGTCATTTTATGGATTTAGTTCAGTTTAGCATCCAGCTAAAGGATACACAGCGGCGGACGACCCGTTCCAGTCCTGTGAAAGAAAACAACAGCGCGCCGTGTTGTTGCTCTCTTGTCCGCCGTGGTCTCAGGACGCTTGTCGGCGAGGGTATTCTGCCATAGTCAAATACTCCTTTGTCTGCGTGTTATTGTCTGTGAACGCTCCGGCCTTGTACATGGATTAAATGGAAATTGCTGTGTGTGTGTGTGTGCGTGCGTGCAGAGGATTGCTGACTAAAGCTGTAATACATAAAGAGGTTTGGGTGAGGGACGGTTTAAAGAGCAGACAATTGTCATAATGATGACTTAAAGTAAAATTATCCCGCTGTTAAAATGTTTTACACATGCATGCGAGTCCACCGCAGCCCCCTGTACACTGTAGCCAACAATATTGACAGTGGGCGCCTGCCAACCTACTGTAAGTGTCTTTAGAATCAATAGCAGCTCAAATATACGATGGAATAACTTCACCACACTGACAGCGTTATTAAATTTTATTGGTAGATTATGGGATTATGATTGGGGTGTTAAAACAAATAAAACCTCTGTTGTTTTTTTTTTGTTTTTTCCCTTCATGCCTATGTCAGTTTGAATCTTCCTACGTCCGGTACCGTAGGGCGGATGCCGGTGAAGCCATAGTCTAAGCTCACACGAGCCCTCGAATCAAAGTCATTCCCTCCCTAGTCCTCTTCGCTCGCTCTCTCTCTCTCTCCCTCACACCTGAGAGAGAAACTTCAATATTGACCTACATCTCCTCTCAGAATCATTTGGCTGCTATTTTTGTGCTGTGCTTAAAAATTGCTCCACGAGCCGTGATGGCTGTGTGACATGTTAAGTAATGTCTTCCGGCTCGAGGCAGCCCGGCATCGGTCAAACATCCTTCCTGTGCAGCAACAGCGAACCTTTTCTTTCTTTCTTTCTTTTTTTTTACTTTTGTACTTAACAATGTCATTCCTATGAGAATTGGAAGGTTTGAAAAAAAAAAAAAAAAACAGTTGTTATGCCCGAAATCTGGGAGAAGGCGAAGAGAGATTCCTTTTAACTAAAAAGGTAGTCTGTGACCGTGAGCTACTCGCAAAGCTCTGACCACCAAATCCTATTTAAAAGCATAATTTATCATGAATCTAATGGAGGGCTGTAGCCAGTTGCCTCCATGGCTCTGGCCTGTTCTGACACATCATTTTTTTCCCCCCTCCCAACTGCTGCTACCATGATCATTTTCGTCAAACTTTCTCTTTAATGGCTGTGAATGGGGGTGGTGACCAGTGGTGTGCACAGGGTGGGGCAGGGGTGGGGGGGCGGTTGCCCCCTTGTGGCCCAATTGTTGAAAAACAAATGCTAATATGCCCAAAGTGCTCTCTAGGAGCCAAAACGCATGCTAAAGTGCCCTCTACGAGCCAAAATGTGTGCTAAAGTGCCCTCTAGGAGCCAAAATGTGTGCTAAAGTGCCCTCTTGGGACTCGCTCCGCGGCAATGAGACTGCAGAAATCAGCGGTCACATTGACTCCCTGAAAAACGTTAGCGAGAAATATGGATCTGTTGCCATCTTTGTGGTGAATGAATTTGACATGACTTGGTCGCAGCTGGTGTTCACCTGCTGGCATTTCCGGAAACATATTTCCGTGCGCTGCTTGGCTGAAAAACTGACATCGGAGTAGCGCGACTGCCATGTTGGAGCAGGGCGAGCGAAAACAAACGCGCCGTCCAACTCGCATTAAGTCACCACGGGGAGACCGATGGTGTCGTTTGGCCTTTCACACGTTCAGACACTCACTCAGTCATGGACAGACAACAGGGACTGTAGGTCTGTAACCGTGCTCCAGCAAAACCTGTCTTTTCCCCCTGGTGACTCCAAGGTTGAGAAAGCCTGTTCAATGATATTGGAGCGTTAAGCAAACCTACTTTGTTTTCGTCTCTCATGTCTATTTCTTTCTCATCATGCCCTTTTATTTTCCTTCACCCTCTTTTATTAACTGTTACATGGTCATTTTTATGCCACCTGCCCTCGCAGCCTTTGCCGCACCGGGTTTGGCAGACCCTTGACTTTTGGCCGAGGAATCAGCTGGAACCAGTCCGTCATATTTCATGCCACATTGTAACCGGCATCCAGTTTCTACCTATGAATAATACCCTTCATGTAATGCCACACAGTCACAGCCAAGGCCTAAAACGAAATAAGGGTTGCTAATACTATGGTATTACATTTTTTTGGGACCAGTTTGGCTCATGAATGTTTGATGAGGATGTCCAATCATGCATGTAGACACAACAGAGAAATGAGGGACGAAAGAAGAGAGAAGGTAACGACAGAAGGGCAGGAGGAGAGACAGAATGTGAGGAGGGGAGTGTGTATGTGTGTGTGTGTTTGGGATGGAGGAGGGGGGGGGTGTGGGGGGCAGTGATTACTTGCTGCTGAGGTAGCACTGCATTAGACATGAGGATTTGGAATGGCCCAGATAAAGTAATCTATGATTAACTGGGGCGCGGCTGGCTCGCCACCCTGCCAACAGCTGTAGTCAGGGACGAATTACAAAATTATGGGATGTCCCGATATTTTTTTAGATGGGGGAAAAGGGGGAGGGTGGGGTTGAGAGTTATGTATAAAGTCAAAGGTTACAGCCGGCAGTTAAGAGACGAGAGTCACGGAGTAAGCAGCGGTGCAATTAAGACAAACTTTTCCCGTCGTCACATTTGGCCTGAGGGTTGTTGAAGCGGCGGGGCGGTCCTGGGAGGGTTTGGGTCGGGGAGTCGGAGGCCGGGGGTCGCGGCTGGCAGAGTGATCGCTGTGATGATTGCTGTAACAACTGTCTGACGGGATAACAAATCAAATTATAAAGATGGACACCACGGCACAGACCCTGCCGCCGTCTGAAATTGATTGCCAGCACCAGGAGCTGATATTGCTGGGTCTGGTCTGTCATAGTCCATCAGGCGTCATTATCACCAGGGGAACACTAAAGCCTATGCAGAGCTGAATAAGGAGGAAGACTTCATCCTCAGTCCTGCTAGGAGTTTGACAGAAAAGGCAAGCGAGGCAAGTTTATTTATACTGCACATTTCAGAAGCAAGGCACCGCAAAGTGCTCTAAATGAAGCATTTAACGCATTAGAGACAAAGTGCAAACAAAACAAATAGGATCATACAAGTTACAGTGCAGTGTATGAAATGAATAATTATTTGAGTTAATAAAAGGCAAAAACAAACGTCTCCAGCCTTGATTTAAAAAGAACTGAGAGTTGCAGTGGACGAGCAGATTCCTGAGAGTTTCTTTGAGATAATTGGAGCATAAAAACCGAAAGCTGGTTCTCCAGGTTTACTTTTGACTCTGGGGGACAGAAAGCTGTAGCCTGGTTACAACCGTCCTCATCACATGAGCTCACGTTGCTGTTCGCTGTACGTATGCTTTGCGTGGGTTATATGCTGCATCATGTTGATTGTGCTATTCTTGTACTTCGTGGTCCTCTGCAATGTTTGCACACTGTTTTCGTCTCATCTTTTATCTTCTCACAGCCAGACCCTGACCTACTGAGCATACCCCAGAAAACAGAATAAGCAGAACCACTATGTGTCTGTAGCAAATGGTGTCCGCAGCTGTCCGGTTATAATCAGGCCTTTGAGGAGCCAAAGAGCTCCCACGCTTTTAATTTGTAAACGGAGGGGGGCATCCAACATCTCACTGTATCGTGAAGTATCGTTACAATCCTCAGAAGTGGAGTGATGTGATCCACTTTCTTAATGAGGACTCGAGCAGCAGCGTTCTGAATCAGCTGCAGCTGCCTAATTCTTTCAGAGAGACCTATAAAGACTCCATTACACAAGTCGAGTCTACTGAAGATAAATGCGCGGACGAGTTTTTCCAAAGTCCTGCCGAGGCAGAAGTCCTCGGAGACGGATATTAGGCTGAGCCTGGAATCGTCTTATGTGGGCGTTCAAAACTCAAAACACAGACGGGAAAAAAAGCAAAGCAGGTATCTGGTCTCTTAGGGGGGGAGGGGGTTAAATGTTTTCTTTGTAAAGGTTAAAGATGTATTAATTGTTCAGAGTCCTGTTCAAAAATAGCTCAATATGCTAAGTGCCAGCTTCATCATATCTGAAAGGTTTAGGGCTACCTTGATTGAAGTACTCTTCGCCTTGTAGCGTCAGTAAGTGCAGCAGCAATCATCTTTAAATCACAGTTTGTAGGACACATGAATCATCATGAGGTTACAAACCCTTCCCACTTTTGTCCTTTAGCAAAAAAAAAGAAGAAGGTGTGTGTCTATATATATATATATATATATATATATATATATATATATATATATATATATATATATATATATATATATATGAAGAATAGAGTCATTTTCTGCCTCCAAGGTATTGCAATTGCTCTGGAGAATCTAACAGACGGCTATTTTTATACTGCTGTGTGATTAGTCATTTACCTGAAGCAGGCCGTCATTGGAAATCACTTTCATCTCCTCAGACAGTTCCTCAGCTTATCCAAATGACGAGCGATTTGTCTGTCGGGGGAAGGGAATAAAGCCCATATATTTTATTGAGAGGCGAGGCAGTTCCTCAATAATGCCAGAAGTTTGATAATGTTCTGTGACGTGAATGGACTTTGTGTTTGAGGCCACTTACGGAAAATGGTTGAGAACTGAAAGATGGCTCATTATTGAATGTCCCCGAGGTAAAAATTCACCACCAACACCTCTCAGTCATAGGTTTACACACTCCCCCACATGATGTATTCTGGCAATTCTACCTGTCAGGAGCACAAGTTGAGCTTTCAGGCATTTATTGCTAAAAGTATAAAGCTAGGTTATTTTACGTGCTAACGGATCTGCTCTTAGCTTTCTTTTGAACTGTTTATAAGAGCCCATCAAATGGTCCATCTGTCTGTCTATAATCATATTTTGGCTCCAGTCCCTGTTCCGGTTCCCCCCATACAACAGTCTCAGTTTGGTTGTCGAGCTGGTGTTGATGAGCTTGCTTCACCTTGCCAAGTCCCTCCTGAAGTGTTTTCCTCGCCACAGAAAGACCTCCCTAAAAGTGAATGGATTGCCCTTGAAACGTTCTCTCTGGCTCGCTGCTTTTGCTGATGCCTATTTTACACACTGTCTTGCTACAGTATACGTGTAGTGATGCACATTGTGTGAAGACGACGTACTCCACAACTGAAGCAGGATTGTCTTATATATCTGTATATATCTCTATATAGAACAATGTTCTCAAAGATTTCGTGGCATTGAAGGTCGAATACTTTTTTACATTGACAGGCTATATAAAATACAACATGACAAAATGAAAACAAGCTCTTTGTTGGGTATTTTCGCCTCATTCAAATTTACGCTTTTGCTCAAGGTCAGTCAAATTGAATTGTAGTGTTACAGGGAACCAATTTTCAAGCAATTCAATCATACACATTTTCAATGAAATTCAAATTTGGGCTGCGCCACTCCTTTGCCATTCCAATGTTTTCAGTGGATGCTGAGAGTGCTTGAGAAAGATCTCAAGCACTCTGAGGCAGATTCATTTGCATGATATACGACTCCATTCATTCTTAAGTATGCCAATTCCTACAACTGATGCCACCACTACTATTTGCCTTGGAAGAGTGCTCGCAAGAATTATAGTCCTTAGCATTGCTTTGAGTTTTGCATTATAACTTACACGTTCATTTCTTTTGAACTCAGAATATTTTTGCTTATCAGAACGTCTTTTCTTTGTCCTCTCAAACATAGATTTGTCTGATATTGAAGAAAATAGATGAATATTAATCAGTTCTATCTAATATATATTTAGGATTTCCATTTGTATAGTAGCATTTTTAAACACTAAAAAAGATGCTAACTTTTTCAGACCTTGGCAGTCCTTAAGAATTTTTACCATACTGACAGATGAGCACCTGAAAGCCATAAAATAACACAGTGGTTCTCAAAATCTAAAAGGTTTTCTTTTGAAATGAGTCCATTCAGTTCACTGGGATGGATTCACCAAAATAACAAAAATGCAGAGACAGCACATGGATAGACAAAGGACGAAAACCATGTCTCAGCTTCCTATTATGAATGATACATGAAGTGTTTCTGACAAAAGAAATTATATTGAATTATATTCACGGGTTTCTGTAGCTATGCTGATGACGCACAGCTTTATATTATCATGTCTCCTAATGACAAAAGACAAACTGTTGTTCTTTTAAAATGTATTTTAGATATTAGTGCCTCAACATGGCACCTTTTTACGTCTCATCGAGATTTAGAGGATAAAAGACAAAATCATTTCTCTCCTTGAGCAACACAAAGACACAAATGTATGCGGGTAATCTAATAGTATAGTTTTTCCACTGTTAAACTCTCAAAATTATGTTTTTCCTAATGTAGTTTTTGTCTCATATAGAAATTAATACTTAATGTTAGAGAGAGTATATTCGATGTGAAAAAGTTTTTAGACGGAAATGTCTCATCATTGTTAAGGATGATCCCTGTCAAGCACTTGAATATATATATTTTTTTCAGTAAATTTCAGTTTTTTTTCCTTTTTGGTCTGTTTTCTTATTCATGAATAGAATAGTGACACACACACCAGGAACACTCCTTCAACTTGTGTTGAAAAGATCATTTTCTTGAATAAATCATTCGATGATTGTGTTAATGAAGTGTTAAATTTTAATGACCTAATCTCGTTTGGATTCCAATGGCCCATGGGTTCATCCAACGTCCCAGAATTGGAATGAATTTACAATCAAATGACTGCTTTAAATCTTGATGTAAGGCTTGTCACTTTTTGTGATTATTGCGACCTTCTGCATTTTGCTTCTCACAGAAAGTACCATTTTGATCAAGCAGACAACATGAATAATTTTGTGTCGGAAGTGCTCAGTGCTCAACTGTGTGTGTATGTTTCTATGCAGCTATGTGTTGAGTGAGGGGTGCTAGCGCCTTTCTGACTGACTTTTAAGTCTTCCACTCATTAATCAGAGTTTGATACTGGGACCTGCCAATCAGGCACAAGCGGAAGGTGAAGACTTAAGAGTTCATATTTAGCTGTTAAAAGGACTCCAGCTGCTGAAATCAGGCTAAAGGCACACAGTGATTGGACCTGATGCCTACCTGAGTCGAGTGAATCCATTTATAATTTGGGGAGACCTGTAAAATCATGGTGACTCCAGATCTGTTTGTTTTGCATTTGTGTAGTATTACTTGACTGCTGATTTTTGAAAGCACTTAAAAATCACTTGCGTTGCTCCTATTGCCTAATTTAGGGACACTACTATTTCATCTATATATTTATTACCCCTTTGCTGGAGTTATCAGGAGATACGGCATCCCGGTTCTATAGCTACGCAGATGACACACAGCTTTATGTGACCATAACCCCCAAATACAGAAGATAAATTGTCGTTCTTATTAAATACATTTTAGATATTAGTGCTTGGATGTGACAAACCTTTTCACTCATCAAAGTTTACAGGATAAAACTGATCTTTTAAAGGCCACACAGGAGATTCTACCAATCGTTTCTCTCCTTGAGCAACACAAAGACAAATGGATGCTTTAATGTGTCACAGGCTTGACAACCTATTGGATTTAGCCTAGAAATTCAATAGAAAGGAAGCTTTTAGTACAAGTAAAGAGTTGGGTTTGCCATCTTGAATATATATCCCCAATGGACGTCCGTTTTATTGTGTTGAACCCCTTAAAAATCAATCTCTTCGAAGGGGTCACTGTCACAGTCTCTTTAATTGCATAAAGCATTTGCATTCTTGTTCACTTACGGTGTCCTTCCTGATTGAGACTGAGTTTGGTCAGTTGCTTGTGAGTTAACTCAATGAACAGACAAAAAACAGTCATATCTTTAAAAAAATGAAATGAGAAAACTGTAACAAATCAACTGGCATGGTCCATAAGTGATTGGTTCAATCAGGATGAAAGAAGTTGTGTGTACAAGTTTGTCTGGCCAGCCTCTGCACACTGCACTGATCAAAGTTTTCTTTTTAAATCATAAGGCTACCATTTTGCCTATGTAAACATGCCAAATTCGATTTTGTTTGTAGTAAGCTGGCGGCCTATATTGCATGGGCCAACCCCCCCCCAAACTAGTGAATGCCTACTTTGGGTAAATGACCACAGGGATAAAAGGTGGGTGGAGATGGAACCACTTCCACACAAAAGCAATCAGAGGATAGCTCAGATTAAAAACTGGGCTGATTTTATTTTTCACCAGATCTGTCCTCTTTATCGTTACTTTTTTTCTGGAGCCGGTGAATTGGATCTCAGTGCCAAGCAGTATATTCTACAGTGTGCTGGCATTCAATGAGTCACACCAAACCAGCAGAGAGTCTCATTCAAATCTGTGTAATTACAATCAGTGTAAGAGCGTCGCTGAATAAGACCCACCAGCAGCCGAGAATAGGACTGCCTTGACAAAGCATTGACAACTGTGGAACAGGCAAAATTAAGCCCTCTCCATTCATACCCCCTAGTTCTTATTATGCACAAACTAATCTCACTGAGCTTGCTTTTGTGCTGGTATAATTACTTAATCTGAGCACTCCTGGAGTGAATTACTTTGTGTGCAGCAAGCAGGCGGCATTGCTTTGACTCAAGATCCCAAAGGAGAATCGAGGCTTGCTTTAATTTTACTGTTTAAAAGTCGCAAATGGCTACGGTCAAAAAGGGGATTCACATCCATTGTCATGTTTCTGTCAAAGTTGCAATTTAGTTTTATTTTTATAGGTATTATCAGGGAAATTACTAGTGTATAATCAATTTGGACACTGATGTTATTGCTCCTTTGTTTCTTTAAAGACTTTACGAGCGGTGAAGAGAATGATCCACAGTGCGTTAAAGAGTGTGTGGCATACTTTTTTTTTTTTGTTTGCTCTTCATAATGGGCCTGGGCAACACTTAACTAGAATGGAGGCCCATCAAGCCGGACCGATAAGGACCTACGGATCCACTCTAGTCAATTACTGCGAAGTGCCAAGTTCAACTCAGCGGGCCTTTTATGAAGTACACCAGCTGAGTAAACAAATTAATCGTACATCCATGGTTCCCCAACACAACCATGCGGCCCAGGGCAACCATACATCAGGCAGAGCGATCACAGCTGTCTCCACCAGGAAATAGAAGGGTTCTATTAAAGATATAACCACATTGGACTCATAAGCTATTAGCCATCACGCTTATTATGCCTCTCAGCTGGACTGCCCTTGTCCGTATTGGCTTTTTACACGTTGACACTGGCTGTGTAAAGACCGAGGATGTGCTTTGGGTATTTTGTCTTTTGTCCAGATAAATATGTAATTAAATAGATAAACAAAGGAGGAAATTGTAAAAAGATATGAGGGGCTGACAATGACAGACTCGCGTGTTCACATGTCCACATTATGTTGCAAAAGAGAAATGGAGTGTGTGTTCCTGCAGCCTTTAATGAATGGGAACACATCCAGGTGTAAACCGAGTTATGAGGCTGCTGAAGCTTATTTTTTATCAGAGATCTCAGGAGTTAAATATATGAATTTGAAATGTTTAAACACTCCATTTTCAGGTAAATCCTGGATATTGTATTGAACGCCTGCAGTTAAATCCTGCTAATTAACAAGTAAACTAGTCGCACTGGGAAATAAAGAGATTGATGAATAAAGGAATCGCTGAATCAATAAATTATCCGGAGTGGGGAATATTAATTTATAAACAAAAGGAAAACAAATCAGATTTATGTATATATATTTTTTACTAGCCTACTTTTCTTAATTAACAAATTAAATATCCATTTCAATCAGGTCTTTTTCATTTTTTTTGTTATAGTCCCTTCAGTTTTGGCTTCAAAAGTTCATGTTCAGCACTCCTTAACTTGTACCGCTGGTGGAAATGTTATTTACTTAAAACAGTCCCATGTAAAAAAAAGAAATATCTGGTTAGTAAATACTTTCTACTTTGTTTGGAGGAAGACTATAAATTATTTGAGCATTAATATCTTATCTTTTTACTCTACTTTGGAATGGAATGGAACTTCAATTAGTATCATTGATGTTCACCTACTAGTTCATTACCACTTTTTATTAACCTCATGTTACTAATAATTCAGTTTAATTCATTCATTCATGGTGTTTTGAGATTTTATCCATTTCCAAATCCTGCCTCTGGCATTTCCTCACTACTAATTGATAGATTGATGATGGCGTTTCCTCAGTTCCTGTTTTTATTGAATTTTATTATTGAGTGCTTTTTTAATTACAAACCACTGTGTCTGGGACTGTGTGTGCGTACGCATGTGTTTTTATGGGGGCGGGGGTTATTATACTGTATTAGTTTTTATTATATAAATCACTTTGCGTTACATTTTGTTTTATGAAAAGTGCTATATAAATAAAGTCAGACTGATTGATTTGTCTCTTTGTTGAGACATTGATTGTTTATTTATTTCTGTTAACGCGGCTGCCATCACTCTCTATTGTCAGATTTTCCGGAGGTGCTGGCTGGTGTTCAAGAAAGCCTCCAGTAAAGGACCAAGGCGGTTAGAGAAGTATCCAGACGAGAAGGCAGCCTACTTCCGGAGCTTCCACAAGGTAAACACACAAGACCGAAACACATCACAATTTATTCTGATTAGTCATTATTGACATTATCGATTGTATCCATTTATTATTTCCTCTATTAATTGATTTGTCTGTCTATAAAATAAAAAAAAAAATAGTGAAATATTTCCATTATGTTTTCCCAGACCCAAGATGATATTTTACATTTCTTGGACCAACAGTCCAAAACTCAAATGGCCAATTTACTGTCTAAAGGACTAAGAAAACTGGCAAATATTCATAGAAGAAGACAAATTTTCAATTCCAGTGTACACAGGGGTGCCTATAGTAGTATTTGTATATGTTTGGTAGCAATGCTTCACAAAGTCAAGCGATGTTGGTGAGGTATTTGTAATCCTCAGAGTATCAATGCTAATAATTTGGTAACACTCAGGAAACAAGTCTATGATAATGTATCAGGGAAAAAACAGAAACTTGCTGTGGATAATCCTGGTCCCTAGAGACTATTGTATCTCAATGTTTGTCTGTCCACTCCTTTGTCTTTCGGAATACCAAAAGGAGATTAAACGTGGTGCTTCGCTCCCTTGGGGAACAGTCTAAATGCTACTGACATTGGGCATGCAGAGCACATCTACCAGACAACAGCCAACAGTTTCATTTTGCAATTTGGCCAACTGGTAGAATTCATTAGCTTCAGCTGACAAAATCTGACGCAAATGGTTGCCCACTGAAAATGTTAAGTGTGTTTTCTTAAAGGAACAGGAACATGTTTTAATGCTATTGTGAGAAGGATTTACATTATGTTACGGATAAATATGCACTACTGTTCAAAAGTTTGGGGTCACCCAGCCAATTTCACACTATTATTTATCACCATGAGTTGTAAAATGAATATTTAAATTTTAAATAATCGTTTTTTCCTTCAAACTTTGAAAAAGGTCAGTTTTCTAGCTTCTCTAACCAGCTAAACTGTTTTCAGCTGTGCTAACATGATAGCATCCTAATCCTCCATTAGCCTTCTGATGCAATGAGCAAACACATTGTACCATTAGAACACTGGAGTAATAGTTGCTGGTAATGGGCCTCTATACACCTGTATGTAGATATTGCACCAAAAATCAGACATTTGCAGCTAGAATAGTGATTTACCACATTGGCAATGTATAGTGTGTATTTATAATTATTTTAAAGTTATCCTCATTGAAAAAACAGTGCTTTTCTTTCAAAAATAAGTATTAGTGTAGTAATATGTACTGTATGAGAGTAAGTTACTCAATGTGTTTTTTAATGCATTGTATTATAAACAAAAGTATATTTCACCATAGGTAATATACATTCCTTCCATTGCAAGGTTCACGTTTTGGTATACTTTTTACTAGGAACATTTTTTCTGGCAAATTTTAATGTGTCCAGTCATAAAATCCAGTAAAAAACAACCCCAAAAAACAATTCCCTCTGAGCTCCGTTTTTGTGATGGGAGCCAAACTGGCTGAGGTAGCTGCTCGATCCCCGTCGCAGACGCGCCAACAGTGAGGCTCACGTGTCCTGCAGGTTGCGGAGCGGCGTTCGGCATCTTTGGTTTAAAGTCGGCAGCTACAATTCACTGCAGCTGCGAAAAAGCACGGCGAAGTAAAATCTTATGAGCCAGCAATGGGTTATGGTTATTTCCCCTCGTTTTTTTTTAATTATATTTTATTTTACTTGGAAAAAAATAAAAAGTACAGTGAACGGGAATAATTTGATTTCAAGTTGGCAGCAGCGCGCCGTAATTAAAATATTATTTGTTTTCCTGGAAATAGTTCTGTTTTATTTCATCTGAGAGTAGGTAGGCCTAAAGTGCATGGGTCTATTGACAGGATTTGCTGTATTTTATTTGTATTATAGCAAAATAGCACATTCCAATGATGTCATTCGATATATATATATATAGCCTTCATACCAATTGTTTTTTAAGGTCAATGTACGGGAATATTTCTCCCCATTCATCCAGGACATTGAAACCCTGGTCCATTGGCCACAGATGGAGTTAAGGATCCATTAAGACTTTGCAACTTTATCTAGTCCTTGGGGGCCCGTTTCCTCCCTTTTGAGAGTAATCCAGAATCTCTCTGCCTGCCTCTTACGCTCTTTGATATACTCCAATTATGGCTCATTATCATGGTGAGGGGAGATGAGATGATGTTAAAGGAGTGGCACCGTGAACAATGTTTTACCGTAATGAGAGGAGATAGCAGCAGACGATCGGGGGGGGGGGGGACCGTGACACCAGGTTTCTTTCCTTTAGCTCGAGAGGGGGGATTTCTGAAACACTTCGGAAAACGTCCTTAATTTCCCAGTTTTCTCGATTCACTTTGTTAGCATCCCTCAGCGCTACAGTATCAGCTATGTCTCATGAATGAAACGTCTCCCTGTCTACTACATCATGCTGTCAGACGGGGCGTCCTGTGTGGCTGAACCCCCCCCCCCCCCACCCACCTCCACCCCCACCCACCACCAACCTCTCCCAGAGGCATCTCATACACCCAGTGCTGGAGTGAGCGATGACTGCACACATGCACCAGTGCATCTGGTAATGCATCGCCACAAAGATCAAGAAAGGTCCTGTCCGAAGGCTTCATTCAACGCTGCGGTGCTTTAGGAGGAAATAGGCTGCACTGGTGGCTGATTTACCCAATCAACACAAAAAGGGGGTTGGCTTGCTCTCTTTCTTTTTTCCTCTGTGCTTCTTCCCAAGTCTGACGGTCCATTTTTAGCAGTATTTTTTTTTTTGAAAAGTTGCGTTCGTGTGCGCTACTTTCCTCCGAGCTCTCCTGAGTTCCTGGCAGAAGCGGCTAAAGCGGAAAGACGGAGCTCCATTTAAGTGCCCGAAGACCGGTGCGCGCAGGATGGATTCCGTCAATAAACAGTAAAAGCAAAGAGAGAGCGATCGTTCCAACGCGAGACTCGGCTTAACACCTTTGAATAGAAAAGACGAAAGAGAGGGACGAGGAGGGGAGGAGAGGGGATGAGGAATAGGCCTCATCACAAATGATTCACTTTGCTCGGACTCCAGCGCCTTAGGCTGGGAATGCACCCAAATCTCTCTTCTCGACACAACCGCACACATGAAAAGGGAGACTAGAAAATGCACGCTTAACACAAACAGAAAGAGAATCTCAGGAATCCCCACTGTTGGAGCTTCCTCTGTCAGTTATATGTGAATCTTCACAGAAAAAAAAAAAAAAAGAAATCGGCCCATCTCCGATAAAATATTTAGACACCATCATTAAGAAGGATAAAAATATCTCCTATCTATCAATATATGTGGGGGAAAAAAGTACTCATTGTCAAAAAAATACTTGACTGAAGTAGAAGAATAATCAGCAAAATGTACTTAAAGTATCAAAAGTAAAAGTACTTATCTTGCAAACTGTTATATAATTATAATAGATTAGTACTTGTTTCTAATCACTATATATAAGCGTTTTAATGATTTAATTTATCAACATTGAGATACTCTGTGTCGATTAACTGCATCATAATATATCGCACCTTTCACACAAAATGTAAAGCAAATTTTAAAAACATAAAAGTGACAATGTATATATTAGAATAATAAAGTATATTTATTTTATGTGCAATCTGAGCAATAACTAAAGCTGTGAAATAAATGTAGTGAATCATCAAGATACTAAAGTACAAGCACCGCAAAACTGTCCTTAAACGCAGCACTTGAGTGTGTGTGTGTGTGTGTGTGTGTACTTAGTAAGCGTCCACCACCGACCATACGTAATGTTACATAGAAATCTGTGGTCCACATATGTCGTCAGTGTCGTTAGGTCTGCTCTTTTAACCTTTAACAGTCGAGCTTTACAATACGGGCAGCCAGCCCAGCTAATTCATTCCCAGCAGTCTGGCAAAGGGCCCGCAGCTAGCACACAATGGACTACAATAATGTAATGGGCCTTATCTCCCAGGCAGAGTGAACACAGAGCAGACTGTTGAGCAAAATGGCCTGTGAATGCGGCTGATATTCAATTAAATGTAATCTTCTCTTCTTCTTTTTTTTTTTTTTCCCCCTCCCTTCGTTCACGATCACTCTCTAAAGTGATTTAGATGCTTTGATCCTCCCTATTGACTGGAAAAAAGCAGCTTCAAGGAGACGCACTCGAACGGCGGATGGATGCGCGGTGTATGCTGCATTTATTCATAAAGTGCTTTTAAAATAAAGAGCGGCACCACGCTACCCCTGCAACAAGTGGAAGTGTGTGATTTCTTACTTTGTTTTTTTTTTTTTTTTTTTTGAAGGAGCTTTTTATCATCGACAGAAATAACTAATCCTGGTGTTTATTTATCCCAGAAGATCCTCCGCACTTTTTTTTTTTTTTTTTTTTTCCAGCAAAGCACACTAAGACGGCAAATTAAGAATTGCTGCTGCTGCTGCCGCTGCTGGCTATGTGTTCAAGGTAATGTGCTGCTGCCATTCTCTCCGTCCTCCTTTAGATCACTGAGCTCCATAACATCAAGAACATTACCCGGATGCCGCGGGAGACAAAAAAGCACGCCGTGGCGATTATCTTCTGTGACGACACGTCCAAGACGTTCGCCTGTGAATCAGGTAAGTGCCTTCCCCTCCGTTCCAATAAAAACTCATTCCAGCTACAGCAGAGCAACAGGGGAAAACGGAGGCGCTGACTGCTGTTTTTTTTATTTTTTTAATTATTATTATTTGATTTATTTATCATGCGTCGGAAGGCGTCGGATGAGGACCGGAGGGCTGGTTTGTGCAAAGTTTGTAGGAAGAGTAAGAGAGAAAGAGGTGAAAAAGAGAGCAGCGGAGAACTGGAGTTTAGCCAAGTGATGCTCATTTGCAGCTATATTAAGAAGTGGGAGGATCTGCTCTGAAATATTGATTTTCATATTGCAGGTATGAAAAATGATATTGGGCATCATTTGCGGTGTATTTCAACCCAATTATGCAGTGTAACAATAGAAATTGCTTAGGATACGTGGTCGGGGAGCCAAGGAGGATCTGCACGCCGTTTGGTTGAAAGGCAGCACAGGCTTAGATAAGGTGGATGTGCTGCTGATAAACAGACAAGGACAAAGCGAGTGTGTGTGTGTGTGTGTGGGCTCGCACGTGCATGTGTGCGCGTGTGTGCACGCTGGTCAAATATCCGTTGACGGAGAGATGTAGCAGTGAACCTCGGGGCTGAGAGTATTGAATGTAGACTGGATGGTTTACTCTATTTCCCATGATCACTCACTCTCTCTGTCCCTCTCCATCTTGGCGCATGTCCATGCCTGGAGCCCCCCCCCCACCCCCCACCTACACACACACACACACACACACACACACACACACACACACACCCCACCATATGGATGTCTTTATCACCCTGCATCCACTGACCTCTTACAGTCCTTCACTTTCTTGGAAACCAACGAACGCTTTCAACCCCTCGCTTCCCATTCCTCTCATCGTGGAAATGGAATAAAATACTCGATAATAACGATTTTGTGTTTTTAAATCGTGTTATTTGACTCGTTTTATTTCAGCAGTGGTAATAAAATCAGCCTCTTCTTGATTATAGCCAAATTAGAGATGTACTCCGGAGCTGTGGTTGCCAGGTCCAGTTGGGCGGGAGTTTACCTACACCGGATGCTAATTTGGCGTTCAGCCTTCATACTGCAGCGAGGTGCCAATGGGGGGTTTTTGGATCTGAAATAGCAACACGAGCAGAGTGTTGTTGTATGAAGATCCTCCTGATATTTTATACACTACCTGTTCAAAAGTTTGGGGTCACTTAGAAATGTCCTTATTTTGAAGGAAAAGCACTGTTTTTTCAATAATGATAACTTTAAACTAATCAGAAATACACTCTATACATTGCTAATGAGGTAAACAACTAATCTAGCTGCAAATGTCTGGTTTTTGGTGCAATATCTACATATGTGTATAGAGGCGCATTTCCAGCAACTATCAGTCCAGCGTTCTAATGGTACAATGTGTTTGCTCATTGCGTCAGAAGGTTAATGGATGATTAGAAAACCCTTGATGCTATCATGTTAGCACAGCTGAAAACAGTTTGGCTAGTTAGACAAGCTAGAAAACTGACCTTCCTTTGACAAAAGCAAAATTTCAAATACAAATCATTATTTCTAACCTCGTCAGTGTCTTGACGATATTTTCTATTCATTTTACAACTCATAGTGGTAAATAAAAGTGTGACTTTTCAAGGAAAACACAAAACTGTCTGGGTGACCCCAAACTTTTGAACAGTAGTGTATGTAAAATACGCGTTTGAAGCCTCCATCCGAGCGGCATTATGTTTAGCGTGCTGTCAACGAAACAAGGGACTGAACAAAGAACAAACACGTCTTCCTTCTGTCAGATGCAGAGCTTGACCCGCCGACTGAACGCAGATATGAATAGTACGGAACGCGCCGACTCCTCCGTAGACTGATCAGGCCCAAAGAAACTGCACGTAGCACGCGGCTGTAGAAACCCGCCGCTGGAATCAGTGGGGACGAACCTGATTAATTTCTCACATACCCCCTCACTCACTTTTATTTTTTTTCCCCGCGTCCTCACGCTCTCTCTTCGCGAAGAGAAAAACGCTACGCCGTCGCACTCCATCACACACCTCCACCTCCACACACACGCAGACATCCGACCATATTTCTTCATGCGTGGCACATAGACTTGCGAGGCTGCCTTTATGCTGATGAAGTGTTTGTTTAGCCCATTTTCCTCTCTGTGGCTTAAATGGGTGGGAGTTTAGAGGCACTTAAAGGGATAGTAACTCTGGATGAGAAAATCGTGTATCCGGGGAGGCATGAGCAGGGAGCTAAAGTGCAAAGCTGCTGCCTCTGAGTGTGTATTTGTGCTTTTTTATCAGTGTGTGAATAAGAGCCACAGGCAGCAGCAGCAGGTCTTTTACGCCCTCCCAGGTTGTGTAGATTTATCCCTTTGGACGCTGGAGTTGATCTGACAAAACAGGCCGTCTCTATTCTGAAAAAAAAATACCTCAACGCACACGTATTACAAGAGCACGTGACGGCTTTTAAATGGAACCGACACAGAATCGCGGCGGCGGCGTTCCCTGCACCTTCGCATGTGTCTCTGTACACATCACTGACCACAGTCGCATATCCCAGAATTCCACGGGGCTCGGAGTTAAGGAGCTTCACATAGATAAACAACACCAGTGTTTGCCTCATTTCATACTTCAGTAGCTCTCGCCAAAAGCTCACATAAGACAATTGGATATCTTCTCCATGGTAAACACTGTTTTTTTTTGTTTTTTTTTGGTCTTAAACGGAAGGGAAAATTGGTATTCACAAACAACACGCCGCCACGCAGACTTCCAGACTCGTGAAGTTATTTGTCTCTCTAATTAGCTTCCAATTAAAAAAATTCAGTCTTACAATGAATGCCCTCCCGCCTTTAAGTGCCAGCTGTCACGTATAGTATACTTAATTTCCCCACACAGAATTCAGTAAACACAGACGGCTGCTTTAAAAACAGCCTAATCCCAATTGTCCTGATTTAGTCCAAAAAAAATAAATAAAATAAAATCACAAAATAGTTCACTGTTTTTGCAAAAACACTTATTTGGTTGCTTGCTGAGAGTTTCATAAAAAGACTGCTAAGACTTTCATGTCAAATATAAAGCTACTGCTCCCATAAAACCCCCTTTATGCTTCAGTTTTACAGATATGTTAATTAGAGAGAAAGAGCTTTACCATTCGAAGGAACCAGGCTAGGTGTTTCCCTCCGTTTCCAGTGTCCGTGCTAAGCTAAGCTAAGCTAAATGTCTCACGGCGCTAGCTTCATATTTAACGCACAGACATGAGAGTGGTATTGATCTCCTCATCAACGAGGAAGCAAATAAGTGCACTTCCCAAAATGATGAACTATTCCTTCAACCATCTCATTCTGTTGAAATATCCTGTTTCTTTTTTTTTTCTGCTTACATTTCCTTTTCCAATTAACAAGCTAAAGCGAAAGCCTTCAATTTGGGAATTAGCTTATTGATCGCATGAACAGATGATCACCACTTTGTGACCGTGGCCTTATTGTAACACGGCTACTTATATTGTGCAGCCTTGGAACCGAGTATTGGCGCGGGAGAAGGGAGAGGGGGAAAAACACACACACACACACACACACACACACACAAAACCAACACAAGCTACAGTAGCATTCATCTGTCGTCGGCTGTTGCTGGACCCGCTGCCTCTTTTAATCTGCACCGAATCGATCAGATTGATTTTTCTCCCCCACCATGGTTACCGTTAGCTTCACTCATGTCCTCTGCATGCAGCATTTTTATACAGATATTCCTCAGGTGATTTACATGCATGTGTAAGTACAGCAGCATAATCTTGGACAGTATGTGTCATTTATTTATTTATTTTTTTTTCTGCATTGTTGTACAGCTCTGGAAAGAAATAAGACCACTGCAAAATGATCAGTTTTTTCTGATTTTACTACTTATAGATATGTGTCTAAGATTTTCGTTTGAGTCTATAAACTACTGACAACATTTCCACCAAATTCCATCCTAGCATCCTAGGGTTACACCACATGTCACTATATATATATATATATATATATATATATATATATATATATATATATATATATATATATATATATATATATATATATATAGCAGAGTCACTCATGCTGAATAAATGTAAATGTGAGATGTAGGTGTAGGTAGAGATGCTGGTATCAGTGATAAAATGCAGCGATCTCCAGCTTTTTTTCCAGATCTGTATATGGAGCTTGTGTGCGTTGGTTCGATGGCGGCTTTGCCTTAACGCTGCGCGGCGCTGTGTTGCAGAGCTGGACGCGGAGGAATGGTGTAAGCTGCTGTGCGTGGAGTGCCTGGGCAGCCGTCTCAACGACATCAGCCTGGGAGAACCAGACCTGTTAGCAGCGGGGGTGCAGCGGGAGCAGAACGGTGAGTGCCCAATTAGTCCCCGCTAACACAGACAGCCATTCAGGGTCAATCTCCCTCACTCAGCCCCGCCGCCGAGCAGTTAGCAGTCGCAGCCCGGGCCCGCGTGTGTTAATGCTGCCGAGCACTCACAGGGTTACGGGAGCAGAACAGCCACTGTCCAATTAGGCCTGGCTAATAAGGGGCATTTTTTTTTTTTTTTTTTTGGTCAATATGTGATCCCAAGCTCCTCTGTAACCGTCTTTAGTTACATTAGACAGTGTTGGTTCAACTTCAGAAGTGCGTTTGGATGTGTGTGTGTGTGTGTGTGTCGGAGGGAACCGGTGTGTGTGTTGAGGCGGAGCACAGGTCACAGGCTGTGGTCGGGGCTCTGTTCCAGGCCTAATGAGAAGTGCTGTGCATCACTGGCTTCCCTCATAATGAAGCTTGTCACAGAGATGGATGAGATTATGGCTCCTAAAGCCATGTGAAATAAATGTGCTTCCCCACATATTCCACTCGCAGGAAATGGAAATGGAAAAAAAAGAAAAGAGAGAGAGAGAGAAAGAGAGAGAGAGGGGAGACAACGGGGCGCTGCCGTAACAGCGGAGCTCATTCTCTGTGTAATTTGTAAACTCTGTGGAGGAAATCCAAAAAGGTAACAGGCAAAGAAGAGCAGTTTAAAGTCGGAAAAAAAAGGGGGGGGAATTGAAAAGAATCTCTCACCGCAACCGAAGAAAGCCAAACCGCGTTCTTTGACATGAGATATCAAAAACGCGAGTTTGTGAGCCGAAGCGAGGCAGCCCGACACGAGTCCCCTTCCTTTTCGCTTTGTGGCAGGAGCCCCGCCGTTCGGCGGCCGCGCAGCAGTTGCAGCCGAGCGGCTCGGAGCAGCAGGCGGCTCGCTGCCGCCGTCATGAGCGAACGAGACGAGAGGCATCGGGCCTTTCAATTAGTATCCCTCCCAAAACTGCGGGGGGCTGATAATTAGATCAGAATTCATTTGCACTGTCCCTAAAAATACGCCCCTCACTATGACATCGCCATTTTCCATCCACTTGTAGGCACATGGATTATTTTGAGTCATTAAGTGTAATTAGTGGGAACTAATTTTCGATCGGGGAGCCTCTGGTCCTTCTCCCAGTCTGCCTCGGTTTGATGTCAACAGGCAGATTTGGCTCCTCGATCCCAGACAAGGTCTGTGGAAGCTGAGGTGAAGGTGAAGAAAACGCAATGTAATAAGATGACGTGATAAGATCAGTGGGTGGTAGTCACTTTAGTGCACTGCAAGTTAGTCTACACTACAATTAGTCCAATATCGAGCAGAATTATCTCATTCCACTGGTAGATAATTTAGCTCATTTCAAGTTTTTTTTTTTTCTGATTTGGGTCAATTTAGTCTTGTTTTAGGAAAACAACACACTTTTTCTTAAAGAACAAAACAGAAAATTAAGAACAAAAAAAACAAGCTAAATTATCTGCCAGTGGCATAAGAGAATTCTCCTTAATATTGGACTCATTGTACCAAAAATAAGACATTTTCCCCTGTTAAGATTTCAGTTTTTTGCAGTGTGGTGTTATTTTACTGAAATTACATACACTACCTTTCAAAAGTTTGGGGTCACCCATTCAATTTTGTGTTTTCCATGAAAAGTCACACTTTTATTTACCACCATGAGCTGTAAAAATGAATGTAAAGTATAGTCAAGACATCGACAAGGTTAGAAATAATGATTTGTATTTGAAATAAAAACTTTTTCTTACAAAGAGGAAGGTCAGTTTTCTAGCTTCTCTAAGCAGCTAAAGTGTTTTAAGCTGTGCTAACACGATAGCATCAAGGGTTTTCTAATCATCCATTAGCCTTCTGATGCATTGAGCTAACACATTGTGCCATTGGACTGATAGTTGCTGGAAATGTGCCTCTATACACCTATGTAGATATTCCACCAAAAAACAGACATTTGCAGCTAGAATAGTCATTTACCACATTATCAATGTATAGAGTGTATTTATGATTAGTTTAAAGTTATATTCATTGAAAAAACAGTGCTTTTCTTTCAAAAATAAGGACATTTCTAAGTGACCCCAAACTTTTGAACAGTAGATTATGAAGAAACCATTAAAGTAACCATATGTGTCGTCAAACCCCACATCATATTTGTTTCTGCAAACATCAAATCTTAAAAGGTCCTGTATCATACACTTCTTCTGGATTTTATTTGAAGTTTTGATGTCCCAAACAAGATGTGCATGTAGAAAAAAAACACAAAAAACAACTCATCTCATTATAGTTTTACGTCTCCTCTCTGCAGCTCTACATGAACAGGCCGTTTGTGTCTCTCATGAATATTAACGAGTCTCTCCTCTGATTGGCTGATTTGAATGCTCGTGAACCGAGGTTGGATGTTGACTCACACACACACACACGCAATAAAATCTCACTCCTATGATATAAGACCTTTGAATGATGTGAAAAGTAACCTTCCCATCCCCCTTACACTTCACCTCCCAGACACACATCGCAGAGACTGAAGACTAATCCATCACTTGATAAGAACTGATACTTTATCTTAATCCGATTTATAAAAAACCCTTTTAGGATTCAAACAAAGCTATGTACTCAAACTACTTAGCCGAGATGGTTTAACTTTATGTTTTGGTCTATTTAAAGTCAAAGCGAATGAACATGCATCATTCAGTCTAAGCTGCTAGTGGTTTAGCTTAATATTTACTTTATGTAACAGTGGTATCGATCTTTTATTTTTTATTCCTGGCAAGAACCATGTTTTACTCAAAATAAACATGTGTAGTACCAGTCAAAAGTTCTCATTCTAGCTTCTGTATTTTTGCTGTAATAAATAACACGTAGCTAATAAATGACGTGTATGGAAACGTGGTTTAACGCGCCGAAATGTTCCATATTTTAGATTCCTCAAAGGAGCTACTGTTTGCCTCGATGACAGCTTTGCACACTCTGCGTTCTCTCAACCTGCTTCATGAGATCATCACCTGGAAACGCTTCAAGAAAAGTCTTGAAGCCAAACCCCACGCATGCGGAGCACTTTGTCGGCTGATTTTTTTTTTTTTTTTTTTACCTTCGCTCCGTGGTTCAACCCGTAGGTCGGGTGGTTCTGGAGGCCAGGGGTCATATTCAGAAACACTGGGAGAGGATACTCTCAAACAGATTATAAATTGTGATTCAGGAACATTCTCGGAGCAACTCTGAGTGAGGACGGATGTGATTGGCTGATCAAAACAAAAAAGGAAAAAGAACAAATTCTTAGTGGTCATAGAATGGACAGGCCTAACCATAGAATCAATTAATCATCTTTTTGTCACAACAGAGTGAAATTTGTTCCGGTTCCTTCAAATTTGCATTAAAAATAGTAATTATAGGAATAGTAGAAGTTGCATTGACATGAAATGAGAATGGCGAAAACCTCTCACATTTAGACTCAGAGTTCCGAACTAACTGACTAAATAACTGGGCGTTGCGTAGCAACCGAAGTAACAGAAGTCGCATGTACAAAAACTCACCGGCACTCTTAAAGCAACAGTAACAACTATGTTAAGGTGAATTATACCTACATCCATCAGTGTTAAGAGCACTACAGCATAGTAGTTAATAATCTACTTATCATTTATTTGATAATTATAGTCATTAATTACCAATACTCTGCAAAAGCTGAATCTTAAGTTGAAAATATCTTGTTTCTGGTACACTTATTCCAAGGGCAGATAATTTAGCTTATTTCTTGATTTTTTTAAGAAAATGTTATTCTTGTTTTCCTAAAACAAGACCAAATTGACCCAAATCAGTGGAAAAAAATTGAAAAAAGCTAAATGATCTGCCAGTGGAATAAGATAATTCTACTCAATATTGGACTAATTGTACCAAAAACAAGATGTCTTCATCAGTTTTCACTTTTTGTGTTGTAAATTTTATTCATTATTATAATAAGGTAAAAACGTGGCATTAAAGCACCAATTGATAATTGCAGACTGTTTTACATGCTGTGCGGCTATTCATTCGTTTATTTACCATACGGGTCATTTTAATAGTTAATATACTAATGAATACTTAATCTGTTTGATACTCTGGCGTTTTTCCATTATTGTGTTTGGGTGGGAGATGTGAGTGCGTCTCTAATGTGATTGACCACAAACATTATCCCTGCACGATCTAATCTGTAGCGATTCATTAACTCGCGTCGCCTTTTTTTTTTTTTTTTGTCCGTCTGCCATTTTCTCCTCGCGCTTCTAAAACTCCTAAGCCTCTTAAGAGTCCTCCTCTGCTCTCCACGCTCCACGGCTTCCACCTGAGCACATCTCTTAAGAAGAAGCTTCGTGAATTACTTTTATCTTCACCGGGATCTAACTTCAAGGGCGTATTTCTTCGATAACCGTCGCGATTCCGGGAATTTTCTTTGAATCTCGTCACTCGGGGGGCCACTCTTAGTGCTGAGAAGTTTCATGAATAAGCCCCGGGTCGTCCCGATACAGCTCTCTGTCGCTCCTTCTCGGTCAAATAGCTCCCACAAAGCCTGGAGGTGTGCTTTAGACCGTTGTCCTGCTGAAAAACAAATGATGGTGCCGCTAAGAGCAAACCAGACGGGAAGGCGTTTTCTCCGCGTGTATCGAATTCGGAATAAATGGCCGACGGCGTCGACCCGGCAAAGCGTCGCGCCTCGTCCTTCATGCGTCGCGGCGGGAACCGCACGTGCAGCTTCCATCCGTTGACCTCCTCCGTGTCTTACAAAGACACGCTGGAGGGAACTTAAAAAATCTCAAATATGGACCCATCGGACCAAAGCGCAGATTCCTAGATTCCCACTGTTTTTTTTGTTTTTTTTACACTTTGCCGCCGTTGGACCATGAAGGTCTGATTCATGCAGCCTGCTCCGAGCTCCGGGTGATGAAATGTGTCTGCTACTTGAACTCCATGAAACATTGATGCGGGCTCTAATCTGTGTTGCTTTTTTTAATTGGTGATTTCTGATGCTGGAAACACTAACGGAGTTTTCATCCGCGGCACAGGCAACTCTTGCTTTTCCTTTCCTGGGGCAGTCCTCATGAGAGACGCTTCCCGAGTGTTTGATGTTTTTTTATTTTGCACATTTTTGAACTTTTGAAATTTCAAACTTCTTTAGAACTGTCCACATTGACTGACATTCATATCTTAAAGAAATGATGCACTACCGTTCTCTTTACTTAGTTGAGTAGTTCTTGGCATAATATGAATATATCCACAAACACCCACTCTAGTTTCCAATTATGAAGGTGGTTCTAAAATGAAAATTATAAACCAATTTCATATATTTATAATCATTCATGAATATGCAAAAGAACAAAAAATCCATACATTTGCATATTTAAATCAGAGCATTATGAATTATAGTACAACATATGACAATAAGAAACATTGGTCTCCCTGATATTAAACATTAAAATATATAAATACCCGTACAATATAAAGAAAGCTGAGTGACAAGCTCCTTAAATGTCATAAACAAACTTGCCTTAACAGGACCTGCACACAACAATTAGCAGTCCCATTTACCTCTAATGTTAGCAGTGGTGCCCATTAGCATACATTACAATAGGGCTAACATTGCAATTAAGCTAGCAAAAGCATGACTATCACAAACAAAAGCAAATGTTGCAATGGTGGGCGGGGGCAGACAGATAGTAATGCAATGTGATTGGTTGACTGTGATCAATCTTACTAATAGGGAACTAACTAAAAATAGGTAGATTGGCCGTGTATACTGTGTTGAAAAACTTCATCTCAACTGTGATCTTTTTGTGAATCTTTGCAGAACGCTTCAACGTGTACCTGATGCCCACCCCCAACCTGGACATCTACGGGGAGTGCACCATGCAGATCACCCATGAAAACATCTACCTTTGGGACATTCACAACGCTCGCCTCAAACTCGTCATGTGGCCTCTGAGCTCGCTGCGCAGATACGGACGAGACTCCACCTGGTTCACTTTCGAATCGGGAAGGTGTGTGTGTGTGTGTATGTGTGTGTGAGATTGAATCGTTGGAGTCCAAAACTTTGGAAATGTCATCAAAACTTTAACAAAGCAACGCTGCATTTCCAAAAACATCCCTGGATATCAACATTTGCCGCAGAGCCCTTCAGGCGATGATGTGACGGATGCCTTTGTGAATGCGTCTTTGTTTATGTACTGCATCTACTCTCACGTGTATGTGTGTGTGTGTGTGTGTGTGTGTGTGTGTGTGTGTGTGAGAGAGAGTGAGAGACTTCAGTGGGCTATTATATCAATGTGCCTCTCTGTAAGTGCACATCCAACCATGCATATTTGTAAATCTGCGAGTGAGCGCGATCAAAGTGTGTGTACTTCTCTCTCTCTCTTTCTCTCTGTCTTTCCCTCTCTCTCTCCCTTTCTCTCTCTGTGTGTGTGTTCCTGGCGCAGGATGTGTGACACAGGAGAGGGTTTGTTCACGTTCCAGACACGGGAGGGCGAGATGATCTACCAGCGGGTCCACTCAGCCACGCTGGCCATTGCCCAGCAGCATGAGAGGATGATGGAGGAGATGGAGAAGAGCTCCCAGGTACATTTTATTATTAATATTATTTTTTGGGTGTTGTTTATCTGACACCCACAGTTTTCTTCTAGCACTGCCAACACCGCAAAACGGCTAATAACGCGTGTCAACATCTCGTTGTTGCACGGATAATTATCAAGTGCGTCACCGTATTATCGCGGCTAAGATATCTGGTTGCGCCTAATGTCAGAAAGAAAGAAAGAAGCATTTGTACAAAGACTGCAGTGAACATGCAGCTGTACACACACACACACACACACAACTTTCTCTACTACTTCAATGGCTTCTTCAATGCCTTGTTTGATGTAGGCTTATCAAACAGACATTTCTTTGAGGCTGTTCATATAATTATTTCTAGAAACCAATAAACACAAACAAAAGGCACCAAATCATGATTTTTCACATGCACTTAAGAATACATAATTCTCCATAGATAGCCTCAGAAGTGCTACCTTGGACCCAGAGCCCTTTGAAACCCCCCCCCCATGGTTTTGGCCTCCGCTCTCCCTCCTTCCATCACAACACCCATCCATCCATCCCTTCCTCCCTCCGTCCTTCCTTCCTTCCTGCCTGCCTGCCTCCCCTTCCTCCCCGCTATCATCTGTATTCTTTATTTATGTAGGCCTGCCTAGTGTTCGATGAGCCATGACCATATGGCCATGCTCTTGGACCCCACCATTTGGGAACATATCCAAATGCAGCATTTACCCTCGGCTCTATAAATCAGGCCGATGGCTACACGAAAACTGACGGCCTGCGGTCGCAGAGCGTGCGCGCGAGGCGGCGTGTTTATCGCCGCAGATTTCCTACGAAACAGCGACATATTTCATGGATTCTATAGCATGCAGGAGGTGCGGCCCGGCTCTGAAAACGAATCCCTGTAGCTTCCCACGCTGCAAATAAAGTAATCCAAACACCAAAAGGCGGAATTCCTGGGGATGGAGGCTGGGGGAACACAAAGGGATGTGAACCCCCCTTCCAAAAAGTTGAAATTAAAGAAATATTAAGGAAATGTACAACACAAACGTTGGTAAAATATTGCGTTGAAATAATATGACCCCCCCCCCCCCACGCTTTATTCCTCAAAGTGGTTTCTTCCATGATGCTGGCCTAACTGCTAATTTCGTTAGCTAGTAGCTAGCTAGGTGACAGTCAGCTAGTAGCTAGCTATGTGGAAGAAAACAATCAAACTAATATGTAGAAGCTAACGAGTCATTTATAACACCACTTGTTCAATATTTGTCCAAAATCAGCCTCTTTTTCTGGTTAAGATCAGACCTAGTGATCGTTAACAAGATATAACGATGTAAGTTACCATAGCGACAGCGACTAGGGGGAGGGAGGAGGGAAAGGGAAGAAAAACAGGGAGAGGAGATACGTGGATTTTCATATTTTTCCCCTCATCAATTCACGATATCATTTATGTATAAATAGAAATAAATATGAACACTGCTATATCTGCTATTAATACGTTTAGTAACATTGTTTAAAACATTTTAATGTTGCAAGTTGCAAATGAGAGAGAAAGAAGAAGATAGGGACAGATTATTATTGTAGTATAGTATTTGTATTTATTTATTTAATATTAGTATTTAATATTATTTTTTTCATGTCCCCTCCAGAAATGATTCTCTGACTTGTGCTCCCCTATCAGTGAAATAGGATTTTCTCCCCTGTCAGCCGTTCACCTAGTGCCACAAGATCAACATCATCGGATCCCAAACGAAACCGAAAAAGATGCCATTAGAGCGGCTTTGTTTACCGATGGAGCGTTTTCACCCTGCTCAGAGCGAGTGAGAATCACTGTGAGCCTCTCTTCTTCTGCCCGTTTCAGATCCACTCCAGAGAGACGCTAACCAAGTCCATCTCCCTGCCACGCAGCGCCTACTGGCAGCACATCACGCGTCAGAACAGCGTGGGAGACCTCTACAGTTACCAAGGTACAGGCACGGAGTCGAATAATTAGCATACGCGCGGCGTTGCTACTCCTTGTAATGTTAGGACCGCAGCGGATGTGAAAGAAAGACGAGTGGAGAAACAGAAAAGACACAGTGGGAGAGAATGTTTTTCCTCCTGCAACGGAGGAATAATACGTGTAAACCTTACAAATCCGCAAATATCACTACCTGTATTCACCTCTGGGACATTTATTATCTGTGCAGACAAAATGGTTGTGGATAGGAATTCTGAGTGTTCTGTCTTTTTTTTTTTCTTTCCAATATACAATACAGAGCGTAAACAATATACACACAAGCAACACAACATAACATAACCGGAGACCTTCACCCCTGACTAACAATATGATGATACAACGCTTAGACTGTTATTTTTGTCCACCTACACTACCGTTCCAGAGTTTGTGGTCACCCAGACAATTTTGTATTTTCCATGAAAAGTCACACTTTTATTTACCACCATGAGTTGTAAAATGAATCAAAAATATAGTTAAAAGGTTAGAAATAATGATTTGTATTCAGCTATGCTAACATGATTGCACAAGGGTTTTCTAATCATCCATTAACCTTCTAAACCGATGAGCAAACACATTGTTCCATTAGAACATTGGACTGATAGTTGCTGGAAATGGGCCTCTATACACCTATGTAGATATTGCACCAAAAAACAGACATTTGCAGCTAGAATAGTCATTTACCACATTAGCAATGTATGGAGTGTATTTCTGATGGGTTTAAAGTTATCTTCATTGAAAAAAACAGTGCTTTTTTTAAAAAAATAAAGACATTTCTAAGTGACCCCAAACTTTTGAACGGTAGCGTATACCTAATTTGAATGTATTTTTTTCCCCCCCATTTTCATCCTCTGGATCTCAACATACATTTTATTTCTCTTTTTAAGGATTTTTATTTTTCTTCAGTTGCTCCAGCTGTTTGTGATTTGGCAACCTTTTGAATTTGTGGCCTGTGGCTCAGGTATAAAGAGGTTTCATATTGTGGATTCAGTGGCTGAGAGAAGTCCACTCGGAAAATAATGCATGGCTCAACCCAGCGCTGGCAAAAAGTATGAATTTAAATGTATTCGCATTCATATTTGGCCTCCAAAAGCAGTCAAAACTATTTTTTTTATTATTATTAAAAGATACAGTGTGCATAATTTAGCTGAATTTTGTGGAACAGACTTGGCAGAAATGGAATATTAATACGTTTATTTTTAATTAGCATATAATTCAATCAAAATGAGAATTATTGTACTGTTACTACCTAAGATTAAGCTGTTATTTTCTACATGGGGAGCAGGTCTGTGCTAGAACAAATCAAACGATGGCTCTAGAGACAGACCTTTGTCTTTTTTTTGCATTTTTTATGGCCACTGTAGCTTCTCCTACACGCTTGGGGTACTTCGTTAATTGCAATCTGCAACCTCACTACTAGGTGACACCAAAAACTACACACTGTACCTTTAAATTCTGTCACAATAACGATAATATTCACAGTTTGGACCTCGAACATTTACACATATTAACCCCTTTAAACAAGAACTGTGAAGGAAACTGAAAACATTTCAAGTCAAGTTAAGCTATTGAAGTCTGCACTTTTACTGTAATTCTCAGGTATAGACTTCTGTTCAGTTGATCATAAAATGATCCTGCTTTAAATCTGCTGAGACTAGAATTGCGATGGCAACGTTTCCAGTTTCCACTGTGTCCAATGGCCTCGCTGTTACTACACAGGTAGGTCTGGATTGATCTTATACAGACGAAATTAGATTTGATTTTCCAGTTGGCGGTGCAGTCGAATTTTTCCTTTTTTTGTGTTTATTGAACCAAGTTGTAGAAAAACCTAAACGCACCGGTTTCCAATTCTGCAGCATGTAGTGTGCTGTCTTCCTGGAACTTTGCTCTCCCACTCTTTCCTTTCTCTGTCACCTGCATATACACACGACCCTGTGCATCTAATAACCGCCGCCAAGTGTCCAAAATAATACAGCGACATATCTAGGCAAAATAACAGTGACATGCAAAACAAATGGCTATTTTTCGGGTTTAAAAATGATTGCGTTCTCTTTGGATAAACACCAAAGACGTCTGCTTGGGAAACGCTTTTGTGTGCGTGTTTATGAGATAGAGAGAATGCAGGAGAAAGAGAGATTAATGTCACCCCCAAATACACGGATATCGCAGCAGATGGTCTATAACATTCAGTCTCAGCACTGGATAGTATGTCCTTTGTGTGCAGTTAATGTAAACACACACACACACATAAGAAAGACAGTTGGTGTGTTAATGTCTAGATGGAGACCAGAGGCAGAAAGGTGATTAGTGAGCTGATGAGATTACGCTGTGTCCATGGTATTAGTTGATTAGTGGACTTATCTGAGGATTACGGGCCTTTTGGCTTTCACTGATAGAGCACAACAGAACGGCAGAAGAAGATGAAAGACGCTCTGACGTCATCGTTTTCTTTTGAGGAGCTCACGCTGGATTTCTCATTATCATTTAATTGTGGCCCGATAAGCTTAAAAGCAAAATAGGAGTCTTCTGTTCCAAATATGTGCGTGTCTTTTTTTTTTTTTTTTTAAATTCATATACAGTCAACAGAAGCCTGAGCAGGCCGGGGTCATTATTTATAGGCCCAATCTGTGTTAAACTCTTCCTCTCCAAACTCTGGTGAGCAGAGGAGCTTCTCCCTCATCCATCACCCTGGCATCTCCGCAGCTCCTCCCACTCGTGTCTGTCCGAGCCCGGAACAGCCCTCCACCTTCCTCCACCTTCCTTTCGCGGCTCCTTCCGCATTCGGCGCTCGTTATTATCCCCGCCCCCCCCCCCCCCCTCCTCGCTCGTACCCCCCGCCCGTGAATAAATTGAATGCATCAGTGTGTTTGAGGACGCCGTGAAAGGTCTCGTCAGACAAGGAGGAAGGGAAGGTGATCCCAGGGAGTGACAGGAGTTTAACTGCTGTTGTGACACGGGTTGTTTGGACTGTGAAAGGCATGTCAGGGGAAGCGGACACACACACACACACACACACGTCAGGCGCCGTTGTTGCTTTTACACGGCTGCGAGCCATTCTGAGACAAGCCGAGCCACTCGCAGTAATTGCATTGATTGCTCATTTGCAGAAGGTCTCCACCCCCCTGAAGCTCTTTATGTTTTCTGTATTATGATTCATGCACAGCTGTGTTTCCAGATACCTGGACATGTTTACAGTGGCCAAAGCTCTAGGTAAACTCCTTATATTAACCGAATGTGGTGCAACATAAGCAAATCCTCAAGGAAATGCTTAAATGAGCGTAACGTATAAAAACACAATGTTTTATTTTACAAGACCTTCAATTTAATGCGGGTTTCCTAGAAGCCTTCTGGGTAATTTGCAGGTACAGACAGCCCTCAACTCACCAATGCAATAGGCTTCGTACGCTGAATTGTTCATAAATCGTTATATTTTAGATCTATAATTGCCATTTGAGGTCATTTAAATGCCATTACTACTCTAAATAAGAAAGTACTGTTCCCTAAAGCCGAGTTTATACTTCTGTGGATGTAGCTGCAAAAACATGACACAGGCATTGAGCTTTCGAAGTTCTGCTTTGAGGGAACGCATTGCAAAAGACAGGCAAAAGAATATAGGCCCTCAAAAAGCACATCGCAGTATAAACTAGGCTCAAGACTCACCAGAAACAATCACAAGACATAAAGACATAGGGCACAGCATTCTTCACACGTTCCATTATGCTGTCCTTTCCCTTGTAAATTGTTCCGACCTTTGACTGATTCTTCTCACCACTGTCCAACTTTATGATAATGTCAACCCTCATTTCCACTATCACCACTTGCCTTTCACTTTTTTTTTGCCACTACTAGTATCAATTTTGCTTTATCAGCTATGATAATAAGGTTAACTTGTCCAGAAACGGTGAAATATCCAAGGTTACGAAGCCTGACGTGCTGAGACGCTCATAGAGACAAGTGCAAGAATGAACCAGGCGAGATTGAGGTCAGTGGTTGCTCGTATCTACGAATGTTCGTATCTTGGGGAACTGCTGTGTTCAGGTTTCTCTAGTTTCTTCTACCAGCCAGTCAGATAACTGAAAACATATTCCTGAGGTAAAGTTAGTTTGCTGACCTGCAGTCTGGTTGTTCTCCTTCCTTGTGCGTCAGCCCTGGTTCTGGGTGGATCCCCACAGCCCGATTCTCTGTCAGCAACACTGTCAGCCCGGTCATGTTGTCTGGATTGCAGGAGCAGCTTCCGGACAGAACGCCGGACGGCCTCATAAGCATCTACAGATATGACGTACAAACACGTGGGACCATCTACAGGGTCTCTGGTCACAGCCAAACTGTCTTAAGAGTCTTTATTTGTGCTTAGTAGCAGCCTGGTGGCACCACTGCAGCTCCAAACATTTCCACACATGTGCTGAGACGGTGTGTTCAATGACACCTCGGATTCTTTAGTTCCTTCAGCCTGAAGTCCTCTTAAAAGTCCCAAATCTGCACTTTTCTGGGTTTTACTTTAAGTATGGATTTTTCCAACGTGATATATTTGCAATTTAAAGTACAAAAACTCAACTCAAAGTACTTTAACGGAGCTCCCTCAGCTCTTTACAGGAGCTCCTGAAAGCCCTGATCCTTCTCATGAATATTCATGAGCCCTCGTTCTGATTGGCTGATATTCACTTGGAAAAAAACTGGTTGTGACATGAGTGGCGGGTGGGGCGACTGCATGACATCACAAAGTCAAGGAAGCACAGAACGTATTTGATGATGCATGGGACGTTTTTTTATTTAAGTTAAAAAAAAAAAAAGTAATGAAAGTGTCCATTTGTTTGATGAGGGACCTTTAAGTTCCAGGTACAACTCTAACAGCAAACTAATCACCAAACATCTCAAATGTGACAAAATAAACCTCAGACGGATCTAAGCTAATCAACAATATTATATTCTATATTAAAAGCCGGGCACATTTTCTTGTACCCGCCAAATTATACAGTGTTTTCAAAAGAAAAATGATTAACAGTTACACGGCGGCTACTTGTAAGAAAATGATTGAAAATAAATCCAGAAATTAATGGGAAAGCAGGGGATCAGTAAAACAAAACTGCAGGTCACATTATAGCATTTAAAAAAAAAAATGTTGAATCGTTTTTACCTTATTTGTATTAAATTGCATCACCTTTTATGTTATAGAAATGAACCATTAGATATCTTGAATTACATGTTCTTCAATGTGCATCACATTGCACATTGAAGTAATGATTTGGGTGTTAATAGATATAAGAAATCAGGTTTTTTGGAGCATGATGGCTGGCTGCATCCTGTTCCTTGGCTGTATCACTGTGCACACGATGAATATCCAATCAGCGCAGTCAATTTGCTGAGGTCATGCTCGGGTTGCTTTCAAAATACCCTGCGGGTCCGAGGGAATAATTAAGGAATCCTGTCCCTCTGAGGTTTATTCACCTATTTGTTTATTTCTTATATAGTTAACGGGACTCCTGCAAGTGAAGCACTATTCCTCCTTTATTTGAACGTGTTTCACATCTGCTTTTTATTTAGCTGGACACTTCTCTAAAAACGCTTCCCAGAAGCCTTGTTTGCCATAATTGAAAGTAATAATCGTCAACTGCACTTTGTTTAAAAGGAAGCGAGGAGCGCGGCGTAGGAAAACACATTCCGCAACGATCGTCCTGCTACATCATGTCCCCAAAGACTTCTCCAAGTAAAACCTAAGATAATTGCTTTAATGTGCAGAAACTCTACACTTATGTCAGTGTGTCTGCTTTCCGCCGCCTCCCACCTCCAGTAATGTTATTCACCCTTTTTTTTTTTGCATTTCACTGAAAACTGCTGTGTTTTCAGGGTTTGCTGATGCAGGGAAATAAGCGCGCGTTAAAAGTTTGGGAGTTGAAAGCAACGCGCCGCGCCTGTCGGAAACGGTTCAATTACAACACTAAAAGGGACCAGAATGCTTGTATCTTTTTTTTTTCATGGACTCATTTTTATGTATTTTTTTTTTTATTTTGCCATTTCTCACACACACACACACACTTTCTCTGTCCGCATTTCGTCGTGCTGCACAGTTTAGCGCCGTAGCATTAGCAATTCTAATGGAACGGCGCGCTGATCTCAGTTTGATCGGCTGGGAGTGATACGAGGGGGATTGTACAGAGAGGGAGTAAGTATCAAAGGCGTGGGGGGGACAAGACGATAGGAGGAAAAAAAAGGACGATAACGCCGTCTTATCTGCAACAGGCGACATGGAACGTAGTGGATGGAGATGCAAAAAAAAAAAAACTCAATCCCATGAAAAATTCATTACAACAAGGTAAAACCGAGTTCAACCGTTTCCGCCTCTTCGCCGGGGAAAGTTTCTAATCTCAGCCATGAGTCCAATATTTGCGGATTTAAATTAACTCGCCCCGATCTTTAGTGCGGATTGATCTTTTTTTCCCCCCATCCCTGTATATCGTTGCTCCTGTGGCTGTTTTCCTACTTCCTACACACACACACACACACACCGAAAAAAAAAAAAAGGCCACAAAGCTGGACGTCAGCAGTCTCAGCATAATGTTGGAGTTTTGCAGCACCCGGCAGCCCGTTTCTCTGGTTACAGCTGTTACTATGGGTGCCACCTGGGTTATCGCGCTGCGTGGAAACGGGAAGGAAGGTGCAGACAGGTGTGTGCGCCTAACATGCATGCATGAATAGCCGCTTGTGTGTGTGTATGTGTGTGTGTGTGTGTGTGTGTGTGTGTGTGAGTGCCCTCCCTGGCTGTCCTGTCTGCTCCGGCCCAGCAGCTGCCACCCCGGGCCAGATAGGATGACATGACCTTCCCTGGTAATGAAAAGGCACTGACAAATCACTGTCTGCTTCTCATAGGGATAAGAGAAGAGGAGACATGCTGACACCACCTCTCTCTCTCTCTCTCTCCCTTTCTCTCCGTCTCTCCCACTGTGTTTTTATTATTATATCTGCAAGTGTGTGCGTGCGTGTGTGTGTGTGTGTGTGTGTATTTTGGGGACGTCCAGTCCAGAAAAAACGTGGCGCTCGTCGGGGATCTGGCACGGCATTAAACAAACGCCGCTGTTTATGAGCGAGGAGATGATGAGATCTGCTTCGCCCTCTCTGTCTGCACCGGGCTCCCTGCCTCTCTTTTTGCAGCTCAAATTGGCCTTGGTTGAGGAGAGGGATTGTCTTGGCAAAGATGTGAAAAGGATATGCCTGGTTGCGCACCAGTCGTTTCAGCAATCTATTAAGTACGACAGGGAAAGGGGAGAGAGAAAGTGTCCCCTTTTTCTTTTCTTTCTTTTTTTTTTTTTTAACCCGCGCAGTCACAGTGATGGTTTTTATTTTAAAAACCGAGCTGCGTTTTTATTTTAATTACCGAGCCGCATTTAAAATCGTAAGCTGGAGCTTTATCTGATTTGTCTGTATTTAAGGGAGAGGTGGAAAGCCCTGTGGACAGATGAATATATGCGTGCGTGTGTGTGCGTGTGTGTGTGTGTATGACTCACCTGTTATGGCTGCTACTGGTCTCATCCTTACACCCACCACCGGCCCCTCGTCGCCTCCTCCTCCTGCTGCTGCAAGCTGTTTCCTTAACTCACACAGGAAAAATGCTTTTTCTGTGTTTTTCCTCCCCACTGTCTTCACACACACTTCTTTTTTTTTTTTTGGTTCACTCTCTGTAGCACTGACACACACACACACACACACACACACACACAGCCACTTGACATTGATTGCCAAGCTTTACTGGGTCACGTTGTATATTCCATATCGTGGTGTGTTGGGCTGCACCAGCACCACATAGGAAGCTGTGTGTGTGTGTGTGTGTGTGTGTGTTTTATTATGAATGATTTGCACAAGCTTAAAATCACATTTGCTAATAAGCACTTCAGCAACCAGGAGCACGAAGAGAAAAATCATCTCTTTGTCAATTTCATCAATGCAGGAAAACTGCTTATAGAAAACTTAAGTCCAATTTAATCTGTTAATCAAATTTCAATTAACCTCAGGAGGTGAATGGATTTGAAACGTATGAAAAGTATTGACGAGCGGCGCCGGCTGCGTTGGTAGGGAGCTGCAGGTCGGAGGAGGAGGAGGAGGGGTGGGGGCAGCGGTTAGAGTGGATTACAGCGTTGTATTAGGTTTTTTTGCACCCCCTGAAATATTGATCACTGGCCACTTCCTCCTTGTTCGGTGCATGATCAGCAGCCTGGCAGCCACTTTATCCTCAACCTACCTCGGCGCGCTCACACTCCAAACAGCATTCTAATATATTATTAATGGCCTCGCAGTTGCACAGAACACCCACAAGTATCCATTACTCCCTCTCGGTGCAGTTAACCAATATGAACTGCAGAACAAATTGGACCAATTAATTTAAATTAAGAGAGGTAGAGCGAGCAGGGACGAGGAGAGAGAGAGAGAGAGAGAAGACACCAGCAGACAGTCCCAGAAGATGAGAGGCAGAAACATCGCTCTGAAATAAAGTTGCTTCTCTGAGGTGAAAGGAGGTGTTAAAGTTGGTGGGATTTTTTTTTTTTTTTTTTTTCTGTTATCTGTGAACCACCTACACAAGAAGGCTTCAAAAAAAAAAAAGAAACCTAAATAAAGAACATCAGGATTATTCTTGCATCCTCGCTTGCAACGCAAAGGGTATTCACACGTCTGTTGTGTTAGAAATGCATTTTCTCGTAAAAGGTCCAGCTTGAAGATTTCCAACCGTTCTCCCCCTTCCCCTTTCCCCCCCACCCCCCCCCTCCCACCTGTCCCGCCTCCGCAGGAAACAGCATGACAATGACTTTTATCCCTCGAGCACAGACGTTCCCCAGCTTCCTGTCAGACGACCACGAACAGGAGGAGAACCGGCAGCAGCATCAGCAGCATCAGCAGCAGCAGCAGCAGCAGGAAGAGGCGCCGTCGCCCTCTAGTGGCCGTGAATCCAGTTGCAGCCTCAGACCCCTTCAATGACGAGCGTTGCTCTGCCAAAAAGATGGACACT
The DNA here is from genome assembly GCA_030544235.1 of Lepturacanthus savala. Taxonomy (NCBI): domain Eukaryota; kingdom Metazoa; phylum Chordata; class Actinopteri; order Scombriformes; family Trichiuridae; genus Lepturacanthus; species Lepturacanthus savala. The sequence continues at coordinate 6,892,354 of CM060476.1, read as the reverse complement.
TTAACCCACCACTGTAGAGAGGATGTAGGGGAAAAAAAATAATAATGTATAGTGACATGTGTAATATATCATTTCTTTGGTGATACTGAAACAATAGTGTCAACTGTAGGGCGAGCGGTACGTGAAAAAGGGATGATGTCCTTTTTTCTTTTTTTTTTTTTTTGGGTATTTTAAAGCAGTAGAGTCAACGATTGCACCAAAAATCCTTTAAATGTAGTGTTTTATGTTGCCATTATGCTGTTAAAGCCAGCATGACCCCCCCCCCCCTTCCCTTTTCTTTTTTTTTTTACTACACAGTACAAGAAGTTAAAGGTACTAACGCACCAAGGTCCACAGTAAAACAATGTTAAGAAAGGCTTTCGGTCTATAAATCGATGAAATCACACTGGGGCCCGTTCCAGTAGCGCGCAGCCGTTTAAAAGAGAAAGTCCCACGCTTACAGCACTTTGCTTCCTCTCCAGAATGTGAAATTGATCACCGGCTTACACACAAAAAAAAAAAAATTCTCGACTTTGATGGCGGCGATGAATCAGCTAAAAGGCCCCTTAATCGGTTACAGCAAGCGCAGAGAAAAAAAAAAAGCCATTTAGAGACGCGTGTGGACGTAGGAAGTGACTGTCGTGTCAGAAATGATACAATACGACCTGCTCGGAACCTTCACTTTGAACTGCCAACCTCACAATACACTAGCAGCGCAATTTAAGTTTAATAGCTCCTGCTCGGTTCTGATAACTGGTTCATTGCTAAAAAAAAAAAAAAAAAAAGACCTGTGAAAAGCCACCATCATGGGATTCGGTTCTCCTTTGTGGCAATAAAACATCACTCTTGCTGCTATAAGAGTTAAATAGCACCTTCTTGATACAGTATCGGTCAGAACTTTGGTTTAGACTGAGAAACTCAGTAAAAGACATTTTTGTTCTTCATCTTCAAGAGTGTGACGGAAATAAAAAAGAAGTGTCATTTATATAATGGTTTAACGTTTGGTGAACACAGCCTTCGAGCTGAGAGACGAGACCAAGCAGCTGGAAGAGCTTAGCTTAGCTTAGCATTGAGAAATGATGGCGGGACTAGCTTTGTCTCAAAGTATCAAACCCACCCACACACACCTGTTGATTTTAATTTAATTTAAGAGGTTAAATAAAGAAGATGTCACATGTTAATTAGAGCTTTAGAGGCGGGTTTTGTTCCCTTCTGACGGTCGGTCAAGCCGGTTCCACCCGTTTCTGCTAAGCTAAGTTAAGCTAACCTGCTGCTAGCGGAAGCTTTACATTCACTGCACAGACATGTGAGCGTTCTCAAACTTCTCATTTAACTCTAAGCGAGAAAGTGTATTTCCCAAATTGTTAAAAAAAAAAAAAAAGAGAGAAAAAAATAATAAAATTGGAAGGCATAAGCAAACCCAGAGGTGTTGAACTTAATTTAGTTCTTGGGCCATATTCAGCACAATTTGATCTCAATTTACAAAACAGGAGAGATGACATAAGAAAAAAAAAAGTGCAATTTCAACACTATAATATCCCAGTTATTCCATATTGAGATGAATTAAATCTTAAGTGAAATATCTTGTTTTTGGCACAGTACAATATTGAGTAGCATTATCTTGAAACATCCTATTCCACTGGCTAATAATGTTGCTAATATCATTTGTTTTTTCTTGAAAAATTGAAATGTTTGACCTTTTATCTTAATGTTGTATTTTTTATATTACCACACTTTTAACTTTTTTTTTCCTCATAATTCTAACTTTTAAACTTCTAAAATGATCTGCCAATTCAAGATGATTCAACTCAATATTGGACTAATTGTTTTAAATACAAGATATTTTACGCTGAAAAGATGCAATGAAAATATTGAGTTTTAAAGCAGCAGGTGAAACAAAAACCTGAAGGATTCTCTTCACTTCACACTGGAACATTTTTTTTTGTCACACTTTCTATAGTTATTATCCTGTGGACCGGATTGGACCCTTTAGCGGACCGGTTCTGGCCCCCGGGCCACATGTTTGACACCCCCGCACTAGACACTGTATTGTTTTTCCTTCGCAACAGTTTGAACTAGAAGCGATTGCCATTAGGGGTCAATGCCATTACAAAGAAACAGCAGAAATCCAAGAAAACATTAAATGTGAATCTTCTCTGTAGCAGATGAGTGAAACTCGTCTCTGAACACACAACCGCTGTGATGATGATGTTCTTCCACATTGTCCTCCTCGAGTAAGAAGTGCCTTCCGACACAGACCGAAGAGTGTGAGACCTACTGTAACCTAAAAGCATTGTCTTTGAGCTTTGAGTTTTAAAATAAAAAAGTCTTAACCTTCTCTTGAAACACTGTAGACCCAGCTGTGAAACTTCATGTATTATCTGAAACCTGTGAAGCATCCTGGGGTCTTTTAGGAGGTGACACGTTGCCGACTCTGACACCGACTCATCTCTTTAGGAATATCGCATCCAAATCCGGAATTTACAGCAGAAACATTCAAAACATCCGACTCCAATGACAATCAGTTCGAGGCAGCATAGCACTCCTTCAATGTCGAGCTTATATTTCTTACATTTTTTGTTGTCGTTGTAGTTTTGTGTCAAGGTAAAGTCTGGAAACAAAAGTGGAACTGGATATAAAAGTACAAGCACTTATGTTGTGTTCAGTTAAAGTTGATCGCTTTATTTTGTGGATTGTATTTCATTTGAGCCTCAAACAAAAGTGCCCGACTACAAAAGGGTTCCACGTATAGTAGATGCAGTCGTCGGCATATCGGAACACATTTCTGCCCCAGATGAGTCTTAGCTCGAGTGTGGTTAATCATAAACAAACGTATAATAGTTTCAGGACATCTGGGGCATCAGAGCCGAACTCACTGAGAACTGGAGAAAGTTCTAGTTGACTTTATGGTTTGATTTTTGTAGCCATTCACAGGTCATCTCGTTTGTAGGTTTGATGTGTCGTCAGGATTTTTTGTTGTTCTTGTTCTTCTATGATTGTGTTTGTGTCCACACTGTTTTGTGTTTTGTTTTTTTTGTCAGAATATACATTTATAGCACTTTCAATACATTGAGCGTAGGACTACAGTTTTCACTAAATGTACATATGTAATGTTTTTGATGATAAAAGGTAATAAACTGAATGTTCTATCATGTATCTGTATTTTTTTTTTACCCCCTTTCATCAACAGGAACACTGACTGCGAGGTAAGCCATATTCCAAATAAAGTTGTGTTCAATAGAATATGCATGATGCATTAGAAACACTGCATTTTATACCCTAAATCAAAATGTTAAGAAAAAAATTCCCAATTTTTTTAAAGAATTTTTTTTTTTTTACAAACTCAAATATTTACTGCATTAACTAAAAAATCTTCAGGATTTAGCTTTCTTGTAAGTCACTAAAGTAATTTGTTATAACCATGGTTTCTGAGACATGCTTCACATCTCTGTTGTATATAACGGGTATTTTAACCTCACTTCCTCTGAATTTCTTTGTATATACCAGTACTTCAACTCCATGCAACACAGATGTGAAACAGGTCTCAGAAACCGAGGTTATAACAAATAAATATCACTTAAGCGATTCACAAGAATGCTAAATCCTGAACATTATGTTAGTTTATGCAGAAAAAATAAAAGAAGATGGGGCGACACAGTCCAAAAACATGCTGAGGTTAATTGGAGACTCTAAATTGCCCGTAGGTGTGAGTGTGTGAGTGAATGGTGTGTGTGCCCCACGATTGGCTGGCGACCATCTGGGGTGTATCCCTGCCTCTCGCTGTACCGCGCTGGGATTGGCTCCAGCAGACCATGTGACCCTAATGAGGAATAAGCAGGTATAGAAAATGAGATGAGATAAAAGAAGATGCAGATAGTTATTTTTTTTTTTTTGAACATCCGTTCGTTTTTTCTTCATTTTCTGTAAAGTAATTAGAGATGTTTCTTCATATTTTGATTTAGGATAGAAAATGCAGCGTTAACCAAATGCAGTGAAATAAAAATTATTATAACACACTGATATTATATAGAACAGGTATTTTAGCCTCACAATTCCTCCAAATTTCTTGGTAGAGACTAATAACTGCTCATAGGAGCCGGAAGTTGGTCTCAAAAAACTGATATTACTTTAGTAATTTAGTAATTACTTTACTAATTTACTTGTTTATGCAGTAAATATTTGAGTTTGTTAAGAAAAAATATATAACTTTTATTATTAATAATTATTTTTTCTTAATTTTCTGTAAAGTAGTTAAAAAATTGTCTTCACATTTTGATTTAAGATATAAAATGTATTGTTCCCGATGCATCGTAATAAAAAGGATTTGGGCTTTTTAAACAAACTATTAAACACAACTGTACGTTTTGTACATACCACCCATGTCTGTTTCCACCCGACTCTTTTCACACATTTTTCTTTGCTATAATAAGCAGCGGTTACAGCCAGTTTTGCATTTCACAGTAAGTAGTTTGGTTTCCTAGAACTAGCTTCCTATGTGCACCTCATTGACCCGTTCTGTTTCGTTACTTTCAGGCGTTCGCACCACAAGAAAACAACACAGAAGCCGGTGGCTTTCTGAAGCTGTTTTATTTTTACCATATGGAGTCATTAACATCCACATCAATTTCAGTATTGCTGGTCGAGGCGAAAAAAAACTAAACAACAAAAAAAAAACCTTTGATTCCGAACTAAATTGTCCATTTATGCTGCGGATTTTCACCTTGTCCACATTACAGTATGTCCTGTGTCCTAGCAGAATAGTCCACATTTCCATTACTCCCTCTGCCACCACCTCCATTTCTACGGCGATAAATAGATCAGATTACACATAAACAACAAACAGCATGAACGCACTAACATATGCCTGAATATTAATATACTGTGACATATAGTTAAGCTCAGAAGTAATAAAAAAATACAATGACTGTAATGACTTTTGTTTTAAATTACATTCTATAAAGCAGATAGACATATATACAGCAGATAGTATAAGAAGAGCAATAAAGTGAAGCACAGGATTAGCTAATTAGAGTTTAGCTTTCATAATAAGAGCGTGCTGTAACTAGAATGCAGCCATCCTAGACGGAGAGCCCTTTGGGGGGAAAGCAACAGTCTTGAGTGATGGTACGGTGCAGAGTGACTGCTTTGCTCTTCCGTTAGATGATTAGACGCCATTGTCGAGCTTTGAATGGAAACCGGGGGGGATGAAAGTAAAAGGAGAGCAATTACACAGGCTTTTGTCAGTCGTTTTACTCAGGGGTTAGGGGAGTGAAAAGAATGATTACACAGGCTTTTGTCTGCTCTTTCTGTATGGCGGTTACTGTCAAATATTGTTTTGCCCAAAACAAATACTTCCTCAACGGTAATTACGCAGCACATTCTGCGTTTAATTAGTGCGAGCGGGGCCGGACCCGTACTAAACCTGTCAGCCTTCTAAGACTTACATGAGCGCCGGCTTGTTAAAGTCGTTTCGAACCACAGTATGAATATGAATTACTGTCAACGTGATTCTGACATCTTATTAAGAAACTTAGACTTAAATAACCATAATCTACGCTCGCTGATGCATCTTTTTGCTCAGAGATTCATGAATGTGCTTTGTTTTTGTGCTGGCAGCTGCAAAAAACTTTCTACAGCTTTTTTTTTTATCCTTTATTCCTGTATTTCAAAAACACATGAAAACGTCAAAGCTATTTATTAGTGGTATATTATTTAATTACGCTAAATATTGATCAATATAGAAGATTTTACGTTCAATTACACTACTGTTCAAAAGTTTGGGGTCACCCAGACAATTTTGTGTTTTCCATGATAAGTCACACTTTGATTTACCACCATGAGTTGTAAAATGAATAGAAAATAAAATCAAGACATTGACAAGGTTAGAAATAATGATTTGCCTTTGAAATAATACATTATTCCTTCAAACTTTGCTTTTGTCAAAAGAAGGTCAGTTTTCTAGCTTCTCTAACCAGTTAAACTGTTTTCAGCTGTGCCAACATGATTTAACAAGGGTTTTCTAATCATCCATTAACCTTAAGATGCAATGAGCACATTGTTCCATTAGAACACTGGACTGATAGTTGCTGGAAATGGGGCCTGTATACACCTATGTAGATATTGCACCAAAAATAAGGAAATTTCTAAGTGACCCCAAACTTTTGAACGGTATTGTATGTATATAAACAGAATCTGTAACAGTACATTTCTATTCTCAATCTTAAGCCTGGTTATTTGTGTAATAACAGTATTATTACATGTTCATAAGAAATTTTATTTTTAGGTGGAATTATTTGTCATAAAAAAACAAATCAAACAAGATTTCATGTCAAATTAAAGCTAATAACTTTAACTTAGATAAAGAAAATAGCTGAATTCTTATGAGGTGATTATTTTACAGTATTTTATTGGCACCCCAGCTGCCTTTTTATAGCGTGTGACAGATAAAAACTACACATTCACATTACGCAGCACATCATATTTATGTTTGCTCATTTATAAACGAGGCTGCCGTTGGGTTTGAGTGATTCTAGTAGTCTGCAGGTTGGCATACACTGGGCAATCTCTTATCTCCTTGGACTTCTTTAGGACCCTGGGACACAGAGGGAGGTTCTCATAGAAGTTTGGCTGTGAGGACGGGATAGATTTGTGTTAGTATCCGAGGTGTTAGTCAAAGGCATGTGACGGGGGATAATGTAAAGACTGATAGCACAACAGCTTGGCAAAAACAGCAAAACCCTTACATCATGAAGGATATAACAAATCCAGGTCAATGTAATTATATAAAACTAACATCTGAATGGAATGGCTAACTGACATTATTATTATTATTAAAGCCTAAAATTAAAATGACTCCACATATGACAATTGTTAGACACATTTTCAACCACTTTGACAAGCTGTTGTAATAACATCTAATACATGACAGTGTTATTTATTCTAATAAGCCATAGCCGGTGAGAGAATGAGCTGTATTAAACAGGATTAATAGCGTAGCTACTGTAATTAAACACAACGTGTGTGGAGAAGGTAAGGGAGTGTCTCAAACGTGTCTACAACACATAATGAGAGATCACCTGTCTCTGAGATGGGTGCAGCTTCACTCTGTACTCCTCTCTCCTGTTCCTCTTCCTGTGGTAATTATGAGACAAAAGTTAACAAATAGAGTTGGAGGCGTTAAAGAACAAACCAGAAATATGGGATTTTTCATCAGTGTAGTATTTAGTAGGTTTCAGTGTGAGGATAAAAGAGAATAGATTTATTTTTTGACATTCTTGTTCCCCGGAAGAAGGATCCTAGTGAATTTGGTGATTCCCCAGACCTTTCATCTAATGATGGTGTCAAATTCTCAACTACTGGATGGATTTCCTTAGAATTTGGTCAATTTATAGATTATTTTCAATAATGTTGGTGATCCCCTAACAATTCTATAATTCTCATCATAGGTTTAACACTAATGACATTCCCTTTAGCCTTAGCTGTACTTTGTATTAGCTCCTACGTGCAAAAGTTGGCATGCTAGCAAATATAGCGAATGTGGTGCCATGGAACATTATACCTGCCAAACGTCAGCATGTTAGCCTTGTGAACATTTTAGCAAACGGCAACGAAATAAGCGCTGGACAGATCAGCATTTCATGATGGAGTTTAGTTCCGGAGTCCCGTTTTTGCTAAAGAAGTAGGACCTTACCTCTGCTTCACCGCTACTATGATGATGGCAACGAGTAAAATCAGTCCAGCAGCTCCAGCTCCGATATAAATAAACATCATGTACTTAGACAGGCTGAAGTAACCTGGTTACAGACATAGAGAAACGTGAAATTACAAAACATGTGTTTATCAGTATCTGTGGCAACATGACATCTGTACCTGTGGTACTTTCTGTGTGACGCTCATCAGAAAGCCCCCCGCTAATAGCATTCACAGATAAACCACAGGATGTTGTGGTTTAAGCACATGCACTCGTATGTGTCACAAACACAGCTGAATATTCACAGGTTTTGTTTCATTCTACATGTATTCAAGCCATTCCATTGCAGCGTCTGTTGAATTCCAACACATGAAACACCTCATTCTGCTTAAAGAGGAACCAGGAGTGGAATAAAGTCACCCAAGAACAATAGTAAAGACTTGTGGAGAGCATGGCAAGACCGATGAAAGCAGTGGTTTAAAAAAAAAAGGGCAATTGCACCAAATATTGATTTATGAACTCCTCTTAGTATTGTGTTGTGTTAAAATGAATTTCATCTTGTTTCTTTGCTTTGTTTGAGGTCAAAGAATGTTGCATCTTTTTTTTTTATTTTGACCATTTGTCATTTTCTGCAAATAAATGCTCTAATATTATTTATTTGGAATTTGGAAGAAATGTTTATAGACTCAATCAAAAATGTTCGTAAAACCAGATCATTTTGCATTTTCTCATCCTGTCATATGTATTTCAACGGCATAGTGTGATGATTTCTGTTTTTCTTTGTACCTGGAAGTGGCACGGTGAGCAGCACGGTGGTGGTCTGCACGCCGCCGTCCGTACTGAAGGTGCAGCGGTAGAATCCTCCGTCTTCCTGCTCCACGCCCGTCAGGTGCAGGCTGACGTCCAGGCTGTCGCTGCAGCTGATTCGGCCGCGGTCGCTGTCGCTGTAGTCCTCGCTCACCAGGCCGCCTTCCACCGTCTTACACACCCCGATGATGCTCCAGCGCTGGCCTTGCTTCATCCGCTCCACGTTGACCTGGTACACCGTGCCGTTGTGCTCGTGATTGCAGTCCAGGGTGAGGTTGCTGCTCTGCTCCGCTACCAGCTCCGTGTCCACCGAGATCACCTCCGGGGTGGGGAGCTCTGTGGCATCTTCTTCTTCTGGGGGCTCATCTGTAAGTACAGGATAGTAGTGGGGGGGAATAGGGGAAACAACTTAGTGAGAAAAAGTACAGATTTACAAGAAATCTAAATGCGTTATGGGAATGGAAGAATGGTGAGTTTAATTTGTTTCACTGCCTCCAACAATTCAGCAGAAGCAGAGTAATCTAAGACAGTGGTTCCCAACCTGTGGGTGGGGGGGCACCCACAAGGACTCGCTGAATGACTCAAAAGAGCCACGAGATGACAGGATTAAATATAGAAAAAGAATTAATTGGACACAAAATTGTGATTATTTTCTTTTGAGCTTCCTTCTAATTTCTGCTTTAGTTTTTGTTGATTTCTGTGCTTTGACTCCTCAAGCCTCTGAAATTTACTTAGTTCAAACTAAATAAAATCTTTCTAGAGCCACGAGGTCATTCGATTAATCTATTAGTTGATCAGCAGAAGATTTAGCAGCATAAGGGTTAAATCTTCATAAGGGGTCACAGTTTAAAAAAGGTTAGGAACAGCAATCAGCAACTATATATTATATTGTCTCATTTTTTAAGTGCAAATAAAAAAAAATGCTGGTTTAAACTTCTCAAAGATGAAGATGTATTGCTTTACTTTGTTGATATGAGACAATAAATTAAATATCTTTGAGTTTCGGACAGTTCATCAGACTAAATTAGATGTTTGAAGATTAGACTTGAACTGAGGGAAATCTATTTCTCACTATTCTGTTTCTGTTTTCTGGACAAAATGATTAACCTACAAATCAAGACAATAACAGTAACTTACCTGACAAGGGGTCACGGGTAGACTTTGCTTTGTTTTAAGGGGTCACAGTTTAAAAAAAGGTTAGGAACCACTGGTCTAAGTAGCTCAGCTACCATGTTGTTTACCTAAATCCTCCACCTGAATGTTCCTGGTCCAGGGGCCTTGCGGGAACGTCTGAACGGAGCAGTGGTACAGCCCGATATCCTGGTGTGTGACGTTCTGCATGGATATGCTCCCGTCCATAGGGGTGTTCCGCAGGAACTCTATCCTCTCCCGGTAACGGTGAGAGAAGGTCACTCCGAAATCCGGATGGAAAACGGCTATCGGATGCTTGTCGGGTACTTTGGTCCAGGACACCATGCTGAGGTTGCCGTCCCAGGGGCACAAACAGTCGAGAACCATCCCTTCCTCCAGCCGGACTGTACCAGCAGCTGAATTCTGCAGGACGGCGACTGAACAGAGGGCATTTGACCGTTTATACATTTTTATCAGAATCTAGGAATTCTTTAAGTGAAAACCTGTTCGTTCATGTTCAGATGAAGTTAAAACAAACCAATAAAGGCTCAACTAGACACAATGAATTGTCTGTAGAATTAGAATTGTTTAAACCAAACTTCCAGCTATAATATATGCTATTAAAAAGCTATGATTTACCCCTAAAGCAGCCTTTCATGGCTAAATTGAGCCAGTATACATAAACATAGCTGACAATTATAATCGGTGATCAAGCTTTTAACTTTTTGAAGCCTTTTACAGAGCTGAATGACAACAGATTTCTCCTTCAGGGGAGATCCGTCAGATTTAGAATAAAAAGCGTCTGACAACAAGCTTTTCTACCATCTTCCCAAGCAATGTGGCTAAAACGGGAACAGCTTCAAGGCATTTTAGATAATACATTACAGATAAACAAATCAAAGGTAATTAACTTAAAAAATATATTAGCAATACATAAGTAGAATTGCAGAGTACCCCGAATATCAACACTGATACACTCTCAACTGTCGAAAGTGTCAAGAATAATCTACTAAAACAACAAATCATTTCGATCAACTCCTTACCTTTAAGAAACGGGAGGAAGATGAGTGCCACGATGTACCAGTGGTCCTTTTGTACAACTTCCATCTTGCCCCACCGAGGGAGAATGAAAGCTGCATTGATGAGACGAGTGGAGAGGCACCGTGCTGCACTTCCTGCTCGCTCGCTGACTGCAGAAACACTTGAGCTACTGGGGCCACACTTCATGGTAGCCCACTGTTGGCTCGTTCCAACACAGAGGGGCACTTTATCACGAGGGCTGGGGATGGGTGGCAAGCTGGCGGGCATCATGCTGCACGGTTGGAAGGTTGTTTTTAAATCGCGATAATAGAAAATTCCCTCAGCTCTGTGAAATTCTGCAAACTAGAAATGTTTTTGTTTGTTTGTTTATCTTGTTTACAACGAGGATTGCGTCTGTTATTGTGGTATTGAAAGTGAAAAGGGTGACGGTGTTTCTTGGAAACTCATTTTCATCGTCTGTGAATGTTCACCAACTAAACCAAAGTGGTAGAACTACAGTAGAAGCGAGATACCACCTTCACAGCTGTGATCAAAGCCACAACGGCCAGACATTAAATGCTGAAATGAAAATGTACCCCGGGGAAAAAAAAAAAGAATATCCTAACGGTATGTATCTGATGGACTGTCAGACAATACGAGACAATAGCTAAAATCTGCCAGATGGCACTTTAATATAAAGATTAATATTTAACATGTCCAAAATAAATAACACCGTCATAACATCAGTTATTCAGCAGCTGGGAAAGGTTTTCAAGGCACTTCAACAAGTGGGTGCTCATCGGCTCCTGTTTTCTCTCTGCGTCTGTAGTTTAGGGAATAAACAAAGCACAACTGTAAACAATTGGACACGTGCAAACATTTTCAGATTCGGCGCCGGGATGAAACGCCGGCATGCTTTCGACGGAGCGGATAAAGGCGTACCCTTCTTAGAGACGGCGTGCGCCTCCTCAAGTCTCAGTCGGACAGAAGGACACTTCAGAGTAGTTTTGGCCTTTTGAGGGGGGGGAAAGAAAGACGGATTAGGAACGGCTTGTGTTGGAGTGAAACCGAGAGAGAATATTCCTTTCATAAAATAGGAGTTTATAACAAGGAGATAAAAAAAAGTGGGTTGGTCAGCTGTATGCGAAAAAGGACAATGAAGCTTTCAAGCTAATTTATTTTCATTTTGATTTAATTTGACACATTGCCGATAAACTACGATAAATGCAGCCGCTACACTATATTTCAGTACTTGTGTTGTGTTTGTGTGTGTGTGTACCCTTTGATTGTTATGGAGCAATGCCCAAAGTGCAGACGCTCCCATACAGCGCATCTCCGTGTCTTTACTTTCCAAACAGCATAGCAATACTCTCATTGCTTTGTCTGAAAGAAAAAAACAAACAAACATGCATATAGTAATTAGATAAATTCATCAATTGTAAAATAATAATCATCAATTTGCTGACGAAGAAGAAGGAAAAAAAATCCCATTTAATTAACAAACGCAGTGCCCTTTAAAAAGATTGTGGTTATCGCTCACGGCGTATTAGCATATAGACAACATATTGATATCTGGATGTTTCTCTGGGACGTTCCCTGCAGCAACAGTAGTGTCATATTTTTTAACTATTCACGTGGAAATTGGCCGTGTGGTCAAGTTATGCTTTACCTATAAGATCGATGGATTGATAGAGAGCGTTACATACACGGGCAGGAAATGACGTAATCTTTCCACAGGAAATCGGCAGATATTGTAACATGACAGATTGCACCCACCTTAGACCCACAACTCCCACCTGCAGCTTGCAGATGCATGTACAGTCTGGAGGGAAACGACTTCCTTTTCTTCTCTAAATGTTTTTTTTTTGAATTATTCATTTTCTGTTCTTTGTTTTCTCTCTAAATTACTTTTACAGAAAGCTGCTGTATAAGGGATTAAAAAAAAACACATTTTAAAAGCTGTTAAGTGATTTTTTTTTCCTGCTGTGAGGACAAAAACAACAGCACGGTTTGATATGTGTAAAAACTGTGTATAATTACTTGTATAATTAACAACACAGTTTGACATGTGTAAAAAACTGTGCATAAATAAGTGTTCTACTCTTCTGGTAATAGTGTAAGCTCAAAAGGTGGAGGCAGGGCACGGCTAGGCAGCAGGCAGATGTGTATGAGAGGAAAAAAAGCTGGACTGGAAAAAAGGGGATAAAAGGACTCCCACACTAGTTGATCACTAGCAAAAGACATATTTAATCAAACCTTCCATTGTGGCTTTTTCTGTGTGCATTTATTGTATTTGTGTGTTTCGGGCACTTTTTGTTTTTCTGCTACTTTTGTATAGACTATACGTATTTGTTTGTTGTTTCTTTCATAGTAATAAAAATTGCCAGACTTTGATTTATTCTCTTTGTGCTTTTGTGAATGTGTGTGACAGAAAGAGATGTGATTAGTCCACGTGTATCCGAAACCGTATTAAATTGTTCTCCCTGTGGAAAGTACCCGATGAATGTCTGAGGACTAAAACGTTGTTTGATTACATATATCTTTTGCTAATAATCAGCAGCGTGGGAGTCCTTTATTCCCCCCTTTCTTGGGCGATGGTGTAAGCAAATTATTTCATATATTGCCATCACTTCACTTGTTTGATGCTCAATTCTCTGTGACTAAAGGGCAAAGTTTTGAAATTACATAAAATAAATTGCTTCACTGTTGATAATAGGCATTTTAAATGGATTTTTTTTGTCTTCCATTTCTAAAACGGTAAATGATGAGACAGGAAAGACAGTGAGAAATGGGACTGGCTTGCACAAAAAAAAAAATCCTGCACATCTTTTATGAACAACAATGATGTAGTAAATGTAACCTGCTAAAGTTTTTATATATGACGTATTCTTCGAAAAAACTAATTTCAAAAGTGATGTAGGACGTGTTTTCCTTTCATGCCTCAGCTCGAACATTTAGACGTTGAATACACACAAAGTAAATGTGATCCCATTTCTCTGAACTTTTAACCCCTGCTTCCCTTCCGTACCGTTGGCGATGACGTGAGGCTTGTTGGCGGGGCAGAAGCAGAGGTTGTGCAGGGTGAGCAGCGCGTGGCGCCGGTGCAGTGCCAGGTCTGCCAGCAGCTCCAAGGCTCCGGTCACCCTGAGGATGCTCTGCTGACCGTCCTCTGCGAACGAGAGGCTGACCAGCAGCCTCAGCCAATGGCCCAGTAGACTCCCACCGCCGCAGCCTACAGACGCGGCTTTAACAGCACCCGCCTTGGGCATCGGCACCGACAAGAAGGCTTGCAGGAAATTATTCTTACGGTGACGAAAAAAACACAAGCGACAAGACGGATTTAGAATTTGATTCCAGTTTAGAACATATTACTCAGCATAGTGTGAGTCTGAGTGTGAGCTTTATCCATGCCAATGTCATGCCTTTTTTTGTCCCATCATGTAACACTGCATATCTCACTTAAATTAGATTTTTTTTTTATCTTGTTAATTCAGTAAAAAAATAAAACTCATCTGCTTATTTCACAATAGGTTATCCCGACTTTCTGGGAATCTGATGCCTATGCATTCCGGATAAAATCTTGATATTTTGCTGTTCTTAGTTTCCATCTGAAGTTTATGCCTGCCTGTGTACATTGTGTACCAGCCGTGTACCTTTTGCAGGAAGCCTCTGCAGTCTCGGGACATGGCCAGGTTTGCCAAGAGGGAGAAGGCGAGCTTCTGGATGGGGCTGTTGTCTGGGGCGAGCCCCGAGGCCAGCTTCATGACAGATTGCATCAGAGAGGTGCCTTTTGATCCTGGTGCAACACCAGGGCCGCCGCCACATAGAGAACTGCATGCTGGGAATGCAGAGAGGGAAAAAAAGAAAAAAAAAACTGTGAGAACTACTACTCGTTTTTTTAAATCAAATGAATGTGTAGATCATTTAATGACCCTGATGTTAGCCAGACCACTGAACACGTGCACATACAAGCTATGCACAAGGTTGTAAAATATGTGTAGGCTGGAGCACATCATCCACAGTAATTACACAGCACATCAGTTCAAAGGTGGAGGTTCATTCTAAAGGAATACTATTTTCTACATTACATTTCTGTCTTAAGGCACTGAACTGGACGGTCGATAAATGCATATTGTCAACTTGTCATTGATATTATATAACACTTTACCACCGCAACCATTTACTATTCTAATGTCTGTATTGGATGCATTTCTTCCAAATTAATGTGCAAACTAACAAACAAGAAAACATTAGCTTCAATCTGTATAGGTTGGGGGAAAAAACAACATAATTCCTGTGGTAGATACGCACTGTACTCTGCTTCTATATAGCAGCTATGTTAGCAACTGTTAGCACCATGAAAAGGCTAATACAAACATCGGAGAGCTCTCAATGAAGTGCTCTCTTCTTCTCGTTCTTGGAAGTGGTCGCTTCTTTCTGTTTATTTTAAAGCCGGCGAGCTGGCCGGCCTGCAGCGGCAGCTGCCTCAAAAATAAAAACTGACCCCGTCGGGCTGCACGGCTGTCTGCCCACTACACCAATACATCTCTGCATGGCTGCATGAGCAGCTTGTTTGTCTGTAAAGGCTGTCTAGTCGAATGACAAAAATGATGAAGAAGAGTGGAGTTCTTGTACAAAGGCGAAATCTGGTGTGCCTTTAGAGGAACAATAAGGATTTAGCTACAGAAACTCACTGACCCACTGAGTTTGGAAGCCAACAGGTCTTACATGTAGAATATATAGATTTAAAATACTGTCTTATCATATTTATTCACCTGTTGATGACTACAACCCTCTTCTGAGTGAGTGCATAGGGATTTATTTGGCCCTAGGCTATGGCCACAATTTATTCGACAACAAACAGATAACACACAAGTAAGTGATGTAAAAAAAATAATATTTTTTGCACCACATTCACATTAATACCCGAGATGACTGGAAAAATTGCTGCATCTGTAGATTACATGTAAAACAGGGTGCACTGACAAGAAACAGTCTGACACTGATTGATGTTGCTCATTGGAAAACATGACAGCTTGTTGGTTATGCTAATCCGAGAATAGCAACATAGAGCAGCAACCGGCGTATGCTGATGTTAGCCTGAGGTTATCTCAATACCTGTCAAGAAAGCTGGTGAATCACAGAATTGATAAAGGAGGTCTACTTTATAATGGATCCACTTGTGGTCCCACTGCTCCCTCGAATCTGAATAATTTGCTGCAACCATGCAATATATAGGACTGATTATTTCAAATTAATACAGGCACAAAATTAGAATTGTCTTTCGTTTTGGCTGTAGGATCTAGTTTTTTGGGGTTGCCGCGAATATATCTCTGAAAATGTGTGTGGAACGGATGAGAAACAACAACCTGACTTGAACTAGCACTTCAAACAAAGCCTTAGGTGAAGGAGGTAGACTTGAGATGAAACGTTCAGTAGAAATGTAGCAGTCTCAAGAGACAAAATGGTAGCCTGAGGGTGGATGGTGTAATACTAAGCCCGTCTGCATGCAGCCTGAACACAACCTGCTGTTCAGTTAACCTTTAGGGAAATACTGAGCCCGACATCACTGATTTCTGTTGCTTCACAGCTTGAGCTTATGGGGGGTCTAAAGCGAGTGAGTTTAGATCAGAGCACACGCACTCACTAAGGAACCGGTGCCAATCAAATGGAAACGCAGACGCGCACTCAGAAATGTTCATAAGCGTTTCACATAAAGCTTCCTTTCCCCTCACTGATGAAACGGATTTCCAATGCACAACCACAGCAATCGCACACACAAGCGGGCACATACACACACAGATCAAAGGGACCACAAGCCGTTTATCAAAGTAAAATTTTCCCTACTGTTTCCTCGCCATGAATCTTACCTTCCCCCCCTGCTCAGAAAGCTTTTGCCACAAGTCTTTTGGCTGCTCTGATTTACACGGCTCTTAACATTTGCATGACGGAATACCGAGAACTCAACACAGACATGCTCTGTGATTCCCCACATCATCTCCCACTGGTCTGAAACCTGCTGCCATACATGCATCTAGACGGCCATGCCGCTTGCTCTTTGGGTGCTGACACTGCGGCCGTTGTAACTGGCAGGCAAGCAGGCGCTGGTCTTATACAGTGAGACACAATGCTGGTCAGTGGTCACTGGGAAGGACAATGGGGCTCTTAGTGCAAACAGTGCGTGACTCAGTCAGATTGCTAACCGCAGACAAGAGGCAATGGGCAGGCATGGGCCAGGCACAGTTCCTGCACAAACACATAAGACACAGACAGAGAAAACAGACGCACGCATACAGACCTGCGGTGCAGTTTGCTGTGTACACGCACAAAAGCTCCAGCACTGCCTCCATGGTCGGGTCATCCAATACGAACCAAGGCCAAAGAGCATAGAGCACCAGTGTTAGGCGAGCATCTGTAGCCACCACCTACACACACACAAATACAAATAGATACACACATTATACCCACACACACACACAGCACATGTACTTGCGTAACGAAAAGGCCCACATACAGTGGATTATATAAAAAGTCCTTATGAAAATGCAGGTTTTTGAAATGTAAAGACAGGAACAACAACAACAACATATGCTGAACTTCTTAGAGTTCTTTAATGTGATCTTCCAACAAACACAAATCCAAACGAAAAATAATAAAATAAACAAGCAGTTAATGATTAGGAATAAATAAATAATGCATACAGCTGCCGTCAATGAAAGTGATTCTGATTAAATCCAGATTAAAGTAGGATTTGCTTGAATGTTTGAGGTCACGTCCTATCATGGTATATAAGTGGTAAATAGATTGCATTAGTCGTATCAGGCCTTTCTAATCTTTTCTACCACTCAAACATTCATATAGTAGTATTTACATTAGTAATAGAGACTTATTCACAAACACAGCTGCTGTTATACAAAAGATGCTTCTGTAAATATTAGTTTGGCGGATCTGCAGACTTTTGCATTCAGGCTGTTTTTTTGTTGTTTTTAATTAAAAATAATTAGCCATATGTTGTTTTTTTTTTCCTTTTAGATCTTTGTTTGTTGGGAGATCACATTAAAGATAGAAAAAATCTTTACACTTACATGATAACAGAAACACACTTGGTTAAAGTAATCACATACATTAGAGAGGCGCTGATTTATACAAGAGCACAACCACAGATGGGTGTAATCAACATAAAATGCCTCAGTATTTCTGTGAGTGTGCAGGAAAGAACACATGGGAAGGAAAATAGCAGGGTAAACATTGCAGGAGTAGAGCCTCCCTGACTATTTAGTTCCCGCTAACCACCATTGACTGAAAGGCCACTTAATGAAAATGAAAACTAGCTAATATGCTCCATAATTAATGCCATTACTGGCTCTAAGAAGCTAAACTTGCTGAGATGTTAGCGGGGCCACGCACATTTAAGCAATCTCATTTGCAGGCACAGCATTGGTACTTTGAGGTTCCATTAAAAAACAATTAGCAGTGAGGAATTAAAAAAAGGTAGACAGAGGCTCACTTTGCATTCATCGTTGCGGTAAAGAGCACTCCGCAGAATGTCCACCGTCAGCTTCACTTCCTTTAAATAGCCCTCTTCCTGATAATATAGAAAGACAAAACAAAAAAGGCATATGGTTGCAAGTTAAAATCGCCCCCCTTTACTGCTCCGAGACAGTAACTGCTGAGAATTGACATTCATAATATTTATCTGAAAAACTCATTCATGATGCCATTCTACCCGATGGAAAAATACACACAGGCAAGCGTAGAATAGCTGAGACTGGAAATTTCCAGTCAAGTCTCTGCTCACCTTTTTGCGGTGAGAAGCCTTGCCGGGCCGGACGGACCCCAGGTGGAGCTGGGATTGTGTCTGCTTCATTTGCTCCACACAGCTGTCAATTAAACCAACTGGAGCAAGGAGACAGACAGAGATTCAGAATAGGATGAAATTACACTTTTTTCATATTGTTAACTTCACAGTATTTGAAGCGTAACAACAAGATATCCGCTATAATTGGCTAAACCCGTGGTGGACAGTAATAGTAATTTTAAAAAAACAACGTTTGCAATCAAGGATTGTCTTTAAACATGTACGTTAAGGGAGAAAACCTCGCTATAGAACTTGTAGGGGGACCACCAGACAACAGGTTACTGACCCGATTTACAGAAAGTAGCAGGGAGAAACAGGCGACAGCTGAACTGATTGTGAGGTTAGTGGAATTACATTTAGCTGCATAGTTCTGAGCCGTGAGGCTGCAGGCGAGCAGTGTTGTCAGAGTTCTGGCCGTCAGCTTCTTTAAAGGGTCCTGAAGAGTTCTCCTCTCGAAACTCTGCCATCAACAGAAAGAGAGGATCATCACACGGATCGTTAATTGCAACTTTATCATGGCCGTCCAATTCATGTTTTTAAATGCCCTACAGAGCATTCATTAACCATTTACAAAATATTATCCTTACAATAACCATCCAGATAACTTGTATAGATGGTTTGCAAGCCAAGTATTAACTATTAAACAGTATAATAACTATTAACTGGTTATATGGTTAATTAACCATGAACTCAGAAAAGCATGAATTGTATCTAAACATATAGTCGAGCTTGTTCTTTTCTTAATCTCACTGTAACAAAGTGTAGACAGACTGACACGTGCCTCCTCCCCCTCTCGTACCTGCAGTAACAGTTCACATAGCTGACTAGCTGAGGGACCGTTCAGGACGTCAGACAGAGCAGATGCGTGTTTAGAGCTCGAGGTTGCCTCTTCCACACCCCGTCTGTTCGTCTCCTCTGTGAAAATCGTACGGAGGAACTGCAGAGCCACTGTGTGGAGAAGAGGGTCCACAAACTTCTCATTCACACATACCGATAATGTTCCTACAGAATCCACATTCACACACACACACACAGGGGAAAAAAAAAAGTGAGTTGGAAGGAGAATAGCTTTCTTTTAATGAATGACACCAACACATATTCAATAACGGGGAGAGGAAAAAAGGAAATCCATTGTTTAAATCCCTTGACGGCTCAATATTTGTTCATGACTGAGACAGTATGCACTGGTGGGGAACACACTAATCTTTTCAATGTGTAGGCAGACACCCAGATACCATAAACATGTACACACAGCCATAAATAAACACACAAAGGCTCAGCATTCATCTTTTACTGGACTCATCAGATTTCCCTGCTGCACCATTAATCACAGAGGGAGAGGAGTGAACGGAGTAGAGGTACTATGAGGACAGGAAGCAATTATCTGATTCCAGCATCTGTTTAATACACACAGTAATGGTTCAACAAATGTGTTAATATGAGAGAATTTGTTCCGTTATCAGAATTAAGGCTGCAAAATGATATGTAAAATGCTAATCCTGATTTAGTGAATTACTGCAATCAGCAAAATTACCCTAATCACGATCATCAGGCTTTTTGTTATTTGAGGGAAAACAAAATCTTACAGCACGTGTGTCAAGATCTTGACTCTAAATACCATGGAGGGCAATTAAAATAAAATTAAGCATCTTAATGTAACCAACAGGACAATTATCTATTATTGTGAACTCTGAGGATTAACATATTATTATGCAGCCAATTCTGCAGCTAAAACAGTATAAACGGTATAATTAATTGTGACACTTTTTTCTCGCTCGCTAGCATATGCGCACACACACAAACTCCAAACAGAGCGGCGTGTCTTTGTACCTGCAAATGTCCGCCAGCGTCTCCCCAGTGCAGCAGAGACAGATGGGTACACTGCTGAGCTGTCCCTCCTCACCAGAGTAGCCAGGAGCATAAACACGTCTGCCCAGCACACACAAACGCTATCACGGGTACCTGCATCTGAAGAGGGAAAAGGTGACTCACAAATTTTATGACACCAGGCAGCCACACAAAGATCACATTGTAGGGAACATACTGCAGTTGAGGATTTTCACAACATAAAGAATAGTGATGTACAAATCTATTCGTTTGAATTTAACTAGTTCAGAGCCAGTTCCGATGGGTATTTCTTGATATATGCAGAGGACAGTGCCTCGCATGGATATGCAAGAAGATTCCTTATATTACATACATATAGGGCTCTAACCTAATCCTTTGGTGTCCAGCATTAGCACTGCCACCAAAGTAGTCAGCAGCTGTTTCAGGAAGTCCAGCTGCCCAATCAGCTCCTGGCTCACAGTGACACACGACTGCAGCAGCTTGGAGAAGCCGGAGAGGAACTGAAGTAGGGTGACAAACTAGACACACACACAAGAAGAAATGGATAAAAATGAATCCTATATACATACAATCAGACATGAAAAATATATTAACCAGGTAAGATTAGAGAAAACTGAATATGAATTAATTAAAGAAAAAGTCAGTCTTTTTTTTGTAAAAGTTAATTTTCAGATGGAAAAACAAGAGTGATCTTTTTAGTTGGAGGGAGCTCATTAAATATTCCTCCCACACTCAAATCTGCAGGTGCCCTCAGACTGTCTAGCGCTGCACTCGAACTGGCAATGTACTGTACCAACCCACATTTTTCTGTGGTTAAGTCACAATAACAGAAACTGTTGAAAAACTATTCACAACTGTGTATCGCTGAGTTTCCTCACCTGGCTCTTGATGTCTTCCCTCTCTCCTGGGAGGATGTTGGGTGTCTTCAGCTCAGTCAGACATTTCCCGATGGGCCCGATATCCACCAAGCTGTGGAAGAAAAGAAACAGGACAACTAGATAGATTAGGGCCGACAATCATTCTTTATTTACAGTGGTGTGGTGCCCCCTTCCTGATTTCTTATTTTTTTTTGTATGTTTGTCACACTAAAATGTTTTAGATCATTAAAGTAATTTAAATATTAATCAAAGACAACACAAGTGAACACAGTATTTAAATTAAGATTGTGATTATTAAGGGAGTAAATTAATTTGAAATCTCCAGAGCCCTGTGTGGAAAAAGTAATTAAAAAAAATTAAAAATCAACTGTATTTTAGTTCAATTTCTTTAGCCACATCCAGGCCTGATTACTGCCACACCTGTTCTCAAAAAAAATCACTAATATGACTTGAATTAAAAAGTGAAGTAGACCAAAAGATCCTCAAAAGCTAGTCATCATGCAGAGAATTAAATAAATGTCAGTCTGGAAAAGGTTATAAAGCCAGTTCTAAACCTTTGGGACTCCAGCAAACCACAGCGGAGGCCATTATCTACAAATGGTCACAGTGAGATTAATACAAATTTTCTCCCTTAATAATAAAAACCTTAATTTAAAAACTATTTTTTGTTCAATTGAGTTGTCTTTGACTAATATTTAAATTTGTTTAAATGATCTGAAACATTTAACTGTAACAAACATGCAAAAAATAAGAATAAAGAAGGGGGCAAACATTTTACTGTACACCACTGTATATCTTTTATATTATTATCTAAACTCTTGCAACCACAACATCTTACTGATAACTAAAAGTTTCAGCTATAATTATGATAATTAATACAATTTCAGTCAAATAATTACTCACAAAAAACAGAAACATTGCTGCCCTAACGCTAAATAATTAAATGTACATTTCTATATTTTGAAAAATAGAATCACAAAGAAGCTCTCAAAGAAAAATCTCTTCCATTCTCAGTTATTTACAGTATATATCAGAGGGGAGAGTGTTCAGTCACATCATTATTGATGTAGAATGAGCCTGTGACCTCTTACCTGGCCAGTGCTTGGAGGAGCTGGTTGTGTCTGATGGCCGTGAGGGTAAAGTCTGGCAAGATGGCCAACAAGTTAGTCAGCAGGCCACAGTGGGCTGTCAGGAGGTCAGGAGTTACCATGACAACAGGTTCCACAGCCGAGGGCTCACACTGTCGGGAGTCTTGAGAAGTAACTGAGTCACACGTGTCTGTGTCGCTCTGGCCTATGAGACACATCGATAACACGGTGTGAGTCACGTCTCTGTCTGTGGCTTCAGATACTAAAGACTACATAATTAATAAAAGCTGTTTTGATTGTATATGATAGAAACATGAATGTACTAGTACTATAAAGTAGGAGGGCTAAGGCTTTCTGGAGCAAGTAAAACCAAGAAGCAATGGGAAGGTGCTCTTTGAATAAATAATAGGGAATATCAACTTCAAGGCGCTCTTCTATATGTAAAAAGGTTTAATAAATAAGGCTAGTTCATAATAGAACAACACATGTCGATTTTTTATTGTTCCATTATGAACTAGCCTTATTTATTAAAGCTTTTCACATACAAAGAGTGCCCTGGAGTTTCCTTTTTGATAATAATGCGCTAATATTGCGAATTACCACTGACAACGAGTTTCACGGCTTCTCAAGGAAAAATAATGTGAAGGCTTTTATGCCATGAACAACGTAAACACGCTGTAGTACCTTGAGCCATTAGCCTGCTGGCGGGGGTTTCTTCTGAGATGCTCAGCGGGGAGGGAACCCGAGGAGAGTGAGGCCCTGAACCCCTTATCTATAATGGACAACATTACAAAGTGAGAATCCATTTGGATTAAGCCGTTTGTTTGCCACATGTTAGTGTGTGTGTCTACACATCAGTAAATAGAAGGGAAAGCGGACCACGGTGCTCGAGGTGGAGAGGGAGCTGGACGGTCTGCTGGAGTTGATAGTCTGAGCTGGTGGGGCGCATCTCCAAAACCACAGAGAATCCACAGAATCTAGGCAAGAATATACAAAACCATATATCAATTTGGGCTGAAGGAAACAAGATGTAATTATGAGGATGATAACTTAACATAGATGAACTATGAAACAGAAACCGTACCTAATGAAGTGCTCTCCTGAGGACTAGGTCCACTGGAAGCAGCGGCGCACGGCTGTAGGTGAAAAGTGTACCTGCCTCGGTAACAACTGGAGGCAGAAAGAGCCACATGCTGGAAATACTGGCAGTGGTAAAGCAGAGCCTGGAGCGCTGGAAGACCCACCAAAGACACCCCAGAAACTTCATCATGGACACACGGGTGCTGGAAGAGGGGAGGGGGGATGTGCAGAGGGTGCAGAGAGATGAACAAACATCACATTGTTCTATGACTCTCAGAAACCTTTCACTTATAAAGTCAGCGCAACAGAAACAGAAATGAGGTGACAGTTCACATTTGCAGGATGACATTTTGTGTCCTAGTTTTGTGTTGCACCCACGTGGTTATCATCAAATCATACTTTTTGGTTTTAAATGTCAAGTTTTGTTTTCTCACGTTTTACGTAATATGATTTGTCTGCTTTGCGTTTCTGCCTTCATAAACTTTTACAACAATATTAGAACCAGAACAACCCTTTCCCACTCAGCTCCCTCTACAATTAATGACATCTCAAATTCAAATGCTTAAAACTTTATTGCGAGGGCTGAAGGCCTGAGGCCTGGTAGAGCTTCAATTCTCGCAGCATCCCTGGCCTGAACCCCACAGGGCTCAACAAGAGAAGAAAGGAGAGTTAAGATTGAGAGTGTGAGAGCAGAAAAAGAAACAGAAGAAGATTGAAAGAGAAAACAGCCCATTGTCTATAATCTCTGGTTGGCAGAACTACTGACCTGCCAGTGGGAGTCCTTGGCCTCCTCTGCATTGGCAGGCATGGGCATCACAAGTAAGTTCTGCAGGATAAAAATGGCCTGGACACACAAACCAAAAAAAATGAAGGCATGCACTCACACTGGGTCAAGTGAGACTGCATCAGCAACAGTGCCATCTGCCTGAATTTGCCTGGTAATACAAAAACCCAGACACATTTTCTGACACACATAAAAGGCAAGTGAAATTTTTAGATGAGGAGAATTTGCCACAAAGCAACACAAGAGAATGTAGAGTTTTGACAGTTGGAATATATGGGTTATGCATGAAAAAGGAAAAAGAACAGTCTAGTTCTATATTGTGGCCCAGCACACCTGAAAGATATTCATTCTTTTTGTATGTAGCAATAAGGACAAAAATGATTTTGAGTTGCAGTTCTAATGTTGTACCTCTCTGCGGACCATGCTGCTCTCCTGCTGATCAAGGAGAATGTTGAGCAACGTGCCCCACAGGCCTCCACTGATATTCTGACAGCTGCCACACAGAGCCTGGCATCCACTGGGCACCGAGGACAACGCTGCACCTAAACCCAAACTGGCAAACCTCACCTGGGATGACGGGGGAGACACAAATGGAGTTGGATGTTTCAGAAAAGAGAGGTAGACAGAAAGAAAGAACATAGGAGCAAATCAGAAACGGAACTATACTATCTATAGCAGTGTAAATGATAATGAAGTTGGCCGTGCTGGATATTCTTAAAGTAGAATAATATTTAAACGGTTGATGCAAAAGATTCAAACTTGTCAAGGGAGCCACTTAGACAGTGTGTGGAACTGGGAACGTATTTCTGGAGACAGAGAGAGAATTCTGTACAACTAGCTGTCATGTTCTTTTCTTTGTCATGAGTTCTTGTATGCCTCTTATGGATTTCATTTTTATCTAAAAAGTCAAGCATCTAGAATCGTTCTCAAAACAGAAAGAGTTTGTGAAGTTCAGCTGAATAATAAATAGTGAATGGCTGAATAATAAAGATTACGTGTCCTATATAGGATATGTGCTTAATGTGAAAAGGTACAGTGTATATTTAAAGGAACAGACTTTGCAGAAATGGGATATAATATTCAAAAGTATGTTTTAGTTAGTATGTAATTGAACCAAAATAAGAAATTTTGTGTTTTTAACACCTTATATTGAACCAGTGGTTCACAAATTATTAAATCCTACTATGGCAACACCTCGACTCAGAAGAATTCATTCATTACCAGGACCCCCTCTGTGAACCCCAACATGTTGCACTGCCATGTTCCTACACTATCCCAGAATGGACCATCCAAACCATGGCCCTCGAGACCGCCTTTCACATTTATCGCGGCTACCATAGATTCTCCTATATGCTTACAGTACTCAATTGGTTGCAACTCGCCACTAGAGGACGCCAGAAAACTGCTCTCTGTACCTATAGGAATTCATGTTTTAATTATTGTTAAATCAGGAAAGCGAGAAGCAAGACATTGTCCGTACCTCTTGATCTCTGTCCACCCATAATGGGATGAGCCAGGCCAAACCAAGCTGAGAGACACTGGCCTCTTCTGCAGCGGTCTCATTCCCCAAAGACCACTGGGAAATGAAGTCCTGATGCAGACAAAACATGCAGGAAAGAAACAGTTGTGGTTACCTTAGAAAACTATTAATATTGTGTCGTCTTGTGTTTAGCATTTGTCGATGGTGCGGACATCAGTACCTTATGTGCTGTACATTTCAGCATTTTATCTAATTAGCACCCTCATGGTTGGATAAGGACTATTCACACTTGCCTTGTTCTTGTTCTCAGCCATCATCTCATGAGACAGATGCAGCAGGCAGATCACAGCGTTCTTGGTTACACCTTTCCCCATGAAAGACATGGAGTTGCCTCCCCACTCTACGTAAAATGAGGAGATCACCTGTGCAAATGGCAAAGGTTACGATCATAACTGGAAACTCTGCATGGCATTTTTTATTCGATGGGCGTGTTATCGCATGTTTTCAGTTCCTGTTTTTCATTTGAACACTGAAGGTAAAGAGAGAAGAATGAATAGAGGATGCTTTTTTTCTACTTTAAATGATTACAGCACGCTTGTTATGCAACTCACTCCATCCAAGCGAAAGCCAAATACATCGGAGACCAATTATTTTGCTTTGATATGCCATCAAGATGTAGGACTGCGCTGAAGAGCCGATAAAGCAGGAGGAGCCCAAGGCCTGCTGAGCTTTAGGACCCTTCAGTTCCAGGAGTATCAGGTGAATAGATGGGTCAGAATGTTGAGCATTAGCGGTAAAAGAGTTCGGTATCTGTTATTAGTGAGAAGGAGGCGGTCACAGGAGATCTGGACTAAAAAGGAAATTAACCTTCAATCTTCATGTATTCTTGATTCACGTCCATGAAAGCTGCTTATTAATACAAAATGAACGAGGGATAGGCGTTGCGTAAACAGGATAGACTATTCCGCGGGGGTCTTCATTCTGAAAACAAAAATAAAAGTTTGGACACCTCTGTGCTGAGGACTGCTGTGCAAGCTGGTCTGCGCTGTGTTGCACTATTGTTTCATGGACGGTTGAACAAACGAACAGATGGGATAGGCAAGGTTGATTAATCTCATCAGCATCTTCACAGTGTGGCATATCTAATCAATGAGATTTTTACCTATTGCAATTCATGTCCTGTGACCGCATTTTGCTTAATTTTAATTAATACCTCAGAAAGTATGGTGCTTTTCCTTTCAGTCATTTCTGTAGGCATCATTATCTCTGATGGGAGAGTAGGAGGCGTGCATATGTCCATGCAACACGTGCACTTACTGTGCAGAAACAGAAATTCCTTGCATAAGAAAAAACACACACACTCACACACCTCTAATAGCCCGCTGAGATACTTTGAGCCGAGGGAGATGGGCTCCAGGTCAGGGCAGTGTGAGCTCCAGCCAGGCTGGGCTGTCAGGTTGACCATGCCCTGCAGTGTTCTCTCCAAGCTGGGAAGGCCGTAGAAACGCGGGGCATCAGACACCCGCAGGCTCTGAAGCAAACAGATTGCCAGCTGGCTCTTGAAGGGGCCTGCTAATGCCAAACATAGCCTGAAAACACACAGCAAATCAAAGAGTGAGAAAGAGCAAGAGGCAAGAAAACCAGACAGACAGGAGGTTACACAGCAGGATAACGTGGACAAAAAGCAGTCCATATTCCTTAACATAAACCTTACTACTTTTTTTTTCCATATATGTGCATGTTCTCATCCCCTAGACAAGTAGGATCTCCATAACAAGTCAACTGAAATAAACAAAGCGTTTCATTACAAATGTAAAAATATTCTGCCACATTGCTACTAGAAGGCTCTTTTATGAGCAGATAAACTCGAATTCCTAATGGTTTTTCAGAATTATGAACATAGTTAGACAACTAATATATAATCAAACCATTTCTATTGCCTGCATGATGATAGGTGACAAGGTCATGTGTCCTGTCATCCTACCTGTCAGCAGTGTATGTAAGCTGGAGGAGAACCGTGTTAAAGAAGCCGGTGAGTTCTCTCTGCAGTCTCTGGCTAACATGGTTCTTCAGCTCCTCCGGCTCCCCTGGGCTCTGCATCTCTACACCCAGCAGCAAATTGAGGAGGGATGTGGTTTCCTGGAAGATTGATGCATAAATGGACATAAAGCCAAATACCCCCAGGGTGTTATATAACACCACCTTAGAATCAATAAGCAATTCAAATCACACTTTCAATGATAAAGGACTTATAAACATAGAATTTTAACAGTTTTAGAATGTATTTCTTGTGAATTAAAAAACATTGTAAGGAAACCATAACTGTTTTGCCAATCCATCTGTTAGCTGTTTAGATATCACAAAACAATATGTTAACACTTGCTGGTGGCACTACATAAATATTCAAGAGATAACCAGGATCTTTAGGATTCATCTATGCTATGGATGCATGTACCAACTTTAACAGCAATCCATCCAATAATTAAGTTATTCAGGCCAAAGTAGTGGACTGACCAGGTTGACATTGCCATCCACAGAGCATTACTAAATCTACATCTGCTTGTTCATGAAGGTAATTCACTTTACTGGGAATTTTTTTTTAATAGTTTTTATAATTGTCTGATCTGTGATTTATCCTCCAACCTTTCCAAATTCAAACATGGGGGGGTGGGATTTGGAGAATGCTGACAAGTGTTTTTTGAGAAAGCACATCCTTTACTTCCTGTGAAATGCAGTTCTAGGAGCACCAAGCATGCAGAATTTCTTATTGAGCAGTACACACGGCGAAGGTAGTTAATGCAAGTGAAGAGAGCGACAGATGTTCCCGAAACAGCTCAGTAATTACAGAAAAGTCGGCGCAGAGCAGAGCTGCTCACCCCAGCAGGCATTCAATCTGAGTCTGCTTCAGCTGCCAAGGGAGGGCTTATTGTTTACACACACACATATATTATATATTATGAGAAAGCGAAGGTGAGACTGATTAAATCCTAAAAGTAGCTCTTCCCACTAAAATATTCTTTTCCTTGGGGCAAAAACAGGAAGCCACTGTTGTTTTAAGAGCTCAGGAAATAATTTGCCGCAGATCGGAGGTGGTACACTGTGATTCTATGTTTCTGTCATTATGAGAGCGTAATATGTGTGGCTTGTCAGACGGTGTGTGATTTATTCATACATTGATTACCCTCTGTGTTGAAGAGGAGTCTAACCACATTTCCAGCAAACTCACACATATTTTACAGGCACATAAACACACACTAAAGTCAAGCTACAGTAGCGCACATTACATATTGCTGGCTTACTGGGGATATCTTATGCATAATCTGGTGTAACGCTAAATCATCCGGACCGAAAACATAATCATATTACTTTGTGAAAAAAAGAAAAAAAAAATATCTGCACCTTGTTGAGAAGCAGCTCAAGTATCCAGCGCAAGTCCTCGTCTTCGGGGTCAGATGCAGACTCTTTGGGCCTCTGTTTTAAATAGGTGTTCAAGAACGCAACAATTCCCACCAGCAACCTCTCATCCTCTAAACAGGCTGGACGCACCTGGAGAAACCTGCAGGAAGGGAGGGAAATATTAGGTAATAACTTATTATTCATTAAAAATAATGAATATTAAATTTACTACATAGTATTTTTTCCTTTTACTTAAGTATCCAGATTAAGGTTCTTGACTCCATATGAATTCTTTCTATCAATTAAATCACAGCAATGCCAAGAAAAAATACAAAAAGAATACCTTTTGTGAGAAATAGTAGGAGTTATTCATGCGTCACCATTAATGTTTCAAGAGCCCTATCTAGGCATTGTGAAGTGAAAAGGCATTTAATAGAAAAATACAAAGCTACAGTACTTACTGAGCCATGAAAAAAAAATATTTGGTTCACAGTAAATAATGTTATTCATTGTTCTATAGTTGCAGCAGTAATAATAAGTCCTAAAACAAATCTCATAATATGCTTAATTCATAAATCTGAACAAAATACTGACTCGGTTATTAGCCTGTGAAGGTAGAGTGTACGAATTTGAATGCGGTGTACCTGGTCACAGCAGCCTGCCAACCGAGGGAGTGAAGAGTGGCTGTGCAGCTGTAGGTGGGCATGTGAGGGAGGGCCAGTCGGTCAATCAGCAAGTAGAGGTTGAGCCTGGAAAGGGCAGCGGTCACTGAACTGTGCCCTGCTGCCATGGCGATGGCCTTGATGCAGTCCGGCAGCGCGGCGGGCAGGTGCACTGCCCGGAGTGACAGAACCTGTGCTTCTGATAGCTGCAGGTCACCATGAAACCTAGCAGGGGCAGCAAAGTGTAAAGGGTTAACGATATATTCAAATTTCAGATTACATGACTACTGATGTGCTCTCGAGTGTTTTTCTTAAGTGACATCTGCAGAAGCATACTAATGTCTGCGTTAGCAAACATATTTGATCACCAGTCTGGAGAGATGAGGCATTTGCAAGACATCTGAAGAGAGAATTTTGTTGAGAATGACTCTGACTTAAGCAGAAGCAGCATTGATTATACCAAGCACCACTCAGGAAAACTGTAGAAATGTATGTTGTGAGATTATAAATAAATGGGTTTGTAACAATTTTATAATAACTTGTAAGTACCATGAAACAAGTCCAAGGAAGACCCCTCGTAATTAATCATCCGTTTTAAACACATGTAACCTCCCAGTAATAGCATTGTATAAAATGTATTTTCAGGTGGCTTGATCCATCTATAGTGTGCTTTAAATGTCTTTGCAGCTGTAGTCAAGCTGGGTAAAGCTGTGAGAGACATTGTTATCTGTTTTAATTAGGTCACATTAGAAGAAAATGAAGACAGATGAAACACAAGATGCCAAGCGTCTGAAACTAATGAGTCACTACAATTCTCCACAACAGGGAACATTGTGAAAGAGTGATGTTTAGCAGGATTTTTCTTTGGTTGCCACAGAGGTGTTGGTAATTATCATTTCTTCATCATCCAACATTTCTTTCAACAAAAAAATCAAAACGCACAGTTACATAAAAACCCTGCAAGCATTCATTACAGTTAAATAAAAAAAAAAAAAAAAAGTTTTTAACAATGTTATTCCTTTGTCTATGTGAAGGACTACTACTTTGGTTTTCAATTTCCCATCATCCATACAAGAACTAATGGCAATAAATTACCTCTCTGGTAATAATTTAAGACGATGTCGACATCCCACTTCATGCAATTAAGAACAAAGAACACCTACTCAGTAACAGGTGTAGAGCCATGCTCCTCAAGGAGGTTGTCTATCCCAGAATGCCATGCAGTGTTCCAGGCAACCTGCAGGGCCTGTCTGACAGGGGCCAGGGTTAGGAGGTCAGAAAAGGGAGGCGGGACGCAGCAGTACGGACTGACGGCATGGTGACTCGACGCCTGGAATGGGATGTTGTACCTGGACAAAAAAAAACATATTTTAACCATATTTTATTCAAGGAAGGTTAGCAGAGATAATGTACAATACAAAGGCATGTGACATATAGCATTTTGAATAATAGGATTCTAATATTTATGTATAAAAAGTCAAATAAATCAAAAGATGTCCGAGCAATATGTACATTACTATGAGAGTCACCCGCCCCCTGCCAAAGCGTTTTTAATGATAATTTTAATGTACTGCTGGGACCTTTAAAAGAATGTTAACTTTTCACAACAAATGAGTTTACCTGCGTATTACTGTCAGAGGTAATGAGAACGTTGTGAGTGTAACATCTGTGTTTGTTTTGTCCGACCTGATATGACACAAAAAAACAAATAGTAATACCAAGGACGTAATGGAAGCACACATTGATGTAAGAGATGTTCAAAGAAAAAAAACTCACCATATTTCAATGCTGGCAATTTCATCAAATAGTAGTAAACTCATCAGGACAGCAATCTCACCTCCATTGCCTTTGTTCTCCTTTAATATCAAGGACGCTATAATGACAACGTAACTGTTACATAATCACCACACACAAAACCTCATCAGTCTACTTCAAAACAACATTTTTTAAAATAGTGTACTCTTTTAAATTGCTTCCTTCTTTTTGAGCATTTAATTTGATTCTATTTTCTATTGATTAATGCTCTTTTTGTACATCGTATATCATTCCATGATTGACTGTCTGAATATAAAAGCTCAACGACACAGTAAATGAGGGCCACTCATAATTACAGTGTAATTTTCAAGTTGAAATCAAACTTGCATAAATGAATGAATGAATGAATACTAAATGGCTCAATCGATAATTGCGGTCGGGTCTCCCGTCACTGAGAGAATGCGAGCCTCTGCTGGCTTTGCTTTCACTATGACAGCTCAGCAATTTAGACTTTCAGGTCTTAATGCCAGTTAAGTGCTTTAAAATGAGTCATTACATTTTTAAATCTGGTATATATTTTTGCATACAAAAAATGCATATTGTGCAATAACATTAAATGTACAGATAGCCACAATTAACATGTTATTACAGTATATAGTATCCTAATTTTAAAAAAATGTTCATTAAGATAAAAATAATTATTTGTTGCTGTATATCTTAGCAGCAAATACAGAATTGCAGACAAAGCTATAAACAATGTCTGATTTGAGCTCCATAGTAACAAGTTGCATCATTTTAATATGCTTTTTTACACAGTGTGACAACATGGTTAAAAGCAATGCATCAATGGATAGTTGGTTTGTTGTCTTTTTTTGAAGATGTACCCCCGAGCCACACAGCATAACATCTATAGTTGTTACTTAATGAGTTGTCTTGTGAATGTACCCCTGAGCAGCATGAGGAGCAGGGGGTTGCGCTGTGCCAGGCTGTGCCTTAGAGATGGATCAGCATACACCAGCTTCCTCAGGATACATACACAAGGCTCCAGCAGGCAATCTGAGCTCTGGGGAGAATAGAAACATACGCACCCGGTGTTTAATTGCAGGGAAAACACAAACAAACACATGCATAGTATTTCTGCCTCCCTTCATACGAATGCCATCCCTTTACTGTCACTCCAGCTCCAGCTGAATTTAAATGTAGGGATTGCGCTGGTTGCAGGAAATGCTAGGTTCAGCACAAATACGACCTGAAGGAAGCCGCTTTTAAAAACACACATACTTGTTAGTTGAGACAAGTCATACTCTGTGGCCCTGTTCCTTCACCTCGTTGTAGCCAGACATGCTGGATGATTACCCCTGTTAGCACCTTCTGGTTCAAGGCCTGGGAATGAGCAGTAGACTGCAGTAACTAGAGGGCGAAATCGCTGCTGACCAGGGCCTGTCTGACACTATTAATGCAGGCCATTTCATCCTTCTATCATGCACGGCTCAATGAGCATCTTCCATGTACAAGTACAGTACGCTACTCATCCAAGTACAGCACAGACAAATGAGGACATCTACACAAGCATATGCAGAAGCACAGTTTTGATTTGCTTATGTGTCATTTGGCTTCGACAGCCGTTCCAGCAACGCACCAGGTTTTGTTTTTACCTTGTTGCCGCTTACACTCTCCACAATGAAAGAGATGACTTTGTCTGTTATTCCAAGATTCTTCAGCACTGGGTGCATCAATGTGTCTGCGGGGAAGTAAAGTAAAATGCATTTAAATACAGCTATGATAATCCGACGTTTGCTATACATAAGCACAAAGAGAAAGATACCATTGACAACAATATACAAGGTACAAACACAGATTTACAGACACCACATCAGATTGTATGATTAATGGGACTGAAGGCCAGTGAATAAAAAAAATTGTCTTCAAGCATAGATTAAAAACAGAGATGGAGGGAACACATTTAACATCTATCAGCGGCTGCAAAAGGCTCTGTCACCTTTTGAGTTTTAGTTGTGATCAATAGAGACACGAGGGAGATTTGTGGTCAGATCTAAGAGACCTAGGAGTGGATTTTAAAGCAACCACATAAATATGCATTTGTTCTTTGGTAGGAAGGACTACATCGAGAGAGAAATGCAGACGAAGACTAGGAGTGATTAGGAATTATTAACTTGCCAAATCCAAGACCACAGCAAGAACATATAAGAATAATAAATAGTTTATAGGAAATATTCTACGATACCTTGCAGGACAACAGACAACTGTTCTGCAGCAGATCTTCTCAGGGAGATGTCGACGGTGTCTGAGGACAGGATACAAAAGAGCTTCTCCACAGACTCCACCTAGTTACCATTAAACACATAATTATGGACACACCTCAGACACAGATGACATAGAATACATATATATTATTATTATATATATAATAATAAATGTAATTCAGCTTCTATCATTATGCAACCTGCTTTCGATGGTGGGGTGGATGAGAGAGGTCAATAACAGAACAGGCGAGAGGGAGAACTGTGAAAATATGAATTTCAAAGTCTATATGGATGGATTGTAGTGTCGAGCTGGTGTCAAGTATGGGGTCATATATGTGTTTTGTACTGCAGTGGATCATTTTCTCCCTTTAAATCAATGTTGGTGTGTTCCTCTTCTTTTTTTTCTCCACGTTATTAACTTTGGTTAAAGCGTATGTCTTTTAAAAAAGATTCATACCTTGAGGACAGACTTGTTGCTGGTGTCAAGAGTGACGTCTAAAGGATTTCTGAGGCAGTAAAGATTGGGGAGTGTGGAGATCATCGTTTGATCCAGATCTGGTCTGGCTTTGCTGGCTTCGTCATCAGCGGTTAGGTAGGGCAGGATTTGTTGCACTGCGACTAATCTCACACTGTTTATAATGAACAGAAGGCATCATTTAGTAGAAAACCACAGTAGTACAGACTCATCCTATCCTCTAAACACGGATTTAAAGCAATCACATAAATCAACTTTATTTTATGTCAACCCAAGCCTTTCATCTTCATTAAACCATGATACAAACAGCTGAAGGATTCAAACATGTACCCGCTTTTCATGTTGTTTTCTAAATCGCTACATCTGACTGACGATTGGTTGTCAAAAAAAAAAAAGCTGCTGGCAGGGTAAATCTATTAACTGTTGCCAAAATATACCAGAGCTCATTTCCTGGCCAGTGTCTGGTGTTTATTTCCATCTATCAATATTCATAGACTGGGACTGAGTCGGTGTTTTACACAGACCTCACAGACCATTTAGATGACTTGATGAGGACATCACCTGACAGCAACAGATAGGGAGAATATGTCCATCACAAATGTTGATGCAATGACTCCCAGCAGCTCTTCTGCTTTACTAACCTACCGCAAACTCCTCAAACAACCTTTTTACATAAGCAGAGACAGAAGGAACGTACCAACAGAGACTTATACACAAACGCATGAACACATCTGATACGAGACACAAACACTGACAAAAAAATTAAGAGCACAGACTCACGTGGGTTGTTTAGTGAAAAGGAGTCGGAGAGATGCTTTTAGCTTGGCTGTGTTTGGAAACATGTTGTCTCTTGCCACGTCCGATATGTCACTTATCAGCAGGACACAGTTTCCCAGTGACTCCTCTGTGCCAGTGTAACCCTGCCGCACACACACACACACAGACACACACACACACGATTCTCAGACAATGAAGCGAACAATGGGGAATTCCAGCTAAGCAGCTCAACAGTAAATAAAATATGCATCACTTTGATTGCGGGTGGTTTCATTTCGTCTCTTGTTGACACGGTGGGCCCGTCTCTGAATGGCCTCATTGAATTAAATCACACTTGACAGCCTAGTCAAAATCTCATGTATATTCATGAAGAATTTCTTGGCTTCCTGTTGCCTGAAACTGAACAATTAATAAAAGCGTGTTTTTTTAACCCAAAGAGGCAACAATATAAAACAGAATATGTAAATGAGACAGTAACTACATTTTTCTCGATGGCAGCTCAACCCTGGTCCTGGAGATCTAAAATTGCACTTTTGTTATTGAGATCAAACGTAAGTTGTTTTGATTGTGAGGAGTATATACCACTTCCCCCAGCTCCATATATATATATAATATCTTCCAAACATGATGTTGTTTTATGAGCTATGCAGCACAAATACAATGCACAATCTCCATAGAACACAGTACCTGTAATATGGGGATGACCGGGTAAAGTGCCTCATTGAACCTGTCCCAGGTTGATGCTGTCATCATCAATCGTCCCTTGAGCAGGAATAGCAGGATATCCTTGGCAGCAACGTTCACCTATAGATCACAGGTATACTGCTGAGTTCACATAAAGCAGTGCTGACAAAACATTAGATAGCAGGTAGTGTAAGTGACAGATTTTTTTTAATGTTTAAAAGGTCCCATATCGGACACTTTTCCTGGATTTTATTTGAAGGTTTGATCAACCTGACAAGATATATTTGTGATTTTAAGAACAAAACCCTCAGGATAGTTTTACGAGTCCTCTCTGGAGCTCTAGAAAGAACAGGTTTTGCGTCTGTCTCATTTATGAGCTTCCCCTCAGATTGGCTGGTTTAAAAGCCTGTGATTGGAGAGTTGGCAGTGGCTGTGTAGTTATGAAATCAAAATTACACAGAAGTCTTGACAGCTCTTTTTAAGAAACCTTCCTTATAGTCAAAAAGCAATTAAAATCTCACTTTCTACCATATGGGACCTCTTCAGTACATTATACCGGGGAATTAGAGTGTCTAAGTTCTTCTGCCTTCCGGTTCCCCCATGTGACCTTATCTCAGAAAAGTAATGGACAATGGCAAGAGACAACTTTTTTTTAACTTTTGGAATTGTGCCATGAATCACACGTTGATCTTCGGAAGTCACAAAGGTTGTAAAAACAAGCATCGACGCAAGACCGTGAAAATACTATGAGTTAGACACCCTGTTTTTTTTAACACAGGGAGCTTTCTGCAGTGATAGAAGTTGACAATCATCGTTGACCACCATACATAATTTTTCTGAAATAAGGGCCCATGGGTTAACCGGAATGTAGAAGTACTTACTTATACTATGGCCTGAAATAAATTCGCCAATGCTTTGATCCTAAATTGGATTGTTTATTGAAGTACAAGAGGTACACAAGTGATTGCCCACCTTTTCTGCAGAATCCTGGAGACCAAAAGCACTGATTTCATAGAGCACCCTGTGGTGTAACAGGAAGTTGACTCCACCGCAGGCTCCTGGTTCTTGTCGTGACACATTCTGGATGCCGAGGCAGTCCTAGTGGTGGATGTAATGACATCAAATTATTGCCATCCTCTCAATTTTGCTTACATAAATGACTTCCAATTACTGTCCATGTACTCCAGAGTGGTTGGTAAAATGAAAGGATATCTGATTTCAAATGTCAAGTGATTTTTTCCCATTTTTTTATAGCTCATTGTCAAATTACCGAGCCTCATCCATCTTCATTGTACTTAATTGCATATGAGTGCCCTGCCAAACAGTCCCACATTATTGCCCCGTTACATTTTAGCCATGAACTTGTACTTTCATTTAAACGCTGACTGCCTGTATAAGTTGGCTTGCACTGACCTTGACCAGTTTTAATGTGCATGTGTACATTTCTGTCTTGACAGGCAGTAAAGGATGGGACAGCAGCTTGAGGAGGAGTTTTTGACTCTCTGTTTGGAGCAGCGGACTGGGCTGATCAAACTTCCACCTAATGATAAAAAAAAACAGAATATGCTCAAACTACAATGTTTTAATGCAGCAAAACAGGTGATAATTTACCATGATTCATATCTTACAGGTAAGAGCAGATGTGAACACATTCCTTGATGATGGGCAAGTGCTGGTGAAACGGGAGGCCTTCTATCGCTTGGTCTGCCAGCTCTACTAATTCCAACCAGTTCTTTTCTCCCTAGATAAAAACATAATTGAAAGAATGAAATGTCAGTCTGGGTGTCAGGCTAAACATATTTCAGTGAGGGTCACTAGTTTTATTTGTGTCAGACACTATTATATCTCTGTAAAAAAAACAACTGACCCCTCTCTGTGGAGCACCTGTGTTATTAGCTTACTGTAATTCAGTGACATACCTCAGCATGTGCTTCCTTGAGGAAGTTGCAAGTGGATTCCATCCAGAGGGCAGCACGGGTTACCCTCCTGTACAGGTCATGGCTGTCTGAGTTCACCTGCTCCAAGTAGGCCACTGCTGTCTCTTGCATGCTGGGTAATAAACTTCCCAATGACGTGTCGAGGCATAAGTGGAAAACGGCTGTTGCAGTGTTCTCTGGGAGATTGTCACTAGCCTGTGAAAGGTGAAGAATCGGACATTTCCATGGTTTTTTGAGTTGCGATAACAGAAAACAATCACAGTGAGAGGATTTGATTACGTCACCTTCTCAGGAGGGAGGATGGTCTGTAGAAGTTTAATGGTAAATATAGCAGTGGCTGTATAGGCAATTCTGTGGTGAACTTGAGAAGTATGGGTGATGTCTGCTGAATCGCTCTGGTGGTAGCTCAGGATATCCCCCAACAGTTCCATGCAGGCTTGCAGCTTCTCCTTCTAAAATACACACAGACATAATCATAGACAAAAGCACACATTCTAAACTAATACATGCACACATTCTCACATCACGTGCATGTTCACAGACACATACACACTGACACAGTTAATGGCAGGGAGCCAAGAGGAAAAAAAAAATATTCATTCTCGGGGTTAGGAATTGAATGTAATCAGATTTCAGGGTTATTTTGGGACAAGATACACATCCACCCTGTCTCAGTATGAATAAATTGGAACAATCTATTCTCAGCCACTTTGTTCTGGGAGTGGAAATTATACAAAAGACGACGAACACCAGCAGGGGGCAGTAGATGCCCTGTGCATTGCTTGGCTGGCATAAACAGTTCGGCCCATTCCCATAGGAAAAACCTAGAGGTCTGGCACACACAAGCTGCTCTCCACATAAAGATGACAAAACAGTTCTCAGGCTGCAGGGCTCTG
Source organism: Lepturacanthus savala (assembly GCA_030544235.1). Taxonomy (NCBI): domain Eukaryota; kingdom Metazoa; phylum Chordata; class Actinopteri; order Scombriformes; family Trichiuridae; genus Lepturacanthus; species Lepturacanthus savala. The sequence continues at coordinate 6,853,865 of CM060476.1, read as the reverse complement.
GGCATGTATTAAACAGCAGAGGGCCAGAGGGGCCTGGGCTTGACAAGTGTATAAGTCCCCCTGCAGAGGAATATACTCTTTAAACAGTCAGGGAGGATAACAAATGATTCTGCACAGTGAAAAGACACCAGTTTAACACGATCCATTGTGTGGACTTTATACACGTAATAAATGAAGACATTTACTAACCCAACAATTTTGTGCTTAGATAAACCCTGAGGAACAGACAGGAGTTATGTGTGTATGTGTGAAAGGCAGAAAGCCTTTGTAACCGTATATAATTCATTCAGCTCAATCACATGCCTACAGTTCTCCTTGACAGTTGAGTACCGTATGTCTGTGGCAAATTGTCTGGTGGCCAAGCCTGCTCCCCCCTTTTCAGTGAAGTGTATCCATTCATCTACATAAGAGGCTGTCATGAGTTGTGTTTTGACTTGCCAGCTCCATCCCCACCAGGCTGCGATCGTCCCAGACCAGCTCACAGACGCTGTCCCCAAGCAGGAGCACGGCATCGCACAGCAACTCCACAACGCGATGGAACACATGCGAACCCTCTGAGACAGAAAAAAAAAAAAAAAAAAAAGAGGAGAGCGAGAGCAGGGGATTTGTTTAGAAGATCGAGTCACTGGTAGAATACTTGGATAGGTACCACGGTTGGAAAAGGGTGAGGGGGTTTCTGCGATATCTCATCTTTATTCAATCCAAAACAGCTGGAGAGAGGAAACAGACAGTGATATATTACAATGACTCCTACCTGTCTTAAGCAGCGGTATGGCATGCTCCATGGTGGCAACAGTGAACTGAGCCAAAGTGAGCTGCTGTAACTGCAGCTCCGGTACATCCTCGACACCCGAGTCAGGGAGCTCCAAATGGGCCACATCTGCGGGCGACTGGGCCGTCTGCCTGGGGGCCGGGGCTGCTGCACCACCTTGGTGTGAGCTGCCACTGGATGGAGGAAAGAAGACAGCTGTAATCCACTTAAATACAAGGAGTGGCATATGAACCGTATAGGGACGGATCATAAATATTGAATATGCCATCATGGGAATCAGTGGTGACAGTGTTAACACTACAGACCGCTAGGGGGCTCTTTCAATTCATATCAATTTATGAGGAAGGATAAAATCCTCTAGTCATTCTCACATCATTTCATCTTTTTGAGTGGAATGTATAATGATCAGAATTGACTACAATGCTGATTCAAATCAAAATGTTCTTTCCTGCACAGAAGACTAGAAACTACAGGCAGCAATATCACGTGACCTGACAGTGATGCATTCCTTTTCATCTGCAATCTCATTTAGGTTCCATTTAAAAATGCACTGGTACACATTCATGCAGAGTCGCCTAAACACACACACACACACCTGTTGGAAGCTGCATCTCCATCTTGGCCGTCTCCCCTGGCTCTCTGACCCGTGCGTCCCACTACGGAGGGCCGGGGAGAACACTCTGCTCCTGGGGAGGATGCCTGAGATCGCTGGGTCCCGCGAACCTCCTGGGCGTACGAAAAGGATGAGTTCTGGGACACCGGGTCTACACATAACCACAAAAAAAAACAAAAAACGGAGGAAACATATTACATATTTTCACATGTGTTGCCCCTCGACTCTTTCAGATAAAGCAGAGACAAAATTAGAGAGACAGAAGATAAAAAACAGTCCACATTTTTTGTCTATCCTTGAAACTATTTAAAGAACTTCATTACAACCACATAATAAATACATGTTAAAAGCAGTTAACACTCCTAATCGCAGCATTTTAAAATAACTGTGAGCACATCTGTACATCAGACTAACTTGTAAAGCGCTACCTTGCTTTGTAGAGTGGAAGCTTGGATCTTGATGAAAGCGTAGTCTTCTCCTTAACCCCACACAAAGCTGCCGCAGGCATGAGAGTGCCTGCAAGTGGAGGTAGCTCGCCTCACTTTTACCCAAACCCAGCTTCAACAAGGACAGGAGGCTCTGAAAATGGAAGAGGGATGTCAGAGTAGAATTACACTGGGTTATGAAAGAGCTTAGTATAATGTTATTGTAATGGTGTGAGTATTTAGTTGTTGTTTTTTTTTTTGGTTTGTTTGCTTTAATTGTTAATAAAATTAGAAATAAGTGCCCAAGCTGAGACAAACAGTGTACCATTACTGATAGAAAAGTCCCAATAAAGTGAAAATGGAATTGAATTATTGAAGCAGCAATTTGTTGCAAGTTCAAATTCCCTGCCATCTGTAGCTAATGATGTCACGTCTCTAAATCCAAGTCTTTTAATTTAGCTTAATAGCTCTAGTAACTCAAAGGAGGGGCAAGTAAAGGCACAAAAAGAAAAAGTACTTTCCCGTAATGATTTCTGTTTGATGAGGAGACTGCTGGGTGACAGTATGCTAATACTGCCCTGAGAGCAATGTAATATAATGCACCACTTTATTATTAAACTAGTAATGTTCACAGTGGCTCATCAGGGCAAAATAACATCTTCGCCAATGCTCTGTGTATTGAAAAGGCTCAGACAGCAGATGCACTGCATGATAGTGGAATATACACTTCAAAAAGTATAGCCCATTTAAATAACGAATTGTAGGGAAAGATTATAATTTAAGCATAAAAAAGTGAGCAGCCAGGCTCATATGAATTTAATGTGCACGGACGCGTTAACGTAACTCGACAGAGGCACTGCGGCCTTCTTATTTACAACACGTGACTGTTGAAATTGCTCCAAAGCCGCCAAGACAAGCATGAGGACAGCTCGAAAGCCTGTGGACAACTGTGACAAATGTCACTGAATGGCTGATATCCACGGAGGCCTTGGAGGAAAGAAACAAAATGTTGCGCCAAGGACTTTCACACCCTGCAAGAGGGACATCACGACCGAACTACACCCTCACAGCAATCTAGTACCTACTCAAGCAAAGTAAAGCCTCCAGAGGCCTCCACAACCGCCGACGAGATCAGGGACACGGAATTATAAATTGGTGTTTTGTTCAAGGACGCTATTTGACAGGTTATTATTTTGACAGTGGCTACTGTGGCCATCCCATAAATTCCATTGTGGGCTGGTCCGAGCCGCTCAAACCAATACACTTCATCTGATCAAAGTCATTGAACGAGACTACTATCCTCAACGGCAGTTGGCCAGGAACCAGGATTTTCAAGGCTTCTTACAACTTGAGTTTTGTTCCTTTGGACATCCATATTGTATCCAGGGTTGGGAGATTGTGATTAGAGTTTAGACTAACAAAACTCAAAGTAAAAATGATGCCACTGGCATCTTTTTAATGCATTAGTGGTGCTGACACTATAAGATTTTGTCGAAACATTTCTGTTGAGTATGCCCTTACATCAGACACTGTCACACCTAACCTGCTCCTAAAGAACTCTGCTCTATTTGACTGTTTAGTGCAATTCTTTTGGACTGGTGTGAGAGCTGTCAATCAAACTGTTGTGATTAAATTCTCTTCACTTTCAAGGGGATTCAAGTGCAACCGACTGACCCGAGGGTTTTATGACTGTAGATACAGTTGACATAAAAAAATTCTACACACCCCTACACGCGCATCCAAATCAACAGAAGAATGGCTTTACCAGAACAAGATTGAGGTTTTGGAATGACCTGAATCCGATGGAACATCCGTGGGCTGATCTGAAGAGAGCTGTGCACAGCAGATACCCTCCACATCTGTCAGATTCGGAGCAGTTTTGCAAAGATGAGTGAGCAAATATTGCCACATCAAGATGTGCCACGCTGATAAGACTCCTACCCAAAAAGACAGAGTGCTGTAATAAAAGCCAAAGGTGCTGCAACAAATTTGCGTGCATATTTGTGCAAACCTGTTACTTAAAGTGGTTTATTTTTCATCTTTCAATTCCCTTTTCAATCGAGTTGTACAGGTTGCATTAAAGGTGGAAAAAATGTGAAATTATTTATCTTGGTGTCACTTTTTTTACATCACAAAAAAATGTCCTTTTAACACGGGTGTGTAGACTTTTTATATCCATTGTATTTGACCTGTAACATTAATTCAAAAGCTAAACATCTATTATATATGTCAGCTGTATATGAGCTGTTAAGGAGGCAGTCTTATAAGAGCAGATTTATGCGAGTCATTTAATTACCATGGTAACTCGTATGTATATCAGCACATGAGTGTGGGGATTTACCAGGTTCAATCATACATTTAAAAGCTGTTAGAATCGCAGTGCATTTTTTTGTGCATGCATCCTACTCCATGTCCATTAGAGTGCTTGACAGAGCAATTCCAACACCCACTCCCTCTAATTATTGTACAAGAGGCCTCTATTTGGTTGTTTCTCTATCTATTTTTATTACTCTATGTATATATGTATGTACACCTGTTCGTGACGCCAGAGAACATAAAAATAAGAGGCATTTAAGTACCCCACTTGGGTCCATGTAATCTTGATGATGCAGAATGACGATAAACCACATAAACAAGTTACCCGTCAGTCTGTATAATCTCATGTTTTCAGCTCCTGTATAAGTCAGTATAAATGAAAACCCAAAGGCAACAACATGTCTTTTTTTCCTTCCTTTGTCTGTGCAGAGAGAACTGACCTACAGGTGTGAAATAGCCCAGAAATATTTAAAGAAACTCGATAAGAAAAGAGATGTCACTCATTCAGTCATGACTTATTATAATGTGAAGCCAAACCCATGATCAGCTGCAACCACAACAGCAACGTTTTTGATTTCCCTCAGCTCATATTTTTAAGATAAACCAGCTAGATAAATATTTAGGTATCCGGGGGCCATATGTATTCTCATTAGAGACACTGGTGGCCGTTTGTGAGCTGCAGTCAGCGTGTTGATCGTGCTCGTTCACGGCATTAGCAGCAGCGCGTGTCTACTGAAGATAATGTCTTATTTCCTCAGTTACGGTTCTCATAACATACAACATGCTTTAGCAAAGCATGTCCCTCTTCCCTGCTGTGACATGTGGACGAGTGTATGCCCACGCACAAACACACACAGAGCAAACACACGGAGGCTCCTGTTGTCCTTTGGACTCTGGATAGTGAGAGTCCTTGACATTAAAATCATCGCAAAGGCTATTAAACTTAACCAAAAAGTGGAGAAAACATAAATTGCTTCACAAATCGTACATATAGCCCCTTTAACAATACTCTGATCATTGATTTTTTTCCCCCGCACCAGTATGACAGTACCTTTACAATACTGGGCCTCTGCAGGAAGATTTCTGCAGGGAAGTCCTGCATAATGACATCACACAGAAGTTCACAGGTGGTCCGCACTAAGTTGGGGTTGTTGCTCCGTAAGGAACTGTTTCAAAAGAATTTAAGAGCATGTTTAAAACACGTGAAATATCACACCTTAACATGAATAAGATTATAGCCTAAGTCCGTTAAAAAAAAGGTCTTCTAGTAAATAAAACTACACTATATTATATTTTAGTTGGTTTATTTTAGTTATCTTTTTAATTTGTATAGCGTTTTAGGTATACACATAACATTGGTAAATATGTAAATTGTCTCTCACCTCTCATTGGATGAAAGTATGTGTCTGTCGGTGTTTGTCAAAGTCAGCCATGGAAAAACAGAAAACTTCAAGCATCGCACAGATTCATGCACTGTAAAACACAGGAAGGTAAAAAAGATATTAAACGTAAAAAAACATGACACACAACCTTTGGATAAAGTAGAAGAAATTAAATAATCCATTACAAGTACCTGCTATCTTCTGAGGAGGGAAATCTGCAGGGCTTGGCATGCTCTTGTGGAAAAAACCCATTTTAGGAAATTGCTCTTCAGGTGGAACAACTGTAGGCACTAAAGCAGAGACACATTTGTTAAAATAAACCATTCAGATACTAAACAAAAAACAGAAATGATACAAGACCTCTACTTTGTACAGGACAAAGTCTAAACACAAAATTATTTGGCTTAACTTGCAACACCTGTTGGAGAGGTAGCGCGCTGTCTGTGTGAGTGGACCATTGCATGACTAGGGAGTAGCTCGGGTAGCTGGAACAGCTGGTCCAGGATACCATCGATGACAGCTCGCAGTCTGGGTTCCACATTAGGAGACAGTTGGGTGAGGAAGTCCACCGCCCCAACGTCTCTCAGCATCTGGGCTGCACTGGTGTGCTGTGACGAGAAAAAGTAAATAGTCATAAAATGAAAACTTTTAATTTACTCGTGGCTATCAAAATGTCACGAAGCGAACTTCCCTCTACCTATGTAATATTTCATGCAAATCCTTTGATTGACTGTTCACTCTTCAAGTCAAGGTAAAACACATTTTCAGTGTATCAGCCTGTTTTCTTTTCCTACATATTCATAGTGCCAGCTGCTAAAACAAACAGTTCTCTCCATCTCGCTCCATCACTCTGCTAATGAGACAGTTACCCTCTACCTTACCTTTGATAAAGTTGAGAGCAACTCAAGAGCCTCCTCCTGCATCGGCACCTCAGGGAAATTGAACCAGTGGAGGAGATACACAAAGAGCATCCTTTCTTGGACAATGTCAGAGACTGAAATTAGGGAATGGTCCAGCTTACAGATGATGCTCTTCAATGCTCGGACTCGTATCTCCACCAAAGAGTGACCTATGGTTGATTAAAGTATTCAGTTAAGACGAGATAATAATGTACATTGTGTTTTCAGCCAATTAATTGGTAAGGGAACGGAGTTATTACACCTTTTCCATTTGAGAATTCCAGACGTATCTGTAGATTTTGAGTATATTAACGTCTAATAACTACCTTAACATACTGAATAAATACGACTGCATTATTGTTTCTCATATGTTTTAGCGTCTTATAAATAGGAAGCAAAAATGAGTTGAAAAAAGTTAAATAAACCCATTTTAATGACATCTGTGCAGCGTTTGTATTCACAAGCTGCCATAAGGATTCCCTTTGCGTTCCTTCTCCCTAGTATTGCATAACCTATAACGTTAAAGCTTATTATTTAGTTGTACTTGCGTGCAATTCACATTGCTACATTTTCTTCAATTTCTAAACTAATTTGGTAGCGGTTGAAAAGGTGCATTTAATTTTCGATTTCTGAATTTGCATTTAAAAAACGCACCGTGAAAACATCTACGGAGGAAAAGTCAACCTAAAGATATTATTAGCTAGTGTTAGCTAGCACGCGAGCGGCTAATCAGAGTGGGTATTGTCATAGAAAGTTCAGGTAAAGTCAGCATTCAGGGCTACATTTGTCAAGCTAATACTTTAGCCTAACTTACCTATTTTCTTTATAAGTGGCGTTAACTCCATGTCCAGTGTATGTTGCGTCGCTCTGCGTATAAATCATGTAAAAAAGGCTTCAGAATCGGTGCAAACTTGTCAGTTTTAATGAGGGTTTGTCTCCAGCGTCCTGTCAGCAACGTCTGCCCGGGTTTGTTTTCAACAAACGCGCCGGCGTCACTGCACTTCCGGTAGTGGACCAGGGTGCGTTCAAGGGACTGAACTATGTAGGAAAAAACTGAACAGTACACAAAAATGGACTGTATAAATAATTAAACCAATATATAGGCAATATACAGTGTAATAATATAATAAAATGCATTTACTCAAGTATTGTACTTAAGTACAATTTTGAGCTACTTTACTTGAGCATTTTCATGTTATGCTACTTTGCACTTCTACTCCATTACATTTCAAAGGGAAATATTGTATTTTGAAAGACATTTACTTGTAATGGTGCATTGTGACGTTGCGGTGTTGTTCTTTTACTCAGGTAAAAGATCTGATTGCTTCTTTCACCACTGTATATATTACTATATTTATATATTTAAACAACATAGTCTATAGGTGCATCACAATTCCATTAACTTGCATCCACATGCACATTTCCCACACTTTCCTTGTATTTCTAGTCTGTTTTAAGATGTATATAAAACACTCTACTTTGAAAAAAATCCAGAATCTATAAATATGCAAATGACATTCATATTCATACATTTAACTGCTTAACACAAGAAATCTCCATATTCACTTTAAAGTCCATTATCTGTGCATATGCACTGGGGGTTTCATTTTTCTAGATTTTCAGTGAGCACAAAGAAACTTTCCTCCCCCAGCAGATGAATGTGAAAACAGAGTTCTAGTGTCAAACTCTGCAGATACATCATTCTGCACAGTGAAGCTCAAACATCCCACTGAAGTAACAAGAACAACACATTTTTTAGTGGAGAGGGACTTAAATTATAATTATAAATAGGCTACTGCAGCGTTTTTCAGAGCTCTGAACAACAAACATTCAACAATAAAGGTCCAAAGAGACCACAAATCATCTGTGCCCAAATTCAAGCTGCATAATAACAAAATAACTGCCAAACATATGCCAGACAAAGACAAACGGCATTGACAAATATGAACAGCAGTTAGAAAACCAGCCAAAAGGGATATGATTGATATAAGGGGTTGACAAATACTGATTTGTGGCATATCCGTCTCATCTGATCTTTTGAAATGATGTGTAAACACACTGAAGTGATTTTTCTCGCCGGGAAAATCATTGTTTGAAGGCATGTTTTCGAAATCATCGACGGCTTTAGCGATGCCGACGTACTGAGTGAAGTTTTGACAGCGGCCACATTATCCTGTCATTAAACTAATCTTCTCAAACACTGATGTTCTCAGAAATCAAAGTTGATGTGCACTGCCTCTCCACATGAGTGTGGGCATAAATTCTTTTTCATACTCGATTCTGTTCCATTCCTAATCCAATTGCACCTGATCTCACACTTGGGATGTGATGTGGCTATGATCAGCCGAAAGGGTGATAATTAACAAACTTAGCAAATCATCATTTGATATGATAATAATGATATAATCATGCAGCGTTTAAGAATCCTCAAGGTATTTGAACCCATAATTAATTTGGCCGTGTGCTTAAGTTTTAAGAATCCTCAACCTTTGAAGGTCTAGAAGAAAAATAATCACTTGTAAATCGTTTTACTATAGCAAATATACTGTGTACATTCATCCAATTCCCCTTTAAGAAACTCCATAGCTTTATACAATGGTTTCTCCACAGTTCTTTATATATATCACATACTGTATACATTTGTTCCAGAGCTTCATATATCATGCTTACTGCACAGAGCCATTTATTCAAATACCGGGTGCTGTTTTTTTTATGGCTGTACCATTGCGCAAAATAGAAAATCCTCCTCTCCACGTGTCCCCGTAATTTATTCGACATTTTCTTTTGAAACCTTTGCATTTTGACCATAGTTTGAAAATAAAGTCCTGCGGGTTGGCGCGCAGCTTCTCTGCACAACACAAGTCATACTGATGAACCTGCCAAAGGGTCCATTGACCTGAAGATTTATTCCGGCTCTCGAAAGTTTTTGACATTTCACAGATGTACAATGAGAATACATTACAGCCCCTTTCTGACATCCTGCATTTCAGTTCAGACAACGGCACCTCTTGCCAGGGAGAGCTCCTACGTCTGAACAGCTGCGGAAGTCTTCTTTACTCGGTTGAGGAATGCATCGCCGTAGGTCGGAGTAGGAGTTCTCGACATCAGCCCGAGCCGCCCGCTCTAAACATCACATCGTTTCTGTTTGACAAGCACTGTACGTCTTGAATCATCTGTACGCACCAGCTGCAGACGGGGGGGAAAAAACACAAAAAAACCCTTCACTTTAAATAAAGGAAGACATGGCATAAGGTGTATGTCATTCACATCTGTATGTTTGTCCATCAGGCAATGCCTCGCCACCAGATGTGCTTTGTGCAATATCACCTGCAGTCATCCCTTCATCCATATTCCACAGTTTTGTCCAGGCTACATAAGCACATACTTGGCTCGAAGGTCGACTTTTTTTTTTTTGTGGCTTTTCAAATGCAATTTAATGATTTTTAACGTTGTAAATACAAAAAAAAAAATCTCCTTTTTTTTCTTACATTAAACTAAATTACACCAATGCCAGAAACCACCATCTCTGATAGGAAAACGTGCCAATATAAATACTTTGAAGCCAGATTTAGTCTCTTCAGTCTGTTCGGAAGCGTCGCTGGACTCTCATCTTGGTTTAAAAACACGATCATGAGTCATCATGTGCCTGAGCATATTGGCCAACCTGGACAGAAGTCACACAGAGCACCAAACTGCTGACGTACGTTTCATGGAAAATCTGGTATTAGCAGAAATATTGCACAGCATATTCAATAAAAAGGTAATAATACAACTATAGTAAAACACAATAGGGCATTCATGGGATTTCATAGAAAATATGCAAAATAAACATCCACAATCATTTTTTCATCAGCTGCAGCATGTGCAAAAGCATTAGTCGTGACCCATATAGCTTTTCATGCATTAAGCAAGGTTAAATCAACTAATTAATTGCAATTTTTCCAAAAATTCCACACCCCATATGGCGACAGAACACAAGGAGCAACGACCAGAATTAATAACGTGAAATCAACGGTGACGTTCTTACGCACTCAAAGAACAACATATGCACGCTGGAGACAATGTATTCATTGTTTGGGCCAGGCGGCCATTTGGCCTGCGCTCAAGTCTCTATAGCTGAGTCATTACGTTGTATGTGGACACAGCTGCTGCAACAGTAATTAATACACTCTCGCTCTCGTTTCAGGAGACCTCTTACCTAAGGGGAAAACTGGTCTAGCCGCGCGCGTCACTCCTAGAATTTGAAATATTACGAAACGGGAGCCTGACGAAACCCCCAGTGAGGCACAAAAAAAAAAAAAGGAGGAGGCAGAGGTGCGGGCATTATCCTCACCATAAATGCTCCGGCTGTGTTTTGAGGTAAACCCCTATCTTGTGTTATTCCACATTCATTCCTGAGACAAACCCCAAGTGGTCCCCCCGGCCCTGTCACTGTTTGACATGCCTGCTGTACCCGTCTTCCGCTCCACTGCAAGTGGTGAGGATATGAGGGTAGGCACCGAGAGGCCCCCACCCCCCCACCCCCCGACAATCCCCGATCAACAAAGGGAGTCAAGTCAAAAGGACTGAGTCCAACTGAAGCGGGCGCAGACATATTGAGCAAATAATTTATGGCTGATACCCGCATTCATTTGAAATTAAGATGAAACGCGCTGGGGAGCTTCGGCAGGCACGTAAAGAGCTATCTCATTAAACAGCGTGGCGGCCTATACCTCAGGTGCACCGTCCGCCTCGACTCGAGATCCGAGCCGGTCGTCCTTATTATGCTTAACATTTAAATTCTTTTTTGGAAAATATTGATCTTCAGAGAAAGAGAGAGCGAGATGCGCTAAAGGCTCTCACGCATTGATGGTGCTCACGTCCAATCAAACTATTACAGCAGGGTTTCATTTACATAAACCATAAACAGGCCGCTATTAGTTTGACCTGTTTATCCCGTCATGAGACACATGCTGCATTGTGCCCCACGGCTGAATTTTTTTTTTTTTTACTCGTTTTTTTTTACTGTCTGGCAACAAATATCAACCAGGCTAAAGAAGTTTGCTAATTTAGCTTGTAGAAACATTGCATGCTTGCTTTTTCTGTGTCCTTGGTGCTATTTCTAAGAGCTGCCAGCCTCCCCCACCCCACCCCCCCTCCCTCCCGCACCAACACATCAAGGGAATGCAGCCTGATCAACCATAATAGGGCCCGGTAATTAGACTCTTTGCATAGAGGCTGTCTGCACACAGTCGCCCTAACCAGGTTGGGGAAGGCCTGCCATACACTTGACAGTGTGGAAAAAAAAAAAAAAAAAAAAAACACAATATAATGTTCAGTATACAGACCAAATTAGCCTGGCAGTGATAAACACAATCGACTTTAAAACAATACTGACACTAATTAGGCGACCGATGTATCATTCCGGAGTTCAAGTTTCAAGTTGCTGTATCAAATACTTAAAAAATACTTGGAGAGTCGGGAATACAAATTAGAGAGACCTCCCTGCATAAAGGATAAGCGTAGCCCGGCAAAAAAAGAAAAAAAAAAGTAGTGTTTGATATTTCTACAGTAACTAGCTGTAGTTGTTAAATGGACTCCTGATTATTGCACTGAGGGAAAGACATTTCTCTGCAAACTAATCAAGCTGGGAGTCAGGTCACCATAGAAGAAGCGTTTCAGGCAAGAGCGCTCATTTTTTCTTTAATTGTCCAATATTTATTCAGAGGGTATCTTCATATATATCTGCGCACACACGCACGCACGCACACGCTCCTATGTTCAATTATAGTAATACTCATACAAATGTGGTTGAACAAAAACACTATTTAAAGTCAATGAGTTGCGCGCCATGTTTCAATGTCACATTCCTCCACAATAAACAGTGACGTCGCGACACTGTATATCAAAGAGGAGGCTACGTATTAGGGGCTTCTAATAATAGATAAACACACTTTAATGTGCATTTCCATCTGTGTCATACTAAATCTTCCAACGCTGCCGTTGGCTCATGAAAAGTTCAAATAACACGGATCATGCATTTTAATACACAGTCTGAGGGAGTGCAGCAGCATCAGCAGCAGCAGCAGCAGCAGCAGCAGCAGCAGCAGCAGCAGCAGCAGCAGCAGCAGCAGCAGCAGCAGCAGCACCTTAACAAAATATTCTCCAGTCTAGAGACTATAGTTAATAATCTCGTGTTGCACAAGGATTTATGTCTCTGCTGTAATGAGTGAGGTGAACAGCGGTGAAGCAATTTCCCTTATTTAGGCTTTTTGAAGTGATGGGTTATTTGGGAAAGGGGCAAATGTTAGTTATGCACTTCCCTGCACACTCATTTTTGCGCTTTGGCTGATTTGATCACAAATCCCCTCCTCTGACGTTTTCACTCGATATCAGTCATTCCGCGGGGGAACAAATCCAATCACTCATGTCTGCAACGGATATTATTAGTTGACAATTTCGAAAAACACTGCGTTCGCATGCAACAAAGAATGTGGCGTTGGGTCTGTGGGGAGGATTTGGGGGAATATGTCGGGCGATGGGTTGAAGAAAGCAAGTTAGATTTATTTGGTGTTTACACAAATTTGCTATAGGTGTTTGTATATAAAATAGATTAGATTGGATGGATGGATGGATGGATGGATGGATGGATGGATGGATGGATGGATGGATGGATGGATGGATGGATGGATGGATGGATGGATGGATGGATGGATGGATGGATGGATGGATGGATGGATGGATGGATGGATGGATGGATGGATGGATGGATGGATGGATGGATGGATGGATGGATGGATGGATGGATGGATAGATAGATAGATAGATAGATAGATAGATAGATAGATAGATAGATAGATAGATAGATAGATAGATAGATAGATAGATAGATAGATAGATAGATAGATAGATAGATAGATAGATAGATAGATAGATAGATAGATAGATAGATAGATAGATAGATAGATAGATAGATAATCCCTCTAGGGAAATTAAGATGTGACAGCAGCCAAAAAAAAAAACAACTCAATATAAGAAATAAAACTTAGATAAAGATACAACGATAAAAGACATGAAACAACAATGCATGCCAGTGTAACAATAATAATGTATAATAAGATATTAATAACAATGAATAAAAACATCAGTGGTGGCAGCAGCCAAATGTGTTATATATAATATAATATGTATATAATATGATGTGTAATATAAGTGAAATAAACTTGTGAATTGTTTAAATGATATCTGAATAATAGAACTAATGATAATAATAGGAATAGAATATATAGTTTTACTTCTGCCTATCGCTCTTTGTTGCACTACCTTGTGATTTAGGTATATAGGAGATATGCATGTGTATTGACATTTTTACATTTTTTCCATGTATTAATTTTTTATTCACGTGATCATTTTCTTTCTTGAAGGTGAGCTTTTAAATGAGCCTGTAATGAGTTTCTACCTCACCTCCTGTCTGACCTTCCCTTGAAATAAGCTACATTAAAATGAGTAGAACTTAAATAGATACACGTCTGCTTTATTTTTATTATTTTCATGTTGGAAATAAATCATGTGATTCAAGTTTTCTTATTTGCAATGAATTTTCTGCATAAAAATGTATATTTCTGTCTTTATTTGTTGAAGTGTCACGGCTGCACAGACAGGCTCTGTGGCTCTGATGTAGAAACTTGATGGAGCTGCTGTGGAGCTGGATCTCTGCTCCCACAATTCAACAGGCAACAAAGGAAGAAAGGAAGAGGCCGTGAGCTACAAAGTGTTAGCCAACCCAGACAGAACGGCGTCACCTTTATTGTGTCATTCCAGTCGCAATGTACAACCGCACGTTTCGAGAAGTGCTTTAATCCGGCCACTTACACGCTTTACCCCTCCGCGTGGACGCGAAAGGCGACTAAAGGGAACGTGTGTGTTTTCGACAGCTAGCTAAACTGACATAAAGGTAGTGGAGCTAACATTAGCCAACAACCGTCAAAGGAGCGAACCTTTTTTTTTTGTACAAAAACCAACACAAACGCCACCGGGACTGTTTCACCCAGTGAAGAGGAGCACAAGTGACTGGGTAAGAGATGCTCAACGTGCGTGTTCGATGGATGTTTAATCATAGAAATGACGGGATTTGCTTTGAAATGTGCTAACCAAACTAACTAGCTTGTTAGCATGCTAGCAAGCCAACATCGGCTGGGATGGAAAGCTAAATTTAAATACCGCATTTTGTCCTTTCGTGTTTTTTAATATCCAAAGAACTGCAATTGACTCGTAGGGGCATTGTTTTAGGATTTCGACACTGAATACAGAGGCTAATAGCCTAGCTAAAGGCATGGTGTTGTGTGCGGAGGCCTTGCTAGGTCAGGACAAACCTTGCTAACGTTGCTGTTGCAGACAAGTTATGTGATGATATAGTTATGTATATTTTTCCTGTTGTAAAAGCACACTTATTTAGAAGAATGGGACTTGTATAATGAGCTGTTTTCTTCTGTTTTTTTTTTCATAGCATCAAATGCAAGGTGGTGGAAGTGATACTTGACCCATCCAACTGAGTCACCATTTTCCTGCACATAATGGTGAGTAATCAGATTGCAGCTGTTGATTATCAAGCAGCTTTATTTGGGAGATCTAAAGATCCCCTCCAGATATGTTAAGATTTATATACAATACTTTGAATAGTAATGTCTGTTTTTTTTCTTAAAAAAGACAATTGCATCTCCTCCTTCTGCCCCATAGATTCTCAGAATCTAAGAATAATCAAATATTTATCATTTCAGAAGTTCTTTTTTTTGCTTTTTTCCTACTTTACTATAAAGTCCATGCACAATATATTCACAATCACACTAGTGTAAGTTCATTATTGGATCAGGACTGACTTCCAAACTATGATTGCAGAAATCTTGCTCGCTAGATTTACAGTGAATACAGAGAAAAGTTCCACTTTTACATCTGAATGTAAAAACAACAATTCTGGTGTCAAACTCTGCTTATACGTCATGTCGCACAGTGAAAGGTCCAACATTCAACTGTAGAAACAAGAACACAAACATGTTTTAAGTGGCACATGTCTCTGAATATATGTTTAGTGTTTTACTGAACTGCCATTTTTTTCTAGGAAAAGGCATTAATTGTAATAAATAATCTTAAGAAGGACCAGGGTATCTAAAAATATCCTAGAAAGGGTAATAAACCACAAATAAAATGTAATAATGCCACAAATGTTACACAAAATTTCCTGCAATCGTACTATTACATTTGCAAGTGGTTTAATTGCAACAACGTTGTCTGAAACAGGCATGAGTCTATAGGACAAGAAGGGGGAAGAAAAACTGTTCTGTTCTGGAAACTTGTATAAACTACAGAATTTGAATATATCTGTGATTTTTCAGAAGTTACTACAGTTGCAGGAAATTACCTTAGTGGGCTTATTATATTTATAACTGCAGATTTGCATTATGTTTGTGGTCTATTACATTTGTGCAATGATATGTTAGAATCTAACAGGTATGTATATATATATATATATATATATATATATATATATATATATATAAGTATGAGCAGTGGAATTGCAGCGCTGTTTTGATACATAATCCATAGTGAACAATGCAGCAGGGCAGTAATCCAAAATATACAGGCTAATGAGAGCGTTTCTTGGGCCAAACAGTGGCTGCTGTATATGCCTGGCAGGGAAAACACCAAGCATCTGTATGCGTTTATGGGTCATAAACTTCATAAAAATTTAGTTATGATTTGCTACCAGATATTTAATATGACAACTCTATTTATTGCCTTGTGCATTTTATTTCCCTACATATGGTATATAGATTGTGTATAAAAGTGGCTGATTTTCCTATCCTGTTTACCCCATGGGTGTAAGAACTCCCATATTAAAGCTGATAGTCTGCACTTAACCTCAGATTCATTGCCACTGTCCAAAAATCCGCAGAAATGAGTAGTTGTGTTATCATTACCTCTGATGTGAGATCTGCTCTGAATATGTTAAAAGGGCATAGGTCATTGTTATAAATATTTTTAAAATATTTTTTTTGTTTGTTTTTTTTTCTCTGCAGGGTTCGGTGGCTCCATTGTATGCATGACTTTTTTTGCGTGGCCTGATGGGAGGACACTGTGGATAGTACTTTCATCAGGATACAAGGAGAGCCATCCCATGCCCCCACTTTGGAGGGCCTGTCAGAATGAAGAAGATAAGCCTTAAGACGATTCGCAAGTCCCTCAGCATAAAGGGCAAAGAGGAGGGGGACTTTGTCATGCTCCAGCAGCCCTCGGTGACCACAGAGTTTTCTAAGGAAGAGTCACTCTTTGGGGGCTGCTACACCAAAGACCTTTCAGGCTGCGATCTTGTTGGTGAAGAGGACAAAAGTGGCCAGAACAAGGGCCGCCCCAAGAGCGAGGGCCTGATGGGATCGCTAAAGAGGCGGCTTTCTGCCAAGCAGAAGGCAAAGGTGAAGGGCGGCTCCTCCGCCATAGGCTCGGTGGATGACGATGACACCTTCTCATCCGCTTCCGTGCCCATTAGCTTCAATGATGTGAAAGCCCAGAGACCTCTGAGATCCTCCTCGCTACGGAGTCACCATTATAGCCCCTCGCCGTGGCCTCTGCGGTCGGTCAACTCCGATGACGCGTGCATCAAAATGGAGGTGAAAGTCAAAGCCTGGAGGTGAAAGTCAAAGCCATGGTCCACTCTCCAAGCCCCAGTCCCAATTTGAACGGCGTCAGGAAAGAATTTCACGACTTCCAGATGGAAGGGCTCTTTCAGGACCAAGCGGAATCCTTCAAGAATCTCCAGCAGCCACAAAACGGAGAGCTGCATCTGAATATCGATGAAAATGATGTGCCTGTGGTGCTGGGGTTGACGCCCCAGGACTACATCCAGTACACAATGCCTTTAGATGAGGGAATGTACCCGGAAGGGTCCCACTCCTTCTGCCTGGACGGCTCCTCTCCCATGGAGGTGGTGGCTGAGGCAGACAACGGGTCCCTCCACACAGACCAGAGACAGGAGGAACATGAACTGGTCACTGGGATGTCGCCGGATCTTTTCATGGAGACCTCGGTGAACGGTCTTCTCATCGGTTCTGCTGGCGTGATGCTCCAAAGCTCCAGAGTAGAGGTCCCGCCCCCCCTCTCTCCCCTCCTGCCGCCCATGATGAGTAACGGACTTATCCCCAGGACGTTTTCGGGGTTCAGCTCTTCAGACAGCCAGGTGGCCGAGAGAGTAAGACACCACCTCAACTTTGACCCGAACTCCGCCCCCGGAGTCAGCCGCGTCTACGACTCGGTCCAGACCAGCGGGCCCATGGTCGTGACGAGCCTGACGGAGGAGCTGAAGAAGCTGGCAAGGCAGGGCTGGTACTGGGGCCCGATCACACGCTGGGAGGCGGAAGAAAAGCTGCTCAACCTGGCCGACGGCTCCTTCCTGGTCAGAGACAGCTCGGACGACCGGTACCTGCTCAGCCTGAGTTTCAGGTCACAGGGCAAAACCCTCCACACCCGCATCGAGCACTCCAACGGACGCTTCAGCTTCTACGAGCAGCCGGACGTGGAGGGACACACGTCCATCGTCGACTTAATCGAACACTCTATCAAAGACTCAGAGAACGGAGCTTTCTGCTATTCCAGGTCTCGCCTACCAGGGTCTGCAACCTACCCCGTCAGACTAACCAACCCAGTATCTCGGTTTATGCAAGTGCGCTCCCTGCAGTACCTTTGTCGCTTTGTCATTAGACAATACACAAGAATAGACCTGATCCAGAAACTGCCCTTACCCAACAAGATGAAAGATTACCTGCAGGAGAAGCACTACTGAGGACACAGTACAGTGGTAGCAAATTTGCACTTTTGTGTTCAGTTAAGAGATTTAAACACGGTTTACAGACAACCATAGTTTTGAGACGACTGGTTCTGGTGGCTCTCGGTGTATGTCCAAGTGACTCTGTCGCTGTTTAGTCCTCCATTCCACTGCTCTGGGCTTTGAAGCTGGCCTTAGGAGGCTCCATCTGTAGAGAAAAAGGCCAACAGATATTGTAGAGGTGTACAGTCAATTAGGGCTGAACAATTAATCACAATTTGAATCGGGAGGAGGAATCGCAGGAGGCACAAGATTTGTCAAAATGCAGATTTTAAATGAAATGTCATGTTGCAGTGGTGTTCTGGCCTACACGTCATAATCTACAGACATCTTTGTTACAGACGCCTGCAGAATAATGCCATCATCATTTTAATGTTAATTAAAGTAAGAATAATGCTGATCATTCCCTATAATTGTAATAAGTAAACAAATAATCAGAACTAGATATATTTTTTTTCAAATTGACTCAGTCCTACAGTCAAGTTATTCTAGTTGCATCCATAAAATACAGACATAAGGCATGCATTTAAAATGTTCCTGCTGTGCAAGAAGAGCAGGCTTTAAATCTTTAAATCGTTCAATCTGGGGCTGTGGTAAAAATACAATTCCACTTTAAATTTCTCTTTGGCTGGTATCATTTTGCATTGGAATATCGGTGAACATGAAACTCCAATTAATAATGTCCTGCTAAATTTCAAAGTTGGATTTCAAGAATGGAATAAGCACTGCAACAGTTAGACATTTGTCCAATGTTTAAAGAGCACTACACAGATTTTGCGTTGCACTCCTATAATACGAGGTTGAAATTGAATGCGGCAGAACCAGAGATATCTTTTTGTTCTTTCCTCCACACGTTCTTCCTCCTCATCACAACTTGGTGCCTCGATTACTCACGATCCAACTCGACCGCCGGCGGTTTGGTCAGAGACTTGGTGGAGTTATGCTTTTTAGGAACTCTGCACACCTAGGTTTTAGTTGTTTAATTTTCAGATTTATAATCTTCAGACCCACCTCACCCCGCAACACTAAAAGATAAATTCATCAGACTTCGTGCAGCTCCCTTGAGAGCCACAAACATTTTTCACATATGCATTTGTAGTCCTTATGACCTCCAAACAGACTTAAATGTGTAAAGCGGAGTTGTAGAGATGTACTCGTCTACACATCTTCTTTTCCAGACATCCTTTGTTTGGTACAGATCCCAGCAAAAATCCCACTATAATCATTTTAATATATTTCTCAGTGAAAATGAGAATAATGATGTCAAGGTGATCATTTCCTCTAATATCGCAAATCATGACGCGACCCTCAATATCAGTCAAAATAATCACCTTTATGTATTTTTTTCTTTCTAAATTGTTCAGCCCTATCTCATACTATGTCATTATTCAAACAGATAAGCCTGTGATTTTCACGTCAACCTGAAGAAAAACCTCACTGTCACTGGAAACTGCTTTCATTGTCATATCCACGCAAACTTAACTATTCGGCGGATCTAGTTTCATCATAGTTATCTTCTGTATAGATCTGGATTTGGCTCGAAACTTGCACTCACCAAAACACTACATAAAGAAAAAGATGCTATAAAACCAGTTGAATACGTTTCAAGGGTGTCTAAGGTCCGTTATTTTATTTTTTTTTAAATCGAAAGATGTCCAAAATTTGCCTAAAGTCTGTCGGAGGTTTTAAACAGTTTGGTCAGAGAAGAAGCTTTAAATCGTATGGCTGCATGTAGCCATTGTATAATACGCAAGCCTAAAGGTACTGATAATGCTGGATTTTCATTATGTCGTGCTGTTTGTAGAAACAGCATTAAGTTGATGTATAGACCTTTTTTCAAAAACAATAAGTTAACATTAAAGTAAATCTTTCTGCATTAGGGATGTTACAAAAAAAAACCAACAAAAAAAAAAACCCTGCACCGCAGCTCAAGCGTAACAACCTTGTCACTATCTGTAATGCTTGTATCCGCATGTAGTAAAAGGCTTTAAGACTGTCCATTAAGGACTCTTGACTTGGATCTAAATGAGAGAAGATGTCATCGTAAAAAAAGACTTTGGCTGTGTTTAAGTGCATCTCTGAGTAAAAGGCTGTTTAATGCACAATTGCATTTACCTTAGACAGTTTATGTAAGTAAAGGAAATTGCCCTCAATTACCCTACAACTTAAGAGGACCCCAGTCAATTGACCTGAATCTGTATGTAGGGACGGCTGCTGCTTGGGTCTCTTAATGGCAGCGATGAGCTGGACCCAGATCAAAGCGAAACTCCAGAAGAAACTAGTGGTGGCGTGAGCTTAGGGTAAAAGGTTTGGGAAAGGCAGGAATCCGTCCTCCTCGCTATCATGGAGTGACAAAAAAAAAAAAAAGGTCCCATTGCAGCTGCATGGCATCATTAGTCATATGGGTAGTGTCAAGGACTTTTTTTTTTTTATTTCTCCCTTCGACAATTTTTTTTTTTTGTCCCCACAGAGCTGTACCACTCCACAGATTGTCTCTCTACTGGGCTGCTTGTACCAGAGTAAAGGGAAGAGCACACAGTATGCTACGCAAGTGCTTTATATGGATACTTTGACAGGGAATTGTGTTTTCACGTTGTTGTATGAGCATATTTTTCGACATCAGTGTCCTTAAAAGTATTCGGAAACGGTCTCTCGGACAACTTTTGGTAGGTCGTTAGCGCATAGTTCTAGTTTTAGTTAGCTGGAATTGTTGGTGTCTCGAGTAAGTTACCATGAATCTAGCACAGCAGAAATTAGATAGGAACTTTGACTGGTGTTGCATGTTTAAAGTCTTAGCATTTTAAAGCTTTGAGTCATATAGGAATGAAGGATCTAGGTTGTGTTTGGCTGTGTAGAGGGATGTGTTTTTTTTTCTTTTGTTTTTTTCTTTTTGTTTTTTTTCTTGTCACGAACATTGGCTGGACATTCTGTGTAAAAGAAATGTATTTTTCTTTTTTTTTCCCTTTTTCGTGACATTTGCCATCTGGGGAACGGGGCCGTACAAAAGGAATGTACACTTTGTTGAGGAATCCATTTTATCTGCCTGCAGACCAGTTTTCAGAAAGCATGAGAATCATAAAAAAAAAAAAAACTACTTTTTTTTTTTTTTTTGCACTTGAACATTCTCGGTTGACATGCTTGGATCCTCTCTTGCCTATAGTCGTTCTTCAGATGGTGTTTAAAAAAAAAAAAAGAAGAAGAAAGAAAGTCACACATTTGTCCTTATCTGTTCATATATCTGTTTAGATGAAATCAAGATTGTGTTTGTCATATCTGTGGGATATAAAGGGTAAGGCACCAGCATCATATCAAAGCCTCTGCTAATGCTCACAGGCTGTCAAGGAATGGGATCATGGCAAGAATGTGGATGTAAATTAGATTTTTTTTTTTTACTCTTTTCTTTCGGCTGCGTGTGTGAATGTGTTTCAGTTGAAATGTGAAAGTAAAACGTTTTTTTTTTTTTTTTAATACAAACGTTCGTTTAATTGTATTTCCATTTTAATTTGCAATTAATTTTGTCATGTTTTGACAAGCAGGAACCGGCTTCATACGGTGTTGCTGCTGTGACTTTTCTAAATACTTATTTAGTTCATCATTATTGCCTTCAACGTGTGATTCCAGAGGTTGATGCTTGTTCGGACTGCTGAAGCGTTTTGGATTAATAACAGCTGTTAAGCACTTAACAAGCTCCGCCATGTTTGTTTTTCCCCGCGCATCTCGGTGATTGAAGGTGATTGTTTACAACGTTATGTTCGGAAATGCCCCTCCCCCTCCCCGTTTGTTTACCTTCTCTCACAACTTGGTACAATTTTGAAGACTCTTTATTTCATTTTAATGTGTTATACACATTTGTGCTGCTTATGGATATGATTGCCTTTCTTGTATTTAACAATGGGGAAAATAGAATGTCACCAATTTTAGATGTATGTACACATAATGACTTTGGTTTTTCATCTTGGGAGAGCAAAGCAGATTTGCAATTAGTTAACAACTGTGTAGTCAGTTAAAAGAGCATTAGTAGCGATTAGTAAACCCTCTGTAGAATTACCAGTTCACTCCAGTTTACATTGGTTGTCAACTGTTAACTTTCCAAAGTAGATGGTCTTTTTGTATTTTTTTTTTCTTTTTTGAGAAAAAAAAAAATCAACAGTGATTTATTGCACATTTTGGATACAGTTCAAGAGTTTTTTGTATCTGCCAATTATAAATTATAAATAAAAAAAACTATATTCTAAAACTGTTTTTGTCATTTCCAGAATTTCAGTTTATGCGAAAAGCATTACAGCTATTATGGGTTTTGGGGCCTGCGTGTAAAGCATCTTTGGGTATTTTAAAAAGTTCTATAGCAGTTAAATGTTTTATTATTCTCACATTATACACTCTGAACACAACAAATGAAAGAAAAGCTCCTCATTAAATTAACAATCAAAACTTTCATCATTGAAAAACCATTCCATCGTTTCCATCCCCATCGAAAGATGGAAGTATCGCGGCGTTTTCTATCGTGACGTACTCGACCGGAGCTTTTATCCCGCTTGCGGCCGGCGTTAATAGATAAAATCACGGGGGTTGTAAAGGTTTTTCTTCCCTCAGCGGGGGAAGAATCGGCAGCAAATCCCAGAGCTCCGGCTGCTTAATTTACAGAGACAATCCAGGCGCTGTGTTAAATACACCCGAGTGAAGCGGAGACTCTGGGGAAAGATTAGCAGCGTTGCTACTATTCTAGCTGTAAGTCAACTGTGGACTGGAGTTGAGTTCTTCATGTAGCAGGAGGGGGAGGGTAATAGTGTCAGGTTTGGCCTTGGATCTGCTAAAACACGGTCGGCATGATGATGAGGAGGTAGGCTTTGTTAACCGCTGTGTCTGACAGGCCTCTGCAGGCATCTGAGGTGAAGATACACAACTGTTTACTCTCTCTGCCCAGCTCCGGATGATTTATTCATGGCACACGCCGGTGGTCGCATGTCATACAGAGATTCCTCCATCATAAAAAAAAGGACCCATCTCTGCCTTACGCTGTTTTTTTTTTTTTTTAATTTGGAAGATTTTCAAACTGTTTATATTCAGATTTTAACAGAGCTTTCTAGTTTGCCAGGAGAGCGCAACTTGTCAGGATGTGACATGACATCTTGGTGTTTTTTTTTTTTTTTGGAGGGGGGGGGGGGGGGGGGGGGGTTGTGCAGAAACTTTGTGATGCTCAGCCTGTTGATTTCACCAACTCGTACCCAGGATGTCGCCTACTTACCCAGACTCCTTCTCTCGCCCTTAAAGGGAAGCTGTCACTTGACAAAACGTCAAATCTGTTGTGGTTTCGGTTAACACTGAAAATTATGCACGAAAAAAAAATGTGGCAAATCAACATACATTTTAGCAATCTAGATAAAAATTCATGTGGACGAACTAAATATATATATATATATATATATATATATATATATATATATATATATATAACAAATGTAGAAATGGCAGGTTGTGGATTTATGCGGTGACAACACTTCACAAGTTGACTGCTGTGAAATATTCCAGCACAAAACCACAACTTGTCATTTTTACACGTTGGTTTTTCTACGGAGGAGACGAGATACAATGTGTTAAAGGTACAGTGGTGCAGTTTTCTAGTAGCATCCAGTGGTAAAAGAATCCCTTACTTTAGTTAGGATACAAGTACCTGAAGGTAAAAATACTACATTATGGGTAAAAGTCTACAGCAGAGAATTAGAACGTAGCAGCAGTAGAATTTTAACGTTATTTTCAACTACATCCTATCAGTTAGTTAGTCCCGACAAGACAAAAAGGTTTAGCCTCCAACAATGCTGTGCAAATAAATGTAGTGGAGTGGAAAGTACAATATTTCCCTCAGAATCTTAAGGGGGTTGTATAAAGTTGCATCAAATGGACCACATGTACCTCAAGTTAGTAGTTCAGTATAGTACTTACATTCCATCACTGGCGACATCTAGTGGTGAACTTGCAGATTCCAAACAAACATGGCCATTATTTAGTTTGTCTGTTCTGGGCTCCTGTAGAAACATGGCGGGCTTCGAGGAGGAGGACCTGCTCTGTAGAAAAAAAATAAATCAATGTGAGGTAATAGAAACACAAGAATTCTAATTCCAATATGAATGAATATCATATTCCGTCTCCGGCAGACGCTGATAAATGACGCCGAATCTTACGCACTGCACCTTTAATCAGTGAACTTTAGAGGTGCAAGTGGTCCGATTTTGTTACTTTAGCAAAGAGCCAGACAAGAGTTTCCCCCTGATCCCAGTATTTATGCTAAGCAAGGCAAGAAACGACAAAAAAAAAAACACATTTGTCAAAATGTCAAACTATTCCTTTAAGGCCTCGTTACAGGAGACATCTGGCCTGCTCGTTGTCTCGTGTTATATATTAAAGTCAATTTGGGAGCGATAGCGCCTGCTAATCCCGCGTTTTGAGATTCGGCACACGCTCTATTTATTCCCGCATCACAGATTCGCGCCTTTGAAAAACGCGGACGGTCGGAGGCGGCGTTGGGCGTACTGCTCGGCGCGTTGCGTCGACACAAAAGTGCTCATTTGTGAGCAAATTCCTTCTCAGTGTGGCTCTTAGTTTGAAACTGTTTACTCTGGAGAATCCATCCATCACATGTCTGCTGTCTCAGATTGATGATCCGTTCCTGCCATCTGGTGCGCTGCGTGGTGCACTAATTTTTCACCTACAAACAGGGATGATGTTGACAGCTTGAATTAGCCGGCAAACATATATATCGCTTTAAATCGTCGTGCCAGGGAAACGTCGGTGGGTCTAGCTGGTAATGATAAAGCTGAGATTACCTGCTGGCAACAGATGTCTTTCAGCCCAGAGTGAAAGGTTCAGTTCTATTAATGCTTGTGATCTCATGCCAGCAGTGTCACACGCCACTGAGACCTTCTCCTTCTCGATCTATCATGCATTAGACGCCTCTGAACCCCAATTAGCCCTGTTAGCGGAGGGACTGCCTCCGTCATTATCGGGTCCCCACTGAAACAACAGCTCATCACGCTATTCTTTGTGATCATTCCTTCCTGTATTTGTGGAAGGTATGTTTGCTGGAGTTTGGCTTGGTATCTACCGCTGTAAGTACAAACACACACACTCACACACCTCAAACATAGACCCTCCCTCCACAAAGTTGTCCCCCCCAAAAAGTCATTTTTAATATTAAAGAAATGTTAAATAATTACACAACACGAACGCTGCTAAATGTAAAAGAATGTATTTCTTAATTGTCGATAAATTATGACACCCTCAAAGTCTTTATTCCTCAAAGTGGTTTCATCCAGATGCTGTTTTCCAACGGCTAATTTTGACAGTCAGCTAGTAGCTAGCTAGTCAGCTAGTAGACAGTCAGCTGGCAGTCAGCTAGTAGCTAGCTACGTGGTAGCCAGCTAGTAGCTAGCTACGTGACAATCAGCTAGTAGCTAGACACGTGACAGTCAACTAGTAGCTAGCCACGTGACAGTCAGCTAGTAGCTAGCTACGTGACAGTTAGCTAGTAGCTAGCTACGTGACAGTCAGCTAGTAGCTAGCTACGTGATAGACAGCTAGTAGCTAGACACGTGACAGTCAGCTAGTAGCTAGCCACGTGACAGTCAGCTAGTAGCTAGTTATGTGACAGTTAGCTAGTAGCTAGCTACGTGACAGTTAGCTAGTAGCTAGCTATGTGATCGTTAGCTAGTAGCTAGCTACGTGACAGTTAGCTAGTAGCTAGCTATGTGATAGTCAGCTAGTAGCTAGCTACGTGGAAGAAAAAAAAACGATCAAACTGATATTTAGAAGCCAGTAAGTCATTTATTACCATATGTAAGTTACCATAGCAACAGCGACAAGGTGGAGAGAAGAGGGAACGGGAAGAAAAGTAGAGAGAGGGAGACATGGATTTTCATATTTTTTTTCCCCTCATTGATTCATGATCTCATTTGCCTTATGTCTAAATATGAATAAATATGGAACACTGCTATAACTACTATTATTACTTTTAATGCCATTATTTAAAACATTTGAACATGCTGAGGGCTTAAACCTGCAAGACAAGTTGCAAATGAGAGAGAAAGAAGATAATTATGGTAGTATATTACTATAGTATTTTTTATTTATTAGTATTTAATATAACAATATTTTTTTTATGCTCCTCCAGACATTATTCTTACTGCTTATTGCCCCCCCACCCAATCAATGAAATAGTATTTTCACCCTTGTCCACAAATCCACAAAATGGATCTCGACATGAACACAGGTATCAGCCTTACTCTCATCTTGGAGAAAAAAAAACCCCAAAAACTCCGGATCCTTGAGAAGTGAGTTAATGACCGGGGAAAAAAAAAAAAAAAAAAGACGATTCCAGATGGCCTCAGCTACAGGGTGTCAGGGAAAGAACAAGCTGGCCGGTTTGATGTTTGATTGATAATCTGTCAAGTTTTAATTCTTTCTTTGCGAGGGTCATCCCTGCTCCGCATTTTAAATGATTGCGATTTATTTCCGACCTGTCGTCTGCCGTCGTATTTTTAGAAAAGAAGGAAGGGGTGACGTAAATCAGCTCTCATCCTTCTTTAGAAGTGTAAAACGGCAAAGGCACACAGGCTTTTTTTTTTTTTTCTCCCTTCCAATAATAATATGCAATAAGTGTGTTTATGTGCAGGGTGCGTAGCTCCCAGTGCAGACTGGAGGCCAAGGGGAGTCGCGAGACAGTCATAATTATGTCATTAAAAAGAGTGACATCTGGAACTCGGGGAGCCATCGAGTAACACGGAGCACCCACCTCCTTTCCTCCTTTGCCCCCCCGGTGGCAGTGACAATCCACCATCATCCCTCCCCCCAGCAATCTGCTCATCCCTCACGCAGGAGCGAGATGGTCGGAAAGGTGTGTGTGTGTGTTCGTGTGTGTGTGAACAGGTGGCGGCCATAAGGAAATGAATCGGGATTGTTTGGAATGGGAAATTTACCTCCATTCCTCACAAAGTGCCTGGGTGTCTGCCCTTCACCTAGTGGTCCACGAGGCACAGCGAGGACGGGAGAGATGAAACGAGAACAGGTGGCGGTTTGTCGTTTAACGAGGAATGGAGTTCCCCTGTAGATCTGCAAAAAAAAAAAAAAAAAAAAAAAAAGCACGGCCAGAGCGGTTTGGACCTCTCCTCCATAACCCGATCACCTACCCCCACCCACCCTCTCCCAGGTGTCTTGTACTGTATCCAAAACCGGTAGCATTGCGACACATGTCAGGTTTTTGGTTGTAAATCGAGAATTTTTAGACACAAAAAAAAAACTGAGCATTTACGCAATTAATGACACGCCTGCCTCGGCTTTTGTTTTTGGACGGGAGCCAAACGGCCGACACGTTGTACTCTGATTGAACTGCAGTCACACTCCGTCTCTCAAACGAGATGTTGCAGGCCAATTAACACCTCCCGCGTCCGATGTAATGTCGGAGTCCATCCTTTTAGTCTCGTAGCCGCTAATGCGTCGGTACAGGAGCCCGGGGCCTTTTGAACCTCCGGTGCTACGACGGCCTCCCGCTCTCAGTCCGCCTCACCTCTGCTAAATGGCACCTGTCCGCCTCGCAGCCAGCGCACAGGCACGTCTCGTGAATTCCAATTCCGTCCCCGGCACCGTTTTTTTTTTTTTTTTCCCTCGCAAAAGCCGCAACAAAAGGCAGCCCCACTCGAGCTCCAAGCCGCAAACCGCCGTTTTTTTCATTCGATAACATTCACCAGATAATTAAGCCACAGTTGTAATTTCTCTTTCCTAGATATGATATTTGCTCAAGCAAAATGGATATCCATCATTTCTCACCCCACATGACAAGAGGCTGGTGGATTTCATCTCCTTAGTCACAGCTCCGGGGCGGCTGCATTTGATCTAATCACTGAGATGTATGCTAATTGTGCTGCTTTACATCAGTGACTGATACTCATCGAAATATGAAAGGCACAAATAAATATTAAGAGCTGCTTCCTGGGAGAAACCGAAGCACCAGCGGGTTGTTATCGGTGCCCGAAACTTTTTTTCTTTTTTTTTTATTACCCATTTATTAGAACAAAGGTTCTCAAACTAGGGTTCAGGGACCCCCTGTAGGTCCTCAGCAAAAATGAGGATAATTTATTTCCACTGCAATTCCTCCACAATGACAGAATATATTGCTATATAATCTTATTAAATGGGCACCTGTGGTCTAATTAGTGTCAGTTTAGGGGTCCTTGACTTTAAAAAGGTCGAGAACCACTGCATTAGAACATCATCTGCATATTGTCTGACATTGTTCAACAACAATGTATAAACTTAAATACACTACGTACTAATCTAGCTAACTGTACTTCTCTAGATTTAGTAGGACGGTGCTACTATTACAGCAGTGGCTATCATAGTAGGGTTCAGGGACCCCCAGTGGGTCCCCAGCAAAAATGAGAATAATTTATTTCCACTATAATTCCTTCTATTTAGAACACAATGACAGAATATATTGCTATTTTGGTCATGGGTTTCTATAAAATCTCAATCACGCGGGGGTCTGTGGTCTACCGTATTTTCCGGACTATAAGTCACGTTTTTTTTCATAGTTTGACGTCAGCAACGTAGAAGAGGAAGCGCCGCGTCTTCTACCTCCGGAGTTAGCGGAGTTGATGAAAAGTGACACCGAGGATGAACATTTCATTGGATTTTAGTTAACGGGTATTTGGAGTGACACGGATGGTTTTGTTAAACTTCTTAACGTGTTATTGATGCTATAGTTTTCGGAATAACTCTGTTGTTATGTTACGTTAACATACCAGGCACGTTCTCAGTTGTGTTATGTAACGTTAGCATACCGTTCGTCATTTAAATTTTAAATGACACGTCTGTTCTTGGTGTTGGATTTTATCAAATAAATTTCCCCCAAAAAATGCGACTTATACTCCAGTGTTACTTATATATATTTTTTCCATCTTTATTATGCATTTTATGGCTGGTGCAACTTGTACTCCGGAGCGACTTATAGTCCGGAAAATACGGTATATACATAGCAACACAGGACTGCATTATAAACTGTACTTCTCTAGATTTAGTAGGACGGTGCCAAAAAACAGCGAAACTATTACAACAGTGGTCTCCAAAGTGGGGTTCAGGGACCCCCAGTGGGTCCTCACCAATGGGGATAATTTATTTCCACTATAATTCCTCATATTTGTAACACAATGACAGAATATATTGCTATTTTGTTCATGGGTTTCTATAAAATCTAATCCAATGAAGGTCTGTGCTTACTAATTTGTATCAGTTTAGGGGTCCTTGACGTCAAAAAAGCCGAGAACCACTGCATAAGAACATCAACTTCAAAAACGATGTATATATTTAAATATGTACAAGTCTAGATCTTGTTTTTATTCTGAAGATTTTGACGTTTTGACAAACATTTGTACCTTGAAACCCGATCACGTTATTTTCAGGTCTATACATAGCAACACAGGGGTACATTAAAAACTGTACTTCTCTAGAAATAGTAAGACAATCTCATTTAAGCGAGAAACTGATTTGCTGTAGCAGCTTGGGAACCTACAAATGTAGAACAACTTTAATTGAACCCATTCTGCCTGGGGTCCCGTTGCAGGTGATTTGCAGTTCCACGCACGATGCTCTTGATGTTCTAGCGTTGCTTTTATAAATCATGAAATGATACCGAAAACATGCACGATGCACATCTGCAAGCGCATACTCCCCCTCTCATTATACACATCTGAAACAAATATGAAACCGGAACCGTGTTCATTCTACTATTAAGTCAGGAAATCTGCTTATTTGTGCGATTTGGGTGCAGGAGCCCTTTAAAGTACAGTGTTTATCTTGTGTACACACAGTTTCTCTCGCTCTGATGGGAAAGATCAGAGGAGCAGGCTCTATCTCTAACAGTGATGTAAATCTGAACCAGCACACACACACGCACACACACGCGGGTAGTCGGCATGAAAGCAGGCCTGGAGGGAAGTCTTTTTTTTAAATTAGATCCAAACTGAAGGAATTGTGAGAAATATTGGCTCGTGCCACCACTTAGATATATACTGTAAAAATGGCGCCACTGAATAAAAAGCCATTTTATCAGAGTGATATTGTCAACGTCGTTAAGCCTCGTTAACCCTTTATTGCATGAAACATTACATAGACATGGTAAAATGGCCTAAATAATAGACACTTTTTGGAAATATAAGAAAAAGTTGTAAACATAGTCCCAGGGTAGTTTCATGCTATGTAAGTCAATGGGACTCCATTAGGTTGCATGTACTAGGAATTTTCCATTTTTGCATATTGTTGCCATATGGCGACAAATCTATTTTTGAATATTGGGGAAAAAACAAACTTGAAATAAATTTTTTTTTTTTTATTTGGTGAAAATGTTTCAAATTTCAAATCAAATTGTGAATAAAAGACAACATTGGAGTTGTGAGACAATGATGCTGGCACGTCAAATGTCCATGAGCAAACAGGATATCCTGGTCATGTGACCCCATGAATTGTATGTCCTTCAAAATAAAAGCCACCGTTAATTATGCAATGGAGTTAAAATACGTGACACTTCAAGATGGCTCCTACAACATCGGCCACTTTGGGTCATCCTTAATAGCAGAAAGTCTCTATATCTTATCGCTTTTTAGTTGCAGCCTTTTCAAATTAAGATGTCAGAATCGAATAGACGCCTAAAGGGTTATTCCCTATATTTGTTTGGTTATTAATTATTATTTCAAAATCAGATACCGATGTGATTTAAAAGCGAATTTTTCAAGTCAAACAAAGCTGCCGTGTGGATTTGGGGTTGGG
Source organism: Lepturacanthus savala (assembly GCA_030544235.1). Classification (NCBI taxonomy): domain Eukaryota; kingdom Metazoa; phylum Chordata; class Actinopteri; order Scombriformes; family Trichiuridae; genus Lepturacanthus; species Lepturacanthus savala. The sequence goes on along the minus strand of CM060476.1, from coordinate 6,822,797 downwards.
ATGACTGGATCTCGTCAGCGGTTGTGTCAGCTAATCATACTGACGTTGTCTTCAGCCATAAACCGAGTCCATCTGCCTGTCAGCCCTTCTTCTTTCAGCTCCCTGCAGCCACAGGCTCCTGCTTGAATTCCTTCAGTCCCATTAGGCCATGTAAGTATTTCTTTACCCCGAACAAGTCAAAACAGAGAATTCCTGTCCTCAATCTGTCCTCTTTCCCTCCTTCCGAAAAAAACAAACAGCAGCCTGAGAGAAGCCGAAAAACACACACACCCTCACCGCATACAGGTGCTTGATGTAACGTGGCACAGTAAAAGAAGCGCTCATTCATAATGCAGCGCCAGGATTTTAATGGGTGACTCCCAGTCTTGTAATACAGTGCTCCCTCAATAGTTTTCCAGTTTGTAAATAATGTAATGCAGTCTTGAGTAAAAGTGGCCACGGGCCATGTAATAGTAATGAAGACTGGGGAGCGCGGCTCAAACAGAACTGAAATAATTCTGTTTGAGGAGGACGGTTAAATATCCACAGCTGTCATTAGACAGATCTACGGGGACGTGCTTCGGATAAAAGAACGTGTTCCTTTATTTATTCATCTCACAAACTGTCAGGCGCTCGGAAGACTCGCTCGTTTGTTTGGCGTCTGCGCGCGAACGGAGAGAAAACGCTGGCGACGGTAACGGAAAGTTCGGCAAAACCTTCGCCTCCTTGGCCGTTTTTTGGTTTTTTTGTTTGCGGGATTTTATTTATCTGTTTTTCGCAGCGCCCGAAGCAAACGGTCGGACCTTTTTTTTTTTTTTTTCCATCCAACGTTTAATATTATTATTTTTAGAAGCCCTTCATCTTCCTTCGCTCGAGCCCCAAAGGTCAAAGCGGCCTCTTGAATCAAAAACCACTTAACGTTGCGCTGATTGAGCATGATGAGGAAAATGGATGTTCCCGAGAAGAGCGCCTCAGTGTTTTCCTGCAGCGGTCCCCGCCCGGTTGTGCCATGTCATTTTTGACGAGGAGAGATGGGGGAAAAAAAAAATAATAAACAATCAAAACCCTTTCTTTTTTTTAATTTATAGTTTGAGCTTTTGAATAAGAGTTTTATGTTCGGCCCCATACACACACACACACACGCACGCCGCCCCCCCCTCCTTCTTCTCAAGTGCACCATTCCAGCTTGAGTATAGAAATCCTTCCAAATCCCCTGGAGAAAAACAGCAGCTTAAGTAAGGTTAATGTTCACTCTCCTTGCTTACTCTACTTTGTGTAAAATTATATTGGAGGCTGCGAACCACGTTTATCATACACTGAGCCGCATAAGCGCATGAGTGGAAGGGACAGCCGGATCAGACCCGTATTGCATGTAATTGAAAATGGTCTTTTTTTTTTTTTTTCTCTCTAGAGAGGATTTAAATTCCCGCAGCATATATTCCTATTGCACCTGCGATTCCCTCATTTGTGTTTATTTTCTGAACAAACATACACTGATATGAAATGACGTAGGTGAAACTCTTCTAGTCCATCCCATTTTTTTTTTTTTTTTTTGCATTATCATACATGACCCATAGATGTCCTTGTTCAGCAAGTGTTTCTGTTCACATCCTGGTCTAAAAATAAGTTGACTCTGTTTCAGAGAACAGAAATTGAAATAATATACCGTGTTTCTGCAGCAAGAGACTCGACTGACTACAAACCTGTTTGATATAGAGATTTTTTTTTTTGTCTCTCTGCCGTTTCTGTTGCCAAAACTGAGATTGTATGCAAATATAACTGTGTCTTTGGGAAAGATTCATTGACATGTCTGCCTTGAACTTTATAGTTCCCATCCCTCCTCACGTGTCGTATGGATTTCTTCTGGTTGTGAATGAGGATGCGTCGCAGAGGGGAAGCCGTCTGAAAGCCGCAGCGCCGACTCATCTCCTCCGTAGCCTCCACAGAGGTTTTGTGTGGTTCAGCAGCCCGATACACAAGTTTATCCAAAAGGAAAACGCAGCAGCATCTCGCTATGCAAACAAAAGAACGCTAAATCATAATCCCTGTTTTTTTTTTTATTTCTCTTTGTAATGAATCAGCTCTTGGCTGCCTGTGGCGCGTTTAAGCTGTCATAATTATTCACTATATTTTTGTACCGTAGCTCAGCAGATTGCTGTTGAGGGTTTTTTTTTTAATATTATGACATTATTGCAGGTTATATCACAAATGTTCAGAACTTTGGTAACAGTTGAACATTGCAAAGACCGTTTCCTTTCTTTTTTTTTTTTTTTACAATAACAATTTGCCATCCGTTTTTGTTTATTTTTCAGAAAAACCCAGAAGCCGTTTTTTGTTTTTTCTTTTTTTCTTTTTCCAAACCTCAAATATGCACATTTTTTATATACACACAACATCTTCTGTCAGGGATAGAATGTCTGTAAACCCACATTTAGAGGGGTAAATATGCAGCATGTAAAGCTTTTGGATCTATGAATCAAGGTAAAGGCTGTCAGCTCCGGTGCTGCAGTGCCTAGATCTTAACGAGACAAGAGGAATGTGGAGCAGACGTGGGTGGTATTTAAAACTACACATAAATAAATAAATAAAAGGTGAAAATAAATAAATAAACCCTACCTAACATCACTGAGCTGATAGCTATCTCTTGTGAGATGAATCCGAAGGGAGGACAAGTCGGTTCAGCCTTGACTTTTTATACCTCGACTCAGCTCTGATACAGATATTCATATTCAACACATGCTTACATGTTTTTACAGGCAGAATTATCCCCCTGCATGGAGTGGGATTGCACCCGTGACTCCTGCGTGAGGTGAGTCTCATCACTGGAAAGTGCAGTGGTTATAGAGAAGCCACACGAAGAACAAAAGCCATAAATAAAATAGGACTTTTTCAGATTATTGTTCAAGGTGAGCTTTTCAAAAAAGGCCTTCTTCCTCCTAACGCAGCATTCACCTGTGCAGCCGTTACAGGACGAGGTGAAAGGATGACGCGGATTAACAGAGCAAACGCCAACCATCCCCAACCCCGCCCACCGCAGACGTTCATCCAAAATCCTGTCCTGCCCCGGGTTCTCAGATCTCCTTTCATCACCCTCCACCCCTCCCGTCCGTTTCAACCGATCCGGCATCCTTCAAGAATCTCTGATAAATCATTTACCCCACTGGACGAGGTGTGGTCTTCGATATGGGAGCAAACAGAGGCAGTGATTTGAACTTTTGACAGTATCCAGTACTCTATTGCAATATATATATATATATATATATATATATATATATATATATATATATATATATATATACACACACTACAGTTCAAAAGTTTCAGAACACACATTTTTATTGAAATTGAAAGCAATTTAATTCCAGTCAGTCATTTTCTATACCTGCTTATTCCTCATTAGGGTCACATGGTCTGCTGGAGCCAATCCCAGCGCGTTACAGCAAGAGGCAGGGATACACCCCAGATGGTCGCCAGCCAATCATGGGGCACACACACCATTCACTCACACACTCACACCTACGGCCAATTTAGAGTCACCAATTAACCTCAGCATGTTTTTGGACTGTGGGAGGAAGCCGGAGTACCCGGTGAAAACCCACGCAGACACGGGGAAAACATGCAAACTCCACACAGAAAGGTCCCAGACCCAGGACCAAGGAGGTCTTGAACCTGTGACCTTCTTGCTGTGAGGGCAACAGCGCTAACCCCTGCACCACCGTGTCGCCCCAGTTTAATTCCAATGAATAACTTATAGATTTATTAGACGCCTATATATTTTTTACATAATGTATTAATATTGTCCCATGTTTCAAAAAAACAGAAACTGTGCCTTTAAACAAGCAGTCATGACTTACATGAAGTTGTGATGTCACTACTATACAGTCACTACCAACACCCCCCACAGCCATTTAAACAGGAGGAGGAGAAAAGAAGTGGAAAACTATACTGAGATGATCTTTAGTACTTAAAGGGATGTCAAAATTCCATATAAAAACAGGAAAGTGTGTAATATGGGACTTTAAATGGTACAAAAATAATCAATTAACTACCCAAAAAAGACAGATATCAGTTTTCAGGAATCAAGTAATAGTTAACAACTTAGACATACAGCTTTTCTGCAGTAATGGACTTAAATCAAGTGTGTTTTGCTGGTTAATTAACCCCCGTCTGTATATCAGCATGGATGAAGCCTGATATCTGGGTCTTTTCTGGGGTTAGAGCTCTAGAAGCTAAGCAGAACCCTATGATCTAGACCTAGTTAGTCAGGAGTTCATCCTACAGCAACATAATCCACATCGTACCTCTGGGCTGTCAGATCATCATCTGCCATATGACACAAACTATGAAAATTTTAACAAAAACAGAAAAATCAAGTTGTAAAACTTTTGACAGGTGGTGTGCATACTTTTTAAACGAGAGAAAAGTAGCTGAGGAATGCGAGAGCGAGACAAATCGCTTAACCTACTTCTTTTTACTCAATTTAGACACCGTTTTTGAAATTTTACCTCAAAATGTAATAGTAGTTTTTCTTTTCATCTCTGCGGATCTTTGCCCGGGACGTGCAGGAGAAAGTAAAACACAATGATCACTCTATCATCATCGGTGGAAAAAAAAAAAAAACTGACAGCGTTGCATCCTCTTTCTCTCCCATAGGGAACCTCCCTCTCCGTTTGGGTGCCCGCTTCCTGACAGCGGGTCAGAAGCAGGTCAGCAACACAGCGTTGCACGGCGCACAGAAACACAAACATTCGAGGCGAGTAAGCTTTTCAGGAATTCACCGAAAATGTTTTAAAGGTCCCAGACGATAGGAGGTTTTAATATCTTTTTGATTATAAGGTCTATAAATAGTGTCCAGTCCACAGAGAAATACATGCACACAGCCTGTATTCAGGAACTGTGCCTTAAAACAAGCTTTTAGGACTTCTGTGACGTTGTGATGTCACAACAATCATTAATATTAACGAGAGAGACACAAACTGACTTGAGAGAGCTGCAGAGAGATGTTCACTTTTTAAATTAGATTCAGACGAATTTTGATTTTAAAAAAAAACAACTACAAATACAGTATATCCTGTTAGGGATATCAAAGCTTATTAAGTTAATTAATTAACAAAGTTAATTAATTGGATGGTTTTGAATTAAGCACTCCGTAAAACTAATAATTATAGTGTTAATCTGTTTGGAATCTTTCATTTGACCATATGTTTTAGTGTCTAAATGGAAAAAGCCTGGATATAACAGCCAGGTTTTCAGGTTGTGAAGTGTAAGAATCAGCTGGTAACAATCTGGGAGCCTAAAAAGAGTTTATATCGAAGGTATTTCGTACTAATGGGAGCCAATTTAATATTATGGGCCTACTTAACAACAATCTGGTGTTTAAATATCAAATGTAAGTCTTTTTAACTACTGAATACATTTTTACAAACACGTGGGTATGCGTCTGCACCGTTCTGCCATTATTGTGAATTTACAAGTGTACGATTAAGTTGCACGTTTCGGGGATTTGCTCTAAAGTGTTACCAAAAAAAAGCTGCTCAATTCATGTTTGTCCCCCAAATATCCTATTAGCATAACTTTCCTCAGTGACAAATGTGACTTTTTTCAAGAAAAGCACTGCTTTGTTTGAGTATGTGAAGGTTCTATCTGGAAAACACTTTGATATTTCATACCATATAAGTGAGAGGTGCAAAGCGGAACAACGGTATGTTTACTTGTGGATGAATGTGCAGAAGAGCAGATAAAACCATATGTTCATACATATTGATTATTGTACAAGTGTTGCAGAGATTGCGGTGCACATGCCAGAAATGTATTTAAAGAATGTGATAGGATTTTCATACTATACGTTTGAGGGCATATATAGGGTTAGGATTATGGGTTAGGGTTAGATTGTATCATCAGGTTGTGTGTGTGTGTGTGTGTGTGTTAGACAGAAGGGCTATTGTAGAGTGTAGAGGCAAGTTGGGAACAGATTGGTGAGGCAAGTCCAGACAGTAGTAGAATTAAATCCGCTTTGTTGCAGGGAGGAGATGAGGAAAAAGTCCATGCAGACATGTAGAGAAACGTTCCAGGTACCTGGAAAACAGAAGCTCGAACCCACTGACAAAAAAGCGACATGACAACTACAACGACGGGGACAAAAGGAAACGGAGCATCTGGGCCCGACGCGCCGAGCGAGCGGCTGTTGAGGAGTTCGCGGCGGCCGGGGCGGGCGGAGCGGACCAGGTAGCCACGGGACCCGATGAGAAGTGGGAACAGGTGTTTGGACGGGGAAAGTTTGAGGGCATCTGGTGGACAGCTTGAGGATGGCAGGTCTGGGGAGGAGGAGGAGGAAAAGTATGGCCCGGGAGAAGAGAGCAGGGTGGTGGAAACGGAGACAGACAGCCGTGCAGAGAGGGGGCTGAGGAGCAGATTGTGACAAAAAAAAAAAAAAAAGTACAACGGGAGAAGTCCAAGGTCACAGAAGAGGAACGGAATGGAACGGTTTGCCGAACAAACTTTAACGAAACGGAAGCAGAATTCCAGTTTGGACTCGTAAGCAGTGTGGATGTCATTGATTTTTGCCGTAACGCAGTGATGTAAAGCATTACATGAAAAAAATTGTAATTTTTTTGTTTTTTTTTAAACATACAAATTCGGTAAAATCACTTTTGGCTCGTCAAACAGAAGACGGAGACGTGCAAACGTTCGCTCATCACTTTACATTTGTGAAACATAAGGATTTGACATCAAAGTCAAATGTGTTCTACACCTAAAGAACCGTCCACTTCCTGAAACAGCAGCAGTAATTTAACACTTACTGAGGTGCCATGGTAACATGAAGTTAACAAGGAAGCAAGTGGAGCACGAGAGTGGAGATAAAACCACAAAACAGGCTAAATTAACCTTCTCCTGCTCTGAGATTCTTCAGCATGAAGAGGTTAGGAGACTATGAAACCACTTTCAACAGTGGAATCGCCAGCTTTTTGAAAACTTGTCGGCAAAATCCCTGTTGCAACTAGCAAGGTGAGCTATAGAATCCATATTTCCATTTATTATGGTGAGAATAACTTGTAAATTGTAATGTAACGAATGACTTTGAATTAACAGTAATAAACGCATTACAATTGTGAAGTAACTTGCCCAGCACTGGTTATGCGTCAGGAAAAACAGCTGCCATATAAACATCTGGGGAACATTATGCTGCGGCGCTCAATAAACGCTCCCGGAACTAAAATCAGCTGAGCTCTAATTTGCTGAGGTGTGGTGATAGACATCCAGTGAGAGAAGAGTAGAAAGAGGGAAATAATAAGCCATATTTATCCAAGTGACACTGAGCTCCTTGGGGACAGGAAGTATTGACCTAATTATAGGAGAACATGTAGCATGTTATTATGTAAGCATATTGAGTCATAATTCAGACATAGGGACACTGATTTATATTTGCTATAGACAGGCATATTGAGGACAGGGCAACAGTAGAAAAACATGTTTTGACTTTTTTTTTTTTCCAATTATTTTTCCACACTCCGCTTGTTTACCTTTAATTTTGGAGGAGGGAAAAAAAAAATACTTCCTTGAATATATTTACATTCATTTATACTTTCTATCTGAGGGAAAAGAAAGTCGGTTAGAAGTTAATTTCTTTTTGATATTGCGGTTGTGCTCAGGGTGCCGTGACATAGGAGAAGAAAAGGGGGGAAAAATAAAGGAAGGGCGAAGCTAAAAGCACCTCACACAAAAGCAGCCACTCTGTCTACTTCCCTCTTGTCAGGAACGCGTGTAACAAAGCCACTCCTTTAACCTGTGCACGGCGGTGTCGGCCCCGCCGCGCCGCGGAAATCCGACGCATTCTCCACGGCAGCCGAGCCGTCGAGATTTGCGTCTTATCTCCCGTCACGCTTTAATGTTTTTGCGCGGACTCTGGGAAAGAGTAGCTGATGTTCTGCATCAGCTAATGGGGATCTTAATAATATCCTAAATCCTAACCCAGCTGGTGCACCACTTGTGCTTGTTTGATCCTTTGGCAGACTTCCCATCCTCTTTAAATTCTTTTTTTTCTTTTCTTTTTTTTTTTTTTTTAGGATATTAGAAAACGTAGAAGCGATGTTGCCGACAGGAACGCTGAGTAAATGTGTCATCTTCTACTGTGTCCTGCCACTTCTCATTAGTTTCTCTCAAAATGTTTGCAGAGGCGAACATTTTGAGCGGTGGAAAAGATTTGCCTGGTCAAGCTGTGTTGTTTATCCATGCGTTGGATGGTCCTGGTTACACTTTAGTGTTGAGATAATATTAAGGAGCTACTTTAACAGGCTGAGGTAGACTCTCTCCTCACTTGGCTTGAGATTCTTGTTATTTACAGTTGGCGCTCCCTGTTGAGAATACAACCTACTCGAAGGAATAGTTTGACATTTCCGCAGCTGTGATGCATCAAATGGAGACTAAATGTGTTGAATGGGCTCTCTGCTGAGAGTCAGAAGATCTGGCTGTTAAACAAAAAAGCCTACAGCTATAGCAACTGGTCAGTTTAGCGTACCGAGGAGACGACTGGGAAACAGCTGGCCCGGGTCTGTCCGAAGGTACGCAAAATCAACTCCAATCGGCGCCCCATTTGTCCTGGGAAGACGGAATCTTCGGAGTTCAACTTCAACTGGCTGTGAAGTCAGAATCCGGAAAACAGGACGTTCCCCAAACCCGAGTTCAGAAAGATAGCTGCTCCTTGCAGCAACAGCGTGAAAGCCGTAATAATATATATGCACTTCTGTCTTATTCGTGTCTCAATAAATCAGCCTTATACACAGCTTTCTATGGTGTTTGTATGCATGAAATGCAGAATAATCTGTTGTCATGAGCTGCTAATAATGGCTAATCTGGCTAGATTCGTCGGTATGTTTCTGATCTTTTTGTACTGAAAGGCCACCAACTCAGGTGTGATGTTACTTTTAGCCACACTATGTTACATGTGTTTCTCATTCGCTTTAAGCTGGCCATACACGGTGCAGTTTTTGACATGATTTTTCGGGACGTAGCAAATCCTGGTCGACCCTTGTGCGGCAATCGCGCGGTTAAAGGGTCGCAGGTCGCGTAACGTCGTGTGAGAACAGGAATCATGAACTTGCGAACTTTTATCCCCTGCGATTTAGTCATATTGTGTGAGCAGGAGCTGAATAACACAATTGAAATAATCCTAAAGTGTATCCAGGCCATTAATCAGTCAGATTTTGATACAAAGCCAGGCTAGCAGGTCCCGGTCTTTATGCTAACCTCCATGGATGGATGGATGCTATCGGTCTTAAACACAATTCCCAAAATGTCAAACTATTCTTTTGAGTTCCAGATTTTGTGTTCCAGATTCGGGCTGAAATGCCATACCTGTGAACTTTCCCAGCTTGATATATTTTTTATGGATATATCCAAGAGGAGCATGTGAATGCAAAGTAGATCCTCACAGAGCAGTGAACAGTATTCAACGCACCATCCTCTCTAAATCCAATGAAGAGTAAAAAAAAAAACGCTGCAAACGTGGCTGGAACGATTTTAACTGTTGTCTGGCGAGTCAATCCAGGGGAAAAAAAAGGCAGCGTGTTGGTGAATAGAGTTAAATGGAATCCATTGACGTGAGCTCCCTTTAAATTAGCCCTGATAGCCCAATAATTTAGAAGCCAATGCTGGTCCAATATTCAATTTAAACAAGTGTGATGTGAAAACCTGAAGCCTGAAACACTGAGAAGGGACTTGAGTTGTAACCATCAGTTGATGTATTTGACATTTTTAATGAGGTAGAATGAGTAGATGCCATTTTAAGGATTTTACCTATACTTTTTTTGGCGTTGAAAAACATATCCTGCGTGTTATTGTTCCACGAAATGGAGGAAATCTTTCATTTCAGTGACTATATACAATATAAATGATCTGATCTGTGTGCCTGCATGCATGTCTGCAAAACCCCGGGATCTTTTTCGATATTAAAAATGTGTATAGTATTGCAGAACACATGGCCACCCATGCAACTCTTTTTGCACTATGTTAGGAAGGATTTGCAATGAAGATTGATAGTGATAAAATCTATTGTCTTGTTCTTTCTCTCTCTTTCGTTCTCCTATGCATTTCTCCTTTTTTTATCTTCCCATTCTCCTCTGTCGCTTGCTCCTTCTCTCTCAGACTTGCTACTTTGGAATTCTTCTCGAGTTCCCCCCACTGTGTTATTGTGGCACCTCATTCACGTTACCTGGTGTCACAGTCTTGACTTCCCTTCCCTTTGTTAATCGGCAGTAAACAACATGGCTGTCTGGGGACTCTGCATGGTATAGGGACATATTTTTACCGCTGCAAAAAAAAACAACAAAAAAAACAAAACAACAACAACAACAAAAAAAATACATCCCCCAAGAACAACACATGATTAAAGATGATACCTCTCACGCTCCATACTGTGCACCGTGATAAAAGATGCTCAGATATCCCAGTGACAGGTCAAAGCAATGCACACAGCTAATTGATGATGCTGCTTCACAATCTCACCGTAGTATCAGAAACGTTTGGCAGTTTCACGTCGTTAGCCTGCATCGTTACACTGTTGGGTCTAACACAAATTTCATTTCTGCTACAATTTTTCTTAAATCAGGCAATCACTTCCAATTAGTGCCCAAAATAATGAAAATTAAAGCTGCGAACAGCATTGGAGCCGACAGGTGGTCACAGGAATCAATGCCCTGCATCATTTTTTGTATTAAGCTCTGTCTCCGTAACAAACATAGACAAATTTTTATATTAGGCTCCACCTATGTATCTGTTAAAATTAGGCTCCACCTCCGTAACAAATTTTTATATTAGGCTCCGCCTATGTATCTGTTAAAATTAGGCTCCACCTCCGTAACAAATTTTTATATTAGGCTCCGCCTATGTATCTGTTAAAATTAGGCTCCGCCTATGTATCTGTTAAAATTAGGCTCCACCTCCGTAACAAATTTTATATTAGGCTCCACCTCCGTAACAAATTTTTATATTAGGCTCCGCCTATGTATCTGTTAAAATTAGGCTCCACCTCCGTAACAAATTTTTATATTAGGCTCCGCCTATGTATCTGTTAAAATTAGGCTCCGCCTATGTATCTGTTAAAATTAGGCTCCGCCTATGTATCTGTTAAAATTAGGCTCCACCTCCGTAACAAATTTTATATTAGGCTCCGCCTATGTATCTGTTAAAATTAGGCTCCGCCTATGTATCTGTTAAAATTAGGCTCCGCCTATGTATCTGTTAAAATTAGGCTCCACCTCTGTAACAAATTTTATATTAGGCTCTGCCTATGTATCTGTTAAAATTAGGCTCCGCCTATGTATCTGTTAAAATTAGGCTCCACCTCCGTAACAAATTTTTATATTAGGCTCCGCCTATGTATCTGTTAAAATTAGGCTCCACCTCCGTAACAAATTTTTATATTAGGCTCCGCCTATGTATCTGTTAAAATTAGGCTCCGCCTATGTATCTGTTAAAATTAGGCTCCGCCTATGTATCTGTTAAAATTAGGCTCCACCTCCGTAACAAATTTTATATTAGGCTCCGCCTATGTATCTGTTAAAATTAGGCTCCGCCTATGTATCTGTTAAAATTAGGCTCCGCCTATGTATCTGTTAAAATTAGGCTCCACCTCTGTAACAAATTTTATATTAGGCTCTGCCTATGTATCTGTTAAAATTAGGCTCCGCCTATGTATCTGTTAAAATTAGGCTCCACCTCCGTAACAAATTTTATATTAGGCTCCGCCTATGTATCTGTTAAAATTAGGCTCCGCCTATGTATCTATTAAAATTAGGCTCCACCTCCGTAACAAATTTTATATTAGGCTCCACCTATGTATCTGTTAAAATTAGGCTCCGCCTATGTATTTTTTAAAAATTAAGCTCCACCTTCATAAACAGATACAGATACTGTAACAAATTTTCAAATACATAACCCTAATACCAATATATACATTTTATATCGCGCGCAAAGCTAAAGCAGATCAGTCATATGCAGCTGAATTACTATTGTAATGCATGTGTATGTGCGAGAGTGTGTTTGTGCAGGGTCTGTGTGTTGTGGGAGCCCGTTCAGCTGATTAAATATGTGAATATTTAAAAATGACAATTCTCAGCACAGCTGTAGATAGTCGGCAGGTCTGTTCCTGAGGGAACCGCCAAGCTGTTCCTCCTGCATTCAGCGCCACGTGCCACGCTGCTTGAGGAGTCTCCAGCGCCAATGGAGGGGACTTCATGTCATTTGTAGAATCTGATTTTCGCCCTTAAATACGGAGCACTCGGCACGTTGCGTGCACACACACACACAGACAAAAAAAAAAAGACGATCCCGGAGGGCTGCGGAGTGTTTGGCTTTCCAATTAGCTTTTCCTCCCTCCTCTAGCTTTACAATTTGCCTCAGATCGATCGCGGTGATCATGGTGAAGCGGCCTTGGCTAGCTCTGCTATGATCATCTGTGAGAGAAACTGGCGACAAGAGTTAATCTACATGCAAACACCTGCTTGTGTGGGTGCAGGAAAAGAGTATTTGTTGGAGCAAAGACGGAAAATATCAAAGTGAGAGGTCACCATCTTTATTCTCATAGTTGCAGATTTAGCAGAAAAAGTAATCATGTCTATGAATTGGAAACGATTTATGTTCGGTGTCAACTTTCTAACACCTTTAAGCTTTTCTGTGACATTTTTTGTCGTCGTCTTCTTTTACTTTTTATTTGATTGAGCTGTTGCAGATATGAGGCACTGCGCCAGGCTTTGATTTGCTGTCTCTTGAGCTCTTTATTTGCATCCCCGAAGAAAGTCCAGTACAATTGAACGTCCATTACATTACAGCAAATCAACTTTTCTGGTTGAGGCTGGCATGGAGCAAGGCTAACCATGTCAGAGCATACACTTTCCACTTCTCTACACTGATGTTACCCCACGTGCACTGCAAGCAAAGTGGTGAATACACATATTGATGCACCATGGGAGCAACAGATTGTTAAATAACAATCCAAGATCCTTAATCCTTAATCAAATGTAAATCCATGTAAATACAATAAGCAGGCCAACTACATTTCTACACTCAATGATTTCTATGTATTGTAGTCCATGTGTTTCTTAAGTAACTGTTGGAAAATAATTAATGATCTAGTTTATTTGTGAATTGATTGCCTTGTGTACTGTATATTGTGTCACTCCACTATTGTAGGTGTTGACTCCTGTTGTCCCATTGGTTTTGCACTGGACTGGATTTGAAGCCTGGTAATTCTGCTGGTCAGAGCCAGGAATTCCAGTGGGTTTTTTTTTTTCCAATCAACACGGCTAGCTCGGACTGAGAATATTATGACCGTCGTCCGACTTCTGGAGCCGGCGATCTGCCAATCACGGCTGTCAATCAAACGGCCGCGCAGCAGACATCAAAGCCGGCTATAAGTCTTTAAATTGTATTAACAGAGCAATAATTAACAAAACATCCGCCTGCATACTCATTAGAGGGCCTGAATTTTTAAACAGTTCCGATCATAATAGAACCAGTATTCGTCAACTGTCATTGGCTTACACTTTGTGCATTGACTTCAGCCTCAAACCATGGTAGTTGCTGCTTGATTTGCACGTATATATATATATATATATATATATCCAAAAACCCAATGGTTGTCTTGAAACATCATTTGTGTTTGGGTGTTTCTATGTAGAGAGCAGTTCCCCTACCCTTTCATCTTCCTCATCTCACCCAGTTCATTCTAGTGCATGTCATGGCTTGGATACTTTATTCCGTACAAGTTGACCTTATTTATCATGGCCGACAGCGACTTACGAACAATTCAGCTTGCGAACAGCTTCTTGGAGGAATTTAGAACCTTTTTTTACTTAGTTATAAACCCCCATCAAAGGTCTAAATAGGCTTAAAACATAAAAAACAAATGGAACAACACTGATGCTGTGTCCCAAATCACATACTTCTGCACTTCTGCATAATACTTTAAGTACATAGGTGAGTTTATGCGATGTGTAAAAAATTTACTTGGCGCATGTAGCAGAGCTCCGTAACTACATAGCAAAAGTTAGCAGCAGTAATGGAGGCAGGTGAGTGACAGAAAAGAAAATGGTGTGTGCATGTGCAAATCCACCGCAAACCAGCAGGAGGTGTGGAAAAGCTCTATGGGTTTTGTGAGAGATTATTTTCATTTTGCAAGAATTATATGACATATTAGGAAATACTGAGAATTGGAAAAAGTTTGTGGTATATTGCTAATTAGGAAGGACTTCAGTTTTCACAAAATCGCGAAAGCTGGAGGGACTGATTAAAGCTGCTGGTGGATGGATTTCAGTACCTTTGGACAGAGCCCGTTTCAAGTCTTTACACCGAGCTAAGGTAACCGGCTGCCGCTTCATACTTCCCAGACAAATACAATATTGATATTGATCGGCTCAACTCACCATCGGGCAAAAAAGCAAAAAAAAAGCTAATAAGTGAATTTCCCAAAAATGTCAAACTCTGTCTTTAAACCACTGACAAAGACATAATCACCCACGCTGTCATATTAAGGCGGCCTGATACCCCCGCGTCCCCCCGCCCCCTTCTCCCTGAAGCTCATTTGCACATTGAGCGCTGATATTTCAGCTAGTGAGGCGGCCCCCTACCTCTGAGGCACCCTGGAGATGTGCTTCAGAGTCCTCAGCTCCCCCGCCGAGCCCATCTGCAAACTGAGCCACAACACCACTCATCGACCCCTCCACTTGCGTCAGGCGTGCCCCAGAATCGCCCCACTCACTCTCTCCTTGAGTGCATCTCAGAGCTCTGCCAACCCCCGGTGTCATACTTCAAACACTCACATCCGCGGCTGCCACACACACACACACACACACACACACACACCCACGCACGCCGAGGAGACAAGAGAGAGGACACAGGTCAGTGGGTCTCCTCAAACACACAAGACTGACTGACTAGTTTACACTGCACTCAATTACCCGTGTGTGATTATTGGTTTGTCTGGTGATTGGCTTGTTGCTGAATGTAAGACATTAGAGTGTAGACTATCACTGTTTACCGTTTGTCTCATCTTTCCATCCTCCCCCCCCCTTCTTATTACCTAGCAACAACCACCTTTTCCTTCCATTTCCCTTTTCCTCCTGCCTTTTTCTGTTTCATAGTTGCCACCTCTAATATCTGGCAGCTGGAGCTACTCCTACGAAGAAATATGAAAGAAAACCGCATCGTATGCGAGATAAGTAAGCCCACCCCCCGTTTTTTTTTTTTTTTTTCCCCCAGCTGCACTCATCATGTCGTCTGAACACATTGAATAATCTTCTAAGCTCAGGGTTTTTTATTCAATGAGCTACTTAACATTTCATAATGACGGGGCTGAGCGGTGTTAAGTTGTTATTCTCTGGAGTTTACCTTGGACCTCCTCTTGACAGATTGTTGTTGTCAGCCCATGAATAAAATGATGAAAGGGGGATAAAACCACTGGGTTAAATATTTGCATTGAAGGGAACACAACGGCGCTACATCTTTATAAAAGCCATTGATGCTTAACCACCTGCCAGTACCTAATATACTGTAAAATAAATAAACTTCAAATCCGCACAAACGCAAACGGCGCTGTAGGGCTGCTTTTATGACATTTTAATTTGAAGGTGACATTTCATGGAGACATGCTTTTGCACATGAATGCTACGCAACGTCAAATTCACTTCCCCCCCCTTCTTCCCCTCCATACAATTCAACACGTTTCCTCTTATTGAAAGACAATATATTGAAAAACAACACAATGTGTTCATGTTGGCAGGCGTAATAAATGATTGGCAACCCCAGTCAGACATAAATATAATTGGAAATGGAACCCAGAGGCTCATTCAGAAGGATCCAGCAAATTTCATTCTTCTTAATGTGCTATTCTATGATAAGTAAGGGGTAGGCAAAAAGAGTGGCACATCTTCTTGCTCATGAATTATAATCTATCTGACAGCTACACAGTAACGCAGACGATGCCGCGGATCTGCCAGGTCCCTCGAATATTTTCATAAAAAATGAAACCGCATTGCTGAAGCATTTTATGTCAGTTGGCCCATGCTTTATTAAAATCCTGCAAAATGGTGGTTAAAAAAAGAGAAAGGAATCATGCATCTTGCAGGGGAAGAAGTGAAGCTATATTTCACCGCACAGCAAATGTTTATTTAAATTATTTCTACAGTTTTTTTTTCCTTTTTCTCCTCTGTCTACGCACCCTCCCTATATCCAGTCTGATGCTGGGATTCGTTACCTGTGCACTCACATAGTTTTGCTTCACCTGGGTTGTGGGCACAAGTTCACCTAATTAGCTTCCAAACCCAGCTGAGCTCCCCTCTGACAGGGGCGTGGCACCCATCGCAGACACAATTTCATCCTCACTCGCCTTTTTTTCTTTTTTTTTTTTTACAGATTAGACGCTTTGGTTGCTATGATACGGCATATCCGCGGACCACAGAAAAAAAAAAGTCGACCGGCTGACTCTAGCCGATTTCTGCTGCCCTGATAGACACACGGTAAATGGAAATGTTCCTCCGCTCGTTATTTTTCATATCGATATTTTGGAAATATCTTCGGCTTCGGTTAAAATGATCATTCGAAACACGACTAAAGTTTCTTCTTCCTTAAACATCTGGGTTTTATCTGAAGTTGTGATATCTCTAACAAGATATATTTGTGGTTTTAAGAAGCAAAAGTCATCATCATCAATATAGTTTTACATCTGCTCCCCGCCGCTCCAGAAAGAACAGATCGTTTTGTCTCTTATTAATATTAATAGGCCTGTCTTCTGATTGTCTGATTTCAATGGCTGTGAATGGCTGGGTGGCTGCTGACATTAAACTTGTGACATCACATTTTCACAGAAGTCCTGACGGCTCACTTTAAGGCACAGTCTCCGAATATGGTCTGCATGCTTTTCTCTTTGGATTGACTATTTACATATTGTAGCACCCGGACTTTCTTATAACCAAAAAGCAATTAGGAACTCACTTTCTACAATATGGGGCTTTTACTTCAGGCGAACTGATTAATACTCTGTTGATCCCATCCAGAACTGCTGTTCAGTTTCATACCTTTATTTCACCTCTTTAATTTCATTACACACGACCTCTCTCCCTTCCTAGAAGAACAGGTAACACATCTGTTAACACATCGCACAATCTTGTCTGATCAGAGAGTCAGGTTATTTATTAATAGTCTCCAAATCCTCTTATTTCAATGGCTTTTGTACCCTGAACTAATTCTGCGACACCAAAAGGCCTCACCCCCAAAATGACGGAATTGCGAGCCTGCCAGGCACCAATAGGCTTCCACCCCCCCCCCCCCCCCCCCCCGTTTTGTTTCTTCTCGTCTTCTACCCTCCGTGTCTGTCACTCTGTCGCTCCCTCTCTCTCCTCTAAACACCCTTCTCGGGAGATAACGCCGAAGCCCGGACAGTCAGACACCTCATTTATCAGCTCACGCTCATAATTATTCGCTGTAAAGCCACAGTAAGTCCTGCAACAGGCTTTTTAACAACATGCCGCGTTTTTGATCAGCCTGCACAAATTAGTTATAAGGAATCCGCAGATAGCGCGGCACAAATCACCACAAAAAAAAAACAAAACAGAAAGATATATCCCCCCCCCCCCCCCCCCTTCGACATACATCAGCTGCAGCAGCTGCAAAACATATGCTGTTTGAAGTCTCTGTGAATGCATATCGGTATTCACAGTGATTCGCCGGGGCACAACAGCCATAGTATCAAAGTAAATAAATGTTAATGCATCACTTCACTTAATATTCTCATTTGTAAGCTAGTGGAATATGGGGGAAAACATAGATGGAAAAAAACAAAGGATGTTGAAAAATCAAATAATCTAATTCCTGCCACCCCCTCCCCAATATTCTCTTGATATTCAAATAAAGCCACTTATTAGGGAGATTTTGCCATGTAGGCTTCACTAGTGGTGCTCTGTCATTATGCAAATCTGTCAGTTCAGAGGACCCGTGGTGTCATTACTGTAACCTCTCATGTAAAGAGTGTTACATGTGTGAAGAACCACCAGTTACTTGATAGTCCTCTTTCTATGGAATAATGAAGTTGGGTAGCAGCGCAATTACCGGCAATAATATGTGTAGGGATAGAACACGGCGTGCAAATCAAGCGCTCTAATTTGTGGCTAAATTGGTGCAGAGATAAATTCACACAACATTGGTTTTGACTGAAAGTTTTTGCTGCACTCAGCCTTCAACGTCTCTAGTGGAATGGATGCCAGACTACATTTGTCTCCGCCGTTAAGCTGAGTTTGTGTCGCATGATCTAAGGAAAACTGTAATAAGAGGATTGCTTGAATGGTCATAATTGATTTATCAAGTTTCATCACGCCCTAGCTGTATTCTACATGCATGACTTGCTTTTTTTTTTATTATTTTGAGTGATATCGCTCGCATAATCACAAAAAAAAGGCCTGTTTTACACTGGGTATTTCACCCGAATGACAAAACTGCTGAGAGCTTGGTTTTCATCCGCTGAGGTATTTAGATATCCACCTCTGAAACATCTACTGCCATCCCGGTACAAAAAGGGTGAATGTAATGAATGAATTTTTCTTTGAAAGTAGTTCCAATTACAGGGTTCACAGCAAGGTCTGGGACAGGTTATTCACAATAACAGGGATCCTGCTTTTGAACAGACACCTCTACCATCAGGGAAAAAACATCCCTACTATACTGGAGTAAAAGCTTATTAAACTAGAGCCTGATATATTTCAGTATTGGCACATATGTTTACCAATAAATAACATGAAAAGGTAAATTATATATGTACCACTCCTTATATAACTCCATTCTAACTAAGAGTGTCTTTAGGTAGTATGTATTCCTATAGAGTGGAAGCTTAAGTCTATTTTTTTATGTTTGGCCAAATAAGGGTGTGTTACATAGCCTTAATTAACAAGTTGTACATTGGGTAAGACATGGACATACATTGAGAGAAAGGGGATTTATATAGTGTAACAACCTGGGCATGTTACTGTTATATGTGTTTCAGAATAAATGAGTTTAGACCAATATTTTGTTCTGTTAGGTGATAGTGCTGGGATTTCCTGAGGGTCTGTGAATGCATCTTGGAGTAAGACTTGTGTTAGCGTGAGGAATAAAGTAGCAGCTAAACTGGGCTAATGTCTTACCGTGTTTTACTGAGAGACTTTGAATTGTAAAGAAAGTGCTGGGAAGCAACCGCCGGGATACAGAGCTTTACACAGTACCAGGATACATAGGATAGGATAATGGTGCAACATGTACCATGATGTAAATCTATGGGATTTTAACATTTTCTTTTATTTTTTTAATTTGTCATAAACATCTTTATCATGTAGCCAGACAGGAAGGGCCACTCCGGTCAGGACTCGAACCGAGTCGGCTGCTTAAGAAAATGGCTCTATATATGACAAGTGCTCTACCCCTACACCACCACAGTGCACCAGGGATTTTACCTTTTAATGATAATAATGTTTTTATTGCGTTTATAGATAGATGAACATTTTAATTTATTTCATGCCTTTTTATACTTTATACATCTATATCATTATTAGAATTTTTGGCATTGTTAGAGGTCTACATAAAACCCCTAAACTCTGCAGTGGGGTTTTGCTAATTTGAGGTGAACTGGCCCTTTAAAAAGGAGATTCTTTCACTCTTTGCTGCACACATCACCTTCTACTCTTCTGAATTCTTGCTACAGTTGCGCTGTACAACTTTGTTTTATTCATGCGGAGGTGATAGGATTTCCACTTCTCTCCCCTCTTCTTGGATTAGTTTAAGTGTTATGGCGCGGTTACATTTGGATTCCGTGGTTCACCTCAGAACTAATGCGAATGTCAGGTGTAACTGTGTTAAACAGACCTTTATGCGGCGATGGCGCCGGGCCAACATCAGACTGAAGGTTGGGCTAATCAAGGCAGGACACATTTTCCCCGGGCGCAGGTTAGAACCGGGAGGAGCCGGCACCTACCGCAGCCTCGGGGACGGTTGCGTCACCCCCGGCAACCTCACGCACGTCCCCGGTCCCGCCCTCGGCTCCGGCGCCTTGTCCATCCATCCATCTGATTGACAGGTTATGAGCCAATCCCTGCATAAATGACTCTGACACACAAGGATTCCGGGCCAGCCGGGCTCAATCAATCTCACTTAAACTATTCTCCATCGCAACCACGCTCTAATACGGAGACAGCAGAGGGCAGTTCGGCGGTAATGTTATCAGATCTCTTCAGGAGGGACGGGGGTGATCACTCTCCTGCAGAGAGAGAGGGGGGGAAGAGCATTTTGTACGTGAGCGGGAAAAGAGCACCGTGAAAGCGATTGCGAGCACGAGTCGTGGAAAATAAAGAAAAAAATAGAACGTGGGAACTCATAACGGCAGCCATGTTTCTATTAATAGCGTAGTGATAAAACCACGCGGACATAGCAATCTGTGTTTGGGTCGAGAAATGCGGCGCGGCGAAACCCCCGAGGCTTATGTGATAACAAACACGAGGCCAGGACAAACACTTGCAAAGGATCACTCAGACTGTATTGACACTGCTTCCTCCGAAGAAGGTTTCGCTTCCCTTTTTTTTTTTTTTTTTTTTTTTTTTGTGTGTGTGTTCCCCGCTCCCGGTGTCACGGGGAAAGTAAATTTACCCGCACACTCTCAGTGGTGAACAAGTGAACTTTCATTATTGCCGATTCTGTCGACCCACAAATAACTTCACAGAAGAGACAGAATGATTGATACTCTTCATCATCGCTGCCTCCCTTCTCCAACCCCAACCTCCCCCACCCCCCCCCCCCCCTCCCAAATTCAATTCCAAATAACTGCGAAGCTGTGTCACCCATACCAAAGAACTCGCCAATGGAGCCAACGCTATTGATCCACAAACACCACATGCATTTCTCCGCTCGGAATGAAAGGGGGAGAAAAAGAGGGGGAAAACAAAAAAACACAACAGACCTGCATCCTAGCAGTCTTTTTTTCCGAAAAAATAAAAAAAAAGGGGATCGGAAGAGCAGCGGAGTTTAATAATGAATGAGCACAGCATTACACCTAAGAAGGGAATGCGGTGTGAATGTGGGACACGTGTTACTTGCATTTCACATCACCCAAGATAAATGGTCTTAATTTTAGCCTTCATATAATGAGCACACACACATGCAGCTCCCCAGCCTTCATTTCACTGTCCCTTTCCTGAGGTAACTACCAGTCAGCATCCTTCTTTACTCCTGAATAGTCATCATTTTTTCTAGCCACAGTGGTATAATCGGCCCCCGATCAGGAAGCCCCCGGACCCCGAACGAAGCACTTTTATGCAGAAAAGCCCAACAGCTAGTCTCATCTTTCTGTTTAAAGGAAAAGGGGGGGGGGGCACAACAGCATTGACGGTTGCTCACAGACCCTCAAGTCTGTGTACATTTCAGTAGGGCTTCAAATTAATCACATCAAAGACAAATTGCTACATAATTCAGTTGGGTAAAATTCTGCCAAGACTGCACAAAAAAAGGTGAGGAGGAGGAGGAGGAGGTGGGGAGGGAATGCTTAATTTCACAAGAAAATGAAGCGTTTATTGCCGAGATTCATTATTTTGTACACGAGAACAAAAGTTTTGCCCGAGCCGCCATTATTTAACCCATTTAAGCCTGTGAGCCTTTAAGTATATGGCTGTCATTTTATAATTAATATAGAAAATCAAAACTCATGCATCCTTTTTTTTGATTTGTTGATGGTGGTAGACAGCTTAAACAAAAATGCTTCTCTCTTATGACGTCACCAACTTCCTGCTCCTTCCTCCCGAGAACATGAACAAACCCTCCCAGAAAGTGGGAATTTTATTTAGATTATTATGTTTCAACCCTGACATGTCTATATGATCATTCAAATACATAGAATAGTCCACCCCAAAAATAATTTTGATAAATAGGATGATGTTTATGAGCAGATATGTGCACACAGCAACTGTATTAGCCATTAAAATGCTATTTTCTGCAAAGAAAAGACTACAAAATTGGAAAAATTGATGCATAACACGATTGTTATCGAATCAACTGATTGAACTCCAGCCCTTTTTAAGGTTTAGGACATACCCATAGTAAGCAGGGTGTGTCGGAGATGTTGGTCGACACAAAACGACCATTTATTGCTCTCAAATACAATTTTTCATCCTAAAACAGCAACAAAAAAACTTGTTTTTACTCTTGTGTTTTTTGGCTGCTAGTTTACTGAGTTTTTGTCATAAAGCTACACTGATAATACCGTTGGACTCGTCACAGTCTCAGCTTTCATATGACGTGTCATTTGTTTGTGTAACATGACGTATCAGAGCGCTAGCCATCAAAATGTGGTGATGATGGTTGGCTTTATGACCGTATACTGATTTTCATATTTGATAATGAATTTGCTTGGTGTTGGAGTTGTGTTTGGTGTGTGCAAGTATGACTTATATATGCTTATAGTGGAGTTTCTCCTGTTTAATTTGATGTATAGCTTGACTATATTTGTACATGATTAGTGGAGTTTAACGCATGAAAATCTTTGGAAAAAAAAAAGGGCTCAAATAGTTAAGGCGAATTCCGTAGATGACCGCCTGATCCTCGGCGGCGATGACGGTTTCCCACAACGCTGTCCTCAAACAGCTTAGTTCAGCAACCTGCAAAAAAAAAAAAAAAAAAAAAAACAAGCCGAGACTCCAAAGACTCACAGGAATACAACATCTGGCTTAGTCTCAGTCCCCTTATCTGTCCCATTGTATTCATCTACACAGACATTCACCCCGCAATTTAGACTTTGTTTCTGGATTCCACCTTCCCCCGACGCTGGGTTACGAACTCAGTTCATGACGGAGTCTTGTGTGATTTAATATTACCGGATGGCATAATGCATTTAACAATGCAACTGGGTAAATATCATCGGTGAAGGATGGCTCATAAAGACTCATCAGTCTGCGGTAGGGATGCACAAGTGTGAGATTAGGTGACGTCAGAGATGAGTAACTGACCTGATTAGACCACTTTGATAAACACTGGGAGGATTGTCACCCTCACCTCCTCTCCCTGCCTCGCTCGTTAGCTCCCCTGAATGGCACGGCATGAGAGCATTTGCTTTTATTGGAAATCATCTCCCCCCCTCCACAAAGATCGAATTAATGCCAAAAGAAGAAAATAGCCCGGATAGAAACAACAGATGTGCTGCGTTTTTCTTTTTTTCCCCCCCCATTCAGTCCTTCTGGAATCATCTAATTTCTAACCTCTGTGTTTGTACATCCCACCAGCTCTTAATGCCCCTAACATACTGTGGGATGAGGGTGAATGTAAATGAAAAATACATAATTCATATCCCCACAAAGCGATCTAGAGAGTGTGGCTGCTGTGCCAGAATGCCTTACCCATGCAACAGAAAAAGGCAAAGAAAGACAAAGCACAATTTATTATCAGTTTTATTGATTTTTTCTGTTTTGGGAGCAGGGCGGGGGATGTCTGCAACTATATTGTACCCAGAATCTATTTTTTCCGCTTCCAAAGTAAGTTATGTGTATCAAGTCGAAAGCCCGACTTAGGCAGCCAATGTTTTCCCACAATTTCTTTTAAAGGATGCACTAGAATAACAATGAGGGAGAAATGACTACGGTGAGGGGTTCAAATTTTAAAAAAAAAAAGAAAGAAAAAAAACACAACGAGGAGAGAAAAAAAAAAAAAAAAAAACACTACCTGCATCTTCCATCCCAATATGATTTATGGGTCGACGGGAGAATTACATGTAATGATTCGACAAGTTGATCAAGGGTTTGAACAACAGAGCGTGATCCAGAAATATTGCAGTGAAGCCGAGAATAGACAGCAATGCAGATCAATTACTCCACACAGCCCCGCATTGTGCATTCTGCCGTTCTACCTGCGGCTACGGCTCCTACCTTCACTACATCACAGCCAAATCACCCCGTCGCTCCCCGCGAACGCGCGATTCTAGTCGGATACACTCTTACCCGCTCCCGTCGCCGTACAAATTCGAGGAGGAAAATCATTTCTGTGCGTTTCTCGAAAACGCCGTCTTCCTTTCGCCGCGCAACACGTCGGAAGACGTGTAAATAATTAAGCAGCGACTTGGTCACAAGGTGCTATATCTACAAAATGAGCAATTACTTTCCTCCTCCTGGGACGGGGGGGGGGGCCGTTTATGGTATCGGGTCAAAGGGGAAGATGAGCTCCACGGGGCAAACTAGCATCAAATCCCTTCCATTACTGATTTATCATATACAGCCTGGGCCGATATGAGACGGGGGAACCTTTGTATGGACGGTGTGATGCTATTATCCACAGCCACAGGCATCCATCAGGAAGACTAGCGACACAAGTCCACTGAGAGCTGATGTTCTTCATGATATCCAAGTATTATTTGCTGGTAATGAACCTCATCAATATCATTGACTTTTGATGGTAATAATCGGGGGGGGGGTGTTGTCTTTTTTATCCTTTGAAGGCACTTCTCCTTTCAAGAAGGGTGGAGAATAACCACATTTACTTAAGTACTGTACTTGAGTACATTTGTGAGGTACATTTAATGCTACTTCATCCTCCACTGCAGGGACATATTGCTCTTTCACTTCATTTATATGACAGTTTTAGTGACTATTCAGGTAAAGATATGAGATAAAATAATATATTTCAATGTCTTTACCGTTAAAAATGTGTTGTATTTGCCTTGCACTTTGCCAAAAAGGTGCTATATAAAGTGTATTTAACAAATATATGATACGCTTCCATATAATATAAAGCGATGCAGTACTTTTACTATTAATCTACCCAAAGTATCAGAAATTGGCTCCACACTGATGAACATAATAATAACAAATAATACAACGTACTAGTCTGCATAATGAGTACTTGATATTTTGAGTACATTCTGCTGATAATACTCATGTATTTTCATTAAGTCTTAGGACTTTCACTTTTTTTTAATGGTCTTTTACGGGTTTAATGTTTTATGTAAAGCACTTTGAATTACCGTGTTGATAAAATGTGCAATACAAATAAACTTGCATTGCTTTTGCCATTTTGAGCATTTTTAAACAACTAGTCTACTTCTACTTAAGGATGTGAGTAGTACATCTAACGATACGGGTCAACGCTGTTTTTCCCCTGTGTTTTCTTTGACGCCCACTGTTTCATTTTGACACTCGGCACAGCCGATTACAGGTAGGAGCTGGAAAAGGTCACCTGTTTATCTGTGGTGAGCTGGTTTGATGGAGAGGCATGGCATTTACATTTGAACGGGTCAGAGGAGCGGAGGTGGGGACGGTTTTAGAGCACTAAACCCTCATGTTCACTCATTAACACGTGTTTGCACGGGGATCAACTTCAGATCGCGATCCCCCCGCGCGGAACACTGGAGGGTTACGCTCCCTGTTTTTCCTGCGATATATAAGCGAGCGTAAAGACGGCGTTCAAAGCGCTTCTTAGCGTTAAATCAGACAGCTTGTTTTGTCTGTGGGTTAGAGCCGCAAACGCAAACACAGCCATAATGTTGTATAAATGTTTGCACGAATTCAGGGTCTAAAACGGGAGGAAAGTAACACAGACATATGGCGCCGCTATTTAATCCATCTTGTTATAGCAAACCTTGTAAAATCTGGCATCTGTTCGTTTAATGGGCTTAAGGAGGAAAGACCTTGCTCCGACCATATCCACCCCCCCCCCCCCCCCCCACATCACTACTAACCTCAGGTGCTTTTTGCATGTCAATGTGTCTGCAGTGACAACGATCCGCGCGCTTAATCAGAAGCAAATCTCGTTTTCAATAATTAGCTGACAGACACAAAAAAAAAAAGGGGAAAAAAAGGGAGAGAAACCTCATTTTCCCTATGAGGCTCGCGATCAATATAATGAATGTCTAATGGCGAGCCTGTTTGGCTCCGCCAGGAAGACATTAATGTAGAATTTAAAAGATGTCAGACCTATCTCATGTTCGTGCCTCCCACCCACACTTTAAATCCATATCGGCTGTCAGGATTCGCACTAATTAACGTGCAGGTGAAGCGCCGTAAACAGTTCAAAGAGGAGTTTTATGAATCCTCGCCCGTGTAAATATTTTGTTAACCCCGCGCGTCGTTTCACGGGGGCCACCGACGCAAACCTGACGCAAGACGGCGCCTTATCGAGGCGCAAATATTCGGCCGTGGGGTTAATTTAGCTTTGGCTTAAAAAAAAAAAAAAAACAACTTTCATTGACTTTACTTGACATTCAGCTCCTCTGACATTCAGTGCTCGTTCCCCTCGCTGTTGTCGGCGGAGCCTTCGTTCCATTCAACTCGGCGGCGCCGCGCTTTTAGCCGAGATGACAATGCTGAGGGAAGATAACCCACAGTGACAGAAACCCCTGGAATCCGGCGAGTGAGACGGATCGTAAATGCTTATGCATCTTTGGGGGATATCAGCGGCTGATTAATGCAGCCGTCTCGCAGCGTGCTGACAGGAGTATATATTGGGCCCGGAGTCGACATCCAGGAAAAGCAGTAGTGATAAAGAACTAATTAAAGATGGTAAAAGGTGAATATGATTTTGGGGATCTGTCAGTAATTGGGCACATGAAAGATACTGGCGGGGTGCAGAAGCCGCCGCCGCTCTTCCTTATTAGGCTCTAATGTGAAAGTTAATGTATTTCAAGCCGTTGCCCGGGCGCCTGGAGGCGGCTGTGGCATGGCCTCCTGCGCCCCACGCGGGGCGGGAGCCCCACAGGGCTGTTTGTAAGTGGGAGGAACATCGTCTCCTCTCTACAGTTTAATTTCAGCGCAACAGCTCCGAGAGACAAAGATCAAGTTCACAGGAAATCGACTGGAGTGAAGTCTTCTGCTACAAAGAGCTGGAAAGACAAAGGAACATTTTTTCTTCTTCTTCTGGGGGAATGTACTTAATTTCTTTCTTTCTTTCTTTTAGAAGAGAGTTTGATGGAGAGCATTGATGCTACACTCGCGTACAAGCTAAACATGAAGCTAGAGCCGTGATGGAGTTAGCTTAGCTTAGCCTTGAAGCAGAGGAACCAGTTAGCGTAGTTCCGTCCAATGCTACCAGTACCCCTAAAACCAATAATAAAATTTTTTTTTCTATTAACATCTAGGGAACATTAATAATTATAGACATATAGCCCCATTTCCCATGTTCCTGACAGGTAATGCATTGGAGAATATATTTTACCGATCACTCCAGTATTGAGCTTTGTAGCGATTTAAATCCTAGTAGAACAAAACAGTTTAACTTTTGTGAAAAATACTGATAGGAAACTTGGTGGGTAATAGTACCTGTTTCAGTAAGCTGTACCGTGCAATGGTTTCCATTTCAATTACCGTATTTTAAGGCACTATATAAGGCACGCTTAAAATCCTTCACTTGAAAAAATCGACAGTTTGCCTTATAATGCGGTGTATCTTACATATTTATTCTCATTGTCCTACTGATCTTCAACCAATTTCATGTGGTACACAGCGCTCAAAAATCAGTTTTTGTACGACTTTGGTAACATACGAAGCATTATGGCTACCGTCGTCAGGAGCCTGGCTGAGCAATACGTATACTGTGCTTCAACATTATATTATGGGGTGTACATGGACCCCAAAATGGCACCTGTTGAGAGACATGCTCATGAAGTGGATTTCAAACTCAAGGCTATCAGTCACACTGTAGAACATATGAATAGAGCAGCCAACATCATCAATGGTATGGTAATGGACCAATGTTGAGAGGTATTGTGAATGTGTTGAATAAAGTTTGATTCATGCACCTTGTATTCCAGTCCTCCTTATGTAGGAAAATAGAGCTGTTCATCGAATTGTTCCTTATCATCCGGTACGTTTCATAGTCTAAAAAATATGGTATATGTACTTGCTTTGAAAGCCTTGGATATGAGCATTGTGCTCCTATTTATGACAGAGCAGTGGAGGTTTACTGGAGCCCTACTGTTGTCTTTGAAATAGTTCCTGAAGAAATCTCGCTCCAGTTTCAATATTCAGCTAGCAACATATTGATAAGTAAGATTAAACCATGAGCTTCCCATTGTGCTTCTCGTTTGGGAAAGAGCTACTGAAAATCTGCCCTGTGCACTTCCATTATATTGAAAATCCAGCCGGAGGGAAATCACTACAAAGCTCAATACCGGAGGGATCAGTGAAATTATGGTCTCCATGCTTCAGATACACGCCAGGAAACTAGGAAATGGGGCAAAAAAAAGTACTAAATCCATCACCCCTAGGGGAAACTTTCGATAAACCTTCACAGAACCCGAAAAGCGAACCTTTCCGGAACGTTTTTGGGAACCAAGTTCAGCTCGGAGTCGCAAATCATCATGAAACAATTCGAAAACCTTAACACAATCGGTCATCAAAGTGTCGACTCAGTATACGCGGCATGCAGAAACAGACAGCAGAAGCCTCTTCGCTGACATCTTCCATCACATGTCCACTGGGAGAACATGTATGTGGAGTAGACGTGAGGTTGCGTGTGAAGCTTCTGTAAAACCCGGGCGGATGCTGTAGCCTCTCACTTCGCCCATTCGTGCTAAAAGAGCTGCATTGTGGCTGATTAAAATTCACCAGTGATAGCAGAATATTTGTGCATCATGCTGCAGCGGCATGAAAGTCTCTAATATAAAAATCTATTGCCTAATTAACTGTCGTGCTTGAATTAATGAAGTGAGCTGAAAAAATATCTTTAGAGAGGCTTTGCGGCGTTCGGAGTTGAAAGGGATATGATATGTACAATAAATTTTTTTTTTCCCCTCAATGTTTGGCGGAAACGTTGTACCTATATTTATGTGCTGGTCCTAGGGGCTGTCCATCGGAAAAAAAGAAAAAGAAAAAAAGGCAGCTTTGTTGAAGCATCACATCGGGCTATTATGGTCTGTCGAGCTCCAGAGAAACCTCCTTTTTTTGTAATATGTTGTGCAGTGACTGTCTTCTCTAAGTGAAACAGCAGAATCAAAGCGTGCAAATGCGGAATATAATCTTTCTTGTTGCCCCCCCCACCCCACAAACACACACACACGCTTTTACCTTAATTGAAGCTCGGACTTTTAAGGTTAATGGTCGGCTTGATGGGTTCCCGAAATGCCCCCCAGTCATATTAGCCCTGATTTCCACCACCCTGCGGTTTATTTTTATCCTTCACTTACCAAGACACCGATAGTAAGTTTACAAAGTTGCAGAGGATTCATTTATTGTTTAATCGCTCCCCCGAGGAGACAGGTGTCAGCCCGGATCTTATCGGCTCTTGCATAATGAGTAAAAATGATGGAGCTGGTCCGGATCCTGCAAAAGGTCATACTCTCACACCCTTTTTACAAAAACAAATGGAATTAATGAAAGCCGTTTGTCTGAACCCCCTCTCGATTCCCTCCCCCCCCCGCCCGCCTCATCCAACGCTGCACTCCCTTAGCCCCCCTCATTATTCCCTCTCCGTCTCCATGACACGCTGTATTCACTGTCAGCGTCGCCTCTCTTTCGTCTAACCGTGCAAGTTTTAAGATCACGGCGAGCATATTGCCATATTTATAAGATGCTTCAGTAGCATCTCTGTCACTCTTTCCCAGCTGAGTTTCATAAAATCATTCCAATAAAGCCAGACATCATTGTGGAAAGGGGGGAGGAGGGAATGAAATTAATACAAGGAAACAAAAGATAACAATAAAAACGCAGCACAGAAATGGAACATGATTAGATTATTTCCTGCAAATGTATTCTCAGAGTGGTGTAAGATATTGCAGCGTCTAATATAAACAAGAATTTCAGCAAAGTTTGAACTGTTGGGGGGGGGGGGGGGGGGGGGGGGGGTTTCACTGCAGATGGAAAAGAACAAAGGTAGTAAACAGCTTTGAGGCAGTGGAGAGGGCATGCCAGCTCAAACATTGTATTTCCTGCCCAAAGTTTTTTTTTTTTTTCATTTATTTATTTATTTTTTTATCTAATGTAGGGTAGGTGTGGAAAACAAGACTCGGGGAAGTGTCTGACATGGATACTGAGCACATCAGGGTCGGAGCAGCGCGGAGACTCACAATTCAGTGCTTATCGAATTTCCCTCTGGTCTGGCATGAAAGGAATGTACACCTAGCGTAGCGTGAATCTTTGTTAGCATGTGGTAGCCATCCTTCAGAGATAAAAAAAAAAAAGAAAGAAAGAAAGAAAGAAAGATCGTCTCCGAACGTGGACGCGGGGACAGAGGGAAGCCTCCGGGCCATGCCACCCTCAAGCTGTTTTGCGAGATGGGAACCGAGATAGCGGGGTTTCCTCAATGGACTCCACGCCGTTATCATCCATGCACGATGAATATGTGCTGTCATAGATTACTTCGGCGGCAGAGGGACGGAGGATATCTGAGTAAAGCTCTTTCGCTGGGTGTTTACAAAAGATTTGAAGAGAAAACCTAACGACTCTAAAGAGTTGAGTCATCCAGTCGATATTCTGGGGATTTCACCTGGGGGGTCGTCCGCCGTTGTGTTTTGCACTACTGACTCACAGTATGTGTATGGAACGCTGCTAAGTTTAGACTTCTGTATGTTTCCGCCACAGAACAAATCTAGTTGGTAATTGGCAGATGCAAGGGGTGAAATATTGACTGACTGTTTGCGCGCGTGTGTGCGTGTTTGTGCATGCGGGAAAGTGTGTTTCGCGTGTTAGCGCGTGTGTGTGTGTTTATTTTTTGGCTGCCTTCCTGGTTTCATCTCAGTGTGCTACCAAGGAGACATAAGCCACTTCCATCTGCCTCATGTTCCAAGTTTCTTTGTGTTCCTAATAAAAGACAGGAAGTTGAACTGGAGTCAATTTTTTTTTTCTAACAACACACCGATCTCTAATTAAAGGCTAAGACTTATACATTAGGAGAGAACTTTTTCATAAATCATCGAAACATGACACGACTGTGTATAAACTTTTTTTTTTTTTACTATATTTGTATTTGCCGTCGTTAAATTGATAGACAGCATGGCGCCATCAGTCCTGTCCAATGGGGATTAATCATTGACCCTAAACGCCACGGATTCCAATACTCGGTGGATCCATTCCTAAAATGCAAATACCTCCATTTACCTCCGTGGAGCGAGTTTGCCTCTTACTGGCAAACAACGAGGTAGAGCTGGCAGGGTTGGAGATGTCGTTAAGTCAAACTATGCAATCACTATTTTGCTGTTGTTTTCCTCTTCAAGAGGCTGACATAGCTGCGCAGGTCACCACTCAGATAAACCAGCAACAACAAAGGTTAGGGTCTGGGTTTAGGCCTGCGATGAGTCCATCTAAATAAGATCCGTGTTAGCATGATGAAGTGCAACAAGAGCATTGGAAAAAAAATAACCTTGCTGGAAAATAGTCAGTGACATCTGCACTTTGGTTCAGTTGTTACTGAATGTAATACTTTTTATCACTGCATACTGTATAATGGGCCGAACACAACATAAAATTGTGTTTACCGCTATGGTAATAGTCTGTAACAATTTTCATCTTACTAAGACATAATAGGTGCCAGCAATGGAGGAGACAGAGTTTCTCTCTTTGCTCACTTTTTTCCATTAATATTCAAAATCAGAGAGGGAGAAAATTGTTGCAGGAGAGACAATAGTTTCTGTTCAGCAGAAATAGGATTTAACATCTATTTTTGTAAGGCTCTTGTTTTCTCAACGGTAAGACTCTCACACTGCTTGCTCTCCCTTTCTCTCCGAAAGCGCATGTAATCAACAGCTGGATGTAACAAGTTCAATCACATTTTGTGGCCAGGCGTGGGAAGTTAAAAGTGGAAAGCGGATCATTACCGTCCTACGTGCGTTCGAGCTATCGAGACGGCAAAAAAAAATACAAAATCAGCCCGGTTTCCAGATGGGCATGTTGACAGTGTCCGTTTCTGCAAACCACAGATATGTTGTTCATCGTTTCAGTTTCAGTTCCAGTTCAGAAGATGTTTCTCATTTCACATTTCTTAGCAGGAAGAGAATGGTTTGGGTATGGCTTAATGCTTTGTTTGTTTGGTCATTGTATTTAACTGATTAAAGAACTTAACATGTAGATAACTTAACACTTTTTTGAGAAATTGATCACAAAAATGTAAAAAATTATATAGATAAAGTTTAAAAGGTAAAGTTTGTAATTTTTTCTATGTCATCTAATAGAGAGGTTGGAAGTACCCAACATATAGAAGAACCTACAGTGGTTGGGAAAATGTAAAAGGACATCTTGGGAGCCATTGTTTGGTTTGTCCATTCTGGGCTACTGTAGAAACAAGTCTATACTAACTATACTAACTATACTAACAGATGTATGATTACAGTCCATTTACGTCTGTTCAGTAAGATGCTGCCAAATGTCACTAAATCTTGCACACTACACCTTTAATACTGATAATCAGAGAGTGATATTTAACACAATTTTCAAGATGGAATATTGGGATATAGGAAAGTAGCCAGCATTTATTCATGTAGCTGTAAGCAGCAACTTAACAGAGTTTTGGAGGCAACTATAGAAATACCTGGCTGACAGATTTTCTGGCCTGGTATTATGCAGCAAGTTTGTTTTATAGTGGTTCCAAAAAAGAAAAGAAAATGTGTTAATTGGATTTTAAGACAAATGTGGCCTTTTTCCAAATTCAAATTTCTTGAAATGTCACAGCAGTGTCGCTCTTAGTCCAGAAATGACAAGCCCCAACCCATGAGGCAAATCGTTTGACAGTGACAAAACAAACTGGAATTGTAGAAAAGTGGTAGGCTACGTGTCAATAATAAAACAACACCATGACAGATCTGCAGCTGCAGATGAAATGGTGCCTGACATATTGCCATTTTCGAAAATGACCAATTTCCCCCGTTAGTGGTGTTATTCAGCATGCCCAAAATGTTGTTTGGCAGATTTCAAGGAGCCAGAAGGACTTTTGTTTTGACAGTGTAACCTCTTACAGTGCTGGTAATCACCCGTATGAGTATTTCCGCAATGAGCTGATTGGATGTCACGAATATGCTTAACTGCATTATGTTGGCATGTTTTTTAGTTGGGTTGGAGCCAGTCAGATGGTTGCAATGGTCGCTTATAATGATATAATTAGATGAATCATCATTAAAACTTATAATCAAACTCAGAGATCCTTAGAAAGATAGCAAATGTGTTAACTTACAATGAAATGCATATAAAAAGTTTGCACAATCCAAGTATAAAGCAAGGAATCTACCTCTGTGAGTGTGAGGGGTTGTATTTTGCACATGCATTCTTGGATATTTTGAGAACTTTTCCTACAATTGACCCGGTGGTTGTATTGCTGGGGACGAAGTTAAAAGTCATATTTCATTCAATTTGACTAGATGGTGGTGCCACAGCAACGACAGAAAAAACACCAAACATTTTTCCTGGATTCTGTCTTTCCAAGCCACACAGCCACTTCTTCTTCCAAACTCTGAGGAATTAACACCAAATTTGGTACATAACATCTCTGGTCCAACCCGGAAAAAGTGACTTTTTTTGATTTCTGATATTCCATACATTTTTGCTGTAGATGGCCCTCAAATTTTACTCAAATGCTGGAGAGACTATGTCTCTCGGCTGGTCTGGGATTCCCTGGGTTCCCCTAGAAGAGGTGGATGATGTGGGTGGAGAGAGGGAAGTCTGGGCTTCTCTGCTGAGCAGAGTCTTTTTGTGTGAGTCCAAGTCAAGTCTCAAGTCTTTGGTCAGGAGTCCAAATCAAGTCTCAAGTCTCTGAAAGATAAAAGTCTCATGTCTCTTCTTATTATAACGAGCCTTCTCTCATCTGCTGCTACTCAGTCCACTAAGAATACTGCAGTGCACAGCTATATCTAAGAAATTCACAGCATTTACAGTATTATTATCAGTCCTGTATCTTTTGGCATAAAGTATCAGTACTTTTGATTGATGGTGATTACTGGTTAGGGTTAAGTTTAGGCAGAGGGGTAGGAAGTTGGAGAAATAGCCATGTGCCCAGTGGATGGTGGCAACGGAAGGTAGACGAATAAGGTAAACCAAAGTCATGCTAACTCCACTCCATGCAAACAAGTGTGACAAGCAAACTAACATTCCCTCATCTATTAATCCAGAGGTAGGCAACCCTGGACCTAGTACACACCTGATTCTACTAATCAACCACTACAGCCATTGCTAAAGACCTTCATTAGTAGAATCAGTTGTGTTAGTGCTTGGTTGGAACAAAAAACTGCACCAACGGTGGCACTCTAGGACCAGAGTCTTCTACCCTTGTATTAAACCTTCAGTTAAGAAGTTGGTAGCAAGCTCAGTTCAACATACAGTAGCCAATGATGAGCTAAACATGCTAACGGCCCACGTGCTAATGTGACTTACCTCTCTGGGTGAGTTTTCAGGTGCCTGGTCAAATTTGCCGTGGTTGATCCAGTGTCCTTAATCTTGGTTGTGCAGACTTTGCAGTAAGGCTCGTCTTTTGTTTGTGGCGTCTTCTTGTTTGAAGTTTTCATCTGAGGTACTAGTACGTAAGGCTGCCGATACGTAATGTTGCTGCCATGTCACTAAACTGAAGTAATGACACTCAGCTTGTCTTTCCGAATTTTCATTTCTTTTCTTTAAGAATTTCCCCAAGAATATTACACCAAAAAAGAAAGGAAAAAATATATATAATGATTGTTCACAAGTCTCAACACACAAGCCTGAATCAAGTCTCAAATCAAAATTCTTTTGAGCGTGAGTCCAAGTCAAATCAGTCAGTCATTTTCTATACCTGCTTATTCCTCATTAGGGTCGCAGGGGTCTGCTGGAGCCTATCCCAGCGCGTTACGGCGAGAGGCAGGGATACACCCCAGATGGTCGCCAGCCAATCGTGGGGCACACACACCATTCACTCACACACTCACACCTATGGGGAATTTAGAGTTGCCAATTAACCTGAGCATGTTTTTGGACTGTGGGAGGAAGCCGGAGTACCCGGTGAAAACCCACGCAGACACGGGGAGAACATGCAAACTCCACACAGAAAGGTCCCAGACCCCGGAGGTCTTGAACCTGCGACCTTCTTGCTGTGAGGCAACAGCGCTAACCCCTGCGCCACCGTGTCGCCCTCCAAGTCAAGTATGAAGTCTAAAGTTTGTGCGCGACTCCAAGTCGTAAACTCGAGTGCCCACCCTGCTGCTGAGGCTGCTGCCCCATCGACCCGACCCGGATAAGCAGTAGAAGATGGATGGCCGGCTGGCTGTGGGCAGGGCTTCTGTTAAAAATAGTGTCATATCTCCTGAACGCTTTGTGCCATTTGGTCGACATGTGTAGACAAGATGAGTGAGTGACCACGGCAGATATATCTGTATATCTTGAGAAGCGCTCATCCGATCGACTTCACACTTGGCAGGAGTATTGCTGAAGACCCAAGGGAGTGCAGTGTCGAGTGTGAAGTCAATCAGCTCGCTCCCGGCTGCCTCACACTCAGACCTGGGAACAGAACAGCTATTTGAAGGACTTGATATTACACCCTCCTGATATTAAACGTATTGCAGAAGAGGCCAGGCCTGGTTCCTATAAAATATTACAGCAAAGACAAGAGAAATTTTACTTTGCACTTAGTTAACACTATTAGGGGGGAGTAGCTTCATCACAGAACCCATAACACCACAGGGAGTGTTTCCATGTTTTAATCAGGTGCTAAGTGGCTACAGCTCAACGGTGCATGCCTGCACCTGAAAAGAGCCTTGGCTGCTGTCTAATGAGGAATCACATTTAACGCTGCCTCCGAGTGTGAATATCAAACGCATCTCAAAGAGTTTCTCTCTCTTCTCCTTCTCCTTCTTTTCATCAACCACTTCCCTCTTTAAGCCTGAAGGTTTTCCATTTCTGATGATGTTACCATGAGATGATAGACAGACAGGGAGCCTGGTGAAGGATTTTTTGTATGCGTGTGTGTGTGTGTGTGTTTATAACAGCTTCAGCAACATCTCTGCTCATCATGTAAATGTTGCTATTAGCTCAGAAATGTTTGCGGTTGCTTTGGCAATATGATAACGAGAGCAGCAAGCAAACAATTATTTCATAGGTGAGATGAAATTAGATTGGTGTTAAAACCTGTTTTTCCCCCTCAGCAAGTATATATAGCGATTAATCATCATTAATTATTGTTCATTTGAATTTTTTTTTATTATCTGTGTCTATAAAGGAAATTCTGAACTGGGGGAACATCTTAGTAGGTAAGTATGGACGTTATAGGAACAAAATCTGTTTGGTTTGACAGAATTTAAGTTGACAGGATGAATTGGAAGAGGTTTCTAACAGAATTCAAATGTTGCGGTTTCATATATCAATAAATTTGAGGCAGATGGACACGGGTTTAAGAAAAAAAAATCATAAATAAATCATAAGCAGGATCAATCAATCTTATGCAAATACATCACTTAAAAATAAGGTTCATAAAAATTGGACTTTTTTTCTAGGATTCGTAACAGAATAAACACACTACTGTACACAGTAATACTATATTTACTTTGACTACTGTATTATTAAAGATCACCCGTGTGCCAGCTCATTTTTAAACCATTGTTTTCTCTACATGTGTTGCAACAGATAATTGAGCAGATTCTGGATAACCTTTGCTAAACAGCAATGTGTTCAGTAATGATGATGTCGACACAATAACCTCTGCTGATATGCAGGCCAGATGGCCAGCCAAGTTGCCCTTTCAGAACCCTGCTATGCTCAGTGAGGGATGGTGGCAGCCCATGTGTGTGTTTGTGTGTGTGCACGCGCGCACGGAGGGATAATCCTATGACTAAAATATTGCAGAGATACACATGATTTCAAAGGATAAAAACAGGATCTTCTGTTTTTTTTCAGCTTTTTTTTTTGCATTTTCACGGACAACAAAAAAATGCCTTTGTGTGTGTTCTCTACACCAGATGAGACGTCACTATTTGTTTGAGGTTCTTTTTTTTTTAAGCGAGCTTGACTGAAACAATACATTTGTTGTTGACTACGTCCACCGGTGGCAGATTAATACACGTTCGGCGTGCTCGTAACTATTTGCAGTACTGGGACACAGTAAATGGGATTGATTTAAAACAGCAGTGCCCATGTTCACAGTAATGAAGTCATATGTTACCCAATGCAGTGGTGTGGCTAACTAATGTGTTTTTAATAGTTTTCAGACAACCGTGAATATGGAGAAATAACCTATATCGGACTTAAGATAATACCTGTTCGTTATTGGTTTGGGCCTTTTTTTGTTGGATTGTTTTTTTGGACAAAAAGACCAAGGATTTCCATTTTTAATTAGGATGTGTTGGAATGATCCGTTTTAGTGGAGAACCCACAATATAAAACATTCTGAAGAGACAAATGGAGAGTGCGAGAAATCCCCAATTTCTGGAGGATTCAGAAGAAATATCCAGGCTGTGAGCGTGTACAGTAAGACGAGCTCTGGAAAGCTCATTGCGCTCTTAACTTGTCAGAGTAATCCAGGTCCACCCCTAAGGGGGGAGCTGGCTACTGGCATTTTCCCTGCAATTTGTTATGAGTGAGTTTACATTTTGATTTAATAAGGCCCATAGGCATGGCCGCAAACAAGAATCAATCATCGGGGCTGAGGCGAACGAGGCTGCGGCTAGCGGAGAACAAGTTGACTGGCTGGGATCAGTGCAGCCGGGACTAACTCACTCAATATCCTTTCCCCCTTCCAAGCTGCCTTCGCCCTCACACATGCACGCACACACTCACACGACGCCAGTCCATATCAGTCATAAAAGAGACGGTTTTCATCTAACCAAGAATCAAAGGCTTTGTCTACCCGCATGATTGTTAGAGGCACATGAAGGAAGCCGTTTCACTTTAATAAAATATGGCCTTCTTGCGAATTGAATGAATGCAAATGTATTTAAACCACTGAATCACATGCTGCCTGGAGACATCAGAGCCTGCAGGGCCATACTTCTCTGTGTTCCATTTCTCATTACCTGGCTCCCTTGATATGGCCCCAAAGCCTCCTGATGGAACATTCATAATTGATTCTGATTTGAGTCCCTCATTACCAACAAGTGACTCTGTATTGGTGTGTGCACATTCAGCTCCAGAGGGCAAGTCCTTTGGAGTGTGGGTTTGAGCTTCACTTTCACCCTCATCTGTCTGTGTAACTGTCTCTCTCTCTTTCTCCATTACACACACACAGACACACAGCACACATGAGGAAAGAGAGCGAGGGAGGGTTCAGGTCCTTTGGTGTGTGAATCTTAGTTTCTTTTGTACTCTCCGTTTCCTTTGTTGCGCAGACGCGCACACGCAGGCACCCATCTTTAGACACTTTTCCTTTTTTTGTGCACACCCTTTTTTTTCTGCACCTCATACAAAACAGAAGCAGCAGAATGGTCTGTTTTGCAGATGGAGGCAAAAACTGTAATGATATCATAACTGCCAGGGTGACATTTACACAGGCCAAGTATTTGCACTCTCACAAAAAAATACAAGATTCAAAAAAAAAAAAAAAATCAGGGACTTAGTACAGAATGTTTACCAGCATAATCCTCCCCCATTGGCAGAACATCTCCTCAGGAGTGGTGTCTCTTGAAAATAAATTGTTACCGTTCCTTTAGCGGGTGAAGGGGCCAGGGACTAGCGTGCTCGACACCGAAAAACACAACACCCACGTGACGAGATAACAAGCTTAGCGGCCCTGACCTTGCCTAATGGCGCCTTCGTCATATTTACCAAATGGTATTTGGAGCGATCACCGCCGTCGCAAAGAGACGGATAGATTGACAACGAAAGCAATCAGATACGCAAGGGTGTGCGCTCCGGCGACGGCTTATCGCGGACGCTACCTGTTCATAATGCAGCGCAAACAAGGAGGATTTCATCACCGTCATACGCCGCGCCCCCTCCCCCCGGCCGGGGCAAGGGCGCCATCGGCGCTTTGTTCTTATGCTCTGATCTCATCACACATGATCAAGTCAGAGAGGGAATGTTCAAACAACAGGTTGCAACCTCTGCAACTTTTTCCTCTTTCCTTCCTTCTGTGGTGTCGATGACTGTTATATGCGGAAGAAGACCAGAAATGCTAGGCAAAGGTATAATTGTGATGTATTATATTACAGTAGTACATGACAAGTAGTAGGATGTGTTGTTATAGCACATATTGTCAGTCATTTTCTATACCCGCTTATTCCTCATTAGCCAATCCCAGAGCATTGCAGGTGAGAGGCTACAGGGATACAGCCCAGATGGTTGCCAGCCTATCATGGGGCACACACACCTATGGGGGATTTAGAGTCTCCAATTAACCTCAGCATGTTTTGGACTGTGGCAGGAAGCCGGGGAACCTGGAGAGAACCCTCCAGACACTCCACACAGAAAGGTCCCATACCAAGGTCTTGAACCTGCCACCTTCTTGCTGTGAGGCAACAGCGCTAGATTGAACCTTATTATCTTTAAAAATAACCTCAAGAGTGGATAAGAAAAAAATGGTGTAGAACTATGGAAAAGCAGGAGGCCTGCAGAGACAGGCAGAAGACTGGCAGAGACGTGTCCGGACATGTCCACATTCCTCAACGAAAGTATAGAGTTTAGACCTAGCAACAGTGACGTCTAACGATTTCTTGAGGTGTTAGTTAATGTATATGGGGTGATCTGAAGTATGGGATGGACAAAGGCGGAACTTATGTAGGCAGAAATATCAATGTACAGGCTTACTAAACTTTGGATTGTTCTTCCGAGAGCTTTTCTACTTTGTTACCGGCAATAAAGAAGACTTTGATACTCCGCTCGAGACTCCTGGAGATTCTTTTTTGGACACCAAAGAGAAGTTTTGGTCTTCAGCAGGAATTTCTCCAAGTTTTGACCCAGAAATTCAACACAACACTTCTGTCCTTCCTTCCTCCAATCACCCCCACTAATGCCTGAATGTGAATGAAGTCTTTGGGCAACGTTTTCATCTCCATCTCTGATCTTTAAGGTGGCAGCAGCAAGGAGAGCCCATCAAAATTATGCAGGAAGGGTCCGGGACAGTCCCTCACGGACTGAACCTCCTTGGAGGGCGGCCTGGCAAATGGCAGCCGTGGTAATACGGCGCGAGACACTGCAGGGATAAACACCTCGGTGACAAATAAATGTGTTGTAAAAGGGGCATTAATCGCGAGCTTTGTGAGACGCGTGTCCTTATGACAAAGGAGGGAGACATTTGTCAGTCTGTTCCACAGATGGCCCCACAGAGCCCTTGATGAATCACCTCCACCTCCTTTAACTGGCCACAGAGGCAGCAGCTCCACAGCCCCTCAATCTGCAGCCGCTTGGCACGCAATCCACTCCAGTGGTTGCTTTAAAAAGCGCACAACGGCAAACGCAGCCTTTTTCTGGAAAAAATCATTCCAATCAGTTTCTATCAGTTATGTTAATGCGACACAGAAAACAACCCCTCAAATAATGAAATCTGTATTATTATCAGACTTTGCTGTCGGACTTCTGTTGAATTGCAGGAGCATTGCGCACGGCTCACTATAAATAACAACTTCATTATATTT
This sequence comes from Lepturacanthus savala, assembly GCA_030544235.1. NCBI lineage: Eukaryota > Metazoa > Chordata > Actinopteri > Scombriformes > Trichiuridae > Lepturacanthus > Lepturacanthus savala. The sequence continues at coordinate 6,782,335 of CM060476.1, read as the reverse complement.
TACGCAGAGACCCTGAAGCAAACTACTCCTATACCGGAATGCTGCCTGGCCCCAGGTCGTCTGTGTGTCAGTTAGACGGCAGTGATCGCCGTATAAACTAAAACGAATAAGCGGTTAGAGCCACTTCTATAATACATAATAATGCAGAGCTCAGGTGAAATAATCCTTTAGTGGAGCGCTGTGATCAAATGGCCAAAAAAAAAAAGGAGCAATGACACACCGAGAGATACAGGGCCCTGGGGGGTTCGGCCACCTTGCCTTTCCTTTTTTGCAAATTTGCCGTGTTCCCAGCCATTAACTTGGTGAGTATAATGTTATTATTCCAGACTTGATCTATAGTTTAAACTGCGAAAAACAAAGTGGTGATAAACCCAAATTATACTTCAATGACCTCCAGGAAATATTGTTGTTTATTCGTGTCCAGGGCCTTGGAAAGTGTTTTGGCCTCTAATAAGTAATTAAGCCTTAAGTGGCTGCACGTTGGTTTGCTGTAAATATTTTAGATGTTTAACATAAGCCAGTGTTGTTCGTTGTTTAAAGGAAAAAAAAAAGGAGTGTACAATGTGTTTTATTTTTTAACCTAATGCGTCGGCCTGGAGGGAACGTTCCATTACGGGCTACCCTGACTCTTCCTCCAGCCGCTCATCCTCGCTCTGTCCGGGGTCAGAAGCCGTTTTCTGCAATGACGCCACAGTCTGACATAACTCCACCTGATGTTTTTTTTTTTTTTTTTCTCTCCGACAGACCCGGGGAAAAGTGTACGTACTGAGCACAGTGGCCCCGGCTCCTTTAATTGGTCACGCAGTTCACAGCGGATGTGATTAATCACTGGCCAATTAGCCACTGGCACCTGTGCCAACAGTGGAGGAGGCCGAGAGTGTGCGACGCGACTCGAGTCGGAGTCACTTCCACTCCGCTCGCCGCTTCGCTAAAAAACTGTTTTAATGACTGTCCCACTTCATGTTTTATTTTTATGTCTTCAGTGCTCAGCGTATACTGCAAAGGACTCCCTGCAAGCGAAAAACAATCAATTATGCATGCCATTAAATATGCATATCTGTGCCTTTGTTTATTCGATTGGCGTATACTGATATTTCTTTTCCCTCCTTGCGATGGTTTATAATGAAAATTAAAGCGGGCTCTTCCTTGCCCGCGACGCCCGCTTGAGCCGCCGCGACGTTTGACGAATATGACCCGCGGACGACTTCCTGTATGACATCACCGCAAATCTCCTTTCCTCCTCTGCCCGCCGGCCAATCAATACCATCTGCCTCCTCCTACCAAGCCTACGGGGGACGCTTCCTTTGGCACCTCGGAGTACCTAAATCCTTTTACAGTGAAGCCTTCTGGCCCGTCTCACAGCTGACTGATGAGTCTGTTTTACACGTCCAACTGACACGGAGAATAGGCACTAGATGGAAATCCTCCATCCAGGAGAGCGGGAGAGAGAGAGAGAGAAAGAGAGAGAAAATCTAAACGCCGGCTTGGGACAGATGCCGAGTCTACTCATGACTCAAAGACGTGTGATGGAGCTGGAGGTTGGAAGGATTAGAGTGCATAATAGATTTCAGAGCATGGGGGCACTGACGTAGTCCCCAATTCAAACGCTGCCTGGGGCCGGTAAGCTTTCCCCGCCAAAGATTGCAGGAGAAATAATGGTACGTTCTTTTTTTTTTTTTTTTTTTTGCTGGTGGGGAGGCACTAATAGCCTCTTAAGAAAACCCCAGTGTTAGACCTCGCAGCTTTCTCGCAATAGAAAAAAAAAAAAACACGCGCCGAAACATTAAAAAGGGCTCTGCTCGACCACGGTAGCCTTCACAGCGTCTCATTTCTCAGATCTCGTAGAGTTCACTTCTCAAAGACCACCGTGTGAGGCGAGCGTCAAGTGTCTCTTCACTGCTTGCCATGGCGGAGCATTAAAAAAAAAAAAAAAAGACACCCATCTGCTTTGAGTTTAGACTAAAAGTAAAGTCACAGACGAGAGGTGTACGGTTACTTTTTAATGATGCAAATTAAAGTGATTGAGTGTTGTTGTTTCTCTTCTTGTTTAAAACAGCTTTTGTTTATCTCCATGTCAAGGACCTGTTGTGTGTTAATGTGATCTGAGCATAAAGATTAGGCCCTGACCACTGACCCTGAACGCTGCTAAGCCACATGGAGACAGATAGGGCTATTAAAGTACCATAATGGAAGGAGAAAAGTGACACCAATTAGATTAAATGTGCTAGATATTCACCAGGCCTTTTTCCCCCTTCTAATTTCTCTTGGCAGAGAACCAGAGAGCAACTCAGACTGGATAACATAAGATAATGATCTCATTAGGCTACAGTACACACTTTCTCTTGTCCATGTATAACCTGAGAGAGGGTGGTACCGGCCATGACTTACACACACACGCACACACACACTTTGGTCAGGCAGTACACACAGCTGACAAAGAAAGTAGTTCGATATCTGGCTGAACATTTAATCCGAGGACTTTTTACTGTCTTCAGGTTTTTTTTACAAATCACTCACTAAAGAGTTAGGGTTTTGCGTTTTATTGGTAAAATTAAAATAACTGAAATAATAATATTGATTTAAAATAAGAAAAATAAAAAAAAAAACTGTCATTCTTTGCAAAAAGACATGAAATCAGTGGTCACAGTGTCTGTAGTTAATCAGAAATTAATAGTAATAATGTTATTATGTGAATTATTAAGAATCTTCCAAATCTTCCCACTACATCAGTAAAAACAGTTCAGTTGGAGAAAGCATGTAATGTCGTGATAAAGGTACACGGCAGCCTACAGCCATTACATGCACCCTGGAGAGCATTTATGCTCCGCTCGGCTCTGTACTCCTGTCTATATTCTTGAATATGAGGGAGAAAAGACTATAAAGCAGACCTTAGTAGAACAGTATTAACACTGGTATTTGAGAAGCTTAGGGCGCTTTGAAACCTGAATTGTTTGGTCTGGTAGATCCAGACGCTAGTTTATTCTCCTCTCTTTGTTTGATTCGTTTGGGCACATCTGGACACAGCAATCAAACTCTGGTTTGGAAAAAAACAACCGCGCTGAGACTCTGAAGATGTGATTTCAGTCCGGTCCCATACAAACTATGGAGTGGTTCCTTTTTTGTTTTTTTTGAAAGGGAATATATTTTGCACTCAAGCTGAGCCAACTACTGGGTGTACCCGTATCCTAATTAAGAGCCAATCTGGACTAGTATTTTGAGATTTGACCTTAGGAAGTACCTTCTCCCTGCGCTTATGTTCTTGTTGCTAGCCTAGTGTGCTTTTAAAGATTCCTTTTGGGTTTGCTTTGAATTGTTTTAGTGTGAAAAAGAAACTGAATGAAGGGAAAATGCAAGAAGTGTGTCACAAAGTGACCAGGAGAGTCTTTTTTGTTGTTTTTTTGCGTGGGGGGGTTGCATTGCATGTTTATTTTTGGGGCGTCTGCAGTGGGGGTTGTGACCGATTAATTTAAATTGATTTGCATGTAATCTCCCGAGTCTGAAGGACCGCCCCAGCGGCAGTCGGCACACCTGCAGTGAATTAACCTGCTTTGCGGTGATTGGCTGAAACGGCCTGTAAAGGGACCCGGTGCACACACACACACACACACACAGCAGGAGGAACACATGCTGAACTGGAAGGCCTGACAGACAACGAGCCTGCTGTTTGGGTAGATCACCATGCCAAGCACTTTAGAGGCGGCGTAAAAATAATTCACAGATTTGTTGCTGCCCCGCTGTGTGGAAAAGCGCCGGAGCTTCACCTTGTGGTACCTGTGACGGTGCGTTTTGTGCCGCCGACTGCAGCAGGAGCGTGAGGCAGCAGAAACAGGAGGAGGACACGCCACAGCTGTAGATGCCAGCCAGCCGTGCTCCTGCCTACCCTCCTGGCCCTAACCCTTGGAAATCGAGGCGAATTAAGGGATCTAGCGAACAAGTATTAAAGGGGGCTCCGTAGACTTCGTGCTGCCCGCTCTCGCTCGAACCTTAAAGGGTTTTTATCCGCCCGCTCCCGCGGAACTGTGCTTCGGAAATCTTGGCTGCTCCTTCACGTCGGGAAAACCGCTGTAATAAATCACCGTTTTGAGGCTGAACTTTATCTGGCTGTGTCGCTTACCGTGCATACCAGAGATAAAAGTAAACCCGCGACATGTACAAATTCGCTGGCTGATTTTGATCCGAGCAAACAAATTACAGGTTTGAACATGCCTGTAAGACAGAGGGTTCTAGATTACATTTTAGCAGAGCGGTTGCATGGACTCAGACGCAGAAAAGGAGTTGTAAAAAACACCTCGGAGAGAACAGGGCTGGCCAAGTTCCTTACATAACTCAAGCACATCAAGCGAACATCCTACAGCAGTTTCTCCACTGAACAAAGAGACTCCAGAGCTCCCTTAAACTCCTGTTAAGACCGGAGATAAGCTCCCGTTGTAAATTTTGAGTTACTGGGCTCGGCGAGAGTAATATTATCGCTGAATGTGGAATTGTAATCTCTTCCGCTATACATTTTCACTGAAAAGGAAGTAATCTCATTACTACAATAGGCCATTGAGGGATGTCGATTTGTACTGGCGAGCAATAATGTTCTCGCGAAGGGCCACAACTCCGCTGCTATCAATGGGATTTTTTTCATTTTATAAGATGAAAAAATCATGAGGCACTTTGCCTCTATGAGCAGCCGTTTGACCTGACAATGTGTAAACTACCCAGATTCCAGCCTGTTGTGGAAATTCCATCTTGGAAAAACAAATGTTTAACGTTCTGGGTCGGAAACAAGGACGAGACCCCGGTCTCAGACTTTGAAGCAGATGCCACAAGTTATAAGACAGAAGTCGTGAGTCACGTCGAACTTCCAGGGCACCGTAGGTCCATCTGCTCTCATAGGACACCGGCGGTCTGGTTGTCAGCCTCCCGCCAGTCACGCTGCACCCTGCTCTGGTTGTTTAGTGTGCTCCCATAAGATGGTGGAGATGGGCACATAAAAATAATTCAAGACAATCTTAAGCAATGAAATCCACTCTTTCCATTTCAGCTAACTCGGTTTGAATATCATGATCATCATGGGATAAGTACATCGTTTATGTCCATGCCGCAGATATATTGATATACTGTGCACGTTTAATGGGTTTTATACTGAAATTAGACCTCAACCAGACAGGGAGGATATGGACGAAATACTGTATCCTTGCAGGAAAGAGCTCCATTTGTTGTACAGTTCATCACTTGTCAGCAAAGATAAATAGATTTATAGGAATCCCTGAGTTTGCCCTTTTGCTTGTTTTCCTGGCTGAATATGAATGTAATAAGAAATGTTCTATCAGATTCTTAATACGTGGGTCAATAAGATTCTGGCTGGAATATAACAAACTTACAATGCAAGTAAGACAAGTGAAAGGCAGAATTTGAATGCTGCTACATAATGAAATTGACAAGCAATGTCAATACAATATCCAGCTACTGCCTCTGGAACTATTTGTTTCCTTCTTCTTTTTTAGTCAAACTTGAACTTAAAGGAGCGGTGTATAGGATGTAGTGACATCTAGTGGCGAGGTCACGGATTGCAGTCAAATGAATACCCCTCCACTCACTCCTGTTTCCAAGCGTGTAGGAGAAACACATGGTGGCAGTGACCTTTCTTGGCTCCGCGGAGGCAGACTTGATCCCAAAGTAGACGTGAAGTGCTCATTCTAAGCTAATCAGAACACAATAATACTTAGTTTCAGATGATTATACGAATGATCCCCTTAAATCCTACAAACCGGTCTTTTAAATTCTTGCAATTATCTATATAATTTATATAACTGAAAGAGGAAGTAAAGATGATCTAAAATTGAAAATCCATAGAAGCAACTGAAAGGTAACTGATCCCATTCAAGGTCCTACTTCCAGTTTTTGTCTCGAAACAAGACAGAGAGAATAGAATTTGTCCACTCTCTATTTCCCTATAAAAGCACTGACTGCAAACCGTTACCACAGAGTAATCCTGTCAACTCTTTAGATGTGCAGGCACCCATCTGCGCATGAATTACTTGCCTCACAGCTTGTAAAATTAAGCTTGCAAGCTTAGATTTGAATAGACATGACAGCATTCATGGGCAGGAACGTAAATATACAATCTTAAAAAAAGAAAATGAAGCTTGGAAGTAAATAAATGCCAATTAAAAAGCCCAACTTTTTTTTTTTTTTTTGACAGATTTAAAGTCCCACACATTGGAGACGTTGCAATCGGAGCCAGGGATTTGCCTTCAACTTTTGGGGAATAAAAGTTTCTTTGGAAAAAAAAAAAAATCTTAAATTTTCACTTCAGTGTTTCACTGTAAAATATCATGATTATAAACCGTTTCCTTTTCCTATCAGGAGCTTGCTTTGTCATATAAATGTGGATATATATTTGACCCTACTAGTCCTAACGTTAGAGGGAGCGCAGGCGTCCGCATGGAACACAAAGGCGCAACTTTGATTGGCACGCCGGTAGGAAGCAAAGTGCAGATACAAAGTTCTCAATTGGCTCAATTCTTGGAAAAGCTATCATTTCTCTTTCAATCACGGAAAATGGTTCTATCATTAGGAAGTTAACCTTTTATTCATTTGCTTGAGAAATACTTTAGACTTGCTCCTTATTGCTACCTTTCCCCCCCCCTTTCTTCTGCGCTCGCTCACTATTTCCCTTTCTCTCGCTCCGCCTTCAGAATGGCAGCGAGATAGGGGATAAGTGCAAGACTGCAGTCGGGTTTAGTGCTCCAACATCATGCTAATCACGGAAATGGAAAAAAAAAAAAAAAAGATGGTAGGGGAGGGAATAAAAAAAAAAAAATGATTCAGACCTAATCCTGTGACTTGCTGTGGCAGTTTACCCATGAGTTATTGTGCCCTAAGGCCGGATTTGGCTTCAAGTTCTTTCCCTCTCTTTTATCTTCATCACAATCTACAGTGTGTGTGTGAAAGTTTTGTAGCGTGTGTGTGTGTGTTGGGCTTGTGCGATCACTTTGACACCAGTGTTGGCGTGTCAGTCACATCTATTCACTCACGAGCATGTGGTTATGTACATGTCTGTTTATTCACGCAGCTACAAGCGTCCTTTCACATTCAGCTTGTTGCCCACACAAATAACTGCATAACAAGATTTTGAACAGGATTTCGGTGGCATTCGTGTTTGCAAAGAAGGTTAGCAGCAAACTGTGGCCTTCCGTGGCAATAAAAATTAAAAAAAAAAACATTTCTCTCAACATCATGAAATAAAGAGAGCCTTCGTTCCACATTGAGCTTTCATGCGAGGTGACACATGCCCTTAAGTATGGTTAATGCTACAAAATTTAAAGAATTTTTGTCATTTAAAGGCAAAAAAAAAAAAAAAATCAGTCACTATTTCCAACATTTTTACAGGCTGAATCATCTGGGTTTAAAAAAGATATTGAACGATGAACCGCAGATAATCGGAACATTTCATCCGTCGCTGTCCTTGCCACGGGGAACGGAGCGAATGCAATTGCCACAGATAATAGTGACTGAAGGGGCACAAAGAAAGAAAGGAGAAAAAAAAAAAAAGGAAACCCTGACTTTCGATTTTTTAATCGAAGCGGAGGAAGAAAAAAAAAAGGGCCGCCGCGGATCGCTGAACTGTTGGGTCGTGTACGACGGGAAGGAAAGGTAGAAGGAGCATCTACTCTTCTCTGGGTTTGTTTCTGAGGCGTCAACCTCCCCTCGCCACGTGTGTAAACCACCGCTCGTTCTAACTGAAACACAATTCTGTTGAGCAAAGGCGGTTGGTGCAAAGGTTCCCGTGAGCACATCTCTCCCCTCCTGCATTGGAAAAAACACACAGGGCAAAGGGTAACGCAGCGTCGGACTGGGGCGGGAAAGGCATAATAAGGGTGGAGATTGTATTGGGGCATGCGTGCAATCCTAATTGTCTCCGTGCGCATCTGTTATACCCTGTCATCTTTTTTCTTTTGCTTTCCGTTTGTGCTCTTTCTTAACTACAATTGTGTTTAAATCAGCTTGTAATTCCAAGGAAATGGGGCTCATCAACACAGACAAAGGTCACGCAGTAGATCCAGAGTCACTCTCAGAACCCTATCTTCTCCTTTTTTGTGTGTGTGTGTGTGTTTGTTTATGGCGTCTTTATCTCCAGACGCCAGCCTTCCAAATGGAAAAAAAAAGGGGGGGCCTTATAGTCTCAGAGTTGAAGCCAAATACCAAGGGAAGGTAAAATAGAGTGAAAGCATATTACTGTGAAGTGTTCCATGGATACATAAAAAGGGGGGAAAATCATCCATCTCATTTCCCTGTTGAGGGCCTCAATGAATTTTCTGAATGATGCTGGAAGCAGATTCACTCCCTTCAATCCTCCCACTGTGAATGTGCTCTGCAGAGGACCATAATAAGAGGGGCGGGATCTGAAAACCATCAAATCCTCTGGAGTGCATTGATAAGGAGCTGACTTGGTGTGTGTGTGTGTATTGATGGATTGGTCAGTGTGCATATTCTCATATGTGTGTGTGTGTGTTTGGATATTCTGGGGTGAAGGTCCCAGCAGAGGAACAAAAAAAAAAAAAGTAAAATAAAAAAGAAAAATAAAGTCACTACCACCTTCAAATTTCCATATTTTTTAAATCACTTTTTGTGTGATCAAGTAAAACACACTTTGCCATCAGCCACTCGCAAATTAACAGAGCCCACACAAAAAAAACTTAATTGCCTTTGCCATCTGTATCAATTTGATGAAGTATAAAGTATTATACCACAGGAAAAAAAATATGCCTTATAGTTAGGAAAAACATTTCGCTCTTTACTCGTCTTTCTTCTCAGACACAACACACACAAACGCACAAAATATGAATTTTAAACTCCGCAGCCAGAAAAGTTTGTTCACTTTGTGATATGCAGATCTTGCTCATATTTCAAAATGAGGACTATAAAATCTCCCGTAATAAGACAAGAACTACATTGTGAATATAATAAGACAAAAACACAATTAATCACTTCAGACTGCTTGCATCCGAATGAAGCTTTACCTCTATATTGACAGAACTTATTGAAGAACAAGCTCATTTTATAATCTCAAAAACAATCCTCTCGGATCATTCTTCATCTCCTATTACCTTCGCCATGGCGACCATGTTTTCAGTGCTGTTTGTCTATCCGTCTGTTTAGCTGTGAGCAGGATTATGGAGAAAAAGAAACTACTGGACAGATATTTGTGAAACTTGGTGGGATGGTGTAGGACTAACCAAGGACAAACTTATTAAATTTAGAGGCGGATCCCCCTTAAAAATTAGCTTTTAGTGGCTTTTGCTCTGTACTGTTGCCAGGGACAACAGGACCCACTTTGACTAGAACTGTTGGGATGAGTATTATTATTTACCTGGATATCATATGGTTTTAAATTCTGTGTAAGTACTGTAATGACCCTAATGCTAATTCTGCTAATAGTATTGGAAATGCGCTACCCAGACAATTTAGTGTTTTCAATGAAAAGTCACTTTAATTTACCACCATGAGTTGTCAAATAAATAGAATATGTTATTATATTAGCCTTGTCACGCAATGAGCACACTGGAATGATAGTTGCTGGAAATGCGCCTCTATACACATATGTAGATATTGCACCAAAACCCAGCCATTTGAAGCTAGAATAGTCATTTACAGCAATGTAAAGAGTGTATTTCTGATTAGTTTAAAGTTATCTTCATTGAAATACAGTGCATTTCTTTAAAAAATAAGGACATTTCGAAGTGACTCCAAACTTTTGAGCGGTGAGTATAACTGAAGAAGACCATTGGCTTTGGCGAAGACATACCATCTCTAGATTCATTTGTATTTTTTTTTTATTTTGGTGATTTATGACTGTGAGCAGAAAGATCTATAACATACACTTCATGTGCTATGCAATATCCTTTGTGGATTTATCTATAATTCAAAAAAATAAAGCTTGGACCCGTGTTTGCCTATGTGAAATAAACAAGCTATTAAAGCCTATTTTTTTTAAATAATTAGTTTTTACCATAATAGATTAGCTGACTTCTTATTCCTCTTTCTCAATAATTATTAATAAGGCAGCGATTGTGTTATTTCCCTCACAAATCATTCATACCCATTAGATTTGTCGAGTATAATTAATGTTTTTTAATAAAGAAAAAGAGATTCCTCATAAAGCAGCGGGGGCAGAAAAAAAAGGTGCAGTGCAACACTGTATTAAAACATATTGCAATGCTGAGAAAGGAGAAAATAGTCATTCATCATGTCACGGTAATGTCCATGCTTCAGTATCCACCGATTCGCAGCTATTGCCTGTGCATGTGCGGCTGTGTGTTATATGATGTGCGCGCGTGTGCTAGTGGAGTCACTGGTGAGTGGTTATCTATGATGTAGCTCCTCATTTCCACGTAATTGGTCTGGTGATGAAATGATCATGGTTAGGCTAAATCTCTCAGTCCATACACGCCCGAGATAGACCGTGCTCGGCGGGGCCATTACCGGCGCCCGCTGCAAGGCTCTTCATGCAGAAACACACAGAACCGAAGTCTTGCATATGGCGCCGATTGAGGAATGTGTGAAACGAGACTGCGCCTAGGACAGAGAGCTGTAAAATTGGGGTAGTTGCCGCAAAGGTGTTAATTAAAAGATCCTATCGCTAAACCTTTATATTCATTAAAAACGAAAAAGTTGTGGTACCAACTAAACAAAATAAGGATATGTCTAGAAAGAAAGAGAGCCTCCAGTCTAATTCAATACGTTTTTCATCGGAGCTCTGACATGGAACTTTTTTGGGGGCCTGACAAAGAAAGTGTTTTGCTGGTCTCAGCCTCTTACTTTGTCTCTTGGTTCCTGCACCAAACTCTCGACACTTGTCCTGACGAGCGGCAAAAAACACATCTAGCATGTGGCTGTAAAGCCGGCGACAAACACTGATCAAGCAGTTGCTCAGTGCAGCTGTTCTCCGACAGAAAGGGGGGGGGAAAAAAAGTCATTGTGCCATTTCTTCTCACACGTTATTTTCTTTCTGACACATTAGGGTCAATGTGGATTTTTCTGAACTTATAGATCAAACCTGTCCCCGCGCCAATTGTGTTTTTGAGGGAAACCTAAGTGCACAAGCTACTATAGCTTTAAGTGACAATGATGTGATAATGATACATGATAAAAGGCGGCGTAATAGTGACTATGTATATGCTTGTAATTCATTTAGGACTTGTTTCTTCTGCTAAAACATGTATCACAATTACCGACATTAACTCCAGTCACTACGCTGCAAAACGTTGCTGTAAATGATTATTACAGTAGTTTCTGTGTGTTTTACAATAAATTTTACTGCAAAAACTTGCTGCCAGTTAGTTTTCATACATTTTAAGGTAACAGTTTCACAGTCATAGCTTTACACATGATTTCTTTTGGGCATTTTGTGCTTTCATTTGAAAGTGGAGAGAGAGACGCGCGTAAAATATCAGGGAAAGGGAGTAAAAGAATGACATTCAGCCGGAGTTGGGCCAACTGGGAAACAAACTAGGGCCTCACTGCTCAGGGCATGCATGCCTATGTGGTGTGTACCCGAGCCACTCAGCTATCAGGTCAGCCCCGCCAGCACTTTTGACCAATTTGACCAAATTTTCAGTTCAATGAATATGTAAACAGGGAATATATCAGCAGGAAAAAAAAAAGACAGTTTCTAGTGTTAGATAAAAAAAATCATTCTAGATTCATTGATTTCTTTTTATACACTGAACGTAGGTCCACTTTTCAGACAAAAAGATGAGAAAACTACATTTCTTTTTAAAGCAGAATGTTTTTTTTTTCTTTCCCTCACTTCCGTGTAACAACAAATAAAAAAAAAAAGTTTTTTTTTAATCATCATCTGAAGGGGCCTATGTAAAACGATGGCTACGTGTTTCTGAGTGTCGCAGCCTTTAACCCTAGATCTAGAAGAGATTGTTTCATCCCTATTCAAGTTCGGTCGCAGGCCTCTGGTTCTCAGTGTGTATTCATGCAGGTTTTTCTCTACAGAGGGAAATATCCATTTCGCCTCCATGTGCCATGAGCAACTCTCATAGGAACGAATGGGATCCCGCCTCCCACGCTGTGTCCAGAGAATATTTTAGGTCCATATTCACAATCTGCAACGCAGGGTGACAGTGGCGGTAATTAAATTCATTGGAAATCTTTGTTTTCCCCAAGCTGTTCCTTTGTAGCAATTAACTGCCATTTTGCTAATTGTCTCTTGACTCCCGTCACTACTGTTTGTCCTTGTTTGCCAATTGTGTCATATTTGTTAAAACCGCACCAAAAAAAAAAGAAAAAAAAAAAAAGAAGCAAACTCTGCTTCAAAACCGTGTCCTTTGACTTATTATTAAAGAGAAATTGCTGTAATTATGCTACATTACCATTTGAATGTGAGACATAAGTCATTACAGGCTTTTACCACCAAACCGAGCGAGAAAAATCTGTGACAGTAGCCATTTAAAAAAATATTTTTCAACCGGATCCATTATTCTTATTTGTTTATGCGCTGAAACTAATATCGCCAAGTTCACTGTCCTTATCTGAAGCCTGTTTGTGGTTAAATTATGTCAAGTGCCCTCACATCTCTTAGACCTCATTTATGCAGCCGTTGATAATAATCAAATAATGAAATGCACGCACATTGGCAATCTACACACAGGGAAGTGGCCTTCATGAGATCTTTAAACGCATTCTAATAGATTGCAATTCAGACACAATGGATGTGTAATACTGGTCAACTTCTCTTTCCTTCAATAAGCCTCCCCTTGGTGCCGAATCCCTTGCGAAAGAGCAGACTCCATCTGCAGCAGGTGCAGGTCTAATGATGCTTTGATGCCATATGTCAAATCTCATCACTTGCTGGGTTGCCTGACATTTCCATTGATGGCTCCTAGCAACAGCATTACAAGTGGTCCATGGTAAACTTGTCTGCGAAGACGGGAGCTAAGTGCTAACAACAACAGCAGCAGCAAACAAAAAAAAAAAAAAAGGAAAGAAAAGAAAAGAAAAATCAATTTATTCAGAAGCATTTCTCGGTTTACACACACTTCTATTTCCATTTCCACAACAAAAAAAGTGTGTATCATTCTCAATTCACACAATTGGCAACATCTGGTACACGCACAAATCATTTTTCTGGCATATTTTTTTCCCTCATTGATTATACATGTGTTTGTGTCGCCAGTAGACAACTTCTGATTATTGCATCAACAGGAGTCGCGCATTTAATGTCTCCCTCCAAATTTTTTTTTTTTTTTTTTGTCAAATCACATCCCCCAAAGCCTACACTTGGCTTGCTGAGTAACTAGTAATCATTCCACTTCTATTTGATGTGTGGGGCACTGTCTAGTCACAGGCAGCCCATCAGAGTCAAGTGGTATGGAGTGATTGCCTGCATTGTGTCAGTGATGCAGATAAAAGACACCGTTTGTCCTTGTGCGGCATGTATAAAAAACAACAGAGACAATAAAAAAAACCCCACAAAGACGCAGAGCGGAGTGGGTTAGTGAGTGTTTGTGAGTATCCAAGGCTTTCCGCTTCTTGTGTGGCGATGCGGGTGCAAGAAAAAAACAAAAAAAACAAAAAAAAACACCACCTCTGCAGAAACGTCAGTCTCCCTTTCACCTTCATAACAGCACAATGACAAATTCAGAAGACACTCACTTTTAATAGACTCATAAAGAGATATGGCAACTTATTAGATTAGATTAGATGTACAGACAGTGGCCAATTTACCAACATAATAGGTTCCGAGAGGCTGTTCTTAATTTGAATTGTTCATAAGTTGTTATGGTCCGGCCCATAGCATAGGCAGTATAGGTAAATGCTAAGGGTACTGTTCAGCCAGGGGGGAAAACACAGATATATTAGTTCCACTATTGTTAAAACTAGTTGGTATTATTGTTTCTTAATTTAACTGTATAGCAAAGCCTATAGTAGAAATAATGATATGTTACTTACCTCCCCTTCTTCCTTCCCTTCTCCTCGCACTAATCAGACATCACCTGCTACTTTACGTCGTTTTTTTGATGTGTTAACAAGCTGAAAAACATGTCCTGAACTGTCTGGTGCACAGCAGAGGAATAAAAAAAAAGAAGAGGAGGAAAAAAAAGGTGTCAAAGACAGAGGTAAAGCTACAGCAAAGATGATGTCAGGATATTATGGGTCTATTGCAGAGCGATGATTGATAACATCATTACCATTAGCATAACACGGTTAGCTAATCGATAAATAGCCAGCGCTAACTGTTAGTTTTAACATCAGTTTATGTTATCGTAGAGCCTAAGCTGTTACGGAAAATAGTAAGGTAACTACTTCCACCTTACCTTCCTCAAATAAATGTGTAAATATCAGATTAATTCAGCAGGTGTTATCATGTTAGATTGATTAACATTTTGACATCTGGCAAGCTTATGTTTTCCCAGCTCGTTAATCAAAATGCTATTAATTTATCTTTCCTCTACATAATATTGTAAGCCTAGCTGTTTGCTGCGTTACTTCATGTTGTCTAAAGTGTGATTATAGTGTCAAATTTTATATTATATACTTTATACATCATTGAACACTATATATATATATATATATATATATATATATATATATATATATATATATATATATATATATATATATATATATATATATATATATATATATATATATATATATATAACAGCGTCTTACCTCTCTCTGGTTGAAAGTTTAAAGGTCCCATATTTGAACTTTTCTGACTTTTATTTGATACACTTAGAACAAAAATGCAACTCAATACAGCTCCTCACTGGAGTTTCAGAAAGCACACTTAGTTTTTGGTCTGTCTCATAAATATTCATGAGTCTCTCTTCTGATTGGCTAATTTTCACTTGGAAGACTAAAGAAAGTGGGTTGTGACAGAGAGGGCATATGTGTGAGACAGTCAGCAAATGTCCTACACACATGTACAAATGCTCAAAATTATTAGTTTTTGCATCTAATCAGATTTCTGGAGTTTCTGACGACTCTGGCGTTTTCTAACAATGTTTCTCTGAGCTTCTGCCATGTTGCTGCTCTGGTGGCTCTTCTACTGTGATTCTATTCTTCTTCTGCGACCGGGTTTGTTGGGTGTTTTTGTTCCGGGGTCATACATCATGCATTGTCTCATTCAGGGGTGGGCAATCCTGGTCCTGGATGGCAGGTGTTGGTACAGACCTTTGTTCCAACCAAACAGTTACCTACCTGATTCTCCCCATTACCTACTATAGTAGAGCCCTTGCTAAAGGACCTTTATTAATAAAACCAGGTGTGTTCTGCTTGGTTTGAACAAAATCCTGCACCCACACAGGACCCCCAGGACCAGGATTGCCCACCCCTGGTCAAGCATAACTCAGATTAAGGGCTGTACATGCTGAAGAAAACCAAAGTCTAATTGCATTACCTGGGTGTCTTAATCAGAGTTGAAGAACTCGGCAGAGGGATTTACTGCATGACATCACAAAGTCAAGGAAGTAAAAAACCAGCTGTAAAATGGTAATGTTTCTAAGTCCATTTTTCTTTTCTGAATATTAGATGCATGGACTCTTGTTTTTTAATAACACCTAGAATTTATCTCGTGTAAAAACGGCAACAACAACAAAGACATCAAAGTGTCTATTTGCATGATGTGGGACCTTTAAGGTCTGTTTTGGTTGCTGGAGATTTCACAGTGTAGTGGAGTCCACCTCATCAGTCTATGTTAAACCACTGGAGGTCAGCAACAAGAAGATTTCCAGCTTGTGTTAAGTTGTTGAATATAAATAGCCTAGTTATCACATTCAGAAGCATTTCAGAGCTTATACAATAATCATGAGCTCAAGTCAAACTGAGGAGTTGACTAAAAGCGCAATTTATTGTTCACGCAACTCATCAAATGAAGTTGCTTGGAAACGCTGTTGGCTCATTAGCATATACTTTCAAGCAGGAATCCTGTTTGAGAACCGGTTGTTGAGAAATCCTTGTTGTGCGCCACTTTTTATTAACATATGGATACATCTAGGGATCAGACCTATTTGTTTTAAAGAAAACAAAAGTGGGGAACTAACCAGAAATGTAACTGCTGTGAGTATAACAAAGGAGCTGTTGGCTTTTACTTTATTTCTTATATTTTCTTAAATCTGCATTATTGTAGGGGAATCGGAACAAGAAAAGAAACAAACAACGCTAACATATTGGTTTACACATCCACTTATAAGGACTAAAACTTTCCTTCTACCTGTTATATGTTATATAAGTAACAATTAGCAGTTGTAAAATAAGTATTCACACTCCTTTTATCTCTAATTTTGGTCAGATGGAGAACAGTTGGTTAATTAGATCCTAGTTGAAACTAACTAATTAACCAACCAACCAAAGATGGGACAGTTAAAAGTGGGTGATATTTATCTTTTGGTTATATTGTCATTTAATCCATTATAACAAATATTAGCTGTGTCAAGTTAACTCAGAGGTTTTGCATTAGAATAAGTTAAGTTGGAGTTTTAAAGCAGCCTGGTTTAGCCTATTTATGTTAAAACAATGCATGCATTATATATTAAATTACAGAGGCTATTTAACGTTCCGCAGGTGTTACAATCATCTTTATTTATCTTCTCCTAATTCATAATTGATGCTGTCAAGGGGAGGTGCCCTTTATCAAAGGCAAGAGGAATTTGCGCTATCAAAGGAGCAAAAGGGTAACAATATTTTCAGAAATATTGTGGTATAATTGACTGCTAAAGTGCCTCACTCCAACAAATACAGTGATCTACATGGCCTACAGCTCAGATATATGCTAATAATGCCCCCTTTCCCAGCTACAGCATCGATGTTGTTTAAGATGTATTCTGTCCCTTGATGGCCTCTAATCAGCTCCGCTCAGCCAATCTTACTCCACCTGGAGGACCGGCTACTGATTTTCTGTCAGAAGCAAAAGCACACCATAATTATGCTGCCATTTGAAATTCCATCACTCTCCTTTTGCAGCAAAAATGAGATGCATCTCATTGAAATGTATGTGGAATGCTGCGGGGATATATTCTCGGGTAAACCTTGTCTTTTTAATTAAACACGCGGTGGCCTTGGTGGATTGCTTGTGACACAGGGAATGATCGGGGCACTTAGAGGGCTGGAGTTCAGGTAAATATGCCTTTAACGTCCCAGAGGCCGCTACAGGGGCATGACTTGGCATGTTTATGGAACTTTGGGGTTTTGGAAAGCATATTTAAAACATACAGAGTACAATAATCCCAATAAATAAATAAATAAAACAGGTAACCTTTTCACCCTGAAGTTAAACTGCGCAAACACAACTAAATGAAAAATAAGCAGTGTTAAAAGTCTGAGCTGTTTTCCTTGCGGTGTTTTTCTTCAGTGGGAATATCTAGACTATGAAATGACTCCACGAGGCTGCTCACACATATCCATCACATATTAAACCTGTGGGTAGATGATGAGACCCATCCTTTATGATATATGCAGATTAAGAAGAATGAAACAAGATCACGTTCTCCCAGGTCCCATTACTGGCATCCCACTAGCATTTACAAATCCCAAACAAAGCCCATTTCCAGACATGACTCTGCTGTTTGTCTGTCTGCCTCAGAGCCTCTCTGACTCCTGGATGAACAATACATGCACATCCATCTAGATTATCTCATTAATCTTTTGCTTTTTTTTATGATTAAAAAAAGGAAGAAAAAGAAGAAAGGGGTGGGGGGGCGGGTGGGAGCGGGCGGGCGGGCGCTGCAGTTTTTCACATGTGGAGGGAAAAGATGACACCCAGATCAGTAATTCTAGAAAGACAAAGTCGGATGACCTTGACATTTCACTTCGCCTGAAATGCCAGTAGATTATTCAGTCAACTGAAGAATAAGAGAGAGACAGACGAGGAGAGCAGGAGGAGAGAGAGAGAGAGAGAGGGAGACAGAGGAAAAACAAAAATAGAAGTATTCTGAGGGGTAACAGACATTTGAATTCCCGGCGATATGCGAAACATATTTTTAGCTGGATCTGAGCCTTTGTTGCCATAGATGGGAGAAGCTACACTATGTGATTCACTATATAATTACTTTCCGTTTTATGTCTTCTCATAATAAATGGATTCTGGGTCAAAACTCGCTGCTTTCATACATTCATCATTCATACTACGTGGATATAGTGTGTGTGTTAGTGTCTGCTGGAGGGCGTTGGTTGGAGGGGTGTGTGTGTGTGTGTGTGTGTGGGGGGGGGGGGGGGGGTGCTGTGGGCTCTCTGAGTCAGACCCTCACTGTCCTCCCGCTTCACTGCCTCTCACCTCTCACCTGCCCCGTGGCCTGCTGCCTACAGACAGGCGCTGGCTAATCTCATGCTCCTTACTCGCTCTCCTCTTCGTTTTTTTCTCCCTCAACTCTCTCCCCTGTCGCCTCTTACAAGCAGCGCAACAAGGTCTGAATACCAACCTTAACACTCGGACCACATCGTTCACCTTTTTTTTTCTCTGCCTCCCCCTTTCTTCTCGTGACTAAATGTCAGACGACGGCATTAAATAACCGTGGCCACTTTTCCAAATCACCCCAGCCCCATTCTTCAGAAGTAATCTGAACGGATGGGATTGAATCTTGAAAATTATTATTATTTCATACATAAGCCTGGTATTTTTTTTCTGTGGATAGGAAATCACTCTACTTATATCCGTCTTCCTTTTTATCCTTTTTTTTTTTTTGCCAATTTCAGTACTTTTTCCGATGTGAGACGTCCTTGACAAATACCCCATATTACAAAAACTGAACTAAACTTTGAAAATAATAAGAAAAAAAAAGTTAATTATTGCTAGTTGTGTTTCCATCCACCTTTTTCTTATGTGCATTTTCAAAAATCATGAATAAATACTTCAACGGAAAAGCCATAAATTCGAAAAGAAGGGCAAAAATTCACATAAAGGTGTTTACACTGATTTGTCAATGCATCAATAAATTGAAAATGCTGCTTTTGGCTATGGAAACAGATTTTGTGAATAAACCCTTAACTCTTTTAACGGAGAACTCCGACAGCACTTGTAACATTAAAAATCTCCATTTCCTTCTCCTCTTATAGCTGTTAACACAAACAAAAGTGTAGCTAATGTTCTCCCCAGAATCACCAGTGAATTATCCATGATTAGCTGTTGCGTACCAGCTGAGCATCTACTGTTGCCATGGATACATTCAAGCTTTCTTATGGCGATCTCGTGAATGGAAACGGGCATCAATTCACATTTTCTTTTTGCACATTGCACAAATACTGCTCTTAAATGTTGCTACATTTAGATGGAAACATAGTTAGTGTCTATGTGCACATTGTGGCAGAAGAGAACACCTGTTGTTACGCGTAATGTTGGTGCAGTAATCATGTGTGGACCACACCATGTCAATTTCATGTAAATCGATTGATACATTACACTAACTTCATGTTGCTAGTAGGTGGAGCTATGACTCCGAGTCAATGTGGCTGAGCAGGTGTGATCAGTGAGGGTCACTTATGAAGCAGGAGAAATTTGGTGCAGATTGGACAAAGTATGCTGAAGTTGCTGTTTCATGGTTGCTGTTTTGCGGCATTGTCATGGCAACCTGGAATAATATCGAAAAATTGATAACTTTTTATCTGCAATGTCTGAAGATGATTCAGAGCAAATTTGAAGTCGGTGTAATACAATCCAGAGGAATTGTTTGTTTAAAAAAATCGCCAAAAAAACACCCAAAATCTATCATTTGATTCAATATGGCCGACTTCCTGTTGGTGATAAGATATTGGTCCAAGAGACTTTTTTGTGTGTCCTGATATATTGTACAAGTGTAGCGAATTTCGTGGAAAAAAGACCATCATTTACAATAGGACTTCACTCGCTGTCAGCAGACTTGGGCCCTGCTAGTAATGAAAAGCCCTTATAACCTAGACCCTTGTGGGCGATTCCAGTGGTTCTCAAACTTTTTCATGTCAAGGACCCTTAAACTCACAAAAAACTAGACCACAGACCCCATCTGATAAGATGTTTGCTTTTATTTATAACACAAAACCCATGAAGGAATGAAAACTGCCATGATCAGACGTTAAATAAAATAAATGACTCCTATAAATGCCTCTATTCATTTAATTCATTTGATTGTGTATTATTTTCTCTTTGCATAACTGCCTATATTTATCCATTTACCCCCATATTTATTTCCTCAATGTGTCTATTTATTTCTCTGCATTTCCACCTCAATATATAAAATATGGAAATAAATAAACAAAATTCAACTTTAAATACATTCAGGTGCAAAGGGAAAATAACACAAACAAATGTAAAAATGAATATGTTAATGGGAAATTAAATAGTTTATTTTTAATTCTGGCAGTCCTCAATACAAATGGTCCTACAGTCTGTTATTGTGTTACTTAAGGATGGATTTATTATCAGAATAAATGATTCTCCTTCTTTGTGGGAATCCCCTAGGACCCCGTCTAGGACCCCTAGAGGTTCCTGGACTCCACTTTGAGAACCACTGGGCTATTCTACCCATTCTTTACATAGTTTTTGCACTCTACTTTGTGGTGTGTTATTTCATTTGGGGCATTGCTATTCTGGATTTGGTAGTCTTAAAAAGTTTGTATCAGGATCACAGTGATTCAATTCCTTGCTTGAAAAAAACACGACCAAAAGTAAAAAAACGGATTATCTGATCCCGGATAGAAAAACATGTTTTTTCCCCAAATCCGGATTATTCTGATCCGGATTATATTTTTAAGGACAAAAGCCACACACCTTACAAACACCTTCAAATATAGATTCATGTTTTCCATTAGGCGTGAGGCAGAAAACGAGCCCCCCGCCCTGCACAGACGGGGTTGAAGCAGCATCCCGTGCTGTCTGTTTTATTCCCGTGCTGTGGGCGCCACGCCGCCATGTTAAACCGATCCCCGCTCATCGCTGTCCCTGTCCCTGTCTTGTTTAATAAATGCAACATGTTGGTCTGCTCCCCTCCTGTCCGCCACATTGTTATTCCCCCCCCCCACACTTTTTTTTTTTCCCCAGCAGTGCTTTGTCGCTCCGACTCATCACTCTGAAATGTGCATCTGCATCACCTGTCAGTCACGGGGAGCCGTGCCACGCCGCCGCTTGATTGACGTCTGGATCTGCTCGTGGAGAGGAGAGCGCCTCTCACACGCTTCGGCACGCCAAAAATATGTGTGAACAGCAATGGGGAGAGTTAGGGAGAGTAAGAAACTGTGAAGAGGAAGGAGGAAAAAAAAAAAACAGCGATGAAATTAGTTTAAGATGAATTCTGGTCCCCTGTGTGCACTGTGTGTTTATTTGACAGAGCGTGTGTGTGTGTGTGTGTGTGTGTGTGATGGCGACACTGTGAGATCTTTTCTCTGTTGTGCCTCATCTTATGTTTCCCAGCCAAGCTGAGCGTCCCGGCAGCAAAGTGACAGGTACACAGGTGTGGTTTTGACAGGGCTCATCTGCAGGCCGTATGTGCCGTACAGGACCCCAGGGTGCATTTACACCCTTAGGTCAGAGCGAGGAGCACAGAGACCCGCACACGTCGTCTTATCTGTATAATCCTAGACTGGATGTTTTTCAATCCTTCAATGTCCTCCTTTTGCAACTTCTCGCAGGGCATAAATCTGCTCTACTGGTGTCAGGCCAGGGCGAGTCTCACTTTTTTTTTTTTTTTAAAGGAAAGTGGATGGCGTGTGCTGCATTTAAGCTGAATGAGAAAATACAGAAGTTCCACCCGATGCGAGTGTAAATGTTATTCCAACACCATCGCCTCAGGTTGTTTCTGGTTCAATTCGAAAACCGACGAAGCATTTTCTCTCTCTTTTTTTTTTTTTTTTTGTTTGGTTTGAGAAACCACAGTTTACAGTGTCATTTCTTACATTCTCAATCATATAACAGTAACATTCTGCAGCGTAAGTCATATGGGAGCTTTGCCGGTGTGTTTATTTATTCAGGAAGCGGCGCGTTGGCATTCTTCCGACGCGGCGAGGCTCGTGCGTTATGATAAAAAGGATTCACAAAACCGGCTGAATTCACCAAAAATAATAATAATAAAAAAATAAAATAAATAAATAAAAAGGTTCACCTTTTGAAAGAAGCGACATGCCGTTTGAAAATGTGTCTCTGACAGCAGCAGAACACCCCACCACCACCAGCACCACCAGCACCACAAGATTTTTGAAAGAGTGGAAACTTGACAGTTTTGTGACTGTTTCCATGGCAACGGTGAGAGGGTCTCATTAGGGTAGTACCAGAAAAATCTGTTTTCGGAGGAACAAAACCCCCCTGACAAAAAAGCTTAGACTGGCATGATTTTTAAAAGAAGCTAAATGACAAAAAAAAAGAAACCAACAACAACAAAGGAATGATCAATTTTTTTGGGGGGGGGCTCGGAAACCTGAACAAAAGTCAAACTTCAAAAACAGAGGACGGCAGAGGGCTGTGATCATTAAACAGATTTGTAGAACTGTGGACTCGAAAATTGCTCCTGACACGGGGCTGGGAGTTTGCCGTTGCATACGACAAAGCTGGTTTTTCTGGAGGTTTTCTCATATGCGATTCGCCGTCTATTCCGCCGCCATCGCCAGCGTTTACAGTAGTGTGTCGGCGTCTCTCAACTTCAACTTCACAGTGTTTTTCTCACACTTAAATTTTTTCTTACACCTTGCAATATTTCTATGCCCACATACAGATGTAACTGGCATGCATATATATATATATATATATATATATGCACAAGACACTTATTTTTTCTGTAGAGAAAGCATCTAATGGAGCAATATTCCTTCCTGGAAGAAATTGTTTGGCAATTCCTATTATTCTCAGCTGTCAGCTGCCACATTAAAGTCAGACATATTTCCCTTAAACATTTAAAAGACATCCAGCAGCAGCATGATGTAATCCGTGTTGTCCACAGCAATAGTTAATGCAGAACATGCAGAATCAATTCCCCACTAGCACCTTCTGTTTTAATTAATTAATTAATTATTTTTTTTTAGATTTATATCATTATCGCTGCAGACAGTGTACAATAACACGTACTTTAATTCAGGAGTCAGTGTTGCTAAATAATGAACTAATATTCAACTTCCATTGCATATTTCTTTTTTATCTCCGTCAAGTGCCCCCGGGACGCGGCAGAATGTGAAATAATGACGAAGCGACGCCAGAGGAGGATGCGCGGGGCCACGCGGAACAACTTACACTCATTATTAGCCGTGAAACATTTCACTTATTTCATCCGAGGAAACCAGCTGCAACTTTTCACCCAGCCGGAGTTTTCGAGTGGAGCAGATCGCTGCGCCGAATGTATCAGAAGTTATTTGCCGTGGCGGAAAATAACCGCTCAAGTATGGTACCCCTTTCCTTGAGAATTCCCATTCGATGCTGCTTCCACTCCGCTTAATTTAAAACAGAGGGAAATATCCTACCTTCTACTACACTACATTTATTTAACAGCTCTGGTGACTTTTCAAATGCAGATTGGACTATTTTACATACAATTAATAGACTTTATGTCTACATTCCATTCAATTGTCGCTTTTCCTTTTTCAAATTTGCACCTTTTGTGAAAGGTGCCAAAAAATTATGATGCATATTTCAAACTGGTTCCACTCTGACGGATTAAAACGCTTTCACATGTATTTAGTAATGAAAAGAATTAGAAAGTAAAAGGTGATATAACAATATAACACTTTTGACATGATGAGTACTTTTAATTTTGATACTTTATGTACATTTTGATGACACAAGCATGTTTTTTGATGACTCATTTCACTCAAATAAAGGATCTGAGTACTTGGATTCGTGATCACTGTGCTGCAATATGATCCCATTCGAAATAAAACAACAACAAAAAAAGGTTGTATCAAATTATACCTCGAGGGAGATGAATACAAATTAGAGAAGGTCCAGATGAATACTGGGACTGTTTAATTCCTGGGAGCAGACAAAAAGAGCCGGATGCTCAGATGCTTCCTGTGTCTCTTTGGAGGTCTGCAGCCTCGTATGCAAATGACCACGGTGTTTGCATTTTGTGCTGGTATCCCCCCATTTTTGTTGTTGTTGTTGTTATTATTGTTGTTTGCTAATGGAGATATAAAGAGTGGGAACATTTATAACCATTACTATGTTTATCACATACCATTAAGCTGTGATTATCAATAATACCAACATGACTGCGCTGTTATTGCCTTTTCTCAACTATTTTTAATGAACACACAAAGGCCATTTATGAGCTCTCATTAAAGATTGCTTTCCACACATCTTTCATCTTCATGCCTCTGCGAGGAACAACATCATTAATGTTAAACTGAAAGCAAGTGAAAGGGTGAAGCGTTTGCATTTTTTTATTATTATTATTATTTTTTTTTTGTCATCCGGGCTCAGGAAGCTTACTACAGCTAAGTAAAGAGCCGGCGAAAAAAAAAAAAAAAAGGGGCCCGACGCATGCCTTGTGGAACGCTGGGAATTAAGATGTATTATGCCAGGAAGAAGAAGGAGGAGGAGGGGGGGGGGGCTTTATTTATGGGAGCATCCGGAATAAGCAGAAGGAAATATGATAGCGATACCTGGGGACAGTGCTAAATAGTGTGAGACCATTCCCAGGACAGGGATAGTGCAGGAGGAAAGAAAGAAAAATAATAAAATAAAAAAAAAAACAGGGGGAGAGATGGATGTGGCTAATGAGAGCGGAGCTGGATCCAACACACGGGGACATTATGCAAAGGCAGCAAAACAACAGACTAAAATAAAAATGAAGAAAAAAAAAAAAAAAAAAAAAAGTGGCCGGCTGTCACCCGGCAACATGTGTGTGTACCTGCTACACATCCGATATGACATAAAGCTTGCATCTCATTAATAATACTCACCGCGGGAGGAGAGAGGGAAGGGGAACATATACCTGTACGTTCATTTTGTGTTTTTTCTTACTTTGTGTACATGTTATAGCGCAAGATATCACACGGGGCTATTTCTGGAACGGGAGGATGCGGCGTGCGAATGCTTGGCAGGTATCCACTCGTTTTAACAAGAGAAGAAGAGAGGGAAGAGCGGATGCTGGGAGCCAAGAGTGTGGAGAGAGGGTGACAGGAGGGGTGCTGCCGAGCGGTAAAAGGCAGAAGCAGAGAGAGAGAGAGAGAGAAAGATGATGTGAGACGAATCCAAGAAAAGCGAGAACCCCCTACTCCAATTTGGCAACCTGCTCCTGTCTCTATCTCGGTTTCTCTCTTTCTTTTCTTGGTCTCGTGACGTGGTCTTCACCCGCCCCGTGCGGTGGCCCTGACGGCCTGCGGCGTGTCAGGAGGGAGGTGTGATTCGGCTCCAGCCTCTCCCGAGGACCCGTGACACGGAGCATCGGGGACAACTTTCATCCCACAAAAAAAAAAAAAAAAGCCAACTTTCTACTCCAGCGTAACCTTTTACTCTGTCGGCTCCAACGCCATTTACAGTCAGCGGATAGACAGACAAAATATTTACTAATCTTCACAGCGGAACCTCTAATGGGAGGAGGTGGAGGGAATGGTATGAGGCTTGACAGCAAATTAGTGCCCAGCCATGACACATTGCGGTGGCGTGGCTCGACAGGTCCCTTCTTTTTCCTCCCCTCCCCCCCCCCCACCCCATTTTTTATTATCATCCATGCTTGAATTATTCAGCGGCACCCATTAGCATAACAGCAGCCATTTTATATTTAGCTCCCCGCGTGTTGACTACGTCAACATTTCACGTCAAATATTCCGCTAACGTCCCTGACAAGAGTTAAGAGGCAGCGACTCAGAACCGAGAGCAATTAGTGACCAAGAAGAAGAAGAAAAAGATGGTTTCCTTTTTCTTTTTTTTCCCCCTCCCCTCTTCTCTTCTCTCTCTCTCTTTTTTTTTATTTTGTTCTGGCCTTTCGATTTCGAAAAATCACAACCGCTAATTTCTTTTCGGGGGGAAAAAAAAAAATAGGAAAGAAAAAGAAACAGTCTATAATTTTGATTAGCATGGCAAACTGACAGAGTCTAATGGCATTTGCCAAAAGAGAGGCTGTCACACATTTATAGATGTGCTGTAGCTATCACCCAGTCTCATTTGTCACTATTAACTGTAATATGAAAGATCCCTCATCTCATCTTGAAGGTCTAATTCGTTGGCTTGCAATGGGAGCCGGACTGAGCCGACCGCAGCCACAATGATGAAAGTGCTCAATACTCTTCTAGATTACTGAGTTTGAAATTAAAACCTTTGCACGGCTGTTAAGGTTGATCTCTGTGAGCTAGTCTTTTTTTTTTTAAAAAAGTAATTGAATATCATTTTCTGGGCCTGATACATGCAGAGGGGGGGGAAAGGCTCGTACAGACAGTCAGAAGACGTCGTAAACGCGGGCGTCGAAGCGAGCGCGTCCGCAACGTGCTTGTGAGTGGCGTGCGATGCATTCCGTGCCCCGCTCGTCCCCACCAGCTGTACACTTTGACCTCCCACTCGTCTTTGATCCGCTGTCAAAGAGCTCGCTCTCTGCCGTCGCTCAGCACCGCGAGAAAAAACCTTCGAATCGGGGCCCGGAGTCACTCAGTGTGAGCTTCTGACAGCCCGTTTGAGGCAGCTCCCTGGTTAAGCAGTTTTTTTTTGGGGCTTTTTTTTTTTCCCCACCCCCCTGAGGAGATCCATTTTGCGATTCGTCCATTTCGCCAGGAACCGGATAGGAGAGGCGAGCCGAGGCGTCACAATATATGCGGCTTGTTAATTTAATGAAACCGCACAACTGTCTGAATCAGGGGAAATAAAGCAACGTTTTCCCCAAACACCTAGATTGATAGAATCAAAGCCCGAGTTGATGACTTCTCTTTATTCTTTTCGAAACGGCGCGGCACGCAAAGTCTTAAATTAAGCTTATTGATCTAAATAAACTAAAAATGATTTATTATTATTTTTTTTTAGATTTTTCTTTTTCCCCCCTCTCAAAGCGCCGCAGACCACTGAGCATGTTCGGAAACCCGTGGTTAAAAATAAATAAATAAATACAGAATGCATGTTATTTATGTGCTATTTAAATGCAGCAATTCATCATGCATGTTGACCCTGTTGATTTCATATTAATCATAGAGAGATGGCTTGAGCCGCCGGCTCCAGAGATCGGCCCGATAGAGAGAGAGAGAGAGAGAAAAAAACAGCAGCTGAAACTGTATCTTCTGCTGAATATGAGGAAATAAGGTTTATAGACACATTTACAGATTTATTCTTAAATTTGATATTTTTTTGGGGGGGTCAGCTGACAGAATATCTGTGGACATGAAAGTGAAACGCCCTTGAAGCCCATTTAATGCTTGTTTTTAATGCTCCTGGATAACATCATGACCGTTTTTGGGAAACAAAATATGTGTGTTCAGCATTTCAATCTTTTTTTTTTGTTACAAGATTAAAAACCTTTCAATTTTAATGGACTCAACATAATGCAACATTATTTATTAAAGCCTCGTATTCATTAAGGGCTGCTGCGTTTGAACTGAAACACTCACTGGTTCTATTGTACGACTTAAGACGGGCGGCTGGAGCTTGTTCGCCTCCATTATTGTTACCGACTGAAGTGTTTTCTTGAAAAATTTGTCCGAGAGAGTTACTTTTAACCCATTGGAGCCAATGAGCCATTAAGTCTACGAGTGTCATTTTATACTTCAAATTTAATTGTCTTTTCTAATGACATGATAGTAGAGAGAAGATTTTAAGAAAAAATGTTGAGTTTCCAAGTACTTCCTGTCAAATGACGCCATCAACTTCCTGTTCCTTCCAACAACATGAACAAACCCTCCCAGAAAGAGGCAATTTCAACCCTGGCATGTATATATCTATCTAATTACTCAATTCTTTAGAATTATGTACATGGGATAGATAGGTTTGTGTTTATAGCCATAAAAATGCTATTTTCTTCAAAGAAAAGACTACAAAATGGATTAAAATAGATGCATAACATGATTGTTATTGACTGAACTGATATAAGTATATGCATGAACTATTTAAAAGAGAAAAAATGGGTTTAAATGGGTTAACAAGTGCACCATGGCACACATAAGCCCTGCTGTCTGTTCTCTGTGCACAGGAGAGCAAATTTGTTAAACACGGATAGACTAAGACCTTTAATGCGCTGCGATATGCGATTTTACCTCTGTCAGCGAATCTTGCATTTAGCTTACAGCCTAAAAAAAAAAAAAAAAAAAAACCACCTCCTGTCTCTAATATAACTCTTAACAAACAATGAAAAAACCAACCCTCCGCCACCTCAGCACAAGCAGGAAGTCGGCGGTGACTGTCGCCTCGAGGCCTGTGGGCGGAATTTGGACGAAAGCGGACGAAAACGCGCCGATGTGGCGCTGATTCTCTGAGATGCGAGCCAATGTTTTCCCCTTCTGCCTGCGTCCTCCCCCTCCGCCCGATCTTTCTCACAACTTTCTGAATTCACGGCGCGCATGACACGCTGTGAATTCGGCAACCTCTTCCTGTGCTCGCTCTGCATACTAAAAAGTAAAAAAAAAAAAAAAATGCAAATACCGTAAACTTCTTATATGTCACACGCAGGAGTCCTGCAAGTTCTTTGCTAGAATGGAAGGCGGGGCAGGGACTGTACTGGTACTATTATTGTAAAAGAAGCTGAACGCCGCCGCGGCTTAATATTGACACATCAGTGAAGTCTGGAGGAACCTCGGCTGCGGTGGGAGATTGAGGAGATGCGTGTCACTGTTCCTCAGGCGTTGACACATGTCTTGTTGGCCCAGCAAAGCTCCTCTCTCTCCGTTTTCTCCCTTCCTCCTCCTCCTCCTCTCTCGCTTCATCTCGCAGCGCGGGAGAGGAACATGCTCCCTTTCTTTGCGCTCCACAGCCTACTTGTTCTCTCCTCTCACTGTAACACTGCAGTATTTCAGCATGCCAATAACCGGGGCTGTGGGGGATCCTCTGCTCCTCGCCGTGCTGCCAGGCACCCAGGTGTGACTGCATGTCAGGGAACAGTCTCACCACGGCCGCGGTTACACTTCTCCTCCCGACTTTTGTTATGCCAGCCGTGCTGAACGTCCGTGACCCAGAGCAACCTCCAACGAAACCTCTGTTTCACAGTCTTTAATTAACCCATTTAGTCCCATTTAGGATGGAACCTTCCTGTTGTCCTCCGGGGTCAAAGTGGCCTCATTCTTCCTTCCTTCCTTCCTTCCTTCCTTCCTTCCTTCCTTCCTTCCTTCCTTCCTTCCTTCCTTCACAATTTTCCCTTTCCTCATTTATTTCCTCCCTTCTTTCCTGCACCCTTCCTTCTTATTCCCTCCCTCCCTTCTTTCTTCCTCCTTCCCTTCCTCAATCGTTTCCTCATTCCCTTCCTTTCTTCCTTCACAATTTCCCCCTTCCTCACTTATTTCCTCCCTTCTTTCCTGCAGCCTTCCTGCTTTCTCCCTCCCCCTTCCTTCCTCAATCATGTCCTCACTCCCTTCCTTCCTTCCTTCCTTCCTTCCTTCCTTCCTTCCTTCCTTCCTTCCTTCCTTCCTTCCTTCCTTCCTTCCTCCCCAATCTTCCCTTTCCCCTTCCTCATGTATTTCCCTTCTTTCCTGCACCCTTCCTTCTTATTCTATCCTATCTATGACTATCATTTTATACTTAGAATTAAAAAAATTCTACTCATACAGCTTTTTTTCTAATGCCATCATAAAAGACAACTTAGACAAAAGATTTTAAGCAAAAAAAAAAGTATTCAAGTGCGCCTCTTTCTCCTGAGAACATGGCGAAGACAAACACCAGAAAGATAATAATAGATCATTTAGATTATTATCATTTTCAACCCTGACACGTATATATCTAATCAATTAAGTCTCTAGAATAATCCCCCAAAAAAGAAGTTTGTACATGGGATAGATAGTTTTTGGATTATGGGCATATTTCTGCAAATGTCAACTATAATAGCTATTTTCTGTAAAGAAAAGAGTACAAAATGGAAAAAACAGATACATTAATAGATACGTATTATACAGTTACTAACATTATTGTTAGTGACTCAAAACATCTGGGCTTAAATAGGGATGAGGGAGTTTTTTCCTGTCTCCAGGATAGATTTTCAAGAAAACTGTCTGAATGATGACATTTTAATACCTTTTCAGTGTGTTGAAAATTCAAATGTGCAAGAATTTCCCTGTTTTTCTTGTCCCCAACACAGACTTTTTGACATCTCCTTAATAAAAAAGTTATACAAAGTGATACATTCATAAAAGATTTCTTTTGCATTTCCTTATAAAAACTTTTTTCAAAATCATAAAGTTTATTTTGTTCAATATGAAGTTTATTCATAGTTAAATATTGCTGTTCCTCATATGTAGAGTGAAAGTCCTGAAATATCACGAAAATTACACTCGAACAGGATACTCCGTCATTTTCTGATAAATATTAAAACCAGTTTGATGTTTTACACATCTATCCTCGTAGTATTTTAGGTATTTTAATTCATGAATAGGACATTTCTCTTTATTTCCATATATTCAGTCTATGTTAGCTAACCAGCTAGCTTAGCAATTCTTAAACCATCACGCAAGTGACGAGAATTTTTTAACACTTAGAAAAAATATTAAAATGTCAGAGAATAATGGTGTTTTATGAACCACACAAGCAGAGTGAATGGTGAAAAGCAAAAAACAGAGTCAGAGACTAGATTTTGTAAATGGAGACTGGTAAATTAAGCTAACTTCCTTGCTAACTTAGCTAACGTGACCCATCGCTCAAATTCCTCTTCAACAACGTTACTTGACGTTGACCCTAGATATTATATAATATAAAATAATAAGAAAAATTAATTATATATCATATTGTTAGACATTACTGCTTGACATGATGTATCATTTGACACGGTAGAAACTGATCGCTTGATGCTATCACTATTTTTTTTTGTGTTTCAACTATGATTTTAAGACATTAGATGTCAGTATTCTGCTCATTTTACATATTTCACCTTTAAGTCTTCATTAAGTGTCCACAAATTAACTTTTTCACTGATTCGACTGTTTATGTTCACCTCGGTGTGACAGTGTGAGAGTCTCTGCCGCTGCTTTTTTTTTTGCGGTCACTGTCGCCTCTGCTCGTTTGCGCGTGTGAAGACGGAGCTGCACGTTAAGAGTAATTAGTGTAATCCCCCTGGATGATGTCATCATCCATCGTGATTTACACCGCGGACGCCGGGCCTGTCTCACTTCGTCGCTCTCCCCTCGCGCAGCATGGTTTCTTTTGTTTGTTCCCATCTCTGCCTTCCGCCATACGACACGTTCACACATCACTCACTAACACCACTGACCTACCGGCTGACCCCCTGTTTGAGAACAAAAATAGTGCTCTGTCCTAGAATAAGAATAAAGAATCGTCAGAGTTGTTCAAATATAGTGTGTTTGCTTTACTGGTCTGTTAAACTCACTGAAGTTAAATAATAAGATATTTAATTAGAGAAAACTAAATTTTAGTTTGAGAACTCAGCTATTTACATAATGTATTTAAGTCTATTTAACATGGGTTTAGTTAGAATAACCAAGGAAATTAAACTAAAATATACTCACCACCTTAAATTGCAAATTCAAGTAGAGTCAACTTAAATTCAACAAGTGCATACATTTTATTCAGTGTAGGTTTAAATGAGGATGTCGTTTACAGTTATAACACATTTTCAGGCTGCGCCTCATTTGCGCTTCCACCGTTTTGCAAAGCGGTCAATATGTGATTATGTTTTTCAGCATTTCCTTGTTCCTTTGTCACTTCTAATACACAAACTTTGCAGCCTTGAATCCATCCTCACGTTGCCTCCTAAGACAGTCATTCACATTGTCTTTGATAATAAAGTTCAGCTTTATGTAAGTATGTGTGTGTGTGTGTGTGTGTGTGTTTTTGAAGGATTATTATTATTATTTCCTGGTGAAGACTCCCATTTCCTTCCTGTGGGCGTCGGGTGATTGACAGTAAGCAGTGTAGTGTAATGTGTGTGCTGACATGTAAGCGCTCAACTCAGCCCCAACAAAAATAACAATAAAACAGAGATGAAATTAAATTATGACTTCAAACTGACACACAGACTGTGATGGATTATCTCGCTTGGATAAATCACTTGTATAAAAAAATGAATTGCAGTAGTGGCAGCTTCTAAATTTAAGGAAGTGAGCCCTCACAACTATGCTGAGAGTGGGTATCCTAGATTATTAAAACCTAAAACACACACAAACATAAAGCCAAACATATATTGTACTAATTAATTACATATATTATTATGACTCTTAAAAAAAGCTGCTTTGCATATAGTCATAGGTACTAAAAACTGGTACTTTTTGCTATCATTTCCTAATGGGGTCAGTATTAGTTGGACTGAATAAACTATTAATATATTCGTCATTTTATGTCTTTTTAACTGTCCTCTAATGATGAGGAAGCCACTGTCTTAACCGTCTTTCCTCTTCATGCCTGGGGGGGAAACGTTAAAAAAATGTGCAGCTAAATGCATTATTGTCATATGTAAAAGGGATGAAAGAAGTCAGGTACAAAGGGGGCAACACCAACAACATCATGACACACTTCAATATGATGCAGTGCAGCGTTTTGACACCCATAGTCACCAGGCAGCTGCAGCACTGTAGGTCAGACAGGTACAGTGTTAAGTGAGGACAGGTTTATTTTTACTTGAAATCGGTACATAGTGCTAAAAGTATGGGAAGGTGAGATTATATATATATATATATATATATTAAATCCTCCTTGTTCACTCATCAAGCACCCTCGGGTTTTTTAAAGTTCAACTTGAGTCTGAACTCTGTCATTATGTAGACTTTCCCATTTTTCAAAAGAGGATAACACAGCCGAACAGAGCTCCAGGTCTGTTGAAGGGATGTTACCTAGCTGTTGGCTGACATTTGAGAGAAGGTTGTTGCTGAGAGACCTGCTGAGCAACTCGCTTAAATCATCAGCCCCGTCGAACATATAACAAAATGCAACGTTTGCCGCACTTTGGTGTTTTTTCGCCCCTTTTTTCCCAGTGAGCCCGCATTATGTTGGTTGCGTAGCCTGCTGTTAGCGATTAGCCGCGTCTGTCCCTGGTATTTAACATTTCAGAGGAAAGACATTGAAGATGGTATTTCATATGAGAAGTTAGCCTAGGTCATTTTGTGCGGAAATATGCCAGGTAGCATAAAGTTTATGCTATTCAACAGGGGGTCCGCGACCCCTAGGGGGTCCGTGGAAGTACTGCAGGGGGTTAACAAAATAATTTGTGAGTTGTAAAATATATATTTTTATAATATGATTGAGAAAACTTCATTAACAGGCGATAATAATCTACTTTTGACAAAAACTATTTTAGTCTATTAACATAGACATGATTCCCATCACATCAGTCTTAGCGCTAACGTCAACTTCAGAGCCAAAAAACAAGCTAGTTAGCTACCATAGTTGTTGTTGGCTAAAGACAGAGTTGTTTTAAAGACCTGATGGCTAAATTCCTAATTACTAATCATACTATTACTACTACCTTTACTGCTACTACTATTACTAATTATAATAATAAAATAAGAATTTTAGTGAGAGTCCTTGCTCTGTTCTTCTGACACTCAAGGGGTGACACCCTGGGCTAAAAAAGGTTGAAGACCCCTGCCAGTTTCAGTCAGTTTCGTCCATGTATAACAACAGGACTATGATTTTAGGTCAAGTCTCCATTTTCTATTTAAAACATTAAAATCAATATACAACTACAAAATAAAAGCAGTTCAATGAGTTCAATAGTTTTAACTGTACAGTATCTTATTTTATGATCCATGTTTCTCCTCTTTTTAAGACCAATCATGAATTATGATAACTGTTTTAACCATTTTGATTGCAACCATGGCCTGAGGTACAGTACACAGAATTAATTTCTTACACACTTCATGTTTTTATAACAGAAGTAACATTTAAGTGCTTTCACTTCTAAATTATTTCCTCATGCACAAATAAAATTGTTTATCACACTAGTAGTATGAAACTAGAACTGTTATGCTGCTGCATAGCACCATTATGTCACAGTACAAAACCACTCAATTAGCATAATAATATAAACGAGCTACATTTTTATCTCATGCTTCATACTGTCTGGAGAAACTTGCGACACAGCTATTTCCATCTCCCATTTAGCGCAATTAGTCTTTCTTTTTTTTTTTTTTAAGAATAGAGGAAAAGAGGCAAAAACCACCTCAAGCAAAAGTAGTTTTAGAATTTGTATTACTGACCGAGGTATGATGAACATTCTTAGTTGAATTAACTTGAAATTAAAAGGTACAATTTGCAGGATTTGTTGGTTGCTGTTTGTAAATATGAAATTTAAAGTTAACTGAACACGTGAGATGAGAGAATGAATGAAAACAGTGACCACGTGGTGATAGGAGATCAACGCATGAAACAGAGAAATAAAATGCTGTTTTTTAATTCCTTCACAGCAGTTGTGTAAGCACATGTGAAAAATCCATACCTCCTCACAAAGAGCAGTTGTCTGTTGTGCCTGATAGCAATAATGTATCAGTTGATTGATTCATTCATTTTTTATACCAGCTTATTCCTCAATAGAGTTACAGGGGTGAGCAAATTCCATTGAAATGAACGGTGGCCATTTTTCAGTCCGCTATCCTGACAGGATGCATACTTATGTATGCTAAATGTTTTTTCTATACCTGCTTATTCCTCATTAGGGTTATGGGAGACAATTACAGCATATTACAGGCAGGGATACATCCAGCCTATCATGGGGCACACACACCATTCACTCACACCTATGGCCAATTTAGTATCTCCAATTAACATCAGCAAGTTTTTGGACTGTGGGACAGAACTGGACAGAACCAACACAGACACGGGGAGAACATGCAAACTCCACACAGAAAGGCCCCAGCTTAAGGTCTTGAACCTTTGACCTTCTTGCTGTGAGGCAACAGCGCTACCCACTGCACCACTGTGTTGATTATTTAATGTAAATTTAAGCCTTAACCAGGTTGCTACATGTTTATACAACCTCACATACTCTGTACTGTTATAAGCCCATGAATTAGCCTGACCTACCAAAACAAGAACATCTGAAAATACAGGTGTGTGTGTGTGTGTGTATATATATATATATATATATATATATATATATATATATGCATACTATAGCTTCAGTAACATTAAAACATTAAGTACTTGCATATTTAAGTGCAAGATGAAAGCCAAGTTGAAAAATCCCTGCAACAGCATTGTCAGTAGGAATCAATAATTCACAGAGAACACTAATGTAGGGCAGAAAAAGTTGTAGTAAGAAATTAGATGATGATCCTCTGCCTCAGTGATGCACAGCCTGATACAAACCCCAAAGTTTTTCTTTTTTTTTTTTTTAAATATAGAGCAACGGTGAGAGAGTAAAATGTAAATGAGGCGGGAGAGCTAGCGGAACTTAAGGTAAATAATAAGAGGGAGGGATAGGGAGCCTTCTGGGGGATGACACGGGAGAGGAGGGTGCTAGCCAGGGTTGTGGGGTGACGGTGGGGGGTTGGGTGTCTGACATCGCCCCCACGGTCATAACAGCAAGGTCTGCATATGGGAGCAGCTGCTGTGCCCTCTGTTTCCTCCCTGGAAAAAATATGGCCGGAATATTAATTGTGCCGCTAATTCTGCTTATCGCAGCTTTTCGTGACGCTCAGAAGGTCCAGCGAGTCCCTTTTTTTTTTTTTTTTTTTTTTTACATTCGCCTGATAGCGAAGATGACTGTCTCACCTCAGCCACACGCAAATCAAATGCATCATCTCCGGAATGAGAATAGCTTATTGGACTAGACACGGCGAGCAGCCACGGGAAAAAAGATCAGCTTTTTATTTACATGAATATTTAGCAGTTTGCGTCACTGCCGGCTCCTCTCCTCCCTGTCTAGAAGCTATGTTTTCTAACAGAACAAAAGGTTCTCCTTACAGCGCGGGGACGCAATCTGTTCCCACGTCCACCTTTGGCATCACCTGATGTCGTCAGCTCATTGTCTGACAGGAGATCAGCTTTATTGGCTGCGATGTACTTATACAAGAGTTGGGCTAATTTGAAGAAAACTCCGCACAAGTGGCTGACTTGTTGTTTTGTGACCCTGTTTGTGTTGGATGAGCGCACCGTGCCTCTCTTGGGAGCAGCCTACAGGCATCTCATTGATCTGACGCTCAGTTCCGCGCTCCCTCTTTCTCACACAGAAAGAGAGAGAGGAGTAGGAAAAAATATATATAGTTCCCCAAGAATCCTGGTTGAATACATTACAAACTGACTCAGAAGGGTTTCTTTTTTTTTTCCAAAGCTGGGGTCAAAATAAGTCAAGATGTACTTATGAGATTGTACATTTACACCTTCGGTATTTCAGATCTCTAACACCCTGTTGCGTATTGTACTGCACAAAGCACTGTGAACCTGAGAAGACTCTTCAACATCATGCTGAAGCATGATTTTAACTCTCCTTCTTGGTTTCTTTGCATGATCAGAAAACATACGGGACCTTTGTGATTGTAGTGTATAACATAAAGGCCTGCAGGGAGTTTTTTTTTTTTTCCTTTTTTTCGGGAGGCCCCCCCTTTGTGCCACTGAAGCAACACAACACTCAGCAGGATCCCTCAGATGACAGCCTGAGCCCAAATGTCAAAAGAAGGATAGAAGAAGTGGTGTCGGGAGGGAGGGCGGGTGTGTGGACCTGAGGGATCCTGGTGCGGGGTGGTATAAGAAGGGAGGGGCGGGCGAGGTCAGAATCAGTGAGAGATGCTTTTTAATCTGATAGGAGTTCATCCATGCAGAGGAGCTGGAGAGCCATGCAGAGAAGCAACAGTGATCTGCACAAATTATACACCGGCGAGAGGAGAAGACAGACAGGGGGAAAATATATGGGCGTGTGTGTGGAATGTAGATGATTTGTGACACGGGAGGGAATACGGGGGGAAAAGAGGCATCACGGGGCACTTGGAAAACATGACAGCTGGAGTCATGCGCGGGTAATTGTGTAAGGTATATCCTCGTCGCTTAACAAAGCTACTCATTTAAATGTTACGGCAAGAGATGGAGAGAAAGAGAAAAAAGAAAGGGAGCGTGACAGAAGCAGACGAAGTTCCATGATTCAGGATCAGGTGAAGGTACGGCGTCTCCTCCTCTTCCCTCCTTCCCCCCTCAGCCCGAACAGCGAGGGTCACCCCTGCTTTCCTCTCTCCTTCCGCTCCAGCGCATCCCCTCGTCATGCTCTGTAATTAAAACCACAGGTGGGACCCGTAACGCTGCCTGGCTGCTCCCAGCGTGCAACAGGCACCATCTGGTTTCAGAGGAGGGGCTTTCTTCCCTTCCTTCCAAACAGCCATGGTTAAAACATCAAAGGCTCGCTTCTTTGATCGGACCTCAGCGGGGTCGAGAGCAGAGGGAATAATATCCACTGTCTCTCGGATCTTTCTGCAACACAAAGCGTGAAATGGGGAATGCGAACCTGAGCTTGTAAGCCACTAGGTCAGCCACCCGCCATTCCTGCGGGGACCTTTCGTGTCACCTATACCTTGTTTCCCTGTACCATGTCCTCCTAGAAACGTCCGCACCGCAGACCTGTTAGTGAGTATTCACTCTCTCAGACTCCCGCAGTGGCGATTACTTTCGCCTCGGCGCGTGCTCCGCTAAGGCGAACATGCTCACCACACCTTGAAACATGGCAGAAGTCACGAGAAAACGTGCCATGCCCAGGTCACAGCACAACACTAAGCTCTGAATGCGGTGGAATCTCCAGCGTATTGGTATGTTTTGCAGCATTTGTTTTTCTGAGCCAACTGTGAAATTTAATATTCTATCCCCTTTTTTTTTTTTTTTTTTATCCGAAGGTAAGCCTGCATGTTAAAGGAATCTCGCCTTGCAAGTGGGGCGGGGGGGTATCTTTCAAATCAATATCTGAAATGAAAAGTTATAAGGAAGGCAAAAAAAAATCATCTCTCAAAACCTTCACTCTCCCCGTCTGTGAAATAGAGCCTTTCAACAAAGCATTATACAGCTGTCTCTAGACACGAGATGACAGAGCAGTTTTGAATTATTTCCAGTGACAGGAAAGTGTTATGGCACAGGATGGAAAAGCTCATTTGAGATCAGCACAGAGAAGGACGGAGATTTTTACCTGGGGCGTTGGCAGATTGCAGATGTCTGCCTCTCCTCACTCCATCCAGTATGCACGGTGCCGCTAGGGAACGCGGCCCCCCTGGTGGAGAAATTCACTTAAAGTTTGGTCTCTGACGAACAATAAAGACCCCGAACAGCGTGCCTAAATTTAAGCTCGCATGAACCCTCCCCCCTCTGCTCCTGGGTGGCACGGTTCGCCTCCTCCCTTCTCCTTTTTTTTTTTTTTTTCCCAGTGATGTGACACAGCGTTTCAGATGTCGCCATGCAATTTGTATTTGCATGTTAGTTTTGTGTACCAGGGGATTTAGAGCAAGAGCATCAGCCGAGTGTGTGTGTGCTAACTGAATATGTCCTGAGCATCTGTTTTAGAAAAGGGCTTAATAGAGGTGGGTTTAGAGCCAACTAGAATCAAGAGAAGCACTGGTGCGTTATATAGCACACTGTACTTTTACAGCACTAAACCTCAGGTGATTGAAAACGCTCGGTAAGAATGGCAATGGCTTGTGATACAATGCAATAACTGTGTAGTAAAACATAATAAAAAAGAGTGTAAAAGAATAAAAGACCATTTAAACAAATTGTCTGTTTAAAGGTCCCATATTGTACACTTTTCCTGGGTTTTATTTGAAGTTTTGATGTCCTTAACAAGATATATTTGTGGTTTTAAGCACCAAAAATCATCTCTATATATTTTTACATCTCCTCTCTCAAGCTTCTCTCTGGAGCTCCGGAAAGAACAGGTTGCTTTATTATATCCATCCCACTATTATTAATAAACGTCTCCTCTGATTGGCTGGTTTGAATGGGTGCGAATGAGGGGTGTGGGTGGTGACTGTATTTTGGTGAAATCACAACTTCACAGAAATCCTGATGGCTCATTTTAATGCACAGTTTCTGAATACAGGCTGTGTGCATTTCTCTGTGGATTGAGCAGTTTAAAACACTAGTGATGGTTTGCCTCCTGGTGTTGATGCTTGCAGGGTTGTCGCTGCCGCCAAGTGAGAAGTCGATCAGATGGACATTTTTTCGAGATGTGCCAAGGACAGTTATACATGCATACAGAGATTCCTTCTTTCATAGATGAATGGCGGTGCCACAGCACCATCAATAGGCCACGTGGCACCAATTTGTTGACTCAGACATGATCCTGGCAACAGCATTTGACCAGAGTTTGAGGGCAATATCAAATATCAACTATCCTGAATAGGATCTTTTCCCAGATTGCTCCAGAGATGTTCTGGACCAAATATGGGGACGATTGCTCAAACTTTGCGGCCAAACAAACGGTTTGGACAGACTTCAAAGTGAATCAAAAAATGGGCGTGGCTTATCTGGAGAAAAAATTGCCTTGACTCACAGAATTGATGGAAAAAAATAATTGGGATTCTGAGGGTGCTTTCACACCAATAGCAGGGTCCATTCAAACTAAAGACCCTTAGTTCGGTATGTTTTTGTTTTGGTGTGAAAGCATCAGTTGCATTCGGTTGTCCACTAAATGAAACAGACCAAGACCTCCAAAACAAGGCCGTCTCAGTCCGCTTTGACTCTGTACCAAAGGACAAACTTTGGTGCGGTCCCTTTGGTGAGAATGCAAACTCTGGTCCAAATGAGGGGATACTAATTATTTCATAGCCTACTTTGTGAGTCCCATATGACCTTATCCATTAAAACAGCACATCTTCTCTTTCTGATATGATGCGCTATGTGTCTTCAGCAACTCCATTTCATCCACAGGTTGTTCTCCAGATGCAGTCTTGACCTTTTTTGGAATTGGATACATTGCCAAAAATGGCCAATCCAGAGGATGTAATACACCGAGCTAAGAGAAAGTAGCAATGTGCGAACATGTCGATCCATAGTGAGGTAGAATTGGTGCTTCTACTGGAAGATAAACATAGATGAAAACTTCAATCAGACTAATTTTAGTTTGTTTGCAGGTGTGAAAGCATTTTATGGCCTGATGCGGATGAAATAATCACAATAATGGTGTGAATGTGCCCTAAGACTTATATTTTACAAGCTACAGGTCAAAATATAAAGTTTTCTGTTATAGCG
Source organism: Lepturacanthus savala (assembly GCA_030544235.1). Taxonomy (NCBI): domain Eukaryota; kingdom Metazoa; phylum Chordata; class Actinopteri; order Scombriformes; family Trichiuridae; genus Lepturacanthus; species Lepturacanthus savala. The sequence continues at coordinate 6,742,158 of CM060476.1, read as the reverse complement.
CTGCCATCTGCCCAAGTTCTACACTGTACTTACATCTTTCATGTGTGAAGACGATGGGTTTGGAAGGTCTTTTTCTGAATTATAGGGAGATGGGACAGTAATTATGAAACACCTAGACATTCATTATAAACAAAACGCAATTAAAAATCTCACTTTCTACGATATGGGACCTTTAAACCTCCTCTGTTTAAGCATTAAAGACAAAAAAACTAAGTCCAAAAAGATATGTCATGTCGATTAAAAAGTTGGTGTTGAATTAATGTATATGAACAGCAAGGCTGTGATGAATATTTAAGCAAACAGAAGCTCTTTCCAAAGGCAAAGTTTGTGTTAATGTGGTGGTGAATTAACTAACGAAGCTGCATTGCAGGCTCAGTAATTTTAGATTATGGCAGACACGCTGCACCTGTGGGAATTCGATGAAAACTATTTAGAAATAGCGAGCCGTTTTCTCAGACAGCACTCAGACGGCGCACACGGCAGAGAGTGAGGGACACTATTACTCTGGATGTGATCACTGACCTTGATCCAGATCTCTTTGTGGAGTGGGACCCGTTCTCTCTGATATTTCAGGGAAAGAGTAAAAATGACACGTACAGCGGCACACTATCCATTAAGGCCGGCCACAGCAGGGGGATTTTTATCAAAATGCAGCGCTTATTGATGGATTGAGATTCATGTCTCGTGGCTCAGATACAGTATGATAACCCGCACTACTTGGCCTTCAATTCACATCTCTTTTTGACTCACAATTCATCCCTCTCCCCGCGCTTGTTCACCCTCCACACTTTCACTCTCCCTCCATCATCCCCCATCTGTTCTTTTAGCCCGATGCATCGCATCTCCTTGCCCCCTGTCCGTCGCCTCCACCACCCTCATTTCTTGCTATTCTTTCTATTCTCCCCTCCCTCTCCGTCCCTCTCCATCGTTTCTTCACCCCTCCTTCCATGCCCAGCGAGGAACTGTTGGAACTGGCGGCCCCAGAATTCTGATCAGCCACTTTGCGGCCTAAGAAGGCTTGCCAAACTGCCTTTCCGATTAATCAATAGTTCCATTGGCTGCGGTTAACACCTGTAACCTCTGCATTTCATGGAGGGAAATGTTCAGTCCTGGAGCAGAATAGCAAACATCTAACTTATCCTGGCTTCAGCCAAATCCTACATATTGCAAAGCATTTTACCCACTGAGCAGATAAATTCTCCAGGATTAGAAACATGGAGTCTTCTCTCTCTCTCTCTGTGTTTTTCCTCTCTCTCCTTTTACTTGAGTGAGTGAATCAGTGAGCGAGTGAGTGAGTAAATGCTAATGAAAAAAAAAAAAAGCCTACCTGTGGGCTGTTTCTGTATCCGCTCCAGCGCCACGGTTGCCATATGGATGCGTAAGGAAAGTGAGGTACACTTAAATGCTGCGATAGAGGTAAATGAAATTCATACTCCAGTATCTAGGTCATTTGTAAGGCCCAAAGCAACATCTCCTTCCCTGCCTGCCTGCCTTTTCCGTGTGTTGCTCGAGTCTGTGGAACATCAAGGAGATGGAAAAAAAACTCCACATCCTGTATACGCAACATCTCGCGCACAGGAATTTAGTGCTGCGAGCGTGCCACTGTGGCTCTTCCAGTGTCTTTTGACAGGTTATAAATGGAATAACCTATTACTGTTTCTCTAAATATGTCACTGGTCATTGGTTGGATCGGCGTGCACAATAAATGCAAGCGCCGCGTTAAATCTTGAAAAAAAACATCTAAGAAGTTTCTCAGCCAATTAAGGAGCAAATTAGTCTTTCATTTGGAGCTATTAAGCATAAGATTGAGACATAACACATGAAAACACTTAAAGCTATCCTAACTTATTTCCCTTTGTAGTTGGGGATGAAGCGGCTTTGACTTAGTTATTACAAAATACACTGTATTAGACCAATTTCCGTTTCCTTTAAACTGCCATGAATTGGATTTTTGGCTACTTGGTGGCATCAGAAACCAACAGGAACATGACACTTACATACTAGCTCCGTCTGAAACCCAGGTACGTGGTAGTCGAAAATGAGGAATCCACTATCTAGAACGTCTAAATTATTCACTGAGAGGGCAAGATGGCAGCAATATAATACATCCAAATTGTGTGGCTAACTTTTATCATGGAAGCTTCTTCTGTGGTGTTTGAGTAGTGGATCTTGGTCAGTAGGCAGTGCAACTAAGGTTTCAGACAAAGTAATTTTGGAATTAATTTGAAGCCATGTTTGGCTGCCTGATAACTGCCAGTCTAAAACAACCTCCGCTTTTAGCTCTTTTTTGCACCATTTTGTTCCCTAATGATGGTATTTGTGTTCATTTAAAAATTATTTAATTATATCTCTCTCATCAATGCATGTATTCGGGTGGTTTATCAGCCTCTATAGAGATAGAGAGCTAAACGGCATATATAAATAATTAGTTGGAAATATACCAAATGAAGCGGCGTTTAAACAGCAGCAAAGATCAGAGGGGAAGTGTGTAGGAGCCTTCTGTTTAAACCTAAGAGATGTGCCAGCGCACATTGCGGCTGTTGTACTCCAACTACATTCATTATAAATAGCCCGGCCTATTTTTTTGATTTGCATGTTTTGATAACTGTCCAAAAGTCTTCCAGGGACGTTTCAATTACACCTACTGTGCAATTTAATGAGGCAAAGATTGAATGCATGTAAGAACTTGTTTCTACACTCACCGCACCACATAACAATGAAGTCTAATCTGCTAAATTCACTATAGAGGAAGGAGAGATCATTTGTGCAAGCAGTAGATTTAAAACCAGAATTACTCCTTTGCCTCCAATGAGGCAACCTTATGTCCAGTCTCGTAGGTAGCGTTAATACATCTATAAGATGGTTGCCACGACGACCAATGACAAATGACAAGACCCAGACAAATACATAATTAGTGATTGTGTTATGTTTGTTTGAAAGGCAACATGTTTGATACATCGAAATGATATTATACTAAGATAATCTGATATTTGTCTCATGTTAAATCTTTCCGTTTCCAGAGTATCGGTCATCTTGCTAATGATTCGCCAGGCATCATGGGAAATTTATTTTAGATATGGTAAAGGTGTGAATTGGGATCAGATAAAAGACACTTTGAGATTTCCAGGTACCCTCTGCATTTGTTATACCAGCTGCTGGTTTCACGCAATTCTGTCGATTGACAGTTAGTGGTTAGCCTGGCAAACACCAGGGAACCATCTCTTTGTTTGTATTGGAGGTGTGTTTTATAGAAGCCCAGAGCCATTTATTGGGGACTATAAATATCAAATGCACCTGTAAGTAGCTTAAAGCCAATCATATCCAACATACCCGATTACGTATCCGTTACCCGATGACAATGAAGTAGTTCAAGTGCCAAAAGTTGCTCATTTTTTGAAATAAACTTGAGGTCTAAATTACTTAGAACACTTTCTAGGGCTGCATCGAAAGGTAACTTAGCATCTGCCGCCATGTTGGATCCACAGTTATCAACAAAATCACCTTTTTGTTTCGTATAGTTTTGCCGTTCTATGATTGGCTGTCCTCGCTGAGGGGAAAATTGCGTCCTTGGTGTCCAGACTGAATTGCAGAGCCAAGTGAATTCACATGCAAGGAAGGATGGATATACCCAAGCTAAATGCAGGGAGGCAGTAAATAAACTAACAACTCACGGATGTAAACAATGCATTATTTAGATAAAGAAATCGGCTTTTCAAATGTTTTATGAATAAGGAAGTGCACATTCAACATGTCTGTCAGGCCTCAGAAATATATAAGCCACATAAGCCTCGCTCGAAGGGCTTCTTTCAGACTTTAAAAGTTTTTTTCTCAACTAGAGAAACTCTCCTTCACAGTCAGCTGCTAACGCTACCACTACTTTTTTCTCCTCCAACGAAAGAAATCAGCGGGACGCAACAAGTCCAGGCAAGATTTTTAATCATAGATATCCTGGGAAAGTTGTGGGCATGCAAATGACAAAGTAAATGGTGGCAGTTTATCACGGAGGTTGCAGAGTATCACAAACCGATGATGTACAGTGCGCTCAATTTTGGAATTCTCCTTCGAAACGCTGCGTCCCTCATCCGTTCAGCCGCGTCTCGGCTGTTCTAACCGCTCGTAGATCACTGTTGAATTCCTGCACGGATCCGACGCTCGTCTGCCTGGATGAATATCTATCAGATTAAGCAGGGATTCGCTGTTTCCCCTCCCCCCCTTCTACACACCTGCCCTCCATCCAATCCTTCCTCCCTCCTTCCAACGTGAATCTCCAGGTCCCGGGTTTATAAGTCCACTGCTCCTCTCGCTCGGCCTTGACCCTCGCGTGCTCAAAACGAACCATGAAGTTCAGCTGGGAGCTTCTGGTTGCTGTGCACGTCTCAATCACACCTCAGCAGTATTTAGTCCTTGGATGGTTGATTACGAGGCCGCGCAACCACACAAAGGACGACTCCGACGAAGGACGTAACATGATAAGCGTCCGGGTCGGGGCTTCCGATTCTTCATCCCCGCCTTAGTTTTCCATCAGTGTACACAACAGCATGCGCACAAGCCACAATAATTCCCACTTATTATGATAAACAGTGCAAGAATCACACCAGAGACCCAAGGTTTGCACCATGTAGTATCACACCCTCTGCAGCGATTTCATTCACACAGAAATGCTTCCCCCCCCACCTCTGATCCTATTTTTATTTGCATTCTGTGAATAATGCAAAAATAAAAAGGAAATAAATCACAAACAAAAGTTGCTTTGTGCTTTTCATTTTTCCAAAGATACTTGACAATAGCTCAGCAGTGGGGTAGCTCAGTCTGGGAAGCAGATTTCCAGACCAGACAGAGACAGTAGCACGAAATTAAACAAAAAAAAAAAAACAGATTGTGGCAGTTGGCACTTGAGGTGGAATGAAAAGTGGGTAGTTTTCTTGATGTTGAAAAAAAAGCTTAGAAGAACACAGATCAAAGATTGAAATGACTTCATATTTATCCAAGAAAAATATTTCTGAAAACATCAGTAGTTTTTTCCCCACTCCTATTTTTTTATTTGAACTGTTTAACGCTTCTAAAATGCTAAAAAAAAAAAATGTGGCATCAGGGGCACCCGGAGGTGAAAGATAGTGTCCCACTTAACAGTTGTTGTTTTGTTGTTTTTACAGATACATTTTCAAATGTCAGTGCAACAAAGGGAAATATGAATGTTACAATTACCACCTCAATGATTTAAAATAACCATCATTTATAAATGGTTATTAGACAGTCAAATGAATGTCACTAAATAGTTATTTTCCTGTTTGTTAATGGTTCCCAATCACTTATCTTCCCTTCAAAATTGTCAGGAAACATGAATCTAGGTAAGTACAGCAGGCGGAGACGAGCCAACATCATTAACAAACAGTTTATCGACTTTCTGGAGTTCGATTGTGGCTCCATGTGAAACTTCATAACATTTACATTACTCCATCATTAGTAGTCACATATTTAACCCCAAACCTTGAGAATTCATTTTCAGGCCCCCTCTGCCAGCTAAATCGCATTGATTTTTCTTTTCCTTTTTCCCTGAAATGATATAAAATATATCACTCAAGCATAATGCAGGGGCATACAACTCTCCACAGACGCGGAATCACAATGCATATTTTAGTAGCGTGTGTGCACACAGGAGGAGGAAGAGGAGGAGGAGGAGGAGGTGTGAGTGTGTGTGTGTGTGAGAAAGAGAGGTCGTAGTTTTGTTTGTCTGCCGTTGAGCTTCTGCCACTAAACTATCTGCAGTCGGTTACCACCTACAAAATGTGTAATCTCTGCACCTCTGAGTGATAAGTATGATCCAATTAGAATTGATGAACCGTCAGTGTAAGAAAAGAAACGATATGTATTCCTGCTTTAATGCAGTACTCTGAGGGGGAAGCGAAATCCGTTTTTGTTTCTGTTGTTTGCACAATTGTTGCTTGTGTTAAGACTTCATCAAGATATTTCATCCTATTAAAAAGAAAAAAATATGCACACGTCAATCAGACAATCCCATAATTTGATCGGTTCTCTCTGTAAAACACATTGGTCAGCGTCTGTTTTTAAATTTGCTTTAGAAATTAAATTGACTTGATTCAAATTAAAGTGAAAGATCCTCGCTTTTATTCTTTACTCTGGCGGAGTATTCTTTTCCCCATTTTCTCTCTCCTCCTCCCTCCCTCCTTCCCTCTCTCTCCCTGCTTTCCATTTCAAGTCGCAGGTGATATTCCCACTGGATCGTCATCAACTGTCATCAACGGCAGCGAACCTTGAACTAGATACAAGATGAGGGATTTCTCTGCCCTGCTTAAGTGTGTGTGTGGCAGTCAGTCTTGGAATGAGCCCGGGCCGAGGAAGGGAAGCACAGAGTGCCGTGTCTGGGGCCTACCAGGAGACCTGCGATAGCCATCGCACCGTGTCTTAAATCTCTACCGCGGCATCACCTCCCCCATGTTCCCACAAGCAGCTCGACCCCAACAACAGCCTATTCTAACACAGGAGGCAGAGGAACAGCTGGTACTTTCCTGAAGTGTGCAGATGGAAACATGCAATTTTACATTTAACCCTTATGTTGTGCTCAGGGACTGACATACTACCTCCATATATGGACTGTGTATGTAAACAGGGGCGTAAACACCAAATTATGGGCCGTGCACACTCTTAATGGCAGTGGGCCCCTCAGAAATAAAACATAAGATTTAAATAATCATATAACACTCAAAAAATCATTTGTTGGGTAAACTTAAAAAAAAAAAAATAAATATGGAAAATATTTCCACCCAATCACAATATGCTAATTGAGCAGGAAATTTAGTTAAGTACCTGCCCCATTAAATTGGATCACCCACAATTAAAATAAACAATAATGTTACAAAATCAACATTTTCTAGTTAAGTTGAAAGAACCGTTAAAAGTTTTGTTGGATTTACCCATTGGTATTAAGTCACAGTAACATAACATATGTCGACCCAACATATTCACATTTCTTTCCCTCAACAAAACAAATTCTTGCTAAATTATCGTGTTATAATTGGATGGAAATTGGAACCGATCCCACTAAACTAAGGTATTTAAACTGGAAGTAAACCAGATGACCTAAATTTATAAAAACATCTTAATTAAGTGCACTTACGTTGAATTTACTACACATTATTATGTTGGGTTTATTAAACCCTATTAGGTTGAATTTACTAAAATCACTTCTGTTAAATATCCCTCAAAACTTGTAGTGCTATTTAAATGCAACAGAACTTGCTTGTTTTATTACTAAAAGTGAGTGTATTTAATATTTTCAAAATAAATACCTCAAATAAAGTATAATACAGCAATTTTTCATTTCTTTGAGTGTTCTTCATGCCGGTGCATGAAGCGTGTGAGCAAATAAAAAATAATAATGAAATTAATAATTAAAAACAAATAAGCATAAACAGGATTTTAAGATAAAACAGATCAGACTATATTAATGACTGGTTGGTTTGGCCACTGTCTGTGGGTGGACTAAACCATTTCACGCCCTCGACAGGGGCGCCCTAGAATGTCCAATATAGAACTGTGGCATAAAATTCCTTCTCTCCTGATCTCATCAATGTATTTCACACCATATTAAATTATGACACCAATTAACCGGAGGGCCCAATTCATTCATTCATTTGTTGACTTCTCCCCCCCACTACCATGCTCATGTATGTAATAATTGCTTATAAAATGATTTTGAAATGATCAAATCCTGTTCAGAAGTCTATTACAAAAGGCCCCAGATGTTACACATGGTCACAATAAAAAAATTACAAAGTGGTGACACGTCCCTGCTGAAAAAATAAGTTAAAGGTTGAGTGTGTATGATTTGTCATTGCACAGTATTCAAAGTTGACCCCTGATCCTTGGCTTCACAAACAAGACGGAAAGACACGTGTTGGTCAAGCGACCTAGAGGGTGAATGAAGAGAGAGAGCAGCAACAGAGATTTTTTAGATTCTAAAGCACAAATAAAACACTATCACGCAACCCTGTGGGAAGGTGCCTCATTGCCGGATTTTGTGTGAATCCCATGAATGCATCGTGTCTGCTGTGGCTGTGCTCTGTGTGTGTGTGTGTGTGTGTGTGTGTGTGACAGCACTCAGCAGCACTGAAACAAACACCGAAGCAGAAACAAACAGCGGCGTAACAATCTGTTCTCTTTCCAGGTCGTCAAATACCTCAGCTATGTGTGACATGAAGTCTTTTACTGTGTGAAAGCCTCCTTATTGGATATCAGTTATTGATCTGCAGTTGATCAAACTGATTGGACACGAAACATCACTAAATAGCGACGGATTACATTTTCAACTCAAGTCCATGACTCTCACTCACTTCCTTTATCGTTCTTAATTCATTCAAAACATTTTTTGCTTTTCATGACCTTGTATTATTTCTCCTATGAACTTGTATTACGGATCAGTTTAAAAGCAGCAAAGAATCACTTCTTTTTAAATATTTTACATAATTTGTCATGATTTCTATTCAGTCGAATGCGAATATCGGGTTTGACATAAGGTACATAATTAAAATTTTTCCTGAAACCTTCAGAGTAATGGATAATTGACAGTGTTCAGACACCCCGATCACATTCTGAGTTATTAAGTAATGAGTTCACAATCAGAATATCAATAAATACACATGCCAGTGAATAATAGAGAACCGACAGTAGAAATTGTTCATGGGTGCCTGAGCTGTGCATGAATGCAGATTTTTATTCCTATGCAGGTGTTTGTTGCCTTTGCGCCGACAGTGAGAACTGTGCACCTTAATTAGTATCAGCACGGGGCCACGTGTGGAGCTACCAACTCCATGAAAAGTCTCTATAGCTGTTAAATCAGACAGCTGATCAGCTGTGATCAGCTGTAACCGTCATCAGATATGGAAGCTGCTTTCGCGTGATGCTTCCTCTAAAAACACATTTCCTTCCTTCTGCTCTCTAATGGAAAGACACAAGGGAAGGAATCGTGGTTGGAATTCACCCAGAGTCTGGATATATAGTCATAGGGGCGATTGTAAAGCTGCGATATGACCTCCCAGGCAAGAGCATGAGGTGGCGTCCTCTGTCCCCAAGGAGCGATGACGGAAGCCATGAACGCGTTCATCAGTGTCTGTGTTTCCACTGCTGGCTCTGCCTGCTCCTCGCAGCCTCTGCTCCCCGAGTGCTGCACAGCTGTGGGTGTGGATGGTGACAGGTCAGCTAATTAGAGCAGTGCTGTGTCTGTCTGAGGATGCAGCGGGAAGCTGCCGGGCACATGACTCTTATCCAGGCCTCTGGCCCCATGGAAGCACCCATGCATATACATACACACACGCACGGACTGATGCATCCAGAAATGTTTATACACACGTACCCAATTTGCATTTAAGACAGTGAAAGTTCATAGTTTTCCCCTAGCAACACAAGACAAGTTCTGCTTTTCACATTTGATTTAGCAAGAAAAAGCTTCTCTTTTTCTATATTCAGGGGTAAATCTTTTTTTTTTTTTTGTTAATATGTTAAAATCCAAGACCTCTTGCGCTGACCATTGGTGCAGCATTGACTTTTATGCATGTATCGCATGGGAAAACCTCAGCTACAACACTTAAAGTGAACTTAAATTCATTAAACACAATGTTACTGTTACAGCAGCAATATATAACGTCAATATCCACATCATCAATAGTTTAATACAATGTAGATTTGAGCTGTTTTGGTGATTCTCATTTTTAAACATCTTACAAAATATATATATACATGTTCTGTAATGATCCTCTGTGATTTCTATGATTTTATAGACAAATAAGGGTTCGTTGCACTCTTATCTTATTAATGTTACTGTTACAGTATCAATATATATCATTAATACCCACATCATCAATACAATAAGAAAATAGTTTAATATAATATCAGTAGTAGGGCTGCATAATTAATTTGATAATTAATTTAGATTTGAGCTGTTTGTGTAATTATTTAACTGGACCCATTATAATCTCCTTTTTAAACATCTTGCAGAATATATTCATGTTCTCTAATGATCCTTGGTGTGGTTTCTATGAGTTTTATAGACAAATAATTGATCTTTGCACTCTCATCTTATTAATCATTGTACTTTGCATTTTGTTCCCTGATTTGGGTCAGTTTGGTCTTGTTTTAAATTTTAAACAAAGTGTTTTTATATGTAGTAAAATCTATTTTGTAGAGATATTCCATATTTATTGTCATTTCGAGCAGGAAAACCCGGAAAATAAGCCAGGGGCTTAAATGATTAAGCATGCAATAAATTATGACATTTCTTTGTTTCAGATTGAATTTAGTCAAAAAGATAAAGATTGCTTAGGTACATTTGTCTGTATTTGCTATTTAAAAGCAAAGAAAATGCCAAGAGAAATACACACAAAATGGTTTAAAAAGCCAAAACACTGCATAACTTCCAAAGTGGCCGCTGTCGTATTTAAGTGACAGATCTTGAAGGAAGTAGCTCTGTTACGGCGATAGTAGAGTTATGCTGGATGACCACTGGCCGGCCTGACCTTCAGGGATGCGTCACCACGACAACCACCTCGACAGCCACCACAACCTCTTCCATCTCGCTGAGCCTGGCCTGACCTCCCCGAGCCACGCTGCCTCGTCATAACCTGACGCCTCCTGTCACACACAGTTTGACTCTTTGCCCAGAGCAACGACCACAACCTAGAAACATACAGAAGCAAACACACACACGCATGCACGCACGGGTGCCTCCTCCACTCCAGAGGCCACATAGCAACAACACTTGCTGCAAAAGCTGCATGCAACTCATGCAGCGAAATACGCTACAATATTAAACATACATATATAGCCCGGGTCAGTATTGAGATACAAGGGAGTGACAGCACGATCGTATCTTTACACGCTTTATTGGTGTGAACTATCGCTTTAATATTGTCAAATATACCATTGACCATAGTCCATATGACAGTGGTGTATCTATATTGCAGCAGTATACAGCACTTTCTGAGTTGCTGCCAAGGGAGGTCTAAGAGGTGAGGTTTATTTCGCTCAGATAAATTGCTTATTTTTCCTCCTCCTTCCTCCGTGAACTGGACCTTTGGCCCTTCTTGGCGCTTCGGTGGCTCTGGAGTCATCTGCTTTTATTGCCATTAATGCTCCAAGGTACAAAACAGCAGCGATGCACGGGGGAGCTTCTAGCCCTGGCACCCAACGTGGTGCCAATCAATTTTTAATCACAATGGGATCAATAGTACAGTAGCAGACTATTTCTGAGAAAGAAACACACTGATGGAGCCATGGAAAGCAGAAATGAGATCTTATGTATAGTCTGATGTGTGGCCTAGTTGGATTTGGCGAGTGGTTATCTGCATATTTCTATACAATACAGAATTTAACAGCCACGTTATATAAAAATATCCATTTGTGCTTTTCTGTTTCATACATGCTGAAGCAATAACCTAAGATTAAAAGACCTATTTGCGAGTTTCTTCACTCGTTTATAATAGATTGGGGAATGTTTTACAATGTCCCTTTTGTAATAATAATAGCAGGGTTGCCTATTTCTTTCTTTTTATTATTATTATTATTATTTACCAGTTCATGAAATCATGCTTGAATGTTTAATAGAGCAAAGCCTGAACAGGCTGGGACCTTTATGATCATATAATCCAAAAAAAAAAAAAGAAAAAAAAAGTTTATCCCACATGATGTTGCGCGATAAACCATCACACTCTCCTCACTTTCCCTCAAAAGTTTGGGGAACACTTGCCTCCTGCGTTAGCGCACGACAAGCAAACACCGTGTTCTCGCCCGCATAAAAAAAGCGCGGTATTGATATATGACTGCGCGTCCTGAAAAAAAAAAAAAAAAAAAGACGTTAGCAACAATTTGTCTTGCATGCAAATATGTAAATGACGGTGGCTGCATCTAAGTGGCTGATTGTGAAGCAAAATAAAAACAACAACACTGCAATAAATGAGTGGCATATGGTTCCAATCGTCTCTTTGTTGGCAATTCTTATACACGAGGCAATATATGTAGGTGGAACTGCAGAGGCAGCAGAAACCTTAACTGGAGCCTTATGCTGCCTTCCCTGTAATGATAAAATGAAGTTTTGAATTTGGGGAGTTTTTGCTCCGCTGTGTGTTTTTTGTTGACCTAAAAAAGGAAGGGAGAAGGAGCGATATTTCAAAATGATTGCGGTTACGCCGTATATCATCATAATCCGGGTTCAGCATGCCGCTCCACGCTCTTCAGCCTCCGCGTTCAAATTAATGCAATTCTTATTTTGTTTGTCTACTAAAGTTTACTCAGATCCATTATTACCGTGTCGTAACCTGAGAAGCTGCGGCCTACCGAGTGCCAAGATGTAAAAGCTGTCCGATGAGTCCCCGCGATATGCAAAGCTCCCCTGTTAATAATTCATATCCGAGTTTACAAATGGCACTGTTGCGCGGAGACGAATCAGTCGAGTCGTTGGAAAAGCTGTTTGGAGGAGATGAAAGTTTAATTCCTGTCCTAGATTACTCCTCCTCGTATCTAAGCAGGCCCATTATTTTTGCCTCCGCCGATGTTTTTCCCACCCGCTGTAATGGGAAATGAAGGGAGACGTAGGCTGCGGCGGCGGGACGCGACTGGTTATGTACTCACCGAGGATCCTCCCTGATAGGTGACAGCTGGGGCGGCTATTTGCATCGCTGTTTGAGGGAGCGCGTTAGGCCACAAGCTGCCGGAGAAAAAGCGGGACCGGTACTGTAAATGTGGCGTGTGTGTGTGTGTGTATTCGCGTGTGTGTGGGGATACGGTATGTGAGCCAGGAGAGAGACGGGGAGGCAGACAGACAGGAAGTCCTTTTAAAAGAACAGAGCGATCCAAGGAGACCTACATTAAATGACAACTGTGCAGCCATGCATTATAAAGCCCTTTTAAGCTGTTAAGTGCTCCTATTTGGAGAACATGCACGCATGGAAAAATGCTCAGAAAATTCATTGATTAGGTGATTGACAGTAAAGGGGCCGTGCTATGAAATAAGGCCTCTGGTGTTCCTGCTAACACACAAACTTTCTGGTTCTGCTGAAACCTAGATAAACAAATCTACTGTGAAAAGACTCCTGTTGTGATGTCACAAACTGGTACTTAATAGTAACAGAATCTGGATCCATGTAATCTCCCTGTTCTTCCAAATGTTTGTACTTTACTTATTATTATTTCTCTTGCACTTGACAGACATAGACAAACAGACAGACATACACTACTGTTCAAAAGTTTGGGGTCACTTGGACATTTCTTTATTTGTGAAATGTTTGTTTTTGGTGCAATATCTACATAGGTATATCGGGGTCCATTTCCAGCAACTATCACTCCAGTGTTCTAATGGTACAATGTGTTTGCTTATTGCATCAGAAGGCTATTGGATGATTAGAAAACCTTGATGCTATCTTGTTAGCACAGCTGAAAACAGTTTAGCTAGTTAGGGAAGCTAGAAAACTGACCTTCTTTCAACGAAAGCAAAGTTTATTTCAAATGCAAATCATTATTTCCAACATTGTCAATGTCCTATGTCCTATCTATTGTCTGGGTGACCACAAACAGTGTAGACAAACAGACCAATATCACCATCCTTAGATGCACCCATCTAGCTAAACTGATTAATCAAAGATCTGTGACTTAGCTATCCTATCCAGCAGCTAACGTGCTAAAGGCCTTTACTTGGCATTACACACATCAGCCGATCCTCGGATAGCTCTCTGTGTGCTTCTGGTGGGTTTCTGTAGATCAGTATGCTGCCACGGTGAGCGAGGAAGTGTTGTCAAAGGCTCTGAAAAGCTCTTTGATAAATACGGAGGGCCACCACCCAAACTTTCTCTCTCTCTTTCTGTCTCTCTCTCTCAACTCTCAGACTTGAATCAGCCATGATCAAAGTCTTACTGTATTTGAATTGTTTCTTTGCCTGAAGGTCTGAGGTCAAAACATTTATAGTAATACCGCCGTTTTAGATAAGAGAGCATAACACCGGAGTCTCAGCTATGCGACTCCCCACAACTGAGCTGAATTTTTCATTCCCGAAAGTCTCTGATACCGGCTCATCGGATAGTTAGTCGCACAACTACTTTGAATAAGTATTAAAAGTGAAACCGAGCAAATGTGAGAGTATATTCACACATAAGTGAAACCGAATGCACACATACGCTTGGCTGCACACACACTCACACCCTCACACCCTGTAACACACATTGATGATCTAATTTAGTGGTTCATTGAAATTGGCGGCTTTAGTGTCGGCTGACACTAAAAACAACAACTTCCTTCATCTTGTATATCAGTGACGCACTGTTAACACATGAGTATATTCTTAGCCAGATCTCATAATGCAGATCCTGCCTGATCCTGCCAGCTGTCAGTCCGGTAGTGAGAAATTAAATTGGACAAGATAAATAGCATGATGAAAAAAATGAGATATGTTTTTTAACCTGACATAAGTGCCTGGACCTTCCTTAAAATTAAAAAAAAGATTAAAATCTCACTTTCTGCAACACCTTTGAATAGGATTTGGCTGAATAAATACACAAAACAACTTTTTATACAGGTGTATATTAATAGAGAGATAGAGTTTCTGACAGGAAGTCTAAACAGCAATGTTTCTTTTTCCTAATGGATTGCACTGCTCCTGCCTCCAAAAGAGTCTAAAACCAGACCCTGCCTGTACATAAAGTGAATATTATGAAATATTTAATATTAATAAATAACTGTGATTATGCTGTAGATAAGAATAATTCCAGATTATACAAAGAGGTGCAGTACATGGAGATATATTAGCTAATGCGAACCTGCTTTTATGTGACCTAAATTATAACTTCGGTAGCTACATTTATCAGCGTTAGACAGAAGTGTATTACTTTTGTTCTTTTTTAGTAAAGAGTCATGTTTTATTTTTAAATAAAACAATCTGTAATTACATTGCTGGCACTGATCCCAGTAACACTCATTTTTTAGGAGGGCACTTTTTTGCTGTCTTCGAAGGAGTTTGATGTCAGTTTCTTCCTGAGCTCTTCTTCTAGTGGATGCGGTAAAGGGGAACGCCGCCGATTTTACACATCAGAGCATGTTTACGGGTCTTGGTGGGTAGAAATGCTTTTTTTAAAAAAAAAAAAAAAATCGAAGTCATATGAAGCCTTTTGATGCTTCGGTAGAAGCGGCGCAGAGTACGAGCAGAAGATGAATTACTTCAAGTAGCCCGAGGCTGTACATTAGCCACTATAGTTTAACAAAACCTGAAATTTCCATGCTATTATGGATGAATAAGTTGAACCTTTTAAACCTTAAACAACCCCAGATGCACAGCTGAGCGAATCGAGCCGAGTGTCATTGTGGTTAACGTAGGCGCCCGCTTTTGAATAATAAAGACGGAATTCTGCTGCAGTTTAATACGTTTTAAAACTGCCCATTTTGAAATGGTTTCATTTACAATAAATGTTCGAATGAGCCAATATTACACCAAAAATCAAAGATTAGAGAAACCTTTTAAAAGCTGAACAGATTCCTGTGGCAGAACTTTCCTTTCCCATTAATCTTATGTCCCCTCAGATTCACCCGGTGACCGTTTGGAGGGTCCCAACCCTTTGGTTGGGAACCACTGGACTAAACAAGTTAATAATCTAATGATATCATTTATAATCAGTCAGAGGGCCAAAACCACTGCTTACTGCAAAAACTTTAACTACATCAAACTCAAAATACTTATGTACTTTCACTAATAGGATATTTCATGCAGGACTTTTCTTGTAATGCAGTATTTGGCAACATGTACACAATTGGTACCATACTTGAATGGGGTTGTTCATAAGGAGTCCAATTGTCCGATTGAGTTTGCACTAGTGTTTTCCATGAAAAGTCACACTTATTTACCACCATGAGCTGTAAAGTTAATAGAAAATTGTATTACATTAGCCTTCTGACGCAATGAGCAAACACATCGGAGCTAGATATTGCGCCAAAAACCACACATTTGCAGCTAGAATAGTCATTTACCACATTAGCAATGTATAGAGTGTATTTCTGATTAGTTTAAAGTTATCAGAACATTGCTTTTCTTTCAAAAATCACAGGACCATAATGATTGTGTCCTAAATGTTGAGCTTCATTATGACGTCATAAGCTCCATAGTGATTTAAAGTTATATTTGCTGTCATGTTAATTACAGGTTATTTTGTCTTGGTTTATGTCATGTTGTCCTAAAAAGACATGTCAAACAATGTCAAGTTCGCATTAAAAAGTGACATAATCTACTGTTATAAGGTGTCACGTCATGATTAAGACATGTTATGTTATGTAGCCTAAAGTAATGATGCAGGGAAACAGTTACTTTTTCTATTCTAAGTAATTAATTAGGGATTATAGAGTGTGTGTTGCTCATCTCGGATATTCCCAGATGAACCAAAGAGTCAAACTGGCAACCCTGGCAGTCACCCCCCCACCCCCTTACAAGCCTTCAGGCCACAGCTGGCTGCCTCGGTGATTGGTAATATCTTCCCGGGGAAAACTGGATGCTTCAGAACATAAAGGGCACTCCAGATGTTTGAAGTGTCATAACATAACAATGCAGGTGGTAGAGTGACAGCCGGCTCGACTTCTCCCCTCGCCACTGCCAGCAACTATCTTTTGTCGAGTCTCCCCGCATCAGATTGGCGGCATTAGAGATTGGTTAAAGAAACCACAGGAGAGGTTTTCATTCCCGCACTACTCTATTTATTCCCTCATATATCTTTATAGGATAAGAGCATAACAGCCCGCCGCGGTTATCATAGTGACCGCGTGTTTTATGGGCTTCATGCCATCATATGATTGTGCAACTCTTTCATATTAAGCTGCCATAGAGAATTCACTATTGGAAAGATTGATAGACTGCACAAATACAGCTCAGTGTTTGCTTTCCTCAGTACGATCCAGAATGCCTTGCAGGAAGAGTGTCGCTGCTTTCACTAGATTGGTTCTTGCACTTTTATGATTTCTGCACTTGACTACTGTGTGTGGGATGTGCTCTATTGTATTCATGCTCCTGCACTCTAATGTAGGATGTTTTATGTTGCGATGTAAATATACAGAATTTTTAATTGAGCCACTGCATGTCTCAGCCAGGTCTGCTTTGTAAAAGATATTTCATCTTTTTTTTTCCCCCCTGGTTAAATTAAAAATATATTAACATCAGCGGCGTTTATTGCTTCCCTCCTCTCCAATAAACAGAGGATGTACTGTTCCGTGACAAAAAGCGCTGATAAATGGACTTTCACTGAAAACGAGATTAATGACACGACAATGGCCACTCCCTCTAATGTCAGAAATCATATCGCAATTGTAATATCAATCACGTTTTTTTTCCAAATCCGTTCCCGCTGTCACACATGACAACGCCTCGCACACGCTAAAAGCAGAACAGACGCCGCCATGCACTGAATTGGGCCAAATCTAACGTTGTTCCGCGTCAATCGCCGTTGTTGTCGGTGCCGGCCGGAGGAAACACACGGTATTTATCAGATATGTGCCGTCTCTTGTCTCTAAACCGAAGCGTCTCGCGTTATTCCCCGCCCCTCCCCCGGGGTCGGACACGCTACCACTCCTCCGTCCATCCATCTTTTGCCGCGGAAAACATTAACCCCAGGACACCGTCAATTACTAGCTAATTAATCTACTTAAACTGGCAAATTTGCATTTACTGCCATCTGGCAATTCCGGTGTTGTAACACAATGCTTTGCTAATTGATCATTACTTTCTGTTTGCACATGAAAATATACAGTCGCATATAACATTTTGGCTCGCGCGCGTAATTGTACTGGCAATGGGTCGCTGCTGTTCCGTTGGACACGACATGGAACGTTCCCATTTATTTCACATCACAAAAATGTCCATCGGCGGTGGAAGAAGAGCTCGCTGTGTTTTACAGGGAGGTCTGATGGCTGCCGATGGACGGCGATTAAATATAACCCTATTTGACGCAATGATCAAAAAAAACCAAAACAAATGATTGTGCTGCACGCAGGTGTTGAAGCTCTAATTGGACCACTATTGTACAGTACTCACTTTCATCACAGAGGGATCAATAATCCTGTGGAGGGAACCCAAGGAATTATCAGCCTGCATCGTTCAGGACTGATGATGCCATGGGCGAACGCCCGGGTAACACAGAGGCCTTGGATTTAATGAAAAGTTTTCCCTCCCACCACAAATATCACCACGTTTTTAGCATATAACGAGGCCTTGACAGGCACTTTGCCTTCGGTGGGCTCGCTGTTGTTGAAATGTTAAAAGGTTATGCTTCGAAAAATACAATTCATGCTCCGTTCCGGGAATAAATATTAAACTGTGTTCTCGCCGGTGAGAAAAATATAAGCTCACGACCCAACGCTGCTTGGGTACAAAAGGTCCAGTAATTTAGACAAGTGCACCTTTATTTCTGATGAACATTTTGGTCAGAACAATCAAGGGGCCTTTATGAAGGCAACCAAAGGCGCGATGATTGATAACGGTTGAATTGGTCATACAGTTCTTTTTTTCTTTTTCCACGGTAGAAAAGGGGTATTGTTCCTCCTATAAAATCCCGCAAAGACCAAATTGTTGAAGGAAGTAATTTTATGGGTTCAGGTGGAGAAAATTGATATAGTCATGCCATATTTGGACTCTAATCAGACAAAGTGGACTTGACAAAAACTGGAATTACAAATACTGGGAGATTGATGGTGGTGAAACGAAATGAAAAAGATCTTTTTGAGAAGTCAGTAAAAAAAAAAAAGAAAAGAAAAGTCAAAAGTTCAAAACTAAAAAAACGCCACGCTGGTATTCAACGTCTTATCGGAACGAAATATCTTACCCATACGTTACACCTCAATCTGAATTATTCATGTCGTCATTAATACTATCGTCTAGGTCGTTAAAATGTCAAAAAAAAACCCACCAGAGCTCGTTATCAGTAATAAAAGGTTGCGAATCTACTTTGCAAAAGAGCGATTGAACTGGACTCAGGTAATCCTGTCCTCAACCTGAGGTGAAACGCTGACTGTGATGCATGACTTGACGCTTTCCTCATCCTTCAAATCTACGGTTCCAAATCGACTGTACTTTCACACGATTCAATTATACAGTCAATATTGCGGCGCTCGGCTTTTCCACCGCAAAAAAAAAAATATTTGATGATATGAGAACCTTGTGTGACCCATTTATTTTGATTTGGGAAAACAATTGTATCTCATCCCTAATGCCTGTCGTGGGCAGGGGTTCATAAATCACCCGGGCCTGGCTGCCTCCGAATGTGTGATAGGTGCTGTAAACGCGCAGATATCAAAAAGATAGAAATCAACATAGATTATGTCACGTATTTATCAGTGATGAACAAAACAAAACAAAACAAAAAAAACGAAGCGGGATTGCTCATGTGCCACAGTCCCTCTTTGATATGTCTGCTGTATCAGGAGTCGCGCGCTCACTCCTCCACAGGATAATGCTTTATTATCAGGATAAATTCCTCAAAAGATCTTTGAAGTTACATTTCTCTGTAAAAGAGGCAAACGCGGTGTCACTCACTGTGTATGTTTTATGCAAAGCAGAAGAGAATAAGGGCACGAGCCTTAACACTGACGATAGATCAAACCGCCCTGTGTTACCAATACACTGCCTACTATTTCCTTGGTCTATTGTCTCTCCTTCCCATGAAAGAGAATTATAAAAAAGACATCCACCACTGCAAGAGAGAGGGAGGGAGAGAGAGAGAGAGAAAAAGGGAGCGCGAGAAAGTGAGAGAGCGCGGAGAGATAGTGTTTATTGCTTGTGGGAGGTGAATGATGGTGCAGCATAAAACCCCACCAAACTGAGCAGATGGAGCCTATGTGACAGTAAAACCCCAAACGTCCGCTGAAGGTTTTTACCAGTGACTTATGAAAGCTATCTGTCAAAACAAAGGCAAGCGTTAGCAGGATGATATGCTAATGAAGCGGCGTTGCTCCGGTGACAAATTACGCTCAAAAAGTAAATTGTGTCTCATAAGAACCCTCAGTGTGAGCAAGGACGGGCGGTGAGTGCGGGATTATTGGTCCAGGAAGTGACACGAGACAAGTGGTTAGCGTGTAATGGAATCTATAAATCCTCGCTTTTTTTTTTTTTTTTTGGGGGGGGGGCGACAAAAAAAGGGAACCGTCTCTATAAAAGAAAAAAAAACTCTTTCATAAATAACTGAACAAATGTACAGTGTCGTATTGTTAAACGCACTAAAAATCGATGATGATGAGAGGAGTCGTGCTGCATGTTCTACAGCCAGGCCCAGACTGATGCTGCGTGTTAGGAGATAAAAAAAAAAAACAAAACCTTACATTATTAAGCTGGACAGTGGGGTGAGTGCACCGGAAACTGATAAAGTAGAAAATTCTTTTCGAGTCCAGTCTATGACTGTCATTTCATACTTAAAGAATCTAAATGTTAACTCATTACTCATTTTTTTTTCTAATGACATGACAGTAGACGACTGAGACCAAAGGTTTTAAGAAAATAAATTAAGTTTCCAAGTGCTTCCTGTCACATGACATCATCCAGACAAATCCTTCCAGAAGAAGTCAGATTATTATGATTTTCAGTCCATGTATTTGTCTATATAACCATTCAAGTCTCTAGAATAATACCCCAAAAAAAGAATTTTGTACATGGGATAAATAGATTTTTGCTTATGGGCGCAACTATAATAGTCATTAAAATGCTGTTTTCTGCAAATAAAATAGTACAAAATGGAAAAAAATAGATATATAAGATTGTTAATTGATATAATTCTATGCATGAAAAATTTGAAAAAAATCTGGGCTTAAATGGGTTAAAAGTATAAAATGACATGTCAGACTTAGCGGTTAAAGACTAGCCCGGAAGAAATATCCGGCTCCCTGAAACAGAGGGGGCATTCGCGTCTGCAGCCAAGGCCTGCGACGGTATGAAAGGGCAAACCTGCAGGAGGGGTGGGGGGTGGGGGGGGGAGTTGTGACCGATTTATTGTCAATGTTTACATGCCAGGTGTCAATGGTGTCACAGATTGTCATCCCGGCGTTCTCAGCAAGACTTCTGCACGGTAAACAGACTTCAAAGGAGACAGCGCTGTGACACGTAGGCGTGCACGCGCAAAACGTGCACTTGGGTAGGCACGTGCATCAAAGTGCACGTTTTTTTCCCCTCCAACACGCTTGCGTGCACGCTGGTACATGCATGTGTTGTATGATATAATAAAGGTCTGCAGCGTATCCATTCATAAGACCTGTGTCAACATGAGGCATCAGGCTAACCTTTTGACACTTGATGCTTTACAGTGTTAATTTAGTGTTATCTTAATTTAGTTTACATTTCTACAAATGGTAACACTTAGTTTTAGGTGACACAGTGGTGCAGCAAGAAAGTTGCAGGTTCAAGACCTTGGTCTTCCTCCCACAGTCCAAAAACATACTGAGGTTAATTGCAAACTCTAAATTGCCCATAGGTGTGAGTGTGTGAGTGAATGGTGTGTGTGCCCCATGATTGGCTGGCGACCATCTGGGGTGTATCCCCGCCTCTCACCTGTAATGCGCTGGGATTGGCTCCAGCAGACCCCTGCGACCCTATTGAGGAATAAGCAGGTATAGAAAACAAATGAGTGAACATTTAGTTTTCATTTAGCATACATCAGTATGCATCCTGTCAGACCCATGGATGTATTAAAGAAACTGGACAGCGGACTAAAAAATGGCCGCCGTTCAAGTCAATGGAAGTTGCTCACCTGGCGCATGCACCCTAAAAGTTCCTGACGTTTTGGGTTGATTTCCACGTTGTAGCTTGCTCATCCCAAGCTGTGATGTCACACTGGGAATAGAGAGTTTTTCAGAGCTTTTCTGGCTGTTAGAAAAGTTTTTGACGGGTAAAGAGTCCACGACTTAAAAATATGGAATACAAATATAGGGCTTATAGCTGGGGGTGTTCTGTCAACAGTTTTATCATCCATATTTTAGCTTCTTTTACTATTGCGGTCGATGGGAAAAATGCTTTTTGGGTCACAAGGGATTTTTGTTGCAATACCACGAATGGCCACTGGGAAAAATTGGTGTGTGCCTGCTGAGAACCGGTACCATATCTAGGTTTTATAATACATCCATGATCAGGCCTGGGAAAGAAAAGATCCAGAATCATAAACCTTTAAATGGAGGATGAGGCCAATTGGGCCGAACCAATGCCTGCCACAGCATAGGGGGGTTCGAGGGGTTAAATTAGGGTTTTTTAGTCAGAGAGCCATTTTGTTTGAATTCAGGTCATGTTGAATTATATTTAGTTGATTTCTGTTATAGGCCTAGTTACAGTTTATCCTTTTGTAAGTCTTCTTTTTTTTGGGTTAGTAAAATTACATTTGAGCCAGTTTGTCCTGTGTTTTTGTGCCTCACTGCTTGGTCCCTTACAGTTTCCAACATGACAAAATAAACAGTTTCTTTTCTTTCAAATTATGCATGTGTACTATTTGTGGCTGAGCATGCTAGTATGCAGTATTTTTTACTGTGCACCATGCTGCATGCACTGGTTAATTGGAATGAACCTTTTTTAACCAATCCATTATTAGTAAGAGCGGATCATAAAGGGAAAATAAGACGATTATTCTCTTGTTGCCTCGTGGAGCTTTGTCTTCAAGTTCAGATTATATTATATTATTGTTTACACTGTGAAGCTGCTAATCTAAATAGGTGAAAGAGCAAATAAGACATTACATGGCATTGCGACAGTATTTAAATAATTAATACAATCAAACGCCTTCCAATGCGCTGGTGTCTTTGTGTGCTATAGGCCAAACGGTATTCCAATAGAATGCAATGTTTTATGAATCATGAAGCCGATAGCTACTGGTGAAATTTTCCACATCATAAAGAATCCGCTAATATATGCACAGCAGTTGAGAGGACAAAGCCAGGAAATTTTTTTTTTTTTTTTGGAAGAGCGGTAAAGGTTTGATGTTTGAGGGGGTTTGAAGGTTTGCGAATCTTAAAGGGAAAAAAAAGGAAATAAAATCTCTCATCTCCTATGCAGGCGGAGTGGATGCGCCTTAAGATACGCGTTTTGCTGAGCCACGGCGCAGCGGGTTGATTTCAAACCAGTTTTTTTAGCTGATCATAATATTTTATTAAAAGCATCGCAGTTCATTACGGCCTCGCCAACGTCGGGAGAAGAAAAAGGAGGAGGAAAAACATAAGGAAGAAGAAAATAAAGCTCTGTATCAGAAGCGACATCCGCCGAATTGGGGGAGAGTGAGCCTTTAATAGGAATCGAAATTTACACATTTACGATACAAACAAATAAACGCTTCCCCACGAGCTGCTGTAGCTGTCGGACTAAATGTATTATTGCTCTGATATTGCCTGGCCTGGGCTTTTACTCTTTTCCGTTTACAAATTGCATTGTGCATTTTACTCCTGCAGGTACGGCCTTTTCCATTCAGGGCCATAATTAGATGGACAAAGATGCGACGTGAATTCCGTTCTGAATCGTGCCCTTTTGTTTTTACAGACTCCGCTGGTCGGAATTCACCCCGCCGCGCCGCACCCCCTCGACCTACTCCTATGAGGCCGTGCATACCAAGGGGGGACGCTATCGTCGGCACGTCTTTAATATTTAATCATGATAACACAGCAGCAAATCACATCAGAGCCAGTGCATGCTAGATCATATTGTCTGATCCAATAGCATGCTCCTGTGTTGCTATCAATTACAACTTTGGCACCCAACTAATTTGTTTGAGGGCTGGATTGGTAATTTGATTTCGGGCTCACTCACTTGATTTCCCTTACCCATTAATTTCATTTGCACTTACCCATCAGCGGCACCAGCACATGTTGAGTCACTCACGTCCCAGAGCTCATCTTAGCCCAGTCTTATTAATACCACCGGTTGTGGCGAGCGCCAGCCCCGACACTCGCACAGCACGCCGCTCTTATTCCGAGCCATCACAGCCTGCATCTCTCCTTCAGTGGCTTGGAACCTCTTAACCTGTCCACTCTTCACCTCCACCAGCCGGCTCACGGCACCGCCGAATCTGAATTCAGAGCCACGCGCCGTTCTTTTCACAAGCCGCCTGCCAAATAACGCCAGCTTTAGCTCCCATTCCGGGCTTTAAAAAAAAAAAAAATCCTAATTAGAACTGGAGTCGTCGTTTTTAATTATTATTAGAACCGATACGAGACGTTTGTGAAAGAATAAGAAGCTATTTGTTTTTAAGGGTTAAGTAAAGAGGTGTTTTTCTGTTTATGGAAATGCGATGATCACAGAGATGAGCGGGAAGATAGTGTCACTGCCGTAATGAGTCTGTTTGAACCATCAAGATAATTTATTGTAAAAGCATATTTGTTTTGCAATTTGCATTCGGAGAAAACAGTGTATCCAATTAACCCTTTATCGCGCCGCCATCAGTGTAATCTGATGCTGTCTTTAGTTTACAGTGAGGGCCCGGGAAATGAATTATTTAGAATCAAAAAAAAAAAAAAGAAAAGAAAAGAGACTTTGATAGTTATGTTGATAAAGACTGAAACACACACACACAAAAGAAAAACTGCTTTAAATGAAATTCATGCAAATCTCATTTCTATTGATCAGCCCAGCTGAAAAGTGTCATGTGCAGCAGACTTGTGTTATTGTGATTTTAACGAGGATGAATGGCAGAGACACAGCGGCTCCCTCCGGGGAATCCTCCTCTCAATCGACTGGGTGTTACAAGGATGTCGCCTGTCGTGACGCTTAAACGAACTGGGCCGTGATTTGAGATCTTCTCTATATTTTATATTCCATGACACGGCTTTGAGTGAGTCATGTGCGGTTAGCTGTTCAGGGCAAATAAAAGAGGAAAAAAAAAGGAAAACCTGAAAATTATGAGGCGTTAGTCGCCCTTCGCCGGCCTTGGTGATGTCACTTGTTGCCTCTGAGGGGAAGTATTCTGTCTCAGTTAGCAGATCTGTCACCCCGGGCTTCTGGATTCCTGACTGAACGCTGCTGTTTTATGGCCCATGAGGTTTCTGTTCTTTGTGTGTTCTGGTGCCGTGCGGATCCAGTCAACTCAATCTTTAGTAGTGATGGGAAGTTAGGCTCGATTTAGTGAGTCGTATCATTCGGCTCCCAAACTGCTCTCCATTACCACTTTAAAACTTCTGCAATTCAGCCAAATTTAGCGCTGGTTTGATTTGTGATTTGTATTAAAACACTAAACCCTCTGGTTAAACATTTAAATACAAATGAAAACACTAAAACTACAGATTCAAAATTAAAATAAAAAAATTAAAACACTAAAACCACTAATTCTAACCTGAAATAAAACACTAAAACCACTGATTGTAAAATAATTTCTAATTTCCGATTCTAAAATAAAAGCGATAAAATGACTGACTTACAATGAAAATAAAAACTGATTCAAAATTAAAATAAAAATCAAAACCTTAAAACCACTGATTCAAAATCTAAATAAAACCACTAAAACAAAGAATTAAAAATAAAATAAAAACGCTAAAATCACTAATTCAAAATCAAAATAAAACCCTGGTTTAAAATTAAGCATAAAAAAAAAAAAAAAAAAAAGAACGGCTCTTTTGAACCAGCTCGTTCACAACCGACCCATCACTAATCTTTAGAAAAATCCACTGTGGTAAAAACAGACAACCTGTAGTCTATTTTTATTCTCCCCCCCCCAAAACAGACACATAACAAATAAAGTCAGTTGTGTGAAAGAGAAATAATGGAAAAAAGCAGTATCTCCTATGTTAGTATTGCTTTTCTTCTCCTCTGTGTTTAATGTTGCATACTGATGCGAGGCCTCAACAGGGGCTTTTTTGCATATTACTCTCCTGCAGAGTGTGTGACCCAATCACCAATTCCCCCTACTTCCCGCCACTCCCGGTAAATTATCGGCACCTATTTCGCGAATAAGAATCAACGAAAAAAAAAACACACACACGTGCGTCGTATAATAAGATGCAGTAATTAATGTCATCGATTCACAAATGTAAGGATACTGGCTGGGAGAAATGCGATTACTTTTATCACATTTCAAAACTTGGACTTAGTTTCAGAGGCCTGTAACTTAGTTAGCGTGTGACTGTGGAGAGAGCGAGAGGGCTGCTCTTGCTCTGTGATTGATGAGCGCACACCGGCAGGCTATTAAAAAAGCTGCAGCGTATTCCACAGACAATGGCAATAAACATATTCAGGCTTCTGAATTCAAAATGACTTATTTAGGGAAAAGAAAATGCTTTTTTTTTCTCCTCCTCCCCTGCACCAACCATAACCATAAACCTTGGATTAATGGGGAAATGCCTCATGCACATTTAAATATGCTACTACACAAACACGGCCTACAAAACACATAAAGACACGAACGTACGCACGTTTGCTTTGCTCCCCGTACACGAAAGTTACTTTTTTGTTGATCTCTATTACCATCAACAACAGCATAAGATAATCAGAACAATTCTATATATCAATCAGGCAGCAACGTCTATTTCTTTTCAGTTTATATGCTAAGCCAAGCTAAGCTAACGAAATGCAACTCCATATTTTCCACAGACGCAGCTCTTCTTATTTCCCCAAAATACCTTTTAACAGCACAAGATAATTAGAATAATTATATCAATCAGGCATGCTGTGTGTCTTAAAGCAACTTTTGTTTCTTTCCAGTTTATATGCTTAGCATAGCTAAGCTAACGAAATGCAACTCCATATTTTCCACAGATGTAACTCCTCTTATTTCCAAAAAGTAACTATTAACAACAGCATTATATAACCAGAACAATGCTATATATCAATTAGGGACATTGTACGTCTTAAGGCAACATCTATTTTTTTTCAGTTTATATGCTAAACCAAGCTAAGCTAACGAAATGCAACTCCATATTTTCCATGTACCTCTTCTTATTTCCCAAAAATAACCATCAACAACAGCTCAAGATAATCAAAATAATTCTATCTATCAATCAGGCATGTTATGCGTCTTAAAGCAACATCTGTTTCTTTCCAGTTTATATGCTAAGCCAAGCTAAGCTAACGAAATGCAACACCATACTTACCACAGAGACGTATCCTCTTATTTCCCAAAAATGTGTAAATCTTCCTTTAATACGGGGAGGGGGGATAAAAAAAACAAAAAATCCAATTTGCAAATATTAACCAACGACAAAATATCAGCTACAAACTCCTACTTTCAGATGATGAAAGAAATTATCTGGCAGTCGGTGCAGGCATCATACGTATCTGGGAATCTGAAAAGGTTATGATTAGAACAGTGTTCAGCAGAGCAGGATGAATAATAACCTCTTGTTCAAAGGAAATATCTTTGGAGATACAGCAGGTGATTAGCAATAACGTAGATGCTTTGCAAAATGAGCTGTTTGTTGTGGGTGGGGTGGTGGGGAGGTGGAGGGGATGAGACAGAAAAATCCACATTGTTTCAAATGGTTAATTCATAAATGTGCAGTTCGTGGTGATATCTCAAGAGATGACAGAGCACGTACATCTGCAAATTGTGGTAGATGAGAGTTTAATAGCAAAGTAATGAGTGTTTTGGCTCTAAATATAATGCGCTGCTCAAGTACAGTCAGAATCCTTCGATAAACATCTCATTTGATAAAGTTGTGCTGTTTGGTCTTGTCCCGGGGTTATATTGTCTCACCAAACACAGAAACACACTTAATGTACAAATAAAGAGTACCCCTCTGTGCAATATTAAACGACTCAATGTTGCATCATCTTACAATATTTGGAGTATTTTCATTGTAGATTATTTAACTTTACTTCTAATTAATAGCAATCAGACTAAATTGGAGGATACAGGCCTCAAAGTGCAACCTCAATGCAACAAAAGTGAGTGCACCTGTGACCAATGAAACAAGTGAGACACATGTGACTTCCAATTAAGACTAACTGCCTGAACAATGTAATAAAAGAAGAACCTGTGAAGGATTTTCTCAATTTCGGCCTACCGGGTTGTGTCTAATGACCCCGCGCGGTGACGAATCGCCTGAACTAATAAGAAACCAAACTATGAGACTTTATGAAGATGGGAGAGATACGCCACCATCAGATGGAACAGAAGCCAAAACCACAGTCGCAGCAGTGGTTAGGAAGAAAAAGAGGACACATGCTACCGATAAGAGAAAACAACAGTACGCATAATTTTGCTTTTTACGCATCCACGCCTTGTAACAAAGATCAACACATGCTTTTCTGTGGAAATTGGTGTTTCAGTGACTGCTCAGACAGTGCGAAGGACATGGCGTGAAGCCAAGCTCTATGGACGACGCCCAAGAAGGAAACCATTGCTTACAAAACGGTACAAAACTGCAAGATTAAACTTTGCCAAAAGAACATGAAAAAAAAAAGAAAGAATAAACTGGCAGCACATTCTTCGGTCAGAAGAAACCAAAGTAAATTGGTTTTGGATCAGATGGGGTCCAGCATGCTTTGGCGCCGACCCGGCCCCGGGTCCACGCTGTATAGTGCCAACCATGAAATATGGAGGCGGGAGTGTACTGACACAGGGGCGACAGGAGTGCAAATGATAAGGGAGAGAATATTATATAGTATAAATGGCACTATGAGTGCAAGCGTATACCAAAATGCTGAATAAAAAGAGGAGTCCCAGTCTCAGGCAGGTTGGCAAGAAAAGGGATTTTTCCAACAAATAATCCCAAACACAAAAAAAAAAAAAAGAAGAAAAACTGGCCAAGTAAGTCCCCTGACGGGAGTCTAATTGAACCCCTTTGGAAAACCCCTCCAGCAAAGAGCAGCTGAAAAGAATCATCAGCGAAGAATGATGGAACATCTCTGCACAGATTTTGGGCGAGACGGGCATCATCCATGCCCAGGAGGACGGAATGTGTCATTAAAAAATAAAAGGTGAGCATACCGAATATTGAAAAAATAAAGGAACGGGGGTATCAATAATGAAGCTTTTTTTTGCAAGTTCGTATTTAAATAATGGACTTTTCATGATAGTTTAATGAGTCAAGCTTTTTGGGCTTTTTTTAAATTAATTGGCTTAATTCTGCTTTGCAATTTGCATGAAATGGATTTGTAATTACGTAACATTTACTGACACTGACCTGTGGTTTTGTTATATGCTGCTATGCATATATATATATATAAAAGTGTGTGTGCATATGCTGCTCGTATGTGCGCTGATGGTAGGTACAGGTGCTCCATTATTCAAAGTATCTCCTTGGGCTTTAAAGCTTCTGACAGAGAAACTAGACAAGGTTTCTCCCTCTCTTCAGCGGCCCCTCCCAACCGCAGAAATATTACCAGAGCCTCCCCGGGGAGTAGGAGAGGGGAAACGTGATCTGGAAGAGAGGGGCGAATCCACCACAACAACAGCTGTTTCCAAATCACAACAACCTGGGGATGGGTTATGGGTTATATTTTATGGGCGGAGAGGGACCGCGGATGTTCATTTATTTATCTCCACAGTCAGCATTGAGGTGTGTGTATATGTGTGTGTGTGCGCGTCGTAGCTCACTTTTTACATACACAGGAAAACGCCTAAGGTCACTCGTCACTGAGTGCTGAGACCTGTAACGCCACAGCCCCGTGCCGCGCCACGCCACGCGTGCACGAACGATGAATATGTAAAGGCGATCAATCCCGCGCGTCAAAACGTATTATGTATGGAACACAGGAAAATCATATCGGGTTGGTCGGATGCCATTTACTTTCCTCTTCACTCGCTTTCATAGTCGCCACTTCTCCATGGGTACAATTACGGTGAGAGCAATTGCATATTTCAAGTATGCAAATATTGATACTGTGTGGCCACAAACGGCGTATGTATGGGGGGGTGGGATATGTAGGCCTGTAGCGCAGTAATCCTTTAGAAGTGTCGTATATCGGCGCAATTTCAAATCTAAATTAGCCCGCTTGTGCATTTTTAACGTGCACGCTCTCACACACATACACACACACACACACACACACACACAGGGATCTAAATTAGCTTAATGGTTCTCAGCAGACCTAACACCAAACACACATGCCTCTG
This sequence comes from Lepturacanthus savala, assembly GCA_030544235.1. NCBI lineage: Eukaryota > Metazoa > Chordata > Actinopteri > Scombriformes > Trichiuridae > Lepturacanthus > Lepturacanthus savala. The sequence continues at coordinate 6,712,126 of CM060476.1, read as the reverse complement.
GCGGGGTAAATGGCGGGGCATGCATCAGAGCTGAATACAAACCCGGCCATTAGCAGCTGGAGCGGGCCAATCTACGGCCTAATGACCTTGGACATGTGTCGGTGCCGACTCTCTCCTTCACTGTACAAGCTGTTATTAATTTAGTTATCTCCTATTTTACATGCACATACATACGGTTCCCCTTTAGTGGGCCAAACCCGGGAACGGCGCCAATAAATCACCAGGGAGAAACCAGCAGGATCAGGCTGGGGGGAGGTGAGAAGTGATTATTATTAGACAAATATACGTTTTGGGGGAAACATAACGCTGCCGATCGCGAGCAGTCACTTCGCTGGTTGAAACCATCCGATGCTTTTCAATGATTTGCTTGTCACCGACTGTCATTCGTTCACTGCAGTAGCATTGCCACGCATGTGTTCAGTACATTCACTCAAGTACTGCACGCAAATACTGTTTTGAGGTACTTTTACTTCACTTCCACATTTCAGAGGGAAATTGTACTTCCTACTCCACTACATTAATTTGATGGATTGTTACATTTCACATAAAAAAAATGCATGCGATGATATATAATAAGGTTATAAAATACAAATAATTGCTTAAGATTTTGAGAGAAAAGCCTGAAGATTGATTCAAACTTTGTGTGGCAGTACTATTTTTCCCCCACATTTCTTTTGCTTTTTTTAACAAAACAAGTACTTTTAATTTCAGTACCTTGAATAAATGTAGCTGATAATATGTGTGTGTTTTTATTTAAGTAGGATTTTAAATGCAGATATTCTATAGTAATGGAGTACTTTTACACTATTGTTGAAAAGTTTGGGATCACTTACAAATTTTCCGATTTTTGAAAAAAAAAAAAGCATTTTTTTTTCCAATGAAGATAACTTTAAACTAACCAGAAATACACTCACATACACATTGCTAATGTGGTAAATGACTATTCTTGCTGCAAATGTCTGGTTTTTGGTGCATCAATATCTACATAGGTGTATAGAGGCCCCATTTCCAGCAACTATCAGTCCAGTGTTCTAATGGTACAATGGGTTTGCTCATTGCATCAGAAGGCTAATGGATGATTGGAAAACACTTGATGCTATCATGTTAGCGCAGCTGGTTAGAGAAGGGATTCCATTTGTATTTGTACATTGTGGTATCTAAATAGTTCTTCCAGCAGTGCGGTTCAGCAGGTATATCATTAAAGGAAGGCATGGATATGGCTCTGCAGTAGTATGATGCCCGTTCAAACTGTTACAAATCTAAACCTACTACACTGCTGCTTGTAAAGTTATTAGCTCAGCAGCATCTCGCAACAGAGTTCACTTCATGATTGATTCTGTGGTTCACACAATTGTCAGTTTGCTATTTTTTTTTTTTTTCAAACCAAGCAGCACTGTTCCAGGGATGAACACACAATGGTGCCGCCAGTCACGATGAACTCTGAGCGGCACAGTTAAGAGCTACAATAAAGGTGATTCAGTAGGCGTCACTTCGGTAAATTCACTTCAGACTTAACAAAGACTTTTTTTGTGTGTGCGTGTGTGTATGATCTGAACCCAACAGATTGGAATGATGCATCCTCATATAATGAGGAAAGGTTTATATGGAATGTAGATGCGAACCGTTCTCGCAACAAAACCACAGTGCTGTGTCGAAGCAATTTAAAGTGCCTGAATGATCGTCTGGGTTAAGTTTTAAAACAAAAACGCAGACTTAAAGACAAGACAGGGTGACTTTTTTACAGATAACTAACAAAAACTACGTCTGCAAAAGTGTTTCCTAAAGTAATTAATTAAAGTACAACCCGAGTTCTTTTTGTACCAAGGTTCCTATATGAGAAGACAAAGGAGAAAACGTACAAATGTCACGGCGCCTGTTAAGTTGTAGTTTATTCTATTAATTCTTTATTAAAGACAACGTGTTTCCCCCACAGATTGAATTCATAACTCTCATTATAATTGTGAAACCTGCCAAGTCTCCCCGGTTGCCAAAACACCCCGCCATGATTGATTCCTAAAACCTGGTGTGTATCAGGAGGACTATTTCTCTCCCCCCTTTTCGAACCTCAGCTGTTTAAACCTCAGTCGGGGCTGCCGGCTTTGATTCCAACCTACATTGACAGATCAGGATAACGACGGTTTCCAACATTTGGAGACTGCCGTTTGTTGCTGTTCTTGCCGTATTTGAAGACGTTTTCTGGTTGAGAGATCTTAGAATTGTGGCGAACAACAACTTTTCCACTGGGGGGGGATTCTCCGCCGTTCTTTTTCCCCCCATGATGCGGGCCTTTCTTGCTCTTATTACCCTTTTTTTGTTGTTTTTCTCTGTGTTTTCGCTGCGCTCCACCATCTGTCTGTCCTGCGCTTGTTAAAATGGGTTTCGCCCGTTCACAGCACCCTCTCATGTCTCGGCTTCACCCCTGGCTCTTTAAGCCGTGTTTCACCGCACGGTGCCGGCTCAGCTCGGCTCGACGCTTTCTCGCCTTTGCTACCGGGTACTTTTCTGGATTTTTTTTGTTTGTCCTCTGCAGGTAATGCAATGGGGGCGGGTTTTGAAGACAAGGACACAGTGCTGCTTCAACTTGTGTACTGCTTCATTCATAAAACAAGAAGCTTTTGTAGTATTGATTTAGGACCAGAATGGGACAAGCTTCATGAGTCATTAGGAAAAAAAAGATGAGAGGAAAAAGAGAGAGTGACACCGAGTGAGAGAAAGAGAGAGAGAGAGTGGCAGTGGTCAAGCAAGGAGAGGGAGAGGTGGTAAATGGAAGCAAGTGAATGAGAGAGATGAATCAAATGTTACCGATGGTTACGCATTAAACCACAAATAAATAACCACAAACCAGCTCAGCGGATGATTCGCCGTGGAAATAAGATTGGCCTCATGCACCTCTTGCATGTTGTGCAAGATTCACATATCAAGATTCAAAAGCTTTAAGGTCACTGCATTTGCACAAGGACACACACACACACACACATGAAAATTCTTGGGCTTTGAGGCTCCATTACAGTCGTGGTTCAGAAAAAAAAAGTGTAAGAAGAGAAAATAAGTAGTAAACTATAAAATAAAAAATAAGGCATACAATAATAAATAACAGGCGTATGACTGTAAAACAGAATATAAAAGCAACGGAGAGTGTAAAAATAATGCAGTAAAATAAAAAAAAAAGCAATAAGGTGCACAGCAATAAAGAGTGAAAGCATTAAGGTGCAAAACTTGAATATCGCGCACGGGTTAAATCGCACCTGTCAAGTGATGATTCTAATGATGGCTCGCTCTGGCCAATCAGGGTTCTGCTGTGTTTCCATGTCACATTTTAGTTCAGCTCGCTTAGCGACAACGCTACAGGTCCGTGCCGCCATCCACAGCTATTGCCTGACGGAAGAGCCCGAAAATCGAATTGAGCTGTGAGAAAACAGCCGGCGCCTCCAAAATCCACACAATGCTATGAAAGTATGAGTCAATCCAGCACTTGGATGCGTGTCAAACAATAGCAGCGCACCAGCGTGATTTGCTCCGTGCACAAATCTCAACAATCTCCTGGCATTGTTAAGGGAAGACAGAGAAGGCAAGAGACAGACATGGAGAAAATATCCTATTCATCTACAGGATATTTGCTGCGAGGCACCGGCTCATGATGCCAATGATGTAACCCCCTGTGCTAGTATGAGCAAGTGCCACAATAAATTACTTCACATCATCCCATGCTCTTATCTGATGACGGCTGCTCTATGTGGGCCGTGTGATTTCAGGCTTAAGATTTTGTTGTTGTGGCAGTGGTGGCATGCTGATGAAGAGAGCGTGAGGGGGAGAGAAGAATCAGAGAACAAAACTGTGAACAAGACTGGTTTTATGACTAATTGTACAGAGTTTATCATTCATGCAGAGGACAGACAGAGACCCCATCATTCTTCTTGAGTAGTCACATAATACTATTGTTAAAATAACACAAACTTTAGGCTTGTTCGCAATGTTTTGGTCAAATCATTTCAACGTAAATCGCTATATTACAACATTACTGGATTTAAAATGTAAGGCATTACGCTACTATTGCATTACTTTTGGTTACTCTCACCCATAATAACTGGAAATAGGGATTTGGCGGTGTAAGAATAGTTCACCTTTGTCGTTATTGCTGTGAGATGCAACAGGGATCTTGCTGACAAGTTTTCAAAAAGCTGGTGATTCCACTGTTGAAAGTGGTTTTCATGTCTTCAGCAACAAAGTCTCCTAACCTCTTGATGCTGAAGAATCTCAGAGCAGGAGAACGTTCATTTTGCCTGTTTTGTGGTTTTATCTCCACTCTCGTGCTCCGCTTGCTTCCTTGTTAACGTCATGTTACCATGGCACCTCTGTAAATGTTAAATTAGCGGCGTTGTTTCGGGAAGTGGACGGTTCTTTAGGTGTAGAACACAAAATGCTTTCGACTATGATGTTCTTCAGATCCATCTGGAGAATGCGACAATTCACTGCTGCTGATCTTGCGGTGATTTTTGCGAATTTGTATGAAGAAAAGCAGAAAGAGACCATTTCAATCCAGGCATTATAATGTGCGTTACTGACATTTGTGCAGAGTAAAATAATACCATTTTTTTCCCATGTAATGCCTCACATTACTGCGTTACAGCAAAAATCAGTGCATTACAGTAATTTAATACTTTATAATGCCTGTATATTAATGGCACACAATCACTGTTCACACTTCAACTCATCTTAACAGTAAATATGCAGATATTTACTGCGATATCAACTAAAAACAATACAACTGCAACCACTAGATTCTTCCCTCTTCGTTTCTTTATAGAAGGCCTTTTTCCCTCAGTATTCAAGCTTGATTAGGGAAATGGCAGCAATTTTCTTGCATCCACGCTGAGCTGGCAACAGATAAGAGGAACGAGTGGGCACCGTGGCATACCTGTTGCTTGGCGGGCCAGTGGGTTGACATTTCCACAATGCGGATCCGTTGGCAAAAACAGCGTCATGATTATGATCGGCCGGGGGACCGGTGTGAGATAATTGAGCAAACGCGCGTACAACTGCTAAAAATAACGAAACTGGGGCTTTGAATTATTCGTTTGATGGCAGAATAGGAAATCTGCATTTCCATAAGCAGGAGAGAGAGAGAGAAGTGGGAGTGACGGTATTAAATGGTTACTCTCAAGTATCAGCTGTTGTCTGGCTGCCAGCAAAAACTTTGCCAAAGAGATGTGGGCGCAGACAGCACCTTCCATCTCCGTCACCTCCAATAAATGCACAATGAGATCCTCCCGGACGATTTAACAATGAGGCTTTGCTAAACTTATCAATTTGGCTGCTTATTGTCAGTCGTCATTCCTCATTAACCTTAAACGTATCGCTAATATCACATCACAGATTAATGTGAAATTCAGCAATGTAAACAGATGTTTTACCGAATAACTTCATTTACCAGCAGCTACTCACTTGTTTATATGAAAACCTAACTTGAATGAGACAGTGACAAATAGATCGTGAGGAAACGGAAAAAGTCATTCATTTAGCATTATCCCATTAACATTACAGGGTGTATTTACTTCAATTAAACATACACCATAAGATGGACAACTGAAAATATAGAATTGAATCAAATACAATAAATAGGAGGTTTCAGGCTTCATGGGGTTTAAAAATCAGGTTTATCACATTGAGCTTCTCTGTTAAAGGTCCCATATTTGCCAATTTTCCTTTAGTTGTGATATATCTAACAATACATATTTATGGTTTGAAGAATCCAAAATCACTGCACAATAGTTTTACTGGAACTCTAAAAGAACAAGGTGTTTTGCATCTCCCATTAATATTAGTGAGCATCTGATTTAAATGGATGCGAATGGTGGTGGGCGGACACTGTATAGTTGTGACATCACAACATCACAGCAGTCCTGGCGGCTTGTTTAAAAGGCACAGTTTCTGAATGCAGCCTGTGTGAATTTCGCTGGGGACTGAGCAATTTTGAAACAAAATCAAGTAAAATCATCTCACTTTCTACCATATGGGACTTTTAATGTCTCAAAGATAAATTGCTAAGAAGTAAAAACATCTCCCTTCTTGCAAAAATGGGAAAATGTCATCAGATGAGACATGGCTGCTTTTGACACTGCACATTCACGATGAGCCGTAATAAATGAACTCCCACTATTTACAAAAACGTACACCCACCTTCAATCAAACCCGTCGCCTGTATATAATAGACAAAAAGCAGTCGACGCATACCTCAATCTGTTTTCTGTTTGCTGCTTGTTTCATCTCCAGCTACAGCCTGTTTACTGACCTGGCAACATGTCATGTTGTGTCAAGTCCTCAGTCCTAAGAAGACTCGCTGAACAGAAAGGTCAGAAAAGCATGCTCATAAAGAGATGTGGACAGCTTTTGGCCCATGGCTTCGCTTTAATCAGAGCCAAATGCAGTTGCAGTCCAGAAAAAAAGAAAAAAAAAAAAACACTTCTATTTTACTCAAGCAACAGTGCACACTGGGCTCTGAGTAAGACCTGTAGGATTTGTGGCATTGGGGGCATTGACTAAGAAATCGCAACATTTCCTCCAGAGGTATGAAGGTTGCATGTGTGTCTCTTCCTGCGTGTGTGATTGTGTGTGTGTGTGCAGGCTGTCCTTGTGGCGAGTCGGTGCCCCGGGCTGTTTTTTTTCCTCCCCCCGACTTTGTCAGAAACATGTGGCATGAAGCAATACACCTGCAAGTCATGGTTTTATGTCATCGGTGGCGTGTGCAGTTAACCATATTAATTTACTATCTTAAAAAAAAGAATAAACCAACCCCTCCCTTTATTCAGAATGACTGCGATAACGCCCCATGAGACGTGCGTGCGACTGTTATTATCGTTTTCTCGCCTAATTGCACAGAGGAGGGCGTTTTTCTTGCATCGGTGCTTTTATGGCAACAAATGCATCTGGTGAGATTGTACGTTTCGGGAAAGGAAAAGCGACGTGGTGTGTGAGCGGCGAGCACCCATTTGAAAGCTCTTCCCTCATGTTGAGAGACAGCCCGCATCGCTCCGAATTGCTGACGAGTTTATTTTTAGCGAAGGGGCTGCCCCGGTGTCTGGTTTTCATGTGGGATTGACAGAAATTATAGAGCAGATTTCCCAGTTAATATTTTGTACAGCAAGCCTTCCTGCGCCGTAATTAACCAATTAACAAGCAACACGCCGCACCAACGCCGCACCTTGATTCAGTTTGCAATCAGGAATGCTCGTCTGCAAAGTTTTAATTGTGCCCAAGGCAATAACTTACTGTTTGTAATCACATTCTCTTCCCCCCCACTATATTGCACCATGGTGCGTTTGGGAGGGAAAAAACTTACTGGCGCAAGCTAATTCGGCAAACCTCCATGTTGGAGGTGAGTGCAGTGCACATTACCAGCAGTGCTTAGGGTTTTGCTGAACAACAGAATGAGAGTTAATATGCTCTCCAAATTATTTACACATGGTGCATTTATAGCCTCCGATGAGCGGTGAGAGGCAGGCAGGCAGGAGAGAATTCACTCAGCATGTTTCTCCTTACGGTTAGTGTCGAGACCACAGAATGCGGACACATGCAAACAAGAAACACCCGCCCCCCCCCGGTCCCACGTTTCTAGATGAGCTATTAGGTTCGTACTTTGCGTTTGAACAGAGTTTTAAAAGGAGGCAACATTACAGGTTTCGACTCCGGAAAACCCGCGCTCTCCGCTCGCATGGTACAGGCGAGCCCTGTGCCAGAACCAATCATCGTTCAGCATTCAGACATGGTGCATGGACTAGATGAATCACTAAGCTGTCATGTGTCTGTTTCACATTCTGACTGTGGGAAAGTAAATTATAGGTGACTTAATGTTCCCCACCCCCCCTTCTTTCTGGTGCACTGCCAGGTCATACACCGAGCTAAAAGGCAAAAGAAATGCTCTGTCAGATGGAAGATGCCACTAATTGTTCTGCTCAAATCCCTCCATTTTCTCGAGGAGACCACAAGCCACCCACCACTTTTTAAAAATACATGGTTGATGCGATTTGGCTACAATAGACTTCAAGCAATTACAAGATTCATGCATTCTGATGACAGACAGAGGAGAGACTGGGATTAGCGCTGCGCTCTTTATGTTACATACACAGACCCCAACTGCAAAAACACAAACAATCTAGGGCAGCTATTCCAAATCCAATTGTTGTGAACATGAAGCCAGCTAGTTTCAGGCAGTGGGGTGAGTTTGGCCCACACATACCAATTAGGCCCGTTTCCAAAGCAATACTGCACAATGCTGCCCAGAGGACTGCAGCAGAACAAGACTTTGATTTCCCTCAATGTGATAGTAATTTTATATTCCTCTGAAAAAGCAACATGGCTACTGTGGGTTGAGTCCCGAGAAGAGCAATGAGGAGCAATTTACAACAAGATGCTTGTTGTTTGGTCATTTACATAACAATTTCTTAAATAAATATGCAAATAGGCCCTGAGTAATTCAATGCAGAGGCATCGGAAGGCATCAGCCTCTGATACAACCTCAGACCATCGGAGAAAGCGGCTCTGATTGGATGCGTGGCTCCCCTCGGTAGATTCGTTAACCGCGCACATTTGATCAGTTATTGTCTCTCGCTTCTCCCACACGTCTGAGAGTAATCCTCACATCTGGGATCAAAAATCAAGGCCATAACTGAGTATGCAGCCTGTGGTCTTCACGCCGACTAAACGCTGTTGAGCCCCAGTCCCAACACAGCACATCAGACAGATTGAGGAATAGAGAGGGAGGAGGCATATAATGAGAGCCAGGAGAATTACTACACTCTATTTATAGGGAGTGCAGGATTGTTTACCCTCTTTCTTAGCTATTTATTTTGATGGGTGGTGAGCTGCTAATGAGATGAGATATCTGTTCTTGGCCATATAATCGTACTACCTTCCATCTCTAACCATATGTTGGAATTTACCTGCGAGAGCCTAAGGTCTTTAAAGCCTGCGAGTCATTCCCCCCGAGTGATTCGTCTGTCTTTCTCACACACTTCCTGCTGTAAAACACAATCATAGTTTCGGTGTTGGGAGTTGCAGCTTCAAGACAGTCTATTGAGTCGGGTGGTACTTATTTCCGTGTGAGATGGTGTGGGAGAACCTATTGTTGGAATAAATCTTCACCCTCTCATTTGAATCACCGGGAATGCTTGATCATTCATCACAGGGGAGGGGAGAAACCAAAGTACCCCAAAGAGAGCAGAGGTGTTACTGCATGGAGGCGGCCATATTAGCAGAGATATCCTTCAGGATTATGTGCCCCTTCAACCCAGGCAGGAATTTGTCAGCAGAAGTGCAGATATGGCTCTATCAATAATCCATGGCATTGTGTATTTCCCAACTGATGCCATTATACTGCAAGGGGATGACAGCACTCACCAACTCCATCATCTTATCCACAGGGACCAGGATCTCATAAAGCGCTCTCAACATAGACATCTCATATAACGGGTAATAACTCCAGCCAGTTAATACAGGGGAATTATCAGGGAGAGGAGCGATGAACCCAGCGAAAAACTGGGGCGGCCACTGCTGTATTATGGTCATGGAGCGAGGAGAGCGCAAGGGAGGGTGTGGGAGGGATGAAAAGAGAGGTAGGAAATAGAGAGGGGCACCGAGAGCTTGCGAGATAAGAGGGGGAGAGTTTTGTGAAAGATAAGAGACAGAGGAGTAGAGCAAAGTGAAAGGGAGTTGAGCTTGTCACATGAAACATATGAGCAAAGGTTAGAGTAGGAGAAATGAAGAAAAGTAAGAGACAAATGAGGTAATGATTTAACAAAAGGCATTTTGTTAAAAAGTTACTGCACACTCCTGAAAATAAGGCTCTATTATACCCCACAAAAGAAGATATCTTTGTCAAAGACTCTGTAATAAAGGGCTTAAACTAGTAATCTCCCTAATCCAAATCAAAGCTTCTTGTAATTCTTTTCATTACAGTATCAATTTGAGATGGCTATACTGTACATGGTGCATACATAAAGAGATTAACTCCCTGAAACCTCCAGTGCTATGTCGGTCAAAACGCAGCTCCTGTCAGCAGCACTGCTGGCTAGCAAGCTGGTGGTGGAAGCCAACGAAAGCATGATTAGCTGTACACAAGTTATTGGAACTTTTGTCATGTTCAGACTTCTGCTCTTAAGTCCAGTTGAACTGGAGTCTGGTTCATATTACACATTGGTACGATTCGCTTGGGCACATCGAAACACATTGATTGTAATAGGGTGCCGACCAAAACCCTTTGACCATCCGGTCCAAACAAATTCTGGAACAGTTACTTTGCAAACAGTATCTGAGTTCTAAGCAACCAACCATAAAGCAAGCGCTATGTGATTGATTAATTGATTATTGAAGAATTAATTGACGTCCAACCTGGAATAGTAATATAGTAGTGGTCTCCTAGGGTCCCCACAAACCCAAGACGTGACGTAGGACCTGTATAGGTTTTGATCCAGGTTTTAGACATTCAATCAGGTCTGGGTACGGTCCTGTTCTAAGCTTGCGGGTCCTGTCCGCAAAAAATTATGTGCAATACCCAACTGGATCCAAGAAGACTTTTACACTGACCATGATGGAAGTGCTGCTGCTGTGTGTGAGTATTGTAAAATCAAAGAGGTCCCAGAAGGCACAGATGATAGCAAATTAGCAATGCTTGGGTTAGCAGCCGTGGCAACGAATGAGCCATCATTATCCTGCTACTACTGTAATTGGTCTGTCTGTCTCACTTGTGTCTTATTATATTTAAGAAAAAAGAAACTTGTTAGGATGGACAACAGGCATGGCGTTAAGCTAAGCGTTGTTTTTTTTTTTTTTACTATAGTACAGGTATAATGCACACATAATAGGCCTATACATGTAATACATTTTTTTTATTATAAACTGATAATCTTGATGGATGAAGGTTGTTTTTTGTCCATCTACAATGTCAAGGTCTGTAGTTGAGGCCAATGTATTTTGATCCCCTCCATGCCAACGCCCTAGCAGACTTGAGGTAATGACGCCAATCACCTCACAGTATGTGCTACTAAAGTCCGCAAAGAGCTTAGTCCGCAAATCCTGAGAATGGAAATTTGGATTGGGCCCATATCTCATTTTAGCGGGGTAACTTTGACATGCTCCAAAGTGCGTAGCATGGAGAGTCTCATATGAGGCTGTTATGGCGAAATGGGTTGACTACCCAGAGATTTGCCATTGTGATTTATGGCTATAAAGTTAGAAGTGCCCAAGAGGCACTTTGTTCTAGTTATATATATATATATATATATATATATATATATATATATATATATATATATATATATATATATGTTCTAAAGGACAAACAGTCAAAGTTATCTTTATTATATGAGATCAAACAAATCTGCAAAGCTGATTCTAGACAAGTCGTGATTGTCATTCGTCACCATGACAGCAAGTGGATTTTTGAGATGAAATCACAAGTGGATTAGCCACACTGTTTCAATCAGCAAGAGGATGGATTGTATGGGTCACAGCCAAGCACCGGCGAGAAGGCTTCTAACAGGACATTAGGGGAGTTAATTGTTAATATCAATCAGCTGCAAAATCGGTGCTGATTGGGTCTGTGTTACCTTTTGGAACTGTGAAGACCTCTAGAATAACTTACATTGCTTTGTTTCATATTTTCCTTCTTCCTGTATACATTTTGGGGAAAAAAAACACCAAGTTTACCAACCAACCAGCAAACCAGCACTCTTGCTATCAAGTCTGAGGACCAGTATTGCAGAAAATGTAAAACTGAAAAACTAATTGTAATATCAGGCATATCACACAGGGGTTGACTGGTAAATCTCTTTGGTAGTCATTTATCTGGTTGGCAATATTGTCCTCTAAAGAGTCAGGGTCTTCATTTTTAAACATGAAAGACATGTTTTCAAAGCCATAGTTTGACATTTTTAGAGAATACGTTGATATGCTTTCTTGCCAAGAGTTAGATGAGACAATTGGTACCACTCTCATGTTTGGATGCCTAATATGATGCTACCGCCAACAGCCGGTTAGCTTAGCATACAAACTAGAACCAGGGGGAAACAGCTAGCCTTGGCATCGCTTCGTCTGGCTACGAAACAGTCTGGCAAACACAAAAGAAACACATCCTGCCTAGTTCTAAATTTCTTTTTCTAACAGGGAGCATAACTGTTCTTTGACTCCTTGGTGTATGCTTGGTTAGCAAGCAAGTTGTTTACATACAATATTAGTCCATTTTTACCTCTATTGTGCCGCAGCAGCCTGAAACTCACATCAGGTGGTAATTGGAACTGGATCTAGAGAAAACATTTTTCTGAAGCCCAACATTGCTTGAAACAATTGTAAAGTAAAACTGGATAATCAGCTGACACATGTGGAGTCCAAAATCTCTCCCTTACTCACTCTGTCACATGCCCTACATCTTTTGTGCAAGTACTAAATTGGGATTTTGGACAGTTATGAATCACCATCATTTTTCAAACTGTACAGTGTACTAGGTAGTATATATGGAGGGATTTCAAAGGGAGCCATAGCGTCTATTCTATGCTGTTGCTCTTGGTACTCGTTTCACATGTGGCTGTCTGAACGCAAGTGCACTCTCATCCAACTGCTTGGACAGTTGTGCCACCCTTGTCATCTTTGTTCTGTGTCTGCCTGTCCATTAAATTTTAAGCAACCAATAATAAGCATCTGGCTCCAACCCTTTGTCAGGCCTTTTAGTCTTAAATGTGGGTGGGTGCCAACCACCAGTGCTATTAGCAGGGAGAGGCACAGGAGGGGGAAAATAAATATATAATATCGCCACCCACCAAGCAAAGATATTCAGTGTTTGCATTTCAGGGGACAATAAAGAGGGCCATCTGTTCCTGTCATTTGTGCTTTATTGTTTTCCTCGGCGGGCCACTCACTTTGAAACACCACATCAAGCCCTCCCTACCTCACATTCTCCATACTCCATACCCCCTGACATACACCAACTACAGTCAAACCGTGTGTACACATGCTCCACCACACGCCAGCACACACGCATCACTCTCACCCTTAAACTTGTACAGCTGTGACACAAGCAATGGGCTCAAAGGGCTTGTGCATTTTGGATCTTTGGTAGAAAAGCATGGCAACAAAAAGAGAAGATGCTGAGGGGGGCATGGCTTTGAATAAATTCTCTGTCCTTGTCCCCATGTTGGCACCAATAGTAGTACGACAAACATTGCCAAATGTTTTTCTTTCATTCCTGTAGCTGGATCATGATGGAGGAGAGGAGAGGAGAGGAAAGGAGTAAACATGGGATACAAAACACACTTTTCTTCTTCTGGCATTGGGTGGAGGTTTACCAAGGAGAAAGTCTGCGATATTGGCTTAGTAAATGAACGGCTCCTGAGGGACATATTTGCCGAGCTCCTAGTTCCCCTAATACCATGAAGGGCCTGGAAGCTGGACAGGGTGTGACTCAAACTGGTGACAACCTGGAGTGGTGCAGGATGGAAGCCATTTTATTCCATTTTATGAATTAGCTAGCTCAAGAAAATGGTCGTCATCCAGCTAGGACATTTGACAAAAATTTCCCTGGAGTCTCAGCTTGTTGCCTGGCAACTGGTTATCATCAAGAAATAGTTTGGCAACTAACTTATCCTAAAACTTTTTTCATAAGGTTAGGTTGAGAGGGATTTGTAGGTATTTTTTAAAACCTTTTGACAGACCTAGGCTATCTGTTCCCTCTACCCGATTCTATATGCTAAGCTAACTGGCTTCTGGCAGTAGCTATGTATTAACCATAGATAGGAAATAGGTTTTGGCCTTCTCAAGGGAACTTTCAACAAGAAGACTGAAAAGCTTATTTCACCTATATACCAAACAATTCCTTTAACATTAAGAAAAGCTGATATTGTTTACTGTGATACTAGTGACATTCAACAATGACTGGCATTCAGGACAAGGAGAGCACACTACAATTCCCTATAATGTTTTATAATCATTAATTTGCCATAGATATACACTCTAATTCATATAACCTGATCTAATGCTTTTAAGACTGACATTTTAGAAATTGCAATAGAACTGCCATGGAGGCTAAACATAATATCCCACAAACACTACGAGGAATGTTTTCTCACCAGTGATCTGACTGAATGCACGATTTGCAGGTGCTTTTCCATCACAGTCAGCAAGGTTAAACTCCAGAGAAATTAAACAAATTGCTCCTCTAATGCAGAGTAAAACAAATGGAGAACTTTAGTGCACATGTGGAACCCTCTTGGGTTCTAATTATGTAAAACTACAGACATCAGAAGGCACTGAATTCTTTAATGAGCACTTGAGAGAACAAAGGGAATTTAAGTGCATGTTAATAAGAGAGGCAAGACAACAGGAGGAGGCAAAACGCCACAGAAAGAATCACTACACATTAAACGGGGGCATTTGCTGTCTTACCACCAACCAGCAGCTTCCGACATTGACGCCGGGTACCGCAGAATAGTTAAGAGGAATCCATTCCTCACTGTGGTTTGTGGCAGCTAAAATGAGCGCACGGCTCATGTGTTAAGAGGTTCTCCATGGAAACAACATACATTAAATTGAGATGAATTGAGTGTCAGGGAATTGAGATTTTTGTCATTAGCGCCGGAGAGGATGAGCCGGTCGGGGACGGTTAACTCCGCAAACCCGCAATCAGTGAATTGACGATTTCACCCTGACCAGTGATTCCTGTAGCTAAAACCGTTCATGTTAAATTCTTTTGTCAAATCCTGGGGCTTCCGCGGCGCCACAGGCGCAGTAGCGTTTGGGTTCGTTCGATAACAAACAAAGCGGACTGTGTTCGGGAAGTTGTGTTCCACTTCGCTGGTTGGTAGGCTGGCCAATTAGCATTGACAAAGAGTCCTCCGTGTATAGGCAGGCACAACGCCGCCCAGATAGCACATTTCTGTTCAGGAGCCAAAAGAGATCTCAATGTGGGGGGTCCTTTAATCCCCACTGTGCCTCTGAATAATGTTCTGAATCATGAAACCGTGGTGCAGGATAGCTACTTTCATTAAATAGGCCTGCTGTCTGTATACACATACACATCTTGCCAATTTGCCATGTGTTAATGTGTATATGGACTGCTTTTATGTGTGCATATTTGTACAGCTTGTGTATTCAGCACATGGATTTTATATATTTGAGTGAATATATGAGCTCGCAAATTACTGAGGAAGAAGTCAGGAACAAATCATTTTAATGAGCTGCTAATGAATAATGAAGCAGTAGTTCATGAATCACCAAATGATTATATTAGATAACAATAAATGATATGAGAATAGCCCGCTCGATGCTGTGTAACTGCTAATGTTCAGGAAGATCGCTGTGAATCAGCATATCAGGCACATTCTCAAAGCTGAAATCTCTTTCAGGAAACAGGATAAAATATGTGTGGTTGAGTGTCGCACATCCAGACGTATTGCTTTCGAGGCTCCCTCCCGTACCCGGCTGACAATATAAAGAAAATCTATCCGCAACCCCCGACATTGAAATAGGCAGAAAACCCTCACGAAATGGATGTGTTCTTTCAGTGGCTTAGCCACATAAACCTCAAGTTTGAAAGTGTCTTTAATAAACACGAAACATATATCTGAGGCAAGAAAGTAAACCAGACAGGAGTTGTTCAAAAAAAAATGTGAGATGTGAGTTGATTCAAAGACAACACATCTTCTTCTGGAAAGCATCTTGTGAAAAACTCCCATGAGTTTAAGTCTTAAAATATCATCATAATTATTCATGAATTCACTAAACTGAAAATGTTGCCAAGCAAATGTATATTTTTCTTATTGTTTGTAAAAGGTACAAAAAGAAGATATTTGGGCCATTGGCTACATTAGTAACATTGTTAGCCCAAATCTCCAAAGTAACTGCGCTAAATGGTACATAAACTAAAACAAGCACTACTTCCTTGTGAATATTTATTTAGCGTTTTGGGGCCTGAAACATATTCTGTTGCTTCAAATGCACAATTACCCCAAGATTGCCTTCATATTCTACCATTTATGTGTCTGTTCAAGTTAAGTGCTGCATTATCTTATCAAACTCTTGACTTGAATCTGTGAATTTCACTCTTTGCTCATGAATGGCACAGACCGGAGAGTGCAGGATTTTTTTTTTTTTTTTAAAGTAATCACATTAAAACTTGCATATTTGTAGACATGCTTTGCTACAATACATTCCTAAGTATTGCCTTGTGGATTTGTACCAACTCATTGTTAAATGAGTTAGTACAAATACATTCTCTAGTAAGTTATTTGAGTAATTGAGGTGAAAGGAGCCATACAATAGCGAAGTGATTCAAGGTCTGTGATCCAAACTTTGCTCTCTGCGTTGAGGCAGCTCTGTGAAAAGTGATTTTGTGCCTTTGTTTGGCATGAATGACGGCAGATTAGTATTGTACCCCACAGGAGTTTGAGCAGAACTACGACGGTGACAGAACAAGGTTACCGCCGCGAAAGCAGAAAGATGCTGAGGCGCAAACTGGAGGCAGACCTCAAAAAAACCTGAACTCAAATGTGGATTCATGCCGAAAAGGAGTCTTCTCCTGTAGCATTCGACGGATCCTGAAACCGCCTTTCGACAACATTTGTCTGCGGATACAAGAGTCTTAAAAATACATATTCAATACGTCTGTTCCTGCGTGGTCACATTTGGCCGGCGATGGCATGGAAAGTCACAGATGCGCGAGCGTTCGTTTTATTTACTCTCGCAAACCACTTGTTGTAAAGTGGCCTGGCCTCCTCTCAATGGTTAATCATTATCACTTCAAAATAGAGCCTTTTCCTATCCCCCCCCCCCCCCGACGGCAGAATTAATACGAGATAGTGAAAGGTACCTTATCCATTTCTATTCAAATTTTCACAGCACCATCTTTGATTTCCACAGTCCAAAGTAAGGTAGCCTCAGGCTGGTGACGGCCTGTCATCCGTTCCCCTGGGGGCAGGAGCTGCACTCTTCAGCTCCCTAATGATGCACCTGTCTTTTGAACGGAGAAGCCCATGCCACGGCCTATCACTTAGTAAGCTTAACTAATGAGGGGGGTGGCGGGGTAAACAGACAGCGAGACAAAGACAGAAACAGAGGGAGCCAGAGGTGGGACGGTGGAGGTTTAGATTTCACCAGATGAAAGCCGGACCTTTTCACAACTGGAGAAACGAGGCAGGTTTAAAGCAGGGTACAAATACTGTATTAACCCATTTAGGCCTAAGAGCCGCTAAGTCTATGACTGTCATTTTATGCTTTAACCATTTAGGCCCATTTTTTTCCAATTAATTCACTAACAATCATGTTATGCATCCATTTTGTACTATTTTCTTTGCAGAAAATAGTATTTTACTTGTGCTGCTTGCACAAATATGACCATAAATAAAAACAAATTTATCCAATGTAAAAATCTGTTATTCCAGAGACTTGAATAAATGATTAAATAGAAATATACATGTCAGGATTGAAATAATCTATAAATAATCTAAATGATATAACCTCATTTTGGGAGGATTTGTCTTCTCCATGTTCTCAGGAGGAAGGGACAAGAAAATATTTGGAAACTTATATTATTTGCTTAAAACCTTTTGTCTAAATACTTTCATGTCATTATTAAAGCTGCATGGGTGATATTTAGATTTTTTATTTTAAATATAAAACGACAGTCATAGACTTAAAGGCCCGTAGGCTTTAATGGGTTAAACCATGGCAGTCATGTTGCCATTCAGAGAAAATAAGTCCACATCTTACTCATTGAACTGTACAGAATACAACAAGGACGACGGTGCTCCTGAAAAATAATCCAAAATTCATCAGCTTGCATGTAAATCACTGCATTGCGCTCCATTCAGGAATTAGGTGATCGGGGGCTACAATGAAATACATATCGCATAAACGACAGGCTGTAATACAGCTGCTGCTGTCCCAGTGTCGTAGTGCAAATATGAACATTCTCAATCTGGAGGACTCGGCATAATCACTGTTTATCCATTACACCCCTCCTCTCTCCTGCCCGAATGACGGCAGCACGCGGTCGGATCGCCCTCAATCATTCAGTAATTGATGCTGTGGCATTTCGCTCTCGTTTTACCCAAAACAGCCCAGGTTTACTCCCCCCACCCCCCCTGCACGTCCACCCTCCCCCTCCAGATCTTTCTTCTGCAAATGTCCCAAGGCTTCTTTCCCTGCAATTTTAAGTTTAGATTGATTTAAGCTCTCCTGGAAGCCAATTCGGTCTGGTTGAATGTTTTTATAATCTCCTGATTTGATACACCGGGGGACTGTTGTTAGTTTGAGCAGAAAGAGCCTATACAGCAGAGAAGTAAAGAACAGCATCACACACGTTGTGGAGAGGAAAGGAAGTGCAAAGGAAGTACAATCCATGATAAAAGAAGAGCAGCCCGGGGGTGTGCGGAGCAGCTACCAGGACTCTTTCTTCCCCTGTACTTTTTTTTTTTTTTACATATATGATTTAACACATAAATGCAAGAACACCTGGGACAGCCTGTGATGAGGATGAGGAGCCGAGATGAAGGGGGGGGGGGGGGTGGGAGTGGTTGAAGCGCCGCCTTAAAAACACAGCTATCTTGAAGAATATCAGAATTTAAGAGGATTCTTGTATCGTCTGTGACAAGGATTAAACGCAGCCCACACTGATCAAATGCTCTTTTTATTCCTTCTCTGCCCACCCCCGACTGAAAACACAATTTATACATTATGCTGTGATTCTTGGAATCTAAGGGTTTGAGCACAGAAGGGGCGGATCTTTTGATGTAGGACACGTTTCAAGGTTCATGTGTGGTGCGTTATCACTGCTTCGTTCCTCAGTGTACGAGTTAAAGGAGCCAGAAGTGACTAGAGGAGGAATATGAGGAATATGGAATATTTAGATTCATAAGAGCAGTGGCAACAAATGGAAAAATTTTACTTTTTTGAGGGTCATTGTGTGTTGTAGTTCTGTAGGTTTGAGCAATGCTTCTCAACTGTAAATCAGTAAATCAGTAGTAGAAAATGGGTAAATTTACTCAAGTACTATATTTAAGAACATTTTTTTCCATTTTATATTGCTTAATACTTCCACTCCATTACATTTCAGAAGGAAATATACCACTCTCTCTAAATTCCCACATGATTTCATTTCAATACATGTTCAGATGTCTAAGTATTGGATATATGGAAGTTAACATAGACTTTAATATGAGTACTTCTTCTATCTTCTCCCTTTAATCATCTCAGAACCCCTCAGATTTATCTGGTGACCCTTTGGAGGGGCCTGACCCATAGGTTGGGAACCGCTGCTCCACCTCCAGCAACAGAAACATGCTGATGCTTCATATTAATAAACTAATAATGTCATATATAATCATATCAGTCAGAGAGGCCTATTCTTTAATACTTTAACCACAGTTTTGCTCCTTTTATGGGTCAAATTGACCCGTTTTAAGTTTTGAGGATCTAGGAATAACAGGAAAAAGTAGTATTTAAGTAGTATTAGTATTTAATCATATTTATTTTAATTCATTTAAATCTTTTTCACCTTTTGAACAACTGGATTACCTTGTTGAAATGTTCTATGAAAATAAATTTGCAATACATTAATGAGGATAACATTAAAATGGTTCATTACTGCTTCACAAAAACAAAAAGCAAATGTTACGTTTCAATGTTATGTAAAACTATTGTGTTTTATATGTTGGTATTACACAAGTAATGAAACATCAAAATGAAAAACAAGTGAATTATGGGAATTAAACAATTATCTGTTATAGATAAGGAACGGCATTGCATTAAATATTGATAGAATAGTTATTAATGGAGTTAATAATGAAATATGAACAATGATTGGTAGGATTTTGGGGGGGGTTTGGACATCTTTTGGATAAATAAATATGCAGCCGGCCAAACTGACTCAGGATGGTTAAGTACAAGAAGGAAGAGTTCTGAAAATTTTGGTGACCTGTCGGGATCAAAAGGAAGCGGTCTGTTTTTTTTAGGCTACGGGACTAATGAGGGAATGAGCTGCAGTTGAAGTGATAGACGGGGGGGAAACCAGGTGACGGGAATGAGGTGAGTGCACGGGAAGAGCGGGTGGCGGGAGTCGGAGAGAGGAGGAGACGCGGGAGAAAGGCGTTTTGGGACGGGAATGCGCTCGGGGAGTAGAAAAAGCAAACCACCTTTGCATTTAAAAACCACTCTGAAACTTTACAATATAAAAGGCAGGAGTGAGGCAGGACAGAAAAGAATATTCACAATGCCTCTGCAAAAAAAAAGAAAGGAGGGAGAGAAAAAAAAAAAGAATAAAAGTCGTTTCTTCTGCTTCCTCGCCTCTCTGCCTGGGAAGAGTTTCTCCGCGATCACGATTTACCTCTGAAGATACATTGGCAGTTGTTGACAGAGACGGAGTTTTTGATGGTAGTCACAGTTATTCCACAGAGATGGGCGGGGGAGGGGCCGTGGGGGGGGGAGGGGGAGGGGGGGAGTCAACCCTCCTCTCTTGTTTTCTTGCTGACTCGCTTAACTGTGTTTACTCTTTCAACACTGACATCCAAAGGTATATGGGGGCTGATAAAACTTTCCTGCCAGCTGAAATTTTACAATGGTTTATGCACATCGCCTTGTTTTTATTCGTTGTCAGATAACACCTTATATATGACCTTCTGTATTCGACTATTAAATACAGTCAAAAAGTAAACTTGAATTTGCCAGTTGGGTATAAACCCGAACTGTTAATTTTCTTTTGCTTCTGCAATAAGCATCGAGATTTGATCTAGTGTTTTTTTTTGGTTTTTTTTCCCAACCCGTGGGTTGGGTTCTTCAAATAAAGCATGATTTAAGTTGTTCCTTTTAACAAGCCAACTTGTCAGTCACTTAAATATTTAAAGAGAACAATGATATCCGACTGTATTTCAGAGGAAACGAGATAAAAGGAAATAAAACGGAGAACATCATCCGGCTCGTATAAAGATCTACAACACCATTAGCCTGACTAATGGTCTTGTACGATGAAGAAGATGAAACGGCCTGTAAAAAAATAATTAAAAAAAAAAAAGATTTTAAAAATTAACAGGTAGTAAAAAAAAGCCTATATTTTTCAGTGTGACGTGACTTTCCATCCCAATAACCGGAGTCCTACTTTAGGTGGAATTTAAGAGATTCCGTTGTATCGGGGCCCATTTCTCCCCCTGGGCAGGAGAGCACTTGCCAGAGAGGCGCTGCTGGAGAAGCTGTGATCATGGCCAAGTTTCGTCTGAAGCGTCTGAGCCGTGATCGCGGGGAGACTTCAAGTAAAACCGCAAGAGCAGACACTGGAGATGAGAGGGGGGGAGAGAAAAAACAACTGATTTCCATCAAAGCGGATTGTCAAACCAGATGGGGACTATTCAAGAACTGGGGCAGAGTGGAATGGGAAAGGGACTCTGATTGGGCAAATCTCAAACGCAAACCAGACACCAACATCAAAAAAAAAAAAAAAAGAAAAATGGATTTTCTCAGCTGCTCCTCTTGTCATGTAATCCTAAATGGTCTTTAATAATTCAGAATAAAAAATTTTTATGCAATACACAGAATATTAAAGTATCCACAATGGTGCGATTCAGCATGGAATTGTGCACTTTGTAGAGAGCGTACTTGCGTTTAAGCCTTTCTTTTTTTTTTTTTTTTTGTTTTCCAGATTTGGCGACGTAAGGGTCAGTTGTGATTTGCCGCGTTTAATTTCCTGGACGGAGAAAGCGGCTGTGACCTCTCGCCTCGGAGTATGATGTCACCGCGTTACCAACGACGAGGCCTGTGTACTATCGAGCGGGTGCCGGGGTGTGATTCATTAATTCCTCCTGAACCGCCAGCGCTCCTGGAACGATTCCGCGTGCTCTGACCATTATCATGGTGCCTCTGGCAACACCTGAGCAAGGCTCATCAGCATGCCGGCATTGATCTCACACACAAGGTTCTTCTCGTAGCGGATTGGCTCCAACGCATCCTTTAAACATGTTACCGGAGCCAACGCACGCACAAGTCTCCGACAAGAGGCCCTTCCCGCTCGCCGTAGAGCACGCAGAGTGGACACGCAGGATCATCCTCCGAGCCAAGAGCGGAACACGTTACGTGCCGCGGTGAAAAACAACGATCGGGAAAAGAAGAGCTCCGAACAAACTAAATATGATTGTTAACAGAGCTGGAGACAGCAGGTAGAAGAGCGTCCGCAAAAAAAAAAAAAAAAAAAAAAACAACCGCTTGGAGCGATCGTCGGTCCCTTGACGCCCGGCCTCCGTCGAGTTGCTGAATTTCTTGTAATAATCCCAGTGCAATAGAGCAACGTGCAATAAACAGAAACGCACTTTACCACTTAGCACTTTAATTACGGCCAGCTGATTTTTAATGTTAATCCTCAGCGCAATAAACACACCAGCACTTTAGCACCCACCACTTGTACTCATAGTCTCCTTAATAAGCGGGTCATGTTAGCAATGTCAAATGGGCGGTGAAAAAGTCCCCGCTTTTGTTTTTATGTGTATTTGAAGTACACTACCGCTCAAAAGTTTGGGGTCACTTAGAAATGTCCTTATTTGTGAAAGAAAAGCACTGTTTTTTCCAATGAAGATAACTTTAAACTAATCAGAAACACACTCTATACATTGCTAATGCGGTAAATGACTATTCTAGCTGCAAATGTCTGGTGCAATATCTACATAGGTGTATAGAGGCCCATTTCCAGCAACTATCACTCCAGTGTTCTAATGGAACAATGTGTTTGCTCATTGCATCAGAAGGCTAATGTAATGCATTCATGGTGGTAAATAAATATGTGACTTTACATGGAAAACACCAGTAGCACCAACTAGCTGTTTATGTCAAACACCCGTCATGTTGTATGATATTAATTTTTTTTATGTGAAGCAACTGAGCCAGACATGCACTGCGGTGGACTTGGTGACAGACCGGCCTCAACTCTATCCCAAAGACTTCGCCCTTAAACATGCCTGTAGCGTTCCTCCAGGTCCCCCGTGATGCCTTAGGCTGTGGAGAAACTCAGATGAACATGGGCTCAATTCAATCTCCCCAATAAGCCTCTCTGCCCGTATGTTTACGATAAGATGAGCTTGACATACTCCGGTTTTTATTTCTTTCTCCTCCGAGACATTGATCTAACCTGCAGCAACGTGCAATTCGTCAATATTGGAATTTTAAAAAGGTGCACGGGCAAAGAATGACAGGAATTCCCCATGAAAAGATACGACTGTTTCCCTTGAAAATGTACATTTTCCCTATAAAAATCCCTTTATTGAGACATCCGGGGGCTGCTTAAATCCTTTTCCTAGTTCTCCTGCCACTCAGAATTCCTCTGAGCATAGTGTATCACACGGCGAAGGTGGAGCGGGATCTAAAACGCGCCAATAAATGGGTCCCCACATGACAAATGTATTTTTTAATGAGTTCCAGGACACGATTGGATGTCTAGGTCTCGCCATATCTGGAAAGATATCGAGAAAGTCCTTTATGCTTCACAAGGGATTTTATCATCTAAATATATGTTTGAGACAATACGTCCAAAAACGTTGCTTTAGTAAATACACGTATGGTGAGTTTTTCCAAAGGCGACGTCAATGTAGGCGTCCAGGACAACAACTTATTAAGAAAAAGAAACTATGATGCCTGTTGTTGTCTACGTTTAGATTCACTGTGTACAAGGACATGGCGTTCCTGTTCACAGCTCACTACAGGTACAGTACGTTACAATGAACGACGAGAGACGGCGAGAGTCGGAGCATGCAGAGGAGCTGTGAACACCTCTAATTGATCGCTGCCGGACTATCTTGTTAGTCGCTGAAAATGATTCCGCAAGGTTGTGGAGGTGTTCAAAAGGAGTTGACCTAACCCTGCGGTCTGAACCAATCAAAAAAAAAAAAAAACTTTCCATCCTCAGTTCTGTTTCAGGTATTTTACATATCCACGGCCATTATTCACCCTGGCGATGAGAACGCGATGCTTTATTCCCACGTCCTTTAAGAATTCAGTCATTTATTGTCGGATATTCAAATATTCATGCCGACTTTGCCTTGTGAATCTTCGGTCCATTTTAAACGATCATAAAAAAAAAAAAATAAATAAAAAAATATATGGAAGGAAATAAAAAAAGCCCCACTGCTTTCTTAGTATCATAAATAGAGCAAAACATTTATTTCCTGTAATATTCAAATGTGTTAAGGACAAGTGGATTTAAAGCCTTAAGACTTAAAAAAAAAAAATACCATCATCTATATTTTTAATGGTATAATGAGTTTTGGGAAAAGACAAGTATGCAGGTGGTGTTATAATTTGTTTATCGGTGTGATCCAGACCCAGCACAGATATAAACTCTCAGTATCAGAGTCTCGATCAAACAAAGCCTATTGCTGCAGATAGACAAACTCCAGCTAGAAAAAGGCATTTTATCATGTGTTACATCAGCATGCGGATTTCTAGTATATTTGCAGCTGGTTAGTGAAGATGTTACATCACTACGTATCTGTGCTACAGCATATTCCATCTGTAAAGAAACTGTATTCGTTAGTGCATGTTAGTTTCCAGTTATACACACACAATATAAAAATGCACAAACAAGTGCCACTGCGCCCCCTTTAACCATCCATATGTCACGCCTACAGTATTCTGTACTGTATATAGACTGGAAAGGAACATACTTTACCAAGCATCACTCACTATAAGGTGAGGAAGCACCTTTTGACAGACTGGCCTAAATGTGGCTCCCGGTTAACACCTCCCGTGTCATCATGGGAATAATAACAGCCCCCCTTCTCATACATGTATTCCATTTTCACTGTGCAACTGTGTTTTTGACAACTTTGCATGTAGGAATGAGCCCACATGTCACAAAAGTGTCCCCGGGGATGAAACTGACCACATATATTCTCTAAATGTATATATATCTATATTTTTTAAACTGTCACCGCATTTTGTGTTATATTAGAAACCGGATGACATTTCTATTGGTCATTGTGCAATCCAGAGGAGACAGTCACTGTCTGGCTGGTTTGTAAAAGCGCCGCGGAGAGTTATAAGTAAACCGCTCACGTTTCTGTCAGCGTAGTTTTCATGTGGTCAGGAACACTCCACATGCCACCACAGGCCTGTGTAAATGGAATAATCTAGAGGAAAGTATTATATTCAGTTCCATTAACACTTGTAGGGTGACAGGAGTCACCCGAGCGCTTCTAAGCTTTATGAAAATGTCTTGACTATTTATCACCGTTGATGACAACTTGTCTTTTTCGCTCTTTTTTTTATTGTATCTTTTTCCAAATATGAGCAAAAGCTCACACTACTGTTATAAAGGTGCAGCTATATACAAAAAAACACAACCGGTAAACATTTACACAGGACACTAGATTTGTAGTCTCGTCTGTCATAAAACGCTAGAAGTATAAGCTTTTGTCATATATCGCAGGTTTTTTTATTCTATCCTTCCACTTTTCCAAGGCTTTGTCAATCAATTTTTTTCATAACGACTTTGTATCAGCATTCCGTTTTAATTAGTTGCCGCTTAAAAATGCCAGCGTATTAAAGTCCTCGGAGACTCCGCAGTCAAAATCATCCAATTCCGCCTATGCAGTTTTAATAGATGGAACCATTTATTGGGTACTGTTCTCCCAAAGGTGAGATGATGTTGAAAGTCAGAAATACAATACATCATTTCATAATAAAATGTTTTATGGCTACCGAATTAAATGTTTATGTTCTATTGATGGAACACGGCGGACGCTGCTGCCTTTGTCGCCTGGATGGGGAAGTTTTTCCAGGGGCAGCTGGAGCATGAATCTGATCTATACTGCACGGAAGTGAGGGAAAACTCCACCTGTTACGGTGGATGTCCGACGCTCGACTGGAAAATCTACTTGCAAAAAGGCGTGTACTTCGCTCCAGAAACACAGACAGGAAGTTAATAACTACTACCTCCTCCTGTCACTTGCCAGTAAGCACTGACTATGCTGCAAAAACTTGAAAATAAATCATAAATCAATAAATCATAGACATATGAAGCAATAATACAAGTTAGCATAACAAGTTAGCATAACAAAGCAAGGGACAACAGTTCTGCTAACTCTTTTACTTCATTTTTACTTCTACTTTGGAGCTGGAGTCCACAGAGGTAAGTTTTAAACAACCTTTAATTTAAGTTATTTTTATGTTAAATGGTATGGGAATTTTATTTTGAGTTGTGTCATGCAGTAATGAAAAAAGTGACCTACACATTTTTAAAGCACAAAGCTATTCAGTCTTTAGCAGTTAGCGGCTAACTGATGCTAGCAGGGCTGCGGCAGTTAGCCCCTAGGCAGCTAGTCTGGGCAAATCCTATTCAAATGGGACGGCATGTTGTCTTCTGACTTCTTGTGTTCAAAGGATATTAAAAAAATAGGAGTTTTTTTTTCTCCTATTGTCATGATTCCCATAGTCATACTGTCGCAATAGCAATTTTCGAGAGTTAGCCCAAATGAAGAGTTAAAAGTTATGTAAATGTAAAATTATAAGTTTGTCCAACATAGGGGGATGTTAACAAATGTAAGGATTAAAAGTTATTGCAATGTAAATTATAAGTTAGAACTTACTCCTGAGCTGACAAAAAACATAATTCAGTGTTGAACCAGTTCAGAAGCAAAACTTTAAATATTTACTGCAATTGCCAAAACTAAAAAAAAGGGTTTATTGGTTTGTTGCTTTAACATTTTGAACTTTTCCAGTATATATGAGGAGTCAACTCTATATCTTCCAGTAGCATGTTCATAGTTCTATGTAAGAACCATTCATTTTACATTATGCACATCAGTGGTTCTCAAAGTGGGGTCCATTCCTGGGAAATAAATTTACTTTCACTATAATTCCCTCCACACTGATAAAATGTGACTATATTATGTTTCAGACCCTCTGTAATAAAACATCTAGAAGTATCTAATTGGGGTCTAAGTAATGTCATTTAATGCAGCCATGCATTAATGAAAAATCTGTACTTCATTTTGACTGCCACACGAGTCCAAAGTCCTAATCTACCTTTGTTTTGGTGTTGAATGTTTGAATGACTGTGGGTTTATTTCAATTATTTTTAAATAAAATCTAAAAATGTATCAGAATCAATGGAATAGTTTAATTACTGATGTGGATAGTACATGGAATAAAATTAACTGTAATTTTCTTAAAATAATATTTTTTCATGACATTAATAACATAACTAATAGGTTATGGTGGTATATGGTGGTAGCCTCCTACAACAGTTATTCTTAGTCAGTAGAACATGTATATTAAATATGTAACAGAACATATACTGGCTTTTTTCTCACCGTGGTTGGTCTATTTCCAGTCACAGAGGCAAAAACGTTACCTTATTAAAGCCAGTGTTTTTCTCTTCCAAATCATCTATAGAATTACCATAACCAGAGTCCACATCAGCACCTGTAAAAGTGTCCTTATTGCTACTGCTACTGCAGTGTACTTCTCTGCATGTGCATGTTTATCACCCGTGTCTATCTCTGTGCGTGTGTGTGTATGTGCACGCACATCATCCCGGATATCAACAACTGACAGAGTGTGTGTGCGTGTGTTGTCATGCACCCCCAGCTAGTTGTGCTGAGGCACGACTTTTCCCCATTCTAATGAATGTAGTTAAACCGGTTAGGTGCTGGGTCCGGGATGCTTCTCTCTCAGGCTTGCTGTGCCTGAATTTAAAAGTGTAGACAGATGATGTATTGGAACCATCACATCAAGGAGTTGCTCATATGAGTCTGGGTTGCCTGGCTCTGTGTAGCCTACTGTCTGTGTGGCGGTGGGGGGGGGGGGGGGGAGGGGGAGGGGGGGTGCGCGCGGCGGGTTGCTGAGGGGTGGGCTCGGGCGAGATTGTATTTTCTTTGGGGAATTGCGTGTTTCAGCAGTATGGATATTGCAGGCTGTGGCAGAAGGAATAAACAGACTTTCTCTGTCTCCCCCCCCCCCCCACACACGCGCACACACACCCCCCCCACACCAAATACACGCCACCCACCCCCCTCCATTGCTCCCGCTCCCCCCTCCTCTTCTTCAGGGATGTGCCTGTTCACAGAGGCGGTTCTGTGACTGATGTTTGTCTGTGTTAGGCGTCTATTTATTTGTTTGGCAAACAAATGCATTATTAACAAGCCACTGCCACATGTTATCCTCTCAGTGTGTTCTTTGCATGGGTGTCTCTTCTATTCAAGTGGAAATTAGTCGGGTCACTGCACAACCTCAGCCGTAACGGCAAATCCTAAGGTGAAATCTGACTATGAGGATTACGTGGCTTTTCTCTATGACCGGATATAGTCCTGCAATTAAGAATAACAAATATTTGAAGAAATAAATTCCATTGTGCTGTCTTTTTTTTTAAAATTTATTTAAACTTCTCAGGAGAAGAGGGCACAAGTGGTTTCAAGTCTTCCGTTACGTCTCTTTGCTTTACCGCGGCCCATGACATTAGCAAGGGCTCGTGTAGACGGAAAAAGACATTTTAAAAAACGATACTATAAAGAGGTCTGGACCATTAAAACGGGCGATAAATCTTGACATTCGCTATGCATTTCCTTTTAACTCTCAGTCACATTAGATATTAGATTGAGTGGGCCCCTAAGCGTCATTTCAGACCCAAAAGGAACTGCCTGTAGGTTTGCCGGGGAACAGCTTGAATAAAAATAATGCTGTGAAAGGTTTATTCACACTCACAATCACACTTAAGGCAATTTGAGCCATAACAGGGAATAGGACTGGGAGAAAATGAGTCTATGGCAAAATACGACCCCCCCCCCCTTCCTCTTTTCCATGAATACCAATGTATTTAGCACATCTGCAATCAAAAGGAAAGGTTGAAAATCGTGTTAAGGTTTCTCTCCTTTGGCAGCGTGCGTCTTGAGAAGGATACAATGCGTGTCTGCATGCTGATTTCCAACAGATGTGGGGAAAAATAAGGAGCACTGCCTGAAATTTGGCTTCATTAAGCGAACTGACCTGCCAGCGAGGTGCATATTCAAAGATAATTCGTTGATAATTGTCGGACCCCACTGGTTTATCTCCCGTAGCTTCTTTTTTGTGTCGTCTTTAATGCAGCTCTGAGATAAAGTGAAGCAAACAGCTCCACCGCTCTGCTGTTTATACTACAGGGTAGGTTTGGGAGAAGCCAACAGGGATACGAGGCTATTTCTTAACTGTCTCGGAGTGTGTCAACGGTAGCAACATGTTTTCTTGACCTTAGTTCTCCCAAATGGAGAAGATAATGTTTGGGTCTGAAGGAATTAAACGTCTCTAGTTGAGGTCAAATCCGCTCTCAGCGTGAAAGCCTGAACTCTACAAACAAGTGTGGGGGGGGGGGGGGATCATACTCCCCACAGCACAGATATAACAAATATATCCCAAATGATGAAATAGCCCTGAATGCTGAACAATTATCCATGTGTAGAATGTCTGAGGAAAGCTGGATTAAGCATTTGCGGATGATGCTGATAAAGCAGTCGAGTTATGACATAAACGCTGAATAATGTCCATTTCCAAAGATAGCTCTATTTCAGAAGCGCCATTTTTTTTTTTTTTTAGATAAAAACCATTTGTTCACTACTTTTATTTAAAAAAAAAAAAGACTCATAGGGATGTTCTGATACCAGTGCGAGCAATAATTTTTGTTTGCACAAATGCTAAATTCATAAAAAAAAAGACACTTTACCTGCCAAACAGCACTCTTGTTAAAACTGAACAAACCACCCCACTGAAAAATATGCAAGGCGACGTAATTAAATGTTTAAAGGCGACAAGATGAGCTGAAACGAATGACAAAACTGTCTTGATCTTCACAGGAAGGCTTTCAAGTCACGACCAGGCAATGTTTTTTAATGTCTCCCCCCCCCTCCCCTAAACATCAAATCGAAGATATGTTCAGATGTTCCCAAACATGAGTGACTTTGTTTTGAAGGCGAATGAGCAGGGATTTTTTTAATTCCGGTGATGTGTGCACGCATGCATATAGTGGATATAAGTGAAAATGTGCGGGGGATCTCTGGCGTGGGTGTTTACACACTAAAACAAGCTCATTAATGAATAACTGACTTTCTCCATGAGAGTCTGGAACCAGAGATGACATCCGTCTGATGAGTCTGTTACATAATTTAGATTTGTAGGCGCAGAGCACGGCTGCACCTCCCACTGCGAGGAGGCCCCTCGGTGCAGCCGGGGCCTATGATCTCCCCGGATCTTCTGGATGTGCTGCATCCACTCGAAAAAAAAAAAAAAAAGAAAAGGGGACCGATCCTCAAAGGACGCGTTTCACGAGGACATAATCTTTAAAGACACCAAGGAAAGGACAAATAATACTCTCAAAAGCTTTGAGTCCAGGACTTTTTAATGGCGTCTACAAGTTTTGTAATTATCAGTACGTGGCATACAAAGCAGAGTAAAACGCCATCTGTGCTCCGATAAAAAACGCGCCCCATATTTGAAGACCGATTGTACTTTGGGGGGTGGGAAAAAAATAAAATAAAATAAAATTGTAGGTTCACTGTAATGTGGGCGAGTCTGTAGAAAAATACCCAGTTAAAAGCATGAAGCTATTATTCATGCATTGGTTTTTAGTCTTCTCAGATAAGGATTCCAATAAAGATCCCCCATAACCCGCTTATCTCGTGCTTTAATAGGTATGGAAGATCTATTAGCCTATGAAATATCTTTGATGGGTATCTTAATTATAGAAGGGAATCATTTGGAAACAGAATTTTCATTCCAGTATGGACACAATTAGCAGTTTATAGGCCAATTTAATACACTCTCCAAATCACTTGCTGGCAGTTTCTGCTGCTTTGTGCTGGCATCAGCAGGCTATCAGCAGGTTGTTGTCTTTGTTCTCAGCTGTTGTGTCCCGTTTTACATAAGATGGAGGTATTTAAAAAATAATAATAATTAAAAAAATAAAAAAAAGACCGAAGCAGAGATCCACGGAAGAAGAAGGGAGCAAAGTTTTCCCAGATGCTGACATGCAGGATATTATCAATTAGAAATGGTTGTGGTTTTCCAGGCCTAGCAGCCCCCCCCCCCATGCAGCTTCTCTTTATGTTTGCGTTTGACATGGTACACGGGTGTTTTTCCAGCGAGCCGGGGATTAGCATGAAGTGTTGCAATGTGCCTTTTGAATCTTCTGACAGATTTTCTACTTCGCTCGTAATTCAAATACTTCCTTCTGCCAAAACTCATGCTGGCTTTGTTTAAAATGGATATCTCCTCCGCTGAGTGACACCGCGTTCGGAGGAGGGCCGGCTTCCGCGACGCTCAACCAATCACGTGGCCCCCATCGAGTCGTTTAAGAGCTTCCTCGAGCTTAATGGGGTTTCACAATATATCAATGTGGTTACGTTGTTTCGATTTTCCTTCAAGCAAAAACTTCCACATTCTCTCCAATTTGTATCTTACAAATGTATAGAATTCCTTCAAGGGATTACTAAAAACACACTTCTCCACTTAAACCAATAGAATTATTGGAGCAGCCCATTTTATCTGATTGGGGAACCATGTTGCAACACTACCCTTGAGTGAGAACAGCTTTGTTATAACCGAGTCTGATTTTATTTGCAGAATTGCTCTACTGTGATTAATATCATTCAAGTCAGACAAAATCTAAACAAATCAAAATGCATGAGACTTGACATCCATATCGTCATTCCATAGACAGTATTAAAGGGTGTACATTTGGATTTTTACTATTTTCTTTGCAGATTTCCTCCTACAGATGCGCTTTTCTTTCGCCACTAATGACATCTGTGACATCACACCAGAGCTACACACAGGGGATTTAAAAGTTGTGTCCGTGACTAAGTCCTCAGAGTAAACACGGCAAAGTTTTGGAATGAAAATAGCCTTCACAGCGCTAATAAGCGGTCAACTTCGCCAAGTACGTGACGAGGCAGTTTGCCCTTTGACCCCAATCGGCAAGCATCGAAGAGAAAATTAAAGGCCCACTTCCGGGACACTTCCACAGTTTTCAAAAAGAGTGAGGACACGTTTGTGATGCTAGGTTTTACAATATGGGATAAAGGCTTTCACCTCATCACTGTTATACATAAAAACACTTCTTAATATATATGTATTTCCCCCCAAAGAACAGCGATTTATTCTTTAAAGAATTATATTGGGAAAAAAAATAGAGCCATAGTAAAAAAAAAAAAAAGAAAAACATGTTACTCTTGATCCTCTAAGTTATATTTCTCTGTGCTCTCATGTCCTTTGGATTAAGAATTGCACTCAAAAAAAAGTCATCCAATGAACGTCTGAGTAAGACTGTTGCGCAGGTCGATGCTTCGCTTTGATTGGTCTGATTCACCTGGAACGTATCGATTCGGGGGTGGCATTACATTCGGTTGGGCTGAAATTCTATGGCTGTGTCTGCAAGTGTGTGTGTGTGGAGAGAAGGAGAGAAGGTGGGGGGGGGGGGGGTTGTGTGTGTTCTGAAATATCTAAAACGTCCATTTTTAATATTCATTTTCTCTCACAACTTTAACCTCGTTGAACTTATAAGATAACTTATAAGTTACCCCCCCCCCCCCCCCATCCTCTGTGGAAAACGTACGTCTATTCTATCGTGGATGCATTCAGACGCGAGGCTTTTCCCTATTTCGAGCGCTGCGTAAAAGGCGCCAAGCAGCCAAAGCCAGTCAGTGGAGATATTAATGGATGTGGTTCAGTTCCAGCAGGGAAATCACAGTTGTTAATCAGCAGCAAGGAGGGGGGGAGAAAAAGAACGTTCTAGATTCCATATTAAAGTCAACTCGCTTAAAAAATATTCCCTTTTCTATATCCGCATTTTAAAAAATAGTTCGCGATATTTATTCCTAACCAGCCACAAGTGCTACAGCGAGACTTTAAAAAAAAAAAAGGAGTCCAACAGTGTATTTCAGCACCTCGGACAGCGACTAAAGCTGCTTCCTCCTTTGGGCTTGTCTGATTTTATCTACAAAACTCTCACTTCTAATAAAACCCCCCCTTTTTGTTCCTTTTTTCTTCACTCCATATTATTTAAATGCAATGTCATACGAATAAACAAAAGTAGTGATAAATGAGCTTAGCCTATACAATACAATATATTTTATTAAGCGGGACATATATAGGGATTCTTCTATTATTTCCACAATGTACATTTGGTGAGCAACGTCACTGAACATTAAATCAGTCAAAGCTACGCAGATTCCGAAATGTAGAACACACAATAATGTGAATATGTACTTTATAAATTATATAACCGTTCCCCCCCCTTCTTTCTTTTTAAATAAAAGGGCTTTAAGTCGTCTCCGGTGGCTGAAATATGTCGCCTTTTTTTTCTCTTTAAATAAACTCGTCGGCGGCCTACATTTGGCTTATTTTCAATACGTTCAGCATCCAAACGCAACACCATTGACAGCACAAAAAACATAAAAGGAAAAAAAAAAAAAAAAAAAAACTTCCATTCGTGCAAAAAAATGCCTTGGGCGTGAGAGCACTTCTTCTCTGGATGTCCATAATTCCATAAACTTCACTTGGACAGGAAACAGTATATTCTTTAAGGCTATACAAACATAAAATAGAGCATAACACACTCGGCCTGTCCAGGACATCAGTTCCTCCCTCTTCTCATCTTCTCCCTTGTCCATTTTGCCCAGGTAGACCCGTTTGTCTGTTGGCAAAGTTTTTTTTGTTTCCCCCAAGCGAGAAAAGAAAAAAAAAAAAATCCACATACCCGACAAGCACACGCCACTGGCCGATCAATACGTTTAATCATCCAGATTGCGTAAAAGTTGACTGATGGATTTTTTTTTTTTTTGAATATATGAAAACTCCAAGGAAACGTTCATATTTGATATAGATAGTGGACGAGTGTAGGTATACAGATATTCGTCGGCTTCCTTGGCTGACAGTTTATTTAAGTTAAAAATAAACGGCGTGGTATTTTTTGTTCCTCGACCCCCGAGCAGAGTCCCGTGCGACGTGGATCATCGCAGATTATTAGATTATAGAGGAAAGACTAGAAAGCCTGAGAAGGTGGAGTATTTCCATCCGCCCATTAAGGTGCCCCGTTCCAGCTTCAGATAGACGCGGTCCTCCCGTTCGACCATCAGCAGTACTCCGTTACTGGCCGCCTCTCTCGTAACGTCCTGATCACCGGCGAACGCTGATATAACCGGGTAATCGTTCTGCATCAGGTTCACCTGCAAGGAAAAGGAGAGACGCGCTTTTTTAAGTCTGGGCTTCATCGCTGAAATGTCACCTATTAAAATGCAGAATGTTCAGAATTTGATCGCTGCTCACCTGGATGGTTTGTCTGTTGTAGACCTTCACGACGTGAAAGCTGAAACTATATATTCCCCTCCTTGGAGCCTGGAAAACACTTGCTTTGAGATCGAAATGGTTGCCGATGTTCACTAAAACCTGTGACCAAGAAGGGCGCACAATGAGAAAGTGCCGCATTTATTCGCTTTTTTTTTGTATCCATGCACATGCTTCACTTAACACAGCAGCTGCTTTTGAAGTAATGTTGCGTTTGTCCCCTTTTTTTTTTACGCGTGGTGATTACAGAGCAGGCGTATCAGCCACAATCTGGTTCCTCTGTGCCAAACGTTTTAGGCTGCACTTCAGACACAGTTTTGGGTTGGATCCCGAAATTTGATGCGTATAAACAGGCCGCCGTCCAAACACTGCAGTCGTCAAAAACTTATTGGAACATCCAATCAAAAGCGACGCCGAGGCCTAAAACGCATGAGTGATTAAAGGGATCCTGCATGGATGAGCGTTCGTTCTGGCGGAGCATCTCCAAAATTCGCCAATTACGCACAGCATTACATGCACCCTCTCAAAGGGGGAAGCGGCATTGTGTTCTTTATGTCACGGATACCCGGGGCTCAGATTACACAGAGCTCGAGGAGTGATTTGAAATCAATGAAACATCACCTTAAACACACGCCCACGGCAATTAGACAGAATATATGGTGCGGGGAGGATGAAAACAGCTAAGGGAAAACAGTAATGGATCCATCGGTCCAAAATCGGACTCATATTGGACAACTGCTGGAATGTGATAGTGTTTAATTCGGTGGATATCTGACCTGGTCAAAATAGATGGTCATAGACGTGTTGCTCATCTCTGACGGCTCATGGTTGGTCCCACGCACGGCGGAAAACGCCACCTTGGCCCCAGCGGAGCGGACCGAGATGCCAAGCGAGGAGGTGACAGCTCCGTCCGAGGAAGGGTTCGAGTCGCACACCACGAGACACTTCCCTTCCAGCACGATGGGCTCCGTTTCGTTCTGGCCGAGGCTGTAAGCCACGCCGCATCCCAAGAGGAGAGCCAGTGCCAGGATGGCACAGGGTCCCGGGCAGCGCGCTGGCACCATGGTCGGATCGCTGATCCTGTGCACACTGATACAACCCGGCAGCCCCTTGGAGGTTTGATAGTACTCGATCACCTGGTCCAGGCTTACTCCCTTCTCTCTTCCCCTTCTCTCTCTCTCTCTCTCCTCCTCTATCTGTGATGCTCTCTCTCTCTCTCCCCCCTCTCTCTCTCTCTCTCAAACACCCTCCGACACACAGACGCACTCAGATTCTCTCCGGCTATGACTCCCCTCCCTCCTGTCCGCCTTAGTTGATTTTGGGAGAGTATTCAGACAACTGTTGTTGTAAATCCTGATGAATTGAGAGAAAAACAGAGAGTATCCATGTCAGAGAGTGGTTAAAATACGATTTTTATATAGTTTAGTCAGTATACTTGAGTGAAATCTTCGTGCGTAAAATGGCTAACGCGCGTAAAATGAAAGCCAGCCGCCGTCCGCAATTAGCAAATTGTAATCACGTTATGGAAATGAATGCTGTTTAAAAAAAAAAAGTCCGATCAAATCAACTCTTTGTATTCCTGCGTAATGACTGTTTCCTAATAGAACTCGGCGCCACAACACTTCGGAATAAATTAGAATGTCCTTGGAAAATAATCACGATTCAGTTCACGTCGATCCTCGTTTTAGTCGAGAATTAAAAAAAAAACGAAGACTTTTACAGACAATTATGTTGAGGGCAAAAAAAAAAAGGGTAAATCACGACCTACCTGTGCTCCCCATCCCGCTGGCGTGCTGCTCTCTGTGTCTCGCAGACTGAAATGAGCGCTTGGATCGCTGGTGCAAAAGGAAAAAAAAAAAAAAAAACAGCAAGAGTTTCTGGGCTTCCTTTCGAGGGACAACTCACGCCCATTCTTTGCGTGTAGCCACTGCAAAAGGGCTCCTCGGAAAGGACGCCACAATTAAGCGCACACGCGTGGACTAATGGGTTTGTTTACATATTAATCAGTTGAACGCTGTGAGCCCAGGGGCCCCACAGGACGAGCACAGATCACTCGCTCTCAACGTCTGTCATTTATATGCTGTGGGTTTCTCATGTCTCACCCCGATTAATCCGAAATGAAGGGGAGCTGCAGTCGATAACCTTGCTGTTTTGCATGGTACATTCAGCATGCATGTATATGTTACTAATTTGAGACTTAAAGGAGCATTTTCTATGAGTCCAATAAAGATACTTGTGCGCCACCCAGTGGCGGGTTTCACTTATGCAGGATGTGCATAAAAGTGAAGAAAATGTCACACCTTTTGTTATGTGGCGTCTGCTTTGCATATTTCATCAATGGCTGTATACTGGCATATCAGCGAATTATTTCGCTTCGCACTCGACCAAAACACCCCACGAGCCGTGCCGAGTGCAGGTGACATTTTCAGGAAGAGAGCACACTTCACAGAGGATGACCCACGCCTCACTGTACCACCCTTAGCCTTTCTTTTCAATTCCTGACATGTCATCATCCTTTGAAGGGCTGTGTAGAGGGTCCCTATCAGTGCTCCACACCTCTGAAGAGTCTGAGAGTGGGCTTCAGAAGTGGTGAACCCTCACATTAGACCTTTAATGAGCTGTCATCTTCCCTACTGAAAGATATGCTAACCGGCATCGAGCTCGGACTCCGAGGGGCCCGTCCGCTGCATTCGACTTCACCAAGTAAAGAGTTAAAAGGAAAATGGGAGATTTATGTTCAGTAATCTTAATGCGCCCGAGCAAATAGGACAACACCGAGCACTTTATTTAGAGGCACAGAATGTTGCTTGGGATAAGCAATAAAATCCTTGACACAAATACACAAAATATGATTCTTTACTGTCTACAGGCTCCAAAAAAAGTCCTTGGATAACGATCCACACGAATCGCAGCACAAAGAACATTTTGGACTTTATCATCCTTTCCCCCGTTTTCTCAACCCCATTTGACAGACATTGCACTGTCAGAGCTGACCGACAAACCATGCGGAAGAGTGATATCAGGTATCCGAGAGCCACGACTGACCCCGGGCCTTCAGAAGGACACATGGCTACAGAAAACATCAAATGTCAAGAATGGGTCGGGGATGGGGGCATGCAAGGGAAAGGGACGCGGTCTACATGGCATTACTATACCAGGGGCTGCCGTTGCCCTAAAAAAAATGGACCTCGCCTCCATCGGGCAAGCTGATCGGCTAGAGTGACAACAGCGTTATGGTTATTTTCCCTGACAGATTGCAGAGCCTACTGGGTCCAGGAACGGGGAGGTCAATTACATGATGGGTCTTAAAAGCAAGCCATCTGTTTTGCAAAGAAAAAAAAAAAAAGGGCTCAGCCTCTGTCTGGTTGGTTCTGTCGGTTTCTGTGCAAATTCGACACAATTCCCGTCACGACTTAGGTCTGACTGTCAGTCGTTTACAAGAAAGCAAGCAAGAATATGTTGTTTGCTTGGATGATCCATGATTCCAATATCATTTGGTCTATGATCAGTTCATCTGTTCTAAACATCCTCAGAATCAGAGGATGTGTACAGCCTCAGCCCACTGAGTACCCATGTATACCACCATATGCTTTCATGAGGTTTGAAGTAGCCACTTGAAGACAAATGTTTGTATTCCTGTCCGTCCAGCTGTGCGCAGCCCTGTATCATCAGATCTGAAATGAGGTCAGAGTCTCATACAAGTTCAACCAGGAGCTCTCCCTCTTTTCTGTCTTCAAGAAACCTTTGAGAGAGGGAGCGGGGGGGAGGCAGATGCTGTTGTGTATCTCTCGTCTCACGTCAGTAGGATGTGACCTCTGTCTTAGCATGTGTGAGGAGACAAATAACATCAATCTTACCAGTTCCTCCCTTGCTGGTGCTGGGCTAACACCCTCATGAGGAGTTATATATTGCGAAGCCAGGGAGGTGACGGCAGACTGTCCTGTACCTGCTACAGCTGACAGTAACTTTTATTACTGTGTGTGTGAGTAGTTGATTTAATCATGGGAAACAATAAATCTGTTAATTCATTTCTGTTTACGGTGTAAAAACCTGTTCCTAGGTACACATTTGCTGCATTTTATGGTTAAGATGTATTTTAGAAATGGTTAAGATATATTTCATCAGGGTTAAAGTCGGAGTTGGAGTTAAGAGTTCAGGTTTTTGTGGAGAAAATGCCTCATCTGGGACTGACAATTAAATCGTTTGTATTAAGCCAAGATTGACCAATTTTTTTACTGTCACTTTTGGTTTAAGAAAGTTAAAGTGTGTAAGATTTAGTGTCATTTAGCAGCAATTTAAAGCGGGGGCGTCAAACTCAATTTCATCCAGGGCCACATCAGCATTGTAGTTGCCCTCAAAGGGCTGGTTGTAAAGATTATCTTGCAAAGAACAGGAAAGTAATGACAGATGTATTTCAACAACTAAAAATAAGGAAAAATTTAAACTTTCCTCTTTTAAACAACCTTCATGGCCAATCGAGAATAGAAGTCGGAGTTAATGAAGCATGCCTGAATGCACCTTGAAGTTGTACAAAGAATACGTGACCAGCTCGTCTTCATTAAATTTAAAAATGTATTTGCTTTTCCATCTCTCAATAAATTGTAAAAACCTGTGCAAGCTCTGAGGAGCCACAGAAAATAAGGTGCCGGGCCAGATTTGGCACGTGGGCCTTGAGATTGACACATGTGATCTAGAGGAACAGATTGTTGTGTTTTTACTTCTTTACAATGAGCCCCTTTTATCTACATGGGGAGTGGGTCCCCCTCCATGAATCCCTTCATGTTGCATCGCCATATTTCTACAGTAGCCCAGACGAATT
This sequence comes from Lepturacanthus savala, assembly GCA_030544235.1. Lineage (NCBI taxonomy): Eukaryota > Metazoa > Chordata > Actinopteri > Scombriformes > Trichiuridae > Lepturacanthus > Lepturacanthus savala. The sequence goes on along the minus strand of CM060476.1, from coordinate 6,672,987 downwards.
AAAATAATGGCTCCAGAGAGGCTTGGCCCTCTCAGTTGGTTGCAATCTGAACTTAACCACTAGATGGTGCCGGAAGATACACACTGTACCTTTAAGATGGCTACTTGACTTGGCATTTCTGATCCTCTTCTAAGTGGCGCTCTTTCTTCTTCCTTTGCAAAGCACTAATGGAACAGGTACTCAGCGACCAATCCAAAAACTCTTTTTTGTCTTTTTTTATGTTTAATAATAAAATATATCCAAATACAAAGTAAACTTCAAACAAAACTTAATCTAAGAAAGTCACAGCTAGCTTAGCTTCTCCTAAACGTATAATATTTGATACAACTCAAAATATATGTTAACAAATATGATAATATAAACAATATGAATTCCTAATAAGTCCTCTTACATAATTTAATTCACAAAACACAGTCACTGCAGCCACTGCCTGAACAACACAACATCTACTACTACTTCCTAAGGTGATCATGCATTTTTCACAACCTGTCAATCAATCAATCAATCAATCAGTACACATCCACCACCATCTGTAATTTCTTTGAAGAACTGTAATGTGTGCAAATGACTTTAGGCCTGGTATAGGCCTACTATTAATAATATAATACCAGGTCAAATCTGCAGGTGACCCCAGTCCAGCCCAAGTTCAATCCAGTGGGGTTTGAACATTTATGAAAAATGTAACAAATCTGAGGTGCTTGTTCTTTACTGGGGGGACAAAAGTGTGTGTTTGTTGTCCAACAGCCACAAACCCTCACTTGTCTCTTTTCAGTATTGAGCCTTCTCTGAGCTGAACCCTCAACCATTCTCCGACAGTCTAGATATTTTGGATCTGGGTACCAGACTTGGCTTGTTTTAATCTCCCTTTTTTTGTGAATAACGTTGTTGTTGTCATCTCTTCCCCTCTTACTGTACGGTGTCCTTGAGTTTTTTCACTCTGTATCATGCGTATCTGTGGTCTCTACTCTCACCAAGCCTTTATGATGGCAGAAAAAGATGCACAATGTGAATACACATTTTTCATTCCATATATGTTTGCAATACAAATTGCCATATATTGCAAGTCTGCTATATATTTTTTAGATTTCTATCTATCCTATGCACACAGCATCTGTTGCATGTCCAGAATACTGTAGAACAGTAATCCATTCTCTCTGCGTTTCTTCCTTTATAAACACTGAGAGCTATTTAGCATCAGGAGTACTATTACTGTTTAATATTAAAAGTACATTGTACTTCTCTACTTTTATTCTAGTAAAACTAGAGAATTCTTTCTACATGTTTGGATGATCCCACATATGTGGCCGTCTATTTCTTGAAAATCGGAATGATTTTATTTTATAGTTTAAACATTTAACCAGGACTACACCATGCTTAGCTATGAGGACCATGTTCACTGAGAACAGGGTTTGAAAATATAATTGTGTGATGTTTTTTGTATATATTTCTTTAAACATTTTCTACCATGTTAGGAGCATGTAAATGGTAATCACAAAGTTTAAATAATGTACAAACCAAAACAATACCAAACTTTTCTGGTACACCATGTGCCCCTTTTGCGATGATAAAAGTTTCATTCTTTTAGCATTAACAGTTTTAATTTTATGACAATGTCAGAATAATGGGGCGACACGGTGGAGCAGGGGTTAGTGCTGTTGCCTCACAGCAAGAAGGTCACAGGTTCAAGACCTCCTTGGTCCTGGGTCTGGGACCTTTCTGTGTGGAGTTTGCATGTTCTCCCAGTGTCTGCGTGGGTTTTCACCGGGTACTCCGGCTTCCTCCCACAGTCCAAAAACATGCTCAGGTTAATTGGAGACTCTAAATTGCCCGTAGGTGTGAGTGTGTGAGTGAATGGTGTGTGTGCCCCACGATTGGCTGGCGAGCATCTGGGGTGTATCCCTGCCTCCCGCCGTAACGCGCTGGGATAGGCTCCAGCAGACCCCTGCGACCCTAATGAGGAATAAGCAGGTATAGAAAATGACTGACTGACTGTCAGAATAATGGAATTTGTGCATCATTTGTCCTCATATTGTTGTCTTGACTGAGGAATTTTATTAATTAGAATAATAAAAGCATATGTAGATGCAGTATATATACATGTATGACTTTGTTAGAGTAATAGAAAACACCTAAACAATAGAATACAAATTTATAAAGATTTGCCTAATTTTATTAAAGAATAAAAGATAGTTAAACACAGGGACATGAATATGTGGTCCTTTTACATTTGCTCATGTAAAGGATGTGGATAGTGCTCGTACCGGGTAGCCTATGGATATTAATAAACCGTAAGTTATATAAGGCCAATTTAAATTAAATTGTGTCAAATAATCTACTCCGCTTTTATTTTGAAGGCAGAAGTCGACGCGTCCAGCTCGTAACCATGGCGACACTCCCAACTCGACTCGACAACAGGAAGAGCGGACGTAAAGCGGTTTTTAAAACTCGGAAACTTTACGTTTCTCTAACGTGGCCTCGAACGTCCCCGCGCTGGTATAAATGATCCGCCGGCGGAGGGGTCAAGACCGCGGAAACAAATGGCGACAAGGAAAGTAATAAGTCCCAGACGGCGGCCGGTGAGGACGTCCAGAAGAGCTGACAAATCATCCGCGGCGTCCGCTCCCAACTTCATGGAAAGGTAATCTGTCACAATCCGCTCATATTTCCACCTGCGCGGCATCCGGCGCCTCAGCCGGCCGGAGTTCACCCACTGTGGCGAGTCGCAGCTTTATTGCCCCGTAAATAAAGGGATTTATAGGCCGCGTTTGCAGCACAACACAATAGAAGCGCAACAGAAATCAATACAGATGTTCCCCTCACTAAATTAAATGCTCAAATTAAGAAATCCGGGTCCTTCCCCTTCCCCCCCACGGAGTAAAAACACCAGGTTAAGCAGCTGACAGTGTAAAACTAATTGTTTTATTATTATTTTTTACATTTTTATGTGATACAACCCCCCAATTGATTTATGCATTGGTTAGTGTTCTGGAATCATTACTGTAGCAGATATGGAGTTTATATTAAGGCTGCAACTATTGATATTTTACATCAGTTTTACAGCTGTTTGGACGAGTAGGTGAAATCAAATCCTCGTTTTTGGTGGGTTGAGTTTTTAACATTCAGATCAGCACAGATTTTTTGTTTTTGATTCATTTTTTTTTTAAATCCTAGCAAGAAAAGTTGATTGGATGATCTTTTGTTAAACCCTCCGGAGTGTAGGATGATTTAACAAACAATTGAACGTTTTACACAGAGAGAATTTTGGTATAAACACTCAAAAATGATTTTTTTTTTGTTAAAACAAGAAATAAATGAACAATTAAGATAGGGACATAGGATTTAAACTGAAAATATTTTTTTTCTTCCCCATTTCAAGTCTTTAAAGCATCAGACACAGACTGAAGAATTTGGAATGGAGGCTTCAAATTGGTTGTTTTTGCCAATTTTGATTCACTGTACAGTGACACAACACAGAGATGAGAAGCTCGTTTGCCGTTTTTGCATCTAATAACCGGCACGAACAATTAAAAAGTTGTTGGTGGTAAGTTTTTCTGTTTCTCCGCTCATTAACTGATTCATTTACATCATTTTGGCTCCGGTTCAGACATAATTATACAGTTTGTTTCACTTGTTATTCATTTACAAATACAGCTTGGTGTAGAGAGGTTTAGAAACTGGAAATCGTTGTTGTCCTGGGTTGAGGTTTTAATTCTTAGATCCGAAAAAAGGTGAGTTTTAAAAGGTTATTAGGTCCAGATCATCAGAGGCAGAATTGCGTGTTAACTCATCTTGGTGGTGTTCAATTTACTGGAATTAATGTGCACAAAATATAAACTTTCACATTGAAAGTAATATCTTAACGTCGACAGCTCCAAACGTCTAGTAAAGGTTAACTATTTGAGTAATTTTATACTTTTAAAGCTGAAATATAACATGCAACGTTGCCCCCCCCCCCAATACCAATGATGATTTATTAATTTAACGTTGCGGTTTTGGAGCCGTTTCATCTGCTTGCTGCTATGCAGTGGAATGAAAGTGATTGACCGGGCAGGTAATATGAAAAGGAATACATTACTTACTGAAGTGGATTTAATTGGATGGATTTGGCATCATTAACCAGATAAACCTGATCAACAGAAAATGTGTCATGTTTTAAGAAAAAACACACACCTAACCATGCAAGTGGAATTAATGGAGATTTAATTCATCACAATAAATAAACCACATCACAGATACAGTGCTGTTTTTGTTATAATAGATCTGCTTAACGGGATCGTTGACACGGGTCATTTACTTTTAGACGTGCGATAACAACGTCAGTCTGAGAGCGTCTCGGAGCCTCCGGGGAACAACAGGTGGCACGAAGCCGTCGCTGTCACTTCCTCGTATTCATGTCTAATTACCTCCTCCACAGAATGGCACCCGAGATCCTGATTAAGATTCTGTCGTACCTGGATGCCTCGGCTCTATACAGCATGAGCCACGTCAGTAAGCTCTTCTATCAGCTTGCCAACGATAAGTAAGTATCAACCACATCATGTTAAGGCAACACACAGATACACACGCGAGTGCATTAAGTGCATCCTGACATGATAGTAGAGGACCGATGTGCCCAAATGCACAGCGGAAAGAGTGTGCATATAATCAATGCTGGCTCTTGTTGGTTTTCTGAGGATCGACTGCACCTACTGGTAAATTGTTTGCCATATAGTAAAAACCTGGATTAATCTGGTTAGTCACAATGGACTGTTATTATTTTGAACAATACTGTGTCTCATCAACCCCCCGCTCCTTCCTCCCGACAACAGAAAGATGTAATTTTAAATAGATTATTGTGATTTTCAACCCTGGCTATTTCTATTCTATCTATTTAGTCATTCATGTCTCGAATCATCTCCCTAAAAAAGAATTTTGTAAACAGGATGAATAGATTTTTGTTCATGGGCTAATTTTTGCAAGCAGCAACTTTAATAGTCAGTAAAATGCTGTTTTCTGCAAAGAAAACAGTATAAAATGGAAATGAATAGATGCATAACATGATCGTTAGTGACTGAACTGATATTACATTATATAAGTGTTAAAGCTGCTATAATCAGTATTGTTTTTGTTTTGTTGTTATTAAATTGATCATATACATGGAGGTAATTGTAGGTGAATGAGGTCACATGCAGTGAGGAACCCGTAAGAAAAGATCATTTTAATTTTCAGTAGAAACCAAAGCTTATTTCATTTTAGTTTTAGACCAAGTTTTGGTTTTTCATTTCTCGAGCAGCAGCCTGCATTGTCCATTCTAGGCTCAAAATATAGACATCGATTTTTAAGGTAAATTCTTTTGGAAGTTTTATTTTTCCTTCTTTTACTGAAGAATGAAATAGTTTTCATTTTATTCTTAGATGCTTTATTTTTGCGATATGACTGGATGTTTTTTTAACCAAACACATTACCAAGAAGAAGTAAAGGAGAAGGACATGTACCACTCAACATGGCATTCTACACATGTTCAGTATCATTCAGTCTGGTAACTTTTCATTTTATCTCATCTCTACCAATGCAATCAACGCAGTGTTCTGTGGAGTAAGATTTACAAAGCAAACCACAAGAAAACACTGGAGGAGGAGTTGCTGCAGGCGTCCATAGCCGAGGATGAGGATCGGCCCGTGGGCTACTGGAAGTGGCAGCACTTCAAGAAAATGGACACGTGTCACAGGAAGAAGTTTTTAGGATTTGTGAAGTGGGCACGATTCCTTCAGATCTTTCACACTCTGCCCCGCCAAACGGAGCAGGTCCTCGGGTAAGAAACGGAGAAAGGGGCGAGAATGGCTTTTGAAAACAGCTCAGATGAATTACTTCACATGTATACCACCGTATGAGTAGCTGGACAAGAGCTGCTGGTCGGGAGGGAGGGGTTCTCCCTGTTAAAGGGCTTTTCTTGGGAGTTTTTCCTTGTACCCTGTGAGGCTCTGAGGATTGGGGATGTTCATTGCCCTCAGGCCAATCTGGGATTTATGATTTTGGACTATACAAATAAAATTGAGTTGACTTGGTGAGCTCAGAAACTAATATTCCATCAGCTGCTGATACAATTCTGTATAATAATAGTTATTTTCCATCATTACAATACAGTTTATAGCTTTATTTTACGTGAAATCTTGTGTATTTTAGGGCTTTTTAATGATAACGTTTTTCTCATCTAGAAAAATAATATTAAATAACAATAAATAAAACAAATACACTGCTGTAATGAATATAATTTGTTAGAAATTGGGTAAATTAAATCTTCTATATTACTTTATTTAAAATAGAAAGTTATACCACTGATAATATGTGATTTACATACATTTAATAGCATGTAAGTTTAAAATAATTCCAAGTGTAGTTTATTCAATTTAAAGGATCAAATGCTCTTTTAGACTCACAGTGTCTTAATAAATTTATTCACATTTTCATGTGATTTTTGAAATACAGGAAAACATTGTGAATTCGAAGGAAAACATTGCAAGAAATACTATTTATTTTATAGTGTATTCAGGTGCCTACCATGTATTTGAGTATTGTTTTAACACATGTTGAATTTGCCATGTGTTCTGTAGCTGTTTACATCTGGAAGCAGTCCCGATGTATCATGGGAATCCCTGCGCTTGTCTGTGGTTTGCGAACAGTAAAACTTAGAAGATCCGCCCTCGCTGTCGAGAAAGTTCAAGGGGAGAGACGAGGGGACGGCTCGAGCCTCTGGCAATCAGAAAACGAAAGCCTGGTTTGTTTTTCATATTGCACTTAATGACACTTTCTTATTAAAGTTGAGAAAGGAGGTCTCTGTCTGAATGTGATGTCTGCTCAGGGGGATGCCGGCACACGGGGGAAAGCTCCCCCCTTCTGCCCCCACCGAGCTTTCTGCTGTGTTTTTATAACCTCTGATTAGGTTGTGCAGCACTCAATTTTGAGTTCTGTGGCAGTTGCTGTGGTACAGAGGGGAAGTAGAAATAATTGTGTTCCTTGCAGAGACTGTCTGAATTGTTGAAATAAATTACTTAGCCACCCCCCCACCCCCCTCCCCTCCAAACCCCTTCATCCACAACACACACATGCACACACACCATTCTCCTCCTCCTTCCTCCCACTGACTCAGACCATTCCCCATGGGGGTTGTCTGTTAGAGACACTCAGGAGCATGTGATTTACCTCGGTAATAATCATTTCACAAGACATCACACAAACAGACAATGCCTAGCAAAAATCCCCCCGGGTCATAGGGCCTCCTGGGCTGCTCCAGCATTGTCTCCCCCCCCCCCACTTAATTGATATTCAATGCATCACAGTAGGGCAGCCCTGACTCACAGTTTAGACAGAATTGGATCAAGAGATTTATCACAACAGCTGCGGTTCCGTTTCATTCGTTGCATATCATTTCATTAGCAAAGACCAGCTTAACCGGAGTCAGACTACTCCATACTGCCGTCTAAAGAAATGTAATAGCCAATCATATAAAAGGGGAATATTTACTTTGACTTGAGACAAGGTGAATCATTTGGGCAGTGTTGGTTAAAGCTGAGTTTTACCCATTGGAACACGCAAGCTATGAGTTCAACAGGTATCGTGTGACAAAGTTTTCCATTTCTGCTGATTCTGAGCTTATTCGTTAAGTCACTGTCAAGTGTCGCACATCATGATTTAGGGGAAACTGCCCCTTTTATCCTAGTGCAGTCTAAAGTTACCATTATGCATTACCTTTGTGTAATAGTACCATATTTGATGTTTTTAAAATGCAAAGTGAAGACGTGTCTTTTGTTGAATAACTCCATGGTCAATTGGGGAATTATTGTTTTTTTCCTGATGAGAAAAGCTGTATTTAAATGCTTTGGAGCTTCATGTGAATTTGGTGCAAATACACCTTTCCCTCAGTGAGTTACAGACATTTATTGGCTATTTTTTAGTAGATATTATGACTATATGTACATTTTGTACTGCCATTTATATATATAGAATATAAAACTAATGATTGAAAATCTGTAAAATAAAATCATTTTAAAGCGGCTCAGATTGCATTAGGAAGTGATGTTTTAAGCTTTCTTTTAAAAGTATATCTAAAGCGTTATTGATACATACAGATATTGTGTTCCGTAGCTTTGGGGCGTAACTGACAAAGGTTGCGTCATCGATATGTCTTTCTGTTGTGGTTTGTAACCTCTGATGAACTGGAAGCAGATGATCTCCGTGTTCTCGAGGGCATGTAGCTAACGAGGGAGTTGGTAATGTAGCTTGGTCCTTGCCTATTAAGTGCTCTGTGTCAGGAGGAGGACTTTCAGATCAATTCTAAAAAGGTCACAGGAAGCCAGTGCAGAGCGGCTCAGGCTGGACTGATGTATTTCTCCTTTTAGTTCTGGGTAAAAATCGAGCTTCAGAGTTTTAGATGAGCTGAAGTCTGTCAGACCTTCATTTCAGGAGGCCTGTAAAAACGCATTAGAATAATCTATTTGGCTCGAAAAGTGTTATTTTTTTTGTTTAGGAATGGTTCTATTTTACCAGAGGTGGATTTCATTACATTGTTATTGTGAGACCTGAAGTTTAGATCAAGACTTTTGACCTGCAAAAAAAAAAAAAAAAAAAAAAAAAAAAAACACAGCTCAGATTGTTAACAATGCCGTTTCAAGCAAGTTGTCTCAGAAAGCTGACAAAGCTGACGTTTATTCCAAATTTCTGTCTCATCTTACTGGTGCCATGCGCGTTGTGTTCTTCTTCCAGAAACCTGCGTGTCACCTGGGAGCTGACGGTCTCCTCCAAGTCAGGACGTGAGGCCACGTTGGAGTCCAGCCAGTCTCACTTCTTTGACAATTCTGTGACTCTGTGCTGGAACGGGAGCTGTCTGCCCGACTACCAGCTGATTTCCACCCTTCAACTCCACGGTGTCAGGAGGATCCCCCTCAACTGCCCTGGCCTGAAAGGGTAAAGCAGCCTGCCCCCCCCCCCCCCCCCCCCCTTCTCTTTTCTCAATGTAAAACCAACTGTTTTCTGTCCTGGCTCCATCAGACCTGGCTGGAGGTCCCTCATGCTGAAGTTAGACATGAAGACTCCAACTAAAAGCGCACAGGTCTTGGGCCGAGACAGACTGGTGGAAGTGAAGCTGCTGCAGCCTGGTGTCATCGTTGGTTTCTGGAAGGTGATTCCCTCACAGGCAGTCATGGCGTTCTGTTTAGCTGTAAGAGCGAGATAGGCTGATTTAGGACAGTAAATAGCCCGCATTAGCTGTCATTAATATAAACGGCGTGCTGTACGGCTAATCCGAGTCACGGCTCCGTTCACAGGACCAGCCCTGCATCGCCTTCCTCATGCTCACCTTCCATCTATACAGGCTGGTGGAAAGGAGCACCCAGGGATCCTCGCTTCGGTAAGCTGCACCCGAACAGGCGTCTTTTAGTCACATGCTTACACGGCGTGCAGCGTATCATCATCAGATGGGCTCAAACTCAAAAACTACGATAACTGACAGGATTGGTTTGAGTATCCTGAGGTGACCCATCTGCTTTTAAGATGCACTGCTGGGTGGGATTTGAAGCATCAGCATCGCCGGTGCCTGCGATTCACCACCACAGTTTATAATGGGACTAGCAGATTTGTATAAAGAATATTTTATGCACAGCATGGCTCCACAAGTGATTTTTCCTTTTTTTTTTTTTTTTAAAAGAATCATTTCCTGTCAAGACCCAGTGCAGGTGTTACTTCCAACTAAGAATTACTGCAGTTGAATTCACTCATTAGCAAACCCTAAAGGTTATATCACCGATTTGAAATATTAATACCCCGAATAAGATAGACCCGTGGTTTTAAGGATCCAAAGTCATCTATATATAGTTTCGTATCTTCTCTATCTCTCTAGAAAAAAACAGGTCTGTCTCATTCCCTCAGGGCTCGATGGCACTTGATTGAAAACGATCACATCCGCATCGTGCGGTTCTAAGCTGTTATAGTGTTGGTTTATGCATCGTGCCTGACAAATTTAGGAGGGAAAAAAAAACAAACTAATTTCCTCTGAAAATGCTGTGTAGTAATTCACTTTCAGTTCAATTCAAATTAGCTTTTCTTCAGCAAGAATGTTACAACAATATTGCCAAAGCATCAGGAATCAATGAACAAAATCAATGCATGTCATGATTTACACACAGAGTAGCACAGTATTTTTATGGTAAAACATTATGTTTGTGTTATAGTGTGTGTGTTTGTGTTATATTGTTGTGTTTCTATGCGTTGTGTTTTATATTGCTGTTGTGTTCATGTGTATATAATCAATAAATAAGAATAATAAGAACAAACCATAAATGTAATATAGTTGTTTTGATCTAAATAAATGGTAGATATCAGTTTTAATCTGAGTGATGTGATGAATCATCTTGAAGATCACACAGTCTCCTAGATATTAGAGTCTACAGTATAGTGTGAACATAGCCCCCTCTCCTGGCTTCTTGTGACATCACACTGTTACACTGCATCATCATTATATTCACACAACATAAAAGTAAGAAAGGCCTCCTTAATGAAAGGCCTCAATGCTCTCTCCACTCACCGGTCTCAGTTTCATTTTGCTTTTTCTTTCTTACAGCTCCTATGCGGAGCCAACGGTCAGGCCCCCATTTGACGACATAGACGCCGAATACGGTCTCCATGGTTACCACCTACACATTGCCCTCCACAACACTGCACACGAGATCATGTCGGAATGCTATTCCCAGCTCTTCTGCCGGAGAAGTAATTGGGTTTCTACTCATATTCGCTGTGTGACACTTTTTTTTTTGCCACGAAATGTCAAACGGTGTAACCGAAAAAAGACTAAGTTTCATATACAATCCACCTAGAATATAAAACTTGTTGATAGCATGCGTTTATAAATATCTGACTTATGAGTTTCCCGATGTTTTCTTTGACCAGATGAGATCTGTGATGGACTCATCCCGCTGACCGTCGTCAGCAGGACAAACCTGTCGCGGCACACACCTCTGTCAGGCACCATAACTCTGCCCTGGAGGAGTGAGGCCCTGCAGGGCACAGTGGAGGTACTGCAGCATCTGTTTCACTACAGTATAACATATACTGAATAGATTTCATATCATATAACACCTGGCTAAACGTGGCCTCGAGTAGGTCGCTGACAAGTGACGCCCTAGCACCTGCCCCTTGATGTCCAAACATTCTTGTTCTTTTTTTCATAACTGGCACTTTAAAAAGGCAAGTTTTACCATTTTCTAGAAACTAGAATTTCTCCGTTTTCATTGCCGGTGTCTCATATCGTTTTTAATGTCTCCATCTGATTTCATCACATGAATATGGGTTGCTATAATTCAGTTAAGCTGTAAATGATGAAGTGTGAGGTTTTAAAATACGGTTTCTCCAAGGCCCTGAAGGAGAATACAGTCAAAATCTCCTCTTTTTATCTCGAATTTTGGCAGTTCTGACACCGGCAAGTTCGCACTGAAAAAGAGGTTGTGACACAGGTTTACTTTTTCTGCTTCTTACTAGAATTGCTGCGTCATGAGTCTGGCTCTGCTGGATGAATCCAGGAGACCTTTCTGGGTTGTCAGCTCCCCCGTTTCCATGAAGCCGGTAGAGATGCCCATTTCATACGACTATCACGGCGAGCACTTCCTAATCCACCATCGGGACTCAGAGGGTCAGGTGAAGATGAATCTTGTCTGGATGAAGGAACAGATGCAGTTTTTCCTCATTAGTTTAGTAGTTTACATCTCTACTTCCAAAGTCAACGAGTATTTCGGTAGGGATTATTGAAGAAGCAGTATTTCTGTAGGATATATTGAAGTTGGATACTTCAACGTTGCTTTTATATGATCCACATCTTGATTATACCCGTTTTAACTGTTTGAATATTGTTTTTTGTATTCTAACACCCCCTTTGATGTCTTGAAAAGCTTTCAAAATAAAAGTGTATGATTTTTTCATTTAAATGTTGAATAAATGAATGTTTTTAAGGGATTTATTGAGTCACTTGTCTGTTGATTCTTACTATACTGGCGATACTATTCATTCACATTTTATTCATTAATAAAATGCATTAATTCATGCATTACACTTGACAGCATATAAAGAGAATGATTGAAGAGAAGTTTTATTGGAACTTGTAATTATTATCTTCTTTTTGAAAATTAAATTGTAATGAAACACTTCACTGAGTTTCAGATCAGCTAATTAATAGATTAGAATGATATTGCGTTATCGTCTTCAGGATAATCAATCAAGTGGCTAACCCCTATGTTTTTACACAAAACATCCTGTTTGAACATTCAAACTTAAAACAGTCTATCCGTGGTATCCTTCATCATAAATAATTAACATTTATCATCTTTTTGTGATGTAGGAAATGTTCTGTGGTTGTATAAGTCTTTGACAAGATACATTTTCTCTATATTTTTTCTTATGTGTTGTGACAAGCTCCATCCTACACAGTTAATACGTTGGAAAGAGAAATGAATCACAAGCATGCACTTTACAAACGTGGAAATGTACTCGCGTACGACTGAATAAACACTCTCTATGCCTAGTTGAAAATGCAATTAATATGTTATCCATTTTCGACTATTTAAATAGAAACTTGGAGAGGATTTGCGTCAATGCTGTCATTTTACCTCTCCATACATGTATATTAACACTTCACAATAACATTCAGTTCCTTGAAAACTACATCGAGAATAATTATAAGTTTGTGTATCAATAATGGAAAGTAACTAACACCCTAATACGCCTGTATAATACCTTTATTTCTGGTTTCCTTGCTGGCACAAGCAAATGTAGATTCATACTGCATCTATTCATTAATAGTATAAGGTTTTCTGTCTAAACTCGTAATTGTCTTCTGAAAAAGAAAAAAAAGTCTATACATATGTAAATGCAATAAAAGATTCACACAAATTTAATTTGGTCTCTTACGGCATTTCTTGCTTAACATTACCTGAATTGCATCGGCAGCCATTATGTAATCACATTTAGATTAAACTTTAGTTTAAAGTCCGCACCTTGGGCAAGTCTGGCTACAGCGATAGAATTAGTGCAGGAGTGAATGTTGGAAACGGTTGCTATGCTGCTGATGGGCTGATGGCAATAAAGCAAGGCAGGCCTCTGGGTAATAGGATTTTAGAGGCTTCCCCTCTTTTTCTCAGTAAGGGTCATCATCACCTTGAAAAAGATGCTTATTTTTCCAACTGCATTGGCACTAGATCCAAAACCATTTGGGGGAAATGAGCCGGAGGGTAAAAGACGGGCATCAGTATGTGTCGTGAATTGTTTTTTGTCACGTGCTACGCTACTGAATTGAGACCAAAAAAAAAATAAATGCGATTGGGACAAAGACACTGGATCAAAAAGGACTCCGCGAGTTGTCATATTTTTTTTGACAACGGGCCTCGTGCTGCATCCGCGACCGCATCCAGGGTTCACCGATGATGTCAGGGCCGTATAGAACGACACTTTGCTGACTTAAACATTTAACGCGCTGACAGCTTCCTCTGTGCATGGCCATTACCTGAACTGAATGATGTGTACCATGTGCGACTTTCAGCTTACGAATGTGTTACAACTCGTTTCCATCACGGTGACCTTCACACTTCTGTTTGCCGCCGTCACATCAGCTGCTACAAACTGCCACCGACCGCTGCAAAGTGCCAATCCTTCATTCCCATTTTATTAGAAAAAGCAGGAGCCAAGGGCTATTGTGGGCTAGTAATTGGCTTGCAGGATCATAAAGCCATTTATGCAAACATTTCAGTCAGCGTAATGGCTAAACAAGGAGTATGATTTTGGGAGCAAGGACAGTAGAGCGCTGACAACATGTTCTAACTATGGTGAACAAGAGTGGAGAACACATTTCCAGTGAATTGTATTTTTGTTTTTAAGAATTTGATAAAAAGCAAGTTATACAAGCATGCAAATGTATCTGTATATAGTTTAATATGGGTTGTTCTCCAGTAGATGGCCCCCTTCTGTAAACAATGGGAGGATCCTTATACAACAGTGGTCATATTTTTCTCCGTTCTGTCCATCTGCCACAGACGATTACAGAGAAACAACTTCTGGCAATATGTTGTCGTTTAAACAGCAACATATTTTCTGTGGTGCATTTCCATTCCTTTTTGTCTTTTTTGATGCTCTGTTGGAATGTAATTAAACAACTACATGTTAATAAAGCCTTAAATGTCTTCACTGCAGAATAATTAAGTAAATTGACAGCAGAGCCACCGAACGAGTCATTTTAGTGACAAAGCTTCATTAAACACATTTTTCCTACTTTCCTCACAGGCTAATCTTGGAAGAAAATTGCTTCCATTTTTAGCCTTTAATTCTCTCCCTCGTGAGTGACCAGCTGGGTCCGCAAACTATTCAGCCTCGGCAGCCACAGACACGGGTCTTTATTTAGTCTTCCTCTCGTTGGAAGGAAAACAGTCGACCAATGAAAGCCACCGGGCGGGATCTCGATGCACGCGTCCGCAGCGACCTCCTGAACCGAAGCCATGCTCTTAAAAGAATATTAAAACCTCGATTTGCATTTCCCAAAAGAGTGGGTGATAATCATAGTTTGGCGAAACACTGATGAGTGCACAGACCACGCAAATACTGACCCCCAAAAATTCCACGTACATTACCCTCTTGCATGAGGAGTTGAGGCCAAGGAAGTTTAATTGCACTTGTAATGATCAAAGGGAAAAAAAAAAAAAAGCTCAAAGAACCAATGCCAAAAATCGGCCATTAAAAGATGCATAATCTAGGAAAACGTGTTTTGTTGACGCCACAAAATAACAGATGGCCAGTCATTTACATTGCTGGAAGTGAACCCCGTTAACACCAGCAGTCGCCTCTCTTTCACCTTCCTTCAGCTGCGATTTCTACCCACGCTCTCAATCCTCGTCAGGAAGTGGAACTGGATAGTGGGGGGAAAGCTTCAAGGTGTGACAGTACTATAAAAGGTTCATGATTTCCAGTAACATCCCTGGTTTATTCACCCCTATTAAATGGTGCATCACGACCAGACGGCTGTGGAGAAATCCATTTATATTGAAGCTGCTGCTCATCCTGTGGGTCCCAGAGCTCAATGAGCAGTAAGACGGGAGTGCCATTCATGCTGCATGGTCCAGTGTTGCCTTAAATCTGGAATGATTTACAGTAGGTCCAGGCAGTGATGACTATTTGCAGTTTTTCCTCTGGTAGATAGTATACATCTGCCAAAATGCACTTTACCCTGTGCGTTTTCTTTTTCTAATCCTTAAGAGGCTAATTCTACTTTACATTCCAGAGGCAAATATTGTTTTTACTCCACAGTATTTACCTGCTTTAGTCATTTTGTGAAGGATTTACATCGAAAACCTGTGTTCGATGAATAAAAGATGATGCATTAAATCCAGTCAACAACCCAAGAACATTAAAACATTGCATATTAATGCATTGATAATAAATAAAATTGTAATTTATGAAGGAATTGCATGCAAGAGGTGATGCAGCCATTTTTTCCCCACATTCAGCTGAGCTCTGGATTTTAACTCATAAACTTTGGATCTAAAAGAGGCACATTTATGCAACACCACACACCACTAGACCATTACCTGAATCATAGTTATATTGAGGAATGTTGGTATTGCATTGAATGATGCTACATAGTAAAATATATAAAATGATTTTGTTCAGTAGCACAACCTGCGTGTGCGTGTCTTGTGTGTGAAGCATTTTCACATCGTGAATGAAACCCGAAGCCACTGAAGGATTGAATGTAGTAGCAGTTACCAGGCAGAGTGAGACTGAGAGGGTCCAATCACCTGAGTGGAACCTGGTGAATTTGAACTTACAATATAAATGATGTGCGATTGTAGTTGGGAGAGCAAGTGGTTAAACTGAGCTGGAAGATTGCATTTCCAAGAGGCAAAATCGCCCATTTTGTTCAGGAGAAATTAATTTGCCTAAAACGAGACATCTAGGTCAAGGATTTGTGCAGCATTAGTGGTGGCATGAATTGCGGAGCATGATGGATAATATTTGCCCAAATGTTTTTTTTAAGAAAGAGAGAATCTGGCAGTTTAAAAAAATAACAGAGAAGACCAAACCTGCAATTTGCACTGCAGTCAATGAGTCTGGCAGCATTTTCCCTATCAATTACAGTTAAGATCTCAAAAACTAAACTAATTCCTGTGGGAAATGTATTTCCATTGTGTGAGAGAGAGATGGGGCCAGTGGCAGCATTCCAAGGAAAAATCGTGTTTGAGGATTTACAATTGTGGTCGAGAGGTGTGTAGATTCTTTCTTTGAGGTCAGAAACCATCTGCACTCTCCACTCTGACTGACCGTGTGACACCGATGAGACCTGAAAATTGCTGTAAACTGCTGAACTCTGACTTGAATTTCTCCAAACGTACCAAAGATATCACAATAGTGAATAAAACTCAAGAACATCTCAAAGATTGAACAGTGTGTGTGTGTATATATATATATATATATATATATATAAAAAGAGGTGGAGCTGCATGTTGCACATGTTTGAATAAATTCAAATACTAGTAACCTTGCTGTTGAAAGTAAGTTTGCAGGGAAAGCAATACAGGAAGAGACAGAGGACAAACTTTGTAACTGGACTGTCACATACTCGGAGCCCAATCTTGGAAAGTAGCTGCTCAGCAGCACCTCAGGGTCTTTTACTCTTCTTTACATTACTTATAATTTCGCATAACTGAATGTTAAAAGTTGTTTTTGACTATATCTCTCTCATTCTTCCCCACAAGTTGCTCAGTATGTGCCAGGAAGAGTAGAGATGGCATGAGTCAGCACATTATCTGGTACACCGAAGCATTTTCTACAAGTTCACATGGTTCATTGGTGAGTATTACCCTCACATTAACTTCCTGTGTTTATCAAGGTCTCAGAGCAGACGTCTGGTGGGCCGGTACGGACCAAACTGTTTTCTGATCTGGCTGCTGTTGCATGTGGGTTTAAGAAGGGTTGACAGTGTTGCATCTGTTTTTAAGACCGATCCTAATCCAACAGAGCATATATAGGAGTCTCACAAAGCTACAGTGAAGATGGTTGTTTATTTATCCGCAGAACTAGCTAGCTTGCGGCCACATTCTGACATTAAGCAATATAAACATGTTTTCTTCCCACCTAAAGCAAATGTTAAATGCAGCACATTATGTGGGAAGCAAAAATAAGCCAAGATTCACAGAAAACAGCCTAGGCTCTGCTCGTACATAGTTCTTGGAACAATTTGTTTTAATGCAAAGGTCTGTGCCTGAAGCTACCTCTATTGATCTGAACCACTATTAAGAGGGATAGGCAGAGAGAGCCAGAGAGATATAACCAAAGAGAGAATTATACTGAAGCACAATTGAGACCCTGCCCTTATTATGTGTAGACTGGTTTTAATGGTGGATGGTATGGTTAGAAACAGCTGCGCTTATGGTTTTTAGTAGCAAATGTAGTGATGGTAAGTCTTAAAATGTATGTATTTGAAGTGTCAGTGATAGGTTTGGTCAATTGTACCCAGTCAACCAGCTTGTTTTATCTGTAAATGCCCTCTGCAAAGCTATGAATTATTGAAAACCCAGTATATTTACTCTTATCCAAACATGGTAGAGTGTTAAGACTTTTGACGCAGAGAATCCGATGGGACCATTATTCACTGCATGTGTCTAACTTGTTACTGTGAACGGCCACAGAGTTTTTCATTGCCTCTTACAGCTTGAACTGAAATTAAACAACAGAGAGAGCTCATTGTCATTTTAGGTCACTGCAGGAGATCTGTGTCAGGACTGTTTAGGAATCAGGTCAGTGAAACCAGAAATGCATCAGGTAATTGGCTGTAGGAGGACAGCTTGTGAGTTTTAGGCATTTTCTGGAACTACTGTTTTTTTCTGAAGAAAATAAGACAATCTTGTGTTGTTCCTAAGACACAATTTTCTTTAATTCCCAAGCCTAGAGATGAGTGGTATGCAGACTTTGAATGGACCCCTTTTTCACCTCAATGCGTCAAGAAGTGGTCTTGATAGAATGAGAAATATCAGGCAAACAGAAATCACAGTGTCAAACCTCTTGGGTAATCAGACCTCTCCAGGAACCATTGTTGACAAGATAGCTAAATGATCACCTGCACTAAAAGGGGTCATTTGAACCGGAGGGATCTGCAGAAACAAGATTGCCGAACACGGAGGGTCACCTTTTTGGCTCTTGCCAGAGACTTGAGTTACTAGTGTTTCACATAAGAAAAAAAAAATGATGGAGCAAGGAACGACCCTCAATCCCCCCCTCTCTCATTCTTCCTACCGCAGCTAAAACTGAGTGTCAACCAGACAAACAAAGCGAATATGGAAGTGCCAAAAAGTGCAGTTCCTTCAATGTCCACTTGTCTTGGTGAATCTTTACATAGATCACCTACTTAAATTTATTAAAGCTTCAATTTATGCATAATTAAAGGAGGGCCTACTTTGAGTAAAAGAAGACTGGCCAGAATGTGGCCTTTTCTAGCTGTGTGCTCGACCCAGCTCCAGATATAGTCACTTTTGGCTCCAAAATCCAAAATGGTGGCGGCCAAAATGGGTGACGTCAATGGGGCTACATCCATTATTTATACAATCTATGGCTAAAAACACACTGAACACACACTACTGGTGAAACAAAAACGGGATTGGTTGTCACCATGTCATTGGGGTGCTCCAAAAAGTTGAGGCTACTTCAACTTTGAGTTGGAGCACATCAAAGCATCAGAGAATTGTCAGAGCGTTGATGAATTAGAAAGTGCATTCCTGTTTTGGCCCAAGTCTGAATTAAGGTTGATTAAGCGTCTTCTGTATGCCAGGTAATGTTATTCCTTCCTTAACTAATGATAGAACCATGGTTAATGTATGGTAATTCTTTGATTCGATACAATCAATATTTTTATATTCGGTTTTCTCCATGTAACCACGCTGCCACCTATTAACTGCAATACAGAGTGTAGTTAAAGGTAATTTATGTAATTATATCACCTAAACTGTTTCCTTGTTAGATTATTAGGTTTGCTCCCATCATTAAGAACCATAACCTTAAGGAGGTGGTGCCCTGATGAATAATTTGAATGTAAATGGGCAGATTAATTATGATTCATGATTGAGTGATATAGAACATTGGAAAACCACATTTAAACATAGCCACACCACTGACTGATGTTTTTGATATATTTTTGCTTAGTTTCTTTTGTGTTCTTTTCTGTTTTAACAGATATTCGCTTGTTTGTTCCACAATCCAAATTTCCCCATGGGAATAATGAAGTTGCTACTACTCCTACTTCAGCTATTATTACAGACATGGTCAGCCAATCCAGTCTGGTAAAGCGTTATTGCCTTTTAATCAGATATCTGTTGTGGATCCACCCGTCTGTGACACCCATTAAATATGATGGCAGTCACTGCAGCTGGGATAACATTCACACACGCATGCACCTGTCGCTAAAGCAAATTAAGACATACCCGTCGGGAAGTCTGCCACACGTTATACCAAGGCATTTTGTCGGATACCTGTCAAATCATCCAAATCTTGCTGAGTCATAACATTTGGATTCAGCTTGACTACTGTACTCGCTATGGTCTATGAACAGTATGAAATTCCCTACGTCTCTAATGGCGCAATTAACAGTTTATTTGCTTTTGGCACCGCATGTGCTTCTCTTACAGATTCTCTTTGCATCTGTCTTCATGTTTTACGATGCTGCCAGGAGCTGGTTTTGTGTCGCATATTAAATTAATGAGATTCACCTCTGCTGTCACTATGGCAATGACCCGTGACTGAGTATTTTGTGACCTCGTTGGCCATTGGCTTTTGCATAAGAATACTGACCTGTGGATGGGGAACTTTGAAACATTGCTGATTTTTTACAGCCAATTGCTATGGTGGTAAGTGTTATAAATCATGTTCAATTGTTAAAGTTTCAGATTGATTGCCCTGAAACTTTGTAGAAATTCATGATACTCAGAAGATGAAGCCTTCTGCATTTGGTGATCTTGATTTACCACAAGCATAATGTTTGATTTTTAGATAATTAGATTGCCATGAAATGTGGTTGGGACATCCATGCTGTCCAGAGGATGATTGTAATAGCTTTGCTTTTTATCTAGCATCATTATCAGGTTGACATTTTAAATTATTCATTGAAATATTTACTGAATGCATTGCATTGTAGACATAATGTTTCCCAGAGGACAGCACAGTGAAATGAATTTGGCGATCCCCTGAATTCCACAATGCTGTTTGCATTTGTGTTTTTGGGTGGAATGTGTTTAACAATTGGACTGCCGTGGGATTTGGTTTCATTCATGCCACATCCCAGGATGAATAGACCCCTGTCAAAGCAGGAAAAGCACAGGTGAAATTAATGACATTAATGATGGCTGCATTCCAGCCGGGTTCCAGGGCTCTTGTATTGTGCATGCTCATTCACAGTCTAATGCATTTGGAACTATTGTTAGTGTTATTATTTACAGCCGTGCCTTTCTTGCTTTGACAAGTCAAATCGGTGCTCAGGGAATATATTATTTGGTGCCACTATCAGGAAAAACAGTGGTTTGTAAGGCTGAGGATAACTTAATTGTCTTCTTCAGTGTGGCTGCCACCTTTGTTTATGTCTGTCAGTATAACTACACAAGAGCAAGGGTGTAGCACCAAATTTTGGGCCCACTAAATGTCTTAATGTCAGTGACATTCACTCTAAATGTTAGTGGGCCCCTATTGAAGCATGCAAGCAAAAAAGTAAATCAAAACAAGCAAAATGGGGTTTTAAACTACAATCCGATCAGATTATATTGATGACTGGTTGTTTCATTCACAACCTGAATTGATGCATTTGGCCTCTATTCAATCTGGGCTCATTGATGTTACATTTATCGCCAACAACCGTCTGTGGGTGGACTAAACCATTTTGCACTTCCAAAAGGGGGCCTCCAGATTGTCCAGATTCAGCTAAATTCTGGTTTGGGCCATTTAGAAAAAGAAATGTTAGCATGCTAACATGTTAAACTAAGATGATGAAAGATTAAACGCTAACTTCAGATCAATATGTTAGCATTGCCATTATGAGCATATTAGCATGCTGATATCAACAATTAGCTCAAAGCTTTGCCAAAATACAGCTTCACAAAAGGTGTACAATGGGTTTGTATGTAATTCTATTAAATCTGTAATGCAACATGTTATAGTCAGCAGTTCTACAGCCTGTAGTATCCTACATGGTGCCCCAACTAATCCATAGTCACACACAATTTACCAAAGTGGAATGAATGTGAAAGGTCAAGTATGGCGCACCTCATTAAATTATTCTGTCATGTTAATCAAAAGCAATCCCTTTACTTACTCAGCCACTCCATGATTGAAAGTGTCAGATCTGCCTGCAATTGATGAATGTTGTTCTCCCACAGCAACAATCCCCGAGGTGCTACGTTAAATAATCACAAACGTATCTGACTAATGAGCGCAGTTAGCAGCAGTTGAGGCAAGAGCTTTAGTTTTTCACCCTCTTACCTGGGCCGGCGCGTGATCGGAGATCTCCATTTGCGGCCATGATGATGATTGATACGATTAGGACCCCAACTTTTTCACTGGAGTCTCCACACCTCATGATCACTCACCTCTGGTATTAGTAAGATGAATGGTCTTCCCTTGTCTGGAACCCAAGAGGTAATTTTCTTTTACGCTCATGTGAAAGCTAGGAGGGGAGAAAGAAAAGAAAAAAAACATCACACAGAGGAAACAGCTTAATAATGATTGCTGAAAATAGTCAGAATAATTTGTTATGTTTGTATTAGTTGTCACCCTGTAAACATACCCTATAGCTCATAAATCTATTCAGACTTAGCGTTGAGATAAGGTTTATCTTCCTTCACAGTAAATTATAAGCATTGCAAAGCATGTAACACTGTTTTTGCCTAAAAATAACTACTAAAACAGTCTTTTAGTATTTCTAAAGGTCCTTAATTTTTTATTATATCACAACTGTGTTCTGGCAGTGATACACTAGTGAGCAGAAAGAGGAAGAAATAGTCAATGACCACAAGAAGGCACTGAAGCGCCTCTCGGCTTTCTAACTCTGCAGAGAACTGCCATGGCAAAAGGGCTTTCTACTGTGATAACAAAATAGACTGGATTTGCATTTATGTCATTTATAATATATACACTGTATCTTGAATATTTTATTAATACAATATTGCATTGAGATTATTCATTAACTCATTCCAAGAAGCAATAGTCATTAAAACATGTTTTTTATGGATTGTACAGGTCATAAACCAACACTTTTGGCAAACGTGCAGAAAAACCTGTGTATATTTTGCTAGATAGTTGGTTTTTGTTGTTTTTCCCTCAAAGCGGTTTGGAATGATTTACAGGTCATGCTCAATAAAAGCATCCTGATATTGAACCAGTGCTTTAGATGAACACTCAGCACTCCTGGATTTGGGAAATTGCTCTGCTTGCCAAGCAACTTCAGCCCCGAGTAAGATAATGACACAGTGAGTCTCAATCTACTCCGGGTTCGTTGACCGCAATCGACGCGTTAGCGTATGGTCTAAAAAAAAACATGTTTAGTAGACATTTAGTGCGGAATTAAGACTCGTCGCCATGTAATGAGCGTCAAAATAGAGATTTGGGTTATAATGCTGGTTAATCTATTGTTACTGGTTGTTTTAATCAATTCATAACGCCGTACACAATGGATTTGTCAAATTTAGCTTGTACAAACTAAGAAGGCAGAACAAGGAATTAATTAAGACAGCTGCAGTACTGTGAGAACTCACGGGGGAATGCAACCAGAGTTGTAGTGTATAAGGAGCTTATCTTATCGTCTGTTTTGTCCAAGTCTGTATTGAGATAACACCAACATTGTTTTTTGCGAATGTTGCTATATTGTCATTATATTTGCATGCACAGAATGTAAGGGCTTGTTTACTCCTTGCTCATATGGGGGGGGGGGGGGGGGGGGGGGGAAACACCCTGATCTGGATTCATCCTAAGAAGAGAAATATTGTATTTTTTGGCTCCTTTCATGCCCGACGTCCAGGTGTGATGGAATCAAATTTGGGTTTCCATGACTCCTCCATCCTCATGCGAGCCATACTGTCTCACACACCCTCACGTCATCACTTTTGCTGTTCTCCCAACCTTGTGGGCCGCAGCGCACGCTGCATCTCATCAGAGAATATTACCCAACACTCGGAGGACAACATTCATCAACGTCACAGAGCTTTTGCCAACAGTGCATTTCTTTATATGGGCGCCCCAAGTCCATTTCGGTTGTTCCTGCAGAAACACAGGGTACCTTGTGTGACCCGCGCCACTTCAGCAGTACACACACAATATCTCTTTCAAGGTCCGTCTTTAGTTTCTGCTGATATGAATTACTGTTCATCTCAGATTGTTCTACAGTCCTGTGTGCTACTATCCATTCTCTGTGTAGCTATTAATAAGGTATTGTGTGAATAAAGCCTTTGCAGTCACATTAAGTACACTTTTTTTAGGTTTGACTTTGAGGAAGTTATCAACAAGCAAGCCTGTGTTAAACAAGAGTATAATCTTCCTCCATAAATATAGTTGTGTTAAGATGATGATGAAGATTTTTGGGGGGGAGTCCAGAAAAACCTTGCTATATATTTCACATATACCAGTCGTCGTTAGGTTTTTGTCTCTGAAATATGTGGTTAATTTGATCAGAAAATTTTTTTTAAATAAATTTCATTAATTTACATACAATTTTATGTGTTTTATTCAACTTTTGTACACTAGCAGTGTCCCTGGTCCAAAACAGCTGATCATTAGAAATGAATGGCAGGGGGAGACCAGAATTAATGTTAGAAAAATTTAACCCAGCTACATTTGTCTACATAGTGAGGCTCTTGATTATATATTTGGTGAGTCTGATGAACACTGAATTTAATTAATCTTGTTAGTTGTTCTTTAATGTGTTAAGACATGACTTGGAATATTGTGAAATTGTAATTGTCATATATTGTATGAAAAACATTGTATTTTCTATGTAAACAAATAAAATCTTTTGTGATCTTTGGTAGGATGTTTGGTAGGTTTGGTAACCATTGACCTAAAATATTCTGTGATAAATAGCAGACTACTGTATGTTTCATCTGATTATTTCCTATAGTCAAAATAATCCAGAAATTGTGTTTTTCAGAATTCAAATTCAAGATGTAAAAGTTCAGATCAATGATGCAGGTTATAAATAACAAATGGAAGTTCAAAACTCACAATGTTCACAAGGAGTTATTTTGATAAAAATAAAATCTAACACAACAAGAGGTAATAATACATTTATTACAGTTTTTTTATGGTGAATCTTAATGGAACAGTCAAATTTGACCAGGAACACTGGATTGATTAATATGAAATGAAATTCCCAGACAGTTGACTATAACAGCTTGCAGATTTCTATATAAAGGACTCAGGCTGTTCTTACTGTAAAAATCCAAAGGAGCGTGTTCATGTAGGGAAAGTGGCCTTGCTTCTCTCTCACAAATGACGACAAATGACCAGCATCCACCAAGAATCACTAAACATGACATATACCTTAAACATACCTTAAAGCAGATTACACATTAAACTTTCATGAGCAGGCGTACTGAAGCCTCACCATTAAGCAGCAAGTCCACTTACTTTACGAGTCCGCTTACTTTACGAGTCCGCTTACTTTACGAGTCCACTTACTTTACGAGTCCACTTAGTTTTCAAGCATTGCGTTGCATCACTTATAATATCAGTACATAGTCAGGCGTTGCATAAGCACAGCTCTGGGGGCTGTATGTTATTTAGAGCCTCTTAACAACAACAGTCGTCCAAAAACACCCTCTGGAATTTACAATGATCCCGCTATCTGGGAGAGTACAGAGCTACAGCCAACACGCAAATGCAGGGAAAATCACATTAGCTACTAGAAAGCCTTTTGATTTAAGAAGCACAGACACGTAAGCCCTGTCAAGGAGGATGGCATGCATGCACAAATCACAGCATCTGATTTATGGTTTGAAATTTCACTAGTGAGCTCCGTCCTTGGAATTTTGTACACCGTAGGTGTAAATCTTGAATGTTTTAAACAAAAAGGGAAATGAAGTGTTTGGGCTGTGATAAACGGAGGGAGTTTAAGTATGACTAAGATATTCAAAAAAAAGCCTCCGAGCCGAGATGTAAATAGGTTTTATGGGGAGAACGCATATGCATACAGAAAGCAGATTGAAAAAAAAATCTCTATATATTTATAAAAAGGAACCTATGCATGTCATCTTAAGAGTCCTGAGAATTAAAGCAGTTATTGAAACAGGATGCATGTGGATTATATGGATAATGAATGCATTTTTTTTAATTATTTTTGGGATTACAGGCACACAAAAATGCCACTCATAAATGACTATTTGAAAAACATTTGGACAGTTCATGTATTATATAAATGTCTAGTTTATTAAAATGACATAACCACCAAGGGAAAACGTGTTCTGCTATAACTCTTCTCCCTATCTGTCTTTTTTTACTACTTTGCCTTTTCTTTTTTTGCCTTTTTTAGCTGATCACTACAGAAAAAAAAAAAGTTGACCCGGATCCCAGTGTATACACACGGGTAGACCAAAGCCAATTTCAGACGTGTCAGTGGGACTGATGCTGCCAGCATCCTGTGACAGCTTGAGTGGAACAGCCTCAGTCCTCATCTCAAAATCACCTCTGCTTACTGAGCGGAAACCGTTCGTCACACACAACGCTTGAAATGCTCTGCCAAACCCTGTCAGCACACATCCATTATTACATAAAGATTTTATTAGCATTATTAATATTGCAAAACAAAAAAAACAAGCATTTTATAGAAAATACATTTAGGATGAAAACTACCGTACGTGTTTGGCAAGAATAATCTCAGGTACTTTTGGCTGGTAAGATTTATAGTTGATAATATAAAAGTCCACAAACATAACATATGTATTCAGCTATGAAATGCTCCTTGGTTACTACTGAGTGCAGTAAGATATGCTGTTCACCTGCCACGCCCTTTCTCCACCCCCTAAAAGGGGCGGGGCCTAAATTTGTAATGAGTCGGACCCAAATTACAAAGAGGCAGAGCCTTCATTCGTCCTTATTAACAAATGACGATCGTTCATTCTTTTAAAATACATAATAGCACTTATGAAAAACTCTGAAGAGACCCAAATCAGATTATTTTACCTCTTTGTGACATATATTTGAACTTTAATGACAGCCTGAACGACGGATTTTTTTTTTTCCCCGAATGCAACACAGGCCATACCCAGATACATTCCTAAAACGATACATATCTGATCTTTTGACGTACAACTTTCGTTTAAATGGCCACGTTGCGTCCATCCAAAGTACACATCATCTTCAAACCATAAACATCACTATTCCGCATTGACGTAGCTGGAAGTGGGAAGAAAGCAAAAACCATGGCCAAAAACCTTTTCTTCCTTAATTTCTTTTTTTTTAGAAGATAGAGGTTGTCCATGTGCTGAATCTGGTAGGACAGAAACTCTAAAATCACCAGATAGGCCCGCAAGCCACCGTTTTTGCAGGGTTTTGCATTGAATTCCTACATTCCGTGATCATTGAAATAAAACTTGCCTGACAGCGTCTCACAAACCCCAGGCTGAGTGTGTGCTATCTGTCCTGAAGCTGTTCCTTAAAAAAAAAAAAAAAAAAAGAAGTTTAGTGAGACAAGCAGAGAGTAAACTTTAAAGCGTGCGGTAATGTATGCGGCTCCTCTGTATTTGATGCTGCTCTGTTGCATTAAGATCTATCCCTCAATGCCCATATTAATGTGTCGAGTCGGAGCTTTCTGTGGCGGAGGGTTGCTGCAGAGCACGGCGGTGTCACCGGGGAGCTGCGATCACACAGTCGCACTACATTCTGCGTCGTCCGCCCCCGAGGAGCTCGTTCAGCGTATTCCTGCATAATTACCTCAAAGTGATTACAGAAATCAATGGAGTACTGTCACCGCCGAGGGCACTATTCACAGCCTCGGATAATCACCGCGTACATACGGTACCTGTCCAGCCTCCTTTGACGAGGTTTTCACAAATACTCGACACGTTCGACCCGCTGGAAATCGCGCGCGTAGTTGTACTCATCCACCACATTGCCCTTAGGATTTCTCGGAGGTGGAAGTTGTTTGCTGCTTTTTATCTAGCGCGGGAGACAAGTGTCAGGGAGCAGCCCGGCACGAAAGCAACGGCAGATGTATGACACTGGATGTTGGAGATGAATGTGGAGAGTCTACTAAATCATCCATCTTAAGGCCCGGTTTGTGTGAATTTTCAGGAGACAGCAACAGACAAAATACAGTACACCTGACGGGTGCTAAATTTTTCATGCTGTTGACTACGAATGGGAATATACAGCACAGCACGGCCTTGAGTGAATGAGCACAATGTACAATTTTGTGCGAGTCAGCCCTCATGCTGTGAGAATCGCTCGCCTTATGTTGTACCTAGTACGATTCGGATATTCAGTACATGACTGAGGACTTGCATGTGCCATATTTAACCGTGGTTACACACTTATCAATAAAATAAATACGGCCGATATAAAAAAAAGTATGTTTTTAAAACTATATATTGCACAATCGATTGGGTAAGGTTTATTGTTCTCACTAATAATGGCTTCAACAACATAATGATTAGGATTTAGAGGCGCAACGATTCGTTGATTCAACAATGAGTCAGTTTTTATTCAGGAACTGCACAGCAAATTGTATTGCACAACTGTGTACAATGACAATAAAGGTTATCTCGTTGCTGGGAAGTCGTAACAGACATTTCGTATTATCTGACATTTTATTGACAATACGGAAAGAGAAAATAATCAGCCCTGTCACCATCTGTGGGAGAGTTTAGAGAGATTTTCTAAAGTACTTTAAAAAGGTAGAAACACATTATGCAACTGTCCACAGTTCCCTGTACAACTAAGCTTCTTTGCATACCAAGTACAGCTTGGAATTGGGGGACATTTCTTTACAATTTTAAGAACCACAACCAACTGATTTATATCCGGGATTTATATAGTAGAGTAAGATCTCAGCATCAACCAACTCTGATGTAAATTGACATGTAAATTTAAACTATTCAGGTTATTTTCACTTCTTTTAGATTGTTCTCTTGTGCCCTACTCCACTCTCTAAAACTAGACCACAGGCTCCATCTGATAAGGAATTTCCTTTAAGGCACTTTATATAAAAATTGTAAGAAATCCAAAGGCAAATTATAGAGGACTGGAACTGTCATAATTAAGAATCAACAAAATACTCAGTGCATAAATGAATATACCAGTAAATGTCCATACGTATTCAATTTTCCATTTTAACCAATTCATAAAATAAATGCATTCGTGTATTATTTGATTTGCTAATGTATTTATTCATTTATTAATATTTAAATGTATTTATGTATTCATTCCCCCCCATTCATTTTCATCTCACTATATAAAATGGAAATTAAAAATTAAAATCCAATAGATTCATATTCAAAGGGAAAATAATACACAAATAATAGGAAATAAATACTGTATTTATTTATTTTAAATTATGGCAGTTCTCTATACAAATTGTTCTACATTCTGTCATTGTGGAATATAGAGAAAATAAATTATTCCCCTTTTTTTCTGGATTGATCTTATTTATTTTTTTTTGCCAATTCTGTTGATAAAATGACATACTGTAATTTATATTGATATTCATGAAAATGTTTCATTTTCCTATAGTTATTGTTTAATATAAAAAGGTTCAGACCAGATCCTCTCCTGTTACACAATGATAGGATGCACATCACTCACATGTTTCTCTATCACATTTAAACACCTTCATTCAAACAGAAAATCAAAGCCGTTCAAATTGTTCACCTCATATGTTTTTGTTGTACCAATCACACACTCCACAAGTACTAACCAATCTGTATAAAACATCCAGTTTTTCCATTCAGAGCATGCAAAGTCCAAAACAAACCCTGTTACTAAGGGTAATTGGCTACTAAGTGCCTGAGGCATTGTCCCTATTTTCACCATTTTGCTGACTAATTTATCCATGGCTTGTTAATTGTTTGTTTTAGCCATTGTTCCGTCAATGTTAACTTGGCCGGATTTTGTTTCTGTTTTAGCACCGTGTTGCAATTATTGACACCTGCGTTTATGGTTTGATGAAGACAAACAAGTAGCAACAGTTCTCATAAATTAACCGTTTTCTTTGTTACTCACCATATCCATCATGTGTTACAGGAGACAGGGATGGGGGCCACGACTTCTCTTTCTTCTTCACGTGGTTTGAGGACGGCTGAATGGCTTAATCGCATTGCTGCCTCCACCAGTTGAGTTTATTTTTTCAGTTTCTAGGCCGAGTTCTTGCAGAGGTGATATCCTCAAGTGCTGCTTGAGCTTTTTTACCGTTGGTTGGTTGTTAGGTGGATTCCTGAAAGCTTTTCAGTGATACACTTCTAGTTGTCCTGCTGCATTGTGTCGCTCCCTTTCTTCCGTGTACTGGCTCCATTCCATGAGAGCATGACTCACATTTTGATGATTCTTACAAGTTTCACAAAGTCTATCTTGATGTTTCACCCTCTTCCAAAAGTTGGACTCACCTAATGGCTTCCTGCTTGTCTACACTCACTGACATCACCGCTGATGTAATGGGTTAAACCAAGTATGGGGGTGTTAATTAGGTTAACATAGTTAAATGTTTGGTTTAGTATTTATATGATTTGTAATTATTATGTCCTGTGATCAGCGTTACATTGTAAATGGTGTTATGGGCATTGACTGATACAGGTAGCATGTGGATTTATACCATTTTTTGGAATAAAGGTAAGGACACCCGTGCAGGAAATCTAGTTGTGCCTAATTAATTGGAGGCCAATTCAAGATGGGAGAGATGTTGGTTGACTCCTATAGATTCATCACAATCTGGATGTGAACCAGACCAAATCCAAAGGAAGAAGAAAGTTTGGAAAAGCTATTTTCTTTTTTTTTTTCTTTTTGGAATATGGGAATGATGTGTGATCCACACTTTGAACCAGGAGGTGGGGATAATGAGCTATTGAACTGGATACAAACCGCCATTGAACTCCAAAGAAGAGAAGTTTTGGGAAAAAAAAGGAGTAGAGAGGAGAATCCCGTAGCTGAGTAGTCCTGTTAAGTTTGATTTGTTTCTTAATTTCTTCCATTGTTGGTTGTTCCACTGGACCAAATTAATCTCTTTACTCATTTCACGAGAGTCCACGTCCGCCTACTGCCACGTTCCAAGCCAATCCGGTCAGGCTCCCTCACTGCACTGCATAGAAATGACAATACCATAGCCCACAGAGAGCTGAAGCCGTTCATACTGTAGCAGTGTTTTAGTGAAGCCATTTTTGTAGAATTGGATCATTCATTTGTGGTATGTGCGCGTCATTTGCACGCAAAATTTAATTTTAAGACATAACAAGGTTATGTCTCCCATATTGCATTCCCATTATTCTATTACAACCCACTCGCGAACGTCTATTCATTAGGTAGATATGACTAAATTTGATTATTTTACAATAATGTGACACTTGTCAGGGCAACCATTCATAAAATGAAGGTTTTGCCTTGGAGGACTGACACTGTCACTAATGCTGCAATGTGTTTGATATACGATAATGACTCCGGGGTTGATTGTGTTGGGCCTGTCAAGGTCTCCTCACAACACGCTTAGAGCAGAGGGCGAAACCATAATTGGAATTTAGGAAGTTGTCAGGTTTGGTATAATAAACTGACCTTGGACCCGAAAAACCTCAGAGGGGCAGGGAAGGAGTTGGGGGAATATAAAGGAGGAGGATGGGACAGAAACATTGAACATATACAACACAGACTTGTGAGAATACAGTTTGCTCTCACCCCTTTATCCATCATACAACATCTATTCTGCTCACTGGCTGGGAATGTAAACATTACTGATAATGCCACATCCTACACTTTCCCTGGGTTTTATTTGAAGTTTTGATATCTCCAACACGATATTTTTTGTAGTTTAAGTACCAAAAGTCATGCGAGTAGTTTTACATGACCTTTCTCAAGCTTCTCTCTGGACCTCTACAAAGAACAGGCCACTTTTGTGTCCGGCTCATTAATATATTGGACATTTGAGTTCCACAGTGCAGCATGATGTACACGGCTTGACACTTGAAAACTGTAGAACTGCGGGACGTGGATATATTTTCGATACTCATTGAAATTCTGAGTTGAGGGGGTGGCACGATGAGCGGTTTGACATCACAAATCATTTGGAAGCCAATCCTGGTCCAATATCATAACTCACACAAGTCTGATGTGGAAATCTTAAGCCTCTTGTACACACACACTGGGAATTGACTTTTCAGTAAAGTCCAAAACATCCAACAGTTGGAATTTTCAATATTCATCGATTTGGGATTTTTTTATCCAATTAGACACTTGTTATTAATTCAAGTAGAGGAACTTTATATCCCGTAAAACATGTCTGGAGAGGAGCTTTACACATTTGAGCACATAAACTTGTACAATTAAAAGCAGAACAGATGACACATTTAATTGCAGCTGAGAGATTAGGATTGTTCTGAAGCCAGGTGTTTCATGATATTGAGAAGTGAGTGCGGCAACTAAAGAGGTGTCTGATGGTGGCATTACTGATGAGAACAAATGGAAAAACCCCAGCACCCGGAAAGATGAATCACATTCTGTCCATATATGAACACGGGTGGTTGAAATATGAGAAACTAAACAGCTGCTCAAACCAAACAACAGCTCATACAGTACTTCATGTCAAGTTCATTGTTGTGGAGGGCAACTTGGAAATATTCACCAAGAAAAGACTCCCCAAGGTCTGCGCTGATATCAATCAACACATTTTGACGTGTGCAATTATCATCAATCTCAATAACGTTTTCTTTTTATAATTTAGTATGGGACACCGGATAATGTGCTACAGACAAGGAAATGAATCTGGTTTTCATGGGATATTTTCAACACATAAATAAATGGAAATCTTTCCTACTCATTTTGTCTCTGAATTACAGCCAATATAGGCCCCAGAGATCTCAGGGAATTGAGACAAGAGTTATACTCTTTGTGGCTGATCATAACTCAATTTTTGTTCATGGTTTTGCAATATATTCCATTTATTGCCAAAACTATAGCCTGTAACAGTGGGACATTACTTAAAAGCTACATTTTGGGGGCTGACAAACCGCCTCTGACATTCAAAAGCACAGATTATCGATGAATCCTCCCTGTGTTTTATTTTGAAATTACAACTTTAACCCATTGTTAATTAAACCCATAACAAGTATTGTTCTTTGAGTGTTCTTCAGCCCAATCTACAGGATTAATTGATAACAAGATTTAGTGTAATTCTACTTCCTGTTAGCAAAGCATTATTGAGTGAGTTGTGCCGAAGCAGAGGCAATAACTCAGCAGGATTATGTGATGAAATGCTTTAACCTTCAGTCATAAAGAACATCTGCCAATTGCATTTGTTTGGCCTCTAATGATGAATGTAACATAAAGGGGGGAAAACGCATGTGGTACATGTAGCAGTGAATGGCTGCTGCAATATCTCTGCTGCAGATTGTCTGGACATTGACAGACTTCAAAAGGAACCTGTGAAGAATCAACGAGCCACAAGATGTTTTATAGTACCGCACACATGCAACCATTTCAAAGGAACAGGGGAGAATGCGCCGCAGAATGCGCAGGGTAAATCATTTTAATAACAGGAACTATGCAATCACAGTCATTCAGACCAATGTGCAGAAACGCAGAATCATTACAGGGGTTTCCTCATAATCTGCTGACAGTTTAACTGGCACAGGACACACGGTACAAATGTTTTAGGTGAGGTTTCCAAATGGTTTCTTTTTTGGCACTGGGTTGAGCATTTTTCAACTGAAGTGTCCCTCTTAGCAGCTTTAGTGCGTCCTGTACTGTGGTTGAACCTGTCCTTAATCTCCCTTAAGGAATGGAAGCAAGAAGGGAATTTCCCTACATGGGTAAATAAAATTCAATAAAGAATTCACATTCATACAATCTCATTAAATGCCACAAGGAAAGAGGACACAGGAAGGTTATTTTAGCTGTATTTACAGAGTAGTGAGGAAATAATCTAATTTAACCTATTTAATATTCTGTATTTTTCACATTTATGTAGCCTTCAGGCAAAAAGCAAAAATCATAAACTTCAAATCAAATGCATCATGAAAAGGTTTCGCTAGTAGTGATGATGCCACAGAGCATTAACGGCAAGAGGCTAAAGTTCCTGTTAGCTCTACAAAGCTTTATCGCTTCTTTTAACTAACTTGATTTTACTTTTATGATTCTCTCTCTTTCCACTCTCATAGTGTCATTTTCAGCTGCAGCAGGCAGTTGTTCTTTTTCCCCCTCAGGATATTGTCGTAGTAAGTATTGGACTTGCATTCGTCAGAGAGCCAGAATCATGATTTCAAGTAAGTGCTGATGTTGCTCAGTATCTGCTGGAAGAGTAAATAGGCAACCATAGGTTAACGAGTCGCCCATATAAACTTAATGTAGTGTTTACAGCTTGATTGGGACAAAAAAAAATAAATTGTTGCAGGTTTGGAAATGAGTTTGTGAATGTACACCAGTAAAAATCTACTTACAATTTTAGTTTATTACTAAATATTTCGATTTTTTTTTCCTTCAATCAATTGGGACCCACAATTCAGTTCTGCAAATACCCACTTAAGGCTGGTGTCCAAAGTGATTCAATCCCCATGGACTTCCATGTTAAAATGCCCAACTTTAAAGCAGAAATAAACATGTTTTGGTCTTTTTCGATAATTTTCCTAAACCGACATGGCACAAATGCCAAAATCAAGCCTTTAAAATGGTATTCCACACACCAACCAGGGAGCCAGGGATATTTTGGAGCTAACATCTAGGCCTCCCACGTTAGGCTCCAGCCTCAAGTTACGATAGTTTGCGCTCAGCCAGGACCCAAGCGGGTTAATTAGGCCTTATAGATTGGACAGTTCCCTGTCACTTTCCGGAGGATGAATCGCAGCATAAGATTTAAGTAAAAGATGAAAATTAAAGGGCTGCGGTCAGAAGGGATGAGTAACTCATCTGGATACATATGATGCAGAAAGCTGGGATCAAACATCTCACATATCTTTAAACGCCAGACTTCACTGAATCACTTCAAACAGTCCCTCACACTTTGATTATAATTCCTGCAAATATGACATACTGTTAAACTATACAAAGTCGAGGAAAGTAAGTTATCAGGAAATTCCTCAGTCGCTGCACTACAAAACAAGCCTGTATTACACTGATTTAAAAAATCAGATAAAAAAAACGTGTTTGTGGGATATAATAGGCAAGTAAATTATGAAAGGGTGTTAATCTGTGAGGAAAACATTCCCATCGACTTAAGGCAACGCAAGTTTAATTGTGTAGCTCATTTCAACAAGGTAATTAAAAGTGCCTTTACTTAAAACAAAAAAGCATTAAGATGCAATTTAAAAAAAAAATGGTTGATTAAAAGGGAAAAATGACAAATTTAAAATAAAAAAATAAGAATAAGAAATTGAAACTTCATTAAAATTAAATAAGATTAAAATACCATTTAAAAGGGGTTTATTAAAAGGGGAAAATCAAAAACAAGAACAAACGTAAAAAAGTGACACATAAGCAGTTTTTCATGGTATTTCTAAACAGAATAAAGCAGGAGTCGGGCAATTTAACCTGAGGGATTTAACTGGCCTAACGTGGTTTCTGAAAGAATGATGCCGCTGCATGATGGTGAGTATGAGAAGTTATGGTGCACCCCTGGGGTCAGCTGAACGAAGAAAACATGCATGCGTAAATCCTTGTGCATGGTTTACAAATCCGAATAGACAGTTCACAAATCCAAACACGCAGATTATGAATCCGGGAGCGCAGGTTATAAACCGCACACGCAGATTTACACATGGTTTGTCTTCATCATCTGACCCCAGAAGGGTTCCATATAAAGTGATGGAGTGACGGAAGGGCTCCATATAAAGCTCTATATACTGTACGACAGCATATTTTTTCACTCTCCTATCTGTTTTTTCTGTTTTTTTTGCGAGACAATAAAAAAAAAAAAAAGTCTGTTTTGCCAACACCCTTCTCTGTTGGGAAAAGTGTGAGAATTACTGTCAGCAAATCACAACACAGTCTGAACCTGTCAGCTTCCCCTGCAGGCTGCAGGATCCAGAGGTACAAGGCTGTCATAATATTCAAACAGGTGAGGCAGGAGGAGAAATGTGATATCCGAAAGGTTTAAATGCAGCACGTGCTCAGCAAAGTCTGGCGAAGTGAACGCGCAAATGGCAATCGCCGTAAAATCTGCCAAAGTTTATCTGAATGAAAAGAGGCGCGCTGCCTCTGCTGCCGCCTCTGCTGCCGCCGCCGCTTGACCCGCTGATCACCCCTAACGCCTCCGTAAGCTGCACGGCTTCCCACTGCAGGCCTAAACATTTCCTCAGCACCTCCAGCAGCTTACTTTGAGTTTTCAGATGGCTGACGGTGAAATTGAACTGTTTGAAACATAAACTGGTTTATATAATTTATTTTTCTTGCAACAAACTCAACGACAACCCCTCTCTCTCTCTCTCTCTCTCGCACACACACACACACACACATTCTCCTCTCCTGGTTCTGCAGCGATAAAATGTGATTGAAATTGATCGTCTGATTATTTAATAATGTTTCCCTGCGTGAAACGGTTCATAGAGAATGAGAGGCTCACATGCCTCACAACACTGATAAGCAAATAAAAAAGTAGACTAAATTTTAATCTATTTTTTTTTCTCAGTTTAAAATGATTATGCCTTTTATGGGTAGAATAGAAAACTGAATCATGTGCAATATAAATTAAATAATACAAATACATTCTATGTATATATGTATATAGTAATGCCACCACCTTCTATTTCAAATGTATTTTTATACCTATTTTTTCATATTTTTGTATTATGATGAGATATAATTCATAATAATATACTGTATGTATGTAATATGGTGATGATTATCTTTTGTTTCCCAAGGCAGCAAAAAAGTCGACATAATGTCCAACTGTGGAGCTGCTTCTCAAGCAGAAATAATGAACACCCACATTAAGAGGACTTACTTAGTCCAGAGACATCATCTTTATTTTAAATCACTTTGTTTGCTTGTCAGTGACTAATCATGTCAGATGAGTCATTTCTACCCTTTGAGCTCTGCTGTTTCTATAAACAGAACTTTTTTTTTTTTCAAAACAAAGGCAGAACATATTTGTTTTGCATAAAACATCAAGCTTTTATCTTGTATTAATTTGCAAATCACAGCGCTGACGTGACCACTCCAATGCATGTGAAGAAGCTTTATACGCGTCCTTCCCTGACCTTAAAATCCACTGATCACTCTGTCATGACCTCCCCGGTAGCATTTTGCGGATGCAATCTTAACTGACAAGCTCCACTGTTTTGCATGCAGGGTAGAAACATTAAAGACTGAGTTAATCCTCTCCGATTCGCTGCTGCTGTCACTCTCGGTCTGACTAAAAGCCACAAAATGTTCCGGAATCAAACAACACACTTCCATACCTTTGACGCATTGTGTAATTTAAGACTAAAATAACACCCCCGTCATTTAGAAAGATTGAAATTACTTTGTGTAAATCGCAAAAAAACCAAATATATAGAGAGAGATAATACATGGTTTGCACCAAGGTCTAATTAGCTGATAATGTTTTACCCACATGATGGTTAAAGTATTTAATACACAGCACCCAGAACTCTAAAGAAGATGGATTTGCGTTTCAAAAGCCAAAAATGTGACCGAGCTGCGCGTTTCAGTTACACTTGATTATTGTGTCATTTCAAATTGGCCGTGAGCAACTTCCAAATGAATTCTGCTGGCAGCTCATCAGTATATCATGTTCCATTCTTTGCCAAATAAACTTGTCCACAAGAAAGATAACAAGCCTGCGTACACGCAAATAACCAAAAGTTGGGATAAAGTATGCAGGCGTAATCCAGGAGCTGTACATGGTGTACTTTGTATCTAATGTCCCAGTTGCAGTCAAATTTAAACAATTAGGATGATGCTTTGTGCTACTAATCATAAGTCAATTATGGAAATAAGGACCATAAAAAGCTTTCCAGCTACACTGCTGATTGTGGATTTGATTCACTGCATCAACATAAAGTTGTTTTACTGTATGTCATGCTGAATCATACATGAATAATTTGTACGCTTTTTGCTAGTGTTTTTTTTTCTCCTATGGATTGCTACTGTCTACTGATTTTACTTTTTTAATTTCCACATAAGGAACAAAGTGAGTTGGAACCTGAAAAGCAAAGAGTTTTAGAGTTTTTACTTTTTGCTGCATAAAGGTCGAGTGGAGTCTTTGCAGTTCTCAAACAAACGCTCTCTGGAATATAAAACCCATATTGCAGTATGAAGTGTAATAGTGTTGAGGGGTTTTTTTGTTGCTTTTTGAGGAGATTTTTTAATTAAGTTCCTTGTAATAAGAGCGTTGATATAAAGCGCTGACTCAGTTTCCTTGGTAACGCCCGGCTATACCACCCCCGACACCCCTGTCCTACGTTGGTATCTCCCTATTACTTTACAATGGGATTTCTACCCCCCCACCCCCACCCCGACTTAACACGTAGATATAAAATCGAGCAAACTTTACCTTTTAGTTAGGAACACTAATTATATTTACTTACCTTTTTTAGCACAATTGGTTTCTTTGATTCAACCAGAAATATGATTTTAGAGTGCACCCACTAAAGAGCAGGCTTGTGATTATACCTGACATTTGTACGGTTACAGTCAGATCCATCATTTTATGAAGTCACTTAACTGCCATATGTATTCGGTGAAAGGCCAGTTCTTGTTAGGGAAATGGCATGTACGGCACTGTGGACAGGCAACACCATGCATTATTCAGGGGATGGACCATCTCTCCCTGCTCTGTCTCACTTATGCAAGCTGAAGCTTCTCCAGAGGGAGACGGTAACCTCTCTTTATTTCTCAACCCTGAGGTGTTTACCCCTGAATGAAAGTCCCAAATAAATTTAAGCTTATGGGTGAGGCTATTTTTTTCTTTTATCTGGCAAACAAGTATAATGAAAGATGGAGTTAGATTGTTGTAATAGTGACTGAAAAAAAGTGTTATGAATATGTAGGAAACATGAAGATATATTAAAAGCTGTGTACTGTCAATCAGATAGTTTACATGAGGAGTTAATTAAATGTACATGTACATTTGTACATATATCACCACTGTCATTATTTCCACAAGCTATTTATTGCATTAATGCCACCTGCTAACCGCATGTCTGTATGATCCTTTGGTATCTAATTACTATAGATAGACAAACCTTCCAATTTATCAGTGTAAGGCAGTGAGGAGTAGTTGTTTTTTTCCACTTTTGACTTTATAAAAGTCAAAGAAAAACAAACAAGCATGCTCAGTCAACCCTCCTGTAAATTAACAAGTGAAAAAAAGGTCTCCGCTTCAGTCCACTTCCTGTTTAATTATCTCTCCACAGTTCTCTATAACGTCTCACTAACTTCCTCCAAGGCTTTCTAACGTTTTGTCCGTCTTCTGAATGAATAAAGACTCAACGAAATATGCATCATCATTGACCTGAGGCTGTATTCACACCAAGAAAACAGCAGCACTCCCATGTATTATGGACACACTGGACGCATAAGCAGTGAGTGTGTGTCGCGGCACCTGTTGATGGACATATTGACATCAGACTAGCAACAATCATTATAAGTTCAATGTCTATATCTATAAAGATATCAGAGCTGAGTCACAGACATGAGAAAAATATAACATATTTTAACTCAACACTTTTGGTTTCTATCTGTTTCAAATTAAAAGCCCTCTGGCGTTTCTGTGCAAAGGAACCTTCAGTCATTTCCTAACAAGGCTTTTAGTGTGTAGGACATTATCAAAGGCAAACTCAATGTAGAAAGGTAGGAGCAGGAGCAGAAACACAGCCTCTGTGGACACTACCAGCGTGCAAAATGCAGCAGTTGAGTGAAGCACATGCAAGGCAGAGCTATAATTGTGCGCAATGTGTCCCGGGCATTAGATTGTGGGAGTGGGGACGGAATGGAGCTCTGTAAAATAAACGCAGCAGCAGTCCAGCTTC
Organism: Lepturacanthus savala; assembly: GCA_030544235.1. Taxonomy (NCBI): domain Eukaryota; kingdom Metazoa; phylum Chordata; class Actinopteri; order Scombriformes; family Trichiuridae; genus Lepturacanthus; species Lepturacanthus savala. Next base: position 6,633,802 of record CM060476.1, on the reverse strand, counting down.
CCTTCTCTTTAACGAGCACAAGCTAGAGACTATACGAAGAGAGGGAAAGCAGTATAGAAAACAAAGCAATGAATCAGAACAATAAAAGGTTAATTTCGGATTATTTCACGGCAGTTATGTTCCAAATTCAACAGTCCTGTGGAGAGTGTGTCTCGTGAGTCAAATAAAAAAAAGCAGTTTTCACACAACATTCATCCTGGTATTTACATTTGCTTAATCAGCAGCCATAGAAAAGTCATTGCACTCTGGTTAACTCTCACAGGCCCCACTCAGTGATAATGTTAATCTGTTTTATCATGTGCAATTTATATTGCAGTGCCTGTTAATTGGCAGTGCTGCTCTGACATTTTCTTATTAAAACTATAGCTTCAGTCCCCTATTTTTTTAATTATCACAGGCCCTTTGTCAAATTACATAATTTCTGAGCATTTTAGGCGATCATCTGTTCAGATTGTCTATATTTCTTTGAGGAATGGACACTGGAAAGACAAGGCCTTAATTTCTGTTGCATGTCTTCAGTGACAAGACATGGCAGACATTTTAAAGGGGGGTGTTGGAGAAACCTGCCTCTGTTGACATCAGGTGAAATTGGATAATGATGAAAACATGATTGTTGCAGAAAAAAAACAAAAAAAACTAAATATTATTGAAAAGGATACTGCAGATGCCATAATTATTTAATCTGACAGAGTCTCACTGCATGCTGCCTTAAAAAATATGATTCACATTTATGTTCAATATGCAAAAGATTAACTACAACATTGAGTCCCTGTGTGCACAGCCTGGTTAGAAAAACATCATATGCCTATCGTCTGATCTCTCTTGTCATGGTCTGATCGGAATCAAATCTTCACAGATGTCACTATATTTCAGTTTTCAATCAGCTCGTAATCATTAAAGCTAGCAGCGGCTCCTGCAGACACAGAGCCACATGTGATCGATGCCTTCTGCTCCGTTTCTGTCACAGAGACTGAGCAAAGGTAATAACCAGACTATGACCCTATCTAAGACGTTTCCCTTTGTCTCCAACACCAACTAATCCAACAAACATTCAAACACAATGACAACCACACACACACACATAGGAAAAAACGTACATTCACCAGCCAGTCCACCGGCCAAATTGGAGCTGTGAGTCAGCTATTTGAAATGTGGCAACTAAGGCAAGCACTTGATATGCAGGCATCTGCTTTGTGGCTTATCTCCACTGCTCAACTGTGCAGAGCAATTGCTGCTTGGCTGGCCTCGCAAAGAGCATTCTCTTTTCCCTTCCTCTTCTCCTTCTCATCATTTTCTCCCTGCCTCCCCTTTTCAGCTTGGTCTTCTCTGGTTGCCTATAGCTTCGCTGCTCTTAATTGCTATTTTTGGAGAGACGTTATTGGAATAATGTCCAATTACACCAATTGCAATCAAATGGATGATTTAGCCGTAATGCAAAGGATGGTTCAGTGCCATTCCAGATGATGTATGCTTTGAGGCTTTGGGTGGGTTTGATGGTATGGAAGGAAAGGGAAGAATACGTCCTGCTATGTAGTAATATAACGATACAACAAGGCTGCATGAAAAACAGGACGTACCACGAAATACGTATGTACCACGAAACTAATGGTTATGGCTCCATTTGGTTTTTACTATTGTGTGTGATTAAAGGTTGAAATGGACATTTATCAGATATTTTGTCTCAAATGCAATTCTGTGTTTATATATTCACAGACTAGAAATTCTTAAAGGTACAATGTGTAAGTATTTACAGCAACTAGCGAAACAGACTTGGCAGAAATATAATACTCATAAGTATTACATATGTTTTATTTGGTATATGATTCAATCAAAATAATTGTGTTTTTATCACATTAGATTAGGATGTTTTTTTTATCTACATGGCTGCCATGTTGCACCACAATGTTTTACCGCCATGCTTCTACAGTAGCCCAAAATGGAGAAACCAAACAATGGCTCTTGAGACTGTGTGTTTTTCAGGGCCATTCTGGGTTCTCTGATATTCTCCGGTCCCTCAGTTGGCTGTCTGCAAACCCACCAGAAACTACAGCCTGTAACTTTAAAGTTTAAAATCTTTAAGGCCTGCTCTAAGGACGTGCGCTCTCTTTGGCGGAGGAGTGTGGTCCAGAAGAACTGGAATAATAAATCAACCAGAACATGTTCTGTCCAGTGAATTCTCACTTATACCTTCAGGCTCAACCATGCTCTCATTCAAGAAACAAACAGATTGTAATTATTTTATTCCTTCGGACATCAAGCTACTAAATGCTTTCAATTCCAGTCTATGAATTTGGTTCCTTCATTGCATTAAGTACAATCCATTACTGACATGTGTAGCATTGCATAACAATATTACATAGACCAGACGATGACATTAACATTATATAAATTATGAAGAGGATTTCAGTTGGTTCACCGCTTAAGGTCATTTATAGTCAACTTTAATTTCACTCATGAGGACAATATGTCGAAAGGAGTACTCTACATTTAGCCTTTAGCTGGCAGTTTCTGCTTGCTTGATGGTATTGCCGCCAGATCACTGGTTCTTTCATCCCACTGTGCATGGAGCAGATCTGAAATGTCATAGGGACGTAAGGAATGATCCAGCTTGGGCAGGGTCTCAAATGAGATATTGAAATATTAAAGTGAAAGGGAAAAAAAAAAAGTTTAAGATTCCCCCAGCATGCATGAGAGATGTTAAATGCTCAGAATCTATTTAAATCCTCCCCACTTCTGTATAATGCATTCAATGAGCTTATTAAAAAGGTCATAAGAATATAACACCTCTGAGGACACAGCAGGGTCATGTGCAGTGTTTGATCTTCGCCATTAAAAAAATCACTATCAAATCAATTATAACTCAATGTAATCAAGCTGCATTGAATAAGAAATAAAGCACATCAAATCAGAAATGGAACAAAAATCACCAAGTAATTGTTCTGCACATTATGGGACCATATTTGTTAGAATGAAAGGAACAGCGGGGGAGTGGGGAAGAGACGGTCATGCCTTTTATTTGAGTCGATGACTGCGTTATTTCCAATCTGCAATTTCAAGATATTAATTTTCTGATAAGCTGAAATAAATAAACCTTTACTTTAAATGTTGATACTTTGCTGCTTAATAATCCTGGTTCAATAATTTGCCCTGAAGTGTGACTGAATTCACTCTCAGGTGAATAATGCTGATTATTATCAATAAATAGCACTTGCAATATTATTTAGCTGCAGCTTAATCTTCAACCTGCCTGAGGTGTATCTTTCTCACCTCAAAGTGGATTATCTATTTTTGCCTGTGTGCTGCTTTTTGTATAACCTTTGAATACCTTTTTTTTTTTTTTTTTCAGTCCCGAGCCAAGGAGAGACTTGCAGGCAAATAACGAGAAGTGTTTGTCAGTTATTCCCAGTTCACCGCCATCCCATTACTTTTTATTTTTACGAGGCACTTCTGACACCTCTCCTGATACGCACATCTATCACTAAAGTGTTCTTATGCTCTCCAGCGATAATCAGGTTGCTGCGCTGTCTACATGTAGTTCATTCAATGTCGCGTAAGGACGTGCCGCGATATGCACAGCGTAAGCATTCTGTGAAAGTGGTTGTTAAAATTGGTGTCTCCTTTGTAGCTCTTAGGACTTGCCACTAAAACATGTTGTCAAAACCGTTTATAGGTACATAATATACTTTAAATTGTTCCTGTGATATCTATTTTTATCTAATTACGGTACTTCAGCATTGCCCGTGCCCCCCCTCACACTCCCGTACCCGCTCTCATTGTCTTCCTGCCTCTCTTGTGGGATGCTGGCTTTATTTTGAGCCGCCTTTTGATTGCTCATTCTGGCTTCATTATGTATGTAGAGTGAACAAATAGATACGCAGACCCCATTAATTCCTCATGCACGCCCAAATGTAACGCTAATTGAAATGAGGTTCAAATTGCACTGACGGTCGGCAATTTACCCAAAAGTATTCTGATTCTTCCTGTTCATAATACAGTTATCTACTGACTGTCAGACTTAACAGTTGGGCCCGGAAGACAAGTGACATTGAGTACCTCTCTGGAGCCAGATAGAGTGCCTCGGGGAGACTTTTATGTACGTGTCTTGTATGGTGCTTGGCTGATAAATTGTTCAGTGAGATGTGGTCAATATAACTGAGGTGGATGCTGTCATACTAAATAGATCACTGTCAGTGTTTCATGTGAGATTTGTTAAAAAAGAAAAAAAAAAGAAAAAGGGTGTTTTAAATGCAAAGATACCAACCACAGAGATTCACTTTTGAAGATGAATATGACAATAACCGCATTTTTTTTTTACTGCATCAATCAATCAATCCATCCAATTTGACAATGGTGCCATGAAATATGAGCGCAGTCCAACAGTGTATGCGTGATTGATAATTGGTCTTCTGTGGCTGCATGCCTGCCTTCTTTACTGAGATCGACCAATTAATCAGGCATCAGAGGCAGATTGGACTGATGAATAATGTCTATGTCTGCCTACGACAAAACCAAAGCTATGCACTTTTTTTTTCACTGCAGCCATGCAGCACAATGCTTGTAAAAGTGTGTGAAAATGCAGCTAAATGCATTAGTGTTGCACGTAGAAAGAGGCTAACACCAGCAACATCCTAATCCATTTACAAATCAATCTGAAGCAGTGTGTTTGACTGCTTTAGCAATGCAGCTACCATTAGTACGAGTCAGGCGGCTAACATTAGCTAGGCGGTTAAAAATTAGAGCTAGAAAAGAGTTCGAAAAATTAGAGCTAATTTTCTTTAGCTAAAAATCTTATGTTGAAATCCGTGTTGATAGGATTAGATTGATGATGTGTTCAAGGTCTTGCCAGTAAAACGAGTATTAGATGAAGTAATTCAAATGTCAAGCCCACAAATCTTCATTCCATGTTGTTATTAGAGCATTTTAGTGAATTTTACGTTAAACAAAATCATTTACATGACATTCTTAGAATGTGGTGGGAGGGTAAACCTGCAATTAACATTCCAGGAATGTTATGGGAACGTTATGCGTTAGCTAGGTAATGTAGCCCACATCGGTGTCTTTATGTCTCAGCTACTCTTTGGGCATTTGCATTTTTAGGGAACACTTTCCAAGAATGATCAGCATTTTTCTATTCGTATTCCAAAACATAAACTAACCCCAGTCTCAGTCTATACACAGCATTCCTTCTGTTAATGAGACAAGTATATGCTCACTCTCACTTACGCCCGCTCTATTCGCAGATTAGTGCCTATTTCCGTCCTTCATCCTGAGATAGGGTCTCTTATTAAGCAAATGAGTTGCTGCTCCAGTGGGCTTTGTCATCAGATAGCGTGACTGAAGGTTAATGACAGCGTTGTAATGGGAAACAGGGGTTCAGGGGGGGGGTGGCTCGCCATGCACGACGCCCCGCTGTGTACAGTACACGTGCCCTTTGACCCGCCGCCACCCGTGTCATGCTTCGGGTCCCGACTCCCGTGGGTGCAACGTGCTCGGCGAACAGGCGGCGCCACCAGATGCTCGATGCTCAGCAGAAACAACATCATTAATCAGGGAAAGTAAAGGTGTCCTTAGTTTACTTTCCCTTCCATGGTGTTCATGGATTGTTTATTACGGCAAAGTACACCAAGAAGGCGGGTTACTTGTCAAACAGTAAATTAGGTAGCGGTCAAGGCTAATGCGACAAGGCTGACTTCGATTGTGCCTAAGGTTCCGCGTGTGATTTACTCCATACTCTTACACTATACACTAGGTGAGTTTGTTTCAGGATGCAACGTCTTATTAATTCCTATTATGCTCCCGGTCATATTTTTGTGTAAAGACGCTCTGCTGCTGGCAACACCGTATACTGTTAAAACATGTGCTGACAGAAAGCCATGACCTCACAGCTACTACACTTGAAATATTTATAATACAGCTCAAAATAATTGCTTTGCCTGTTTGATTTACTGGTACGACTCTGCAGAACTTTTCTTCTTGTACTATAGCTTTGTTTAAAGTAATTTAGGCCCTCTGTTGTTAAAGCCATTTGCAAGTGCTCCATAATTGGGTGTTCTTCTTTTCCGCTATCAAAGCAGAGTTTAGTGGCAGCAGCTTTTTTTTTGACAAATCCAAAATCCGTACCAAAAATCTTCTGCCTTTGGGTTAATTGCCGCGTTTGAAAAGTCAGCCCCCTTTCCCGGTCTTGTATGAATCCTTCCTTTGTCTCCTGTGTGCCAAACATAAAAAGAAGAAAAATAAGTAGCTCGAACGTTGGGCTGGCAGCACCAACAGACATTGTGTTTGGCTCTGTGCCTGGTTTCAAGAGAAGATTCTTTCATTTACAGCAGGATTTTCTCCCTCGACAGGGGAATAGAGGAAGGATATAGGTGGATTTTCCTGTATTACACCAGAAAATCACATTTAATTTGAAATCTGGGTATTTATTTGTCACTTTTTTGTCTTCGGGGAAGAAATATGGCAACTATCCTCAGATGAGCAGCAGGATATGCAACATATTCATTGTTGTAACTCCATATTTAAGGAAAAGTATTAGACTGGCAGACAAAAACAGATGTAAGATAGCCTCTGTAGATTTGCATGAATATTACTCCACTTTTATCAAGAGCTCATGGCAGTTCAAGTTTTTGTTATATTCCAGAGTAAAATCGACAAATAGCACACAGCTGACATTTCAGTGTGGAGATTAGTGGTGCCACACAGATAATTACAGCAAAGCACTATATTTAACATTTCAGATCTAATCAAACTACATACTTTCTGTCTTAGGAAGTCAATAAAACATATGTTGGGCGCATTTGCCCATTTGTTGATTTGTGTCAATATTAGTTTCGTATACAAATTCCATTAATGCATATGTGTTAAAATATGAGCCACTATTCATACAGCAAAACTCAAGCAGGTGAATCAAACCATCAAATGAATGTAGGAAATATGGTTTGTGCATAATCTGCTTAATTTATTGTTTTCCACATCACATTGCAAGCCCATTGTAGGATGATCCTGCAAATACTGAACTGTGTTCGATGCCAATTTTGCTAACGATTCAAACATCCTCACCTTCTAAAACATCTGTGCATGTGCACTACTTGTTTGCTGGCCAAACCAACAATGAATTGATCCTAATTGCAAGTATTGTGTGTGTGTGTGTGTGTATCCAAAGCCTGATATTAGGGTTGGCAATGACCCCTGACGATGATGGGGGGGTGTCTGCTGAAAATATGATTGGTGTTAGCACCAACCGGACTCTCTTTAACCCTCTGAAACCTTTATCATCACGGACGACGAAATTCCGCACAGTTCATTTAACTTGGAATAACTTTTGCAAATCTTAAACCAAATCATATATTGCAGCTGTCATTGATGGTAATGGCCATATTTTTTTCTCTCAAGAATCTTTGGACCATAACATTCTTTCATTCATCTTCTATACCCCCTTATTCCTCATTAGGGTCACAGGGGTCTGCTGGAGCCAATCCCAGCGCATTACAGGCGAGAGGCAGGGATACACCCCAGATGGTCGCCAGCTTATCATGGGGCACACACACCATTCACTCACACACTCATACCTATGGACAATTTAGAGTCTCTGATTATCATCATCATGTTTTTGGACTGTGGGAGGAAGCTGGAGTACCCGGTGAAAACCTCCGCAGGGGAGAACATGCAAACTCCACACAGAAAGGTCCCAGACCAAGGACCAAGGAGGTCTTGAAACTGCTGCCTTCTTGCTGTGAGGCAACAGCGCTAACCCTTGTCCCACCCTGTCGCCCCATCTTTTGACCAATTAGATGCTAATCCAGTCTTCTTCTTTTTACTAATTCTCAATTCGCAGGTATTTTAGAGAGCTCCCTTCAGTGGTTTTTAGATTAAGTAGGAATACAGAAGATCAGTGTGTGTTTCTGACATCACGATGGCGGCTCTCCATCATGACGTTGGGTCGTCCATCACGATGTACAATGATATTGTCCATTGGAACAACCTTACCCCATATATTTTATTCCTCAGTTGGACCTCTTACACATCAAGAAGCAACCCTACTGCACCCGCCGACATGCTCCTTTGCGACGAAGATAACGTTCACGGTAGGTGGATTAGAGAGAAGAAAACGCAGGTCTGTGACAGGGAGGAGGTGAACTCTGGAACTCCTGAATGAAAAGGACACGTAGCGCTACAGACATGCAGCACCCGGACCCTTATTTTTCACCTCACTACATAAAGGGCACGCTACTTCCTTCCTCTTTGCTCTGCGGGGTGCGAATGGTCAGTGCCGACGTAGGGGTGGGTGATTGATACGGGTGAATGCTGCAGGAATGGCACTGATACAGATGCAGGTGCTGCCGCTGACACTAATGCACCAGAAATGGCTTCAAAGAGGCCATTACTCAGATGGTAGAAGTCAACAGGGATCTTTTTGTCCCCCTGACTTGCTCTGACACTGAGCGCAGCCATCACCTAACAATCATCCCAGTCTTTCAAATAACATGTTGCAGTGTATCGCTCACAGTGGGGGGGAAGGGAGGCAAGGAAGAACATCTTCTCTCTGGCTTGTAAAAAAATTCTGAAACTATACCGTGATCAGAGTATAGAGGTATTGATTGCCAGCAGGAGACGAGCTTGTCAGTCAGCCCTCATCTCCGTATCCTTGAAAGTGTTGACATTTACAGTGTGATGGTGGATTTTGCTCATTTCCATTTCAGTTTGCTGTTTTACATCTGCAGATCATCGCTTTTATCTAGCATGCAGTCACATTAATTACTCGCTCAGTTAAGTACAAGAGATATAAAACATTATTTTCAATGTGATTAACTGCATATTTGCGGCACAATCAATAAAGCAGTTAATAAACAGAATTAGCAGAACATCCATAATGAATCAGTCAAATAAGTATTTATGATTCTGCCTTTCAGTGTTGATTACGTTTATAATTCATGAATGATTGTAAATTGATTGTAATGACTATACAAATACAGACAATGACATTCTAAATCATCTTTGCTAAACTTTTGTTAAAAATGAGAAATTCCTAAATTTTATAGAATATCTTTAGTTACAGTTACAGAATATCTGCATTTTATAACATTTAGAGTATCTACTAAACTAAATTCAAAATAATATTCTATCTATTCTATTCTATCCCAAATGTGCACTTTTCTGGGTTTTGTTTAAATTGTGATACCCCTAACATAATATATTTGCATATTTATAGTACACAAATTCAACTCAGTGTAGTTTTACAGTGCTCTTTCAAGCACTTCGGTAAAGCTCCATGAAGTCATTTTAGTAAATCTAATAACTAATTATGCACCTCTCTTCTAATTGGCTGATTTTAACTCTGATGACTGTAAAAATGGGTGTGACAGTGGGGGCAGGTGGACAGAGTCTGGAGGCCTCTACAGGTGGAGGTAGGGTACTGCATAACCCCAGAAAGTCAAAGAACTACAAACAAAGCAAAGAAAGTTTCTAAGTCCAGGCTGTGAGGATTTCTCTGTTTATCAAGTTTTTTTTGATGCATGGCAGTTTTGACGTTTTTTCTATGACCCCTAGACCTTACCTAGAGTTTCGAAAAAACATGCCACTTGCTGTTTTTTAATGGTACAGGACCTTTTCAGACTAGCAAACTTCTTGAAGTCAGGCAGCTAACATCATTCTCCCTTTGCCTCGCCCATTCATTGCTGCATCGGATCTGCAGGGACCAAACGCATGCGGGCCAACATTTATGAGCAGTTGTATGCACCGACCCCGCAGCTACAGTGTTCACAGAATCCCCGTTACGGTGTGCATGTCCATTTTGCCCTTGAGTGCAAAAGGTAGAGGTAGCATGACGGATGTTGTCAAACCACTGTCAAATATCTCACAGAAAAAGTCGGATGGATGAGCATACGAACGACTAGCAAGGAGTCAAAGGAGCTGAGGTGGTCACAGCGTCTTCAGGTTGTCAGGATCATCAATAACACCAACAACGGAGGCTACGCTTATTATTAATCGTCTTTGAGACACAGACATCACTCAAAAATATATATTAATCAATCACTTTTAGGCCATAACATGTCTGCGCCTGTGACTGACAAACAACCTATTTAGTCGTGGGGACTCAGTAAATTAAATAATAGATACAAGCCTCTGAATTTAGTCTCATCATGCCCCAGAGTCTAAGTGCTATGATTAAAGCTTTGCCAATTAATGTGATCACATTAACTTCATTTTACTCTTCATTTGGCTCTTTTATTACCTAATTATGACTAATAAATGATACACAAGAAATTACTTTTTTTTCCCTCAATGATTTTCACCTTTTTTCAATTAGAAATGTATTATTTAGGGAGCTGTCTCCGTTAATCGTCAAACCCTGACACTCAGACATCTTTCATTGGCCATTCCATTAGCGAGCATTTGTACATCTTGGTAACATTTCATGTTTAATAGAGACTATCTACAGATAGCTGAGTCTGTGATTCAGAAGTGAGCTTTCTGAAAAAAAAAAGCCCTGGGATAATGATTATGTCACAAGTTATTGCTCCTTTTCTTCTTTCTTTCTTTCTTTTTTTTTTGCCCTTTTTCCAGTTGAACTGAACTTGCCAGCGCGACATCAAGGCTTTATCCCAGAAGTTCAAACATTTCATCTCCCATTGAAGATGGGGAGCAAAGCAGTTAGACCCATAAATAAGTGAGACGCCCCAACCCAGAGGGTTTTGTCATTGCATTGGGTTCACGACAAGGTCGACAGTTAAATACGGTCAATCATCCAGAAATAGCAGAAACGCGTTGAGGAAAAAAAAAAAAAAAAAAAAAACTTCCAGCAGTTTTTACACCAAACGTTATTGTCAGAGCACACAAGCCGCAGCCACTCTCTGTCCCTATGTCGGTACGATTTTCACGTCAACTGTTCATCCAATCGACTTCACACTTGGCGGATAAATTGCTGAGGAAGCGGAGCGGTGAGTGTGAGGTTGTTTGGATGAGTGTTTCTCCAAAAAAAAAAAGCTGAAAGCAATCAGCCCCTTTCCGAACAGGCAGGTTCTGAACAGACATTGCACCAGCCTTTAATGATTAAACGTGAGTCCCCGTGACAGCGTGGTTTCTTGCTGTTGGAGTTGACCTATTTACCATGCCCACTGTGGGCAATAAATGATGTGTTGTATTATTAATGCTGTCTCCGTAGGACAATTGTCACTTGCTGTAAACCCACCATGGAGAGTTGTTCCCGATGCATAATTTATGCTGCGCAATTAAGCGGGATCAAGCAAACTATCTTGACTTTTCCCGACGTCTCCCATGAGTCCATATATCGCTATCATATATGATAATCAAGGATAAAACCTTGCTCAAAAACATCCTGTTTTCATTCCTTATTAGGTGCCCGGTATAAAAGTGAACTTTTTTCTGTATCTACGTCAAATCAACTGAACTTTCTGCATTTCTCATACCGAAAGCAATTTGTTTTACAACTTGCAGGGCTAATCAATTGAATGTCTCTTTTGTAATTCTTCTCCAGGTGCTCTCAAATCTCAAATCAGTTTCAGCACTTGCAATTCCCCCGGAACCTACCGTCCACACGGGCCAGTGTGACAGTGCGAGATGGAATTTACCAAAGATCCGAGAATAAAGGTGAATTGGAGAAGAAAGTTGAGGTCAGCGCACACCGAGGAGAGGTATAGCTTCAATTCAGCTTACTTCTGACTGACCTGCATTGACAGTGTGCATTTTACAGCATGCACTTCAATGCGTGCTGCAACAAATCAAAGACAGTAGGAAGGACAGACTCGGAGGTCACGAAGCTTAAACCATTGTGTTTTTTATGCCTTTCCTGCTCCCAGTTATTCTCCAGCTCACTCTTTCCAGAGGTTCCAGATGAGGTGGCAGGAAAGGAAATACAAGCTTCGGTGTCTAGTTTGGACATTTGAGGAGTTGCTTTTACTTCGTCAGCATTGAACCTACCCACTAAATTCAGGAGTCATTGCAAGGTTGCAAAAAAACAAAAACATGTATGGCAATTTCATGGTTGTGAAGCGACAATTAATTAGAAATCACTTGAGTATGAAGAATATCAATAACAAGCTCATTACAGGCTCACAAAGCACATATACAGCTGACAATTATTCATTTACTGGAGAAAAAAAAGAACTTAAGAGTCTTGATTTCGGGGTCGTTATTTGACGGTAGCGTCAAAACGGGCTGATTGCTTTACACTCGTCCGGACAACTTGACGCTCACCACTTCTTTGCTTCCTCCTGCCAAACTTTTAACCTTTCATTATTTTCAGCAATGAGGAAAAAGCACCTCCACCTCGGGACACAGGATTGGTGGGAGAGTAGAGTTGGGAAAGTGTAGCTCGGTGCTGTTAGTGTATTGAGCGATGAGTTCTATTAGTCGGCCAATTACAGGAACATCTGAATGAACAACATAAAGCCATAGAAAGCTATTCATCATTTAGGGCTACAACAACTCTGTAGGTAATAATGGAAATACCCATTCATCTTAAAACTCACTGAGGAATGGTAATAAGTGTCAAGCCCGTTTCAGCCCGTTGTCACTGCAATCTCTAATTAGGCCTTTATAATAACGATTTCAGCGAGGATTGTGGTTAATCATTGATTTGAGCTGGTAAATACGGTGATGTCATACGATAGATGAGTGGATTGGGATTCTTTATTAATTAGCAGTATGATCCATTTTCTCTGCCCATCTCTTCTCTAACTTCAATTTCTGTGAAACATATTTATAATATTGATTTCTCATTAGAAAATTAAATTAGTGTGCCTCCACTGGTTTTCTCTGTTTGTGGTTTGATTTGCTCTGGAGATTTTGGGTTTGTATTGACTGCGAGGTACAACGGTGACTCGCCTGGAAAAGCTGGACTTCTGCACTCCGATTCAGTTTCACTGCAGAGAAACTGTAACCTCGGATATATGCTATTAGCCACACAGACTGTGTGCGCTGCGTACAGCAGACGGCTCCAGCGTCTGCTATGAGTCAGCCATCATAATGACTTCGGACTAGAGGACTGCATTGGGATTGGGATCCATCCAACACAAACCTCGTGGGAGTGGACAATTTCAACTTTGCTGCAGGAGGGAGCAGGTGGTCAAGCCGCCAAAATAACCTGAAGGATAAAGTCAACAAATGAAGTTAAAATAACAATCTCGAAAACATCCTCCGCTAGCAGAAAAAGTCTGATGCATTAGCTCCTCATACCCTGAAAAATGTGTCATTAAATGACAAATGCCTTTATTTTTTTCCCAAACCAGCACTCAGTTGATAATAATCATAATCCTTGTGAATGTATGTGCTTTCATCAGTGAGCCAGATGCTCAATCACTATTGTGTTACCTCATTCATCGGTGACAGATGGTGACTTCAGAGACATCTATTATTATGTTAACCAAAACCCTAATTATTGCACTAGCAGGACTGTCACCGTGCACTAAAACACTATATTGGCAGCTATGCATCACTTTATTAATACTACACGCTAAAATAACACGTTTTCCCAGTGGGGCGGGTGAAGACACAAAATCAATGGAACTCTATTTGTGGGTGGGATTAAGAAAACACTCCAATGCAGGGGTCTGCTGCAGACCCATAAAAACCTGTCAGGGATGCCCATGTGTCACTCAAATGAGGCATTTGAGTTCGATTTGTTTGACAGCCCCACATCATATTAGTATCTAAATTAAATGGAAAAATGTCAAAATCAGTAATTCACTGACGATGATTATCATGTGCACTATAAAGTAGTTCCTTTTCATTGTTGTTTTTTTTACCCAGTTAATAATTAACTGAATCAGGAATTAAAAATACAGCTATTAACAACAAACAACTAAATATAATACACTGCCATTTTTAGCTATAGCACATATAACAGGCATTTTTTGACACGTGTACGTGCTTCTTCATAATGAAATATTCCCAGTGTGGCTTTCTGTGTCCATGTGCATGCACGTGTTGCATGTACACATGCTCATAATATACAGGTGCCCCCACACCAGATCCTTTGGCCCCAATAATTTGAGTCTGATTGTGTGGCTGATTCGCTCACCACGGAAGCCCGCAGAGGCAATAAATAAGGGAAGAAAATGTGGATGCGGACACTCGAAGATGAATGTCTGAAAAAAGAGGCCCTCCACTATGCAATTTCAGCATTAATTTGTCTCCCGCATGCTCATAAGTACAGCGCACGAGCGCGTATTGGCCTGCCATTGTCTTCTTTGGCTGAGCACTTGTAAATGTCAGAAAGTCGCCTTGTTATTTGGATTGCATCAAGTCATGAGCGGAGCCTCTTCATTTCCTCCCGATTATGTTGAGTGCAGCTGGAGACAGAAAAATAGAGCACAGATGGACTCACCTCTGTCATAATTTGACACTGTGACAGCACCTTCTGATTGCTTTTTCAACCATATCTCTTCTTTTATATAGTCATCTGTGTTACTTTTATTACAAGATATCAAAGGACTCTCTTCCTTTCCTTTTCTCGCCATTATTTTAATTAAAATAAAATATTCCACATCTCACAATAAAGGGTCAAGGCACAAAAAACAAAAAATCCCTGCTACTGGTTTTGGTGGCTAATCAGCCTTAGTGCTCTGTGGGTAATATCTGCAACCTTCTGGACATTAACGGTGGATTATTGGCTGCAAGTGACAGCAGAGTGTTGTTTTTCAAGGCTGAGGATGCAGGGTGCTGTTTAATATGCATGGATTCACTAATTACAGCCCTCTTACTCTAATGATGTGGCCTTGAGAATGGCATGCAGAGGAATGGGCTCAAATATGCACGGACGCAAGCGCACACACCTTCACACATGTCCAACCGAAAACACACAGCACCCAGTCTGGCTGGGTTTGAATCAGACAGAGGGAGCCCTTGAGCATGTTAGTGGAAATTTGAGATGGTGATGCGTGGGTTACCACAGCGCACACGCCATAACGGATCAAATATAACACCAGCTTATAGGCAAGAATGAGAAAAAACATTTGACTCTTTCCTCATTCCAGCATTTTTGACCAAATACACCCCACCCAACTCTATGCAAATCGGGAAAAGCCGATATCAACTGAAAGAAGAGAGTTGATAGTTTTTAGAACATAGGTCATTTTCATCAATGACCATCATTTGTCAAAGATGGATGTTTTCAACTCGAATATCTACTTCACATATTTTTTATTTTTATTTTCAAGCAGAAAATCTACTTCACATATTTTTGTTCTTATTCACTTGATCGAAGACCAGGTTCATCGTGGTGCTGGGGCCCGTTCAACCTTGTGTTTCAAGGCGCTTTAACACCAACAGCAGTTGGTGCGCACCGAAGATCCATTCACATCAAAAGTGTTTAGTTTGGTTTGGGCAATTTCATGGGCAATTTCCATTGGGTCGCACTGCTGTCCATCAAATCAAAGGTGGTTGTAGTCATTCCTCATTGGCTTTCGAGCTGGCTATCTCCCGACCTCATGCTTCAATTGGCTTACGCATGGTGTCCATCGATGTGAAACAACTTTAGGAGTATAATTGTTGCATTATTTGTGCATAGACCCCCCCGACTTCCTGTGGTGCCCCCTACAGTGTAATAGCAAAAACAACAACAGACAGGATATCTCTTTGTGGAGATGTCAGCTTAACACCAAAGACATCCATAAAGATCCAAGGCAGACTGAGCTACAATTACGGAAATACAGATGAAAACGCCCAGAGAAAATTGACTGACTCAAACGTGTAATCTTGGTTTTAGTACAGGAGGTTCTCATGCTGCTTCCTCTTAAACTGACACCTGGACATTGTCACAAGGCAGTTTAGAGCGGTCACACTGCAGTGTCTGAGTAATGTGAAGTCTCCCCTCTTGCTGTTCCTGACACATGCACATAAAGTGTGTACCCACACTGTCTTTCTCTTGAGCCCTCTCCAAACTGTGGGATCCTGCCGTGGAAGCCAAATATCCTGTTAGAGCTGGGGCAGAGTGACACAACACTGCACCAGCCCTCTTTGATGAACACCCAGCTGAACATTTGAAAATGCATCTCAGCAAAAAAAAAAAAAAAATACTGCATATTCAGAAGCAGCCCAGAGTCATGGGAGGCAATTGTGTTTGTGAAATACAAAAGTCGAATTAATAATTCACAAAAGATGCAAACATACTCCAACAATTTACAAAATTTACATTCCATGTCATGCTGTATTAGTTAACAACAGAATAAACTTTCCTAATTTTTTTTTTTGCACATAGGATTGCACATAGCTATTCCTTTGAGAGAGCTTGGTGCTGAAATTGAAAGCAAAGCATCCAAATTGTCCCTCAGCCCTCAGCAGAGCTTCTGCTGCTACACGGCAGAGATTCCACCGCTCCGTGCCACACTGTGGCTTGCGGAGAGGGAGATTACAGCATTGTTGTGTCTTCACCCGGCTCCGCGGGTGGTTTTCACACCCACAAAATGGATCAATTATCCAGTCACAGGCTCCCATCCGTACCACTCCTGCACAATTAACTCAGCCTGACACACAACAAAAGGACAGGATGATTTGGGGACAGCATCCCAGGTCGTAAAATCGATCTAAATGCATACCCTCTCAACCGTCTCCAAAAATAATAAATCCCTGTTTTTTTTTTTTTTCTATTTTACTCCACCTCCCCTTCAATCACAGCAAAGCCCATCTGCGATTACCTCCTGTTCTGACAGTGGAGTCACTACTCTCCTAACACTATCATATGTAGGAATATGACTACCAAACCGTTTAGATGTAATGAGACACAAGTAAAGCCCCAAGTCTGAGACCCGCTTGTTTGCACACAGACCGAATTAGCAAAGACGCATCTGTAACAAAGCGACATGCTCTGAATGTGAATGCCCCCCATGGTTCTTCTCGTATGGTTGACAGAGAGCATGATGTTTCTTTAATTGCTGCCTTTGTTCTGTCTTTGCAGAGGAATATGTGAGTGGGCAACATGAACAACCTTAGCAACAACCTTAGCAACAAAAGCTAGAGTGCACACAGCAGTTTGGGGTCATTCGTGTGAAGTCGAACATCATCAAGAGGAGGACAGAGAGGTAGGATTGCAAGCAAAGCCCTGGAATTTGTAGCCTTCCTTGCAGGTGAATTCACTTCACTCTGCAATTCAGTTTGGACACCAAGGATCCAATTTTCCCCTCAGTGAGGGAGTCGATCACAGAAAGTGTGAAGCAAGACGATACCGAGTACAGAAGCAACTTTGTTGATACCTGTGGATCCAATATGGCCACAGACAGTAATTTACCTTTCAATCCAGCCTTAGAAAGTGTTCTAAGTTATTTAAATCGCAAGCTTATTTTAAAAATTAGCAACTTTTAGTTTTTCTTCATGAGTCCAGAGCACCAACGGATGGTTCCCAGACCTCATCTCAATCTACATTAAGATCAGGTATGACATTAGCCAGGCTATGGATTTCGATTTCGAGTATTTTCCATGAAAAGTCACACTTTTATTTACTACCACGAGTTGTAAAATGCATAGAAAATTTTATTACATGAGCCTTCTAATGCAATGAGCAAACACATTGTACCATTAGAACACTGGAGTGATAGATAGACATTTGCAGCTAGAATAGTCATTTACCACATTAGCAATGTATAGAGTGGATTTCTGATTAGTTCAAAGTTATCTTTATTGAAAAAAACAATGCTTTTCTTTCAAAAATAAGGACATTTCTAAGTGACGCCAAACCTTTGAATGGTAGTGTATATAAATAACAGGAAATCACAAAAAAGCAGGATATGTCCCCATTGAAGGCTTTGATGGAGCTGGGCTGAGTTAAGTCAATGAAGGTAAAGTCATGAGAAATGTAACTGTTGCTGTTGAGTAAGTAGTAGTGTTATTGCCTTTTCAATGATTAACTTTTCAAGTAACTAAAGATAGACTCACACTTATCATCTGCAGACACCTACACACACATACATACCTCTTATGAATCATTTCTCTCCACCCAGATGGTAAAAACATGCAGTCATCCATCGTTGTGCCCCTGCGAGAAGGGTATGTATGTGTATGTGTGTGTGTGTGTTAAGGACTGTGTGAAGGAAAAGGAACGAGACAGGTATTTGAGAAGAGGGAAAGACGTACTTTGCAAAAGGACAAAGCTGGCTCAGCACTCTAAAAACTCCCAACAATCTCAACTGGGTAACCTCATCACGCTCGGGGTCGTCACCAGACAGGAAACACATGAACAGCAACATTCTAAACTCAATATGATCCTTATATGAATTCAAAATGACATTGTAGCAATTACTTTAGGACAAACTTTTCAGGACAACTCACATTTCCATTAGCATATGTATGTTCAGCCAGACATTTTATTGCCTCCCTGGATTTTTTTTTTTTATTGCTCCAGCAGATGTTCTAGTGGCTATCATCAAAGAGATTTATGCAAGCTGATTACAGCCAAAGAGTCTCCAGAACTGAATAAACATATTCAGGCCGGAAATGGACTGAGGCTCCTTCTGTAGCTAAATTAGAGCTGGTCGACTTTGGCGTGTAGTTTGACCTGGCCGGATATACAGTCTGACACGTAGGAAGTAAAACAATGTCAGTAATCTTGGGCTCTAAATGTAATCCATAAAATCTTTAGAGGAATTCTACTACACATCGCCAAGTACAAGAAAAATATGAATGGATTTTATTACCTTAGCTCATCCTTAAGGAGCCATATGGCAGCACCTCCAGAAGTTTAATGTCATCATTTTCTTATATGCAGGTCCCAAATGGTTACTGCAAGAAATGGTCTAATTGATTGTACACTTTATTGCCTATTTCTGCATTAAATGTCCCAATTTAGGACCACAGTTATTTCAATCAAGTGAGACAAGCGCATGAAGTAAAGATAATGTTTATTCGCAAATTATGATTGTTAAATAGTTAGACTCTACGTTAAATAATGAGGAAAACTGATGAATTAATGAAAATATGAAGATTAAATGGTGAGAGACTTTTAACAAAAGACAGCAGTAAGATGATAGGCTGATATCGGGGGGTGTGTTGCTGCGCTATTAAGCAGGGAATTTGGAAAGATGATATATGGATTTGGAAGGAAACATCAGTGAATAAACATTGCGCTGGGAGTGGATACAGTTGTAGTAGATTTGCAGAGAGACACGAAGTTGAGCATTCTTGGCTCTAAGCTGAATTAAGCAGGTTGCAGCAGTTGCCAGGTCCCGCTCGGCTCCCAACGAGCTGCAAATAGGAACCGGGGCTTCTAGGTGTGGTGCAGATTGTGAAGCGCAGGTATGAGCTGGCAAGTAATTTGCTGACGGCTTCATCGGTTGTTGGGAGTTATACAGTGTGAGAAATAATTTCCTGCAAAAGCCCTTAGGGTATAAAACGCAGGGAAGTTGGGAGGGGGTTTGTCGAGGCTGTGGCAGATTTTATTTGACCTACAGTATGCTCACGTACCTGCTGCCAATTTTCGGAGTCCGTGATTATTAACAGCCAGGCCGAAAGTGGCAGCTGACGACGTTGCGCGCTTGTACCCTTCCTGTGCCAGCGTTACGACTTAAACAGTAAACAGGTTGTTGGCCTATGCCTGAACGTGTAATTAGAAATAACTGACTGCACGCCTCCAAATCATCACATAGAGTCCCCAACGGCCCGGGGGCTGACCTGTGTATCAGTATTCAGCTACTGGAAAACATTCAGTCAATTCATTACAGACAGGCGGCACACGGACCGCCGTTGTCTCCTGGGTCCTGAGCTGTCAGCGTGAAGGACAGAGAAACAGCAGCCCAAACAGGCAATTAACAAATAACCTTTTTACACTGATTTAGGCACAACTCCTAAATCAAACCGGCATCATAAACACCTTATATCGCCATGATGAATGTGAGAGTTAATGCCACTCGCGGCGTCGAAGCAATCGGTTGATGGATTTCGCTTTGGAAATCCAAAGCGGGCGGAATGTTACTGTAATATGATGTCGAGCCGTGTGAGAACGAGCTATATAAAGACACCGCTCCTCACATTTCAGTGACAAATAGGGAGTTTTACTTTGAAAAATCGCTGACTATTGTTTTTTTTTTAGTTCATATTCGTGAAAATGTACTGTTAGTTTATCAGACAGGTGTTCCTTCCTAATATCAAAGACGTAATTATACATGTTTTCCACTCTACAGCCCAGATGTTCATTAGCTGTCTGATGTGTGGGTTTTGCAACATACACGCATTGTTCGAACATCAGTGCTGCTTCTGAGCAATTAATGTCTTCTATTAGCGAGCGAGAATCTTATCTGGTACTGACACAGCACTAATGTCCACTGCGAGGAGGTTCAGCTGCTTTCATGATGAGCTTTCTTAGCATGCTCGAAAGATTGATTAAAACACCAGAATTATTGTGTTTCGCAGCACAATTAAAATCATTGATTTTTTTTTTTTACAGGGTGGCTACAAGGGATTTCTGCCCTTATTGATTGTTTGTCCATTTCAATCTGTTGATTATTTCAATTGATTTGACGCTTTGGCGTGATGACTGCTAAGTGCGTGTTTTTATGTCGGACTCATCAAATGCAACTGAGAAGCATCAAAAAACACAGACAGGTCAAAGAGAAGGTGTCAAGGATTCAAACGTGTCTCGACCGACTAATTGCCGAAACTGCTCAAGGGTGAAGATCGTGTTTGTCCGCGCTGATTTAAGGTGTAAAAAAAAATCCATGCATCCACTGCGCTGTAGCCTCAATAAAATAATAATTTTACTTGTATAGCACTTAACCCAGGGGCAAAGCGATTTGACAAAGAACACGGGAGGCGATGTGACAATTAGCAAAAGCAGATAAACAACATTAAAATATAATAGTCACCATAAAAATCATACGGCAATAACTTGCTGCCAAATCGACGCGGCATCGTTAGCCAACTTTTATTATTCTGAGGAGTTACATGTTGCAAAAGAAAAAGCAACAGTGCAGTTTTATACTAAAAGTGCTTTTCTTGAGTAGTTCTATCTGATGCCACTTCTTACTTCCAATTTACTGCATTTCATAGAGAATGTTGTATTTTATTCTCATGACATTAATTAACAACTTTAGATACTTTTCAGATCAATAGTTTACACATAAAATATTTGAACTCGACTACAAAAATGTCTGAAATCATTAAAGTGTATTGAATTGAATCGTTCATTGATTTAATGCACAGGCTCACTTCATCCACGCAATCTCAGAATGTACAAGGACATCATGAATGATTATTGTCATGGTAATTCAAACATGGTTTGAGTACATGTATTCATCAATTTTTCAAAGAGCTGAGAACAAAATGGCTCCATTGAAGGAAGTTCTGCTGAGGCGGAAGAGAAACAACAAATGTGAGACTAACATTTAGACCAAAGACAAGTCGAAACTTTCATCTGAAGAAATGTCGGTGAAGGTTAAAAATACGTCGTCACTGGCAGTGAGAGCCTCGGCGGATAAAAATACAGCGGGAACAAATTACTTTAAGGAAGCTCATGACATTAAAGAACAACAAATGAAAAGGGGGGGAAAAAAAAAGTGTCGACAGTTCCCAGTTTGATTGACGGCTGATCTCTGTGCAGCAACGA
Source organism: Lepturacanthus savala (assembly GCA_030544235.1). Lineage (NCBI taxonomy): Eukaryota > Metazoa > Chordata > Actinopteri > Scombriformes > Trichiuridae > Lepturacanthus > Lepturacanthus savala. Next base: position 6,612,258 of record CM060476.1, on the reverse strand, counting down.
GCTCCCAGAAGCAACGGAGACAAACAAAATGAAGAATTACGACAGAATCTGAGGTCTGAAATGACTTTTGTCTGTTGGACTTTTATAGAACTCACTTCACAATGAAATCAAAGTCCGCCACGAAGGGGCTGAGTGAACGTGGTCTGGACTCTGGAGGAGTAACAACGTCCAGTCTGACTCTACTCAGGACCTGAGGCCAATCAGCGAGTCTGTCTCTTGACAAGAATAAGACTGGTGTTGACTCATTAGATCTGCTTTTCTGTTCCTATCAGATAAGACCCATTCGTGCTGTGTTTGGCTCCAGTGTCCAATTTCACGTGAATATTTTAAGAATTCCACTTTGCTCTCTGCTTCTGACAGTCTTTCAGGACGTCCTGCAGTTTATCTTCAAGCTTCAACACGACTGCTGCTGTCACATCCTCAGAGTAGCTCTGAGGACAGAGATCAGACTAGTTTGACTGGGTGAGGGGTAGTTGTTAATAAACTGGTAGTGATTCTCTGTGTGTGAGAGCAGCCTCGGCTCAGCGTTGTTCCTCTTCAACTTATTGATCTCCCTCAGCAGCTTCCTCTTTGAGAACATTCACAGACATCAGAGGAAGATCTATGGCTGCCCTCAGTGCAGAGTCAGTCAACCAGGTCATCTTATTCTTGTGGAGTTGTAGAAAAAATGACTGGACTTCTTAGTTTGTTGAAGGAATCCAAGAGGCTTTTTCAGTTCTCAGACTAATGCAAGAAAACCCAGTTAGGACCAGGTGGTCCTATGTGTGGTTTCAGTTGAAACCAAAGTCACATGACCACCCTCCCAAAACTGATTACTGACAAGGGTTAAAATGCTCCCAATGTGTGTATGAGGTTTAAACTTCCTGGGGAGAACTTCTCTCTAAACAGCATTGTAGATATTAGTCTCAGAACTAAAGAAGCCTCTTTGATGAGAGGCGAAACATCTTCAAACAAGCTAAGAAGTCCAGTTCAGAATCTTCCTCTGATCCTCTCCATCCCCATAAGTTGTTAATACAGCTCGTGCAGTAGCTGTGTCCACAGGAAATAGTCGTTGGATACTTCAGTAGACCCAGACAGGTTAAATAGGAAAAGGGTTCTCAGTCCAGCTGAGCTCCTTGCTTCGCCGTTTCACCTCTCTGTGACTGTCTGCGTTTCGCTTCCTGTGAAGTGAAACGGGTCTGACCTCTGATGTGAGCAGCATGTGTTCCTGCAGTGAACGGAGGCTGACAGCTCCCTGCACTACACCACATGTTGGTCACAGCCATCTTCAAAAGTGTAGATCTAAAGGAGAGGGACCAAGGAAACACAGCAGAGTGCAGGGTGCTGGAGAAGGAGAGATTATCGGGTGCTGATTCATTCCGGGGAGAGGAGCAATTTGAAAGGGATACTGAGAACCACTCGTGCCGCACAGCACTGGGAGAAGCCAGGAAATGGAAGGGAAAGCATCCAACTGCTCCAATGTTTCATTATAATAGATGAAATCTGATCGATAGCCTTTTGCTTATTGTGGGCAAAAGCAAACATGTTTCAGCTAAGAGAAATCATCAGCGCTCCCAGACTATTGATCGGCGAGTGCTGGTGTTCCGTTTGTTTTGAACCTTCCACCTAATACATTAATCTCGTGAACATCATAACCTCTGCGCTGCTTCTCCAACTATTTTTTTGTTGTCGTTCTGCAAGCTGAGCATCATCCACACAGTGATATCAGAACAAAATGTCTGATTATAAATGTCCCTTATACAATACTGGACATACTGTGCTATATATAAGGGCTAATTATACCCTGCGGCCAGGAACAATGATGCCGTGTCTGTTAGATAGATTAGAAGCTGGTGAGGACACAGACGTTTCGCCTTTTATTTAAGGGGCCAGCGTACTCCATCATATCTGCTCCCAAACCACCTCCCCCCCCATGCACCTCTCTAACGCTGACTTTGAGGAACTGTGCACAGACATATCTGTAACTCACGGCCTGACATTCAGACCCGGCTTCACGCTGCGATTGGCCAGCCGACCACACCTGCTTCTAATTATCAACTCGCTATCAAGTAGCTGAAGCTCGTCAGGGGCTTGTTAATGGTTAGAATCAGCTGTGTTGGAGTGGGGAGCGTCCTAAAACCAGCAGGACAGTAGCTCACCCTGATCTCATCTCTCATCTCTTGTTTATTTGCAGAAACTGACAAATGGTCAATATAACGAAAAGATTCAATAAATAAGATCAAATTCATTTTGAAAAAACATAATACTAATGTTTACACTTAAGAGGGGTTCAGAAATCAATATTTGGTGCAATAACCCTTTAATCACAGCTTTTCATGCTCTCCACAAGTCTTTACCATTGTTCTTGGTTCATGTTTTCACCTAATCACTACCTCTTTAAGCAGAACGACATGTGCATATACACTGGAATGAAATAGCTGTAATACATGTAGAGATGCTGATTTCAGAAAAAAAAATGCAGTGGTTCCAGTGCTGTATACAGAGAAACGACCAAGAACCAAAAAAAGAAAAGTAGGAAAAAGGATCATCATCTCCTATATAATCCAGATCTACTTCCCCAAAGACATCACACTGCTTGGCTGTCATTTTCAAAAAGTAAAACCAGTCAACTGAATGAAATGTACCATGCACAAACACCATGAGGTAACTGCCAATGCAGAAACAAAGCCTGTTGTTTAAGGATAAGAGGATCTGAGCAGCTTCCATCTTCAAACATCGGAGCTAACGTAAAAAGTCATTTCTCCCTACTACAAGTAAAGCTTTTTTCGGTATTCTTTGTAATGTTCCCTGCTGGCAGCCTTTTATCTAATCATTACACTATGTTCTAAGGATGTTGTGTGATTTATAATTTTTTTATATACTGGGAACATATCATTGGTTACATCAAAAAACACAGTTTTAGGGAAGCAGGATCATTAAACATTCCCATTTTTTTTTGTTAAACAGCATAACTGTACTACAACGGAAAGCTTTATAGCCATAGCAACAGTGGTGGTGCATGCCTTCATTTCTAACTGCATGTGTTCATAGACGTACAAACACAGGTGCATGCATACACACTCAGGCATGTACTTGCGCGCACACACTCACGCACACACAAGTTGGATATGAGGTGTTATGGGCCTGTGAAGCGCCTTCTACTCCCTGTGGTCTGCTGCTGGCTAAGCCGCTGTTAATTTCACTAACCACCTTGGCCATCTTCTCTCCAGTCATCATTAATCATCTCTCTCCTCTCCTTCCCTTCTCCCTCTTCCCCGCCCGACGCTCGACACCCTTCCCCCACATCCTCTCCTTTATTTCCCTCCTCTTCGGTGTCTTTTCTCCTCTCTTTCGTTGCTGTAGTGCTCCAGCGTTTGTGTAAGAGCTGCAGTGATGAGATAACAGGCCCAATGGCAAGAATGCAGTAAAGTTGACAAAGAACTGAGCACATACAAATTATTCCGATAATGTGCCTGCAATGCTATTGTGGAAACAGAAAGAATGCTACAAACCATGTAAGCCGAAATTATCAAATGTTTTTCCTTAAATTGTTTTTCATGGTGCATGTTTTACAAAAGCTCTGCAGACTGAAATCACACAAAGTCAATCTGAGCTTCCGACTTCTTTCTTATTGATGATAATTACACAGTTTTTTCCTCTCGTGTTCTTGTAGAGGTCAGCGAACACAAACGTGACAGACTGGTGTTCAATGACGGTAGCGCAGAGACCTTAAGCTAAACATTAAGAACAATTACCCTTCACCCGTTATGACATAATACTATTCATTCGGTCTTGAATCTTCTTTTGATAATCACAGCTATTATTCACACTGACTGAACAGACGCGGCTACCGAAGAGCAAATGGAAATCGGTTCAGTCAGCTGAGAGATCATAGAGAAATAATTCTTTACACTGTCTCATGAAGTGTTTATGGTACCAGATTAAGGCAATATGGCAAGATCTTCCTCCGAGATAAATTATTTATCTGCCATATTGCAACGTTTGGACAGGCCTGTGATTTTCTCATGAAGCCATATGCCACATTGTCCATTCGTTTTTGGGCTTTTTTGCGTGAGAAATACTGTACTTCAACAAAACCTGTTTTCAATTCACTTGACAGATTTCTTGTATGATTTGGCATTATAATTGACGGTATTGTTGCATTTTACAAAAACCCCTCAGTTGTTGAAATTGTATTCACTATTCAACATTTTGTGGAATATGTTTGCTTTCTTAAGTCTGGAGTTAGATGAGAAGATTGATACCACTGAAATAAAAGAAACAAGAAAGAGAAAATACGATTTTTAGTATTTTTTTCCTGTTTCCAAAGCTGATTTGGTCATGATTTTTTTTTTCTTTTTTATTGTTTTATTGAATTGTTGCTCACATGCTTTTTCCAGCACAATGTGTTCTCCACTAGTAACAATTGAGCTATCAGGCATGTGGATGTTCATTGTTTGACTGGCACTACTGCACAATAGTAGCCACTGATCAAATGCTGTATAACAAAATATGAAATATTCATATTGAATCCTGGCCCTTGCACACAAATTTGAAGACTTAAATAAAGTGGATGGTTTATATAGATTCAATGTTGGATATTACTGAAGGAAACATGGTCTTATGAATGCAGGTAACTTTTTTACCAGAACATTTGCAATAATGAGGGGCAGTGACGTTTTAGATTTGACACCGTGTACTGTATGATTCCAGATATTCTTGCCCATAAACCCGACCTTGCAGGTTTGTATAAAATGTTTCTCTTTCATTTCGACAAAATCTTTCCTCCATTATAAACATTAACTGCTGCCCTGTGCCCCAGAAAAATGACTTTGTCTCACATCAGTGGTTTGACATTTTAATGAGTATAGTTAGAGCTCACATCACACAGCGTGTACCCCAGCGGTGCCCCTAAAGAATATTAGAAAGCCCTAGTTGGAGGCAGGTTATGTTATTCACACTCATGTCGACTTTCAATGAAAGGAAATGTCAAGGGTTACAGTTATTTACAAAAGAAAGTTAAATGGCCTAGTTTGACATCCTTCAAAAGACATCCCCTTCTGTCTCATTAAAAAGAAAATCCTGAATCTATGGATATGCAAATATGTTTAATTTCAAAGGTTGAACTTGTTAGAAATAAGAATTCTCTGTGCATCGAAGACTTTGGGCGTCTGTTAAAGTTGTTGTGATGTCACAAATCCTTTTCATAGGTGCAAATCTTAAACACAGGTTTAAAGGTGCAATGTGTAGTTTCTGGAGGCATCTAGTGGCGAGGTGGTAGATTGCAACCGACTGATCGATGAATCAACTACGATGGCCAAGAAAAAACGTGAAAGGTAGAGTCTAGAGTCAGATTTTAGTTTGTCTGTAATGGGCTACTGTAGAAACATGGTGTTTCAACATGGCAGGCTTAGTGGAGGGAGAACAGATCACAGATTTTCTAAGGCAGGGGTCACCAACCCTGCTCCTGTAGAGCTACCATCCTGCTGGTTTTGGGAATCTCCCAACTCCAACACACCTGATTCTAATTATCAACTCGTTATCAAGTAGCTGAAGCCTGTCAGGGACTTGTTAATAATTAGAATCAGCTGTGTTGGAGTGGGGAGTGTCCTAAAACCAGCAGGACAGTAGCTCCAGGAGCAGGGTTAGTGATCCCTGATCTAAGGTAATAAAAACACAAGTTTTATTTTGATTGGAATATATACTATATAATATACAAATATCTACAGGAAAATGTGACCAAAAAAGAACGTTTGTTTTGTTTAGTTTTTTTTTAATGGAGGGGGACTTGTTAGGTGTGCATGTGTTGGACACTAGAATGGCTGTAATACACGTAGAGGTGCTGATTTCAGAAAAGAAACGCACTGGTCTCCTATTTTTTTCCAGAACTATATAGAGAAAAATGTGACCAAGAACAAAAAAACTGTTTTTTTTTTTGAGTGGAGGGGGAACCCCGCCCCCCCACAAAGACTGCTTGACTGTCATCTTCAAAAAGTAAAACCAGTGACTGCGGTTCAACTGAATGAAATGTACCATGCACAAACGCCATGAGGTAACTGCCAATGTGGAAACGGAGCCTGTTGTTTAAGGATAAGAGGATCTGAGCAGCTTCCATCTTCAAACATTGGGGCCAATATCAAAGGTCATTTCTACCTGCTAGGCAGAGTCCACAGGAACGTTTTCTCCTTGTCAGTGGGGCTTCTTAGTCCTAGGATGTGATGTGTAGAAGGGTAACACTAGAAAGCAGAGGTGTGAATTAAGAGAAGGAAAAAAAACATCCTTTGTACTTATTAACCTGAACATGTGTATTGATATTTCCTATTCATGCAAATTAAATCAATATGTAAGAAAACCTATCGCTTTTGACATACAGTTGTCCCTGGAGCTGTATCCATGTCCACTGTGATTTTGGCTGCATTCTCTCCACCCGTGAGCCCAAACAAATCTGTTAGGGTGCAGTGTGACACCAGTGACTCCAGCTCCCCCATCGGTGGTGTTATGGCCCACAGAGTGTCACTACCCAGTGTTCACGGCACTCCACCACCACCACCACCCCGCCACCCCCACCAAGTGTCTAATGAGGTCAAATGATGAATTACACAGTCAGTTTAACCCGGGGGCTTGGGACTTCACACACTGAACAGATTGCAGACAGAATGTTAGCCCAAATCCAGGACACCTGTGATGCAGCGAATCACAGTTTCTTTCATGGACGGGAAGGCAGGGCGAGGAGCCTGCAGAGGAAACAGGAAACCAAAGACATGCTTAAAAGCGCTAAAAAATAGGCCCCTCTCATATACTGTGCCATAGAATAACTCGAGAAGAGAAATCTACAGACCAGGTGCAGCACTTCTGCAGAGGTTTAGGTTCATAGAAGGTGCAGCTGCGTCTCCAGGGCTGAGACTAATTGCCGGTTGGATAACGCTGCTGTGATTGACATATACTTGTGGGAGTTGCAGCATTGAAATAGAATGATTGTGATGACTGTGGAACAGTTTGTGGTAAAATTAACATTATGTGCTTTGACTTCCCCCAAAAGAGCTTGAATCAATGATTTCTACTTTATTTGCAAGTCTGATTTATTTAATTTTTTAATGTTTTTTAGCTAATGGGGAGTCATCAACCAATAAGAGCGACACCAGGCGATTGATGGATGTTGCAGGTATTTAGGCGATTTTCCTGATTTGCATTTGTTTGCAGGACCCACATCTAAACTGCCTCGTGTCTGGCATCCAGAACAAAAAGAAATCTAAAAATAAATCATTAAAAGCAAATTTATTGCTGCCTGTTGTGTTCTTGCATATATTGAATCTGAACGTCATGTAGCTCATAATCTGCAGCAGGTTACAAAGCACATTTCACCTTTTACAGTAGATGTTGTGAAACATCTATGGATTGTTGGACACTAATTGCAGCCTTTGTGTTTTCAAAAGGACACAGGTTACTACAGTGAAATAAATACTGCACTTAATGTTTCCTTTATCACAAGTCCATTGAAAAGTAATCACAGCTTCTTCCATTCATATCACAGCATTTCAATTAACACTTCACAGATAGCCACATTTAATTCATTATATTTGCATTTATCTTACATTCATACTGTCCATCTACAATGTACTGTAGTGCTGAAAATGTACTCAATTCACAAATTTGTTTATAAGCAACATTAGAGTATCAGAAAATTAAAAAAATAACCTTTAGTGACTGCCCAACTAATCACTACATTATGATTTTAATAAAATACAGTTTACACACGTCTACTGTGACAAATATTTTTTTTGTGGCAGATATAATGTTCTTTAACAGTGTGTCTATCTGATTGTTCGGTTTCCCTCATTTTGCATAATAAGTAAAAATTTCAAATACCTTTTGTCTGGGAAGCCGGCGAGCGAGAGCGAGCACAGGGAAAGCTGTGTCGCAAACTAACAAAGGCACAGGTAGGTTTTTGGGCTGTCATCTGATGGAATTATCTTTCCTCTGGCTCCAGGTGCTGGGATGGGATAAAGGCAGTTTATCACCAGAGACCTCGACCGCTAATGTAGCATAAAAAAAAAAAAAAAAAAAAAAAAACCTGTGGTCGCAGTGACCCATTCTTGTAACTGGGTCCTAGGTAATGAACTACGAGGCACCTTGAATGACAAATAAATGGTGTTTTTTAGGCCAACAAACTGCTCGATGCATCACTAATAAGGTTAATTTGGGTCCCACCTGACAGGACGCATTAGCCTAAGCTGTCCCCTGTTAGACTGACAAAAAGAAACACTGCTGCTGGCAGTGTCATTAGAATGACACTAAATGGAAGGTGAATGCCCAATTTACTCATCAGGTCTTAGCCAAAGGAAGCGGATGCAATCACGAATTACTTGCTGATTTTCTACACTATGTAACGGGATAATATACTTGTTTTTTGTGCTTTTTTTAAAAGTCCTCAGGAGCCTCAGTGTTTGGGAAAACGAGCTGTAGAAATTGCACAAAATGAACAGCAGCTGGACAATGAGCAATGATGAGCCTTAATTGGATTAAACAGCCACAGCGACTGACCTGCTCCCTCCTGTTCAGCTATGTGCCGCGGTGTATGTAAAATGTATGGCCCTCAGTCTGGATGTCCCATTTCCCCCAAACTGATTACAATTACAAATTTAGGTGAGCCCGACACAGCACAATGGTTATCGCCGCCATACGATAGACCCCCTTAATTAAAAATGGCAGACTTTGCGACTGCTCTGGAATGAATTATTTCTCCGAGATGCTCCCTCCGCCTCGGCGCTATTCAGTCAAACGGTTTATACACGCCGGAGTGGTAAACTGGAGGCTGCTGTTAAATTCACCGGGGCTACTGTTGCATACAGTGGGCCAGATAAGCCTCATTTGAATAATTCCCATATAGCTCCCCTGCTTTATCTCGGAGTTTACCCATCAGAAACGTGCGGTGTTGTGCTTATAAAGTTGTCAGTGGACACAGCACCGCCGTTAATCAATAACAAGCTTTGGGGCACTGCATTGTATTTTTCGGCGGCAGAGATATTATTGACGCCCCCCCCCCCTCATACTGTAAGATCTATAATAGGCTTTAGCTTTGCAGAGAAATTGACATTTTAAATTCCTTTCAGCCATGTCTTTGTTGTGTTTGTGAAATTTTGGAGGAAGCAGAGCGAGTTGTGCTGCGCGGGGCTTCGTGGAAGTTGATCGCCCTGTACAGCGGCTCCAGATGCCCGATAATTATCGTATCTGTATGATAATTTCGCCCGCTGTGCATGTGACGTGCGATCAATAACGCCAAAAGTCCCCGAATGTACAATGGCTTGATAGTTTAATGATTGGCTGCAGAGCGAAGAGAGTTCTGCATGAGAGTGTGAGCTTATTACTGCCGCAGCCATGTGGGGACAAAAGGAAAGAGAAGGAGTGCTGAGCAGGGAAGTGAGGACACTGAAGAGGCAAATTGGAGGGCAGGGTGGTCGCTGGCATGGCCAAAGAGTAGCAGCGCCAACAACACATGCAGGGACATGTTTATGGGAATGAGTCCCCAAAGAGGAGCCCCTTCCAAGCAGAATATAACTACGTCATCAGAATTTTGAACTTCTTGGTGTCAAAACGTCATTCATCGCGAAACATGACAGTGCCCTCGCCCCCCGATGTGTTAAAACAACATGATAAAGTGTCCTCGAGGGTGTTCTTGCAGTGGACCAAATGTGATAAAGTGCCCTCTCACCATGCACCATGACTTTCTGTGCACCGGTCCTGCACAGCATACAGCTGAAGCCCCTCAAACCACCTGATTTCCCATCTGGCAACAGGGCCGTAGCCACTATTTAGGACACAGAGCTCATGACCTCTCTACTTTTTTCTCAAGTATTGTTGCATTTAAATGTTTCCCCTTGGGCTACAGTAAAAATGTTAACACAAAGACGGAAAAACCAAATCTACAAAACCCCACTTAATTATCATGATGTGAACGTGGTCTCAGCGTGACAGAGATGCTCATATATTATTCTACTTTTAGAATGATGCATTTGAATGAATCGTAAGACGCTGCATTATTCAAAGTTAGCATTTGTTTCAGCAAAAAAGGCAGAGGATGACCAGGCAAAGAGGAGGGAAGGTGAAAATTTAAATATTCTAATGAGGAAAATAGCCAATAGACATGCCTCACAGCAAGAAGGCCGCAGGTTCAAGTTCTTGAACTGGGATGGTCTGTGTGGAGTTAGCATGTCCTCCCCATGTCTGTGTGTTTTTTTCCGGGTTCTCTATCTCCACAGTCCAAAAACATATGTGTGTGAGTAAATGATGTGTGTATCCCTGCATCTTGCCCGAAGTACACTGTGTTTGGCTCCAGGAGACCCTAGTGAGGAATAAGTGGATATAGAAAATGGATCTGTATATATATATATATATATATATATATATATATATATATACATTATGAGTCATTATTTTGTATATTATATATAGAATGTTGAATCCTGGCTGCGGCGCCGCAAGAAACACTGCTCCTGCAGTAAGAAAGTGGCTAAGCTTGGCGGGTGGGGAGGGGGGTGTTGCGGGGGGTGTGTCTAAATCCCAAGTCCATTAAATCACTCTGTAGAACAGATTAGCAGGAACCTATTAGTTGAAAAGAGTTTTCCCACTCCCACACGTACTCTCAAAGACAGCGTGGTACCTTGCAAAGTCTGCATTTACCTGCCATGAAACCAAACACTTTTAGAGTGATGAGTACCGGGCCAATCTGCAGGACAGGATGTAATTAGGTGGAGGACGGCAAACGATAAGTCTTTATCTTAAAATCTCAAGAGGGTTTGTGTACCCTGGAAAACACACACACACACACACATAAAGAAACAGAACAAGAGAAGAGAAGGAGACAAAGTCACTGTTACTCAAGTCTGTCACGGGCATAACTTCACTACAAAGAACTTGGGCCTTGTTCATTAACAACATATTTTAAGCTGATCCAAATTGTCCTGCTACCCAGTCCCATTAACATACACAGAGGCACCAGGTCCAAGATATGCCTCTGCAGCAAAGAGTATCTGAAGATGGATATTGTCTGCTGGGTGCCAAGACTATTTTGGGAGCCTCAACCCCTGACTTGTCCCTGGGCAGCCTCTGATCAGCTTTGTCATCAGGTGTAAGAGCTGCACACTTGGTGGATACATCCTGACATCTACACTTCGAGAAAAAGAAACATCCCTTTGTCAGTTTTTCTGCCGAAGGAGCAGCTCCTCGGCCCATTCGGCTTTACCTCGCCAGTCTCTCTACAAGTTTGAGGGAGGGGGGGGGGCAGGAAATCTGAGGATGCTGGATGATAACCTTGAAGCGGAGAGCAGCTTGTACCATCCCGAAGGTTTTAATGTCACTGTTACGGCAAGAGTATCACAATGATCCCTTTTAAGAGAGAATAGAATGAAAGCTTCCAGTTTTTTTGAGCCTGATGATGACGCTGGTTTTCTTCATCCTCTCTGATTGGGGCTGATTCATTCAGCAGGTTTCCCCATGTTAGACAATCTAGTTCCATTTCCTATACGCCTGCTCTGCTTACCTTTCCATTTCCAATCCAGATCCACGAGCTAAAATGAATTCTGCAGCGCTTCTTGTTGTTCTAAACACATATATAGACTCTCACACACACGCAGTAGCGCTTCCACCTCTACTTTTTCCACCCTGGTGCGTGCTCGTGTGTGTGCGCGCGCGTATGTGTGTGTGTGTGTGTGTGTGAGAGAGAGAGAGAGAGAGAGAGAGGCGGGGGCGGGTGAGTGGGTGGGGGTGGGAGTCGTGTCCTGGAGAAGTTTTCAATACGTGCGTCAAAAGTACGTGCGGATCGTGGCGCATTGGCCGGCTGTGGTGCTGAATGAGCGGCAGGAAGGCGGAGGGAGACGATACATTAACTCCTGCTGCTGGATGCGGGGACGCTCCAGTTGACAGAAGCTAAAGCGGGATGCACTTAGAACAACACTAAGCTTTTTTTTTTAATTTTATTTTATTCTCCCTTTTTTTCCTCCCTCCCTCCCCTCCTCCTCCCCTCTTCCCCAGACGCGCCAGATGAAACCCGAAATGACCGTTTTCCCGACCAGCCGGGAGTCTTTACGCGCGGCCAGAAGAGAGTGAGGATAAACGCTGCGGAGATGAGCGTCGCTCGGTTCCAGCTGCTCCTCAAGGACCCGCTCTCCTCCTGATAAAGGGACCAGAGAGGACACAGCAGAGCCGGTCCATGATATTTTCCAAAAGAAGATCGCAAAGGTGGAGCGATTAGAGAAGGGCTGATGACGGGACTATTAATCCTTTCAGTGCACCACAAGCACCAAAGGGTTCTAGAAACGTTTGGATGGGAATCGGGCGAGTGTTTAGAAGTGTTCCTGGTGTTCTATGAAACTGGCGATTAGTTGCAAAGGATTTATTTCTCCCTCCCCATTCAAGATTTTAATTCTAAGGAGTGAATTTGCATTTTTTTTTTGTTGTTGTTTTTATTTTTTTTCCCACCGGGTTGCATATGGCATAAGAGGTTTCCCGGCGTGATTTGTTTTTTTTTTCTTTTCAGAAACTCCTCTTTTTTTCCCTCTTCAAGTATTCCCAAATCTAAATGGAATTAGTTGAGACTGAAGCCGTTTGTGAAAGGAACAGACATGGTACATGGGCCCAGCTTCCATCACGGTAAGAACATCAGTATTCATCAGCTCAACCCTTGCTACTTAAAAAAAAAAGCTCTGATTTCTTGCCTAAACATGTCTCAGCCTATAATAACGTAGCATAACACCCCTTTAATCAGTTTGGAAGGACGCTAAATAGAACGAGAGATAAGAGATTGTAATAGAAGCAGAAAGCGGATTTCTTGGGATGATTTATTCTGCAACCTGTAAACTCAGTGATGAAGGTCAAACTGTGAGTTCATTCTCCTTTTTACTGTGGAAAAAATGTTTTTTCTGCACAAAGTTCCACGACTGGACGTTCTGAGGTGTGTTTTTTGTTTTCTTTTACACCCAAAAACATGTGAATCATAATCGATAATCTATTATTATTGCCTGCCATGGTAATCATATTGATAATAGTAATAACCCTTCTGATAATCATATAATTAATGGTAATATCACATTATTTTAAGTATTATTTATTATCTTTTAAGCATAAGATGAATTGTGCTCTTTGCTGACTCAACCCAAGATGCTCACGTCACAGTCTTCCATCAAAAATGTATTGATCTTTTTTTTTTTCTTTTTTTTTTTTTTTCATGTGCTTTGCAGTTGTTGCAAGTCTCCTCATACTTGGGTTGTCTGGGGCAACTAAGAAGGATTCGGCAGGTAATCTCCATCATCGCCACAACCACACACTCAACCTTTATCCCCTGCTTGGATATCTCCCCTCATCCCAGCTCCAATCTCTGACTTTTCCTCTTTTCTTTTCCTTCTTATTATTGTACGCTCTATATATTCCAGTGAAAAACAATTCTGGAGTAAAGCCCGCAGGTCAATGTGGAACGTGGGTGAAAGAATCAGAAGGAGGGCTCTTCACATCTCCCAATTACCCAAACAAATACCCCCCAGACACGGAGTGCGTTTACATCCTTGAAGGTAAATATTCTCTTTAAGCACAGCAGCAGTTAAAAAAAAAAAAAAAAAAAGCATCACCTTCTCTTTTTTTAAAGGCTGCTGCTAAAGCATTCCATTGGTTATCTTTGGGGTTGGGCGGTGGAGGGAGGGAGGGGTGGGGGGGGGCAGAGTGGTGTGTGTGTGTGTTATTGCTAAGGTGAATCATGAGATGCATTGGACAGTGAGTGGCTACTTCTTTTTTTAACATTAAAGGTGCTCTTTGATGGACCAGTGCTTAAAATATCATCAAAGTGAATACGTAAGTCTACAGAAAAGACAGCACTGGTGTTTTTTTTTACAGATTAAAATGGCCTATCAGCCAGAATTGAAGGTGTGCATCGGCCTCGATAATGAACCGGGTTCTGTTCCGGGCGTTAATTATTCTCATTGTGTCTTCCCAGCGCCCCCGAGGCAGTGTATCGACCTGCACTTCGAGGAGGGTTATTCAATCGAGTCCTCTTGGGAATGTAAATTTGACAACATCGAGGTTCGGGATGGACCGTTCGCCTTCTCCCCGATACTCGGACGCTATTGCGGCCAGCACAGCCCGCCCGATATCAGGAGTAGCGGCCGATATCTGTGGATAAAATTCGTCACCGATGGTGAACTGGAAGCGGTGGGATTTTCCGCGAGTTACAACTTCACCGCAGGTGCGTTTTTTTTTTTTTTTTTACCCCCTCCCATTCGATTCCTTCCCTTTTTTTTCGAGGCCCGAAACGAATAACAAACACCAAGCAGGGAACCCGGCCTTTGCGGGAGCCTCTTGCAGTTTTTTATTGATTGTCTGTCCGCACACGCTCACTATCTCCATTGGCGATACATTGGCTCGGACACTCTTGTGACTGGGCTACGCTGTTATTTCTCTTCTCTAGATCTGGGGTGACGTGGGATATTTGTCAGATTTTCAATACAGCAGCAGCAGCAGCGGCAGCACTCGGTCAGTCCACAAGAAGCCGCGCGAGCGTGGAAAACTAATCGCTATTGTCCAACACAATCGCGGCCAATTACAGTCGCATGTAAAACCTCGGCTTTCTTAATTTGCCCTCATCTTTGGTCGAGATCCCATTACCGAGGCAGCGTGAGGATTGATGACAAGGAATCAGGGCATAACCATGATTTAATACTCCTTCACCTACACTTGACTGGGTTTAATAACTCTGTCAACTTTTTTAGGGTGTTTGAAGCTCAAAAGGCAGTTTGCCAGGAAGCACGAAGCGTATGCCAATTTGTCTTTGCTCCGCCTCCAGGGGCTTTTTTTTTTTTTATGATCGGAGACGGCATCGATTATATGATGAAAACATACGCTGAACATTGATGTTTCATCAAAAACAAACAAAAAAAACACACACACTACTGGCTAGTGAGATCAAAGCTGCAGAGGTGGAGAGGGAATAGATTGATTGAATAGATCTCGGAAGGCTTTTTGTGTGTTTTAACTGAGACGTGAGGATGATGGGGAAGCTACTCACAGGAAATTATGGTGAAGACGTGCAAGCGATCAAGTCCAGGGAGAAATAATTCTGGTGGATTTCACATCACGGATTGTTAACCCTTAGGTCGTGTTCCCGGTCAAGTTTTTGTCTCTGAAAAACGTGGTTAATTTGATCAGATTGACCTAAGATTCCAGGACTTTGTCCACAAGGAGGATTTCAGCACACAAAATAAATTATATTAATTTACATACAATTTTGTGTGTTTTATACAACTTTTGTTCGGTCTTGGTGTCTCCAGTCAAAAGTGGCCGCTCATTAGAAACGAATGGGGGGGGGGGCAGAATTAATATAAGAAATTAAACTCGGGTACATCGACTTTTGTCAGATGGACACACACACACGCTCAAAGTAGTCTGTAATAATCAGTAGACTGTATAACCATCTGATTATATCTTACAGTCAAAAAATCCAGTAATTGTGTTTTTTTTTTTTTTTACAACTGGAAATCAAGACGTATGAGTTCAGATCAATGAGACGTACAGGCCATGAATAACACATGCAAGTTCAAAACTTGTAATGTTCACAAGAGATTATGTTGGTTCTAATCTAACACATGGGCGACACGGTGGAGCAGGGGTTAGCGCTGTTGCCTCACAGCAAGAAGGTCGCAGTTTCAAGATCTCCTTGGTCCTGGGTCTGGGACCATGTTTGCATGTTCTCCCTGTGTCTGCGTGGGTTTTCACCGGGTACTCCGGCTTCCTCCCACAGTCCAAAACATGCTGAGGTTAATTGGCGATTCTAAATTGACCATAGGTATGAGTGTGTGAGTGAATGGTGTGTGTGCCCCACGATTGGCTGGCGACCATCTGGGGTGTATCCCTGCCTCTCGCCGTAACGCGCTGGGATTGGCTCCAGCAGACCCCTGCGACCCTAATGAGGAATAAGCAGGTATAGAAAATGACTGACTGATGACTGACGAATCTAACACAGCAAAAGGTGTAATATATGTATTATTACAGTTTTTATGATCAGTCTTAATGGAGCGGCCCAATTTGACTGGGAACACCACGTTGATTAACATGAAACCAACACAACATGAGGGTTAAGCAGAAAGAACGGCTCCTGACATTTGTAAGTAGAAGTTGTTAAAAAAAAGCTGCCGTAGCTCAACGTAGAATCACCGTTAAACTCACTGAGAGCTACGCTGTCAAATATGATATTTTCCTTGTAATTCAGAAAGAAGTTGGAAAGGGGGGGGAACAAAAGCGCATGAAAAGTGAAACATGCAGGGGGTGTCAGACACGGTTATGTGCTGTGCCACAGAGATTGCTGTCAGCTGAGGCATGAATCTCTTATCCCGCAGCTGTGTTAGAGCCACGCATCAGTCGCTCTATCAACCTCGATTCAAGTTTTACTTTGAAGAAATGCACTTGTGATATATTGCAAATGTGTTATTGCAACAGTATATGTAAACATTTCCCAAGCAATACCATCACCGGGTGGATGGATCTTTGGTTCATGTTAACTGCTCCTATTCAAAGTACAGTTTGACATTTAAGGGAATTCACACGTTCACTCTCTTGGATGTAGTTAGATGATGTTTTCAGTGAATATGAAGCTATGTATGTAGCTTAGCTTTGTATAAAGAATATTGTATAAAGACTCAGGGAAAATAAGGCAGAGGGAGCCAAGCTCTGTTGACAAAAATGGCAAAATCTGACAAGGTTACTAGTTCACACATGACGTCTGTGGCTCAGGAGACATTTATTCTGCAGGGTTGATGTAAAAAGAACTGAGAGATGCAGCAAAAAGCTGCAGCTTTCTGGGAGTTTGTTCCAGATGTGTGGTTCATAAAAACCGAACACTGCTCCACCATAAAGTTTATTACCACACACCAAGGGACACTGTAGACTCACAGCGTGGCAATGACTGCTCACAACTCTAAGCATAATATCGCAATATTTTGATATATAGATATATCAATATATAGATGGGCTTGTCTGAAATGCAATAAATTTACCATATTTTGTTTAATCTTTGCAAAACTAAAGCGGTTAAGACCAGCTGGCGGCTGTAGTTTGATAATTACAGACACAAAGACCAAACTCTAGTGTCTGTAATGGAAGATTAACGCATTCATCTCACAGCAAGAAAATAAATAAATAAATCAAATAAAGGCATTTCTTAAAATGTTGAGCTATTCCTTTAATACACGTGTTCATGTAAGCTATAGCAGCATGTGTTTAGGTCTGCAAAAGTACAGTATAAGAAATATAATATTCCACATAAAATGACCCTGTTGGTTATTTCCAGCCCTGATAGTCAGAGGCCACATTTCCTATAATGTGCAATTGAAGTATTGTTTCCTCTCCCGGCTTCTCTTGGGGGTCTCATCGAAAATTTGCTGAGAGGAAAGAAAAAAGCCCTGCCTCTCCACTTGATAGGAAATATCTGTGGCATATGATTTACATAATTAAAGGAGATAAAAGTCCTGAATTCACTCGACTTGATACTCTTGATACTCGACGATGTGAACAGTGTCTTCACATCTGCAGCTGCTCTGCTAACCATGCTAATTCACACACCCCCATCCTCTGATGAATGAGAGAGAGGAGGGGAAAAAAAAGAAAAAAAGAAAAAGAGGCAACAAAGGTGACATGAATCAGCTCCTCAGACTCTCTTTCCTCAGTCATTTTTAGGAGCGCTGAGATAAAAAACCCTTATGCCTCTCCTTCAAAATTCTGCCAGTGTCCATTCAGAGCCTCGGCGCTCTTGATGACTAATGCGGTTAGTACAGCTGCCAGTGAATGAAGCAGCGGCTTGAAACTCACAATATCCAGCAGCATATCACATGCTGGGGAACTTGAAAGAAGCGCAGATGTGATATACTCCATATGTGTGTAAGAAGCGTTGATCTAACTGACACTATGATTCACTGAGAACAGCCACTAAATGAACTTCCTGTCCAGGGTCCCGGTGATGTCATGCGCATTTATTCGTCAGATTGAGCCAGATCCCTCATACCCGCGGCCTCCGCTCGGGTCACAGAACATCTACAACAATCTTTTTTTTTTTTTTAATTTTCTCTTCTGCAAAAACACGCAATTAAGTCCTAAAAGCCGGTTTTAATCAATTAAGAGAAGGAAGCACGGGACAGGGGAGTAAACGGCAAATCACCCACTAGAAGAATTGGTTTGGGAAAAAGGCTTAAAAGCCTCAGGCCATATAAAGCAAGACTGTGTATGAATTTGCAGGAAATTAGATTTCCGTCTTTCTCATTATTCTGCCCAAATATATTCACTTTGGAATGAAAATTGCTTTCGAGACGGTGCACGCGCTTTTGAGAGTGCGACACCGAGCCCGACCGTCGCATGTGTTCATTTCAGGAGTTTGGTGACACAACAGGAACAGAAGCAGAATGAGTAGTCAGCTGTCAATAAAACCAGTACTGTGTTACTACTGGACAGGGGCATGAGCTCACCACCTATTTGCCACTTTTGTCCAGGGCCAGGCATTTTTTTTGGGGGGGTTGACCCCCCATTTTAAACTTTGGAGTGTCATAAAACCCCATGACCTCCCAGAGAGGGCGCCTATGCTACTGGATGTCAGCAACAAATCAATCAGGCTCCACTACGACAGACAGCCGGGTACGAGTGATACAGGATTTCAAGGTTGAATATAGCATGTGCAGCAGGTGAAATAGTGCAGAATTAGAGTGCCAAAACCCTGGTACAACGGCGTTGGGGGATTTGAGAAGCATTCTGCCGTTCAGGGTGTCCTAGGGTGCCGTAACCCTACAACTTCTGGACTGCTAGATTAAGTGGTGTTTGAGCACCTTAAGCCCAGGCCAGAGCAAATAAATGCTGCAAGTTCCCCCGCCTTTTGCTCCCTGCATTCTTTGAGCCAAAACCTGGCGGTGCGGCAGATGCTGCTGTGTGAGACACTCAGGGAGCGTTTGTGCCTTTCCCTGATCCTCCGACCAGTAATATACTGCTCCCTTATTGAAAAATATTGTGGTGCAAGTGGAACAAAAAAATGCATGCGTGAGCATACCCGCGTGGCCCATTTCCTTTATTGCTGTGTCGTAGACGTGATGTAGATCTCTTTTGTTGGTGCGTGATTAAATTTAAGGATGAAATATTAAGACTTTTCGGTCCTTACAGAGTGTGTTGCTTCATGAAAAATGAAACGCTGAATTGGATTTGTGTATTTTTCACTTTATAGTGTTTTTTCATATGAACGATATTCTGTCGCCTGGACTGTAAATCACTTTATTCAAACATTTGCAATATAAATGCGATGTGATGATTGATCCCTGGAACGGCATAATAAAAAGCGGTCCACACGTCATATAGCGTCACATTTTGCCTATAGCAGTGCTACTTTATGTTTTCTATGATTTAAAATTCAGGCCATGTCTAATGAATCTATAATCAAGATGACACTGATTGATCGAAGCGCTTTATAGCCTGACCAAGCTCTAACTATGAGAATCATTTTGGAATGAAATGAGTGGAATGATATTTAAGATTATAGCTGGAATAGGATATATGAGCCTCTCATAAAAGAGGAAGGGCTATAAGATTGAACCTAGATGGGCTCAAACTGGAAATTGAAAATTGAACCGAAAAGATTGACTCGTCGCTCTTGGAGAGAACTGACTGTGGCAGCACAATTTCAGGGGCTGGACAGAAAGTTCGGCGACTTCCCAATTTCACATCTGTCTCCAAAATCATTTGGCAGTGGGACACCCGACATTTAAATCTGTGGGGTTTGTTTAATTGTATCCACTAAAGTCTCAGAATCGAGTTCCCACAGATACTGACATTCACCAGATTGGCAGAGAGAGGCACGTAGCGGTTCAAAACTGGTTTTGTGTTGTGTTATGTTAGGACAAGTGAATGCACTCTTAACCTATAGATGCCAGACTGAGTGTGCAAACAGACAAGAAGACACTAATATTGTGAAATGTTCTTGATCTGGAGATGTTTTATGAACAGTCAAGATGGGGTATACACAGCTACAACAACTCTATGCCATTGATTCAGTGCAGAAGCAGAAATCAACCTCAACATAAAAAACACACACACAAAAAAACACGAAAATACCAAATTTCTGCTTAACTACTTCCACAAATCTTAATCACACTAAATACTTGTGTTTCTCATAATGAAAACTGAGCTCAACCCAAGTTTTTTCCTATTGGTGCATTTCCTGGTGTCTTCCCAAGATTCCGGTAAAGAGTGTGTTTGCATGAATGAGCTCTTCGCATATATTCACATCTCATAGATCACAAAAAAAAGATCATCCTCCCAATGTTTTGCTCCGATACTTATTGTCATTAGTGCTCCCTGCGGTGCCAGTCACATCCTCTGTTTTTTGCCTTGATTGTTAGGCGCTGCCTACCATTTCTTTTATAGTTATGGGTCTGCTTTCTCTGCTGGGAAAATGTGTAGGTGTACATTACTCACAGCATATGCATGCTCCTCATATGTCATGCAATTTCTCCCAAAGGAATGGCATCAGATGAAGGGCTTTGGCGAAGAGAAAATAAACAGGGCCTGTGTTTATTTTTCAGATGACTCATTTCGACGTAAAAAAAAAAAGATGATAGTGGTCTAGACAAAGGAGCAGAGCTGTTTTCGGGAACAAGCTTTTTCTTATGGCACGAGTCCGTCATCCAGCAATGTGGTTTTTAAGTCCTCGCTGCCCACATCAATCTCATTTCATAAAAAAATAAATAAATAAATGACTAAGAAATGTGCTCATGTGGTTAGAAAGAATAGCGATTGCCTCATTTGAGGTCAGCTGAAGACATCCATCCCTTCACACTGCCTCTGTTTTAGGAAATCTAAATGGATGAAGCAAGTTAGCATTGCAGGCACACCTCTTTCAGCTGTGGAGGAGCTCCTGCAGCTGTGGAAGAGGTCTGCCGCACCCTCGCTCCATCCTCACTCATCTCTCTGTTTCTCTCTCTTTTTTTTTTTCAGCGAACACTACCGCTCTTCTTCTCTCCTCCCCTCGCCCTCCATGCCTGCTGCATGCTCTGTGTGTTGCACAGCAGATCCATGTGAAGGCAAAGGTGGCATTTACTCAGCTTGATGCACGTTTTCCTGTTTTCAGTGGCACTCCAGGAAAATACAGCTATGGCAATCCACTCCTTCCCAATTAAAATAGAATTCTGGTTTATTACATCCTGGGTCTAATCTTCTATAATTTTGGTTTCTGTTGGTAAGAATAACGGCACACCAAATTAACTTAATTGCAGAAATGTTGAGGTAAAAATAGGACAGAAATGTTATTGCAGGACCTTTTTTTATTTCAGTTTACCCACTGACTGGGGGCCGGTTTAAACTTTATGTAATTATATTTAGGATTAATTCCATATTTTAGGTGGATTTATTTTCTTATTATTAGTTGTCATCATTACACTGTGGGTACACTGCTGTCATAGCTGAGAGAAATGAGGGCCAAAACCATGAAAACAAGTTGTATGCATTTTAAATTAACCAGGAATAAAGGCCATGAAGGTCATATAGATTTTAATACCCACAATATACATATCTTTAACACTGAGGTAGTAAGGACATTTATATGCAAATTTGCAGCATGGACTTGATAGTACTGAACTTTGAGGAAACAGAGAGACAGAAGTTCTAAGAAATTATTGTGATGTTGCATCATTCATTTTGCTTTTTACTTTTTTCTTCCACAAATGAGGCGTGACTAAACGACTGAAACTGTGTGAGCTTATTGGCCTATTAGCAACCATGCTAATTTGTTAACTGTCGGTTAGAAAGCTAGCCAGCATGGATAGCCTTTGTGATGGACTCGCTGTTAGCTTGCTGGCTAGACCTGCATAAGTCTCTATAGAGCCTTAGTATTTCTGTTACCACACAGGACTCTATTTCAGAAAGATTGTGTACGGTGCTCTGGGTATTTTCTGAAGAGAGGTATGACATTGTATACACAACTTTTGGGTCTGTAGTCTTTCTGATTACGTATTTTCACATTCTTAACAGATTGACGACAAAGTGACTTTCTTGACTTGCAAAACTAACCTTTAACTTTTGACAATTGCACCCCCTTTTTCATTCTTATTTGCGAAAACGGTATGCCCAAGTTGTAAGTAGCACAGTTCCCACACGTCACATGTCATTCTAAAGCCCTGGCTATTGGCTATCAGATGTAGATGGTCTTGTCGTGGGAAATTTTCGTTGGGTCGCACTGCTGTCCATCAAGCAAAAGGTCGTCAAACTTGTGTAGTTTCTGTGTGTAGGTCCTTCTCACCCAACGCTTCAATTGGCTCATGCATGGTGTCAGTCGATGTGAAACAACTTCAAGACCATAATTTTTGCATTATTTGCTCATAAAATCTAATGACTGAAGCGTAGTATTGCTGTAAATGACCCCCCACCACTTCCCCATACTCCTAACGGTACTGTAAGAGGTTATATAGTCAAATGTGTGATTCAAAGCACAATTTAAACAGGATCACAAGTCAGAAAATGGAAGTACTCAGTCACTCTACAAAGATGTGCAAAGCAAAGTTGCTGCACCAACTTCTAGTGTGCCAGGCTCTCTGTGTTTTTTTTTTTTTCCCCATTCAGCCCCACTTCTACTTCTTTCCCATCCATGCTCTGATATCACACCTTGCTCTGTTCTCCTTAGCAGAGGAAACCTGGCACAGAATGTTCACCAGCTTATCATACAACAAGCCTTCACTCAAGGGACAGCCAGTCAGAGTTTATCGCCCCGTGGAACTTAACTCACTATCCAGCAGGATGGCTGATATTTATGTCCTTTGGCTGCTTCACTTGCTCCTATAGCCAATTACCCTGCAGATCAATCAGTGGCTCTGCCTGCCTCCTGCCCGTATCCTCTGTGGCAGTTTGTTAACCAAGACTGCTGTTCAGCTACAGATGCTGTGGGGGTCAGGGCAATGGTCTGTTGTAGCTGGAAGTCAGCAGTAACGTAAACCGTGCCGGCTGTGGGGGTTTATTTGTGGCCTGGTTCAGGGATTGGAGTAGGAGGGTTAGGCTATATATGAACCCTCATACAGTGTGCTGAAACATGTATGTGTCTATACCATCCATCTCTGCAATCTGGAACAAAATCTTGGCTGCTATACAGTTAAAGCCCTTTTGTCCTTTCTGTGCTGCATCCACAATTGAGCGTTCCCATTGTGTATTCACACAGAGTTCGCCACATTGTACACATGATGCATATGTTTGTCACTTTGGAAACTGCATTGGAAATTAGCTGTTGTAAGTGTGTGTGTTTTTTTTCTTCACTCCCTTCCTTTTGTAGGCATAACAGCTCGCCTAGGGCTCTTTGTTTCATTAGCCTATCACTGTGGTGGATCCTTGGCTGTCATGCTGAGAGCCTGACTCTCTCCATTATGCTGTATTAGACAGCAATGAGATTGAGCTGTGTGTTTTATCTCTGCACACATTAAGGCCCTCAACCCGTCGAAAACTTCTTAAAGAGTTATTCTCCCAAGGGTTGATTGAAAAGGTCTTTTCAGTATTGGAAGGTGAATGATATTTGTTTGCATATCGCTCCTGATTTGTACGTCTGATTTTGAAGGACATCACTGAGCAGGTTGTTTTCCATGTCCCATGAGTATTGCTTTTGTTTTTTTGTTTTTTTCCAACTCCTCATCAGTGGGATACCTCCTTTGGTTTTGGCGAATTAACATGCAGGGATAAAACGTCCAATGGCTGTCTCGAATGAGTATGAATGATGAATGTTGCATTTTCATTATCTACACTTTGCTCCCCCATTTTCTTGCATCGTTGTTGGCAGTGGATTGGACTCTGCATTCCCAGTTTATCATCTAGGAGCAAATGTCTGATTCCAAAGGGACCTAAATCACATTTGCCATCAGGGTAATCTAATAGGTAATGGCAAGCTTTTGTTTCTGCAGCTGGGAGAATGATGTCAACATTTGCGTTCTGCCATGAAAGAAAGGCAAGAGCATGATGGCATTATGAAATGTGGAATTTGAGTAATCCTCACAACATTCGGGAATAATAAAGCAGTCATGTTTTCAAGCGGATGCCCATAACAGCATGTACTACCCCTCTTGGGGAAATGACATTAAAATGAGTTGATGGTATACTTAATGAAATGAAAGAGCAGCATGGGTCATACACCAGTACAGTTCTTTATGAAGTGTTGTAACTTTGTTGGAGGGCTTTATCATGACCATTGCCATGTCTGGCATGTGTCACAGAAGTTTAACCCGAAATCACACGCATACGCTCAAAGAGCCCAAACAGCAGTCAAACAGTCTTACTGTTACTGAGAGACACGCCTGTCACACAGTGCTCTGAACATTCTGTGATCTGGCAGTTTCACACTCTGGCTGCATTGTCAGCAATCGTCAAACAACAAGATTAAGTTCCAGCTGACATTGTCTTATCCTAAGCACATTTAAGTACAACATCAACAGATATGAGAGTGCACAACAATCTTCAAGAGAAATTGTCCACTACACATGTATAACAAAGTATTACCAGATAAGAAGCCCATTTTCCATTACAATAGGCTTAAAGCCATGAAAAGTGGTTTATAGTTTGCGACTGACTATAATTCTCCAGCTCCTCTTAGGCCACCACATTTTATTTATTCTAGGGTTCCCTAGGCCCACAAAGGTAGAGATATTCAAAGTAATAATAATGGAATAACATTAATATACAAAGCAGAGCAGAACTGAATGTACATTGCATTGTGCACAGAGCAAACATGTTTCACAAAACATTTTAAATCATTTGAAAAATAAGTCTAGACTATTCATCGTTTTATGAGCTAATGTCTGTTTGACACCATGAGCTAGTTTAGCATACAAAGAGAAAGGGATATTCAGGGAGACATGGATTTCCATATGGCCCTATCCAAGTTCCATCTCGATTTTTTGCTCCTGTCAATTCCCATTGATGTTTTCCATCAGTATTTGCTTTGCTAGTCAGGTCTGTTAGATGTACAGTAGGGGTTTCAGGTGTTGTTCCTGTTGTCAGCATCTGCATGGAGTATGTGGTTATTGTTGCTGCACATTTGGCTGCTGCTTCCAGACTCGAATTTCCTGTGGAATTTGGATCAGTTTAATTAGTATGAGCATCACATGTGCACACTGCAAGTTGGTCTGGTAACATTACATCATCCAAGAGTTCATCCCTCAGGACAGGGTTTTCTGTAGCTGTCAAAAATTGTCTATTTGTCCCAAAACAATGCATTACACCGAATGCATATCTACCATCTGTGTAGATAGTGGCTGTTTTCCCCTTCTGCCTTTAAGGTCTCATGTTGGGTAACTACTGCATAACCAAATTTGTTTACCCCCGGTCTGATTCTTGGACACTGAGCAGTCAACAAACAACTCCAGCTTTGAATTAATCAGCGGTGTGTCTCCGAGGTCAGGTCTCGGGGTGCATACTTCATTCATGGTTGCCATGCAGTCCTGTGGCTCTTTGTCTGCTGCTGTTGGGAGACGAGTAACTGGGTTAAGCATAGTAGAATGTCTGACAGTTATATTTAGCATTTCCAGCAACATAGCATGACACTTCAAACATAAGGCTGCCGAAAGATGTTCCTGTTCCAACAAGACTATTGACACTAAGTGAGTCTCAAGTATTGTTAGGTGTTAATACCAAATCTTTCTGCAGCTGCTAGTGCTCTTAAAGAGATAGGCAACACAGAGATAGTTTTTACACTACTAGTTTGATCATTCAGTCCAAATCAAGTGATACAATTTATACTAATAGCATATAGACTCCATCATGGTTCATCTTCAAACCAGCAAACGAACCAAAATTGGTCTGATTGATGTTTCATCAATATTTATCTAATAAGTGATAAATAAGTGCAAATTCTGACTCACTATGGAGTTCACACATTGCTACTTGCTCTTATCTTTATGTATTGCATCCTCTGCATTGGTCATTTTTGGCAAATTATCCAGTTCCAAAATGAGTCATGGCTCCATCTGGAGGACAATCTACAGATGCACTGGAGTTGTTGTTGAGACTTTTTATGAATGAGGTTATATGGGACAGACATTGTTCCTAGGACCCACAAGGTAGGCTATGAAATAATTACTATCCCCTCGTTTAGACCCAAGTTTGCATTCTCATCAGAAAGGCTGCCTCATATTTGGCATTTGGACCGAGATCACCTCTTTTTGGAGATCTCGATCGTATGAGTGATTCCTTAATACCAACAAAAATGAACCTTTGGTTTGAATGGACCGTTTGGTGCACACCAACACCAG
The DNA here is from genome assembly GCA_030544235.1 of Lepturacanthus savala. Classification (NCBI taxonomy): domain Eukaryota; kingdom Metazoa; phylum Chordata; class Actinopteri; order Scombriformes; family Trichiuridae; genus Lepturacanthus; species Lepturacanthus savala. The sequence continues at coordinate 6,585,997 of CM060476.1, read as the reverse complement.
TACACCACCCTAAGACGTCAACAACTGGCCTTATATTTCCATGTTCCTACCAATAGCTGATTTGACTGGCTGTGAATTGGGCACAGGCGATGACTGTATAGCAACATCATAAATCCACACAAGTACAAAGTGTTTGTAGGGACAGTTTCCAAGGCTGTGTGCATTTCTCTGTGGATTGTGTGATACATTAGACATTACAACATCCAGACATTCTCTATAGTTACAAAAGCAATGAAAACAGCTATTTTCATGACATGAGACCGTTAAATCATCAACATATTGTAAGAGAGTGCTTCCCCCTGGCAGTATTAACCCTTTCAGCCTTTCTTTTAGTGCTGTAGAAAATAGTGATGGATTTTCACAATATCCTCGGGCCAGACAGGACCAAGTGCACCACTTTAAAGGAGGAGGTAATACTAATCTGTGCATAGGAACGGTGGAAAAAAATGAACTACATCAACCACTGAAAACCACTTACTATCTGATGGAACCTGTGATAAGATTGTGTGTGGATTTGGAACATTAGGTGTGCGCGTATTGTACTGCTGCTTTCACCGCCTGCAGGACTTGTACAAATCCCCACTTATGTGGCTGTCGCTCATCTTTGATCTTTTAATAGGAAATATTGGTGTTCTGACTCGTGAGGTTTAACATGGAACAATTATCCCTGCTTTCAGAAGAGAGTCCAAAAGTGGCATATAGGCCATCAATAACCTCTGCTTGTAGTGGATATTGATCTTTACAAGGTCTGTATTCTGAATTTGGAACCATTTCAATTGGTTGCACATGTTTGATCAGACCAACCTCATATTTTCTTTCTGGCCCAGAGAGTTGTTGTGTCTATTAACTCTGGAGTCTCAGCTGTTAGTTGCAATATTATTGTAGTTTTGCATGTTTTCTAGTTTTAGGTGTACAGTTCTTTTACCTATGAATGTCACTCTACACAGTACTCTGTGTATATTACGATGTTCATTGTAATAGATCAAAGGCCTGTCTCTTTCTCCACTGCTGTGCTACTGTACAACAACTCATCTGTGGTCCCAAGTATTTCCTCTGCTTGGTTTTGCTGATTTTTTCCCCTAAAGAAATATGGAAAAAGATTTCGTCTTCGTTGTTCTGACACTTCTACTCCTGCTGCACAAATTTCATCTGTCCAATACCACCACCTTGTACTCAATTTGTAATATTCCTTTCCTTCCTGCACAAACGTTTCATCCTGCTCATAGAAAATATGGGTTTTGAAATGTAGGTGTGTGTCTCTCACGTGTAGCACTTCCTGTTTCTGCATTTATGTGCATGTGGCCTAGGTCTGTCAGTTTGTGAATTGTCTCTCCATCTTCTGTGCAGAAGACCCCCTGGACAACGGGATAGTATTTTACAGTATTATCATCCTCATCATTTGTTAAAGATTCTATTTTTGGCATTTTGTGCCTTCATCTGAAAGAAGGAAGAGACAGGAAATGTGGGGAAAGACAGTAGGGGAATGACATGCAGAAAATGACCAGCCGGTTGTAAATCAAACTTGGGACTTTTTCCATGGTCATCTGGGTCCTGACCTATCTCCAACCCTGCCAGTCTCCTTCAGTCTGTGTTTGGTGGCAGTCTCTGGCAAAAATGCCAGCCAGTTCTATTACCTAGGTCTTTTTCTTGTTCTCTCTGCAGCATTTATTTTAACTGCTGCCAGTCTCCCTGTATCACAGTCAGTAGAACAATGTCTTTTTTTTTTTTTTTTTTTTACCTCAGTCTTGATTTCTAAAGTAGTACTTTGGGAATAGGAAGTGTGCATCCCTTTATCTCTCGGCCGTTTCTCCCTCCTGCTGATCTGCTGGGGTGATTCCACTGTTTCATTGATTTTGATCAGCCGCACCAGATAACTTGCTCCAGTCCCATTTGGCTGGAATGCACACTCAATCATGAGGAGGTGGGTGCTGGAGGCTGGTCTTGAGCAGGTGTAGTAAGCCGGCCTTGTTTGTCCCGCTGTAGGGCTCAACGAATGACCAGCTGCCCTCACGAGTCTGCCTGTTATGCTCCAGTCCGTTCCAGTGTCAGTCACAGGAGGTTCGGATGGTGATGGAGGTGTTTCACTGGTGTTGCGGCATCAGGGTATTTAATAAATGGGTTGGGTGGGCCTCCAGTTCATCATGGATGTTGGGTCTGGATATGGCGGAGGCTGAGGAGATTGGGAGGGAGATCGAGGGGCTCCCTACTCACCCTCAATTATGACCGCACCTGCTGCTGTACCTGCCGCCTCTCCCTGATTTGGCAGCCGAGGCTGTATGCAGGGGGGACTCTAACTCTGGATTAGGCAGAAAAAACAATAAGCAAAGTCGAATGCTCAGATTTATAGTCGCATCCACACCCACCGTGGAATGTTAGAGAGCACTTTGTGACCCTTCAGAATATACAACCTTGGCAGTTAATTGGTACAACAGTTGGCACTTTCTTCATCACTTATCAGTGTTTCTTGCTGGATTTCTGCCTGCGCATCAATCTGCTGGGAGCTGGAATTTGAAGGACGAATTGCACCGCTTTGCCTCTGCATTACTGCACTTTCTCACACGAGGGTTATACAAGTGGAACAAAGCTTCACACGCAAGCACATAATCATTAAACAGTGTAACAGAAGAGTATACATTTCCATTACAGTATATCAGAGTGATGGTTTGGAGTGATGGCTGATGTTGAAGTGGGGGAGAACAGCTCAGTCATAACCATAATGGCAAAACTTCCAGCCAGGCCAAAGCCTAAATTTAACAGAGAGAGAGAAAAAAAATGCACTCCACTTGTTTTCCCCTGTCTGTGTGAAGGATTATTGCACCCAAAAGATCTATTATATGAGCTTACAGGCTGCTAAACGGCTCCTACAGGAAAGAGCAGGTTAAATTTGAATTCGGGCAAAAAAATTGAAAAGTTTACCGCGGTCGTCCTGTGTGTGACATTTGTTTTTCCTGGAGGTGTGAAGCCGATCACGCAATGTTCTTATGCAGTTGTTTTTTTTTTTCCTGCCATTTCGCCAAAGGTGTTAAGCATTTGCTCGCCACCGAAACCTTGAGTCACGAAAAGCTGAAGGAACTGTCAGGACGACAGCGTAACAAACACAAACGGGTTTGGAGCGAGGTGTCGGCTTCCCTCAGCTTCTCTCGCACGTCCCTCGTCTTCTCTCGTCTCTTGTCACAGCTCAAATTGCTCACCCATCTGTGATTATTGAGGTGCACAGGGTGCGCGGGAGCACTTTTTTTTTATTTCCTCCCAGAACCACTGACTGTATACCAACAGAGTCCGGCAAAGTCAATTAAGACCATCGTCTACCAATGGATGACTGAAGTCTTTCTGGCAGATTACTGAGAGCAAGGACCCGGAAAAGTCAGGAAGTCGATCATGTGTGTTCATCTCTGTTTCGCACTCAGACAAACAGTGACAGCCTGCTGAACAGCATGGCCTTGCTGGCATTTCATTTTCCATTTGGCAAGCTCGATTAATCACAGCACCCTATACAATGCGACGCACATGGCCACCCACCACTGCTGGCTCTCATTATTCCCCCTATACAAGGAAAAAAAAAAAAACGTACAGCTCGGGGAAACCGAGGCAGAGAAAGAGCAAGAAGAATGAAGCCATAGTGCTGTGCACGCTGTACATGTTACAGGGAAGCAAAACCGAACAAGAGATACGGAAGAAAGAAAGGAAAGAGGGGATTCAGCCATACAGGGAACGATGTGGATCGCTGCGAATAGGTTAGGGCCATGCTGCGAGGATGGCTGATAAAAGATTGGGGCTGCTCCATGTCCCCTGGAGGCTCCGCATCTATCTGAATATTCATTGAGCTGACACCGGCTTTTCTCGCCACTGCCTGTAAAAGGATGCCAATTGGCTTTTACCTAGTGGCTACTAATAAGCCTCTGTGCCTAACACGCATGCAAATGACTGCTCATGATACAACGCCACACATGCGCACACATTCCTTCACTTTCCTTTTAAAACTGCCCAAGCAGTTTTTTTTTTCCCCTCTGTGTTTAAATCACTGTGCATGAAAAGCCCATTACTAGATAACAGCGTTTTTTTTCTGTGACAGTTGTTTGGCTTCATATCTCCAGGATTGAAATCGAGCCTTGCTGACTTTTTTTTTTTCCCCTCTCATGGATGCGCTATGCTTGTTTATTCATTCTGTATAATGAAATATCTGATTAGCTGCAAGGGAGCCAAGTTGTTTTTGGGGAATCCTTCGGATTATTCATCCTTTTAGCGCATTTGGATAATTGGTATTCAGTTAGGATTGTGAAAGTCAGATTTACAGTGAAGTTAAAAAGTTTTGTTGCAGGACAGAAAATAGTTCCTTGCGGACTATACCCAGCCTGTATCTGTTCTCTGCAACAAAATAAATCTGCGCTGTGCAGATACGTCCTGCACTGATCACCCATGCTGAGCTGCAGAGTGGTGTTTGTCTGTAAACAAGACAAGTAGCGGTCGAGATTCTTTTTTTTTTTACTTTCTGGTGGAGAGAGATGTTTATTGAGTCCCGCAGATGCAGACACAAGGATGCTCTGATTTCTGTGTCGACAGCTCTCATCTGAGGCCTGACTCAAGCTGGATTTTAGCTGGGGGAAACCACTCAAATCTGTATTCTACTCCTAATCCCCCGCACACAAACACAGACGTACATACGAGACCTCCGCTGAGTGGCTACATCTCAACCCTCAGATCAAAAAATCCTTTTCATTTTGCAGCCCAGTTTGTTATAGCGATGATGTTGTTTTTTTTGTTTTTTTTGTTTGTATGCTGGGAGTTGAAACGGGCATGTTTGTCAGGAAAAGAAAACAGTAAAGTGAAGTCAAACTTGCAGAGATTTATCTCCACGTAGAGTACAGTATACGCTTACTGTGCTTTATCTTTTGCCAGTACTGCACATATTTTCGCCGTTACTTATCATAACCGGCCCCACCATCTTAAATATCCAGGAGTAATTTGGAGCTGTCCTCCTTTTTCGGAGCTCTTCTGGTAAATTGTAGAATTCAAGCGAGATTGAAATCACCATTTCCTCTCCCAAGATAACTTTGTCCTCCAAGGACATCATTTTCTTTTTCTTGAATTAGAAAAGATTAGGCCGCGTGGCTCGGTTGAAAAGTTTGCGGCCCCCGTGGGCAACGCTTTATTTCATAGTGTTTCAAAAGTCGGCCAACTTTACCTTCTGATTTAGTTCATTTTTCACAGTCTTTTTCTAACTCTCCTGTTTTTGGTCATGGAAAGGATGTGTATGGGCGCAGGTTGCTGACTGCGTCTGTGGTATAAAACAGGAAATGAATATGTCTGTTAGCGGAATGAAGATCACTTATCATTTTAAAGACCTTTGACTTGCTTCTTTTGCATGAGGCACTGTACTAAAACACACCAGCTTCCCAAAGACAAGAGCTATTAATTCCCTTAAAACCACATGCAAGGATCCAGCCAATTTAAGCACAATTTTTCCTCTTTGTAATCATACATCATGAAGTAATCGCCACAGCCACAGACAACGTGGTACAATACCTCATTGTGTGCTTGTAGCTTTAGTGGAGATTGACTGAGATCAGGAAGGACGTCTGAGTCATTGATTTTATCGCACTGAGAAGGCAGGGCTTTGTGCAAACTCAGATTGTGCTAGAAGTAAATGCTTAAATTGAGTGTGTGGAGGTGAGGGCTTTGGTGTATCTTAAATATTCATTTGCTGGTGGCTCTAGCCGAGGAGTGAGGTTTTAGCTCCTATCAGTGGGTCTCTTGACACGCTGCTTTGTCAAACATCTGCGGTCTCACCCGTTTGACTGAAATAATACAAATTTCTTGTCATGGGTTTTGTGACAAAACTCATAACCTGATAGCAAAGATGCTTGCTTTGGGGATTCTACAGGCAACAGTAATGTTGAGGAAGCTTAAATATAACAACTAGTCATTGGATATTGCTCATTAAAAATTAAAATACACTCATCGCAGTTACATCTTCATTCATTACATATTTACAGGAACCGATTACAGTATAATGTGTAGCGGATTATCCACCCAAACCCCGCCCCCTCTGACCAGCGGATACCCCAACTAACCAGGAGGAGTTGCTAGTGCAATGCCGAGGACGTGATTTTCACCGGCTTCCCAACCAGGGATTACAGTCAAGATACTGCTGCAAGAAAACCGAATCTGTGGGGAAGAATCGGTCTGTATTTAAATGCACCTCTGCTAAAAAACTAAGTGTTAAGGCTCAGATGCGCTGCAAAAGCTGCAATCTTAACAAGTGGAAAAAATATTATTTTTGCTACAATTAGTCCAATATCGAGTAGAATTATCTTACTGCACTGGCAGTTAATTTTGTTTATTTATTTTTTCATGATTTTAGTCAATTTATTTATTTTATTTTTTTTAAAGAAAAGACCAAATTAACCCAAATGAGAAAGAAAATGAAATAAAGAAAATTATCTTCCAGTGCAGTAAGATAATTATACTCAATATAGGATTAAATTAGTCCTAAATAAGACTTAAGACTAAATTGTTGAATTGCATTGCTTTTTAACAGTGTGGAGTTATTTATTTATTAATTTTTTTTCCTTTTGGCAAAGCTTGCGTTTTCTCAACATGGCTCAAAACCTCTTCAGGCCGTTGGGATGGGTTTTTTCTTTTTATTAAACGTGAGGGCGAGTTCATCGGACAGAGGGAAGAGTTCGTGCGATGTTCACGTGCGCGAAGCGACGGAAACGATGGTATTTTCTGTGTATAAACTAACAGATGGGATTATAAGAGAGGCATTAGATACTTAGTGACTCAGGAGTTTATATGAGGGCAGGGCAAGTCAACCAAAGAGTCCTTCTTTTGTGCCAAAGGTTTCATTACAAGTGTTATGACAGAGGGCAAGTTACCAGTGCAATCTCCATCTTAATTACTTCCCCCACCTCTGTCATTGCACCTTTTTTTTTTTTTACTACTTCGACCAATCTGTGCTGCAACTTGGCCGGCGTGATTAGCCGGCGCACCAAAGAGCAGCATTTCATTACAATGGAGTGAAATCTTTATTTGATGCTATTCTTTTAGCACATCCTCCTGTTAATACCCTGTGTGATGTCTGATTAAAACTCACATTATGCCTGCAACCCCCACCAACATACACACACACACACACACACACGACACCCTCTATCAGACACAAAAAGCCAATTTGAGAAAATTAAAAATCTTTTAAAAGGATGTAGTTATCTCATCCTTTTCCAAAGGACATTTTTATGTAACTCAATTGATGCATGACTGCTTCCATTAACTTCTGATCCCGAAGTTGGTATAAATACTCTTTTCAATTTAGATAGTGGCGAGTGGTGAATGGGGCGTTGCGCTGGTGTGCATGTAGAGTACCGACCTCCGCCAGACTTCTTGAAGAATCATTCATTTTTTTTTTTTTTTTATGATTAAGCTGACGTTCAACTACCGCAGCTGCTCCGCCTGCGCCCTCACAGAACCAGCTGTCTCCGGTGACGCTGAGATATACATCAACTTTTTATGGCGACTAAAGCCTGAAATTGCATATGTAAATCTTTTGTAACACGTCCCCCCTTTACTGTATCGGATTTTTTTTTTTTTTCTTCCCCCTTTGGCTAATCCTCGGTCTACGCCATAAATTCGCCTCTTTTCCTGTAAACAGACCCTCCGCTCTTCCCTCAGCTACTCTTCCGAGACCCTTCCTCACTCACTTAACCGCCTTTAATACAGTGTCGAGGCAACCTTGTGTTTCCGCCCTCGCGCTCGTTCCTCTGAGGCTCATAGCCTGTAAGTGTGCGCGAGAACGGGAGCGGGAGAGATAGCGACACTCTAATGGGGTTTATCAAAGTCAACCTGAATACTCTAACAGTCTGGGCCGGAACATCAAAGCCGAGTCTCCCCTCCACTGCCAAGTACTCTGGACATCCATCAAAGACACAAGCAGGGGAAAAGCCCAAATTGACTAAATTGGATGACGGAAATGTTTGCATTGTGAAGGCAGATACTCCGATGAACGGTTGTGAATAAACCTGATCTCGTGGGTTGAAAGTGTCGCAGGAAGCTCCTTTCAATTTGAAAGTGTGCGGCAGTTCATCCGTAGATTGTGCCAGTATGCTGCAAGGTCTTTCTCCAACACACTTTATGACATGCTATCGATTCAAGATGAGAGATGAAAGGAAATGCTGTGTGATTTGATTTCTCATTCAGCCGTCTTAATTCCCCCTGACACGCATTGAGAAACAGACGGTCCCTTTGATTGCAGCGAATCTGACCAACAGGGTTATTCTCTCCGGGAGATCAGAGTGTTTCTCCCCATTTTTTATTACACTTCAAAGGTTACGCGCAGAAATACATTTCAGCATATATACAGTATATAAATTCATCTTTTTTGATAGCCGCGGACACACTTTAATCCATCACGAATCTGTGTGTTGTGTCCATGTCAGCCCATGTCAGCGGTGGCGCGCGTCCACTTGGATGTAATGTTTATATACTTCCCTCTCGGTGATAGATGGAAGTCTATTTTCGTAATACAAAAATATTGACGGCGCGCGCCATAAAGGCGTGTTAGGAATGAAAATCCATTATGTGGATTGCACTTTGCATTCTCTACAGGTCACAGAAACAAGACCTTTGCATAAAGCTGATCACGTTTCACTTTAAATTGCCCACTCTTTTAAGGAGCCCTATATCGCTACTTTCCCAGTTTAATATTTAAATATCTGTGATCCCTACTGAAATACTATTGGCCTAGGAGGAGGAGGAGGCGAGTACATCGAACCAGAGGTGGCTTGATTGGCAAGATGAAAAGTCAAAAACTTTTTAAAACACAGTTTTAAAAGCATTCATCAGGTCTCTCATGATGGTTTCATATCATTTGAAAGTCCATTTGTCAAATGGTCTAATGAAAAAGAATAAAAAACTAGTTATTGGCATGTGCTTTGAAACCTTTTTAAGAGAGTTTATTATTTACTATCTGGTACCAAGTTTTTAGGGTTACACCACATTTATTTTTTACATTATCCCTTCTGTTTCTCTTGTTGTGACATCACAACAGGAGCCATTTCTAAATGGCTTGTGTTCCGCCAGGAAGAGGCTGGACCACAACAGAATAAGCGAGTGCCCTTATTTCACAGTTTGTGTGTTAGAAGAAACACCACAAAACTAGGAATGTACAGACAAGCACTAAGAAACATGCTTTTTCACAAAAGGGCCCCTTTAAGTTTCTAGTTAGGCTTGGACACCAAATAAAACTGATTTTTTTTTTTGGTTTTGTGCCGCTGTTGGGTGAGATTACAGCCTCCTTTCTTGGCTGTATTTATGGCTGTAATATTGTGAAAAGAAAGGTTAGAGATGAGATAAAGGCGCCACATCGACCGCGTGCTTGGGTTTGTGGGAAGCTGTGCATTCTGGAACGGGAAACAATGCAATCTGTCACACAAATCAGCAGAAAGTAAAGTAGGCATGGCAACGACGCCTTAACGAGAAAATAAGAAATACACATTACGCGCATTCACGCGTTCCTTACAGAAACGCAGCCACACGCTGGAGATGCAGCGTAAGCAAACCGCAATGGCCGGTGCACCAGTAGCATACACAAACATGCACAGCAGAGTGCCCACACACCTTAACTGTATAGATATTGATTGCTCCTCTCTATTTTGCTGAGACAGATGTTGTTTCTCCCAGGATGGTACTAGACCACTTGGCTGGTGGCCTTTCTCTTTACCTCTTTGCCTCTCCTGCTCTCTCTCTCTCTGTCTCTCTATCCTTCATCAGCAGTCACACACACACACACACACACACACACACACACACACACACACACACACACACACACACACACACACACACATTACCTCAAGTCATCACATCACTACTAATCACCTGCCTCTCTCTTCTGTATTTAGACAGCTTGCAGTTCCTCACGTTTGTCTTTTTCTCTACTCTCGCTTACCTTTCCCATTCGATATTGTTTATTCGCTTGCATTTCTTATTTCCTCCAGCCCCTGCCATTTTCTTCACAATCTGATGACTCTTTGTTCTATTTCTACTCCAGAACCCCCAGTGTCTCTGTCCTCCCTCCTTCTCTCGGACAGCACCTTTTTTTTCTTTTGCCTGTGTCAGTCTTTGTGTGTAAGCCTGTAATTCGTGGCACTTTCCAGTGGACAGGTTGTACTCTTCCTCCGACTGCTGCACATCTTACTGACTTACCGACTCACCCTTGGATTATATGCGTCTTGCTAGGTCTTTGCTGCACTTTTTCACCACAGCATTAATGTTTTATTGACACGTTTTCACAGTTTGGAGCACTTAGAATAAACAATGTCTTACAAATCATGCATTGATTATTACCTAAACCAGGGCTGAACTCATTATTATTTTATTTTGTTTTTTCCTGTATTTTTTTTTTTTTGGCTATAAAATGGTAAAAAAAAAAAAGTGCTGTGTGTCACAGTAGTCCTGATGATATCCAACCTGGAGGTGAAAGCTCTGATTACCTGGCAGGCATTTATAGACTCAAGTTAGGTTTTCCCCTGGTTCAGCAGATTTTGTGTCGCTCACAACTGAACCAGCACTATAAGTTGTAATAAATACATGACAGGTAAAGGCCTTTGTTGGCTTAATAAATATGTAGCACAAAGGGATGCTTTAGCACAGGAGACAAGTTTCAGGATTTAAGTGAAAATCAAGCGGCAACCGGAGCTTGAAATGTGAGAAACCTTAAAATGCAATGTCACCGACATCTAATTAGATGCTGGCTTTAGACTTCCATCCCATTCCCATTCATTACGGCCTCAATAGCTGAATTCAGACCCTCCTATAAGTGTGCTGGTGGTGATTTAGGGAATTATTGCACAGTCAATAATATTTAAAGGCTTATATTAACTTTGATGTCTGCCATGCGGGTGTTGATTGACAGCTGTGATTGACAGTTCGCTCACCTCCTGTTGGCTCAGAGACTCGTATTGAGACTATTGTTGCAATATTTTAGTAAGTTTAAAGGTGCCATGTTTCTATGGGAGCCCAAAGCAAACAAAACCAAACAACGGCTCCAGAAACAGGCCGTTCTTTTATTGTGCTTTTTATTCTTCACCACCATAGGTTCTCCTACATGTTCGGGTTGGTTACAATCTGCAACCTCACCACTAGATAAAAACTAGACAATGTACCTTTAAAGTTAGCAGATTACAATCTTTGCCTTGTTAGCGCAATTGAGCTAAAGTAGATGGTCTTAGACCAATCGTACAATGCTTTTTGTTCCGGCTAGCTAGCCTCACCATTAAAGCGTTGCATTGTTTTTTTTATTGAGTCATAAACAAAATATTCTTGAAAGATTTTACATGGAAATCTGTTTAACCTGGCCAGTGATAGAGCAGTAAATGGTGTTTGATGCAACTCTCTAGTTCCCACATGGATCTCTTTTTTCTTAAAAAAGTGAACTGTAATCTGTCTAGTAATTTGGCCATAGGGATCAGAGTTGGAAGAGCTTAACCAGCAGTAAACTCCTCTTCTGGCAATAAGCAAGTGGACTTTATTTCACTTATTCGTTGGCAAACGTCGAAGATAGATAAAACTATTTTTAACTTTGGCACCTGTGAAATAACGCATGTGAGGGAAGGATAATGAATGATCATAGCAGGTGTCAGAAGTATTCTGGTTTAAAGCCCAGAGGCTGAGGGAAAATTGGACAGATCTTGCTGTGTTTATTTATTCATGTTTGAATCTGGCAGACGTGTGGAAAAAGCTATGTGGTTCAACTCCTGCTGCTGAGACCCCTACAGCTAACGCTGAAGGCTAGCGCTTGGCTAGCTTCCTGTTGCCTTGCTTCTTATTGTGCTAGTGGCAGGCAAGTGCCCCACTCCCGAATAGGCCTCATCCTTCCTTAAAACTGCGAAATTATTTGGAAAAAAGGCGCCACCACTGCTGATGAATGAGCTTGGAGAATATATTAGCTCCTTTGTAATCGCATTATAGATAAATGAAAGATAAACTCAAGCAAAAGTGTTTAAAATGTGTACATTTTGTCGGGGAATGTGTGTGATGAACTTTAAAAAGGGGCAATTCAAGAAATCCCCACTTCCTACTTCAAATATTGCCTGTTTGAATACTTAATGGCATGTATGAGGAAAATAAGCCTAATTTAACTATATGAATCTCATTAGTCAAATGTTCAAGGTACCCTAAGGAGGAAAAAACACTTCCCTTAACCATTAGCTTTCTCAGCTGGCAAAATAGCTGCCCTTCTTATGTACATCTGGCCTGAGAGAGAAGCATACACACTTGTGCACTGATGCACACACACACACACACATCCTGCAGTAGATACAGGGAGGAGAGCCTGTCACAAAATTTGCAAGAAAATGTGCATCTTACATGTTTGTATGTGTATATTTTTCTCTCAGCGGAGGAGCTTATATATGTTTTTTTATTCAAATGTTTTGCCCCTGCATCGTTCTGCTGGAGATCTTCACTGGAATACCGAAAAAAACGTTAAACTTGAATTTGAATTGATCAGAAATATAAGCCCTTGAGATGAGCCACCTCATTTTTAAAGGGCTTCCTTATCATAAACCTACAGAAAAGTACAGAAAAATACAAAAAGAAAATAAGACAAGACACTCACATACACGCGGGGCTTGCTCAAGCCTACCTCCAGCTACTATCCCATCATGACCATTCCAAGAGATTAAAAGCAATGGGATATATTAAGTGGATGTACATATAACCAAGTTAATAAAGATATTTCCATACAAAAAGGAAAAAGAAAGAAACACATAAGGGAAGAGATGATTAAAAACAGGATCGGGTGATAAGTCGGGGTGCATTAAAGAGGTGAAAAGTTCACAATTTAATGTTGATTTCTCCTGTGTAGGCAAAGGGAACTGGGGATGCGTTTAATGGACACTATAATACTCACACTGAATTTATGTACTAACCTGCAGTATTCACATCTTTATGTGTAGGCAAAATACTGCAAAATACATACTTTCATCCTACTGTACTACAACTGAGCTAATACAAGCTTATAAAAAGCACACACTTATAAACTAACATATACATACAGTTGTTTATTTGTGATGAATATTTTCCTAATTGAAGCAGTGTTCATATATATATATATGTTCATATATAGCGTCATACCTATATGTTATAATGGACTTTACCATAGCTGGAACTTGTGGCACATGCAGTTCATTTATCTCACTGTGATATGATGATATATAGACCCGGAAGACAAATAGTCTAAGTGGTTTTAGAGGTCATTTGGAAACCTTGTTGTTTATGTAGACCACTAACCAGCTTTGATTCACTGTCATTGATCATTGTCTTAATCATACATCTGACAGCGGAAAGTGTGGGACTGGAATAAAAAACGCTTGGATGTGTTTTTTGTTTTTTTTTTTTCTTAATGAAACTGACATTTAATTAGACAATATTGAGCTGCAAAATATTATTACACAGATATAGAGCCTTTCAGGGGCCAAAAGATTAACGATGTTAAGAGCACAATTACATGGAGTGCATGAGATTTTATTAAATGTGGGGGGGAAAAGATAAAAAAAAAACATGCCTTAATTTGAATTTCCATCCTCAACATTTTATTTTGCCTAATTTGTAGAGTAATTTTAGTCATTGTTTGTGTATAATAATAACAATAATGTACCCAAAAAATCTATTATGACCTTTAATTCAATCATTTGCCATATTGAAATGAATGATGCTTGTGGCATGGTGTCGCATTCACATCTGTTTTATGTGCTGCATTTTGTAATACCCCATATTGATGTGATCATGCACACTTTCTTATGTGTCATGGGCTCATGTGCACGGTATCTGATGAGTGAGTGCAGTGTAAAAAAAGGGGGGAAAAAAACAGCCATTACAGCCTTATGATGGTGAAATCGTTGGCCATCAAGTTGCGTGTCTGACACAGATGTCACATTACTAACAGGCCAGTACTCGACATCCCTGATGCAAAGTGATGGCAGACATGTGTGTGACATGTTGAAATGATGCAAAAGTCCCAGTCCGTGTCTGGCGTCTTTATATTCTGGGCTGTCATCGCTCTCGAGAGTCCAGGGGTAGCGACCTCAGAGTCTCGCGGTGACAGTGCGGCACAGAACCGCAGATAGCGGAAACCTATGTGGAAAACGCCCGTGTCAAACACGTGAACCCCGGGTGTTTACCAGTAACCAATACAACGCGTGCATCGGCCCCCTCGAATTTAAAGGGTCAAAGATGTTGACAGAACGTCATGCAGTTGTGCAATTGTCTGTTTGACATTTCCGACTGAAGACTGATGGACGGGGGGGCAGGGAGATGAAGGAGGAGGGGGAGGGAAGGAGAGAGAGAGAGGCTTTCCTAACCCCTCTCAGTTCTGCACCATGGGATAGAGAGTACGAGTGGGGAGAGGTTGACAGGACAGGAGAAGGAGAAAAGTTGGCACACTGACAGCTGCAATCTCTCTCCTCTCTCTCTCTCATACACACAAGTATACATACAAAATAGCAGCTGATTTGAATACAAATAAGATGTAAGAGGTCTAACTCCCTCAAATGTCCTAACTCATATTAGAGGTTATGTGTATGGCTACTCTCATCATATTTTTTATTTATTTAATTTTTTTTAAAGCAGCTGTCCTGTCAACACTATCACCTTGACAAGTGAACTATGAATTTAGGTTTCAGGATGCGACGTGTGCCAGCAGCTCCCTGAAGAGCATTGTTAAAATATTTTTAGCAGGATAATATTGAAAGTGTACCGCAGGAGCTGATAGAGGGCGAAGCCATCAAAACTAAAAAGAAAAAATATGCAGAGTCCATAGAGTGGACCTGGCCGGTATTGGTTGTATACGATTGTCCAACAATAAACTGTGTCTGCACGGCATGGACTGTAATAAATATCATTCCATCTTAATATATCTGCGCAGGAAGGCGTTGGTATCCACGTGGACGGTTTGTTTCCTTATATCCATGGAAGCAGCGGATATTTCATGAAGATACAAGGTGGGTTTTGTATAGCTCACAATGGACATTGGAAAAAGACATATATAGAGAGATAGAAGATAAGGTAAATGGGGCGAAAAAGACAGGATATGAATACGGTTTCCCCTCACTCGGAGTCCTCTGAGTGGCCGGGCTTGGCGTCGCTACATTTCATGGACATCCTAAGCACAAGGGACACATATAGATTAGCCCTCAAGGGCAGTCTCATACTGAGCCCATTGGTACTGAGTGATTATAGATTCAGCCGGACTGCCTCCGTTTCTGCTTCGACTAAATATATCAGCAGAAGGGGACAAAGCTCAATGCCACTGGATGCACGGATGCGGTAAATATTTCAGCAAATGCCATCATCGGTGTCCAGCAGAAACTAGTTTGAGGTTTGCCCCTCTTTGACACTGTGTTTTCTGACAACCCCCGTTATATTTACACTACAAGCATGTCTTCCATTGCACTGTGCAAGAGTCTGGTGTAAAGCAACGAGAGTGTGTGGAATTCGATTTCTCAGATTTCAACGAGCAGGTTTTCTTCCCGAACTTTTAGACTGGATGTGTCATGAATCTTGACATTGCTTCCCATGAGAAGGGAAACATTAAACCAATGTATAATATATTCTTTTCTGCATTTCAAAGAAAACTGTCTCAATTTGAGTTCCCTTCTTACCTACTTGTTTCAAAGAAAATGCACTTTCGCAATCTTTTGCTTCCCCCGGATGGAAGCGCAGGGTCACGTTGGTTGAACCAATGTATCGATTGTACCTGATCTCATTACGGACTTTCTGCATTTGTCAATAAGCTACAGTCCTTGAAGAAATAAAGGAGAGAATGTTTCACAATCTAGGAAAAGGGTTTTTTTTTTTTTGCTTTTTTTCCCCTCCCTTGAGCGCTTATCAGATTGCCAGTATGACAACAGCGAGCAGGGGATAGATGTGATTGCCCATCAGTGGTTACAGTGCAGACTCTGGCAGCAATCCAGTCTTATTAGAAGGCATTTCAGTGGCCTCCCCTGTCTGAAATGATGAGCCCATCACTAAAGATGTGTCCATATGGGGGTATGTCCGAGCAGTCATAAAAGCAATGACAGTACGCAGTGTAACAGACTGGAACATCTGGACACTCTGAGCTGAGCGTTCGTGCAAATTCTCGAATGTACACATGCAAGCCCCATAATTGGATGTGGTGTACACACATGTATGAACCATATGAGTCACACCCACACATATATGGATAACACAATGTCCTGTAGGATCCGGATCGACCAAAAACACCAAAACAACCTCATATCTCACCCTCCTCTCAATGAGATCTGTCAGCGCTGACAGTGATCAGTCATGTGCCGGGGTGGGGGTTTGATGAAATGTTTTGTGCGGCGTGAAAGCGGCGAAATTGGAGTCTGAGGAAGAAAGATGGACATGGTAGCGGGGGTGAGTTTCAGTTAATAGTTCATCAGTAGCTCGGTATGCATGCAGATATCTGTTGCTGTGCCAACAGGGACTTAATGAAGTGTCACCGCAGCGAGTGGAAGTATATTTGTGTCTGTTTGAGAAAGTGGTGGGATTTAACATCGTGCAAGGGTGTTGATTTAAAGGGAGAGTTTGACAATTCGGGAGTCGCACTTTCTTGCCGGCGGCTGGATCGCTACCACTCTCGCTTCTGTTTGTTTAATTATTCAATATGCAGCTGGAGCCAACAGCTGGTTAGCTTAGCATAAAGACTGGAAGCAGGGGGGAAAGAGCAAGCCTATAGCTTAACGAAATCCACCTACCAGCACCTCTAAAGCTCACTAATTAACATGTTACATCTCATTCGTTTAATCCACACACACACAAAAAAAGGGAGTGTGAACCTAACATACCTTCAAGAGCCAGAGCCAAGCTAGTGGGGTGAGTGGGGTAATTCTTCTTATCTAACTCTCAGTTGGAAAGCAACTGAGCACTTTCCCTAAAATGTTGTAGTATTATAAAAAAGAGGCTAAATAATAGTCTAGATGTGCATTCTATATAACAAAGTGAAATACACACCCTGCATTAAACACAAGACATTTATGTGTGCATTTTGGCAGGTACTGGCCTTTAAAGTGATGCTAATATCTCAATACCATGGCATTGATAATTGGCTTCCTGTACCACCAATAAGCTACACTGAAGTCCAGGTAGATGAGAAGAAAGCAGAGTAATTATGAGTGTAAAAGTGCAGGGCTGCAGAGGTTTTAGAGCTGGATCCGTATGATACAGAAACTGACAGTTACTCACACATTCTGACCTCTGCTCCAGTGGGAGTCCCAGTAAGAAGCGTTCTAGTCATAGTCCCCGCTGTCAAAGACACTCCGCTCTGCAGTTTGTTCCTGGAGAAAACACCTGCAGAATATACCAAACGGGTCATCTTAAATGTGCAGAAACTGTGAGGAAAATCTGCAAAATGTGCCACTTCAGTGGCCTCTTAATTCATATAGTTTGTGTTAATCGAGAGGGGAAAAAAGCTCTGGGTGAACTTTCAGCATATCCAGTGTTTTCCTCAGGTACCTTGCTGAATTTATAATATGCGGTTGCATGCTTGAGCACTGCTGTTTTTGCTGTTGCTCTGAACTTGTTACCCTCAGAGGCACATAATGTGTAAAGCAAGGTGAAACGAGAGTAGTTCTTTGCCTTTTCATGCTCGCAAAGTTTGATGAACAAAACAGCATTGGGAGTATATGAAGTGATAAAATGCAAAAAGTAGGGGGGAAAACTATTGAAATAGTTCAGTCCCTGTCCACTCAAAAGATGTCCTCCTTGTTTCTATAGTAGAATGCCTTTCACAGGCCTATCGGCATGATTTGTGACATCATGACTAGTTTAGAAGCAAATTCTGCTCCAATATTCAACTTAAACAAGTGCAATGTGTAAACTCGAAGCCTCCAGCGCCACAAGCCTGAGAATGGACTTCATAGTGAAGTAGGAGACATCTTGTGCGTAGAAGTTCAACTTTTTTGAAATGAAACATATTTGCATATTTATAGATTCTGGAATTTTCAATGAGATTGAATGTGTCCGCGGAACTTTTAAGGATTTTAACACGTCTGGAGGGGCTCTTTGAGGGTGTGAGTTTCTAAAGCAAGCCCCATTTCAATTCAGTGTTTGGGTATTTCAGCTGTTTGATCCCAAATTGTCGGCAAAATGAAGTCCGACACTGCGGTCACCCACTATTACCTCCTGGTCTGCTCTTGTGAGGATTGTTTAGGGCAGTAAAACCTGAGGTTGCGAGTGCAACACAGTTTCCTGTGGCGTATCTAAAGATTTAATTTCTATTAGTATGTGATCACAGTACCATCCCTCCCTCTCATCTGTTGAATGCACTTGTTTTGGATGCAATGGGCATGGCTTGATAATATGCTATCCAGAAAGGAAAGCACTCAGGGTGGATATTTGTAATCATTATGTTGAACCACTCTGGGCGATTACTTACCCGGCAATTTCATACGATTTCATAGTTAATGTGACGTTTTGGGGAAAACTGACCTAATCTTAGATATACACAGAGTGTTTTTATTTCTTTCTCCTTGAAATGACATCCAGTGGAATAAGTGTTCCGGTCGATGTGAAGCCAAATTTGTCAGTTCACTGCCAGTCACTCTATTGAGTAGTCACTCTAAATATTTTCTGCCTGTTATGTCTTTGATGGCCACAATCAGGATTGGTTGGCTAGATTTAACAGTCTTAAGTGTTTTTGGAGGTAGACTGTGTAGAGAGTCAGGAAGGGTGAGAATCGGAGAGAGAGAGAGAGAGAGAGAGAGAGAGAGAGAGAGAGAGAGAGAGAGAGAGAGAGAGAGAGAGAGAGACAATTGTAATAGTATTGGTCCGATATTACCTTCATTATGAGCTTAAGATTCTGTAGAGAGGAAATTAATTCAACCTTATCTAATTCCAACCGATGCAACCTACTTTTTTTGTTTATGAAAGAACGATTATATAAATATATTGAGAGGAAATTAATCCTGCTCGGTAAAATGCGAATAATGGAATGGATTGACAAGAGGGTTTAAAAAGGGGCCTCCTGTGTCCCCCACACAGCTGCTGTTTCCAATACTGGTTGTAGAGAAAGCAGCCTTGCATGGATTATCCTCTGGCTCGGTGGAGAGAGACTCAGTCAGGTTAGGCCGACTCACTGAATATTCCCATTCTGATGCAGCCAATTTAACCAAACAGAGAGAGGTCAGAGTCAATAAGGCAGGCGATTCAAACGTGTGGGTTTGTGCGCGTCAGGGTGTTAGCAGCCTCACTTCAACCTTCCCGTGATGCGCTCGCTCGGCCCGGTTGGCGTTTGTGTGGCCAGCGAAGCCGGCGTTGTGGTTTCCTTGGTCACAAGAGAAAAGCAGCAACTCGCTGAGGTGTAAAGAAAGCGTGGAGGTTCTTAATTTCGAGCCATTAGAGGTACCGCTGAGTAAAACAGCCTCTACAGCAATTAGCCTGTTATTTGAATTCAGTACTTAAACAGCAGTAGGACTTTACATCAGCACGGACTCAATAAACCTCTAATATGTATGTGGATTAAAAGTAATCAGAGGTCATTATCAATTTGATAGAATTATAGTGTGCCTTACATGACTTTTGTTTCCTTCATTTAACACATTACTGTTGTCTATATGGTTTTTAAGTTCAGAAATTGAGAGAAGCTGTTAAATTATTAAGAGAAAAATAAATAAATTCTACTACTATTTATCTCACATACATATGACAGGCAGAATCCAAGTGAGTGAATGTGCAAATGACTGTGAATATGAGCCATGTTCAAAACTTGGATAAATGCTTTATAACATGAAAGCGGTATTGTGATTTCTAATTAAAAATGATGATAATGGATGAAGTAGAGGGTTATATATCCCGGTTATTGTCGTGGTTAAAGTCCTAATTAATGGTTCCAACCCTCAAGTCTCCAAGTCGAATTCGAGATGACCGTGATGACGAGTTCTTTTCTTCTCAGGCTTGACAAAGAAGAGATTGTTCGACAGGTTTCACAGGCAGAGTCACACAGACCACGGTAATCTGACCCCGATATGTGCAGTCATTGGGGTTCTTCTTCAAGTTTAACAATTCATCTTAAAATGTATGCCGCTGCTGGTCTCAGTGATAAATTTACTTATAAAATTCTACATCACCGGTGCAATAGCTTCAAATCATTAAACTCATAAAGGTGGATTTTTAACAACCTTGTTTCCAACACCAGTTAAATCTAATTCCTTATTATACAAAAAAAAAAAAGTAATTCGGCACAACATGCTATTTGCTCAAGTGCTCAATGTTTAAAGTCTCTCTTTGATGCAGTAATTCCCCAAATGAGACATGTCTTTCTGTAAATGTCCCATTTGTGTATCAGCAAACTGCACCCCATGCAGCTGTAATGTTGTTTCTAGGCGTAGCTGGCATAGTAGCCCATGTGTTGTAAGGATTATGTTCTCAAAGGGAACATGAATGTGTAAGCAGCAATGGCTGACAGTTCTGGTTGTTGCTCTGCCTCTGGTCTAATGACCAGCTCCCTTTGGAGCCGTTGTTGTGCTTCACAGCTGCACTGGTGGTGTAATATTCTTAATGCAGCTGTAAATCCTATTAAGGTTCTTTTCAACAATTTTCACTTTAGTGATGGAAAAGTTTAAGAAAGCGTGAAGCTTGGAGGCCAAAATCTCAGTCCGCATCTTTCCCTTTCTTTCAGTTTCTTAATCTCTCTCTCTCCTAATCCCTCCCTCCGCCTCGCTCCGTCGCTCTCCAGCACCACAGATTTTAAATGCTCGCTCTTACGCACACTGTTTTCTTTATTTTTCACCGCTTGTCACTAGACTAGTTTATTCAAAGGCTAATATTTCATTCAGTTTCACCTTGAAATCGCGTTGTTTTTAATCTGCTGCTGAAACGGTTCGCTCCGCGTTCCCCTTTTAAATCCATCCGTGTTTGCGTTGGCTGAGCTGGAGTGTGTTTGGCTGCAGTTTATCAGCCTACTGGGTCAAATCGTATCCCGTGGCTGGCATAGGAAAGTCTGCGAGCTATCCATTCCCCACAGGGTCCTCTGGAACCGAATGCGGAGCGGCGGTGGAAATTGAAACAGTGGTACACCTCTCATAATTCCATGACAGTAAAATGAAACTCTATCTCAAGAAAGCAATCAGACTCTCAATTTACATTTGTTTGGGAGGCATTGTTCTCAGATCAGCAGAACTGTCCTCGCTCCGTCCCTTTACGTCTCTCCCCCGTTCTCGCTCTCTCAGACACCCTGTTTGCCGTAATGAGAGGCGGAGCGGCGGTGTTGTGTTGATTTGTTGCATGGTTGCCCAAATGGAACCTGGATGGAATGTGTCTATCATCGGGGCATCACTTTGATAGAAACACCTGTGATGCCTTGGGTATCTAACTGCTCCATCAGGAATGGATTCTTGCCTGAGCTATCAACACTTCTACAGAAACACACACACACACACACACATACGCACGTTTACAATGGAAAGAACAAAAAAAGAAAAAAACACACTGAAAAACCTGCAAAGTCATTCACATAAATTTGTTTACGATCAGTCTAGCGGCGCTTATCATTATTCACATAGTATGTGGGAGTAGCATTGTTTCAGTAAACGCTTTGTGTCCTTGGCGTTGTTTTCCCAGGGGCATTCTGGGAGGAAGGAAGGAGGAGAGAAGGAGGAGAGCAGTTAACAGCTTGATCAATGGAAGAGATGGAGGAACACACACACTCACACACACATAAAAACGCACCGCCATGAACAGATTTCTCAAATCCATCATCGTGAATAAAGGTGCAAAGTGAAGTGAAACTCCATTCCAGACCAAATTCCCTGCTGTCCCCTCAGAGCAAAAAATATGATCCGGTTTGATGGACACTTTTATCTGATGTGACGTAAAGTAATACGCGGCGAGTGTGCGCTTAGCTGCAGGATGAACCCGGCTCCTCGCTGCGAGGCAGCTTTTCCTCGGCTGTACAGGCGTGGTCGGAGCGATGATGGACAGACGAGCGGATTAATTAACAAACAAGAGGTTTTCTCCTTCAACACCGATATGCTCAATGGGCTGGAGACGAGAGTGACATTTCAGTCGATGGAATCAAATGAACAAAACGCACAATTACAGTTGCGGTTTAGATGTTCGCCGTGAACCGGTTGACCCTGCGAGTCACATGGCTTTTTTTTAAAGCGTCCTTGAGCGAGATACTGTATACCCGTCTACTCTGCGAGTTTTTCTGTACAATAGCCGCTTCCCTTATGTGGATCAATAATGTATCGCATGAATCATTCGTTCACACACACAAGGGCAGAGATCACACAGCTCCTACAGTAATCTATATGCCTCTGAAATGCTGTCACAGCTCGTCCTCTGAGCTCTGACAGATAATCACATTTTTTTTATAAGCTGATATTTGAAACCGGCTGAAAACCTCAACTGAAACAGAGGGGTCAAATATCTTGCTCAAGGGTATGAACCAGTGATGGTTGAGATCAGGGTGAGGATCACTCTGTAGATTTTTCCCCACTCGTCTATATTCGGTGTAGTTTTGCGGGCCGTCATAAATACAGGTCAAGGGCAGGCCAACGCCTCTTTGAGCCTGAAAGCACAATGAGTTAAGCTGCCCTTGATAAAAAGGGGAAAAAATTGTAATTCATGTCACTTTGTGCACCATAAGCACAAGACACAGTTCTTTTTCCTCCCCGTTTCCCACTTGCTAACTAATTCTAATTCTTAGCAGGATGGTTAGCGTGTATCCGGCGATGCTCGCGGTGTGGCGTTGGGGGTGCACATCGTTGCTTATCGCTGGTCGGGGCACAGACCCAGCTCACTGGCCATGACACCCAGGGTGTGGTGAATCCTATCAGCCCCCAGCAGATCCTGTGGCCTCCTCCTTTCACAGTCACTGCTCCGTATAGTCGGGCTGTCATCCACAGGGTCAGCAAAGCCTATGTCGATTGGGAATCGGCTATATGGTTAATCTTTACGCCGTCGTTTGATCAAGGGGAGTTTTCACAATAGGTTTTGTTTGCTCAGGCTGCATTAACCAGTGATGCACAGTATGGTGGTATGGTATGGGGGAGTGGCGGGGGGTAATTTATGGCAAGATTAAGCTTTAGATGTTGGTTTCTATGCAAATAATCCAACAATTATGAGCTGCATCCGAAACCTTCGTATGCACTGCCTACTAACCAGTAGCTACTACTCCAATGTTACAGTGGTTAGTCAGTACAAGGCATAATTCGGATTCAGATGTTCAAAGGACGTATTAAAGCACAGCTGGGAAAAGTTCTGGGATAACATAGTGTGGTTCGCTTGCACACTGCAAAATATGACTGGATGTAGTAAACCATCTGGGTACCATTTGTGTATTTGTTGAAAGCTTACTAACGTATTCGGATGTTCTAGATAGTGGATTCATCATTTTTGCCAACTACATAGGTGAGAAGTTCAATCAATTGACACCATGCTCAAGCCAATTGAAGCATGAGGAAACAAAAGTTTGACCATTGTTGGCTTGATAGACAGCAATGTGATTCAATAGAAATGTCCCATGACCAGACCATCCAATTCTGATAGCCAATAGCCAACCAACAACATGTGGGAAGTGTACTACTTACAACTTGGGCATACCAATTTCGCAAATAAGACTCAAAAAGGAAGCACATTTTAGGAGGTTAAGCATGTAGTATTAGAACAAAAAACAATTCAAAAGTCCAACCTTTCTTCGCCACGCATCCAGAGTACAGGAACGACAGTTGAGTTTGATTGACAAATCACCATCCAATAATGTTTAACGTGACACTTACAATAATTGGATGGAGGTAATTTAGTCCTGCCCATCCCAGAGGTTACTATTTTTTCTGTATGTACTGAAGCATTTAATTAACTGGTTGCAATCTCTGCATGAAAGTAAAAAACTTAATCAACCCCACCTTTTATTTATTTTTCAGAGGCAGATTTAACACAATGGATAATACAGCAAACTTTTTAAAATACAGCACATTATTGAAGATGCATCTTGTTTGTCTTCTGACATCTTACAAAGAGCAGTGTGCAGTCAGTTCACATTTCAGTTGAGATGTTAACAAACAACTCCCACAAATAGAGATCTTTCCCTCTAAACTTCTCACTTGGTTTCAGTACATATTGCTGCAAATATTTTGGAGGATTTTACATGCAGGACTTTTACTTGTAATGGCGTATTTTTACATGGCTGTATTGGTACTTTTACTAAAATGAAGGATCTGTATATGTCCTCCACTAGTGTATATAATTGTATTTGTTTTGGGAGTTGAGCTGCGAGATTGAAAACTGCAGATGCTCAGTACAGGAAACTGAAAGTATGACAGAGGCAATCACCTCTGGCAAAACTGTGCTCTAGTTGCAAGTGAAAAGGCCTGGAAGTCATCAAACTGAGGAAAATCTCTGTTTCACTCTATCCTTGTCTCTCTTCTGCTCTATGTCTCTCAAACTCCATCCACAGCTGTGCCTGGTGAGATTAATGGCAGCCATTCATTAGCTTGATCAACCACTTTAGCAGAGATTATTAATCAGATGCTTATTTAAATGTCACCGCTCAGCAGCTGAGAGGAAATGAGGCCACTGGGATATTGAGTTCTTGTGTGCGGGCTGCTCGTGTGTGTGTGTGTGTGTGCGTTGCATGTTTGTGTCCTTTGATTCCTGGAATATCGCCACACACTGATAACCATGAGCCTCATTCATATGCTGTTTTACATATGTTGGGCTCAGCAGCTGAGGGATGTGTAGCAATGGAGCCTAATGTTCAATTCCAAATGAGACGTATCGTGTCTCATTAATAAAACATAGTGTTGTGCCCTGTATTATGAAGAGCAACACAATACTTATGGGATTGTGCAGTTATTAGAAATTCCGCAACGCTCTGTTTAATTTGTGCGCGCGCACGCCCTTTGCTTTCTCAATAAAAAGACGCTTCCTGTACGCAGCTAATCGAGGCCTTCTCGTGGTTTGTTAGAGAATTTTTTACTAGAACAAATTCCTAATGATTATTTTTTTGTGTCTGGCTGCCAAGCCGAATCCGCTGCTCCCGTGCTGCCAGCATTATAAACATGTTTTTGAAGCAATGTGAGGAGCAAATTTGAGATGGCATTTGCAAGCTGCTTGTTTATGCTTCTGGGGGCATTTGTACATAACTTCTGCAAACTCCGCTCCGTCTCCGATATCTCTCCTTTTGCTGGCAAGTTTTTCATCCAAAGGTGTACGCCAACAGTGCACGAGTATGAGTTTCTTGGTCCGGATGATGACAGCATATTTTTTTTGTAGCTCCATATGCACATTATTGAAACGTGCTGGCAACAGAAGGTCTGTGTCCACAGCTTTATAGTGAGCATTTTCTGTGTTGCTATGGGTAAATACAGTGAGCCCCAAAAGATTACGCTCATAGCCGTGCTTTATGAAGAGAGGGGAGGGTGTGGCCATATGTGGATGTGCTCGGAATTCAGGCATTTATACAATGCAGCGGAGAGAGCAAGCGCCATAGAGGAGCTGCAGCCTGAACACAACAGCAGCAACAGCCAGGACACACACGTTCCAGATGTCGGCATTACTATTCAGCGATGAAATGTCTTTCTGTGAATGTGTTTGCACAGGAAATTGTATTTATTATTCATTGTGGCAACATACAGCGATGCTTTTGAAGTTCGATGCGCGCCTTCTCCTCAAATATCACCCTGAGCTGAGGCAGCCGGCTCCAAAAAATGAACAGGTTCAGCCACATGCTGTAGAAACCGCACCTTATAACACCCATCAATCATTTTATCAATCTATTTAATTGATTGAATCGATTAATCAAGGGGAGCGGAGGAGGAGAGGAAGTGATTGATGGTGGAGGGGATGGGCCGGCTACCTGATTGAAATTCAGGAGCGGGAGTGTAAAAAAGGTCAAGGGTTGCACAGGCAGCATTTATACGCATAGCAGACTCTTAGCGGGACCTTGGGTGCTATGTTAAGAAAAGCATTTATCCAAGTTTCATGAAGGTGCGTGTGTGCGCGCGCGCACGCGTATGTGCGTGTGTCCCGCTGCATACATGCATGTATTCCTCTGAGGTCGCTTGGCCTTCTGATCGTGGCAGATTAAGTGATGCCGAAGCCCAATAATAAATCTCTGGCGCAAACAGCACAGATGACCTGAAGGTCACCGTTTCATTAACTGTCTTCCACTTTGATTTTCTCATCCTTCATGCCTGTCTGCCTCCCTGCCTGCTGCACACACCCAAACATCCTGCGGAAGGCAACTAAACATGGGTGAAGCCTCACATTGAGTGGTATCAGTCTTCGGATCTACCCATCGGCAAGTTAGTGAAGCAATTCCTTTAAAAGGTTTAAGACTGAAGTCAACTAATCAATCACAGGGACAATTTTGACAATCGATCAGTCGTTTTTGTAAAGATCCTGGTTTGTATTTGAAGTTTAGATATCCCTAACTAGTAGTCCCTAATAGTTGTGGTTTTAAAGGTCTCCAATCATGGAAATTGCCATTTTCATCCCTTTTGTAACTATAGAGAAGGTCTAGGTGTTATACAGATAATGTCCCATGCAGCAAACACTGAATAACAATAATAATAATGATAATAATAATAAATCATTGGACTTATATGGCACTTTTTTGGACATTCAAACATGCTTGCCATTTAAAATGGATTGTCAATATTTAGTTAAAGGCCTGTCTGAAGAGGTGGGTTTTGAGAAGAGATTTGAAGTTTTGTAGAGAGTCAGAGTTCCTGCAGCAACGATGAAGGCTCTAAGTCTGGAACTTGCCCTAAAACAGCTTGTTCTTCTATGAATTTATGATGTCACACCTATACAGTCACTACCCATCTCCTATTCACTATCAGTGAAATTCAATTCAGCCAAATGAGAAGAGAAGCTCATGAATAATAATATTGATAAGTAGGGAAACCTGTCTAATTCCAGGCATGAGTACTCGTACTGATAAAACTGCCATCGAACTACTTTAAGGTGAATGAGAGCCACAAAAACAAAGCAGAATGCAAATTATGTCCAGGAAAACAAAAAAAAAAATCTACTGCTTACAACACAAGCAACTTAATTAAATATTTGAAATCCCACCACGATGCAGAATATAATGAGTTTAGTCATGACACAGACAAGAGAAAGCAGCTGCAGCAAACACTGGCTAAGCAGGAGGAAATGTCCAGAGGCGACCCACGTGCGCTCAAAATCACAGATGCTCTTGCCGAGTATATCGACCTGGGTGACCAGCCTGTGCCTGTGGTTGAGGATTTGGGATTCCAGCGTCTATTTGGCATCCTCATCCACAGACACGACCACAAACTAGGTATCAGTATCGGTGAGAACTCAAATGCAAGTACTCCTTTCGTTTTGGAAAAAAGTAGTATCGGTCCTATTTATAAGAATATTTTAATCCATTTATAATTTGAGCAGAGTTTGCCATGTTCCACTGTTTCTACAGGAGCCAAAAATGGACAAACCAAGCAGTAGAGATGACCATGTGTATTTTAAACACTTTTCACAGCTACCATAGGTTCAACGTTTGGGTACTCACTTGGTTTCAGTCTGCAACCTTGATACCGTAGACGATGCCGCCGGAAAACAACGCACTGTACCTTTAAGTGATACACAAGTCCTAAATCCTGAAGCTGGAGTGTCCGGAATGACACTGTCAAACCTGCGTCTCCTGTGTGACTCAACGCTGCCTGCGATCACTCAAACTCTCATGCTTTGTCAGCAGAGTCTCATCACGTCCTTAAATAACTCATCGCGACGCACAAATTAACCACACCTCAGTATTTCTCAATGAAACACGTCCGCCAAAGTGTCTAGGGCAAAAGAATGATTAATCAATCGTAAAAAAAAAGAAAAAAAAAAGAAAGAGGTTATAACAACAGTAGCTTCTGTGCTTTTCACTCAAATGTATGTCTTAAAACAAAGACTTGTAACAGTGAGTTTAATCAATATTGTCTTTGTGCTTGTCTGGAAAAAGAAAGAGGTCGAAGCTCTGATTGACTTCTGTGGGAACTAATGGGGGGGGGGGCATGACAGCAAACGCCCTGTGTTTTTGAACTTGAAAAGGTAAAAAAAAACCAAAAATCATTACATTTTTGCATTGAAGCACGCCTTTGTCCCTTGTTGGAGAGGCGATCACAGCTTGGATGCACGGTCGGATTTTTTTTTTGACCTGGACGAGCAAAAAAGCATTGCTTTCCTCAAAAGACTTGTCTTGCTCCCACTTAGATGTCCAAGGCCAGAGGCGCCACTTGTACTTTTACCGTGCCAAGTATTCCCCGTTCAGATTTTTATAGATGGGATCATTTCAGCCCAATTAGTTGAAAGCGACGATTAATCAGGAGGGAAACGTGGTGAAAGCCTTGAAGCTCTCGGGCTCAGACTCTACGGATGCCTTCTTGGATGCTTTTGTGTTCATCTAAATGCAGACGAAATGCAAAGACCACCTGCATTCAGTTGGCTGTTTTTCTTTTCATCATGAGGGGAGGTTCATCTATTCTAAACGCCCACTGGAACACAAATGGAATCAGGCCAAAAATATCTCTCCTTTGATTATAGGTTTTATCCAGCGAGTGTCCTCCTCAAACACCCAGCTTTGTGTTGGCTTGTGTGTGTGTGTGTTTTCTTCCTTTTGCTGTCACCAGGCACGTGGCAGGTATGGGACTTGCTCCTCATGTCCAGTATACACACACACACAGTAAAGCTCTGACTCATGTCTAGACGGAAAAATTAGGGCATACATACGGACACAAAAAAAAAGAAAGAAACAGTGACATTTAGATGTGTTCCTGCTGTGCAATCAGACCTCATTTTCCACACTGAGCTCAGTCAGTGGTCGCCATGTCTCGAGTTGGCAAGGAACAGTCAGATTTAATGTGAAGCCTTTTATTGTGTTTCCTTTTTCCTGCAGCCTCCGTCCTCAAGTGAACACAGCCCAAAGCTCACAGGAGAACGGCGTATCTTTGAAAGCGCAAACCCGCCCTAGTCACACGGCTAGAATAAAAAAACGGAATCAGCAGCAACGTATTCGAGCGCAGCGACAAGGTGACATGTGGTGCCATCATAGTCAAACCGGCTCTGTGACAACTTTTAAAGGTACAGTGCGGGTTTCAGCGGGGATTCAGCGGGTTCACATTTATTTGTGGGTTGTCCTAGAAATTCTGGGTTCTCGGTTGGTTGAATATCATTCAGTCAGTCATTTTCTATACCTGCTTATTCCTCATTAGGGTCGCAGGGGTCTGCTGGAGCCAATCCCAGCGCGTTACGGCGAGAGGCAGGGATACACCCCAGATGGTCGCCAGCCTATCGTGGGGCACACACACCATTCACTCACACCTACAGGCGTAGAGTTGTCAAAGGAAGCCGGAGTACCTGGTGAAAACCCACGCAGACACAGGGAGAACATGCAAACTCCACACAGAAAGGTCCCAGACCCAGGACCCAAGGAGGTCTTGAACCCGCGACCTTGTTGCTGTGAGGCAACAGCGCTAACCCCTGCTCCACCATGTCACCCTTTGGTTGAATATATCAATCCAAAAAGCACCAGAATCTGCCATAAACTACACACTGTACCATTAAAAGTTTCCACTGATATTCGCTTTTTATCATGTTGAAGACAGAAAAAAAACTAAGTGTCTGGAAAAGCTCATAATAAGGAAATGAATGCGGTTGTCTTTGCAGAAATCAATTGTGATTCCAAATATCATTAATTTAAAAGTCATTTATAGAAGGGTGCATATTAAAATTTCATATGGCGGCCGGGTAAAACACACACAGTGCAAACACATTTGATAAAGAACAGTGGGGATTGTTCAAGAGTCAATTTCAGTCTTTTGTGAAGTCATCTGAGGAATAATATTGAATCTTCGGGGATGAGAGAGAGGCTGTGATGTTTCACCAGCAAAAAGAGGTAGTGCACGTCAGCGACACCCCGGCTTGTTGATGTAATTTATTGCAACATTATACAGAAAAGCTTTCGCTCGGAGCTGAATTTCAAAAGTTTGCCAGAAGCTTCTTTTATCTTATTTAGTCAAGAAAACGTATGGTTTTGGCTTGGATTTGATGCAAAAAAAAAATAAAAAGTTGTTTTTATTTTCTCAGTCTGTAAAAGTTTTGTATAGGATTGTCTTCATATATTTGGACCGAGACTTATTTCCAGAGAAGGAAACAAATACTGTTCCATTATTTTGAACTATAAAGTTCTAATGAGGTTGTTTAATTCAAAAAACAATAGATAAGTTGCATCGTTTTGGGAGAGTGAGGATGCTGAAGGCTTTCTCTTCATTAGTTCACGTGATGAGCGATTTGTTGTGAGTATTTTTATATTTCATGGTCAACAAGGAGACTGTAGATGTGTGCACACACACCACTGTGGTTACTTTGTGGTAACTATTCATGCTTGATTTTCATTGAGTGGAAATGCTAGATTTGGGTCTGGGCGAAGGTTTCAAACCACTTAAGCCCCAGGCTCAACCACAAGGATTCTGTACTGGTATCAAAAGAAAACTAAAAATCTGACATTGTGTTTTACTACAGTGGTATAGTAGAATACAATAGTACAATAGTTCATTTAAAACTTAAAACAAGGCCAAACTGACCTAAATCACCCTGAGGATCCTTACAGAACATATATATATATATATAATTTATATAATGTAGATTATAAAGGACCCAATTAAATAATCACACAAACTGCTAAAGTCTAAATTAAATAATATCAGAATAGTTGTTAGATGAAATGCTACAACTGATATGATATCAAACTCTTTTCTTATTGTATTGATAATGTGAATATTGACAATATATATTGCTGCTTTAACAGTAACATTGTGTTTTACTGCAAATACTTTCTCATGCAACATATGCATTAAACTCAATGCTGTCACTATATCAGTTTTTGGGGGATTTTAACAGGTTAAAATGGTTTGTGTAACATTTTGTTATCCTGACAGTTAAGAAAATAAAGTGTCTTGACATTTATAGGGAAGGTTTTTGTAGCACGCAGTACAGAGATCTCCAGTGTTGCATAACGAGAAGTTCAAACGGAGGATCCCTGACTCACGAGTTCATGACCTTTTGCCATTTATATTGGACTTGTGGGCACGACTGATAACAAGATCTGCCAGCATCTTTCTCTCAGTTAACTCTCGCGAAGCCTTTAAGGATGCCGGAATAATTTAGAAGTTGGGGCAGCAATTTGTAGTTTTCTCCGCAGGAAGCTGCTCACTGCATTATTACACACGCTTGTTTTCTCCCACCCTGTGTTCTGCGAAGATCCTGATTTTGTAATCATGTATTAAAAATGAATACCCCCGTCCCTCTTCTGCTCTTTCCTCAGATCCGGACTTTGCAGACATGGGAGTACCCCCACCTCTGCCCTGTAGGTATTCACTCTCTCTCTCTCTTTCTCTCTCTCTCTCTCTCCTTCACTTTACATTCATTCTCTTTCTCAGTGCTGTTTTTTTTCTCTCAGTAAATATTGGTGCCTTCATCTATATTCATATATGTTTTGATACTCTAGTTGTCTCCTGGGGCATGTGTGTGCCATTTGCTTGGAAAAAAAGAGATCACTGCAAAATTATCAGTTTTTTTTCTGATTTTACGACTTATAGGTATGTGTTTGGAACATTTTTGTTTGAGTCTATACACTACTGACAACATTTCCCCTAAATTCCATATAAAAATATTATCTTTTAGAGCATTTATTTGCAGAAAATAACAAATGGGTTACAAAGATAAAACATACAATGTTTTCAGACCCCAAACGATGCAAAGAGATAAGATCAAATTCATTTTAAAGCAACATAATGCTAATGTTTAAATTTAAACATTATTTTTAATCCCAGCTTTCATTTGTCTTGCCATGCTCTCCACAAGCCTTTACCATTGTTCTTGGGTGACTTTTTTCCACTCCTGGTACCTCTTTAAGCAGAATGAGGTGTGCATGTGTTGGAATTCAACAGATGTTCGAATCTCTACATGTAGAGATGCCGATTTCAGAAAAAAAAAAAGTAGTGATCTCTTATTTTTTTTTTCTAGAAATGTATGTATGTGCTGCGTTTGTGTGCGTTTATGCCTCTGTGTGTGTTTCAGCCTGTCAGTATGACATGGTTGGTCCAGAAGGTATCGTTGAGTCTCATCAGATCACCAGAGACGGGAAAGCCGGCGCCACCGAAGCCGTTGATTGCAAATGGTACATCCGTGCCCCGCCGCGCTCCAAGGTAAGTGACATGAGCCGAAGCGCCTGTCCAACTGTGTGGATTCGATTTTTAAAGCGAAATTTCGGAAATGTCACATGGAATGAAACAGAAATGTCACATTTAAGAAACAAATCGGCGAGATGAAACGCCTGGAGGAGACAAATATTGCCTTTCTGTTCACTGTAAACCACTTTAGCTTCAAGGATCTAATATTCTAGTATTAATGGGGCCTATTTTCTTTAATTCACCTGCATTCCTCCACACATGCAGGTGGTCAGATCAGGAAGCTTTGATATTGGATCCTGGTTTGACAGCAGCTGTCAGCATTATCCTGATGTGAGTGTTCATCGCTGTGGGGGGAATTGTTCCCATGCTAAGGTCAGACAGATAGGCAGGAGGGTTTACTTGGGGTCGAGCCCATTTTTTTTTCTTTTTTTTAATCAGTAAGCTGTTGCCAGGAGAGACAGAGAGTGAGAGTGGGACTGCGGGTAGAGCGGACCCCTTATACACACTAGACTTCCTTATCCAGCAGAGATACACATGCTGTGTTAATGCTATGGGATTAAAAGTTCCCCGTGGCTAGAACAGCAGTGCAGGAACTCTTTAAGAGTCTATACGGCGCGACCATACACACATGCAGCCTCTCCAGTCCACGGCCGCAGTAAATCCTGCTAAAATGCTGTTTTGCGGGTGCATTTGCAGGGTTTGATTCAACAGAACACACAACACCCACTCCACGACGTGCTCCCACAGAAGACAATATAAACAGACAAGCAGCAAGCCCTGCCTAGAGCAGCCAGACTATAGAATGGTTTAAAAGATGGATAGCTGATGTCTTCTGGGTCTGGTTTTGGTTTGTTTTTTTTGTGGCATTTTAAAATGTCTGCATGGTGGCAACTGCAAGAAAACCGATGCACTTGTAGATAAATAAGGAATGTGTGTATGTGTATAGGTATATGTCGAGTTTTCAATTTTTATGATGCAGCGTCATGTATAGATGTGCTTTAAAGCCAGTTGTGATGTCACAACTACACAATCACCAGCCATTCAAGTCAGCTTCTCAGAAGAGCGGCTCATTAATATTAATGAGACAGGTACGAGATGTAAAATATTGAGATGATTTTTGGTACTTTAAAACCACAAATACATCGTGTTAAGCACGTCAAAACCTCAAATAACACCCAGGAAAAGTGAACCTTTGAATGTAAATGCTGCTTTTACTCAGCTGTTAACTGTGAGCATGAATACTAATAAACTCAAACGCGGAATAAGAACACATTTTTGATTTGACTTTTATGGTTAGGAGAACAATTCACTCAAGGACATAAATTATTACACAGCCTGCATTCTGAGGATTTAAAGGGGTCTGGTCACGTTGTAATACTAATTATAAACGGTGAGGAAAAGTACACCTTTTATCTTGTGTTAGAATGGCTTCAGGATGTATATAAAGCTGGTTATAGTTATTGCAAATGAAATAGCGACTGTAGGATTTGATTGGGGGGTGGGGGTGGGGTTCATTTCTCTGAATGTGTGTGTTGTCCTACTGCTCCCAGGCATGCAGGAGTGAGATAAGGGCTGCAATGTCAGCTTAACTGTGACAGTTTTTTTTTTTTTTTTAAATTTTACTAATTCAACACCTTTTAATATTACAAGATATTATCATCTCCCTTTGTGGCCATCACATAGATCTTTTAAGAGTCATATAGTACACATTAGGGAAGCTATTAAGCTGTGGTCCACCACTAATGAAAACTATGATTTGCTTTTCTTGCGCGCTTTTAATACTCTGCCGCAGGCTCCGGTACCGTACCACACACACATACAGTAGCTTATGATATGAACAGCTGATAGTAATGGTGTAGCCGTGATTCATGGCCACGGCAGCTACTTAGTTCTTATCTGACGTATTATTCGGATCGCATATTTCGAGCTAATGCCCTTGTTTCACTTCGCAAATGTCCTTCGGCTTCAGCTACTTTAAGCCCCAAGGCCACAGGAACTATAAGGCTGCGTCACCCGCCCCGAGCCATTCTCCTCATCATCAGCACTCATGCGGAACCATATATGAGTGTTACGTTGAGCCCTGGCCCCAGTTAAATGTTAAGGTCGCTTTCAAAAAGGCCGCATTGATTCCTCAGCCCCTCTTAAGTGGAGGGCGTAAGTCAGGCAGTACCTCGCGGCTACAGCACAGGAGAGGGCCATTATTAGTCAATTTCACATGCGCACATGTTGCATGCATGCACCCCTGTGTGTGGGTGTGTGGGTGTGTGTGTGCGCGAGACTGAGCGTGTGTGTGAGACAGAGAGAAAGAGACTGGCAGGGTGAGCGAGTCTGACAGTATGATGTATTTTGCTCAGTACGGATCAGTGTCATATTTCGCCCTGCAGGAGTGTCTCACGAGGCAAGTTATTGGCTCTGATGGACAAGCCGGCAAATAAAATTTTCAGTACAAATCTATCTTCAGTCACCACACAGTCTCGACTCGCTCACCTCCACCTCCACCGCCGCTGCTCACACTCGGTTACGCTTTCAATTTATAAATCTTACAATCTCTCTCTTTTTGTCTCCTTTGGTTTCTCTCTTTCGAACACACACACGCACCCATGCCGCCGCAACATAGGAGATGCAGGGCACCCGTTGCTGTGTACGCGCGAGCATGAAGTCGTGCCGCGTGTAGGGCAAGGCTTTCATTACCCTATGCTGATGCAGTACTGCACTGTAGCCAGTATGCAAGAAAAGCAGAGAGATAATGACATCCTATACCGGAGGCTCTAATTAGACTGCACGGGAGCGCTCCAGAGAGAGGAAAAGGACAGAGGAGGAAACGTGGGAAAGGAGGGGATAAGGGAGCGAGATATTTAATAATGCATTTCGTCGAATGTATAGGGATTTAGTCTAAGGGTGAGAATTTCCGACGGCGAGAGAGCGAGATGGCACAAGACGCGAAGGGATGGGATGGAAAGACGTACAAACAAGCAATAAGGACCAGGCATTGTTGCCAGAAGTCACAGCACTGCAGCAGCTTTAATGCCATAATGTAATTGCTTTATACCGCCATGTGTCATTTTAATCTCAGGTTCTCCTATAAATAGGCTCCTCGGGACCAACCTCTAAAAACCACATTAGTTAGCTTTTACTGGGATCCAAAGTATTGTAAAAAAAAAAAAAGAAAAGAAAAAGTGGAGTAAATTGGGAAAGCTCAATAGATAGTTGATGTTTTATAAAGTTTTACAGCTTTTAGCAGCTCTAATTACCTGCAGGCTGTTTTCTTCGTATTTAAGTCCGGACAGATGTCCAAATTCAGCTGACAGCTGTAATTTCTTGAACACATTTAGTTGCCTCAATTTCCCTCATAAGAGTTACTGCAATTTCTACATAGTTTCTGTTTCACACGGCGCGGAGCACCTTCCTGCACCGTCTGCCACCTCCAGCAACTTTTCATGACGATAATGGCCAAAATATGAACTGTAATGAACAGCACAAACACTGTTAGGCACCTTTTAGCAGCACTGAGAGCTGTATTCTTCCCCCAGTCAGTGATGGATTTGGCGTCATTATTGGGCGCTGCAGGATCAATGAGGAGGCAGCCTATTTTCCTGCTGGAGCCAATCTCTCGCCTTACAAATTGGCGATCGTATCTAGCTGATCCATGGCCGTCATTTGGTTTCGCGATGCCATCTGCACGCAGATTTGTCTTCATCCTTGGAAAAACAACATCATAAGCTCATTATGTATCCGTAGGTCTGCGCGTCCCTTTCTGCATATGGAATTTGGCAAATCAAATAAACGAGGTATTTTTTTGATCATCTCTCCAGTCTGAGCAGGCAGTAACTGGCACGTGTCAGACACTGATGTAGTACATGCAAAAGCTGAGCGAAAGTATCACAGGGAATAATTCTGGAGTTAGACACAGCAGGATGCATATGAAATGGCTAGGAGGAAATGATTGCAGACTTTGATACCATTTGAGCCATTTGTGATAAAAAATTATATACACTTTTTTTTATCACAGACTGACATCTCGTACAGTATAAATGTCTTTATGTGGCAGCATGATGCTTTGCAGAAACCCCATATCTCTTTGTCCTGCATTGATGTTACATGTTTTATAGCTGCAATTGGCACTAGCTGGAATGTATCTGATGTGCTTTTCCTTAAATTACATCACCCAGTAATTACTGTAGACTCAAATAAATTTTGAATTTAATGTTTTTTCAGACATACTGTAATTTTTTTAATTTTTCGATCAGAATTGGTCAAGAAAGCTAGACCAACATCTCTCTTGCATACAATAAAAAAAGAATAAAAATAAAAAATAGGAAATAATTTTACATGGGTGTGAAGAGAAATTAGAAGCAGCCCTCTATTCTGTAGATATCACCACAAGGTGGCCCCAAACGATGGATCCTTTTTGAAGGTCCATTTACCGCAAAGTTACCAAACAATGAAAAATTCAAAGTGATCCAGAAACCAGGATTTCTTCTGGATCATTACCAAAATTGAGTCATGTGTTCATGGTACCATTCCCAACATTCGCTGAAAATTTGTTGAAAATCTGACCAGTTATTTTCCTAACACAAAAAGAGAAACGCCAGTGAAGACATAACCTCTTTGGCGGCGGTAACAAGATTGCAGATTCAAGACTAAAATGAAAATTGCGCAATCAAGAATAAAATTGCAACTACTTTGAGACAAAAATAATAAGTCGTTATTAGTTCTCAAACTTATATATCCTGGAATATTGAAGTGGATGCTGTGGAAATACCAGCATATGTAGGGTCTGCAGCAAATACAACTGGTCACTGATCTTCATGCAGCTTTTGAAATTCATAAAAACTACTGAGACCTTTGATATATCGTGGGCTGTTTGAAGCGCAGCCCTCGTTGATAATAGAAATGTACATATGTTTTTTGTTCTATGTGATGTATCATGTTTACATTCCTGATATTACAGTAATGACAAAGTCAGTATTAACATTGGTTATTATGGCTGAAAAGCAAAAATCCTGCCACCAGCATTACCATACCAACCCCACCAGCCAACCATAAAACAGTTATGATGGTCCTTAATGATAATAGGTTCAATGATTTAACCATCCATTAACACCAGATGAATTCCATCCATGAAAATGGATGTTCGCTTTATCAACAACATTTTACAATTTTAAGTCGTCTCCCCTAATAGAATGGATTTCATTGGTTTCAGGCTGGTGAATTAATGGAATTTTTTGTGCTGTGGGGATAAAAAAAAAAAGTTTGTGCGCTTGGTTGACAATGGAGTGACTGAGCCAAGTGTCCCTAATTAACATGCTTGTTGGTACTTTTTCCAATTATGTGCCTCTTGAATTTAAATGGAGATGAATTTGGATGAGAGAACCTCAACCTTGACTATAACCTTAACAATTACACAAATCAGATGTTTTTGGGATCGCGCCAAATGGAACAGACATTTTTTTTTAACGACTACACCGTTCTTTACGTATTTATAGCACAACTGATTATTAACCCTCGGCACCGGGTTGGTTTGTGTTTAGTTCCTTGAATGTAGTGTTACACTGTGGGTCAAAGTAAGGGGGCGTAATTCCTTTTACACCTCTCGAGTGGCTACAAAGGAGCAGCAGTTCAACAACAGTTCCTCTCAAATCATTGACATAACCACTCTGTCAGTGAGCAAGTTCATGGTCAGGCAATTTATGGTCCCACAAGTGAGCCTCAAGAAATAAAATGAATGGCTAGAAGAGATTATTAAAGATTCTGTCTTTTATCATTTTCCCACATACACACATATGTATGTGTATTCAAAAGTTTGGGGTCACCCAGACAATTTTGTGTTTTCCATGAAAGGCCACACTTTTATTTACCACCATGAGCTGTAAAATGATTAGAAAATGTAGTCAAGAGAGGACAAGGTTAGAAATAATGATTTGTATTTAAAATATTTTGTTCCCTTGAAATGTTGATTTTGTCAAAGGAAGGTCAGTTTTTGAGCTTCTTTAGCTGAAAACAGCTAAACTGTTTTCAGCTGTGCTAACATGATTGCACAAGGGTTTTCTAATCATCCATTAACCTTCTGACGCAATGAGCAAACACATTGTACCATTAGAACACTGGACTGATAGTTGCTGGAAATGCGTCTCTATACACCTATGTAGATATTGCACCAAAAAACATTTGCAGCTAGAATTTACCACATTATCAATGTATAGAGTGTATAATGTGTATTTCTGATTAGTTTAAAGTTATCTTCATTGAAAAAAACAGTGCTTTTCTTTTAAAAATATGTGACCCCAATCATTTGAACAGTAGTGTACTGTATGTGCGTGTGTGTGTTTAACTAACACATTGTCTCTCAAGATTAAGCAGAAATGTTTGTTATTAATAATAACATATTGATAACATGGAGTCAACATGATTTGAGTGTACAGCTCAATGGTAGCATAGTCCCTACTAACATTGCAGTTAATGTTGGAATTTTGGGAAAAGTCCAACCTTTGATAAACACTGATGTTGCCACTTTTTTTATATGCCCCTCTCTGATTTATCCATATTCTCTATATATTTCGGGATCACTGTATACTATTAGTCATCCCACTAAACATATCTGTGATTTTCTCTTTCTTCGTCAACTGAGTACATCCAAATTTCATCCCAGCCTTTTATTTTTTTTTTTCTTTTCTCAACTCAGGCATCGCCAGTGTTTATCAGGCAAACCAACAACAGATTGCAATTACAGATCGGTTTAATTTACAGGGGTTCAATCGTATGGAACGCTCTGCTATCTCATATTGCCTGTGGTAAACTTAGCACCTGCACAATTTAAGAAAGCCATAAAAAGATTGTTCCTTTCTGTAACGTTATCTTAGGAAACTGCCCACTAGTCATTTTAATTTATTTTTAATTACTTTGTATACTTGCATATATAGATGTCTTGTATTGGTTGCAGTGTTATCTTTTCTCTCTTTCTCTCTCTCTCATTCCTTCTTTAAGTCCCTCTGGTTGTTGTTTTTTTTACACCTCTCCACCACATATTCAAGCTCTGTCTATATAAATTTAGATATTTTGCTTATATATAAACAAATGAAAGTTAAATACTAAATAAATCATGAAAATAGCTGCACTGGAATCCTATGGAATATATAGGAGACCACAGAAGTCATCCCAAGTTACATCTGCTCAGAAAATTACTTTGTCTACTTTAATATCAATTAAAGTTCAAACACTCTTTTACATATACATTTTAGAAACGGAACATTAAGTCCAAAGACAGCACATATATATATATATATAGATAAATGATATATAG
Source organism: Lepturacanthus savala (assembly GCA_030544235.1). Lineage (NCBI taxonomy): Eukaryota > Metazoa > Chordata > Actinopteri > Scombriformes > Trichiuridae > Lepturacanthus > Lepturacanthus savala. The sequence continues at coordinate 6,546,490 of CM060476.1, read as the reverse complement.
ATATATACATAGATTTATCTTTGTATTATGGAGGCAGCAGTGACACTGAGATTTACTGAGCAGTATTTCATCCCACTATCGTAGTCCATTTCTTGTGACAAAGCCAATAAAATAATATGACACATTTTTATTAGATGGAAGATCACTGACACCAATATGCAACTTCGGGGGGATTTGGCTAGGTTGTTTTCTCCCTCCCGATCCATTTCACTTGTCATGTTGTTGAAGCTAAGTTGACATTGCGAGGTCCATTATCTCGCTCCATCTGCAGCTTTCCCTCTTCGGGGCATTTAAGGCGTCACATTCCCCTGTCACAGTTCGGGAGCGGTCCGCTCATTAGCCGTAATGATGGCGAGCGCCGTGCACAGCGGACCAGAACCAGAGCCGTGATTGGGGGGCGATCGCGGCCTGATGAATGAGTGACAGACAATGATGCGGGGTTAATCGGGAAATGTTTCACCTCGAGTAGCTGCTGCGAATAGTCAAGGTGGATATTTCACTCAACAAGGGATTATCCGCGGATATACCCTCAAAGTTTGAGGCGTTTGACGATTAGTGACGCCTCGGTTTTTTGTTATATGCTGCGGACAGATCTGTGGAGTTCATTGCTCTAACGTTTGTGTTTTTGATGAGATAAATTAGCTTGAAATAAACGATTGAGTCTTTCAAAGCTCGCGCCAAAAGGACCAAGGTCTCCCCCTAAATTTATGAGGGTTGTAGGTCGTTGTGTGACACTTTATCCAGCAGATATGACTAATGAGTCTAAAGCTAACACACTCTGTGTTTCTCTCGTTTGATATGCGTATGTAATGACTTTATACAAGCTGCAGTCTATCAGTCACATTTCATTACGGGGCCGCTGTATCAGCCACTGGTTTAATGAGCAAGATGCACACAGGCCATAAAAGGAAGGAGCTGAAATCTTTTTTTTTTTTTTTTGTCTCCACACCTCTCTCTGCTCTTGTTTTGTTCACCTCTTTCTCCTCTTCTGTCATGTCCACATCTTCAAATTTCCTCACTTGACTGATTCAGCTTTTTTCTCTATGTGTTTTCCTGTCTGTCTCCTTTGTTTTTACAGATCTACCTGCGTTTTCTCGACTATGAGATGGCCAATTCCAATGAATGCAAGCGCAACTTTGTGGCAGTGTATGACGGTGGCAGGTATGTATATATATATTTATATATTTAATTCTCTTTAATGTATTAAATCTCACAGAAGCTCAGAGTGGTAAAAGCTGCATAATAACTCTTTATAATGTGACTGAGACATAATCATTTCTTTACCTCTAGATTACAGCGGAAAATTTGTACTTTTTATGTGAACAATTAAATTATATCATTAAGTGATGACAATCAATTTTAACTACAGTTCTTTGCCTTGGTCTGTTTATATCAGCCAACCTCACATTAGACCGCTGGGTAACAGATTGAGAACTAAAGACCGTGATCATGGCATGTTAGATTTTACATCACAGGGATCTTTCTGAAGTGCTTGTCAGTAAAAGGAATAGTTTAACATTTTCTGAAATACTCCTATTTGCCGTCTTGCCAAGACTTCAACTACTCCAGTAAATGTTCAGATACAGCAGATTAGCTTAGTTTAGCACAAAGAATATAAATCATGCACTTTGAAGCCTACAAATTAAACTATTAAAGGCATTAAATTAAAGGCAGATTTTATACTTTTGAATAAAGCCAGGCTAATTGTTTCCCCTGTTTCCAGAACTTAACCTGTTAAAACCCTAAACCCCCTGATATGGGGGTATCATTGAGTTTGCATATATTGCATTAGAAAATATCACACTACAATACTAAATGAAGTATTTTTATATGTAGTAAACCACTGTTACTGTATCAATATATATCCTCAATAAGCACATCATCAATACAATAAGAACATAGTTTATCGGTAGTGCAACTGCAACTAACAGCTATTTTAATATTTAAGTTAATGTTAATAATGTTCTTTTTAAATATCTTACAGAATATATTCGGCATGTATTGTAATGATTTCCATTGTGATATCTATCATTTTATGGACAAATAATTGATCTTTTTTCCTTTTCTTTTTGATACCAGGTTTAAGTACATAACCTTTGTGGTTGTAGAGATATTCCATATTTATTATAACTTATAACAGGAAAACTGAAAATAGCCCTGGGTCTTAAGTGGTTAAGCTAAGCTAACTGGTTGCCGAACTGTAGTTTACAGCATTTAACGGACACATATTAAAAAAAATAGGCGGATGACAACTTTATAGGGAGCTTCACTTCCAAAACTTATTTTTATCTCAAGATAATGAAATATACGAATCAACAATATTCATATGTTGAGATGAGGATGATTAATGACAATATACCTCGATCTCCTCAACAATTTTATTATTTTGAGATAACTGCGACGTTCAGCCTTGATCACAAGATAACAGGCCTGATCTTTCTATGCAGCAGCAGCAGCTGTGGGCTTCTGTTGAGAGATTATTGAGGTGTAAAGCAAACTTCTTCTTCTTCTTATCGCCCGTCTCACCAAAGCTCGGTGGAGGACCTGAAGAGCAAGTTCTGCTCCACGGTGGCCAACGACATCATGCTGGTCTCCACGCTGGGCGTCATCCGCATGTGGGCGGACGAGGCCAGCCGGAAAAGCCGCTTCCGCATCCTCTACACGACCTACCAAGAACGTAAGATTCACGCTCCCACCGAGACGCTCGCCGTAAAGGTGTTTATTGCAACATGACCCTCCTACTGAGGGAAACTGATTAGCTTTATTAATCAGACCGCTACTCCATGACAGCGACATTGACTCCAAAATAAAAGAGGGGTTTGTCTTTAGTGTCGGCCGTTAAATGAAGACGAAGGCGCGGCGCCCACGTTTATGGCGAGTTATGGCGGGCGCTGCTGGAAGGGAAGGCGCTGTCAGAGGTTTCCATTTAGTTTTATGACCATTTAAACTGCGGCAAGCAGGAAACCAAGGAATATGATTTCCATCATGGAGAATATTGCCTGCGGGTGATTGTGGAGATGACAGGATTGGCAGGGTTGAGCTTTGAACTGCAGCGCCATCACAGGTGGAGCCTCGACACTGACCGGCGCCGTATTGTAAAGAGGAGGAGATAAAACGGAAGGGAAATAAGAATGAGCCACAGGGTGTTTGTATCTAACCGTTTTCTGTGAGCCAAACACCTGGCAGCACACACACACACACACACACACACACACACACACACAGAGACACTCTTTATCTTTCATTCACTTGCTTCTATTGGTGAAGCTCATAGTTTGACAGGGGTTGCAGAGGGCATTCTTTATACTAGTGATGCGGATGAAGAGGGTCTGAGGCATGCGAGTATACAGTATATCACTGTCAGTCAGTGCCTTTTAATACCATAGATACACACACACACACACACAAACATTGAATATTGCATTGCATTAGAGGAAACATGCCTCAAAGCAGGATGCAATAAAAATGTAAGCAATAAAAGGTCAACAAAACTAATTATACACTGATCTACATACAAGAAAGTTGAATTCTAACAACACCTAAGCTGTATATGGTTTATATTAATGATGTATAACATCCTATAACGTAGTTGCAATCATATGCATAGAAATGTTTATTAGTGTATTTGTCAACAACTATAACTCCTCTAGTCCTAATAATATAAAATAAGTCTTCATAGGAAGGCTGTGCAATAATAAACACTTATTAATGTCCTTACATAATACATATGTCTACCTACATTATAGTGTGTTTTAAGGAATCTGTCTTTCTAGATGTTCCTCGCATTATCTCTATTTTTTAAAACTTTCAGTTTCATGTGGATTTTTCATTTAAATAGAGTAATACACACAAAACAACAACACAAGAAAACCACCTCCATTAGCAGCTTATAGGTCCTTCCATTCAGTCACAATGCATCAGTTTCCTATTCAGTTACCACCACAGTTACTAGTGGCATCACCTTGACCCCTTTGTAATAATTCCATTTACCTTCAAACTGTTCCTCCTGCATTCTCAAGGTTTGTGTGAACCTCTCCATATCGTAAATCTCTTCTATATATATACTCAGCCACTGTTCTCTGGTAGGCAGGTCTACCTTATACCAGGCCCTTATAATTGCCTTCCTGCTGGCCACCAGTAATAATTCCACCAGGTACTTATCTGCTCCTTGTACTTCCTCTTGTGGTATGATCCCCAGATATAATACCAAAACAGCGGTTGCAAATTAGTTGCATCGAATAAACTAAAGAAACCGCTTACCAGCACCACTGTACCGCTGGATAAGAGCAAGAGAAAGAGTAGGCAGGCATTAAGTTAGTGAACAGGTGAATTCAATCAGGTAAATGAGTGAACAAAGGAGTGAAATGAGCCAATCAGTGCTGAGGAAAGGCAAAGGAAGGAAGTGAGTTAAAGGAAGTGATGAACAGAAGTGTCAAAATGAAAAAAGGGCAATCTCTACTACACAGATATATTACCAAACCCAAATTGTCACCATACCATTCCTCGCATATCTTAAAAAAACAAAAAAAGTTCATCTGATCCACTTCAAACTGAGTGGGTTTATTGCTGGGGGCCACAGGAAGTGCAGTGCCAAATTCGGTGCAATTTGGACGTAGGACACATATGGGAACAGCAACTGATAATCTCCATGTGAGACGTTTAAGGGACGTTTAAGGTTTAAGTTCATACGTCCATTTAGCTCAAAGTTGTAGCTTCTTGCAAGATCCTGCATGTGAAGCGTTTAGGGAACATCAGTAAATTGTCTAGCAACAGTCTGCATGCGAGGCACTAAAATACGAAATAAGCGGGGGTTAATGTGAAGTGCTACCAAAATAACAATACCCTATTATTGCCACAGCGTGTCGTATTGGGATTATAGTTATTTAGAAGAAGGAATTGGATGAAGGGATGTGCTTCTCCTAGAATTGGGCATTTAAAAGTGTATTCAATTTGCTTTGCCTTCATGCTGCATGGTCGATTGGATTTAATGACTATCACCAGCTATACCCGCACACGCGAGGAATCACCAAAGCCTGAAGGATGATCAGTCGACGCCTACAACGCGTCTACATGTCTACATGGCCGCGTGTGTGTGTGTGTGTGGATATTTTCGCTACGAAATAATTTCGCGACGACCTTATACAGTGTAGGGGAGCGGCAGCAGCAAGGGAGATGTTTGTGTTGTGAAGTCATTGTCCCTTTTTGTAAGGCCTTTTCACCGAGCACAGCCAGGATGTGCAGTTGCCGGGGCAACGCTTCTGCCTAAGTCACTCAGGCGATCCCCCGCCAGACCTCAGCCTTTAGAGCAGCATCCACCCCTGCTCGGCAGCACACTGCAGCAGCCTTGTCAACAGCGACTGTACAGGTGTAGCAGAGCAGTGAGGAGCCGTGGCGATATAACAAGTAATTCAGGCTGCTGCACAGCGTCGACTCGCCTCTCATGCAGGTCAAGTTGTTTCAAGTATTTTCACAAAAGCGAAAAGGCAAAGCTTTTCTTTGGCGAACAGGAGAGAGCAATCGACTCTGATTTCAACGTGCGGGGTCATTTTGTTTAAAGAAAAGAAAAGAGGGGGGATTTGCAGTAGGTGTGCAGAAAATGAAATTACATTTCCTCTATTTTTAAGGAACACGTTTTAAGTTTTTTTCTCAAATAATGTTTTTCAACTTAAGACATAAATATATATTCAGTGCTTTTAGGTGATTTGACTTCTGAAAATACAGTTCTGGAAAAAAATAACAGGGCAAAATGATCAGCTTTTCTGATTTTACTGCTTATAGGTATGTGTTTGGGCAAAAGGGACGTTTTTGTTTGAGACTATAAACTACTGACAACATTTCTCCAAAATTCCAAACAGGAATATTATCGTTTAGAGTATTTATTTGCAGGAAATGATCAGAATAACAAAAAAGATACAATGTTTTCAGACCTCAAACAAGATCAAATTCATTTAAAGCTACATAATACTAATGTTTTAGTTCAGAAACCAATATTTAGTGCAATTACCCTTATTTTTATTCACAGCTTTAATGCGTCTTAGCATGCTCTCCACAAGTCTTTACCATGGTTCTTGGTTCAGGTGTTCACCTAATAAGTGCCTCTTTAAGCAGAATGAGGTGTGCATGTGTTGGAATTCAACAGACACTGGAATGGAATTCCTGGAGTACATGTAGAGATGACTTATTTCAGAAAAAAAATGCAGTGGTCTCTTTTTTTTCCTGTTGATTTAATAATATAAAACAAGTGCATATATGAAAGGATGTGTTCAGGCACAAATAGTAGAAAGCAAATAATATAACAATATTTTCTTCGCAAACTCAACAACTCAAACAACTCAAAACCCAACCAAGGAAAGCCTGACCACCTTGTTTCTTTTGTACTGAACTGAACAGTCCTCTAGTAAGAATATTAGGCTTTCTTTCACACCGAGCACAGGGATTTGTCAGTGGAAATTCGCTTTTATAGATAATACCTCTATGCGGGTCCACCAGAAGGACACAATTCTATCACATTCTATAGAGATAGAATACAAAGCTAAACGATTTCAGACCAAAATCTCTATCTCAGGCTCACAGAAAATGTACTTTGCGCATACTCCGTTACAGGTGCGCTGGCTGGATTTATAGCTTATAGGGCAGTTTTGACAATAAGTGCTCCCCAGCCACAGCGGATCCTGAGTCTTTATATGTTTGTTCACAGCAGCTTGTTCCCAGTGGGACCAGTAGCTTTTAGAGAACCATTCACAGCTGCTGACTCCCAGCAAGACGCACCGATGGGGAGCGCAATGTTCCCAAACACAAATATCCACCGTTATCGCCTGGGCGGTGTTCACACCTGCTGCGATACTACAGTCCCTGGCTCTGCTTTCAAGCTTAGGGACACACACACCGAGATACACACGCCCTCCTTTGCAAAACAACAGCGTAAGATTACAAATGAATAAGGCAAGAAAGTGAAGCCTATCTTTACCCCCCCCCCCTCCCAAAAAAAAAAAAGCAATTATGTCTTAGGTGATAAATGTGCTTTTGTGACACCTCAGCTGTCAGCATTGTTATGCCTCATCAACAGATTCCCGTCTCCGGGGTCGCAGATGGAAATTTGCTCCGGCTTCACTACACACATCACTTCTTGCTTCTTGCAAATCTTTTTTTTTTTTACTGTATGCATGAAAGCCTTTGAGAACAACACGGTATGCTAATCTCTGGGAGGAAAATAAAAAAGAAAAAGCAACTCTTCTACGTCTTAGATCAGATTATATCATCTCTGCGCACTTGTTTTCACGGTTGCTTTGAGATTAAGAAGAATCCCGTGCAGATATTAGACTGCGGCAGAGGATGGACGGTTGAACGGATGCTCTTTGGAGAGATTCTGATGATTGGTATTTACTAGCATGATCACAAAATGCAATCCACTTTGACGGCAAATTATTTGCCGACTTTCCCTTGTGTTTACACGACACACTGTGTTACTAAAGCAACACCTTTAATCTTAACAGTTCATCCTCATTTAAAGGGACATAGCGCCAAATTCTGGCTTCTGTACAGTATTAAATGGGGGGAGGGGGGCAATGTCCAATATAGTGCTGTGGCACAAAGTTCATTCTCTCATTATATCATTAATATATTGGACACCATATTAAATTATGACATCAATTAACTGGAGAGCCTAATTTATTCATTCATAACAAAAAAAAAACAAAAAAAAACCAACTCCTCTCTACTCAGGCCTTTTATCATCACTGCAATGCCCATGATCATTTAGGACAATGATGGCAGGAAATTACAAATATAGTATTAAAATGTACCGAAAATTAACTTTACAGATTATTAGGTTATCATTGCAAAAAGAAAACAACCTCGGACATATCAGATCATGTGGGGATAACTTCACATCATCATCATCATCCCGGATAATAACCTAACTTCACCCTTATAGAACCAAAACCAAATCTGTGACGGTTCATTGATCTTTAATAATGTACGATAACCATGTGTTGCTTCTAGTGCCTCTCTGAAGAAGCCTCTTCCCTCTTGGAGCTCCCCCCCCCACCACCACCACCGGCTCCCCTCTCTCCCTCCCTCCTCCTCTGCAGAGACACCCAGACTATTCTCATCAGCCACTCATTTAGAGATAATTTATGCCTCCAGCAGTGACTGGGGGGGACGTTTATGTGTGGGCAAAAGGGCACTTTTATTACAGAACGTCTTGAAATTAATTTCGCAGGAGATTAGTGCGGATCGCGCTCTGGTCTCGCCCTGTGGCGTGTACATGAGAGAGGAGGGTTCGCCGGCGAAATCAGAGAGGTGGGCTCCCTCTGGTGGTTATTATCAAAAAAAAAAAATAGAAGAAATGTGACAGTTTGGGCATATGCAGTACAGTATGGACGAATCAGAAGAGAATCAGAACACACACGCACGCACGCACGCACACAGAGGCTAATGTGGCTGGCAAAGGCCCAGACAGAATTGAGTACAGAAAGAGATAGAGATAAGTCACTCTAATTTGGTGTGTTATTTATTCACTTTAGATGAGTGCCGGGATGAAAACGGCCATACATCACAGTTGTAACACTGTCAAATAGACTCCTGCTCTGCCATACCACTGGCAAGCTGCCTCAGTACACAGTGCCAGCGCCTTGTCTGTCTGTGTGTGTGCATGCGTCTGTGTGTGTGTGTGTGTGTGTGTGTGTGTGTGTGTGTGTGTGTGTGTGTGTGTGTGACAAGGGGGAGCAGAGAGAGACAATGAGAGTGAATGACAGACAGAGGGGAAAGACGTCGTCTCTATAACCTAACAGCAGCTAAACAGAGACATCCTTTATATTCACATGTCAGAGGGAAATTATGTCATTTTTTTGGAATATTCAGAGATGACTGACATGGTTTCAGAATACTTTCACCCTCTACTACTCTCCCACAATGCCGTGTGGGAATAGTGGATAGTGTGTATAATATCAGCGTGATAATAATTCATTCTACTGTGACTTTGTGTGTAAATATAATACTATCAAACTAATCATATAGAATTGAATTGATCATTTAATTCGTCAACAGAGCGGTTTCATGACTGAGGGTAGATTATGAAGGATATAATATATAGTAGTAGGATATTCAGTAGAGATTCTCTTTTAATGTGGGGAAATGACTGTACCCAACTAGAAGTTGACAATATGTTTTCTCAAAATTCATTTGAGAAAACATATTGTATAGATAATATAACTAAAGTGGAATGTCTAGTTTTGGTGCTCTAATTAATCAAATACTTGACAAATCGAGGTATTTCATCGCAATGACAAATAAAATCCTGTAAATGTAAATGCTGCTTTTAAGCAGCCCTAGTATTGTCCTACTCAACAGTTTGCAATTAGCGATTAATACATCATGCCCCATTGATAAACTTCAACGTAATATTTCAACCACTGATGAAAGATTTCATCTCAAACAGGAAAGGGTGGCGTTCTAACAGAAATGTGGTCTTGAAAATGTTTTCCTTTCCCCTAAGACAACAGCAGCAGCACTTTGATTTACTTATAGCTGAAACAGGCCACTGTTTATTGGGTCTTATATAAATAAAGTTCCCTGACTTATAGAAACAGAATATACATTTGAACATATGAGTACTTGTTTGTTGAGTATGAAATAAACTGCTGTAATGCCAAAATGCACTCCTGATATAAAATATTAGGTTTTAGAATGAAAAAAATATATATATTTAAAAAACTTCCAACCCCATATTATATAACAAAAAGGAAAAGGGCTCATTGTTGAACCTAAGGAGTGATGCTGTATACAACACGTTGAATAGGACAAACTCTTTTAGCTCGTGGTTTGCTTGTTATAACACAGTTCTACTGTGATGGGTGGGAAACCATGAATTGGCCAATCAGCAGGCGTATGCATTAGTATGATTGGGTGTTGAAAACAAGGGCACCTTGGATTTAAATTATGTAGCTATAAGATGATGGAGCCCGTGACATTATCACGCTGATTTTATGAGCGAGTCTCGCTGATGGCCGGCTCTGCCCCCGCGCCGTCGTCACAGAGAGACGGAGACACGGGGTGTTACTTGTCCGGCAGGGCCACGCTGGGATGGGCGGGTGTCGCGTCGCCTGTTTGAGGACATGCCTGGGGTTTATTTCCTGAGTTTAGATGTGTGTTGACACGAGCTGTGCACCGCGGACAAACAAACAGCATATTGCACGAAAGCAAAGGCTTTGCTTTGGGTTTGTTTGCGCGTGCGGATGATTGTGAAATGTCACGGCGACACCTCTCCAGACACCACACACACATTACATACATTTCAGGAGATTCATTCATATCCGCAAGTTGTCCCTGCAAACGTTCGAAGAGGTGGGCGAGGATGAAAATTCATGAAGAACAGATGGGTTCAGGGGGAACAGGTCTGATTTGAGTAATGCTCATCCAAATTTATTTCCTCAAAGTCTGGCACACTGCAACCTTTCCTTCAGCTGTACTCGGAATACTGATTTGTGCTGTTGCATATCCAAGTATCCTACAGATTTGCTGTTTGTTAACTGAAGTCAAAATCCAATGCAGAGGAAAAATACTTCAGATTGTTCCACAACTGTGAGTGGGTAACACAGAACACGTGCGGCCGACCTCTGACGACTGTTGTGTTCAATCTTTTTCAGCTCCGTGTGATGCAGATTCCTTCTTCTGTCACAGCAACATGTGCATCAACAACACGCTGGTGTGCAACGGCATGCAGAACTGCGTCTACCCCTGGGATGAGAACCAGTGCAAAGGTGAGACGTTCCGTTTCCGTTCGATAACGGTTTGGCCCCCCGCGTGACGCAACGTTTGTAGGTTTTAAGAAAGCGGCACGGAGAGAGAGGAGGAACTACATGTGTTTGAATATTTCAGCACCACGGAGAGAGACAGAGAAAGCGGCTGGGTTTTGGAATGGCTGTTCTTTGATATGATAGTGGTAGTAGTTCTGGGTACATCCACCAAACCGCACTGGGATCGGTTATGAATACAAAAATAAATGAAATACAAGCCAACTAGACTCAAATCAATCTGAGAAATTCACATCACCATGTGTGCAATATGGTTAAAGGTTGGGCAATATGTCAAAATGTCAGCAGGTGTGTATGTATAGATGCAAAATGCTGTATATGTATGAAAGCATTAGGGTGAGGACGTTTCTCTCCTGTGGAACTGCAGTATGGATCCACAACAAATTCCAATAAAAGCAATTTTATTATATTATCTTAATATTATTAGACATCCCCCCCCAGTTTAGATGCTTAGTTTTACTCAATTCCTGGATGCCTATGGGATCATATTGATTCTGATTGGTTTAAAGTTATCTTCATTGAAAAAAGCAGTGCTTTTCTTTTCTAAGTGACCCTAAACTTTGTGTAAATGTTGGTTGGACTCACCGAACATAAATCTGTTCCATGACCACTCGCCCCTCAGTGATGTCGGATGTAGGTAAATCAACCTTTAACTGATCCTCGTCTTGGTCCAGGTTGATGCTCAACAAATGCTTTCTCTCACATTTTTCTCCCCCCCCCCTTTTTGACCACGTTTCCATGCCTCAAGGCAAACATCATCTGGAGATAATGTCAATATCTTCTTTTCCGCTGCAGTTCAGTTCTCCAGTTCACTTGATCTATAAATTGATCCCCTGTGTCTTGACACCGGCCGCTTCATAATTGATCTACTTCCCTGACCGAGATTTCTTTATTGCAGTATGCTCATGAAGGCCCGGGGGATAAGGCAGTTTTTATACGGCATTATGTTGCCAATTAATTTGTCTACTGTACGTTGACCTATCTTGATCCATCACTCTATTCCAAGTACATAAGACGAGATCTATACTGTAGCTGCCCCGAGCTCTTGTCAATAAATACAGTGTGTATATGATGATCACTGCTGGGCTTGGCTTTCAGTAAATATATGTTCTGGTTACTTTTTTCCTTCCTCCACATCAGACTGAAACGTTGTACAGAGAAAATTCCTGTGTACAGTAACTCTCCCAAGTTTTAAGTACAGCCAAATATCAAATTGCATCAATTTAATAATAAAAAAAAAAAACCTGCAGTGCCTATTCCTCACTCATCCTACGATCCCTTTACGCCCTGCAGACTGAGTTTGAAATTATGCAGAACTCAGCAAGAGAAGGCCATGTTTCTCATCCTGCTTCTGCCTGCTCTCTGCTCTAGTAATGCATAGGGCCACCGCAGTGCCAACATTTGTCCTCATTAGTGGTTAAATGTCAAGTTTTATTCCCATCTCCCTTATGCTTCTGAATGTAACCATTTACTGTCATTGAAGCCGAGTGTGCTGTGCTACAAGTTCATCCAGTATTTAAATGTCAGAGATCTCCTCACAGATTGCTTCTCCACACGCTGTTGGTCTCTGCCGCTCTCCGAGGTTTCCCTTGTGATAAATAGACTGTAGCTGCAAGTCAAGTAAGATGTTGTGTTCATTTGTTTGATAGCTTAGTCGCGCCCTCAAACCTAAAGGATATATCTTTATATATGAGCTATATTTTCTTGTTCTGTGGCTAAGACTAATTACTGCAGCAAATTGGCTTAGAATGACCAGACTAGTATTAACACAGTCCCTTTAGCAAACGTGTCTTTGAGGGACTTCTGAGAACGCAGATCTTAGTTTCATGCATTCTTCATATTCCAGGACATGTTTGTGGCAGAGATGGTGAAGCAAATCACTTGGGCTGCCTCCTGCAGCTAGACGTTGGCTTGACAACTTTTACAGATTATAGTAATTTGATCAGCGTCAGACTTTTTTAAAGCCGAAGTACTTCCACACAACCGATACAGCCCCTCTTTTTGTTATGAGTTTCTCTGTGACTGTGACATTTCTTCCGTCCATGAGCCAACAGGCTGTGCTCCCACACACTGGTGTGGTACAATTGCTAAACTGTCCCCCTCTCTAACAATGTCCCGCAGCATTGGAGTAAATGAAATTCATGTCATAAAAAACAAAACAAAAAAAAAAACACCTGTATTAGATATGAAACGGTATACCGCCCAGCCCAGGTTACATTAGCTTCATTAGTTCATTAAAAACATTATCTAGCTAGTTAGCTAGTCCTGGATTATGACATACTAGACATGGCAGCCATATTGACATGGAATAGTAGGTAAACAGGTGTTAAACACAGGTCAAACAGAGTCAGGGTGACGTTATTGTGTATGTTGGCTCATTGGTGAAGAGCTAGCATTAGTATCACTTGTAACACTTGTGTTTACTTACTTTCCCATCAGTAGGGCTGCTAAGAAAAAGGGTCTATAGCATCCAGGACTAACCTAGCGTAACCTGTAACCCCCAAAAATGATGTAGTATGAAATGCCTCTAGCCTTGGAAGTAATGGGTTTGGTAGCTATTGGATGTAGTAAGCTAGTTGCTGGACATGCTGTTGTTTGCAACTTATATTAACACGGCTAGACTCGTCATTCCTTCAACATTTGGCCAGTGCAGATCATGGGCTTGTTGCATATTTTCAAATGTATATTGTTTCCTAAGGTTTTTCGTGACACCTTAAGGGACCATATCTGTCATATTCCCCTAAATGTTTCTTTTCTGCCTCTCCTCCCCGTACAGAGAAGAGGAAAGCGAACATCCTGGACAACCTCAACAACACAAACGGGACCATAATCGGCGTCACTTGCTGCATCGTCCTCATCCTCCTCATCGTGTCCGTCATTGTCCAGATCAAACAGCCACGTAAAAAGTACATCCTGAGGCGTGAGGACTTTGACCCCACCATGTTCCAAGAGGTCTTCGAGCCGCCTCACTACGAGCTGTGCACTTTACGCAGTGCCACCACGGCGGCGGCGGCGGCCTCGGCGGACCTGGTCGACCTGGCGGAAGACTTCGAGAACTACCACGCCCTTCGCCGCGCCTCCTCGCGCTGCGTCCACGACCACCACTGTGGCTCGACCTCCAACCCCGGCTCGGCCCACATATCCCAGCTGTCGCTCAGTGGGCGGGGCAGCCGCGGGAACTTGAGCGCCCGCGACGCGGCGGCCGCCACCCTGCTCACGGACCTCCCGCAGCCGCCCATGGCCGTGCGGCCCTTGCTGCCCGCCACGGGAAACCGCAGGAGCATTTTGGTCATGAAGCACAGCTACTCGCAAGAGGCGGCGGACAATGGATGCGACCTGGACGACGACCTGGACGAAGTTCCCACCACCAGCCACCGGCTTTCACGCCACGAGAAGGCAGTACAGCGGTCAGTATCCATAGATTTCTGATGAGAGGAGAGCAACAACCCTAGAGTTAACTATGGGGATGTTATGGAATGTTGTGTGGGATATTCACATTATATTTTTTTTTTACCTCTTAATTTAGCTTCCTCTTCCTCTCATTATTTTCAAGATGATGATGAGCTTCTTTTTTTGCATTGATCCTTGTTCCTTCTCTTGTTTCGATCATAAAAAAAAATACTCTTTTTTTTCAAATTCTCACAAGGGCTGAATTATGATAGATAAATTAGCCCCTTCTTGCATGCTCATGCTTGAATATGTAAATCAGCCCACTGCTAGCTTTCCTCAAATGATGATTTATAGCATACATCTAAGACTGCGCTGTACATTGGGGTTTGTCAGAGCTCTTTAAGCAAATACAGACCTCATTTTAGTAGGCATTTAATTCTGTAATCAGTCTGATTTTGACTGCTAAAACAAGGGCTTTGAATCAGTGCCTGATATTCATAGAGATGAGAAACATCATTGACACAAATGCAACTTATAAAATATGCATTTGTATTATTAACTGTGAAACTGAAAGTATAGGATTTATATTCTATATAGCTCAATACTTTTTGGCATGAACAAGATTTTCTATAAAAAAAAAAAGAAAAAAAAGAAGATTATACTGTGTAATTTGCACCATGACTGCTTGGAAAAGTAACTGTGTGTGTTTACTTGTACAAACACATTATGTGAAGGTATCACACGTCACCCTGCATGCACTTTTCATGTGCTATTTCCCGAGTGTTCTTGACTGTTTATTAATTTTCTACAAGTCTGCATGCGAGGCTCTTAGAGATTAGCAAAGCACTAATGACATTTATTGCTGTTATGTAGCACATTATGCATTCTGACCTCTCTATGCAAAAAGGATTTGATATTAAATGAAAGAGGCGTGACATTTCAGGTTCTGCCTCATTGGCTCTTTGAGCAAACATGAATCAGAGTACAACACAACTAGGGTCTAAGAGACAATCTCAAGGTAAGCACCCTTATCCAACAATCAACATCTTTATATGTTGTTGTGTAGTCATCATTTGCCCAGTCAGTATATACCTTTCTGTAAGTTTTTTTTTTTTTTCCTTTTCTGTGATTTTTTGCGCGGGTTTATATTTTATTTATTTATCTATTTATTTATTTATTTATTTTATTATTATTCATTTTCACCAAGATGGTTTTCCTGCTTGCGGCCATCTTGCCTAGTGAGTTTGTTTGAAGTCTCTGTGATGCTCAAGTTTTACTGTATGTCCTATTTTCCCAAGGACATACGTCGTATTAATCAGTGGATATATTCATTGGCATGGACTTTTTTCAATCATCTTAAGTTGAAGCTGTTATCAGTTAATATGTCCTAACCTTTTCACTTTTCTCCCAGTAGGCCTACAGCAAAAAAGAAAAAAAAAACATAAATAATATAAAGACTTCCATATATAGAACAAAGACACAATCCCTGATGTTTTCATTACATAAGATTAATGGGATTTTTGCACTAACAGTACAGATAGCACACTGGGATAATCTAAATATCCTGTTAATTCATAATAAATTAGATTTCCTTCATCGATCATGCACTTAAACAGAATTCCTCTGTAGTTCTGCATGGATTTATGTCTCTTGTAGTGTTTGATTTTGTGTTTGTTTAATTGTGACACATAGTATTTACACCTGTATGTAGCATTTCATGTCTATGCTCCAGGATACATAGGATACAATACATTATATTTGCGTGCGTAACAAATTAGATGCATAAATTGGAGATTGTTCATTAAAAAGTTGAATTTAGTAGAAACTCGACGCACTTTCAGCGTTATACGTGTATATAACGGAGCAGACACGTCAAGTGCTACATATTGTTTTGTCTTTTAATGTGAGAAATGTGCTGTCCTGTTGCATATGTGCGCGTGTGTGTCTGTGTGTGTGTGTATGTGTGTGTCTGCTTATGTTCTACATTATGTTGCATTGTCTCCATCATGTAGACTTCTTGAGAATAGTGCAATCCTGGATCAGTACGAACGGGCGTCACTTGACATATGAAAAAGCGGAGTGGAGATTTACACCAGCATGATGCTGCTGCTGCTGCTGCTGCTGCTGATGATGATGATGATGATGATGATGATGATGATGATGAAGGGACACTTTGGACTAGATGAAAATACTCCAGCTGCAATGCTGGGAACCGGGGAAGGGGAGGGGCACTTTTGAAAATCAGTCAGCTCTATACTGTACGTACTGTAGTCAATCCAGATTTTTTCTGTCTCACTGGAAAGATATAAACCTTTAGATGAAAACGTCATTATCATAGCTCACTGATGACACGATTAATGTTGTCCAACATCCTCAGTTTACTTTGGAAGCATGGATTTTTCAAATCAGTAGCGTACATATTTATGATTTCAATAGCAAATTATAGATGCTTGCCGTTTGTTAAATTTAGGAAAATTCTTTTATTAGTGAAAATTTGAATTTAACTCAATCTAACGACTAACATAACCCAATTTAATAACGTTGGAAAAACCAAAGGCTATTTAATTTGAGTAAAAATACAAGGCCCAGTTGTATGGCTTATGCATGCTTCTTTTATATCCATTTAAACATTAACAAACTAACATTAAAATATTAAATCCCCCCCTTATCTACTAATACAGAAGTGTTGGGGGGGGGAGCATCTTTGAAATTAATTAATTAATTGCAATGCATGATGTTGCTTATTCATAATTCATCAATAATTCGGTACAGATCGCCGCTCAAATAAATTTCACCATTATCATTTTACCACTAAAACTAACTTTTGACAGGCGTCTTTACTTTGATAAGAAGTACTTGTGTTTTTTTTTGGCAAACATATTTACTTAAAGTCTGTTTGTCTTCTAACTATCTTCTACCGTAGAAGCTTAATATCTTTGTATTAAATCAGACTTTTCTACTAGGGCTAATTGAAAGGATGATTTTTAACGTTATTCAAATTATCTTTCAGGGCTGATTTTACTGATGCTTTGTAAAATAAATAACAATGAAGCTTCACCTCTTTTTTTTCCCCCCTTTATTTTACTGGCTTTTATCGGCGGTTCCTCTCTTCCCCGAACGTGTCATTAAACTACCAGAGCATCGCCATTGGTGTCGCACGTTCATATATATTTTTAGATGTCTGTCTGTTGTGGCCGATCTGCTTTAAAAGGAAGACCGGACCCCCAAAGTGAAAAGTGCCAGAGAGATTTGTTTCGCCGATCGGGAGAGAACACAATGAGTTCCTGGCAGATTCAAGTAATCACAGGTATCTGACAGGACGAGTTAATTCACTTTGTCCTGATGAGATTAACCCCTGTGCTCCTGCAGAAGGGGAAAGAATTAGCCTCATGCTTTAATAACACTCGCTGGTGCGAGGCTGTTTTTTGGAGAGAGAAGAGTAGATCAGCTGTGAGCACAATGACAAACACTTCATATATAACTGAAATAGTTGATATTTCTTCCTGCTGTGTCAATTTCAACGTACCTGTCATCTATGTGTGCATATATTTTTTCTGTATCCGATGCCATATCTGTATCATTTACACCCATGCTCTCTCCACTAGTCCCGCCTCATTCACACAATCACCTTCCTGCAGATTTTGAATAAATATCCTTCTTTTCTATAGACGCATTGTGCTGACGTCTGTGAGTTGTCTCTGTTTTTCAATCGTGTCAACACATAGGAATAAAAAAAAAAAAAATGGCCGAAACAACACACACATGCACAGTCTTTCACTCTGTTTTGTTGTCGTTTTGTTTTTTCCCCCCTTTCTCTCTCACAAACTCATCTGGCAGTAAATAGATGGAGGCAGACACCTCAGTAATTAAGTAAGTCTCGACTAATTCGATCACAAAGCAGCCAAGAGGCAGCAGATGAGAAAAGTGCAGAACGGACTTTAAAGTAATAGTGTTTTCATTTCTCTGCAGATACTTCAGACAGATGCATCATTCCTCTGCATCTTGCCAAGTTTGACAGCATTCGGAGCTAAGGTTTCTCTCCCTTGTGCATCTTGAGTGAACTGTTGCTCTCAGCGACTTGACCAATGTAGAGTGTTGTGATGAGAAGATATTTTCTTTTTTAAAAAAAAAAAAAAAAAAATGGTTTGTGGTGTATGCATCAAGTTTTTTTTTGAGGCGCAGAGGTGCGTTTTCTCCAACGTGTGCTCCACACCTGGCGAGGATTGACGAGCCATGGAACATTTCAGATATGGGACTGAACCGTTGTTTTATTTTGGAAAAACTAGAATACCTTTAATGTAAAGTTGTTCATGAAGAAAACAAAACAAAAAGAAAGAAACAGAATCAGGTTTTTTTAAATAATTTTCATGTAACCACAAAGAAATGAAATTCCATATTTCAGCTGCTGAATTCACCTTATATTTCTTTCCTTTTTTTCCTTTTAGTGATGTATTTACAGTAGATTATCAGGTTGTTTTTTATATCTAAACGATTTCTGAAAGGCCTGTTGACATGACAACATAACAGGATATATGAGAATAAAATGACATTCAAGTTCATTCTACTGACCCATCGACTAATCTTTATTTAAACTCCAGAGATGTCTGAGCCTTATTATTTATCGGTTTATATGTCTTATTTCTTGTCAGATCTCATTGCATTGTCTTTTTTTTTAAGTCATTTGCATATAACACATTAAGAAAATGCTGGACAGAATGTTTTCAATAAACTAATGTTTATGGATGTGGTTGTGATGTTTTATTTTGTAAGTGGCAGATTTTCTATCCTCTTTTATTCAGAGCATTAAGCAACATAGGGGGAGATTTTCATAACGATGGGTATTTTTCACTACCTGCTGATTCCTAGTTTACTAGTTTATCAAATGTAGTTTTTCCCCCCACCAGTATTCCTGTGAGGAGAAGCCTTCTTTAACCCTTTGTGTTAGAAAATAAAACCTATGGTAAATTTAACTGAATAGTAAGACAAACCATTTGTTAAATATTCTGAATATTCTGAATCAAACCTTAATTAGAATAACTGGTAACACCTGTGTTTACCTGTTAATATAGCTGCTGTGAAAAAAGCCAATATTATATATAATTTTGATTTCCATGTCCATTTGCTTTTCATTGTTAACAGTTGGATGTATAACGTTTGTGTTTTTTAAAATGTAAAGCTTTTATATAGTTTAACCCTTTTAATGTCACTAACAACCAATATGAATTACAAAAAAGGTATAAGTGGTAAAATGGAGAGCCGTTTGGGAGCCGAAAGAGTCGGCTCTTCTTAATGAGCTGAGCCAAATGATCCGGCTCACTAAAAAGAGACGAAATCCCCATCACTACTGTGAAAACGTGTCGACCGTTCAGGCAGCTTTTGAGCAGATAAACTCCATATCCCATGATTCCCGCGGGTTGCGCGTGACGACACAAGCATGCGCCTCGTGAACTACACATAGCAGTGTCGTTTGACGCTCATGTAGTTACAGTTATAGTTGTGAGTTAACTTATTTTCGCACTATTATAACATAACTAACGGCGGTAGTTTCCGCGGCCGTTATAGCGCTCGTTCGGCTTTGCTAGCTGGCTGTGAAACTCACCGTTAGCCGACATTAAGCTAACCTAACTCACAGAGGACACATCATGGCTTATACGCAGATATTAAAAGCTTTACAGCGGAATCTTCAACAGGCACACACATGCAAACTCACACAGGTCAGCGTGCTCGTCCACACACACAGCAGGACGGCGTCCACGGTGTCCAGGCGGACCTTTCACGGAGGCGTCGAGGCTCCTTCGTCGGTTCTGCCGCCGCTGAGCTGCTCCTTCCAGGCACAGACGCGGAGGAGCTTTTCCCTGAGCTTCACGTGCAGGAATAAAAGCAGCCCCGAGGAGAGAGACGGCGGAAATCACAAATCAGTTTCTAGATATCAGACTGGGAGCCCGAAGCCTTCAGCTGCACAGAAAGGTAATGATCAGCAACAGTAATGATGTAGCTACTGCTCCTAGATTAATATGGTTATAACACTTAGCAATGGAGGAAGAAATAGATGGAGTAAAAATCTATTTAAATGCAAAGTCCTGCATATAAAGCCTACTTAAGTAAAAGTACATAAATACAGATGCTATTCATATCTGAAACTTGTATATTGTATTGCATTTATTTCACACAGACTGACATGTTTCAGGTGTTGTGGTTTAAATATTGATGATTACAAATGATAATATAATAATATAATAATGAAAGACTCAGGCCTAGTCCACACAAACAAAACTTTTTTTTATTTTAGGATCTGTCTTGGAAGTAATATTAAAATTTTCTGAGTTACTGAATTTGGGATTTTTATGAGTTGTCAATTCTAATTATCAATTAAAAGAACATTATTAACATTAAACATTTGAAATATATTGGTCCGTGTGTAAATAATGAATATAATGTAGAACTTTTTGAATGGATTTACTTGAATAAATCAACTTTTTCCATGATATAATTACTTGAACAGCACTTTTTTCCACCTGAAATTTGAATATGTCTGAAAATAGACATTAACATGAATATCAGTACATTACACTATATGCTGCACTAAATGTTACTATAGGCCTAGTTTAATATATGCAGCAGGGCCCCTGCTCTGTCTCTCTATCATCAACCTCCTGGGCCTGAATCATGTGGAAAACTCCTGTTCTAACTGATATATTATTATAAATGACATCACTGGTACTGTGAAGCATCAGTGTGTAAGGGTGGTGCAGGCAGGGTTTGGTGCCATTTTACTGTCCTGGCTGCACTTTAATGAAGTGGTTCCCAACCTAGGGGTTGGTCCCCTTCAAAGGGTCACCAGACAAATCTGAGGGGTCTTGAGATTCATGAGAGAGGAAAGCAGAAAACAATTTAATTCTGATTCACAAATGTGTTTTCACTGTGTGGACTTTTTTTTGTGAAATAATGGCTCATCTGAACCAAAATTGCTGTTTGGTTCAGTGTTTTGTCTTTTAAAAGTCTGTATATATCATGACAAATGTGACATATGTCACAAGTGACATATTATTCGTTCTTGTCTTCCAGTGAAAGAAGCTGGCCGAGACTTCACCTACCTGATAGTTGTACTCATCGGGCTTGGAGTGACAGGTGAATACAAGAGAGTGCAAATGTATTGCTTTTCATTTCAACTAAAGCTCTTGTTCACTTACGTGTATGCATCCTAACTTGTTTCGGTCCTGTGTGTGTTTCAGGCGGTCTGTTATACGTGGTCTTCCAGGAGCTGTTTTCCACCTCGAGTCCAAATAAGATCTATGGGAAAGCTTTCCACAAAGTCAAGTTGGACCCAGAGGTAAAAACGGGAATGTGGTCCGTTAATCCCAAACATTATCTCCCTCCAACACAGTTCAACAACGTCAAGATAACCGGCCTCCCAGCAGTAATGACTACACACATTCCTGTGTTGTACATGGATCTAATCTGACAATTCCTAAAGTGAATATGTTTTATTTTTTGCATTGAAAATGTAGATTATCGGAGCCTTTGGTGAACCAATCAAGTGTTATGGTGAGACAACCCGTCGAGGAAGGAGGCAGCAAGTCAGGTTTGAGTTTTGTTAAAAAGAGAAAACAAGCTGCTTAAAATTAGTTCATGAGGGTAAATTACTAAGATGCACATTTCTGTTAATAATAACAAAAAGACAAAAAATCTAAGTATGTGTGTGTTTTTTCTACTTAGTCATATGGAGTACCTGAAGGATGGACTGAAGCACATGAGACTGAAGTTTTATATCGAAGGCTCAGAGCCTGGCGTCAAGGGAACTGTACATTCAGAGTCAAAGGAGGTTGGTATTTCTCCAATTGATTTATTCAATGACAAATTTATTAATAGATGTATCATGCAAAAGTCAAAGAAAGTTGTCATTCCCAATGTTTTTTGTTTGTTTCTCTATAGTAAGACGCTGTTTTATCATAGAAATATCTAATTACTTATTTTACAGAATCCTGAAACGGGAAAATACGAGTTCCGGTACATATTTGTGGAAATAGAAACCTATCCAAGACGGACCATCATTGTGGAAGATAACCGATAAGAAAGATGATACACGTAGTATTTGATTGACAAAATGTTGGTAATGTGAAGAATATGACAGTTTGTGTTCTTTCAGAAAAAGACGAGGATGTGAATGTATGTTTTTAATTTAAAAGCTGTAATGTAAATATCAACAGATATGGCTACTGACCATTTGATGAAGAGCTTTGCAAAGTCTCCATTGCAATTTGACCATTTTATAAATCACACAAATGCTGCTACAAATGTTTTCAATGGCAGGGGCAAACACACATATTGAGCATGGTATTATGTTTTTTTTGGTTTCTAAAAGATTAACAAAACTTTAAAGCAACTAATCAAACTTTCTTACTAGGTATTTAATATAATTTTAAAATTGTAATAAATACACAAATACAAACTGTCTCTATTATATACACAGCAATATAATATCCAACAAGAATATATATTTTTTTTCTGAAAATATTGGATTGAACATGGATTGATCCGTCATCTTTTTGGAACTGTTAGTTTGATTTGGGTAAATTTATCTATTTATAAATCGAATTTATTTGGTTCTCTTTGGTTCGTTGCGTTATACAACAATGGCCACTAGATGGCGGCAAATCATCAAGGGACGTGGGAACAACCAGCCTTTTATTGAATGGTGATTTCTCATTCATTTATATGAAAATACTATGATTGTCAACAGTATTTGCATTTGCTTTTTTTTTTTTTTTGAAGGGATTACAGGGGGACATACTCAACATATAACGGATAAACAATGAGTTTAGTTATAATATATAATAATTTCACCCTAACAGTATTTCATTAAAATCACAGCTGTATGACTTTTTTTTGATGGAGTAATTTCTTTAAATATGTTCTTACTTTGTTAATTGTACCCTTTTGTTCAACGAGCCTATGCTACCTTCCATGACCCTCGGAAATATTGACATTGTGGTGAAACGCCCCCAAAGTCACCTCGGAAATAAATTATTTTCTGTGGTGCATGTCTGTGAGTAAGTGATAAAGCTAAATGTTATTTACTGAATTGAGTTAAACATTTTTTGGCGCGATATAAAAAATAAATAAACGAACAGACTTGGAATTAGCCCTTTTCTTCTTTACCTTACATTTACGCCATTAAAAAGGTAGCTCTTTGATTCTTGGTCTTAAAAGCAACGTTCCAGTCAACAAGCAAGAGGCATTCCGAGATAATGTCTGACAGTAAAAGCAGCATTTGAGCAGAGAATATAAACTCCTAAATTTGAGTTGTTACATCTGTGTGGTGGTGAGAGGCGGCATCTTACGGGAAACGCAGAAGGCAACATAAACACCGCCCACTGTGAAATCCGAGGCAGCTGTGAACGCACACAGTGATGTGCTAGGTAGCCAGTTGATGCTAGCTAAAACTCAGGACTAGTTTAGTTCTTCTATGCTAAGTTCACGAATAATCGGCTGAGGAGGTAGCAGGAGTCCTCGTGTGTACCGAGAAGGCATGGTAGTAAAACAGGTCAATTTCAGCTGTTTTCTTCCGGCGGCGTGGGTGAACAGAAGCAGCTGTTGTTATTATTGTGGCCTGCTAAACGTTAGCCTAGCTAAGCTAGCCTGTTAGCCTCAGCTGGTTCCTGGAGCTCCACTCGCTTCACATCCCCGAGACGACAAGGGAAATGGCACACCTCTTCAGCTAACCCACAAGGCCAAGTTGTCGCTATAAAGTAAGCACATTATCCTCTTCTTGTGTTTTGCCTACAGCAAAGTTTGGCTGCTTAGCTTCACGTAGCGGAGGAGCTGTGGTGCTTAACATCTGTTTTAAGTTAATGAAAGTAAATGGACATTTAACTTAATATAGTCAAGAACGGGCATGAGCTTCTGGGTCCGTATAAGGGACTTATACGATTAACTGATTAAATACGGCAAGGTTACCGACTTAGACGTTTAGATTTATAACACTGTCTAAATTCAGTGTACATGATGTGTTTTTGGCAGGGATCAGCCAAGTTGTTCATCAGCTATGAAAGCCTCTAGTCAGTGATCGACATCTCACAAACAATGGAGCTGTACTGGTACATGTGAGTATGACTTGTGTAATTAGATATGTATATAATTTGACACAATTCATATTGAGGTCCCTGTAATAAACAGTAAATATGTAATAAGGCTTTACTGATATATTATAATGGGCTAATAAGACAAAGTTATATGATTGTTAATAACGTTATAAATGTCTTTTAGATTATGAAACCTATTAAAAAACAGTTTGAAGTTGACAAAGCCTTCTTAAGGATAATAAACCCTTAACAATCAGATCTGGCTGTTAATAAGTGTGTAATAAACTGATAAGTGCAAAATAGAATGTTTCAATATTTAAAAAAAGCTTAGTAATATTGACCAAATTTAAATAACGTTCTAAGAACTATGTTTATAATGCTATTATTAACACTTCTATAGTCCTATTAATGTTAAACATTTTATATAAACTGTTTTTTCATCATGATTTTAGAAACAAACCTTTGACCGCCCACACATTTCCACTGAATTTGCCTTTTGTTCTTGCTTTGTAGAGTTGTCATTATATTCATCATCATCAAGATATTCTTTTATGTTTGCTGGTATCGGTCAAGACAGAGGCAACTGGCAGCGTACCTGAGCAACCCACGCAATGCTCAGATAGTCATTGTCGGAGGAAGGGCCTACCTGCATCAGATGTGTGAGAGACAAAGTGTAAGTGTAAACCTCACGTTCTCCATTTGCAAAAAAAAAAAAAATAATAATCTACAGTAGCTGTCAACTGCATAAGTGGTTTTTGCGCCTCCGGGGTATTTTCTTTTCTTTTTATTACAGCTGAGGCCAAGTATACGTGGATTTAAGTGTTTGGTAATTAAGAGAATAGCTTAATGTTTGCTGAGAGGCTTGAGTACGGCACGGCGAGTACACAAAAAAAAGCCAAATAAGGTCACTGACGTGTTACATTTTTTGCAGAGGAGTTGTTTGCTCTCCGGAGAGGGATGCGGTTTTCACTCAGTCACTCTCACTTTTAATAGAATGACAGGCTACATTTCACTTTTTTCTGTGGCGTGCTGTTTACTGTTTGCTCACATGCTTCTTGTTTGTATGTACTCGTACGCTTAAATCCTCCCTGTAAAGTGGGTCCGACCTCGGCGAATCCAGAGGCTCTGTCGAGGCAGGATTCAGCTTTGACAGTTGTTCAGAGGCCGAACGAGCGTGTGAGAGTATTTTTTTAAAGCAAGTTTGTCAAATTTCACTGATGGGTGTGAAATCCTTTTGTGCAAATATCACCAGTAAAGCCACTGACAGCAAAAGCGAAAGCGTGACATGCCGCTTAAAGGCTTCCTCATTTCTCTATGACTAATATAATGTTTTAACATCATTTTCCTTAAATCCTAATAGAGCAATCTCTATCACATGTAAACTGGAACAAGTGATGGCCTGTACTTGCCCAGCTCCATTAGTCTATGTGGGATGTTGGACTGCTCTTTAATTCCATTACTGATATGGAATTTATGATTTCTTTAAAGTTTGTTAAAGAGCGAAGGCTTCTTTTATCGCTGCCCTTAAGCGGCCTGTGAACGCACCTTCATTTGTGTTGATGTTTTTCGGTGATTCGCCAAGAACAGTCATGCCTTTTCTTCGACGTCCGTTTGTGTGGAGTTCTTTCTGCGGGCTTCACCGCAGGTTTATACCGTCATCATGTTTGCGCTTCCCTCAGGGCTTTTATGCTCTACTGCCTTTCTAAAACACCTGGAAGCAATCTCTGTGATTCAGAAGCCGCCCCCCAAAATATGCTCCGTGAATCTCATAAAACAGATTTTTGGCCATTCTTCACGCTCGTTTTTAACTACAGCCCGTTTCTCAGGAAAAGATGCTTTATGGATGAAAAGGCTTGAACACATTTTTTTTTCTAAGAAATCACCCGTTTTAGTGGAAATCGTCAACAAAAAGTCAACTTCCTGTTAATCTTGACACTGCCCCAGCTTTTGCATTCTTTACCAATGTATTGGTTTCATCCAAGAGGCCCGATGTGATATTTTTAGCATTGTTTAGAATATTTGTCCAACAGGAAATGCCCCTCTTTCAAAAAAAAAAAAGAAATTGCATAAATGACGCAGTTGAGACTGAGGTGCCAGGGTTCTTGGCCTTGGTTTACTCTGACCACTTCTAACATCCTGTGTGTTATCTGAAATGTTTGTTATTTGAGAGAAAGTCCAGCCCAGCTTCATTTTGCCAGTTGTCTTTTTTTTTTTTTTTAATCAGACCTTTCTTGTTTTGTTCATATGCCGATCCCAGACCGTAAGCCCTTACTGCGCTCTTTATTTCTTCCTCCAACCGTTACACATATTCTTGTCCTGCAACTGTCCTTGCTCCCACCTTTTCTGCATCCCTGTCCCCCCCCCTCCACTCTTCTTACCTCTCTTCTTACCCTTGTTCCGTCGACCGTCACTGGTGTATAATGTTCCCTGTTTAGATTTTAATGGAATGTGCTGCAGGGAGGCCCCATGGTCATCCATAACCCGGCACCCTGAAAGTTTTCTGGAGAAACGCCAGGATGACTCGAGTACTGAACTTAAATAAATCAAACATAGCGGGGGGGGGGGGGGGGTGAAACAGTCTTGATGTACTATCACTCACTAAGCCTCTCAGACAATCTTATTCACGGTTACCTGAAAAGACAAATTGTCCCCCGAGGAGCAATAAGGAAAAACTTTTGATTCATGCAGGGAGAGAGAGACGAAAGATTAATAGTTCATAGATAATTAGGTTTGTCTAATATAATAATGGTTATTGTTTTTTTTTTTGTTGTTTTTTTTAAGAAGCAGTTCGATCTGTCATAATCGTGTAACGATAATTATATAACTTTAACGACCACCGGCTCGGTGCAGTAAATAGATTGGGTCGGCGAGCAGCGTCTCTCCTCGTCCTTCCACATCACGCCCACCACAGGATGCTGATTTTGAGCTAATTAAGTTGTCAGGCTGCAAGGTCATCAGTCCGTCATCACCGACTTCCTACTCGATATCTCCAATGCGCCTTTTTCCTGTTGCCGAAGCAATTAGTGAGCAGTGAATTTAAGGATTTTTTTTTTTTTTTTTTTAGAAGAGGGAGGTGGGATCAGCTTGTGTTTATAGCAACCAAAACATTAGATATATTCAGGTGATTAAATGCCCTTGTTTATGAGTGATATTAGTCATACAGGCTGTATCTTTTTCCCCCATCTTTCTATTTAATAGAAGAGACTGAAATTAGAAAATCCTATTAATGCCGCAAGCGTTAAAGTGAGCAGCTGCCTACGTGCGTGATTCACAGGCTCGTGCCTCCACCCCGAGTTTCGCGTAAATGACTCCATGTGGGGCTTGTCCCGAGTTCATCAGGTTTGGGGTGAAAACGTCGACTGGTCAGTCCCATGTCGGAAAACAAACGGGGCAGCCCTCACCACAACACATTCCTCTCCGGGAATATCGCCTCGCTGTTTGTTTAGCGATGCACTCCGGCGCGTTTGCACGTATTTGTTGATCGAGGCCTGAAGCAGAGAGCTGGAAGGGAAGGCCCATCGAAATTCAATATTATCATAAGCAGCAGCGATGTCGTCCCCAGAGATGTGTGCAGTAAAACCAGCCCAGTCAGTATCCTAATACTGTTAGCAGTGTTAACATTTATTGAGCTGGCTTTACATGATTTATAACTGTCACATCCACCTTTTTTTTTTTTTTGCAACAAGTGTAGACTACCATTCAAAGGTTTGGGGTCACTTAAATTTCCTTATTTTTAAAAGAAAAGCACTGTTTTTTTCAATGAAGATAACTTTTAACTAATCATAAATACACTCTATACATTGCGAATGTGCTAAATGACTATTCTAGCTTCAAATGTATTTTTCTAGTGCAAAATCTACATAGGTGTATAGAGGCCCCATATCCAGCAACTATCAGTCCAGTGTTGTAATGGTACAATGTGTTTGCTCATTGCATCAGAAGGTTAATGGATGATTAGAAAACCCTTGATGCTATCATGTTAGAACAGCTGAAAACTGACCTTCTTTTGACAAAAGCAAAAGGAAAATATTATTTCAAATACAAATCATTATCCGCGGTGGTGACCCCAAACTTATGAATGGTAATGTACATGTACGTGTGTTTGAGTATACTTCTGCTTTTATTTTGTGTATTAATGCCCATATCTGTGTGTTTGGATTGCAGCAAACGTCTGTCTGGCCGAGTTGGTACGGCGTCCAGGACGACCTCTCCATAGAGGAGCCCTCCACAGCGCTGCCACCCGCCGCGTCCTTCACCAACCTGGACATGCCGCCTCCATACGAGGCGGTCTCTGGAGGTTAGCGATCTCACAGAATTTTCACCCAGCGGTATACGACGGTTCCACTTCTTCATTCACAACTTCCCCACAGCCTCTCGGCCGCAACATACTCACATATTGCGAATCGCTCTTGTGGTCGACAGCTTCCAGCAAAGTGTGAATAAAATTCGGCCTGACTCACTCTTCCGCACACAGGAGTCCATCACGAGCTGGCATACACTTGACTAACCCCTCATAACAAAATGCAGCTTCCACAACACTGCCAGTCTGGTGCTTGATTTATAGGAGTCCCAACCACGCCAGGGTTAGCTAAAATATTTCACTAGTCTACAGTAAGGCTGTAAACTCGCCTTGACTGTGTGCAAACACAGTTGTCCATTTGCTGTATAAAGCGAAAATAACTTAATTGCAATGACACAAACTGATGTTGATATATGTCAGTAAAAGTGTAGCATTCACTACTTCCTTCTTTTTAGCTGTGCAGGCAGAAGCAAAGCTAGAAGGGGGAAGTGTAGTGGAAATCTTTTAACTAAGAAAAGCCCCCCAGCAGACTACTGGTACTTTGGGAGCTGTCACATTTTTGCCTACTTTTGTTAGTTTTTCCAAGTTTCCCCTATAGCATCCTATCCATTTTTATAATTGTGTTTCTATTCATACTCGCTGCTTTTTCACAGTAATATTTAAATAAGAACTTAGGCATAGTGCTCACAATTCACTCGCACTGCTGTGTTTCTTACATGACTGACTATGCATCTGTGTTTCTCAACATTGTGAGTTTGTGAAAGAGTTTGTCTTACAGGGTACGAGCTAGCGGAGGCCAGTCACTGAATCTTTCAATCTGAGTTTCCTCTTTTGCGTATCGTATCACATTTGATCTGAAGTGCTTGTTCAGTCAGGCGGGATGCCGTTAAAATGGTGACATTTCACCAATAATTGTATTATACTGCGGTATAATACAGCTGCAATTTTGCCTTCACATCATACCTTTTTTTTTTTCATTGTGTGCAAGTGTTTTTCTGGCTTTTGAGTTTCAGTAAGCACTTTACATGTAGTTCACTTGAGTGGGACCCACTGTATGTCTTTGTTTAATATAAGAGACGCCTCTTAAAACTGTATTTTAAACAGTTTTTGACTCATCTTACTAATCATGATTTGTCCCTGACCCATGAACCTCCAACATTATGGAAGTGAAGAATAGAAAAAATAATTCATATTTCCTCTTTTAAAAACTATATTGAAGTATTTTTTTTCTTGTTTTGCTGCTTGCATACATCTATATATTCTCTTTTTTCTTTCAGAGGACGATCTGAAGCCCCCTCCCTACAGCGAGTGCGCCCAGGGCGACGAGGCCGACGCCCCTCGCCCTTCATTTCCCGCTCCCCTCATTTCTGACGGAGGAGACTCGATTAACGCCAACGAGGCCCCGCCCCCGTACACGCCGTCTCCCTCCACACAGGCCAGTCCACAAGAAGGCCCCGCGAGCCACAGCGAGTCGCAGTCAGACAGCAGGCCCACCTAATCAATCCCTGATGCCAATTTGCCTTTTTTCCATGCACTGCCTTCCTACATTCAACCTCAGTGATCGTTGCCAGCCTAACTCTTATCACATGAGAGCAGATGTTTATTTTGATGCGAGCGTGTATGTGTGTGTATGTGTGTATGCGTGCGTTTTCAGTGGGTTTTTAGAACTGAGTTGTTTTTTCTACTTTGTATTGTTTAAAACATGGTCATCTAATGAGTTTGGCAATAACAGATGACACCCGCAAGCCTGTGTGCCTCAGCCAGGACCGCAGAACCCCGCCCCCCCCTTCACCAAAACCACCGCCACCACCCCACACTCCAGATAGGATGAGCGTCCCACCCCTGACCTCTAAGCTGAAAGTGAGATAGAGATAAGCAGAAAGGCAGATCCTCTAAGTCTGTGCGGTTTTATTACACCCCCCCACCCCCCGCTGTACGTCCTTCCATCCACAGATCCTAACAATGGTTGGGAAATGAGTAATGTTTGTTTTTGTTTTTTTTAGTTCCTGTGACCAAAATGCAAAGTATGCGGGGACATCACTTTGTCACTGTGGATTCTTTGTAATTCAGTCTATAGACATTGTTATGAACACAGTAACCTCGACAGCAGTGACTGATAGGAAAATCACAGAGTAGACAAGTCTAATTATATGTCAGAGCACCTCGCTGCGTAGAAGTGCATAACTGCATATTCAATAAATTATAAGTGTTTCTTCAAACAGTTATTACTCAATACAGCACGTGTTATGTGAAAACAAAGTATTTGATGAAGAATGTGCTAATTGTCTTAAGTAACGACCTCATTAGCGTAACTACTTGCTTTTCATATATTGTGGTGATTATACTGGGACATTAGGCAGTTCAAGTGCCTATTAGATCTGTGAATGGAAGCGACTGTGGACAGAAGGAAGAGGGGAACAAGTGGATTTCGTAGAGGTTGTTCTCTGATTACCACCTTTACTGCTGGACTCTGTCGCTGTTCTACATTAGTAGCTATTTGCCAGATTGCAAGGTCCTGTGCTAACATGAATGTGGTGGTGGTGGTGGTGGGGGGGGGGGGGGGGTATAAAATTGGACAAAGGCCTTCAGAAGTTTGGGGGAAATTGTTCCGTCCTTGAACACACATGACAAACCGTTTGACGTCGTCGTGGACCCAGCTGTAAGATAATCAGGTAGTTGATGTTTTAATTTGTAATGTTGAGCTAAAAGCCCCAATGAAATCGCGGATCTTAGAATATAAAATGCGGAAGAATCGTGGGGTAAAAACAGTTACAGCTGAGGCCCAAAACAAGTTTTGGAGCTAAAGGCTGCGATTTATGCAGTTTCTAAGAGTTACTTGTCAAATCTCAGTTTATTTTTCTGCCTTTCATCACAATTATTGCCAAATGAAGACTAACTAAAACACATTTTAACAACAGCTTCAGTTCCTTGTAAGCTTCATGTTTATCTGCCACACACTGGTAGACCTAAAGTCACCTTTTGTTGTATTTTCCGGTGTAGTATTGCTTTGGGAAAGGTTATTACTCGGCCGTTTGCTTTTTTTGTCACTGCGTTTCAGATAATCCGAAAATAGCACTGTAAGGAGATGCTCCCAAACGATCCACCTTCCATGTTTGTTTCAGCAACAATATAATCTGTGTACAGTTTCTGAACACGTGAAGAAGACGAAAAAAGAGAGGGGGGGAAAAAAACAAAACGAATGCTGTATAAATGTATTTTAGGCCTTTTGGGGAAATGTCATGTGTTTTTTCTGATAATCCTTTGTATTGTGATGACAAATCGTGGAGCGTCTGACACTGATGCCTTTTAAAAAATCCTTCCTGTCGTTTTTCAGTCTGAATGATGCAACCAAGAAGACTGCAAGGTACAAATGTAGCTTTGAACTCCAGTTGACATCACTTAACATAGCAGCAGCATGATGATTGACTCCCTAAACCAAGTGTCATTGGCTTCTGCTGTAATGTACGTCCTGTTTGTTAACTTCAAGGTCATTCCCACGGTGGTTGACATATCAGATCTCCAGTTAGTAGCGTTGTGACTTATGGGGATTTACGTTTTGTTTTTTTCTTATTTTGGGGGGGAAATCCGTCTTCTGTATTAAACTGTTCACAATCTTGCAAGTGTTATTTCTTTTTTTTTTTTTTTTTTTTTTACCTTGCCCTGTGTATGAAGTGTCTTCTGAACAGCACTTTAGAGAAACTGTAGTTGGCGAGTAGGCGAAGTATTAAATCAAGGTGACATATTGCTTTACACAAATCATTGCTATAATATGGTTATATAAATCTTATTTACAGTGGTGGAAGTTTTCAGGGCTGAGTATTCACAGCAAAATATCCTTAAAAGTATCTAAAGTAAAATCAGTTTATCTCTTTGAATGTTGTATGCTCTGGAGTGCAAGTAAGTACTTCCACCTTCCTCTTATCCTACGAAACCCAAAGTTCAGAAAATGTGTGTACGGCGGTCAATGGAGAGTTTGATTTGTGCCATGGATCACACACATGAGGTTTGTCTATTTAAAGGCTCCATTTACAAGGTAAAAAGTCACACTTTATCATAAAACTGGTAAATAAAAAGACTCGAGTTGCATGTGTGATGTCACTACCGTCAGGGAAGGATTTAAAGAGACGTTTTTGAAAAGTCACGTATCCTCATGATTCATAGGGGCAATCCTGGTCCTGTAGGGCCGGTGTGGGTGCAGGTTTTTGTTCCAACCAACCAGTAACACACCTGATTCTACTAATGAATGTCCTTAGCAAGGGCTCTAGTGGTTGATTAGTAGAATCAGGTGTTTAACTGCTTGGTTGGAACAAAAACCTGCACCCACACCGGCTCTCCAGGACCAGGACTGCCCACCCCTGCAATAGGTGTTTGTTGATACAATGTGTTTCCAGACCAGTGGAGCTGCTAGCTTATGGAGCTTTTCACCACGCTATGAAATAAAGGAACGCCACAAACATTTACCTCACGGTAATGTTACAATTATTGTTTCATAGTGTGATGAATGTCCAGGTCACAACTCGTCCGCAACAGCGTTTGATAATTGCTGGGTTGTGTATTTGCTTGTTTGAAAACCAAAAAATACCATTAGCTGAATAGTAGTAGCTGAGCAGCTCATAGCTCTGCTCCGCTGGTCTGGAAACAACTTGTATCGACAAAAAAAAGGTAAACCACCTATTGCTATGACTATGGGAATCATTACAATGCCCTAAGTTTAAAAAAAAATGTTGAACTGTACCTTTAAGAGGAGTTTCTGCACATCTGAGCCTTCTGCACAATGGCGCCGCACGCTGGCGCAAACCTTAGCTACCTGTGCCAGGTGTTTTGAAGACCGAATTATGGCCACCAATTAGGTAATTAAATTCTTTTTCTCCTCCTGTTTCTCGGTGTCACTGGACCTGCTGCTCTCTGTCAATTTAGGCTACTGCAGTAAATCGTTTAGTCATTCCAAAGAAGTTCTGACCGACATAAATAAACGTCTAAAAGTAAGTGACATAAAAGAAACGACAGTTGTGGAAAATGGACACCATTAGCAAGTGTAGCTAATGTAGATACACTCACATCAAAACGATAGTTTCTTAACTAAATAAACTCCTCAGGGCCACTTTATTGTGTTTACAGCGTTTTAATACTGCTGCTGTTCTAGTAAGTAGTGAAATGAAATATCAGTAAAAAGCGATAAAATGTGAAGCTACATATCTGCTAAAACTAGCATTTTTCTTTTCTTTCTTTCATCTCTTCCTTTTCTTTTTATTCCCATTTTTCTCTTTCATTATTTCTTTCCATCCATAAATAAAACATTGACTATTTAAGTACAGCCATATTTATAAAATAAATAAACACATACGTATAATAAATTATTTTATTTAATATCCCATTAACATATTAATTTCCTAGTATTTGTGCATAATTTTCAATTTGCACATGAATTCAGATATTTTAATTTTTCCATTTTATACACTGAGATGGAAATGCAGAAAACAATAAATGGGGGGGCTGAATATGTAAATAAATTATAATTATAATACATAAAAAAATAATAAATAAAATGAGTAAATGTGGTATTTCTGTGCAGAATGAAAACCTACAAAAATAAATGAATTTAATTAATTAAATGGAAAATTAAATTAGTAAATTGCATTTACTCTCATATTATGAACTGACTCATTCATTTATTTATTTTTGTTCCGGCAGTTTAATTCCTCCATAATTTCCACCATGTGTCTTTGCACTTTCTGTTATAAAACATTTAAAGCAAAAATCTAAGATATCAGATGGCCTAGTTTTTGTGAGTTTAAGGGTTCTTGACAAGAAAAAGTTTGAGAACCACTGACTTGCAGCAATCTGTACTTAAGTAAAAGTCAAATTAAAGTACAACTTCACCAAAAAGCTATGCAATAGCAGCAAAGAGATTGAATGTAACTGTTTAACACCCGTGGAAGTCTTAATATCTTAATTCCAACATATTCAGGCGGTAAAGTATTTGAGCACTAGAGAGCAGTGTTGCACCATTGAAGATTTCAGCCACATGTTTTTTGAACAGCCTGCACCTGTTGCTGAGCAGGACGTGCTGAGTGCCAAATAAGAAGTGCTGCTGGTCGAATCCGTCTCAATAGAGGCTGATGTTTTTGATTACATATTCCATGTGAAAGCTAAAGAAAATGTCATTGACTTTTGTACCCGAGTGTTGTACTTTTGAGATGGAAAAAATAATTGGACTCCGAATCAAGATCAATTGAACAACCCTGAAATGTGGAATGTACAGCAGTCTCCATACCCAAGGACATTCATTTTTCATATCATAGCTTCTCAGCCGCTGCATCACTAAGCTGCATACAAATAAGCTTAGGTTGGAAAATTCACCATCGATTATATACCTCTTTGGTGAGCAAAAGATTATGTGTGAGACGCCATTCTGATGCAGATGGAGAGAAACACATGCAGAAAAATCTTTACACAATTATTGACAAACCTGGATTAAATGCATACTGATGATACCTGTTGATGGAACAAGCTACTGTATGACATCACAAAGTCAGTGGATTACAAATGGGATGTGAAATAGCAGCGTTTCTAAGTCCATGCTGTGTGTATTTCTCTGTTTGTGTGTGCGTTTGATGCATGGAAGCATTTTTATGTAACCTCTACACCCTATCTAAGTGAGCAAAACTAAAAAAAAAAAAAAAATGAAAGTGGTTATTTGCATGTTGTTGGGCCTTTAATCGAATAAAAGCAGTCATACATATTAGTTAGAGCAGCGCGCTGCACTGATTCTGCATTAAATTATTGATGGCTGCAAGGGAAATATTAGCATTTTGGGAAACAGGCAGCAATCCATCTTATAAACCTCTTTACTAATTACTACATTTTGGTATAAACATCTATATAATGGGGGGAAAAAAAGCACTGTCAGGCTCCTCAAGGACATTCATTGAACTCCTGTCAGTGATTATTGAGGGCTTCAAGGATGTTTGTGAAACTGAACAGGAGGTTCAATTACAGTGTGTTGTCCGTCAAAGATGTACTGTATCAAACCTGCAGGTCTGGCGCATAGGCGCTGTACCTATCAAATAATAAGTACTTTGAGGGTGGTATGCAGCAGCCACACCTTTTGAATTCAGCAGAAATGCACATTCCAGACAAGGGTCAGGATGGATAAGGTGTCAAAAACATTCTGGTATTGATTTCCTCAACTCAGTCCAGCGATTTCAGATGAGGATACCCGTCACGAGCTGCGCCGACAGTGTTATTTTTCACCGTTTTTTATCTCGCTTGGACTTCATATCTTATTCTTGTGCAACAACAGCGTAACATGGCAACACAACAGATTCCCTCCCCTTGCCATTTCTTCCATCTGCCCACCTTCATCACTTCTTTTGTATTGTCTTACTTTACCAGTTAGGTGCAGTTTAATCCACCCAAATATACAGTTACTTACCAATCTATACAATCAGAGTATAGGGAGCAATAATGAACATGAACCGTGTCCATCATAATTACGTATTTCGGAGAACTGAGGCCGGCTGATAAGCTTCGGTTCTTTAGCAGCGCCTCTGGCAGGCAGCCGTCTTATGCAGATTATGTTTGTTTCAAAAAGCTAGTTGGTGGGTATAACAGCATAGTCCTTTGTATCAGCGGCTGTGGCCTGTTTAAAGAGAGTAGGATTTCCTGTCATGCAACTGTCCATCTGTGAGTGCAAAGTGTCCAAATATTAACATCTGCTCAAATACTGTCGAGGATCAGATAGAGCAGAGTGGGCGGATCGTGTCAACGCAGGAAAACGACATCTTTATCCACTTAGTTTTTTTTTTTTTTTCATAATTTTAGAGGATGTGGAAAGCAGATAGATGTCAAGAAAAAAGTTGTAAACATACACTACCATTGAAAAGTTTGGGGTCACTTCAGTAAAGACTAAACTAACCATAAATACACTCTGCTAATGAGGTAAATAACTATTCTAGGTGCAAATGTCTGTTTTTTGGTGCAATATCTACATATGTGTATAGAGGCCCCATTTCCAGCAACTATCAGTCCAGTGTTCTAATGGTACAATGTGTTTGCTCATTGGTTAATGGATGATTAGAAAACCCTTGATGCTATCATGTTAGCAGAGCTGAAAACAGTTTATCTGGTTAGAGAAGCTAGAAAACTGACCTTCCTTTGACAAAAGCGAAAGGCAAATATTATTTCAAATACAAAACATTATTTCTAAGCTTGTCAATGTCTTGACTATATTTTATAACTCATGGAGGTAAATAAGTACAGGAAAGTGTTTTCTCTACTTTTCCCTGTTTTCTCTAATAAGGTTGTATGCACTAGGACTTTTTTTAGGAGGTGAAATTCTTTCAAAATTTTGAATAAAAGACAACCTTCATGAGACAATGATGCTCACAAGTCAAATGTCCAACGTGTGGCCTCATAAATTCTATGTCCTTCAAAAATAAAAGCCCCCTATTTCACGCCTAACTGTAAAAACAGATTTTCTATCACAGCTTTTTAGAAAAATGAAGATAAAGTAATTGCTGCCATATGGCAACACTATACAACAGAGGGTTTGTGACCCATTTGAAGCAATCCTCATCCAGCAAAGAGGGAAAGTGTAAGTTATTTTATATGGACTGACATGGAATGTGCACTTTGCTTCACGCAGTATTATCAAATACTGCCGTTCAGACCGGTTTTCATTGGCATCAAGTGTTGCTGAGCAGTTCCATCATTGCTTCTATAGATGTAATCTAGAGGGCAGAGGCATACCTGCTCCTGTGTCTGTGTGATGACACGTTGGATAAGATCAGACATCTGAATGTCAGGAAGAAAGGATGAGCGCCTGGCTCAGACAGCCACGTGTATGAGTTTAAAAAACAGCAATTAACATTGTTAATTCTACCCTGGACTTATTCATGATGGCTCCATTGTCTCGTCCCACCAAATGGCACGGTGTTTTGCAAGCGCCGCACTCTCCCCGGAGGAAATTTGTTGGTCACCGGGGTCAACATGTTTTGCATTTTCCCCGGAAAATTACTCCAAATGGAAAGCTGTCAGAACTTCCTCCCTTTTGTAAAAGACGCCTCCCGTCTGGTGCCCGAGGAACTGAGAGGGCTGTTGTTCCCGTTTATCAGCTTAGCGAGAATTTACATTTTAATTGAATCCTGATGTTTGAGCCAAACTATACTTGCTGAGTAACTGGAGCCCCTTCAGAGAAAGAACTTACGTGCTTGAAGTGTGAGTCCACTGAAGATGACAGGCAGTCAGACTCATTCACATCGACTATGCAGAATGTGCCAAGATTGCTCATGCTGCCATCACCAGGAATATCCTCGGATTGTGTGTGTGTGATGGAATATCTGAAAACCGCAGCTTGACTTTGTGTGTATGTGGGCGCGTGAGTGTGTGTGCGTGTGTGTGTGTATTTACGCATCAGTTTGTCCGTATAATGAGTTTGAATTTGCCAAGATTTTTTATGCTTTCATTGCCAGGGATACTCTTGGAATGTGCCTGTAAAGACAGCAGGGAATTAGGTGTGTGTGTGTTTGCGTCTGTACGTGTGTGTCTGCGTGTTCATAGATCATTCACAGATCAGCGCTCTATCATACTAATTAGGATAGAATCATCCACTCCTACACTCTCTTTGATGTGGCATGTTGGCCAACTCTGCTGATGTAGGAGAATTGGTTTAATAAGACATGAGATGAAAAAGATATGATTCGTCAGCACCTGTCTTTGTTTGGTCGACCTCTCCTGTAGAATATCCCAGCAGACAGTTTATTGGTGTGAGCAATGGGCCCCTATTGATTTCACAGCATCGGGTGGGTTAGTGCTGTTTACATCATTGTACTTGCTGTACTGGAGGTAGAGTTCCTTTGTTTGATGTTGGATGCAGCATTGTTCTATGTCTTTATAAAAAAACTGCATGTCTTCAGTCATTTCAGCAGCAGCCGTCCCTTTAACAGTCTTAAATACTAACAAGTACTATTTTGATAATAGATTAATCCATTTGAGTCATTTGTACTCCTAATACAATGACTTTCAATCTAAAAACATTTTAAGTTGAATCTTTAGCTTTGGGAAATGGTGATCAACAGTGTACACCATTTTATGAACCAAACAATTAATCAATTAATTATTTAAATAATAGATTAATCGACTATTAAAGGAGTTGTTTGTTGCAGCTCTACTAACAAATATATAACACAAATAATATAATTTTTGTAATGTTCCCTTGAGGTTTCATGTGAGTAGAATTGCATATGCTAGTTTTATTTTAGGAAAACCTTTGCCGTTTTAACATCTCAATGAATGCTCCCGGAACCAAATACAAGCAGTTCCCAGAATATTTTAGGTACC
This sequence comes from Lepturacanthus savala, assembly GCA_030544235.1. Classification (NCBI taxonomy): domain Eukaryota; kingdom Metazoa; phylum Chordata; class Actinopteri; order Scombriformes; family Trichiuridae; genus Lepturacanthus; species Lepturacanthus savala. The sequence goes on along the minus strand of CM060476.1, from coordinate 6,507,563 downwards.
AAATTTTGCCATCTGGCTTGCTTAAACTTGCTGACATCATAATTGCTAACATCTAGCGAACGTTTACCATTTTTATTTTAGTTTAGCAAATAGCATGCTAACAGCTGAGGCTGATGGGAATGTCATTCGGTTTCCCAGGTATTTGGCTGTAAAGAACTGAACACATTGACTTTAATGTGCTAGGTGAAAAGTCAAGGAATGAGCAAGGTTTTTTTTTTTTTTTACAATTCATGTTTACCACCTTTCATGACAATGCAGCTAATTGCAGTCTGGTCAGTCACAGCATCGAGATATGCTGCCAACTTGGCTGAAATGATCTGAAGAATCAAAATTGTCACTGGTTAATTTTCTGTGATTTACCAATTCGTTGGTTTTGTGGAGGCAATTATCTGTTATTGCAGGTCCAATTACAAACACAAGACATTTAATTTCTTTCTCTGCCCACTCCTCTGTTGTCTTCTGCTCTTGCAAGACACAATCTGATTTTGCAGTCCTGAAACAACTTTGTTGTTGTAATAAAGCTTCAGGAAACTGTTTACTCTTAAGATTAAATCAGGCCAGACTCTTCTCAAATGTCAGCTTCACACAGCATCATTAGAGTAGCACCAGTCCTCTTTTAAACAGTCCTGCTTTTGGTACACAGAGCCGCAGGTGATTCTTACTGTCTCATTGACACCGGGAATACAATCAGCGCAATTAAAATGCTAATTCCAATTGTATTAATACATTATTTCCCGACTTTGCCACCTGCAGCTCACATCCAAGTGCCGTATTGTACCAGGATAGTGATTAACTTCTGAATTATCACAGTGATAAAGAGCAACTGAAAAGTCAAGAGCATAAATTAAGGGACGGACTGCCAGAGATGGGTGTTTGAAAGAAGTCACAAGGATTCGGACTAATTATAATTTGATATCTGCTTGTTGTGAACAACCTGAACAAACAGATGTTCATTTCTCTGCTTTTACTCGGTGCATATGGAAACAAAATGAAATTTGCGGTGATAGTAATAGGTGCTAGCCGTGGTAACTTTAAGCAGATTATTGCTTTTATGACACAATAGAAAGTGTTGTCATTGCAACAGTAAAGAGATAACTGATAATGACGCTCCACTGTCTGAGATGTAAGAGAACAGAAATGAGAGGATGGGAATAAAGGATGAAAATATTATCCTGTAAAGCTCAAAGAAAAATAGGTAATTTTACTGCTGATTACGTTTCATATCGGGATGTCACGGATGCCAGGAATGCTGAGTAACAGCAGCCCAGCCACAACAATGACCTAAACCAAGAAGCATTCATTTCAACATGTCTATTTCTATACAAATTGCATGACAAGGTTTTTGGAGAAAACACTATACCTGTCACTACAGTGTCTTTGATCTCCTGGTGACGACTTCTTTTATTCCCTCCTCATTCCTCCGAACCCCAGCCCGAGACGGCGGCAAAAATCAATAGCAGCAGCGCCAAGGAAGCCGAGGACGTGCCGGTTTGAAGAAAGTAAACTTAACAAGAGGGCAAGAAAAAACACAATTCTTCCTTCCTGTATGCGGAGCTTTTGATCAACTTTCCAGCTGGGCAAGTCGGGGTTTTATCGTCTCTATACTCCTCTCTCACAGCCGAGAAACAATGTGCTTTATTCCATTACACTGTAAATCCAATCTCATGCTTCACGGTCTGCGGAAGAGTGAAGAAATAGGGAATGAATGAGATGGCATGGGGAAATGTTAACACAAATCCCACATCCCGGAGGCGACACCAGTCGCTCATTGGGGTACAGTTTAGGATTCTGAGCAATTAACCAATCAATTAAGGGATTGATGGGGCCCCCTTGTAGCTATTAAGATGTGTTGCTGAAATGAGAAGTGCACACTTGGCTCAACAACTCACCAAAATTAGGCTATTTATTAATTTTGTTGCCTAGTCCTACCAAGAGGTCACACTTGGGAAATCAGTGCACTTCCTGAGGGAAAGCTTTCAAGGATACAATTAAGAAATAATTAGCCTTTCCCCGCTTAAAATGTAGACTTGCAGTGATAAATTCTGCAGCGTTATCACCACAGAGGGCAACAGAGCACATTCTGGTCTTATGAAAGCGGTGGGAACGATTTCTGAACACGATCAGCTTGAGAATGAGTCTCTCCAATAGCGCTGTTGATTCACCCAGACAACTGATGAATGCCCCAATTAATAATGGATCGGGAGGAAATAGATCTTTAATTCTGTAAATCTGTTGCAAACGGCTTGTAATTTTCATTGAGCTTCATCTTGCATGATTCACACGGTGATATAAAAGCCCAGAAGCTTTTTTCCTCTAACACTTATGGAGTCACCATTAGTTGCTGAACGCTGCTGGGCGATGAAGACGCTGATGTATGAGTAATTGCCGAAGAAGCTGCTGCAAAACGGAAATTTGCTCAGAATGTAATATTGGATATTGCATCGTCAAACCAATTCATCACAAGCTGCAAATATCATTTAACATAATTGACATTTTTACCGACCGATGCTGCAGGCTTCAAACTAGTTTAAAGTTTAAAGTGTATCAACTGGGGGCTTAAATGTCTATTTTCCTGTTAATAATATATCACTTTGTAGATAATCATAGTTAGTTGAGTGTTATTTGTTCAGGAAGTCTCACTGAATTCAATATCTCTGAAATAAAGATGTATTTCGATGTTTTACTTGAGTAAAAGTAATAATACACAACGTAAAAATGTTCTATTACAAATCCTGCAAATATTAAATAAGTGAACATATATTAGTAATAGTGGCAACATTTACTTAACACTTAGATGCACGAGTGATTGGTACACACAAGAATGATTGCAAGCTTGTGAGAGTTTTACTATTCCCTTTTTTAACATTTTGAAAAAAAACCTTTGGGAAAACTTTTGTGTATTTTGAGATTTGGAAAAAGACGAAAATTACACAGAACAGCAACAGAAAATGTCAATATCCCTTTTGTGTGTATACAATTTCTTAAAATTATCAAAGGAAGTTCAAAATGTAGATGGCATGATATCTGTAGAAAGGTAGTTGTCACCTTTCACCCACTTTTTAACACCCCTCACCTGTGCCCTCACCTGTGTGCACTCAGCTAATCACCCATTCACCTTTACATCCCTCCCACATCCTTTGCTCCTGTTTTGGCAGCAGCAGACCAGCATGGGCCACATAAAACAAACATATCCATGAAGCCGTCCCAAAAAACTGCTTGTTCACCTGTGCAGCACAAATAAAACGGAACCTGAGTCCTCTCGCCTATGTTCTAACCCATGTAACACAGCGATGCTCAAATTCCCTGTGAGCCAAGCAGAGAAGTTAATCTACAATATCCAAAAAGGTCTTTTGGTGGAATAACTGAAACATTAAATCTTAAGAGCTTTTCATTAAGAAGATATTGCAATGTAACAACCTCACTGGGTACTTTTTTGTACATTTATGTGTGGGGTTGGTTGGCAGAAAATACAATATCCACCTCTGAATAGTAGAATAAAATAATACTCATGTAAAGTACAAGTTCCTCAAAACACTTAAGTAAATGTAGTTGGTAACTTTCCACTACTAGAATATTGAGAATGACAATGATAGTATGTCAGTGCAAGTGAGATGTCTCACAAGCTGTTGGGTGGATCGACATCAAATTTTGTAAGTCCTGGTCTCCAGAGGATAATTCCTTTTGACTTTGTTGATCCCTTGACCTTAACCCTGGTGTCACAGAGCACAGGAAACTTTTTTATGTATCTTGTAAAAAAAGAAAAACATCTCAACTACAGGATTTATTTCTGCAAACTTTTGTAGTGACATTCATGGTTTCCAGATGATGAATCCTGTTGACTTTAAAGACCCTTTGACTCTTTCTCCAGAGTCACCATGAGCTTGATATTTCTGGTTTTGACTGGACCATCTTAACCGTTTGATGGGTGGAACCTTTCTTCTATTTCCAGCATCATGTCAAAATTTGTTTAGGGACATACTTGGACACTAACTAGGACAGAGGACATTGTTAATATTAAACCCACTTAAAACAAGGTTGAAGTGCTGACATTGTGAGGACAATACCCACGTATTTATAAGCTTGTACTATATTTCAATTAGAGAGGACAGCTTAATGATGATACACCACCATAAGTCACCACCTTTGAATTATATCACCAATTACCAGAATTGATTAATTATCTGACTCCCTCTCAACACAGTCACAACTCTCTATTTACTCACCCCTCTAGAGTATGTTGCTTTTACAAATCTCACTCAAATGGATGATGCTTTCTCAATGAAGCGCAAAAGCATGCGATTCCATTAAAGCGCTATAAACTGCAGATATAGTCTCCTGTTTCCCTTTGAATTCCTGCTTTTAGAGGCACTTTATGTCGCAAATTGTCCCCCATATAGTTTGTCTAGCATATCCTGTCTGAAGTGTTCCCATTTCGTTTCATCTTGTCCAAAGGCGTGCTTCAAAGATGGGTGGTGAAAGGTGAAAGTGACTCGGGGAGGCGAGGATTAGAAAGGCATGTTCAAAACCAAGAGAAAGAGAGCTCCTTCCTTCGTCGCAGATTGGCCCAAATTTCCTGAAACAAGTAAGTGCTTCCTAACTCGTGCCGTGTTGACGCTTTCCACTTCCACTATGTGACGGCAGCTAGACTCTCCAGAGCTTATTCTCTCCATCAGTAAGCAGAGCAGCTCTGAAAACAACTTCAGTGAGGAGTCTGTCTGACTATACTCTGTTAAGTCATCACCCCCAGTGTATAGTTATGTCTACTTTGACGGATAGAGAAATAAATACCAGGCTCGGCGTCCTACACACAGCCTGGTCCGGCGATGGCTTCTAACCTCGAGCTGCAGAGCTGCCAGTAATTGAAATTAATTAACTTGTCCAAAGTGAGGCAAAAACAATTACCCATGCGCCCCCTCGCTTGTCAACAAAGCTCATTTCTCATGAGAGGAATGTGCAGTGTGTTGCAGTCCTTTGCAGTTTGCCCCTACAGGAGTCGTGCAGAGATGATGGATGTCTGTATTTCCGATGGTGCCTTCTTTCTAACGACGTTCCTCTGCCATATTGCGGACTCATTATACGAAACAGGATCTGCATTACTGAGAATAATAAGAAATGATAATGTCCCTCTAATGAGTATGATTATTATCAGTTAATGCAAGTTTTGCTTGCTGATGTCAGCCTTGCTGGTATTTTCGTCGTTCTTTTAACGGGGGCGGTTTATGAAAGGCAATGTTATCTGAAGGATACCGCCATCATCTCTGTAATATACAAAGAAAGGGAAAGAGACACTGACTGGCTTGGAGATTAATGATATTGTTATTGATCAATAACAGAGACAGAAAACTTATACAAGCAGGCAATTCCCCATCTGTCTGCACCAACAAACAGCAAAACTAACCTTTCAGAGTTTCCAGAGGGCAAGCTGTCATTGGTTGCTGTGGTGGAAAGTGACTAAATATATTTACTTAAGTACTATTTACTTGAGTATTCCCATGTTCTTATTTCCACTCCACTGCTCCACTCCAGGGAAATATTCTACTTTATACGCGACTACATTTATTTGACCTCATTAATTACTGTTTAGATGCAGATGCGACGCACGGATTAATAAAAGAAGCTTTTGAAATGCAACCCATTGTCTTTTGACATCTTACAAATAGTCAGGTCACATTTCAGATGTCTGAGTCGTTACCAAATAGTGATTTTTTTTTTCTAAACTTCTCCTGTGAAAACAGATCTGTTTTATTCTTGCTTACGAAAGTGAAGCATCTGAGTTTTTCTTCCCCCACTTTACACTCCAGCCTTTCAATCTCCTGACTCCTCACATGGCTTAAACAAGGCAATACAACTAAATATTTGACTTGTTTAAGTCTCACAGTAACAAAACAAATGCAAGGTGAATAAACACTAAATCCTAGTGACTTTCACAGGTTCAGCTCTTACCAACAAGATACTATATCTTAATGCACGCTCAATATTTCCTACCAAGGTGTTCAATTTATTCTAGTCTGTGCATGCCTGCCCGGTAGAAATTCTGACAACCCCTCAGATTTTTTGATATTTTCTGTTTCCTCTGCAGACCTCAGAGGAGCCCATAAATCAAGGTTTCCAAATCTCCGGAGACAGAAATTCAGCATAGCGAGAACACCAATCTTGAGTTCCTGTATACACCTGCTCAGAGTGCACAACGGTTCACGCAAATACAAACTCCCCTTGCTTTGGTGGGTCTATGGGTGTTTTGTGTTTGTGTGTGTGTGCATGTGAGAATAAGAAAGACAGACAGAAATGTACATTTTTACAATTTGTGCATCTATACATTCATAAATCTAGCGATTATCCCCGTAATAGCAGCCTGTGACCTCTGCGCCCTCAGTTAGTGAGGACCATTGTCTGCAGTGATAACAGACTTATGTATGTGCGCAATAAGACCCAGCCATGCAACGAGAGCCATCGTGAGAACAGACAATGTCATCAGGCGAAGGGGGCCAGTGAAGTCACCCTGAAACACAAGATGGTGTTGAAAGAAACAAATTGCCTTCTGCCAAGCTGCAAAATTGCGGGATTTGTTTTCTTTTCCTGAGACGGTTTAAGTCAGCGTGTTGGCGAACAATCACCTCGGTCCCCTGTGATCACGAGGAGCAGTGTACAGTTTATTCATCTACTTAATGTGTGATGGCGCGTCGATGTGAACCCCCGTTAAGGGGTAAGTACGCCAGGAAGAGGGAGGAGAGTGGCCGTGGCTCCGTGATGACTTTCGGCAGAGCGGCTTTAAAAATACATTTTCATCCACCAGCACACACACACAAAAGGATCCCATATGGCGGTTCATATGTACTGACCGGACAATTTCAAGCTATATAAATAATTTATACATCCTTTAATTGAGTGGTATTCCCCTTTTAATTCGAGGTCTGCCTTCATAAGATTACAATGCACAGGAGATGGTGCGAGTTTTCCCCCCGCTGTGGCTTCTCTGGATTATTCACGCCTTGAGTACTTACATAAGTGGCTTTATTTTTCTATCCATTTAGCCATGGGTCGCTTTTGCCTTCTCTATCTTCACTTAAATTGCTTTTGGCTCCCCAAATTTACTGACTGGGAATAAAATATCTTCTTAAATCAGCAGACTGCGCTCTTTGCTGTGAGTGGCGGTCACGGCGCCCAGCAGTCACATGCATAATTGTCGTCCTCCGCAGCCTCAACCCTCTCTCTCTTTTTTTTTTGACATTAATTAATCTGAAGCAATCTCCAAACTGCCCATGGGGCCAAAACCTCACGCCTCCAAAACCTTTAATTCTCATGATTGAATTTCCCAGAGTTCATCTCTCCAGCTTTTAACTTTGCCACTTTGCTAATGGTGACCAGGAAAAAAAAAAAGGAAGACACTAAAACGGAAAAAAAAAAAAAAAACTCTTACCATCAGCCATATTCTATTCACTATCCATCACTGGCCATAGAGGGGAGGACAAAGATAAATACAGCTGGCCAGGATCTCGGCAGAAAAGCAAGAAAGATGACCCCCCTGGACTCTGGTGCTGCATTTCATTATCTCTCGCAGTCCATTCTTTCACCACCTTTGGATGGTCGGGGGGGCCCCAAAAAACACTCATCATTCCTCCGTACTGCACTGTGGTGGGCTGGTGTGGACGGGACACGATGTTGACAGAGTAAACATTGATTACAGTGTTATTATAAGCGGGGACAGCGGGAAAGTGTCAACCTCAATTAGTCGAGTCTCACCATATGTCACATGTCAAAGTGGGTTGTTTCAAATCTTAAACCTCTTAATTGTTTTTGTTTTCACCGAGTCTGGCAGCTCCAGAAGTGCCCCCCCCCCTCCGGCGTAGGGGTATTTCCTCTTAACCCCCGTGACAGTTAACGGCATCATTGTCCAATCCTTCTTCCGGCGGACCGTGACAATGAGAGTCGACTTTTGTGGAGTCCTGGCACTACATGGCCCTGGGTATGCTGCTGCTGCTGCTGCTGCTGCTGCTGCTGCTGCTGCTGCTGCAGGGGCGCAGTAAGGCTGAGTAAGCCTGAGAAATCACATGGCTTTGGCCCTGCTGCAGCGTGGGACGGCTCATTGAGTCTGCAGGTATGGAGCTGAGAATGAGGAATGACTGCAGTCTTTCACAGCTGGCCGGCCGCTCCCTCCCCCCCCCTCACTCCCCCTCACCCTTGCTATCTTTTCATACTCTCTTCCTCCCCCCCCCCATCCGTCCGTTTGTTCCCCCCACTCTCATCCCCCCGGTTCACCTGGGAAACGGCCGCCTCCCGCTCACTCATTCAAACGTTGTCCTAACACGGCCACGCATATGTGGAAGCATCTGTATCTCAACCCCCCCCACCCTCCCTCCACTTACTCACACACACACAAATTGACACAAAAAAATGTTGCATCCATGTGTCAGCAAGCACATTTGTTTTGCATGTCCCAGTGGCCGGGAGAGTTTTTGCAAGGTGTGCGTTGACCTGGAGCTTGAAATGGCAGGAAAGCTGCCTGACAGATGGCCTGATGGAGAACGGGATCCAGGGGCGACGGTTGCGGTCAACCAAGGTTTGGCACCAAAAGCCGCGGGCTCGGCCCGCGGCACAGGCCCCCGCCGTTAGTATCTCCCCATCCTTCCATCATCACTACAAAGAGAAGTAGTCATGGGCTTTTCACACACGGCCACGCCTGTAACGAGGAAACACAACAATGAATAAACATGCCAGGGAATATTCTCAAATTAGTATTTTGTCCCCCTCCTCTGCTATGCATCCCTCCTCCCCTTCCTCCCCACACAGATAAAAGTTGACCTTCAGTTTCTTTCATCATGACATTACTTTGAAAATAGAATTTGGTCACTGCAGTTAGGGGAGAAAAAAAAAACATAATACTTCATTTCTTCAAACAGCTAAGAGATGAAAACACTCGCGCACACACACACACACACACACACACACACACACACACACACACCCCACTGAGATGGGTACAGGTGAAATATAGGGAGCTCCTACTGAAACAGATTTTTTTTTTTTTTTTTTTGTGGTTGCCTGGCAACTTGAGTTCGTTTGCCTGACATCAAAACAGGAATGCTGAGCAACAAAAGTGGACACACACACCCACTCCAGAAAGGCGGCGTATGTTTTTTTCATTCCGTCCCAGGCTTCCCATCATGAACTAGGCTCCTCGCCGTCATCCATCACCATCACTGAGCCTGATGGCTCAATCACAAACACTGCATCGTGTTTACCGATGAAACTTCCCCGCTCGGCGCGGCTCAGACAGCTGAAGCCTAACTCTGATGTTTAGCTGGAGCTCAGTGGGTTGCGCTTTTTTTTTTTTTTTTGCCATGAGCAAGTAAACATCTATTGTACATGAGAGCAAAGAGTCGACATGCGGGGGGGAAAAGAAAGAATCCGAAAAATCCTAAAGTGAGGAGAAAAGAAAAGTTGTGTGGAGGTCACAGCACTTTGAGTGGATGAAACTATGTTTGATGGCTGATTTCCCACCATTTGGCCTGGTGCAAAGTTTATTGCATGGGAGCTCGGTTTTGTTTTGTTATTTTGCTTCTTCATTATATTTGCTGCTGCCCTTGGCATTCCATATTCATCCAATCTGTTCTGATATTTTTAAGGGAGCAGATCTGCTGCGGTGAGAGAAAGGAAAAGGTTACCCACGCGTTTCCCAGAGTTGCAGGGGGGAGGCCACTTGAAATGTAAATCTCAGCTTTATACCCTCCCCTCCCATCCCCAACATCGTGGGTAGCTACATTTTTATGAAAATTACCTGATTTGAATTTAGATGTGCGGTATACGGGCACAGCGGTGTTCACCGTGGCACGTTCCTGTTTAATAAAGAGGTAATAAATTGGCTGTTGACTCTGCTGTGTGTCAAACAGAAAGACGCACACGTATTGTCCCTGCCTTAAAGCTTTGTATGACACTCTTTGGTCTGTGGAGCTGGATTCAGGCAGCTTCCATTCTCTGGGGGTAATTGAACAGGGGATGCGTCACTATTAAAATGCAAAAACACTGTCACTCTCATTCTTGCTTCCTATCGTATACACACACAGGTGTAGAGGAGGACTTTTATTTTGAAAAATGAATAAAAAATAGCATGAACCTTGCCTGTGTGTGTTGACTCAGCAGGGATAATCTTACATGAGAAAAGTTAATCTGCGGAAGAATCAAGATTTCATTGCAATACAGAATGAGATCCTTACTGCATTATATCCTATTATCTTTCCCGTTGTCGCCTGGTGCCTGAATTATGTATTTTCCTTTATAAATAAAGACTTTTACGCCATAAATTGGAGCATAAAAAAATCACCAGATGTTTTTTTTTTTTTTTTTTTAAATTCGACTTGAAGATCTAAGGACAGGGGATGTTACTGTACAGACTGTAAGAGTCCTGAGGCAAATGAATGATTTGTGATTATGGTCTATACAAATAACTTTGACTTGAAACCTGACTTGACCAGAATGCAAGAAATGACACGGTTGACCCCCCCCCCAGACGACCTTAATGCCCTCCCTAATGAAACCTACACCCTCGCATACACACCCACATTCATATCTCATGACATGACATATATTTTCTTATACTTTCAAAGACGAAGTTGCTGCGGTTCAAAAAGGCCGAAGCTGACCTCTGACCTCTAATAACCCGTGCATTCGTTCGGGGAGGCCGCACGTGGGAACTAAACAATGTCGAAAACGGCTCAAACTGTCCAAATCTCAGTCGTCCCACTTGTTGCTGCTGTTATGGGGGCCGTGTTCCTCTCTCTCTCTCTCCACCTGCAGGACAGCTGTGCGCCGCTGCCACGTCTCTGCTCGCTGCTGGAGTGGAGCGGGCGCGCGGAGTGGGGGGGGGAGAGAAGAGGAGGGGGGGGGGGGGGCGCACTCCTCACACTCCTCACACATCAAAACCCTGGCCGTGAGATGCGCAGCTGTGGCTGGGAGCAGCGGTATCGGACTCACACTTCTCTATTCTTCTTTATTGTTTTATTATTCGCGTGAGAACTACACGTTTTAGTTAAGGGAAAGTTTTTTTTTTCTTGTCCTTTTTCTTTTTTTTTTTTTTAAATCTTCGTTGCGTTTTTAGCACCCGCGCGTCCTCTCCAGCACACACACCCCCACCCACCCCCCCACCCCCCAATCCCTCCTCACAACACGCGCACACACACCAGCGGAGCGGAGGCATATTGTCTGTGGCGCAGCGCGACAGTGCGGTGTCCGATTACAACCAGTGCGCCGAGGAGCCACCGGCACAGAGCGCTTCTTTCTGTGGGGCAGAAATAGAACACACACAGCTCCGGAGGGACGAGGGCGCAGAGGAATCTCTGCAGACACGGAGAGAGACAGACGCAGACAGAGGGGGAGTTTACCGACATCGATTTCTGGAAAGAGACGCACCAGAACTGAGGATATTTCATCTCAAGCTCGTCTTTATTTGTATTTATTTTTTTTTTGATTTTTGATTTTTTTTTTCCCTTTTTACTCTTCTCACCGGCGCAAAGACCGCAGCTTCGCTCTCTGCTAGATGAACGGGAGTTGGGCACCTCACTTGGTAAGAAACACGTCTTATTATCTAGTAATTGCTCGCGGTTATTGGGATACGCAGGTTCCTGCAGCCGTTTGGCACCTAAACGCGTTTTTCTTTCTCTTTCTTTCAAATAAACCCATGACTTTTGCTGCTTCCCGTTTACCTCGTTGTGCAGCCCGTTAATGCAGCTCGTTGCGTTTCAAACGTGATAATACGCGTGAATCTTCCAGGAAAGCGCACGCGGAATCCGCGAATCCCAAAATTCCACAACGTAAATAAGCAGTTTTTAGAAGTTTTGCGTGCTGCTCTGCGTCGTCTGGCCACTTGGTGGTGCTGGCAGAGTGCGAGCGTCAGCGGGGAGAGCAGGAGAAGCCTCCATCAGATCTATATATTCCACAAATGCACGCTGCGTTTGGCTTCTCTCTTTCAATATCTTATGACAATTGATTAAGGTCTGGAATCACAGCCAATATCACTCCAGTAGAGAAAGTCTTCTGTATTTACTGCAGCAGGTGCATGAATATATAGGACTTAGAAACATGCATGAATAAAATATGACTGTTTTTTTTCTCTTTTAAGAACATAAATGAACAGTATGAATAATGCACCAGTTCTTCAATTGCCTTGGTACATTTCAATTTGATTGGTTTTTTTTTAGTGGCTCTACATGAAGTATCCTTATTTAATACATTTACCGTATCTTTGACTCTTCAGCCTTTCTTGTTATCGAGCTCTTGTGTTATGTTATTATTTTGCATCCACTTGATTTTGGTGATATCATGTCAGTTTTTTTTTTAATGCCCAAAGGATATGAACAAACCTTTATGAAACATGCTGAGAATAATACCTTTTTCAACATTTGATAGCAGCAATACACATTTCCAGCTTTCTATTACTCTGCACACGTCTTTATTGTCCAGCTGCACACCTCAAACCTCAGCTTTCTGGTGCTTATCTCCAACTTTATTCATGCTGATTTATGCAGGATTAACCGGACATAATTGCTAACTAAGTTACTTATTCACCATTTTTTTTCCCTAGCCTGGGGCAAACACCTTTTTAGAGAACAGCTTTTTATGCAAATTTGATTTTAGATTTTTTTTTGTCCAGAGAATAAAAAGCACTGAAACTTACCTTTTTATTTTTTTATTTTTCATTGGTATTCACACGGGTATTTAGTTGTTTTGGTCATGCGAGCTTCTGGGAGTTAAAAGCTGCAGTTCTTATAAACGCAGCTTCCTCTGATCTTATGGCCTCAGACCCATGAGGATGCTATGGGTCGTCCATCCTGACATACTGTGCTTGCCAATGGAAAACAGTGACCTGCATCCAGATGGTAGAATTACTTTAGACTCGCAGCGTCCAGGCCTTTATTAGATGTCGGATGCTAAAATCCCCCGGGACAGGAGGGGGGGAGGGGGGTGGTGGATGAAAAAGAAATACAAAACAAGAAAGAGAGAATATTTGAAAGTGCTGAATCGAGAAATCATGTGTCATGATGCCTTTTGGCAAAAGTTGGCTGTTTATATTGCAGCTATAAAAAAAAGGAAAAACAAAACACACATACTGCATGGAGAAAAAATGAAACAACATTAACACTTAACACCCCTGCCAGATAGAATCATGAGAAATAAGCAGCCGATACACATGCACGGAGAAGAGGCCGCGCATTCCAGCGCCTGGTGAGGAGCAACATATGATTAGCGTGATTTATATTTGCTCTGCGTTGGGAATTTGCCCGAGCGCTGACACAGAACCCCAGCACAAACAGAGCAATTAGTCCCAGCCAGGAGAATTCCAGGATGAAAATGACCCTGGCGGCCTAGCGGGGCTGCGCGGTCGCCATGGAAACCGGCTGAATGACAAGCCCCATTGTCGGCCGACCTTTGTGATTCGGCGTCCCTCAGGGTCGACCCCGTCGGGAGCGAAAGTGAACGGCATTATCATGCACGTGTAAACTAAACATCCATTACCCTCTGGCCCCTCTGTGCTCTTTAAGGCCCTTTGGCTACTTATTTATCTGACACAAGCAAGATCGGGACTCTGGGATGGTATTGTCCCCGCGCGCACACGGCATCACAAAAGATCTCGCTTTATTGGCTGCTACTTGCGTGGAAGCCCCGGATTTTACAAATTCTCCTCAGTGAATGTTTTACTGCTCTTATGGAAGTAAACTTGGAGACTCGAAACAACAATAGTTGAAGTGGTTTGCTGTTCTTCCCCGCTGTGCTTTGTCCTCTCACTACCACGGGCTATTTATACATCACAAACACTTTGCCATTATCTCACCCCCTCCTCCACCATCACCCCCCCCCCCCCCCCTCGTTCCTTCTGCCTCTGCACACTGATTTCAAGACTGCAGCAGCTCCAGAGAACCATCCCACATGTTCGAAAGACAGTAATCCAAAATATTTCGGCAGCATTTTTTTTTTTTCTGCCACTCTTTTTGGCGGCGCATTCTGATGCATTTTTGACCCGCGCAGAGAAGGTTGTCAGGGCGAACGTGAATAGTTCTCCTTTTTTTTTTTTTTTTTTAATCTGGCATTCTTATTTATTTAGTAAGATGGCGCGATGTTGCCATGGCGACCTCCAAGGCTCCCTGTGGGGGAATTGAGAGTCCGTCTGTCACAAAGGACATTAAAATGCTGGCAAAATGAAAGTTTAGCATCCGCGCCACTTCTGCGCTTCAAAGGCCAAAGTGTCACTGCAGTTGCCATAGAGATCAGATGGAAGCCATCAAGTGGGATGCGCGATGCAAAACCCCATGGCATCTGTTGTTTATCCTCGCAAGTGATCTGCACGGTGACTACGTTGTTGCCATACATATAAATCGGGATCATACCGTCTCTGTCAAGGTCGGCTCAGAAAGTTTATTCCGCTTAAATGAACTGGCACGGCGCCAATTATATATCATACAAAACAATACACAAAGCAACCTGTGAATATCCGACTCCGACACTCTGCCACCGGAATAAAGTGAAATTATGGCACACGCACACTTACAGAATGAGAAACGACGTGTGAAAATAGCTGGAAATGAATTGATAAAAAAGAAAAAATGGGCTCGTGTCAAAACACGCGCGCACGTCAGCTCCCTGATCAGACAGCTCCTTGTAAAACAGGCAGGGGGAAGCTGTGGTAATTTCACACTACATGCTAAACAGCGGAACCAGAGCCGTGACAGGCGGGGGATAGGAAACAATCCCGACTTTCGCAGTTGCAGCAGGGAAGCGCAGGCATAGGCGATATGTGATCCTGGATGCAGCATTATTTCTGCCGCGCCGCTGCCTGCATCCAAGAACGGATGTCTGTGGTTTGAGTAAAACATCCAGTTTCATGTCCACATGTCAAAGGGAATTAGCACCACTAAACCGGCGTTCCCTCGCCAGCACTGTTACACTACATTAGCTCTGTCCCTCGCTCTTCGCTACAACCTCAAACCCCACTCCAAAGGCAGGAGAATCCGCCTTTTAACCAGGATTCCATACAGGAAGGAGAAGGAGACTCTATTTGGGTCACGATTAAATAATCCCCTAAAGCCTCTTTTTCAGCAGGGATGAAGCCAGGACGACGTGTTAAAGGTTAAACAGGGAAGGATGCAAACTTCTGCGACAATGAGAAAAGCGATTATCGTAGAGCCGTTTTAAAAGTTAGGAGTTTTTTTTTTTTCTTCACTTGGATCTGTATGAGGCCGACGGGAGAGTAAGAGAAGACTGGAGGAGGGGAGGGAGAGGAGAGTGTCTTGACAAGGTGTAATGGGTCAGGGGAAAAGAGGCGAAAAGAGGATTTTAAAATGAGAGATCGGCGGAAGAAAGAGCGAAGAGGCTTTGCTGGTTTTTGTTTATTGACTGATTGAGCGCCGGGGGACCATTTGAAGGGTGAAATGAGTAATGAGTTGTCACCAAACACACTTTCAGACACACACATACACAGAGAAACATACACTGTTCCCTCTCCGGGCCGTCACCCGGCTGTATTTCTCTGGAAGATGGATGACTTTGAAGCATGAATGAGAGGATCATTTGATAGCACGCTCTTGGCTCGTATATTTCTCTTTTATAGGAGCTTCTTGCCGGCTGCAGCTTGTACGTACCTCTTAGTTGAGAGGAAAACTGGACTGCCTCCTGTGAGACTTTTGACACTCTAGGCTATGTATAGTCACAGCTAAATTAGCAGCTTGTACCTATTAAAGCAGGTGCATGGTTTTGCGCTTTCTGAGTTTTTATTTGCCTTTCATGCAATGTTTGCCATATGTTTTTCATTTCAACAGGAGTGAGGAAATGGAGCCAAAGTCTTCTGTGAGGTTTTTACTCCTTGTGGGACAGGAGGAGTAAAAAAAAAAAAAAAAAAAATTGCTTATTTAGACGATAAGAAGCTTTTGATGTGATGTGTTTAGAAATATCTGAGCCTCATCTATTGCACTGCTGCAAATAGTCAGACAAGCTCTAATTTGATCAGTGAGAGGATATAAATACAGAAAATCCTTTAATCTTCAGCAAATGAAAACATTTATCTCTACTTTGAAATCATTACGAAGGACTAATCAGAGCAATATCCTCGAAAAAGAGAAGAGAAAAAAAATCCAGTTTCAAGAGGGTGTTGTGGGGATGCTTCCCTCAGCAGATGAATAAGAAAACCAAATTACAAAGCGCGGTTTATTCTTTTTATCCGACCTTATATAAAAGTTTGTGATAACATCTAAAAAGATAAAGCGTCCCACTACTTGTAGTTCGGCCACGCAGGGGAAAAAAAAAATGGGAACGGAAGAGAGATCAGAGAGATAAGACGGAGAGAGAAAACAGAGATTGGGCAGCGTAGATAGAGGTGAAAAGATAACAACTTAAGTTTCTCAGACAAAGAGGGGAGGAGGCTGCTTTTTGAATGCAGAAAGAAAGGATAACGGAAAGAAGACAGGATGGGGAACCTGATGGAGATGGATAGAGTGATGCAAGGAGTGACGAGCAGACATGAAGTCCGAGCAGGTTTTGAGGGGAAATTGTTCAATATACGAGGAGGAGTTCCTCTTAGGAGGCTAGTTGGTCCCTGAATGCATCAGACGACTTGATTCATCTGTCAGTGTCTGGGTCCGTGGAGAGGGACAGACAGACAGGATAAGACAAGAAAGAGAATCTTCAAAAAGATCAAAGTTGTGTTTTCCATGAACTTAATGCATCGCATTAGAAAAGTTTGGTGAAAAGGGCAGAATTCGGAAAAAAACTTCCTCCATTTCGCAAAAGTGAATGTACTTAGCATGAGACGGAAGCTGCTTTCTCCAATAAGTTCTGACATAGCAAACGTTTAACTCACATAATTGATCAGCTGCTTCCACTGTCTGTGGTTCTCCCCATTATTCCCATAATATGCATTTCTTTGTCTTTGGCTGCAGGCAGCGTGAAACATGCTCGATACCAGCCGATCGGAAAGAACAACAACTTGGCCAATTAAAGCAAATTTCACAAAATCCCTTTGTTTTTCTACGATTTGCATCGAGTTAATTCTCTCCGAACCAGTTGATGGAAACCCGAGTAAAGAGAAGGAAAGACGAGTCAACCGAAAGAGAAAGGAGACTTAACAGGCAGTTTCGGTTTAATTTATTCAATATAATCTCTCCAATCAATGTCTTTCACTGTCCCAAGGATGTTTGCACCAACGTCTTCAGGTTATTAAGCTTTGCAAGTAGCAGCAATTGATTTGGGGTCTTTGTTGAACTGGATTTACATACAGATTGCACTTCCTTATTGCTGGTGCTACCCAAGGTAGGTGCTACCCATTAGAAACACAATCACCTCTTCTAGAGATGGAAAAGGTAAATGTAACATAACCTCACTGCAAAAACTGACATATTTTAAAGGTGAAATATAATGATTTTTGGTACAATTAGTTAATTATTGAGTATAAGTAGTAGAAGTGTTTTTTTCTTCATTAATTTATTATTTTTTTTAAAGAAAATGTTACCCTTTTAACCTTTAACCTGTATTTAAGCAGGTAATAATAAACCTAGTGAGATCAAGATCTATTTTCATACGGTGACCTGGCCAAGAGGTCAGCAACACGTCACAAAATTTGATAAAATAAACTACTACATCAAATTAAATACTACATTAAGAACTAAATGCAGTAGTTAACAGTAAAAACCTAAAAACACAGGCACTGACTGATGGACTCTTTTTGTCTGTTCCATGAAATGGAAAGGAAAGTTCTAAATGAAACAGGCTCATCCTTGCTTTCTTCAAACAAGATCAAATTGATCCAAATCAGGAAAAAAAAACTTGAAATAAGATAAATTATCTGCCATTGGGATAAGATAATTCTACTTAATACTGGATAAATTGTACCAAAACCAAGATATTTCCACCTGTTAAGATTTTAGTTTTTGCAGCGCATGTAAATACCTGGACTCTACCAAGGAAACAATGAATAATTCATCAGTTTCTTAATTTCTTAGTACTTTCTTAATACCTACCATTTAATGATCCTATGACTGACCATTAAGTATTAATATTAATATTATTAATAATGAATGAATATATCTATGTGTCTGAAAAGCAAACCTGTGCTGTTGAGAGGAAGGTAAAGTAAAAAAGTCAGAAACTAATAAGAAAACAGTCTTGACACACACACACACACACACACACACACACACACACACACACACACCTACTCCTATTGTTTTCCAAACACACTCCAGACATGAGACTCCCATGAGTCATGCCCTTTACTGGTCTCCAACGTGAATGTGTAGACTACCCCACCGCAGAGACAATGCTGCCTCAGTTCTGAAGGTGAAGCCACGGGGAGGATGTGTGGTCTGATCTAAACCACCAGTAGTGAAAAACAAACCACTTATTATTCCTTCTGAATAACATTTCATTCTTTCTTGAATAAACCATCAGCAAGAATGAGCTCTCAGTTAGGAACCTGTGTGCCTGGATGTCTGCCAGCGGTGGGCGCCTTATTTTGCTAATTGTGCATTTAGGGTAAGATAAGCCGACTCGGTTTTGATTTTTTTTTTTTTTTTAAGCTCCGTGCATGCAGAGACGTGGTCATTTGGAGTTTAATTCTATTGTACAGGAGTGAAAGTTTGGTTTCAAGGGATGCGTTGTTATGGAACATTAACTCTATTACTGTAAAAGTCTAGCCAGGTAGTGCTAAGGATATCATTTGCTGCAAAAGACAATGGAGTAATTCTAGAAGGATTGCCAGGAGTGTCCTTTTTTTTTTTTTTTTTTTACAGAGTGTTGGTTGGTTAATACAGTGGTCTGATTATGCTGTTCATGAAACAAGAGAATGTTTCTATTCTCCTGCGCCGGGTCTATTGTGTTACCGAATTCCCCCGAGAAGTGAGCTACGTTCAAGAGTTGTGCTGACTTTCTGCCTGTGCTTCTTCTGCTGCGCTCTGTTGGGACTGAAATGGATTGTTTAAAGATTCTCTGGGATGAGTTTTGTGTGTGTGTGTGTGTGTGTGTGTGTGTGTGTGTTTTTCTCCTCCTCTTCGGTCTAAGTTGTTTTTAGGCACAGAAAAGTGAAAGCATGCGAGCACATACACAGAAGCGCACACTCTTCATATACAAATAAACACCAAACTACCATATAACACACATCCAAGGCTACACATGCACACATGCACGTTAAAGTGGTGCACTGCGTGCTATTGTGCTGTCTGAACAGAAGTGATGAGCACTGAACCCTGCAGCATGACACAATGTAGGCCGAGTTTCGACAGAGAAAGAGAGCGAGAGCGCTGTAAGATGATATCGACAAATAAATCCTCAAGAATAAGGAAGCCTGGAGTGAATCGAGGCAGGAACCAAAATATTCCTGTTTACAAGTATAAATAATATTAATAGCTCTGCTTTATTATTTCACATGCAGCTCTGTCCACAGGTGCGGAGGTCATCTGAAATAACAGGCTCCAGTTTCACTCTCTCAGAGATGGATTGCCCTCATTTGTTGACCTCTTTAACCAGATATGACCTTTAACCTGACCCCAAATCCTATGCTGCCCATATATATATATATATGCGCATATATAGTTTAGGGACATTTCCTTATTTTTGAAAGAAAAGCACTGTTCTTTTCAATGAAGTTAACTTTAAACTAATCACAAATACACTCTATACATTGCTAATGTGGTAAATGACATTTCCAGCAACTATCAGTCCAGTGTTCTAATGGTACAATGTGTTTGCTCATTGCATGGCTGATGGATGATTAGAAAACCCTTGTGCAATCATGTTAGCACAGCTGAAAACAGAGAGTTAGAGAAGCTATAAAACTGATCTTCCTTTGAAGAAAGCAAAATTTGAAGGAAAAAATGATTTCAAATAAAAATCATTATTTCTAATCTAACCATGGCTTTATTTTCTATTCATTTTACAACTCATGGCGGTAAATAAGTGTGTATATATATTCCATGTATATATATATGCATGGAAGAAAAGTGCAAAGCCACATAAAACATACACGCAGTCCATATCTTTCTTTGCCTTTTTTTTTTTTGATCGACACCTACTAACAAGATAAGCAATTGCCTGATTATGTATAATCAGGATAAAGCCGAGATCAGTTCCGTCAAATCATTGTAAACGGCGGATGAAATGGATTTTGTTAGCAATCCCCCGCAGTTGTTTTTGTCTTACAGTAAGCTATCGTAGAGCTCCCGAGACGGGCAGCTCGTGAGGAAGGGACTCCCACGCAGAGGATACTTTTCCTCTGGACTTGCCCTACCACAACACTTTGTTGCAGCACTCTTGTTGTCATTAAAAATGGACCTCTGCCCTTCTCAAGTAAGGCCCTCTGGCATCTGATCCAGTTTGTGCTCGACGCGTTTCCCTGAAGGCCTCTTGGGTGGAAAAGCACTCCCTTCACTCCAGCAGTTTAAAGGCGTAAGAGGATTCTTTCCTGCAGGGTCGACGTCGTTTTATTGACTTTAGAAAAGTACACAAAAAGGAGTTGTATCACACAGTGCGAGAGAAACCTGTTACTAGAGACCATTAGGTAGCTTTAGACTCAGGAGGTAATTGTGCGAGTGCAAATAGTCTAGATTTTTTTTCTTCCTTTTAATAGCTCTGCTGGTGTTCCAAAAAACTCAAGTACACAGTTGGAAACCTACAAAACCATTTGGAAATGTTTTTTTAGAGGAAAAATTGGTGTTTTCTCTCCTTTATGCCTCAACCTCATTACAGCTCCCGTTCTACCACTGAAAATATTAATACAGTACTTAATTCATCCCCAGAGGGGAATAATCTTTCCTCCCGTCCTCTCTCTGATATGGGAGGTCAGGGTGCAGGGCCGGCTGGAGCCGGGCGGGAGGCAGCGACTCACTGAACACCGACGGCCCTTGTGTGGAGTTTTACGGCCAGCGTTGTGTTAATAGGCACGAAAACAACAAGCGGTTTTCTCCTGGAACCGTTGGAGTCTAGACCCCCACAGGCAAGCTGCAGGTCTCTCAGCGCACAATGAAACCCGCTGAAACCTGTCGCCGTCATCAGCTAAGGCTCCACGCCCCGTAATTAACACTTTCTCGTTCCATACATACGTTCCTGGCCTGCTCTTAAAAGGACGTGAGGAAAAACAGGCCCGTCTTTTCCTTTTTTTGTTGTTGTTTTTTTTCAGTAGTCGCACATGTGCCGTACGTGCGTGCGCGCCGTGTGTGATTTATCTCCTCTTTCAGATATCCGCTATTCATTAGCCTTGGCTGAAGCAATTGCAGTAATTGGCAGGTTACGCTCACTTTTTTTTTTCCAAGTCTTTGATTTTCGCTCGTTAATGCTTCTTAATATTTAGCCCTGTCTTTTATACTCTCGTGCTGTTTGAATCTGTGACTTCCAGACTTCTCGCTGAAATCAAGAGTTGAAATCACTCTTTTCAGAAGCTTCAAAAGGCAATTAGATTTAAGCAAAGAAAAGGCTAAAATATCCCTAACGCACTCCCGCATACACCTTTTAAGTCGAAATTTCCGCACGCTCCCTTGGAGGACACCACTTTCCGTGCCAGTTTTGGCCCCCTAAAGGGAAATGCGTCCCCAATCTACTCGGTGTGCGTGCGCTGATGAAAGTCCCAATCAAACACACACGCGCGCAGATGCACGCAAATAATCTGAATCATCCATCCATCCTTGGCTCCAGAAACATAACCGTGAAGGAGGTGAAGGATGTTAATTGCAGGGTACAGTCACATGATTTACTGCTATTGTTGTAAAGCAGTGGCAGCAGAATGTACCTAAAGAAACAATTACACAAATCATCCTGTTATTTCTGCATCAGCTGCTAGACTGTAATTTAGCCAGACGTATGATTCAGCGTCTAGTCTCACACATTTTGTCACTAGAAATTACCTGTTTCTCTCTTTAACCCCCCCCCCTCCCCTCCCCTCTCTCACACACACACATTTACACACTTTTGAGCACTCTCCATATACAGTAGAATGTAACCAGGCTGCATGATTAATGCAAATACTCTTGACTCACCCAGCTCCATCGTTGTCTCTTGAGAGAAGAAAGGTTTTGCACACATTTGATACATATTTCTACAATTGCAGCAAGATGAATGCCCGTGCAGGAAAGCAGGATTTTATACACCTGCACGTTGGAATGATAAAAGCAGAAGCGGACAGGCTCTTCTTGGCGAGTTGGAACGTTCGGGGAGTAACGGAGATGGAGCCCAGCACACCTGCGAGCCACATGTGGATTGTCCTGGTTTTGGAAAACTCCCTCGTCATCATTCTGGCGCAAGGGTGGAGGGGATCATTAAGTCATTATTTATGTGCTTTCTGCTGTTTTTATCACCTCCAGACGCACACGCACGCAGCCCCGCAAGAATAACATAATTGTATGAGCCAGTCAGGGGGTCCCGTCTAATAGAAAAAGTGCAGACATTAACAGTCTGGACCAGCTGTAGAGACGACTAAACCTGCAATTTTTTTTTCCGGGCCCCCTGTTAGGCTCGTTTACACCTAATGTTGTTTATGTTTTTTTTGTTTTTTTTTTACACGCTGCTCCCAGAATGAACCTTCATTTCCAGATTTTTTGCCTGGTTTAACGGGAATAACACATGAGGGGGCACGGGGACGTTTTTATAGGCAATTTCCCCTTCACGATAGCTGCAGTTTTCTTGATGAGCATTGATAGTTAAAAAAAAAAAAAAAAATCACAAATAGAGCACTTAAAGATCCGTCGCGCCCGGTCGTGTATTCTTCCCCCGCCACATTTTCCAGCTTCTAAAAGCGCGCCGAGCTGTTTTTGCTACGGGTATTATTGCTGGAACTGGTTTATCTCAGGCTGCCTGCCTCGGTCAGGTGAATCAAATTTCACCCTTTCTGTCATCATTTCGCACACAGACGGATGATAACCCCTCTCGTTTGATTGCAGTTTACGTAGAACAAAATCCAAAAATGAAAAAAAAACAAAAGAAAGAACTGGCGTGTTCATGAAAACAGACACATAATGGGGTCTAGGTGGTCGAAAAGAAACAGACCTGCACTGTGCTGCACCTGGAGCTGTGGCTCCCTTTGAAAGGCCACGTCGAGTCCCAGATCCTTAGAATACCACTATTTCCCCGGGTGTTTCCTTTCCCTGTAGTTTAAAAAAAAGGCGGGGGGGGGGGGCTTGCTTTTCCAGCTGTGTCTGACCACCTCAGCCTGAGTCTGTTCCCCTGTTGTTTTCTTGTACTGATTCAATTACCTCTGTGGGACCACTCTCCTGACATATGACATGCACTCATGGGCTGGAGAGATGTGAAGAATTGCAGTTTTACAGCTTGCGGCGGCCGTGTGTGTTATTTATGGAGATCCGAGGCACCCTTCACGGCGAAAAACCCGCACTTGTTTCCGACCCCGGTGTTTCCCTCTCGCTCTTTGAACTCCTCGTTCTTTTCTCCCCATCTGAACACATCTCCCATTAATCCTCGCCATTATCTTCCTCCTTTTGTTCTTGCCTAACCTCTTTAACACCCCTCTCCTCTCCCTTCCAACGTACTCTCCCCGTGTCCCGTTCACTCCGCTCCCCCTGATTTCATCTTATCCAACCTTGTCTCTCCATCCTCTCCTGCATCTCTTTCATCCTTTGTTCCTCTATTTCTCTCATTATAACTAACCTCTCTCCAGTAATCTACCTCAAGTGACCCTCAACGACTTTCTCGCCTCCTCTACAGTCTTTTGCTTCCCTCTGTACGTTTTGAAGAGCGGGTCAGTGTGTGCCTGAAAGCCATTACCTCATCTAGCTCCAGTCCTACCAGGCAGATGAGAAGCCTGGTGCCGCCAAGGAATTTATTGGCAGACCCACATGCGCATAAATGCATACACAACACACATTCATGGACACATACTTATGCACATGTGCCCGGTTGCTCACTCGAACAAAAGTAATATATGCGGCAAATATATTCTATGTAGGCACCCGCTAAACTCGCTAGACTGTTCATCTGGAGTTTGAATCATAGTACAGACATTGTTATTGATTTCTTTTTCATGAATCCTTTCATAAAGTTAAATTGTAATTTATAATAGATTCATACACACGTCACTTTGTGCGTAATGAATCTATAATCTGACAGTTTCTGTACTGTTATGCTACATGACGGGAGTAAGATGAGATCAACATTTCTGCTCATATCTCATCACAAAAATAACATCAATTGGGGTTTTTTTTCCGCAATTGTGAAATGGCAGAGATTACAGCATTGAGGGTAATCACTAAAAGAAGCAGATGTGTCTTAAATGCTGAGAAGTTGTTGGGAGCTGCCTTTCATGTTGACGTTCTAATGGGAGGATTTTGGCAGATGCGGTTGCATCAAAACAAGAAGCCTTACTTCATACGCAAAAAAAGTGATTGTAATGACTCAAGTTGGGAAGTTGCCCCGAATCAAATCAGCCCGAAATACATTTGTAAGCCATTGTTGTTCAAGAGGAACTAATGTAACTGAATCCAGTATGGCTTATAAAAACACCAGGGCTGCAAATGATTATTTTACTATTAAATATTGCGTCTTGATTCTTTTTTTTTTGCCTATAAAATGTAAAATAATCATACAAAAGTCTAGAGACAAAGCTGAAATCAGAGAATGCGTGGTATAGTGACTGAATAAATCAAATGATTAATACAAAATTGTCAAATTAGGTTTCATCAATTGAAAAATTGGGGCTGTTGCATCATAGCAAGGAGGTCACAGGTTCAAGACCTTGGTCTGGGAGTTTGCATGTTCTCTCCGTGTCTGGTGGGTTCTCTCCAGGTTCTACGGCTTCCTCCCACTGTCCAAAAACATGCTGAGGTTAATTAGAGACACTAGAAACAATTGGAGACACTAAATTACCCCTAGGTGTGAGTGAATGGTGTGTGTGTGTGTGTGCCCCACGATAGGCTGGCGACCATCTGGGGTGTATCCCTGCCTCTCACCTGTAATTTGCTGGGATTGTGGAGACATAAAATGAAGCAAAACAAGATGAATCCGAGCAACACAGTGGAAAGAGTTAAAATACACAAAGAACTGCAGATATGAAACTAGCACTCAAAGTGCAGCGTGCAATAAATATAAATTGATACAAGTGGGTCACTCACACAAACAAAGGCATTTAAGTAGATATATTTGGATCAGGTAGGCAGCTTTGCAAAAAAAAAACACATATATAGGTGGGAACATCTGTTTTTGGCCTACAATCAAGCACAGATGGACCTTTAGGGCTGGTACAAAACCAACACTTGAGACCACACATTAAATACACCTTCTAGTCTCATAACTGGGATTTTAGAGTGGTGAGGGGGGTATTAACCGGGACCAAAACCTACAATTGTTATAATAATGACACAGGAAGGTATTTCCAAATTTGTTTCTGGGAAACGACGTCGGTCACTCGACCAAATTCCGATAAGCCCGGATAAGTCCTGTGTGGCGCAAGACTCTTAGGCGTCGTAATAGGCTGCATGAATATGCATTGTGAGGGCAAGTTTTTTTTTTCATCTCAGCATCACTATGAGGCAAAACCTAAACATAGAACATGAATTAATATATTGGAGTTAAAAGTGATGATATACGGCTTTGATGTCGAGCCATCAAAGGCATCATGAAGCTGCATGGTTCAGGGGGGCAGCGCTGCGCTGTATATTTAGCTGTGAGCTTAAATTAGACCTGTCACAGCTATAGACACATGCCATACTGACTTGGGTGTCTCTTCATCAGCCGGGGCAGTTGGTGTTGCTGTTGCCGCTGATTAGATGGTATTGCTTTTGTTCCCGGGCAGCGTTTGGTGAGCGTGTATGCATTAAATAAAAGGTATGAAGGAATACAAAAACCCGACGGTGTGTGTTTGTCCTTTTGTGTGTGTGTGTGTGTGGAGGGGGGAGGCGGCTTGTCCTTGTGCGAGCCTTCTTTTCAGTGGAGAGAGGGCACAACGCACCTGTCTAATCAAGTTAGTGGAGGAGCCTGCAGCTATGAAAGCTCCGAGATTTAATACTGGCGCAAATAGAGATTACAGCTCCTCACTTTTATCCCGGAAACCTTGGAGTTTCCCCCCACCAAACTCATTAAACACCAACATGAAACCTCGAGCCGCTCTGTGCAACACACACACACACACACACACCTGCTCTCCTTGTACTGCCGCATACCTGCTGACACATGCATTCTTATAACAATTATAGACCATCCACCCACAGAGGGGCGAGTATTTGATAATTCTTTCTTTGTAGTTGTACCCAGACGAAAATATGTTACAGATATACTGCATCTGTGATACATGTACAATTTAAAACTTCTGCTTGATATGTGATTCACACACACACTCACACGCACACACACTTTTCCTGGATTTACAGTATTCTCATGCTCTGTAGCCTCCAATCCTTGTCGCTCGCTCAGCTTTTCTGAGAGAAGTGATGACACATTATCAAAGTGATTTCTATTTATTACAAGGCTCATTTAGGTCAATTAGAGGAAGCTCGTTTTGTGCTGTCAGTGTTTCGGGGGCACAGATTAAAGACCCAAAGACTCGCAATTAGTGTTCTGACTGTGACGTCCTCAGATACTCACAAATGTTTGTCGGAGGGAGGCTTTAAAGGCTGTGTTTGTTGCTACAAGGCAGATGTGACATGAGCTGAAAGGGAGCATCAGTGTTTTTCGAGACGGCGTGCGTGCAGAGATGTGTCGCCGCGCGCCTGTTTGCAAGCAATTTGTGCCGGAGGAACAATTTAGTATTAGTGCCGAAATGGAGTGGATTATTATTTTTTATTTACTTAAGTCGCCACATCTAGGCTTTAGATGGTGACATTTTATGTGAATTATGCAAAAAGTAATCACCATTATCATGAATTACTTAGGCAGCACATTAGCGTCACGGAAATGAGGAAGTAGCAGTAAAACACATTTTGGCGAACAAGTCAGCGATGGAAAATGGTTGTTTCTGGTAACAGAAATATTGCAAATAATGTTGTTACGAGGAACAGCCATAAAAGATGATCGGGGTCATAACCTCTCCAAATATCTGTTTAATAGTAGAAAAGTCCACTTTTGAAATTAGATTTTTTCACCTTTTGAAGGATTTGCTTGTGTGCTCGCCCCACACTGTGCCAGCTATGATGATATTTATGATAACATGTTGTATGCAAGTAATAAATGCATCAGTCCAAATTCACCAACTAAACTGGACTCAATGGGATTATAACATAATGACCATTCATGGCTACTATAAGTGGGAAAAGTTCTTTCTTTGCAGCCATGTCTATTTTAATTATAAGACAGTTGAGCTTGAGTTGTTAAAGCTCTTTAATTACATTTTACATTTCTATACCGACTCAGGGGCAGATGTGCCATCACCTTCAGTGTAATCCAGAGCTGTAGGATTACTATAGAGACCTTAGCCCACTGCAGAGCGGATGGCCACTTGCTGTCCGAAGCAAAATGTCTCGTTCAGCTTATTTACTGCCGTCTGCAGTTCTCCACTAACTTCACTTTTTCTTTCTCCTCACAAACAAAACCGGCCCATGCAATTAACTACACAAGTCAGTGTGTTAGTTTTTCCCTGCCATGGTCAGCACTACAGATCTACCACTTACCTACCACATCGAATTGCACTTATTCTAAAAGCACATTCTAAAAATGATGATTAACTATCAGCAGAAGATTAACACGTCAACATAGCTACAGGCCGATAGCTGTATTTAATGTGGATTAAAGATAAAAAGAAGCGCTTAATGTAGTCGGTTCTCAGACCCACTTTTAAAGTTTATCATGTATGCCATTGGAAATGCTTATTTTCTAAGCCTAACACCAACAAAGCTAATCCTTTGTTATTTTATTTCTTAGTAAATGATTATTTCATTAACAAAATAGTTGCAGACAAGCGGTCTGTCGATCTACCGATCGATTAATGGACTAATCGTTGCAGTGTCACCTCGTGTGGCCCTGCACACTTGTAATGTAATCTGTGCCTACTTTGCATTCCACCTGCTCCTCTGTCCATCTGATGGCATGTTGATGATTTAGCAGTACACTGCTGGAGTGGATTAACTCTGCAGTTCACGCTTTCTGTCTGAAGTTTCATGGCTTTTTAAAGGAGGGCAGAGTGTCATTGATCAGAGAAGGAGACAGTGTGGAAACATTATAGTGAGACCTGATTAGTAGGAGTGTAGCGTGACACGCTGAGGGATCAGCACAAGTAATGGCACCCGCAGAAAAATAAGCTTGATCCTCAGTTTTCTATTTCCCCTTAGAAGTTTAATGTCTCCCCCCCTGTCTTGTCGGCGAAGTGCGACAGCTGCTGAGACGCATCACCCGCCCTCCCCGCTGGCCGCTATGAAGGTGTGTCACACAACGGCGACGAGTCACCCTGATGTTAGTGGTTCACGTTCGGTTTGGTTGACACGTGCCACCATTTCCACATCACGCCGAGCACTTCCTTCTTCTATGAGGGCGAAATCCACATTTAATCCCTGGTTCTTCCTTGGCACTTTGTCAACTTTGTGATCTAATTCACTGCTTCTTGTGACCTTCCAATTGGCATTTACGGAGGAAATCTACCTGCACAAAAGGCTTTGTCACGGTGGTTAATGAGCACATGGTGAAGGACAACCTGGTCATTAAGCCTTTGGACCTAAGCAATGAGATAATGGCATCTATTGATGTGGGTAAGATAATGATGGGGCCATATGTGGTGAGGTCTTCAGCTTTCTTCTTTGCAGTAGAACCATTGGTGTTGGCTTTAGGGAGAACATGTACAAATGTTGGTGGTTAAAGATGTCATCCATCGGCTTCAACAATTTATAACTGATGTGTGATTATTAAAGTTAAAATGACCTGAAGCCACCAGGCAGTCTGAGGTAAACCGAGTTTGGCATTCTGCAGAGGCTGTGAGGAACAAAACGTATGTTTGATTGATGTTTTCGCCGTTTAGCTAGATATCATCAGGGACAAGCAGTTTTCTGTTTTTCATTCCACAGACATCATGACACAGCTACCTAATGATGGACACATCACCATCCAGCCCATTAATATTTTGCAGTTGTTGCCATACTCTTACAACCTTTCGCTGTTTCCCCATCAGAGAGTTTGCTGCTGAGACCTGCGGAGGCGACGGGATGCGTGCGTATTTATGTATGTTGTGCTTCTTCAAAAACATCCCGGCCTCTCTCATGGGGAAAATACACTGGATCACACAGAAAGAAATGCAATTACCGCCTCCCAGCAGAATCCTAATCACTGAGCCCTGATGTTAAAAGTTAGCCTCTTTAATGTGTTGAATTTCAAAGACGCAGCACAATTCATTTGGTTTACTCACTCCTATCTTCACAGGATGTAAATTAGCTTATTAACTAGCCATTTTTAATTTGTGCGCCCCGTGACCTCATATCTGGAGTATCTGACTTTATTCAAATTGGGTCTCAAAAGACATACTGGTTAAACTAATATATTTAGAGTGAATGTGTTTATTTTAACACTCTTCTTGGGTAAAAAATTCCATTGGCGTAGTTAATCTGGATGCCAGCCGTGTTTGTGTATGCACATGTGTTTGAGATGCACCTGAATAAACACATCAAACCCCCATGTGCTATTTCACCCTCCTCCAGCATAGCATGTAAAACTAGTTAACTTTTATTGTATTGACACAAAATGAATATTAAAAGCTGTCTTTTACTGTGCATAAAGTATTTATACGTATGTGACATAAAGCAGAATCACTTTGTTTCAAATACTGCACCGCCACTAATGAATAAAGTATCATTAGCCTTATAGTAAAATTGCCTTAGTCATAAGTGCAAGCAATAATGCATA
The DNA here is from genome assembly GCA_030544235.1 of Lepturacanthus savala. Taxonomy (NCBI): domain Eukaryota; kingdom Metazoa; phylum Chordata; class Actinopteri; order Scombriformes; family Trichiuridae; genus Lepturacanthus; species Lepturacanthus savala. The sequence continues at coordinate 6,477,773 of CM060476.1, read as the reverse complement.
GTGAATCAGCAGTGGTAGGAGAGTAGAGTGAGGTAGATATTTCGATTTGTCAAAAACATATCTCAGGCAATTATGCTATGAGGCTAACAATATTCCTCTGGAGTCCCAATTGGGAATCAAATAGCCAATTAGAGCCTTTATCCATAGGCCCAGCTCTAATAGAACAGAACAGAAACGAGGAGGTAGAAGCAGAATTACCAAAATAGTACATCCCATAGTTATATTGAAGTGTTTGCCTTTACATGGCCTTAATAATTCCAGCAGAGACACAAGTTGCTTGAGGCTAAGGTGTGCAGATTGCTTCTGAAAGTGGCTGCGAGTCTCAGGCGCCTAATTTTTTTTTTCTTTTTTTGACGGGAGGCCAACTGTCAAAGTGGACTAGTCCATTCAGCTCTCTGTGAAACTCAATCCTTCAAAGACACCTAGAAAAAGAAAGAGAGGGAGACAGAGTGAGGCCAGACACAGTGAGACAGGCCTACATCCGGCCTGTCCTCACAAGAAAAATGAGTCAAGTCAAGCCAAGTCACTTTTATTTATATAGCGCCAAATCATAACAAAGGTTATTTCATGACACTTTTTTATATAGAGCAGGTTCAAACCTTGCAAATGGCTTCAAGTTATCCAATTGTGCCCGAACCCACCGACCAATTGGCGCCTCGCAGGATCCTGTGATCATGAGACGACATGACACTCGGCGCATGATACGACGTTGATAGACAAACTGTTCATCTAATCACCTGCCAAGTATTTTTCAAAGTGCCTACCCTTTTCCAAACAGTTTCCAAGAAAGACTTCCCAGATGGTAATGTGTAACATACCATCTGGCTGCGTCAGGTTAGGTTCTGTGCTTATAAAATTATATATAGAGACACATCATTGCCCCAGAAGCAAGCACTTGGCAGCGGTGGCCAAAAAAAAAAAATAACTCCCCTTTAACGGGAAGAAACCTCAAGCAGAACCAGGCTCAAGGTGGGCGGCCATCTGCCTTGACCGGTTGGAACGAAAGAGAGAGGGACATGCAGAGCAACAACAATCATAACAACAAATAGTAGTAGTAGTAGTAAAAGTCAAGCTGCCATCATCAGCAGACAGGCAGAATGCTGGCAGGCCATGACCATTGTCTGCAGGATGAGAATATTGACATCTATCAATGCCCTAGATGTTCAGAATAAGGACAGTAGCCTATAGGTCAAAAATCCAGCTGTCAAAAATGACATATAATTATGTTTGAGAGAAGTGATGCCGTTCGGATAACACCGATATAAGGTGGAAGGTTTGGTGGATGGCTAGATAGATAGATGGAAAAAAGTGGGCTTAGCCGTTTAATTCATGTTTCCAGCCATGACTCCATAACTACATTTGCTGTTGCCATGACAATGAACAAAAGGTGCCTAACTTTAAGGGAGTAGTAGCGTCCAATACCACATTTCACATTTATTTTAACCATGATATTTCCCAAACCAAGTGCTTTTTCTGTGTCTTAACCTCACCAGACCACAACCACATGATTATCACACCATAAAACATAATTATTACTTCACAGTGATTTGTTTTGGAAAGAGGTTTGGCGGGCGTATTACAAAACGCTCCCTGGGTGCGAGGTACGATCAACCTATGTGGTCGCTTTAATTATGCCGACGTGTTGCCTACATCTGTTAGCTCGGTGGAGCAGAGACACCATCATTTTGCATGCCTGCGGGCTCTGTCTCCGACTCTGATCCTCCTGTTGTTCCAGTGCACCCTCGGGAGGCGTGTTCGTGGAGTCGACGACTGGGGCAGGCACAAACATGCGCTCCCCGCAAAACACACAAAGACCACTTCCGCTGTATCCTCTCTGTGCTAAAACAGATGCTGCTAACCAAAACCCATTTCTCATTAATGGGATATCTTTCTGCTATTGTGCCCGTTCCCTGCATTAATGGGACAAATTACAAAGGCCAGGCGCTCAACAGACACTCACAGACATGCACACATGCACACTTGGATAATTAATTGGTTCCAGTGGAGCCAAGAGCTAATTTACTATCCCTCCTTCCACATTTCTTCAGATACAGTCAGACGACTCAAGGCAGCTTCCTTATGGCTCCCTCCCCATCTGTAGTGCCTTTATATGTGTTGAAGTATAGCCTGTGGGGCTTTTTTTTTCTACCAAAGAGGTAGTTGTTGTTGTTTTTCAGGCATATAATTACTGCGCTGTAGGAGTTGGCAGCCTGTTAGGCTTGTTATTCCGAATATATTGATCGCAAAAAACGTGTGGGACGATTGATTATACTCGACTTCTCCCTGCCCCTTGACTCCCTTTTAGTTTGACCAATGTGACTTTTGTAACAGGAACGAGCAGTTAAAATGAGAACAACTGCGCTAAAACACGTTTTCCTTAGGAGATCGTGCTGTTCTGCAGATTGAGCATTAAGTGTTGGAAAAAACTATGGAAGGCCACGTAGTTCACAATCTTCACAAACTCATTTAAGAAAAAAAGGTCAACTCCTTTTATAAAATAAAAGTCCAAACTCAAATTGAATAAAACAGAAAAAAAAGAATTCCTTTAGGCTAAATATATCTAAACATCTTACAGTGTTACATTATCTCTGTGTAAAGCTTATGTGTAAGATACTGTTGTGGCTGATTAAATTACTCCATAATATACATGAATTAATTCTCTTGGCATTTTAGTAGGGGAAACACATTGACAAGAAACAGACATGGTGTCTGTCTTTACTCAAAATACACGGAATGAGAGAAAGTTCCTTTTATGGAAGTCCAAAACATTACCAATGGGGTGATTTCTAAAAGGTCAATATAAGATAAGCACAAATCAAGTTAGTATAATTTGCAACGGGTTGCAAAAACAGACATTTATTTTAGACTGAATCTCACATTACGCTATCATTCTGGTTTAAGCCTACGTTATGTTTCATATGAACCATTAACCTTGCGATAGCGGATTTCTTCTTGGTCATTTGGTGGCAGTAAAAAAGAGCCGTACATCACATTTTAGAACTTGTTCGCAAATAGTTAAAAGCAGCCTCATCCCATATCCAGCAAATACAAAGCAACATTAGTATTCTCCTTTTTGTTGTGTTTGAACTCCTGTGAAAATTATCTTAATACATTATGTTATCAAAATTATTCCAAATTTTAAATTATAGAGGCTCTATCCATAATCACTATGCATTAAATCTTCAATGGTCATGCTATCGCTCCACATATTTTAACAATAGCAGTAATATTTTCAGGTGCACTGAGCTGTATTATCATGTCACTTCCCAAGAGCCTCCTTGCTATTTGAAGGCATGTAACCATGGTAACCTGCGCCACCATGAAGTCTGAACTCATCTTAAATGTATATTACGGCTAGCAAAGTGAAACATTATACTACTAAAGTGTTATTGATGTTACGCCAGACCTGCCTTGATCGCTGTTTGCCATTGTCTTTTATGATGTTTTTGTTGTTGTCATCACTACTGCAATGCATTGTGGGATATTTATGCTAGTGTAGCATTTATACTATAATATCTCTGGGAATATATATATGCAATATATCTCCAGAGTGTTTTTGAACATTGCCAAAAGAAGCTATAAAACTTGAACTGCAGATTTGGGTGCTATTTCTCTGTGGGTTTGCTATGAACTACTCCATGCATATTAGATATTCATTCGATGCTCTTTTATTAAAAAAAAATCTCTAAAATGGAGTCAAGTAGGTTGCATATATGAAAAAAAATCACTTATTGGAAATTAGTGTCTTATTACTTATATAAAATGATGCTGAAGTGCTGTACTTTAGTATTCTCCCTGCTATAGAAAAAAATGATGTAGCTGGAAAATCTGTCGCAAGTATAACCAAAGAGACTCGACCTCCCCTGCAGTGTAATCTATCTGTAAGAGATTCCATCCATCATCTCTTCAGTCATATTCTGTCACCGCTAAAGCTGATATGATTGATTACAATATTAGTAATTGGATGACTCAAAACTGCAGTATTCCAGGCAGAACAAAAAAGAAAGTTTCCACCCACTGATTCCACATTCTCTGACTGAATAAGAGGGATTTACCCTTGGATAACTGTAATTTTCTTTTCATTCAGAGCCTGGTTAGCATCAAGGTTAGATTGCAGTCGTTGGTGAGGCGATTCTTTGCCCTTTTGTAAGTGTAGATCAATGAGCTGGTCTTGTAGTTAGTAGTCACTCTCGTGATTGCCTCTCTTCAGAGGTGGAGGAGGCAGATGTGGTTGTGTCAACTGCGGTTTTAGAGCTACACCTGTGTACAGCTGTAGACAGTGATAGTGTAATTTTGTGCCCAGCGAGACAGTCCGCTACCCGTTAGCCAAGCATGTAATTAAAGCTTTAAAAATGTCACCATCCGACAGTAGTGGGCTTTATGCCCCTTATCACTGCAAGCCCAGGTGAGCGTGCATGTGCCACTGCGACTGCATGAGTTTAATGTTTGTATTTGCTGCATGTATGATGAGTTATTTAGTTGTAGGTCTTTGGAGCGCCGTTGCCATCTTCTCACCGTGGCCTTGATCAGTCAGGATGACATAACTCCTCTTTTGTGGACCGGCTCCGCTTATTCAGAGAAGAGAAGGCTTTGAAGTTGAAGGAATCTTTGATGTCACTGTAACATCCAAGCAGTTAAACGTTGATAAAATGACCAAAAGAAAAAAAAAAAATCTTCAATCATCCACTAGACGATTGTTTTAATTATCTCCAGGGTGGGGGGAAAAAAAAAGTGATCTTATGCTTGCAAATCATTATAGGCGATTGAGGGTCGGCGTTAATCATCATCGCTAGCTGTTAAGTAAAAATCATAAACGATGTCGGCACTGGAAAAGTAATGTTGCTGAGGTTGTGATGGAAACATCAACTGTAGTTTTGGCATGGCAGTGACAAACTCCGGGTTTTTTTTCTCTGAGATTTAAGCCGCCCCAGCACTGCAAGGCTCTTGCGACAACTTGCTCCCAGTGAACACTGCTGTCTTGACTCTGACAGTACGCCTGAGGCTCTGGGCTATGTGTCAGAGCCGCTGTCTCAGAAGCCGATCAGTGCTGCGGTCGGCCACAGGATTTTTCACAAGTTGACACTGTATTAAACTGACATCTCTCAGCAGCAGCAGCCTGGACTAAGAGTAGATATTCCAGCCCATCCTCACATAGGCCCCAAACTCACAGCTGGCTGAAGCATAAATGTTTGAGTGACGGACACCAACCAGCGCCCGTCGTGACTGTGACCCCGAGAAGTGACGCAGGTCAGATGACGTCAATACAGGGAGACATGTTTCCATCATCGGAGGTGGCAGGTGGATAGATAGACGTCAAAAAAGTAGATCTAGCTGCAGGAGACTACTGGGAAAAAAAAATGGTACTATGAATGTTTTGGTGTTTACTGTTGCCATGATAATGACGAATTTTTGTGCCTCCAGCTAACCCGTCTTTAACCACATCATTGTCACACCATAAAACATCAGTATTTATAACCTGTAATGGTTTTAAAAAAACTACAGGCAGAGGCAACGTATTAAAACGGTCCTATATGTTGGTCTGAAGTGCATGGTACACTCGACCCATGTGGTCATTTAATTGTGAGGGTGTGTTAGAGGTTTCAGGGCTAGTGGGATAATGTTAATTTGGTACTGAAAGGCAGAGCAAGTGTAGCCCATAAAGCCTTGTAGAGCCGATAGTTTGACTCCTTTGTCCATGTAGCTTTGTTTTCTGCTTTTTCCTTCTATTATCATTAAAATCCCATAGACTAATGTATCACAGCACTATACTGCAGCAATGCTTTTTTACAGCGTAAAGCTCCGTATCACGGCACTCCTTCTCATGTTGCTTCCTAACACCGGCTACTGTGGCCATAGCCAATGCCAAACAACAAACTTTGTAAGAAAAGTTCAAGAGTTCTGCTGTCTTTTCTTCTTTCAGAGGAGAACTGCACTCCACACACTAGCTAATGCGTCTTACTTGTTCACGGACCCTCAGGAAATCCCAGCACTATCACCGGAGAGAACAGAACCTGGGCCTAAACCCATTTATTTCAAAACATATATAACAGTGACATACGCAGGTTGGCACAGTATACAGGAAAAGGTATGAAGTAACAGGTTTATCATAAGTCATGAAAAAGCATGATAAATCTCCTTATGCTTCCACTTTTGTAATGAAACACAGGCACGGGCACTTCACTAGTAGATGCTAAAAGAAACCTCACAGTACCCTTACCCACAAGTGGAGAAGAAACCAACCAACCTCAGGAATGATTAATTCTCTGTAATTACAAAGTTAGCTGTGTGGGCTACACGTCCTGACTCTGTCATACCTTGACCTAAATTTGGAAGTGAACATTTTTAAAAGCCCTGTTCTGTATTCAAAGGGCTACCCTGCCAGGCTTTCAGTAATAGTTTAAGTCACAGGTCGTATTAAACTACCTCCAGCAATCACGGAAGCAGCAAGACGGGGCCAGGTCATTCTGGTAATTGCTGTCTAGTGGCGTGTGGGAGCTTTTTTGCGCAGATACGGATGTTTCGCTCTTTTCGTGCATGATGTCACTTTTTTTTCTGCCACATATTGCGAGCTGCCGAAGCCTCGCCTCGTCCGGAATTGTGTTATGTAGACACACACTCGCAGACCGCGTCCAGGCACGTGGTAAGGAGTGCGAGGGGGGGGGGGGTAAGCAAGTTGAGTAAAAATAACGGCAGGATTTGGGAACCTCTGGAGAGTTAGGGTGGGACTCGGATGAAATTGCTGGGTGTGTGTGAGCAAGAGAGTGGAGAGATTTAGTGTGTGTGTGTTACTGTGGCTTGTTGTTTGTGTGGATTCAAATGTGTGTGATGTATGTCCCAGATTTAACTGGACCAAAGCTATGGTTGTGGTCAGGCGAATCATAGTGCTACTCAAAAAAAAAAAAAGAAGCCTTCCACCTCAGTATAGTACACAGACTTTGGTGTTTAAGGTTCATTGTGTTTTTCAGCTTGTACAAAATAAAACAAAATACCAGTGCCTGGGTGAGAACAACCATTACTCAGGAACAGAGGAAGGTGACATTATCTTAAATTGACCCTAAATCTATTTACTGTGTAAAAAGGAAAAAAGAAAAAAGGTTCAATCGAAGTTTTGCCAAACAAACTTTGAGCATCGGTACTAAGTGTAAGTTCTGGTATTCCAGAGAGGCTTTCTTCTGCTCCTCATCCCAATCGCCTTTTCTTTTATCAGCTGTCCCTTCGCTACATATGCTGAGTACAGAAAATACACAGCAAATCACAGTTCTGTTTTTCCAAACCACCAGTCTTGCTTGCACAGCAGTCCCAAACCCAACCGCAGATTGGAATCTCAGAGCGTCGCTCTGACAGGGGATATCTGTTTTGTTTAATGTTCATTCCAATTTCGGGCTAAAGTTCATAGAACGAATAAAAGGTCAACCTCAGTCAACCTCAATACTCTAAAGAATTGTCTAGGGAAAAAGGAATGAAAATATAAATGCAAATCGACAAGAATCATAATACCAAAAGTAAACATAGAAATTACAAGAAAACTGAAAGAAAATTCAGATTAATGAGAATATCAACTTCAGTTTTGGCTCGAACAGTGCACTAAAAATCAAATATCTGTTATTCACTGAGCGATGAGGTCGGACCAGATATTGGACTTTTTCCATCAGCCAGTGCTCTTTCACGATTACTCAGCATGAAGAGTTTTCCATTACATCATCGGGGGGCATTTATAACACCACGCTCATGTCTGCAGCCTCAAAATAAGTTTTTAAAACACACGTTTACTGACCGAAGCGTCACGGGGGCTTTGACCAATCTGCAGAAGGGCCGCGGACAAAGAAATGGGTCTCTTTATTGAGTGTAATATTATTTCAGAGAACATAAACATTTAGATTCCCTCTATGTGGTCAGTTCGTCCAAATAGCATCTGTTTGTTTTATGTGAAATTTATGTGAGAACAGAGGGTGTGTCTTTACTGTCAATTCCTGCGCGTTTAGATGCCTCCAGTGCCTTCAAAATAAAACACTCCCCTGTACAGTTATAGTAAAATAAAAGTGATATAACAACATTGAAAACCTCACTCCCAAACTCTGGTGCAATACATTTTAAGTTTTCTTTTTAATGTTTTGTTTTTCTTTTTCTTATGTTTACAGCACCTTGATTTACAATTACTGTATAAAAAGTGCAATACAAATGAACCTTACATAAAATTAAACATTACGCTAATTAAACGCCCTCAAGCTTTTCCTACACGGTCCAAGCATATGCCAAGTTTTGACTGAGGCATGTTTATATAAAATTATTACTTTACATTAAAGAGAAACAAATTGTGGGAGAGCAATAGGGTGAAGTGTGGTTTATATATATATATATATATATATATATATATATATATATATATATATATATATATATATATATATTACATGGTCAGTGAACCAGTACAGAGTAAAATATACAGCATATCATATATAATAACATGCTCTCATAGCCCATAGGTCTTTCCCACACACACATACAAGCAGGACTCGATCCAAAAGCAGAGAAATAGCATTTGGGAGTAAGGAAGCTGGAGTGTGAAATGCATTCTGGGCTGGGAAGTAAACTGGGAGCGCTGTTAATTCGGCGCTGCGCATGCGTGTGCGCGTGAGAGCGAGAGAGGAAATGTGAAAGAGCAAAAAAAAAAAGACTTAAACTACACATGGGAACATTTGATTTGTGCTTCAAAAGCCACGCTGTGTGCCCCAGATAAGGTTCTGAAACAAACAAGCCATATGATCCGAGTGCACTTTTCAAAATCCCGCTCTTAGAGAGATACAAACGTTTCTTCGCGCGGAATTAATCTGCCCTCTGATCTGGGGGTCGCAGAGCGGAAAGGGCCCTGCTGTGCGGCGATGAGCCTTTGATGGCGATATCATTACTCGTGTATCGCGCTCTCTGTCATCCTCCAGTGGACACTCAGTGGACTGAGGTGGACCGAAAGCATGAGCATAAACAGCGGTGGAAAAGGTCAAAGAAAGGTAGAAACGGAGAGGAACAAGGGAAGGATAGTGACGGGAATTTGAAACACCTGACATTCGGCAGCATATAAAACTGGTAATGACAGCATGGAGACAGTCAAAAGTCAGTCAGATAGCCACTCGGCCTGTCTATCAGGAGTTCTGTGCAGTCATTCACTCAGTCGGTGCCTCATCGGTCTCTGTCAGTCACTCGCCTCCTTTGTTATTTTGTCAAATCATTCGTCATTCAGCCTGACAGTAGGTTCATCTCGTTTGTCAGCGAACCAGCTATTCAGTCCGTTGATTCCAACAATCAATAGTTTACTTCAGCGAAATTTACTTGTTAATAAGTCAGTCTGACATTCGGAAAAATCCGATGTGCTTTTCAGACGAACGGACAAACAGCAACATGAAGAGCTCTCCTTCATATCCGTGTGTGCTTTGGCGTTAACACAAGACGCCGAAATCACGCCGAGCGATTGGCAGACGGAGACGGAACAACAAACAAAAAACGGTGCGATAAACAGGCAAACACCCAGTCAGTCGCATCCAAAGAAACACACTCTCTCTCTCTCTCATACACACACACATTTATAAGCTTCACAAACCTGCAGCTATATAAAGCACCTCAGTTGAATCTGTGTGTGCTTTGGCGTAAAACAAAGTCTGGGTTGATTTTACTGGTGTGTGTCCTGTCTGGCCAAAAAGAGAGAGAGAGAGAGGCATCTCAGCACTGTGGTGTGACCCCGATCTCACACTCCCCTGACTGTGTTTGGACAGATGGATCATCACTGCAACCACTCACATTTGACAAACGCGTTTGTATGCGGGTCTGTGTATGTGTGTGTGTGTGTGTGTGTCTGTATGTGTCAGCATGACTAATACAAAGCCGGCGTTTATATGTGAGGCTATTTATTATGTATAGAGTAATTCAACCATCATCAAGTTCCCCCTCAGACAAAATCAATAGTGGTGATAATATGATCTTCTCTCCACTCATTACTGCAGGAAGAATTCAATTGATTAGTTAGCTGACACTTCAACTCCCAAAATGCAGGGATGCAGAGGACTGTGCGTGTCTATGCCTTGCAGCGGCAGATATGGATCTGAGTGTGTGAACAGCTATTGACTGTCTGAGCCCGCTTATTCATCAACTGTATACATTTTACTGCAGGCCGACTATTCCTTTTCATGGCGTACCGTTTGGGAGTTTGCTAAGTAACATGCAGTCTTTAAAGGGGACATAACACTTTTCACGATTTTCTGTTTTATCCACTTACGATGTCAGACGACGATGTTTAACGCAGTCAAAGTGAATGTATCTACAGTCTTTGTTACTAAGGTAGTTGCTAAGGATGCTCCCTGCGCTGCGTATTTCAGATCTGCTTCCGACTCAAACACGACTGGTTGTATTCGAGAAGTCGACATTTTGACTAAAGACTTCTCGTGAAATCGGCCTGCTGCAGACAGAGGTCAAAATCATGCAAATATATTCTAGCGGAGCCCTAGAACATAAATATAAATGCAGTAAATGTGCATGATACATCGTTACCTTTATCAGTAGGATTTGTGAAGACATCGCAGATTCAAGCTGTTCAACATTCTAGATAGATCTGTCACCACTTTTTCATGAGTTATCTGAGTTTAAGTTCACAGAGAAACGTGTTGAGCCTGTAGATTTATTCCAAAAATGAGTTAGTTAAAGACATTTATAGTCATCGGTGTTTTGTAATCTGAGGTTTAAAGTCTTTTTTTGGCTAAAGGAAGCAGGAACAACCTCAGATAACATCCTGATGAAGGAAAGTCAGCCAAAAACATTTGGGGAATAATAAAGCATGTGGGATGTTGACAAAAAGCTGTGCAGCTTGATTGTCAGCATCTCTGTGTCTGTGTGTGTTCCCAAAGTTAAAAAAAGGACACCAGGATTTAACACTTCCCTGTCTGGAAAAGTGTAGAATGCTGCCTCCTCCTCTGCTCTGTCGCCTACATACATTTCAAATGACAACATCGTTTACCCCATTTTTAGTTTTTGCCTGGTGAGGGCTCCCTCTGCTCCATTCCCTGACTTTACCGGTATCCATCATACAAGGTCCCAGGGTGATATCATTATATGTGTGTGTGTGTGTGTGTTTGCTGTAGATGCACTTATGCAGTGTGTACGTGTGTGTTCTTGTGCGTCTGTAGAGGTGTGAAAGAAAGTCGGAGAAAGAAGTAGCAGTGGGAGCAGGGGGAGGGAGAGAGGGCGACATGGAGGGGGTAGAGGCTTGCGCTAATGCTCCTGGAAATGATTTAGAGTTTAGACCACCGAACAGCACTCTTCCAGTATCGTCCCGCAGGACCAGTCGGTGGCTTGCAGTGAGCTAAATAGAAAATAGGATCCACCAGAAATCACTTCAGGGGAATGAATCAACAGTTCAGACGGTTTACTTTTAAACCAAGCCGTGGCTGCTCGGGCATAAACCGGTTTTAAATGCTGACACACATTTGATCTAGCTTAGATTTTAAAGGCCTTAATTGTTTCATCATGTATTGGCAGGTTTTCATTTCGGGTTTGATGGTCCAGATGTGGAAATCAAGGCGAGTGATTAAGAAACTATTAAAAAACAGATACTAAGAAGAGGAAAGAATAGAAACAGGGAGCTTTGTTTCCTGAACATGAACATGTGTGTGTGTGTGTGTGTGTGTGTGTGTGTGTGTGTGTGTGTAGGCATGTTGAAACTGACAGGAGGTCAGATGCAGGGCTGTAACAGTGGGAGTAAAGGTTAACAATGACTGCTCAACTCACTGACCTCCACTCCTGCTCATGTCGGCTAACCCTGTGTGTATGTGTGTGTGTGAGCGGGCATTTGTTGGCTGGAGACACATAAGCACCCAGGAATCCATGTGAATCACAGCCCTTTCAAATAACTCTCTCTCACACACACATATGCACACAAGGCTGTAGACACATCAATAATGTAATTTCATACGTCAGGTTAATCTCTTGGGAAATATTTTCATAGGAAGATGACTCAGTCGCTTTTTCAGCTGCAACTGGTGAAACGGCCTTTTCGGAGAGAGAAGAAAATAGTTAAAGACTGTCACGGAAAAAAGCAGACAATGGAAAGTGACATGTAAAGTGACAGGTTGACTAAAGCAAAAAAAGAAAAAAAAACGGGGATGAGTTTTGAAGCAGGAGTATAAGCACATGAGACGAAAGGGAGAAGGAACAGAGACAAACCGGCGGTGGCTGTCACTTGCTTTTTCTCTCCCGCTTGTGGATGACAGGTGAAGGAAACCCACATCTCCACGCTGACCGTGCATTTATGCAGTGGAATTTGAATGAATGCCACACAGACGCCAAGGTCGCGAGGCTTATTATTCTTGCACACTAAAAGGAGTAAAACGTTCCATCCGAGGAGAAAAAGAAATGAAACCATCACGCTCGCTGCATTAGGGCCTTTATTCAAAAGCAGTCGCAGAGAGATGCTTTAAGTTCTATCCCGGAACTACTCCAAGCTTTCCAGCACTAGACTTCAGAAAAGGAGGAGACGAGATTTGGAGGGAGAGAAAATCGGTTTTGTTGCAGCATGCATCCCCCCCCACCCCCATCCCTATGTTTTTCTGCTTCCCTACAACAAACATTGTATTAATGTGTTCTGCTTATTTGCAGCTGTGTAGTTACTATTCACACTAAATCAAGTCTGTCATGGAGGGAGGGTTGTTTTGTTCTTGCTCTATAGAAAACCCCTTTTTTTTTCCACTGACTGGGCAACAAATAAAAAGAGCATTTCACATACAATAAAATAATATAAATGCTTCACAGGTTCGGCTGCTACAGAACACATTTTCTCTTGTGGAAACACTTTAAGCAACGCAAAACGCTTTTGATTACTGCCGCTTTACAGCTCGGATGTTCAGTACCTTTACTCAGGTATATAAGGTGTACTGTCAGGGAGGTTTATTCTTCTGTTGAGCGCGGCATGAATCATTCCCGAAACAGCATTGCATAAATGATTAAAAAGTAATGATGTTGATCGTCTAGACCGCTCATCAATTCGCCCTCACACAGGAAGATGTCGTGAGCAATTGAGTTGTTGGAACTGCTCTTGTTTTTCTTGCAACAAATGACTTTTTCTGGGAGGCATGAATCTGCCGTATATAATAATCACCTCCAGCAATTGGAGGGTTTTGTTGTGAATAAAAACACATTTCCATACATACAGTGGATCTGTCGCATATACTTACAATGAAATCATCTCGTAATAATGGAAACACACTCACACAGCACAAACATCCAAATATTCCTGCTCTTGAAATATCAAATATAACAAAGCAATAGGGAACAAAGACATGAACATGTAACACCTCCGATTAATATATACATATATATATATTCATATGTACACACACATATGCAGACACACAGTAGGTGTTTTAAAGGCAATGCATAACCATTTCTGATTTAAGTGCAGGGTGTCAGAGGTGAGAGGTGTGAGGTCGTTGGTCTCCTGTGAGGAGCACACAAGCTTCTACTGCACAGGCATAAAACTCTCTACCTCCCATTTGTCACACTTTCTTTCTTATTTCCACCTCTCTCCCTCATTCCTTGCATGTGAGTATTTATTTTTATGGCTTTTTATGCTCCGACAGTGAATCCTCTGCGATCATAGCGATACGGAGATTCTACACTGTAGCGAGATGGATTAAAATTAAATGTGAAATAAGAATTTTTTTTATTTTTAATATATCATCTTCTCTCACTGTCTCTTCTTGCTATCTCCCCAGGTGTGTCTCTCCAATGCTCTTGGCCCCTGAGGCCTGAGGAGAAGTGAGCCAAGCCCAGGCCCCCATGGGACGCCCCGTTACCCAGCATGCACTGCTGCTGCTGCAGTGCATGCTGGTCCTGCGGCCTGGAGGCGTGGCCAGCAGGAGAGGGCCGGTGCTGCTGCCCGAGTCGCCCTGTCACAAGACAGAGCACCCACTCATCCCACACTCAGGTAATGTCTGAAAAAACCACACGATGAGACCACCGTCAGGGCTTGTTAATTTTTGATTTCCCTCCAAATGGATGTTAATATTTTATGTATTCCGCATGTCATTATGTATATCCATTACTGACACATTTCACTCTAACCACAGCACATTAACCTCACTTTTCCCACCTTTGGTACGGTTGGATTCATAGACCATACATTGTCAGGTTCTAACCATTATGACTGTTGCTAGGAGACATACTGTATGTCAGTATGTTTTAAGCAATATTGTTCAATCAAGAAAAACTAAAATGTAGGTTATTTAATAATTAATTAATAAGTTAATTCATATCATTCATTATTTGCCCTCTTTCCTTTCTGCCCTGTTCTTGTTTTTATGCACAGGCAGATACGGTCTTCCTCGTGCGTGTTCACCGCACTCGCTGTGCAGTTTTTAGATACAGTATGTCTTCTGCATCAGCTTTCATTGCCCTTTCCCGTGTCTTACATTGCTATTGAACAACTAAACTGTAATGAAATGCCGTGTTGAATGAAAGTATCAATAGCGATCAATGCATTTCTGTCTACCCACTGCGGAGCGGCAAAATGTCATTGAGCTGTTTTCAGTACAGCAGAGTCCCAGAAAGATAAGTACATATCTACAGAGGAAGAAATTGACTAAAAGACCAAGGTCACTGCTTGTTTGCAAAGATCCACATGGATGGAAAGACACATCCTGTTCCTCCTAAACTCTTTTACTCTCTCTCCATTTTGCTTCACCGTCTTTGTCACTTAATTGTTAGCTGTGGTGCCACTCTTCCCTCTGTGCCAGTTGAGTGCGATGATGATGACTAACTGCCCAGCTAACATGATGTGTTCCCGCCTTTCTCTGCATGGATGGAGGGGGGACAGGGGGGACGGAGGGGGAACGGGGGGGAGGAGGATCACCCACCAACTCTTGGGTCAGCATTGGTCAATGCGTTTGCGTTCTCTAATGTACCTGAATGGCCCATTAAGCTTCAGTGGCTTAATGCTTTGGTTGAAATATAGGAACATTAATAAAGAGGGTCGACATTTCAGTTAGCAATCAGGCATGGTTCACTAACACAAAGCCGGCTGTAGGAGACGAGAAAAGAAAGAGAGCGGAGCTCAGAGACTTTATTGTGTCTGCGGCTCAGTGTCTTTGGTCCGAATGATCCACTGCGATGATAAAATGAGACTGTTTCTTCCTGCAGGGAAGTAGACTATAGTCTATCAGTATCTTTACCTTACACTTGATAAAAATGAATATTTGCTTTAATCCTAGTATGACTGGACAACTGAAGTGCATGTAAACTCCTTATTCCGATTCTCCAACTCTGATTAAAACACAGATAATGTGATTAGACTCCATACCCCCCATGCTGGCGTATAACCCCAGAAAGCAGTAGAAGAATCACCAGAGCAACATGGCAGATGCTCAGAGCTAAATATTTTAATATATGTTGTTTGTTTATAACATGATTATATAATTGGTCAACTGGAAAGTAGCTGTATTAACCCATTGAAATGACACATATCGCCCCCTAGTGTTGAGGAGGAGGACAAGTTCCCATCAGTAATTCTCATTTCTGTGTTGCATGTAAACTGTGACATGGACAGATGTCCGATTACACACCAAAACCAAATATTCTGCATAGCTCGATTGAGTTTGTAGCACAAATGCACCACTGTTCAAATGTTTGGGGTCAAACAGACAATTTTGTGTTTTCCATGAGAAGTCACACTTTTATTTATCACCATGAGTTGTAAAATTAATAGAAAATATAGTCAAGACATTGACAAGGTTAGAAATAATGAGTTGTAATTGAAATAATAATTCTTTCCTTCAAACTTTGCTTTCGAGAAAGGAAGGTCAGCTTTTTAGCTTCTCTTACCAGTTAAACTGTTAAACCGCACAAGGGTTTTTTAATCATCCATTAAACCTTCTGACGCAATGAGCAAACACATTGTACCATTAAAACACTGGAGTGATAGTTGCTGGAAATGGGCCTCTATACACCTATGTAGATATTGCCCAAACGTGGAATGGTACTTTTGAATGGTATTTGATAATATTAGTAGATGCTATGAGGAAAAAATAAAAGGCAAAATTTGCCAAAACTACTTACTTACTTACCTTTAGTGCATGCAACTACTCTTTGTTTTATTTGCTCCTGTATTCAAATGTTCTTAGCTGTGAACTTTTTTATGGAACTATTTTCTACCAGAGTAATAACCCCTATAAAAACTGTTGACTTCTCTCTAAAATAAAATCCCAATTCCTACGATGTGGGACCTTTAAAGTTTGGTTTGATCATTGTTATTGCTACACTAACCTCTGCTCACACATACTCTCTTGCCTCTCTCAAGCCTGAAGCTCGAGGGCACGTTTATCACTGAGCCTGTAATTTACATACAGATGGGGCAGTTGTTTTCCCCAGTTGTCAGTGCACCAGCCTACGAGCTGTTAATTTCCAGAGCAATGTGTTTCCATGTGTTGTTTTTTTAATTCAAGTCCAGGAAGTTATATAGAGAATAGGGAAAGCCTTTGAATGTGGCGGTCATCTTTTCTCCTTGTTTTTTTCTTTGTTCAAGTTACATTTATGTGGTTGAGTGGAGAAGAAAACAACTGCTTCTGGAAGAATTAGAATTGTATTCATGCAGAAGCTATTGCACAGCATACATCTTGTTAATGCTATTGCGTTGTAGCATCTGTTGACACCCCCCCCCCCCAAAAAAAAAAAAAAAAAAAAACTTCATCTAAAGTTTTTAAGCTCACAAGTTTACAGATTGTCTAGACACAGCTTTGTTGCTCTGATTGCAACGCTCATCATACTTTGTTTACTTCCCTCACATTATTATTTATCCTCAACACATATAAGAATCAACACCTTTACAGAGTGAGCCGTCCATTTATTTTTAGTTGTATTCCCTCTGGTTCTTTAATATATCCCCTTTCATAGCCTGATGACAGTCTTTGTGCGGTTCAAAATCATCTCTCATTGTTCAGATGTAGAGTATGCAACGCTTTTTTTCCGAGACTGCCAAATTATAGCCCTCATTTCTCTTCCAAAAAAGCTGTGAGTCCTTACACATATATGCCTTTTCATGCAAACACATATATGCGCAAACAGTCCCTGTGAAGAGAAACATTTCACTAAACCTATTATCATACTCTTTTGTGAGTCATTGTGCTCCATGTAATGTAGTGTAATCCCTGGTTGTTGAGAATGTGCAGTGCCAGGCTGCCATGGCTCCTCTTCAGCGGAGCTGGGAGGACTACAAACACATTAAATATACCCCTGTGGGTCACAACGACACATCACTCCCACTCCGCACAAACCATATCCTTTTGGACATGCACAGAGACATAGAACTACAGAGCTTTGGCTTGAGTCGAAATCTTAGCGCCTAACCCATGGGTGTAGTTTTGTACATGGACATCATGTCCTTACCAATATCAAGGTGTCCCTGAATTGTCCCTAAGCACATTTTAACCATTTCTCAAACAATTTTCCCACATTACCTCCACGTAATATTGACGTGTTTGTGTGTATTCTACAAAAATTGCTCTATTATGATGAAGAGTGAAAGAGCAGGATAATGGGGATACGATGATCTGGCAACTCTGAAATTCAAGATGGAGGCATTGTTGACGAGCTGCTGCCCAACAACAGCAGCGGTAGTGGAGTCAGTGTGGTGGAGAATCTGTTATTTTTTAGGTTAAATGTTTTTTTGGGGAGTTTCACAGCCACAGTTGTTGATTCGTTGATGGGTGGTTGCAATATGCAACCTCACCACTAGATGTTATCAGAAATTATACTATGTAACTACTCTACTGGGGCGGTTAGGCTCACTGAAACAGCTCTAAGGCTAAAAAGGGACTTTAACAATACACAGCCCATAGAGTGGTTATGAGCCGTCATGGGAAGCCAAGGTCAAATTTTGTCTGAGTGTGTTCCAGTGACAGCATTTCTTTCTCTCTGTGTGATTGTGGCCTGACTGTGGAAGGGTGTGCCTCACATGGGTCTGACCCCACTGGAGCTGGTGGCTTTCTGACTTGGCGCAGCACTTGGCTGACAGAACTGTGGGGCAAGGATGCTATAGCCTAAAGGCCGCTCTCTGTTATGTGTGGTGGTTTTCAGAAATAAAGGGTTTCAGAAAGAAAGTACACTGCACAGTTCAGTAGCAACGGCTCCAATGTTTACGCAAAAGGTACACTTGCCATGCTTTCACAAAAAACAGCTCTCAATATAGCTTCAGCAGAGAACCAATGCAAATGCCTGTCATTTGTAGAAATATTTAGGATCCACATTTCTGGATTGATGGGAGGCCTAGTGACAGAGCAGTTGTAGTGTTATCGTAGCTCAAAGCCCGAGAGATATACTGTATTAATAAAGTGTTGTATTTAACAAGTGTTCCGTGGTGTAGGTTCGAAGGCTTTTAAAGGTTATAAACTGTGGTGTAAACAATGTCTACGTGGGCTAAGCTGAGGGAGCTGTCTCTGAGGATGAGAACCAGCAGACTTGTTTTACAGCCATAGACCCAGTTCAGCTTTTATCATCCCTGAACAGCTAGAACATCGTTAGAAAGAGGGGAGTAAAAGCAGGCAAATAAACAAATGGCATTCATAATGAAATAGACTACAACTGCTATCTGAGATCTTTTAATTGGTCATTTGAGGTGGATTCTTTTAAATTGAATCCCCTCTGATGTCTCTGGAGCTTAAATTCCAAAACATTAACTTGCCTCGATTCATGTCCAATGTAAGCTTTGTTCAAGTCATGTTTTATTTTAATGGATGACAGGCTGCCAATGGAATGAAGAAGGGCCTGTGCATATTTTTGGATCTTTATGTCTTTCATTTTGGCCCTCTGCAATAAAAGTCCCGCGTGTCATTCCCTAAATATATATTTTCACCGTTTATTTTTCTCCTAAAGAGATTTGGTCATCTTGTTAAAAGGCTACGTCCTCTTCCACACCCCGAGAACTGAGCTTTCCACCCCTAAATACACATTAGATTTAAATATTTTATTGCACACTTATTTGTGGCTGCACAGTGGTTTGTTCTGCATGATTCACTCGCTGCCCGCGAGGGCCATGATGTAGCCATGGTAATTTGAATCTGTGAGGACTTAGCTGTAAAATGTGCCTGTTTTTCTTGCTAGAAATAACATAATAGGGAGAAACCTTGCAGCACAGTGCCACATGCAAAGGTCTTTAACTGACCTTGTCTTTTTCTATAGATTTTCTCTAACTGTACAGGTGTTTGTTTATCGGCTGCTCAGCTGAATCGTTCCCCTGCATGAACTTGACCAAATAGTTGCAATTCTTCTGCTGTCCATTACCACAGAGCTGCATTTAGAGTGAATTGGCTCTTCATTTGTGTGAGCGCCTTCTGCCACACTCTATTTACACTACTCACGGAAAAACCATTCATGTTGCGGGAATTGGTTCCACATGTTGCCATTGTTGCTAGCCTGGCAGTACTGTGGAGCGTTAACTTTGAGTGCTGGCAGATTGTAGACCGGCGTGGCCTCTGATGATGGGCGTAAATATTTATATATCCTGTCATTTTGTCTTTGTGTCAACTGCCTCCGTGTCAGAGAAGGGAATAACAAAAAGGGATGTGAGTGATGGCTTGCTCTATTTTGAGGAGGAGACAGAGACAGGGGTTAAGGGGATAAGATGGGACCCGATGGGAAGGGGGGTGGGGGCGCATGCATGGATATGCGTCTAAATGCATGTGTGCGGTCGACGGATTTGTGTTGGCTTGGAGCCCCGGCTGCTTTTTGAATTTTCGTCCCAATCCGGGTGTATGATTACTACCTCGTCTCATCGGAAGCCAATCCCCTGATTCAGGCAGCCGCTGTACGAGCATGGTTGTGATGTGATTACATTATCATATGCATTTACAGTACGGCTGATATGAACCCATGTAACAGGCAAGGCAGGCCTGAAATCGAGGAAGTGAGGTGGAAGTCTGGAGGGGACTAAGCTTACGAAAAGATTGATTTGTTGGCTCTATATATGAAAACCTCCCCGGGGGGGGGGGGTCCTAAAATTAGCTACTACATCTCCCCCAAAAATAGAAAAATATCACATCAAATTACTTTGATTAGTCTCTACGATGTTGTTAATGAACTGTTTTTAAAGATTTGTCCAGTTTGCATCTTTGCTTCCCTGTAGTAAATCCAAACTGTGATCTGCTTAAACCCCCATGAGATTGACTTTGAGAAGCTCTGTATATTTAGCTTCACAGCCTTGAGAGAGGCTGTCTGCACTGCATATGAATGTTTATAAATGGACCTTGGCCTCATCACATAGGGCCATAAATCCTGTGATTGCTGTTGCATTCAATTGACCTTTTCTAAGTTCCGCCTCCTTTAGTTACTGTTGCTAGGTAGAACGAGCATGGCAAAAAAGAACCACTGCCGGGTATGTGTCCCCTTTTGCCTTCTGGGGACCAGTCAAGTAAGTTCCTCTATGATAAATTTTAAGGTAACTTTTCCTGTTTGGATTCTAGACATCTAAATAAATAACAGTAAAAGTAACTTTCGGTGCACGTAGCCTTACAGAGATAATACACAGGGGACGTTTGATATAATCTTTTCTCTTTTATGATAATTCATGTTATCTTAAAAAACATGTCAGCAACCAAACCATCTCTTTATTACCACAGAAATAAAGAAGATGCAGGATTATATACAATGAAAAGTGTCCATGAAGACTGGGACACCGATGTAATGTAACTTTAATTTTACCTTCTTCAAAATGTGACAGTTAATATGCTTATATGCAGAGCTTAATCAAGCTATGTGTCTAGTTAGACTTTCTGTCCTTGTGTCGGTTTACATGCAGCTGACAAAATCCAATAATTCCACCTCCCTAATGCAGCAACACCTGTTGTTTCAGCATGTTAATATGGCCATAGATATATGCACGTGTATATCTAACAAGTTAATAAGCTTAATACATTCTCAACTGCAGTTCCCAATTAAACATGCTGGTCTGGGTTGATGCTGTCCGCACTGAAAATAGGATACAGGTTTCCTTTTCTCTCTCTTTTTAATTAACCATATTTGCTCGTCATGCTGTTTGAAAATATGCTATTTTAACTAAGGCGTATACATGCCAGAGAAAATCAAATTCCAGTCGCATTATCTATGCAACTCGGTCCAATTTCTACCCCACTAAGGTGCATACATGCATTTTAAAAATCAGACCATAGTCAGTTTAGCACAGTGATTCGATTTTCCTGAGTGTTGTGTAAATGTACGAGAGTGACAGCTAGCTGAGGTTCATTAACATTTATTGGAGCAAAAAGGGGCGGGACTTAGGAAAGGTCAATGAGGGGCTTTTGCTCTTTTTTGTACATGCCAACAAATGCCCTCTCTTCTCTCTTTCTGTCTCGCACACACATTCTCCCAACTCATCACACATGGACACTTGGTCAGCAACCCCACCCGTCCTTCTTCACCAGGCCGGGTAGTTGGATAGACTTCTATAGAACTCCCACTATGTCTGGAAAAGACGCCGTGAGACTGTAGCCAAATGTTCTCGGCTGCATGGAAAGTTGACGCGTGAGTCAACAGACCACAGCCTGTTGTTTGCTGACGCATATGGGGTGAGACTGCATTGTAGGAACAATGGAATAGGCTACAATAGATTATATGCTTTAAATATTGTCTTAGGCCTTTCAAATATTCCATTCACGCAATATTAGCCCACATTATTTCTCTTCTCAGGCAAATGCAGGCGCACACACACGCACACACAATCCATCACCCCGTTAGCAAGCCTCCCCTGGTGAGTCAGGGAGATTTATGGGTAGAAGCTGGGTTCGTCAAGCGCCGTCTTCCCCTGGGGGGGTGTCACAGCTACATTTGTATGCCAGGGATCCTCTCGATGGCGTAAAAAATAAGCCCAGTGCAGCCAAAGGATTGGCACATCCAAAACTTTGTGTCTCCCTCCAGAATAGGCAGACCAGCAGTCATTAAGCAAAATGAAATATTTGGGGTGAAGTTGGTTGTAATCTCCCAGACATTAATTTCAGCATAGCTAATGAAAATGTGTTGGCACTTTTAAACCTGAAGTCAGATGCAGGATGCTTTTTTTTTTTTCTTTCTGCAAGTTTCCTTGTAGTCATCACTGGAGACTTGAAAGAGAACACTGGCGAAATGTCTTGAGATGACATTGTTTTGTTTGGAGAACCAGAGTTTGGTCCCCCTTCGTGAGCCGGAGAGGGCAAATGTGCTTTGGAAGCTCCCGTTTTCTTGTTTGTCTTCATTTTGAATGACTCAGAAATCCCATGTTTCTTACCGGAACGACTTGCTTTTCATGCAGTCAAGGGAGAGCGTCCTTTCATTTGAAATGCTGTCTGACAGGTGTGCCTGAAGAAGCAGATAATGTTTTTTCGAGGAGAATTTTCAAACTGGTCTCTCCCTATGTTCCAGCCCTGATGGGAAGCTCCCTGGTAAATTAAAAATGTTTCTTTTTAGAAAAAATGTTTAGTCTGGGAACAAAAATGCAATGGTGAATGATTTAAATTCACTAGCAACTATTGCGAAAAACCCAGCTTTAATGGAGTTCTGGGACCTTATTCAAAAATATTCTTGCATTTACTAATTTCAAGCTGTGTGGTGGATATGTCATTTTTATGGTAACGGCTATTGAAGTGTAATCTTACCCGTGTATATAGTACTACTGGGGTAAGTTATTATGACTACAGATCAAACATGTGATGAGCTATGGAGAGCTTACAGTATACACCACCATAATGACCGCTTTACTACACGTATCAGGTAACCGGACGGTAGACAGGACGGCCACATGGCTCGGCAACCATCCATGACCTTTGATTCAGTTGGTCAGGGGTTAATGGGATGGGCGCCATGAGAACAGGCGTGTTGTGGATAAGAGGTCGGTGTCTGTCTGGGATATCTCCCTCCTGCTTTCTTTATGTGTGCAAATGTATAACTGTTCACCCTACAAGACAAGGTCAGCTTCCATAAAAAAGTCATCTCATTTGTCTTCCATGATGCTGGCCATCCATGAAACCACTTAATCAACAGCAGACTTTAATGGTATACAGAAATCAAAGGACTTCCCACTGAGTCAAAGGACGTCTGAATTTCAGATGATCTCATCCCTCACTTGGGATTTTAAGACATGGAGGCTGGGCAACACTCATGTGAGAGTACTTTGATCAGTGCAAAATGTTCTTTTGAATGAGTGACCTTATCAACCGAGGAAAGTGCTAAACCCTTTATTAAATCTTCTTTTCATTTCACTCAATAAGTTTCTGTTTCTATGTGGCGGCAAGTAAGAAGTGGCCTGACAATAATGTTAAGGAATTGTGTCAACAAAATGTGAAAAGAAATTGTGATCCTCTTGCTGCCTTTATAGCACAGGAATATGATTATGTACAATTCAATTGCGCAAACTCAACTTTGATGTCGTATGCAGAAGGAAATGATTTTTTTTCAAAAGAAGTTGTTTTTCTTTTTTACATGTTGCACATACTCTCTAAGTCAGTGACACAGAATCAAAATGACAGAGACCACATCATTGTAAAATTACAATTACAGGTAACACATTCAAATACACATTAAAATATTACTTAAATATAAGAATATAACTAGATAAAATTGCCAAAATGAAATATACTTGGTTCGATTACTGTCTATGGGGAGCTATCTGCTGTGGTGCGATTTGTTTTGTCTGGAGCATGCTGGATCTTAACTTCTTATTCTGTCATCTGAACCTTTACTGATCTGAAATAACAGTTAAGCTGTGATAAAGATTCAGAATGTCAATGGCTTACGTGGTTGGTACACAGACAGTCAGCATAACAAATATTTAGGAGTTATCGCAGGCTTTACTGGTGTGTGGCAACATCTGTTTGCACCTGCCAATAATGTTTAGAATTATAGTCTGAAACACTTTGACTGCTTTCTGGCCTCATATTTAGTTCCAGTTTCCACTGCTCAGGCATGTAGGCTTAGGCTATATTATTCTTAGTGAACATGCTTTAGTTTGATTTGTAAATTCAGATGTAAGTCCAACTGTCTGCATGACACAATAATTAAATTTAATTCATCTCATCAGTGTATCAATTAGGACCAGAAAATTAGCACAAATGGAAAGATACAGTCGTTACACTAGTCTTCAAAGCATTGGAACATAATCTGATATATGCAACTATCATGCTGTTTCTATTCTTTCCACACTTTCCACTTTTCAACCACAGAATCATCCTGTCTAAGTTGACCACATTCATTTTTTCAAAAGAAACAGTTAATGGATTTGAGTCATATCTTCAAACTAGAGAGCAGCGTGTAAAAGTTGACTTAGAAAAGTCATCGCTTTTAAGCAACAGAATGGGTGTTCCTCAAGGTTCGATTTTGGTGCCTCTGCTTTTCAGTTTGTTTATAAATGACCTGCCTACAGTCCACCAGGTGCTTGCTGCCAGCTTCATGCAGATGATTATCAATTAAATTTTATAATCTCTCTCAAAATTACAGGGTTTTTATTATGTGTATGCATGTTTTATAGATCTTCCATTTCTATATATCGTGTATTGTGGTTTTATGATAATGAAAGCTGTATAATTTAATTACATTGTACATGTAAAGCACAAGTGTTGAAAATTCACAATCCGCTGTATACCTCATTGTACTTTCATACCTGAAGTATATTGTGATTTTATGATAATGAAAGCTGTATATTTTTATTACACTGTACATCTAAAGCAAAAGTGGGGACACGGGTCGAAAATTAGTAATAGCTATAAAAATCTGGGTGCAGCACATAGTTGTCATTCTCTGTATAGAAACCATGTTGAATTGCATCATCCCCATCATAGGAAATTCCAATAAATATTAAAGAGCAAATAGGTTTTTGCATAAAGTCATAAAAATCCAAATAAAAGCAGTAATTTAAAGAGCTGCAGCTTTAAACCCTAACCCCTAATCCTTACTATAGGGGCTTTCTGAGGGTTTTAAGAGAAATTATAGCAACCCTTTGGACACGGCTAATTCATCAGCATAGATGTCATCCCCAGTCTTATATTCCTTTCTCTGATTGGCTCACTGTTTTTACCTCCTGTGCTGTCATTGGCAGAGATGGAGCCATGGATCTTCAGGTTCAAGGCAGAGGGCACGGTGGATTACTCACAGCTGACCTTTGACCCCGGCCAGAACGAACTAATCGTTGGTGCCAGGTAACCTATATCTGACTTTGTTTTGTCTTTTTCACTGTCTCTGTCTGCCTCTGTCTCCCATCTGTCTCCCTTCTTGTCGACTGTTCTTTTATTGTCTTTCATTCCGTGTCTTTTCCAGTGTTTGTTGGTGCAGTGAGTAGTGAGTAATGATCAGTTTCTCTGTAGATGCCTTCAAAAGCCAGAGAGAAATGGCTTTCGAAAATTGCTTCCAAGTCGATTGTCTTTGTCAAGCCCTGCTAGAGTCTGGCTGATTCCCGACGAAGTGTACTCTGCACTTCTCTTAATGGCTTACTTGTCAATAGAAAAAAAAAAAACACTACAACATCAACAGGAGATACCAGGGGAGGCAGCAGGATGGATAGCGTCAAAACAAACAGAAACAAAGTGAGCCCAGGGAATTTACTAATGCACCACAAGAACTAAGATGGAAAAGAATAATCAGGAAAAGTACACAGGTGGAAGGATGAAGGTCTCAGAGTTGAGTAAATCCCCCTTGAAACAGCCAACAAAATTGACAATATAATATAACAATATATAATATAATATACAGCGTATTTTGTATGGTTTTGCTGGCCATCTTTTATTTTTGGCTATCACTCAGACAATTCTATCAGCACTTGGTATTTAGAGCACTTAAAAAAATCAAATAAAGGATTTAGTTCAATTCTTGGTGCCAACTTGACGGCTCTTGGGTGTCTAACCGTGAAAGGTGATGTGGCTGGATAAATGGCTGCAGGCTGGGTTAGCAGTATGAGTGATAATGGAAGGAAAGGCCGGTCGATGCAAATATCAATACAGTAAAATGTGGGGCCACGGCCACGCTGAGACCTGGCTGACTCGCTCTTCAGGAGGTTGATAGATCTCTCTGAAACTGTGTGTAAGTGGGTGAAAATATCTATGCGTATGTGAAGAGATGTGCAGGGACATTTATACAGACAGCATGAGACCGTCAACTTTATGGGAAAACAATGCCTGTACTTTTTGAAAATGATTACTGATATTTTGTGTTGTTTTTAAACTTATTCCAAGAGAACAGTTTTATCAGCGAAGCAAAACAACATGCTCAACAGACTACTAATTTTATGCAAAAATCTTTTAGTTAAATTACTGAAAAAGTTGTTTATGCTAGAAATGTCCCTTTTTTCCCCCACCTCCAGAAATATGGATAATACAGAAGTCGCAAAGGGAAAAGAAATTACAATAAATAATGCTTTTAGTCTTAATTGTCAGCTCTCATGTGGTCTCATTCTGGTAATGGCTTTAGTAGACAGCCTGAGACATCATTAGTCAATATACAGAATATTTCTCTTGAGAGGGCATTCATTAGAATTTAAAATAAAATACGAAAATCCTTTATTAATCCCACTGCGGGGCAAATTTGCAAAGTTGCAGGGGGGAATAGCGGAAAAGCAAAAAGCATCACTAAAAAAAAAGCAAGATATAATAAATAAGTAAGACTGAACGGTTGAATTCACATTGTTGCACATAGGAAGTATTGATATTGCTCTGTTGGTGCTTTGCAAATTTGAAAAGCTTCAGGCAAAGCAGGACAGGCACTTATTAGAGCGTGATTCCACCGCTAGGCTTTGATTTTCTTTCAGTTTCTCTCACACTCTCCTGCACCATGTGCCTCAAACACAAATAACTCCAGGAGATTATAACATAAACCGTTTTGTTTTATCAAGTCTTTTGTTTTACCTCCTAATTATTGTTTGGAGGAACCTTGATTATGTCAGTTGCTGCAGCGGTTGCTGCATTCACAATGAGCTCTCTGACTATGATTTATTTATTTTGAAGCGGGGAAAAAAACTGAAGAAGAGCCAGAAGCAGTGATTTAAAGTGTGTCGACCCGAGGCGAAAGACATAGACATAGCCTTTATTTAAGTATAATATCAAAACCACAATGTAAAAATACTTTAATTTAATTACGAGTAAAAGTCCTGCATTTAAAATCTTAAGTAAATGTACAGAAGTATCAAAGAACTCAAATATCGGAGAGTTTGACCTCAAACATTTATTTATTTGAGATTATATAAGGGGAAATGTGGAATTGTGGGAATTTTGTTTAAAAAAATAAATTTAAAAAGTAACTAATGCTGTCAAATAATTCTGGAGCAGAAAGTAGAATATTTCCCTCGGAAATCTAGTCCACTGCTGATGTTGACATCCCCCCCAAACAAAAATTTTTTCACGTCCTATTTAAGCAGTTTAAGTCCGTGTGCACCATTTTTAGAAGTGTGAATTCCTCTGTTCTGGTGGCATTACAGATGGGACCGGCTGAAGATGAAAGGACTAGAGAGAGAACAGATAAAAACTGTACAGGCCAAAGCCCTGCACGGCCCTGAGGACATTTTTTTCCTGGTGGCTGGTTTATTCAGTCTCAGAAAATAGCTCCATCACCTCACACACTTCCTTCTTTTCTTTGCAGAAATCACCTCTTTAGGCTCAACCTAGAAGACCTGACACTGATCCAGGTGAGTCCTAATTCTCTCTTTACGACATTTTTTTCTTCTTTTTTTTTTTGTGGTGACACTCCCTCGGTCTGACTCACACGTTCTCCTGGGTGAATATGTTCTCTCTGGAGGAGGCTCCGTCTGCTCATACCGCTCCTACTCTTACAGTCACGCTGCCTGCCTCAGACCAGCGCCATGCTAGTCGTAGCGTGCTGCCAACTCCCACAACTTGAAGCTGTTAGCGAAACGGTTTATCACTTCGCATGTTACATCCCATCTGGTGGAGTGACAGCGGGTTCAGTCGTCAAGTCTCGTCAGCTTTAAAGGTCCCATATGTGCATTTTTCTGGGTTTAATTTGAAGTGTTGATTCCCCTAACATGATATATTTGAAATTTAACATACAAAAATTGAATTTAATGTAGTTTTTAAGCACCTCACTGAAACTCCAGAAAGCAAAGGAACCTCTATAGACTGAGGGAGCTACTGAATGACATCAGAAGTCAAAGAAGTACGAACCAGCCAATGGCAGAGTTTCTAAAACCAGGCTCTGTTCATTGCTAGGTTCTGAGGATTTGAAGGATGGAACAGTTTTTGCATAACTTCTAGCGCTTCACTTTTTCCACATTTTGTTATGTTACAGCCTCATTCCAAAATGGATTCAATTTGTTTTTTCCTCAAAATTTTACACACAACACCCCATAATGACAACGTGAAAAAAGTTTTTTTTTTCAATTTTTGCAAATTTATTACAAATAAAAAGCTAAGAAATCACATGCACATGAATATTCATAAGTATTCACTGTATCTAGAGTAAAATAATGAGTGGCTGTTTGCATGATGTGGGACCTTTAATACCTTTTGAGTTTGAATACAATGTGAAACTAAAAATGGAATGCACACTACAGCTGTGCTTTGTTACTGTTTCCACTGTTTCTTTGAGGGTATTAAATGTCTTTAATATTGTGCTAACATTTTGGTTAATCTTGTCTGCTCTTTTTAAGAAAATAAGGTCAAACATATTAAAATTCACAGTGAATGAAATGATATGAATTACTAAACAGAGATTAAAAAATGCTAACTTTAGTGCTGGCGTTCTCCTGCCTCTGGTGACTCGTACAATTTCTACAAAGCCTTCATGAATACTGAAGTGTTTTTTTTTCAATCTTGTCTTTCTTTCCCTTCTCCCACGTGATTCACATTTTTTCTGTCATTTTTTTTCTTCTTTTTTTTTTTTTTTTTTACACTCGCCCAAATGCCCCCTGCAGAGCTTAAGCGTTCTGTGGCCCACTGAGTTACAATATAAACATTGACACATTGTGAGTTTATTTCTAGGTGGCAGTAGCAAGGTTTCTTTGATGCTTAGACGACTCCCTTGATGTTTGCCTTTTACACCGTGGAAAACCAGGGGAGAGGATGAGGAGGAAGAGAAGCAGGGGGAGCGAAGAAAGGCCGGGTGGAACAAAAGGGAGAATGGAGGGAGCGGCGTTGATGTAAATCCGCCTGGAAAAAAACAGAAAATGAGAAAAGCGGTCAGAAAAACGAAGGAGAATTTGTTGGATGGGTAGTAGTGGAGGGCGACACATAAACTCGCATGAATCGGGAAGCAGTGAAACAGTGCGCTGACAGAGGGAAGAAAGCATAGAAGCCCCCCACGGAGGGAGACGAGGATTCCTGCAGAGCCGTTCTTTTGTGGCCGCTCGCTGGGACACAGATGCTTTTTAAAGATGCTCCGTGCCATCTGCGCACCCAATCATCCCTTCTTCTTTATTTCATCCTGCGCTCGGCTGGCGCTGCAGAATTCCACCAACGCAATCAACCCCTCGTCTCCAAGACATCTTGAGAGAATAGGACCGAGTAATCCCTGCCCAGGCTCGAGGCCAATTTAAGATGACCCGCAGCGCACTAGTGCACTAGTCCCTGCTTTACATGGACCGGGGCTATAGAGTCAAGGGGAAGGCTAAGTTCAACGGCGGCTTGAAGAGCACAGGCGTTATTTTTCCTTTCCTTTCTTTCCCGAAAGCTTTTTCTGTCCTTCTTTTTTCATCCTGGCATAAACAGGCCATTAATTGCGCAGAGACGTGATCGCCTCTATGCCTGGGTTTACATGTATTTGTCATTGCTATTATTGTTGGATATGAAAGGCTAGAATTAATTTCCCCTTTGGCACCATTGCTCCGCTCCCATTACATGCGTTGCTGATTGATCAAATAGATTTACAAGGCAATACGGTGCCGAGAGTGTACAAAGAAAGTTTGAGCGCAAATAGTCATTAGTTGTTTGCCGAGTTTTGTTTCGGTTTCACGGATGTTCAAAAGAGTTGCATGAGATTTCTTTTTTTTTTTTCTTTTCCTGCATGAAGGAACATAAGCTAAAACCTACACCTACGCTTGTCTCTGTGATTTCACCCCATCCCCATGTATCAGCCCTGTCAGATAATGCCGATGGCAGTGATTTGTTTTTGCATGGCTGGCAGCACAACCAGGGAGGCTGTGTATGCTTTGACAAAGCACAAGGCTTAACACTGGTGTAATACAAACTGTCTATAATATGTTAAAGAGGTGGATATAATTACCATATGATCGATGACAGCCTGATCTCATCTCGTATACACATGCATGAAACATTTATGAAAGCGGTAAAAGAAAAACAGCCACCGAGGGTGCCCTATGGAGGCAAGTTTTTGTTTTTTTTCAAGCATTCTGCGAGGCAGAAAATGAACTCTGAGTACCTGGTAGTCTTACCATTATATTATGGAGGATTTAGAGAGTAGTGACGCTTAGGGTGGTAGCTGAACACTGCTGGTCTGACCCGCTCTATTGCACATATCGAGTTGAGACTCTGAGATCGATTGAGCCTGAGCCCCACAACCATAATCTCCTCAGTAAATGCCCTTCTTGCTCAGAGATAGTAAAAAAAAAATAGAAAAAAAGCCAAGAACATCAAATAGTGGAGAGAAGGAGGACCTGTGTAAAAAGCAATGCTGTTAAGCAATCTGAGAACTTTTATGCTTTCATTGCCCGTATGTCTTCTGAAGCTACAGCTCAGCTTTAGACTTCAATAAGTCCTGGTAGTGGAAAAGGTTCCGTCACTTACAGGAGAGATATAATGGTTTGTCTGAGGAACTGTTTTCAAGACAGAAAGATACTTACAGAGTCATAATAGTATAAGTAGCAAATCTTCCACATTATGTGAACTTGGTAGCATGTACTCAAATCGAGCGGCAATCGAGGGTTGAAGTAGGAAAAGTCAGGTCTTGAAACATGAGTCAGCCCTCTGTATGGCCTTGATTGGAGTTAATATCTCATACTTAAAGTATTTTTTCCTGCAGAGTTATCAGTCTGAAGAGGCCTTCCTCTCCCCGTCGACCTTTACCATCATCCTCCCTGATCTGGAAAGCATGGAAGCAGCCCATTTCTGTTCCACCTTTGTCCTTGCACACCTGGTCTAATAACAGGCCACACATTTTCCTGCTGCTTCCAAAACTCCTCACTGAAAGCATCATAAGTGTCTAATTTGCAGCCGCAATAAGAGCAGGTTAAATTTACCCAAAGCAATGAAAATACATCCTCTTTAAAGGTACAGCGTGTAAGATATAGTCACATCTAGGATCATCTATATAAGTTCTATAATCTATAAAGCTAGGATTGTCCGTGCGTCTGTGGCTCACGTATCTCTAACTCTAACCTCAGCTTTTGGATATAGCTTGTGCATGGCACCATGGTTTCCAGATCTTCCAGATAGTTTCTAGATATTAAAACCATTAATATTATCATTAAAAGTTAAAATCCCATAGATTTACTTATCACAGCACTATCCTGCAGCATCACTTTAATTACAGTGTAAATCTCTGTATCTCAGCTCCTTCTCATGTTGCTTCCCAGCACATCGGTTACAATTTAATGCTCCTTTGTCCCATTTTCCCTGCACCAATTGTACAGCCAACATAACAAAAGTATTGTAAAGTCTCTCAAAAACCACATGCTAAGACATTACCCAGTTTAGCTTCTACTTT
The DNA here is from genome assembly GCA_030544235.1 of Lepturacanthus savala. Taxonomy (NCBI): domain Eukaryota; kingdom Metazoa; phylum Chordata; class Actinopteri; order Scombriformes; family Trichiuridae; genus Lepturacanthus; species Lepturacanthus savala. Next base: position 6,446,123 of record CM060476.1, on the reverse strand, counting down.
ATTCCTCATGCAAAAACTGGCTATTGTGGGCCATAGTCATCTTACTCTAAGATGCGTTTTATTAATCCTATACTATGCCTTTAAACTTCCACTTTTCCATAGGAATACATACTCCCTACGGACACTGCACTAGTCTATATAATATTCATAAGTATTTTTTATTATAATATAGTATAGAATTTGAAGCTTGCCGTGTTCAACAGTAGCCCAGAATGGAGAATAGAAACAACGGCTCTATCGGCCTTTTGCATTTTTCACGACCACCTAGGTTTTCTTACATGGTGGGTTCCTCGGTTGGTTGCAATCTGCAACCTCACCACTATAAAATACACATTGTACCTTTAAGACACCATTGTTAGAATGCTGTTGCAGTGTTGCAGACAGTGAGGCTGAGTTTCAACACAAACACTGTGGCACAGCATTAGTCAGTAAGCTCTGGGATGAGTAGGATCAGTGGCATTGTTTACCATTCAATAAAGGAGCAGAAGAGGAGAAAACAGTGGATATTCACTCTGCCCCAACTGGCAGGCCAACAGTCACATGAAAACACCATCTATAACAGCTCCCTTTAGCCACAGACACTGTATGCTGTTGATATGTATGCTGTGCATCCATTCTGTTGTAATGTAATGTCAAAAAGGAAGGGAACTCAGAAGAATACAAAAGGCACTCTCTGGCCTTCCATATTGTATTTCATGGGCCTGTCCCTTGCAATTATACTTCGTCAGGCAAACAATTAGCGCTGCTAATCAGTAGCTAACAGAGGCCACCCTCCATAGCTCTGGAAGCATTTCTAATTGAATTACAAGAAACCGAATAACTCGGTCATTTAAATGCATAGAATAAAAAAAGCAACAATATTGTATTGTAGATGCACATACGGAATTCAATTCAATGCCATGTTAACGCAAGAGTGCAGCAATTCTAAGAGTCGTAGTAGGTGGTATCGTCAACTCCAGCTCATTCATTTGATTCTGCGATAAAACGCGTAGCGACTCAGACCTCCACACATGCTCAGACATGACATCAAGACCAATTTTCGTGTGTAAATCTTTCAGCGACTTACATCAGCAGACATCAGTCTGAATACTGTGCCAGCACATCAAAAGGTAATATCAGCTATTCATAAAACAGATTAGATTTCCCCGGAAGGATTTGTCCAACTCTCACTCTCAACCCACCGTCTCCTTGTAATGAGACACACAGCAAGTCGTCTCACAAAACCAGACAGCTGTCAGCAGAGAGTGTGTTCTCCGGACCCTCTTTATGCAAAATATATTCAATATCATGTCTGGAAACTGTGCTGTTTTGGAATTCAGCAACTCAATCCCTCCTCCCTCTCACTGATTCACTCTGCCCACACTAACTCCCTTGTCTCCCTAAGTTGGACTCTCTTTGTTGACTTTTTTTTGTCTGTCTGTCTCTTATTTTCCTGCCTCTGTCCTTTCCTCTGTCTCTGCCCATCTCTCTCTCCCTGCCCACTCTCTCTCTCTCGGTATCTCTCTTGCACCCACCTCATGTTGACAATAGCCCCTCAGTGTGATGGCTGACTGAAGGCTCGAGCACAATGGTTCATCTCTGAGGACTGCGCCCATCTCAAGGGACAGTAGAGACGGCCGACACACACACATCTCCACACACATATCTCAGGATTTCTCTTCCTCGGCTTCCCTGAAGCAACAAACGTCTTCTACCAACCATGGCAAATTTCATCTGCCTCTTTCCACATTTACATATCCCTATCACACTTTTTCTTGCTTGAAGGATAATTCAGATATATTACATATCGTCAGTGCCTGGCAGAAACCTTGTATCTCTATATGAAAAGTATTAAAGGTAAAGTGTGTAAGATTAAGTGGCATGTAGCGGAACAAACTTGGTAGAAATAGAATATAGTGTTTAGGAGTATGTTTTAATGAGTGTATAATTTAAATAAATAGAGGATTGTTGTGTTTTTTTACCTTAGATTGTACCTTTTTTTCTATATGGAGAGCAGATCACCCTCCACAGAGCATGAAATGCTGTATCACCATGTTTCTATAGTATCCCAGAATGGATGAACCAAACAACCATTTAAAAAGAATGGGCATTTTACACTTTTCACAGCCACAGTAAGTTCTTCTACACAGGTGGGTACACAGTTGGTTGCAATGTGCAACCTCACTACAAGATGCCATCAAAGACTACATTGTGTACCTTTAAGAAAAGCTTCTGACTAAATCTCATAACTGCAAAACTCAAAGCCTCAACCCATATGGCAGGGCCAATATTTTATTTTCATACTTTTGGCCATTATACCAATCTGTAATAAGACAATTGTATTCGCCAAGTTAATTTGGGAAATGGCAGCAATGATAAAAAGCTGAGCAAAAGAAAGTAAGTTCACATCATCACATTATCATCAGCATTTTCCAAGGCTAAAAAATGTACAAAAATTTCAAAAACACGAGAAATCAAACCATCATTGATTCTTCATGGTGAATGATAACCTGCCTGTGTTTATAATGCACTGTAGAGAAACTTTGTGGTTCCACTTTCACCTCTAGTATCATAATTATGCACTAATGACATATACTAATTCATATTTCTACTAATTAAAGTCTTCTTTGACTTGTTTACAATCTTCCAGCTTGTATTTTTTCACCCTGTCTTGAATTGTAGTGATTTCCCTTTGTTCACAGATGTTAGCATTTACTTCAACCAATAAAAACCATCATTTCATCTATTTAGTCATAATTATACTTTAAATGTACATCTCCCATTTCAACAAATATCTCCCATCCAATGGAGACTTTTCTCAAAAACCAATAACATTGCTATAATAGATTAGCTTTTCCAATTTGGGCCAGCAACCATAATACTTAGCACCATATGCAGCTCACTAAATTAGATCCTGTTCATCTCCTTTTCTCACACCTTCTTTGTTCCCCTCTAAGTCTATATCACAGTCTCCTCTGTGACAAAGCCTTTCTCTCCCTCTGATAAGCGAATTATTATTTAACGACAGGACATTCCAGACATGTCTCAGCACAAGACCGATTTATTTTAGGAGTGCAGAGGCTGAACAATAGCATGCTAATGAGATTTTAATGTTCCTTAATGACACTGGCACTCGCCTTTGCATGACTATGATTCTGTTTTTTACGCCGGACCATTTGAGGCCGGGTAGCGGAATGTCTTTAGTGGTCAATGGCGCCAGCACATCCCCGCACGTACAGGACATCACCTTCTTCGGGAGCCATAAAGTTGATGTCTTAAAGATGTACAGTAATGAGAATGCGTGGCACTCTGAAAAACTGCTTTGAACTGTGTTGGATGATGATAAATCACGTAATCGCTCTATAATGATAAAAGCAACCACTTTGCTCCCCATTAACGTGAGCTCAAGTTGTAATTTACTATTGTATTATGATTGATTTTTTACACTGAACATGAGTGAGCAAGGTTTCGGGCCATTAACAGGTTGTGTATTTTTTTCTCTCTTTCTTTTATTTTTTTTTTGCCCCCCCCCCCCCCCCCGTGTGATTAGTGAAAGCACTCCCAACGCCCACGTTCAATTCAGCTGGGACCGGCTGTGCTGCCGATGTGTGCTGCTTGTGCTGATGTGTGTGGTTTGTGTCTGTGGTGGCTGTATAGCCCCCAGAATAGCCGGCTTTGACCTGGAATGCAAAATGACACACATACACACACACAGAGGAGAAGGAGGAAAACTAAGTCCCATTAATACTCCATATCTTATCCTCCCTGAATAGTAGCACACCCTAAGCTCCCTCCTGTTACTGCCTATGTGTGCATTTATCTGTGTGTGAGTACATATGGGTGTTTCTTCGCCTCCCAAAGGCCACCGAGGCGGAAAAGCAAAGGCCTCGTCTTAAAACATACAGAGTGAACTCCCAAAGCCTTCTCGGAGAGGAAATGAGCAAAGTTCTGCTAAGTGCTGAGGGGGGTTCAGCTTTCTTTCCCCCTCGTGTCCTGGCATAAAACAGTCGTGATACCAAGGTGAAATCTAATATTCTCTTTGAGTTTGTGATATTTACTGTATTCCCACACAGAGAGCGATCGCCTCTGGCCACTAGCCAGGTTATTACTGCACGAAACCCGTCCAAAAAAGAAGTTGCACATTTTTTTTTTTTTTTACTTTTGGAGACTTTTCGCGACTTGGCGTCAAGCGGCATCGTGACGCCGTCCAATTTCTTCTGTCAAGCAGGCCCCTCTCTGCCAGTCAGACGGAGCTGGTGGCGCTGACGACTAATTCCACCTGTCACAAGCGTGAGTGTCTTAGTGGCCCTGGTCCTGAGGCCAACACTCATTTCATGAATAGGAAACTTATATGAATGAGAAAGCCCCCCCCAGAGGTCACGCTGGAATTAAACGGTAGAGATTGGAGCGCGCGGGTGTCTCCACCCTTGGAGGAGATGTGTTGAGGTTTTATCTCCTGACTCCCCTCTCTCCTCGAGTAAAACGTGAGGATGTTTCTCTCCTCACATGTAAATCACCTTGACATCTGACTCTAGGGACTCGCATGTTATGTCTTGAGATCCCTCCTTTTCCCTCAACACATAAATCAAATTGGCAGCTCTGCGCACGCTTGCCTCTCTTTTCTTGAGGTCTCCGCTTGGTCTGCACCTTAATTGGATTCTGTGTCTGTATTTAACATGTCTTATAAACTTGTGTGTACTGTAATTGCGTATGCGTGTGTGTGTGTGTGTGTGAGGGGGGATTGAGAGCACAGATGAGCGATGTAATGTCAAATTCATTTACCGTTACGGCTTCTGTTTTAATCCATCCCTCCCATCCGAGTCGAAGAATAGTCATCACGCCGAAATACGTGGTGGTGCCAGCGTATCAAACTCAACTCAGCATGGTTTTCCATTTAATCTCCTAACTGTTTTTCAAGTCCTCCTGTGGTATTTTTTTTCACTGCTGGGCTATCTCAAAGGAAGTCACCACACATCAAAATTGACTTCAAAAGGTGGGAATTTCGCCACAGTTGAGGGAGCCTGGTTTTGTTTGGGTTTCCTGAGTGGCTTTCAAAGCGGTTCATGGTGTCATGGCGCCGAATTTTTCCTGATGTCTGCCTCGAGTTGATGGTTTATCGGAAGCCTCATGCTGCTTTTCTCTCTCTCTGTCTCTCTGTAGGAGGCTGAGTGGCACTGTGATGAGTTCACCAAGGGAGCCTGCTTCAGCCGTGGAAAGTCTGAGGTGGGTTTAAGTGACGCCTTTTTTAAAGTGTCACACTGTTATAATGTGTATCACACACTTGTCAGAATGTTAAGAAAAACATGTTTTAGTATAGATATCGTGCCAAGTAAACCTGGTTGTTACAGCTAACTGAAACTATTGGGTTTGGAAATGCCATTTAAAGGGGTATTTTATCAGTTAGGATTGCACTGCCATGATTGTAAGTCAGGGTCTTGTGAGAGACAGATTTTAAAAAGGAAAGTTAAAAATAAATATAGATAATATCCTGACCTTTAGTCTATGCATGGGTCAAGCTCCAAATTCTCCAGATCCTACACTTACCACAATGCAACTTGATATCTTGCTAGACGATGTGTTGAATTTCTCACTCACTGTATATACTGAGCAAGGAAGAGGAAGAAATATTGATGTTGCAAGGAAAAATACACAAATCTCAATATATAATGTATATTATGTGCTGTACTTTATGTTTCAAGGTTTTTCTCTGTAGCCTTGATTTAAAAGAACCAGCAGCTCTCCGGGAGTTTGTTCCAGATATGTGGAGCATAGCAACTGTTTTATTACTATACACCGGGTTATATTTTAGAGAAAGCAAAGTTTGACTGCAAAACAGAGTAGACTGCATAAAACTGTGGGGAAAAAAAGCAGTAAAATAAATCAAAAATAAAATAAATTTAAATAACACACTGAATTTGTCACGCAAAAGTCTATCTACATCCACGCCGATGGTTTTGTGAGACTGTAGTTCCGCATCAACACGATGAGATAAATGCTACCATGAGTATGTTTCAGTATCATGTTTTGCCATGATCGCTCACCAAAGTTATAAAGAGACATCATATGGCACGACAAGATAACAGTGATGACATCCCGGGGATTATTTCTGTTCTCTGCAAGGGCCCAGCAGACGGCTGCTAAACTGATACTGATGTGTCACATTTATGGAGTTTCCCTAAAAATAATGTTCTGCAAACTAGAAAGCAAAACTCCACCACTGCTGAACAACTTTCTATGCTGCAAACAGCCGATGAGTGTTCAACATTTCCTGTGGGTTTGGTTATCTACAAAAATAACACATGAATCAGCGATGTTTACCAAGCGGAGGAACTGGAGGCCTCAGATGTCGGACTTTCCCACCAGCGCATCAGTGCTGCGGAACACTTCTGGTTAAAGGAAAAATGTAAAGTTGGCCAAAAAAGATCTCCTGACCAAACACGCTCTACAACTGAATAACGCTTTAATATGAAGAAAGTGATAATGAAACACATGGAGGTCTGAAAGCAACATGGAGCTTCCATTTTTTTAATTTGAAGATGGTATCCTTAACAAGATATATTTGTGTTTTCAGTGCCGAAAATCTCCTCAATATAGTTTTACATCTCCTCTGGAGCTCTAGAAAGAATGTTTTATGTCTCTCATTACTATTAATGAGCCTTTACTCTGATTGGTGGATTTGAATGACTGTGAAGGGAGGGTGGGCGGTGACTTCGTATTTGGGACATCACAACCTCACGGTCCTGACAGCTTATTTAAAGGAACAGATTCTGAATAATGTAATTTCTCTGTGGATTAAAAGAACAGGACAGCATTTATATAACACCTAGACCTACTTCTAATCAAAAGGGCGAAATCAAATCTCACAATCTTTAACATAAAGAATCACTGCAAAGGGAGTTCCTATTGTAATGGCAGTTTCTTTTTGTGCATGAGCATATGTTTTTGTGTGTGGTTAACTGGCAAACCTTCGTCCACCAAACAGCTGGTTTAGAGTTGAACTTGACTTGTAGGTGAACTTCCCAGCCTGTGTGTGTGTGTGTGTGTGTGTGTGTGTGTGTGTGTGTGTGTGTGTGTGTGTGTGTGTGTGTGTGTGTGACAGAGAGCACCACTGTGTATTTATCCTCCTGTTGAAAGGTGGTTAGGGACCCGTAATAGGCATGCACAGGCTAGCCAGCAGAAGTTAGCTGTTGTGAATTACAGACCTCAGTCCTTGAGAGTCGCTGCCGTTTGTCGAGTCAAATTGTTTCTCTCAGTGTTCCCTTCTGAGGATCAGCTTCTGCGATTTACACTAAAAATAGCATTAAAAGACTTTATTCTCCTGTACTTGGCAGGGCTTCCGATTGTTTATTACCGAGCCCACCGTGCAACGATACACCATCACTTAAGCTATTACACAGATACACAGATGCCTGTAGTTTGAGTGAATTTTCAAGTGATTCTACTTTTTTTTTTCCTTATTCTCTCATCTGCTCTTCTCTTGTGCATGTGATTTATGTCAACCGGGAGAAGAAAGGAAAGTTAAATTGACTTGAAGACTTGATTGTCCCATTCGGTTTTGTTTTATAACACGGTGCACGAGACAGGCAGAACAGCCTCTGTATTACAGTACAGACATGAAACATTTGTCAGGAAGTTTTCATAAACAAGTCAAGACAGTGAGGCTGGGCAAATATTAAATATTCACACACAGACAGCATATAGTATATAACAAGCTGTTCTAATAGCACAGATATATAGGCGTACATAAGTGTTAACTACCCACGTGTCGTGCACACATCTTTAGGTTTGAGCAGACACACATAAACACACACACATACTTAGGCTGTGCTTAGCACCGGGAAACGAGTTGTTTTACGAGTCAACCTCCATCTTGATAGGGGAAATAAAATTCCCTTCCTCTCCATCTCTCCTGCAGTGCCACCCCGCTCCTAAATCAGACCCTTGAGAAGCGGAGGAGGAGGAGGAGGTCGCTCTGAGCGCCTCGAGTGGCTCAGACAATAGCAGATTTACAAGGTTTTAAATTTCTACGAGGGCCCTCTCACCAACCCAGCCGTGGCCCCCTTTCAGATGACGGGACCCTGCGAGTTTATTGCCTGGTGCATAGGACAAAAAAAGAAAAAAAAAAAAAACGCTGCTCTCTGACTCTGCTGTTGTTACATTTGTTATGAGTTTTGTTGATAGGAGTCTCCGGCAAACCGCTGTGAATGCCTGATGGCGGTGTTGAGAGCTGATGTTCAGCTCTAATCAATGATTCAATCAATCACTCACTCTGCGCTTTATGTGCCGCGTGCTTCTAACCAGGCGCTGAGTGGTTTTCTAGAAACCCAGGCCAAAACCTCCGTAGAGGAGCAAGCCAAGGAAAGAATGGCGCGTGTGTACTTCACCGTAATTTAGAGTAAAGTGTCTCGCATCGATTATTGTCGAGATCAGGCTAGAATGGAAACATGATTGAATGAAGTATGTGAGAGGCAACGCTTTCGATTCAGTTTTTGACAAGTCAACAAAGCCTGTGCAATTTCCTAAACTAATCCTGAGTGGGCCTCTCCTTCGCCCATCGCATTTATCTCTTCTCCACCTCATTCACATCTCTCTCCAAATCTGGTCCCTGTTGAATTTAGGATGTGACATGGCTAAGCCGTGGGAGCATTAGCCTTGATTTGATTCTGTCGGGCTCGGCCACGTTTTGGAGTGGCCCACCCGCGGCTGCAGGTGTTTGTCTCGTTTGTTGGCATAAAGTGTAATTTTGTCCCACCGCATAATACCGCGGCTTGTCAATGGATGGATAATAGCGCCGCCGCTAACTGCTAATGGTGACGTGTGTGTTTTTTGCTCGCTGTGTTTCTTCAGGAGGAGTGCCAGAACTACATCAGGGTGCTTTTGGTGAACGGAAACAGGCTGTTTACCTGTGGAACCAACGCTTTCACACCCATCTGCACCAACCGAACGGTATGAACAACACCATCAGGTCCTCCTGTTTGTGCTCTACTTTTTGTTCTTCATCTTCCTGTTATTTCAATAGGTTCACATGAATACTGATTATTCTTGCCCAATTAAGGTTATTGTTACTATTTACAGTAGGTTACCGTATAAACTCCATCTGTTTGTCTTGATCAAAGTAAAGTTGCTTTGCATATTCATGCTGGTGAGACTTTACAGCTAGCATGTTTACAGCCGGCTGTGCAAGCTTATTACAATATTATCTTATAGCTATAGACCACGCCGCCACTGTTGATTTTTTTTTTTTTATGTTGCAATGGATTACTTCACAGGGAAGTGATATTTGGGCTGTTCTTCATTATCTGCTGTTTCTGCAATCCATCCATTCACTGGATGGCAAAGCCTCATATTAAATAGAGGAAAATCCTGAGATAACAGAATTACATTTTGTTCTCACTGATTACAGTCACAGCTCACAGAGATAAGTCACATCTTTGTCGAAACTAAATAAAGTGGAAAGAATAAAGACACACTAGGTTAATTAAAGTAATAGTTAGGCGTTTGGGGGCGTATTTATTATGTAATTTGTTGGTATTTAATTTCTTTATTCCTCACTACACTTCAACAAATGTCACTAAACCTGCCAGAATTACCACAACGCCGATAGTTGGCAGCCTAAAATCAGGAAATGTGACGAATAATATGTCAATTGCAATAAAAGCAGAGCAGAGGCAGACATAAGCAGAGCAAAAAAAAACCCCAAAAAACAGAGCAAACCACAGAACAACAAAAACAATACAGCTTCACAAAAATAGACACGGGTATAAGTAATGACAGATATGAGCTGAGACTGACATAAGCAAAAGTGGACAAAAGCAAAAACAAATAGATAAAAGCAAAAACAGGTATGAACAGCAAGATAACAATAGCATGAAGGTAAATCAAGCAAAAGAGCGGAGCAGCAGCATACACACTGCATATTGCCAAAAGTTATCATAGGGATCCACATGGGCGGTTTTGGACCTGAGGGATTGTGATGTTTCTCCAGCATTGGACAATGCAACCAAGTAAACACTTCCTGGATGATTACTACCTAATTGGAAGAAAGCTTTTACTCTTTGGGCTGCTCCAGGATTTCGCAACAGACCAACCGAGCCTGTTTAGCAACATTATAATACGAAAATAGCTCACTGAAATGTGTTTCTGTAAAGATGTCTTAGGTGAAAAATAAGCAGCGGAGTCGTGTGAATCTGTCTTTATTTTAAATTGACAAGGACTATTTGTCAACCAGAATCCAGAGACAGCAGGTCTCAATGGATAAAGTAGCTTAGAACTCAACTTTATGCAAATGTGGAGCATCTCTCCCGTCTCTCGAAATGCGCTGTGGCGCAACCAGAATGCATTGCACGGCGTCCTACGTTGACAATGAATGGAAAATGTCCAAACCACAGTGAATCTGAAACAGCAGTGTTAATTTTGTAAGACGAGACTAGATGGAAATATATTCGTCACCACTGTTTTTGTTCAGGACAAAAACAAGACAAGAATCGATGCCCTTAACTACGCTTTTTGTGTTGATGAATAAAGACGAGATGAAAATCTGCTTTATTAAATCGAAACTTGATAAAAAAAAAGTAGCTTTTAAATTACAATCAAAAAATTGCCTTCGCTGGATGCACGTCACTTATGTTTCTCAGCATCGACCAGTGCTGTCGGCACTAAATGCAGCGACGTCTGTTACTTCATCACAAGAAACTTACTCTCTGCTTACTGATTTAACCTGCTGGGTATTCAACCTGCTGTCAAATACTAAAGAAAAACTATTGAATAAAAGTAGATTAAAATATTTTGGATTTTCTTTGACTAAAACAAGACTAGAAGGCCAGGACTTTTCTTTGACTAAAATGTAGCTGACAAAATTAACACCGGGAACCAGCTAGCCTGGCTCTGCCCAAAGGTTACAAAATCCACCTACTTACACCTCCAAACATCACTATATCAACATCTTTTATCTCTCTTTCTTAATCCTTACAGAAACCAAAGCCAAAAAAAAAAAATGTTTTTATGAGGAGGTTATACGACTCTCTCTTGGCTGGGAACAATCCTCCTGAAGCTTTGTTTCGTACTGTCAGGCTGCCAGGCAACCTGCAGAATCATTGCTCTCAGCCAAGTACTATTGTCCAACTATTGCTTTAACAGGATTTACTGCATTTGTACTAATATTTCAGCATCAGTCGTGTTGTTTGCTGAAAAAAAAAAAAAACAAGAAAACAAAACCAGTCCATCCAGTCTCCCACCCATGCAGCGCGGTATCGAAGCATCCATAAATGCTCAGTTTCTCCATAATATGTGCCGCATTCGTCGCTGAAAAGCCACATGAGAACACCTGTCACTCCAGGAATGCAACTTAATAAGTCATTATCTTGGACTGATTGTTTAGTCAAGCTGGAGGAGCCTGATAGTGCTGTGAATATGAATATGAATAACGCTGAGTAGAATCGCAGGACTAACAATGTCAGAAGCAGAAAGTCAAGGTTGATCAGCACATTTAATCAAGGTGTGACTTATACGTGTTGTTAATATTGCATTAACTGTATCCGGCTCCAGATATTCAGTCAGGGATGGTAGACTAATTATAGGATGACTCTTATTAAGCTTGGTTCTTTAAGGCGTTGTGTTACTTTACACTTGTAAAAAAGTCATAATCAAAATATTGTCTTAAGCTCATTACTCCCAATAATTATGGTTTTGGTCTACGAGTAAACACACTAATCATCTCATCTTCTCAGCGAGTCATTATAACTATTAAGCTTCTATGCATCACATTATCTTCACCTGTAGATATTTAAAGTGCAGTTTCATGCTTTAGATTAGAAAAGAACAAAATCGTAAAGAATATAATAGCTTTTTATTGTTAGTGTACAGTGGGGGTACAGCAAAAGTGAGAGAGCTCCCACAGAGTCACCATCCATCACAATGACATAAAGACAGAGACAATCACAGTGACAAACATAAGTGTTGTCATCGAAAACCATCAAACGAGGGACAACATAGGGTGAGAAACAATACAACGCATTTAAAAAAAAGGGGGGGGGTATTCTCTTAAAAAATAGATGTAAAATTTGAAAAAAGAAGAAACATTTACCGCTTCTATAAATTCTCTGTCGCTTTTAATCCCAATGTCTTGAAGGGATGTTTAGTTAAAATGTTCCGTGTTTTTTAAGGCCGACGCTTCACACAGCAGGGGAACAGACTTTTATGTGTATTAACCTCTTTGTTGTAATTTGATGCTACACTTTCCCTTTCTTTAAAAAGCCTACAAGCGCTAATAACTGTGTTTCTGGGTAACTGAAGTGTCAGCATAGAAACGTTTTCATGCACGCTTATTGGTGAGGTAAAGTCTATGACAGCATTTAAAATGTCAAAGTGCTGCGTTTACCCTAGAACAGTAATCAGTACATATCAGGTAATATCAAAGTGCCCGTCTCTGAGGTCTCAGAGGAGGAGGAGGAGTTGTCTATTATGATGACATTTGTTTTTTGTCCAAAAGCACTGCATCCAAAGGTCACAGGCTCATAATGACTGTTTACTGCTGTGAAATACATATAGGTGAAATGTCACGACATTATTACTGCAGTATTTCATCAAGCGCTGTCATATTTACCCACTGAACGTCTGTTCAAATGAAACACTGGTCAGGGGCGGCGGCGGCGAAGGAGCAATGCTCGGACAAGTTTACTAGCACCTGTGATGGATGAACAGAGAAGGAGCAGAATATTCCGTTAGTTTAATAAGCGCTCTATGGCTATTTCACTGATTTCAGGCCATGCGACTGCTGATAATGACGAAAAATAATCACGATAATGATAGTGATCGAGGATTCGTGGGGGGACAGAAGCCAGGCAGATGGTTTTACGCACGTTTTTTTTTTTTTTCAAAAAGCAATTTTCAATTGTTTTAGAGAGTGAATTATGTGAATGCACTTTGTTTCATTGCATTACAGAATGATGAATTAATGCATTTGGTTTCATGAATATAGTATTTTTGCCAAATTGAGTGTCAAATTCATGAAATACATTTATTGTTTCTTTATTTTTACGAGAGCTGTATAAACACCAGAAGGTACAGTGTGTTCTTTTGTGGCAGCATCTTGTACAGTTTCCAAACAATCAAATACTAATTTAGGTTATTTAATAGAGCCTAAATAGAGAAAGCAATCCTTACTTTGATTAAATTACACACTAATTAAAACATACCTATGAATAGTATATTCTATTTTAGCCTGCTCTACTAGACTAAATTAAATTAAATCTTACACACTGTACCTTTAACACAACCTGCATTGGCTCAATATAGGAAAGTATTTCCATTATAATTCAGAACAAGGACATATGAAATCAAACGTATGTCAGCAAAGTTTTTGGTTTGTGCTTCTCCTTGTGCTTCCAAGTACTTTGAAGGTTAAAGCGTAAGTGTCATTTAAAAATAAATGTCTCATAATTTATTGGTCGGAAAGTATTCAAAACTCCGTAGGGATTACCATATTGATCTGCTAATAATGTTTTTATGGTCAGAGTGGCGGCTGTAAAAATGACGACGACGGTAGTTGTTGCACTAATGGCTGCGGTGATACTAAAGCTGACAATAAAGTTGATTGTCGTGATTAAATAAATACATCAAAATCCTTTAAATAAAGAAAAGGGGGGAAATGGAAAGCAAAAAGTTGTGTAGAGTGAGTCAGGTTCTGCTTGATGTTTCTTTCCATTAAAGTGGAGTTTTTTTTCTTGCTCATAAAGGAATGTTGGTCCTCTGTTGGTAAATATTATGAAGAATCTGGTCTAGACGTGTTCTATTTTAAGGATTTGTCGCTGAATAAAAATGATTCGACTCGAGTGCACCGGACCACTGAGGAAAAAGAAGATTGAGCTGTAAGAGTCTTTACAAATCAAAGAGCTACACAGTCGTAAGCTTCACTTTTTTCAGTTCACTCACCTCCAATTCCATCTGTAGACTATACAGTCCAAATTACCCGTGTCTCTCCATCCAGGACCTCACCCAGACTCTGCTGTCGTGGGATTGGCGTCACTGATCAGTGGTTCTGTGTTTTTGTCTGTGTGATTACTCAGTCAGAGGATTCATGCTCCTTCCTGGCTGTCGGAGACCGAAATATTGTGCGCCGATTGGTGAAAACAGTCATCATGTGTGTGGTCTGTTGTGACTTTTGTAGGCTGCAGCTTTTTCAGGTTTGTCGCCGGCTTGATCAGTAAAAAATCGGTCTCAAATCTATGAAAAAGGAGCCTGGAGGAGGAGGGGGGGAAGTTGCAGAAGTTGCAGATTTGCTCAGAAAAAAAATCAGCAAATTTGCAGTTTATAATCTCAAAGAATCAGAGTTTTTTTTTTGTTTTTTTTGAAAATCTGAAAAAAATACTGTTTGGATAGCCATTACAAAGTATAACATCAGCTGCAACTTTATTAAATCCATCCAAATAACGTTTATAGACCAATTATTAGCCATTAACTATTAATCTATTAACTTTTTCTTTAGACTCGTAGCATAATTTGTCATCATTTTCATTGGTATTTTTTTATTGATAACAGTGCATTCGACCAGATGTGTGAACAAATGCAAAAAGGAATAGACCCCAAATCAATTGTCTAACAAATAATGTAAAATAATAAATAAATGACCTTGGCAGAGTAAATATAAATGCAAACTATATTCATTTTAAGTTTAAGTTAAAGAATCTGAGTTTTTGGGGTTTTTTGGGGGGAAAATCTGCTATTTGTTTGTCAGAATATTGCCCCTTCCCCCTGGGCTCCTACGATGGTCCCATTCCCGTTCCAGTCACGCTTATGGCTGGATTTCCTGTCGTCGTGGGTAACTAAAAATTCTCCCAATAGCAGCAGCGTCTCAGTCATACCGCACATAGCAACCGACTGGCTCTCACAGCGGTCTGTCCAAGCTGTGAACTGTGAAAAGTCTCTTTGGAGGCATTCAAAGTCACTTCAGTGTCCTACTCGCACAGCTGCTCATGTGCTACAGAGATTACTTTCATTTCGCTTGCTCAGTATGCACTGGATGTGCTGCGGCGTATCTGTTTATCACTCTTCTTCTTGTTTTGTTTCTTTTAAAGACCCAATTGACCTAAGCGCGGCTATTCCGGCCCCGCAGAACGGGTCCTGTCAATACCGGCCTTTCATCTCCAGCTGGCAGAGACGGACACACAGAGCTGCACTGTTTTGTTGTGGCGGTTCGGGTGGAACAGAGGGGGCAGGAGTTAACAGAACTCCTTGATCCAAAATCGACCGGCTCCAGGAAATTGGCTGAAGAACTTTTCTTTTTTTTTTTTATCTCCAACACATGCAGTGAATTGGGTCCGGCCTCCTGTGTTGGAAGGGCTGTCCACAAATTATTCAGATACTGAAAATGTGAAAGAGGAGGAGGGATTAAGCTTTGAATCCTTGTGCTGTCACTGGGGACTTATGCAGAGATGAGTCAAAAATGTGGAACTTTGTGATTGATAGAGAAGTAATTGCATATAAGTTTATTTATCATTTGTGGATTTTAAAACCTTTTTTTATTATTTGATGGATTTGCTGTCTGAATTTAGTGGAACTTGGATGGAAGCACAAGCCACGAGCTAATCTCCCATATATTGTGTTTGCTTTTGCATCGTGCAACATAATTACAAGTTCGATTTAAAAAAAAAAAAAAAAAACGCGTATTACTCCTTTTTGGTATTGACGGCTGAGTCACAGAGCTATGGTTTGTATTTTATTTGAAGTAGGACCCAGTGCTGTGTATCGGGGCTAAGCCGGGGTCATGCCTGTAAAGTATTTTTAAAAGGCTGCAGAGCTGGATTTGGCCTCATATTCAAAGTGAGGGAAGACTGCACCTCACATCAAGCCTCTTTTTGAGGCTTCTCAAAGATGTGGTATAATAATGTTAGAAGCAGACAAACAGCTGGTTGCCCCGTCATGGACATGAGGAACAAAACCAAAGAAACTGTGCTGCCAAAAGTCACTTGATTTAAGGAGCCAGTGTTTGTTTCTGAACAGGTGGTTTTTTAACATTGAACTCGAGGCAGCTGCTAATGATTTTAAATCTGACCTCTGATTACGTGTCTTGTTCCTAAAGGTTTTGCACACACAGACACACACACACACACATATATATATATATATATATACTACCATTCAAGAGTTTGGGGTCACCCAGACAATTTTGTGTTTTCCATGAACAACTGTAAACTGAATAGAAAATATAGTCAAGACATTGCCAAGGTTAGAAATAATGATTTGTATTTGAAGTATTTTTTCCTTCAAACTTTGCTTTCTTCAAAGGAAGGTCAGTTTTCCAGCTTCTCTGACCAGCTAAACTGTTTTCAATTGTGCTACCATGATTGCAGAAGGGTTTTCTAATCATCCATTAGCCTTCTGATGCAATGAGCAAACACATCGTAGAACACTGGAGTGATAGTACCAGTGATAATACCACGTTAGCAATGTATGGTGTATTTCTGATTAGTTCAAAGTTATCTTCTTTGAAAAAAACTTTCAAATTGCCTTTCCATTGAAGCTGCCTTTCAAATTTCTAAGCAACCCCAAACTTCTGAATGATAGTGTGTGTATATATACTGTATATATATATGTGTGTGTGTGTGTGTGTGTGTGTGTGTGTGTGTGTGTGTGTGTGTGTGTGTGTGTGTGTGTTTCACTGTAGGTCTAAACCAAACAAACATAATGAGGCGCAGTATTTTTTTCCGACAACATTTCCATATTGGCAGCAAAAACAAACCATTACCATGCTTTTTTTCTGGTTTGCATTTTAATGTTGACCTTTGATACGGTGTCTTAAAGATTATTTGCAGCTTTTCTACAAAGATTCATTATTTAGAAACATGAGGAAAAATGCATCCGATCCCCAAGTGTATTACATCTTATTGCTTTAAGTTTCTGAAGGGCTACTCCTGTTACAAACAATAATTTAATTCACTTGCTTTTAGTCTGTCAATACCCGTTTCTCCTTTTCCCCACCCCGTCATAAACCTTCCACTCTGTTTCACTCGCATTGCAGCTGACAAATCTGACCGAGATTCACGACCAGATAAGCGGGATGGCTCGGTGTCCCTACAACCCGCTCCACAACTCCACCGCGCTCATCACCTCCAGTGGGGAGCTCTACGCGGCCACGGCCATGGACTTCTCTGGGCGGGATCCCGCCATTTACCGCAGCCTGGGCGGCCTGCCGCCGCTACGCACCGCCCAGTACAACTCCAAGTGGCTCAACGGTAGGCAGCTGGGGTGCACATAGAGATATTATTGTGATTATGAATGGAGAGGAGTCGAAGGCTGAGTGGTTTGATAAAAAAAAAAGAAAAGAAAAATAGAGACAACACAAATAAAGGAGAAAATTGCCATTTCGCTTTCCCCCTTCAAAGCTGTTGAACATCACCAATGCAGCTGGAGGGGATTCAGTGTTTTGCTCAAAGATACTTAAGCACAGCAGATGCTTATCTGTCGTGGGACTTATAGCATCCCTCGGGTGAAAGAGTAGCATAACAAATGGTGGAAAAGAAAAGCCTCTTCACAATTGTTCTGTTGCCTTATTGGTTAAAAGAAAAAAAAAACTATTACTATGTGACTCGAAAACGTCTATATGTATCTGCCCCTTTCTTTGATTGGCATAAAAAGGTGAATTCTTTCAAAAAAAATCAATGCGTTTTACCCTGAAAGCTCAGATCACTTGTGACTCGCGGAGCCTCATTACAGATTGGAGAACTCGGTGTCAAGCCTACAGAGAAGCAGGCCAATCAGTGTATTGCCAGCGAGTGACTTTTATCTGATTCACATTTAAGCTAAATTGAAAAAATAAATTAAAAGCCACCACATACATTGCTTTGGAGCAACCTCTGGGAAAAGGCAAATTTCATGGCGAATTGATTTTTTTTTTTTTCTCCCCCCTGCGCCACAGAAGAGGGTTAAAATGAGGAGGAGTGGGGGGTGGCGGGAGGGGAAACACTTTCATTCAAAGATAAATTAAATCACTGTCAGTGAGAATAAAGCGCGCGGTTTAGATCCAATAATGTCATACATAAAGATGAAGGCCTTATCTGCGACAGTGTCGAGGAGGTTGCGTGTTTCAGATAGGGTGAGAGCTGTTTTGCTACACCTGTGTTGGCCATTTCTCATCCTAACCTTTAGGTTTGGGGAATGAAAAATGAGTTTTCTTATGACAACACAAAGCCATTAATAACATGGCCTGTGGTTATTAATCCTGATCACCTGCTGTTGTGTGGCCTGCTGCACGTTCACACACGCTGCGAGTCAATCAGTCATAACACACCCATACCATCCTCTCTCCCGCTCCCTTTTTATTCTTTGCTCCCTTCGACTGTTCTCTCTGATTCCGCACCCTTTTTTTTTCTGACTCTCACCTTCTGCTGTGACGTCTCCTTCTGCAGAACCGAACTTCGTCTCCTCCTACGATATCGGCAACTTCACCTACTTCTTCTTTCGGGAAAACGCAGTGGAGCACGACTGCGGGCGGACGGTATTTTCCCGCGCCGGCCGCGTCTGTAAGAACGACATCGGTGGCCGCTTCCTCCTGGAGGACACGTGGACCACCTTCATGAAGGCCAGGCTCAACTGCTCCCGGCCGGGAGAAATCCCCTTCAACTACAACGAGCTGCAGGGAACCTTCTACCTGCCTGAGCTGGAGCTGCTCTACGGCATTTTTACGACCAACGTGTGAGTGAAAATTTCACAATAAGCAACTTCCAAACACAAATTTCAAAATATATTTAATATATGTAACAAAAAGTTATTTTAAAGCCAATTCCATGGTTTATTTGACAGTCTGTATAATTGCATTGGAAAGCTTGCTAATGGTTAATAATTAGTTGATGATTACACCTTGTTAAATAGTTAATAATAATAAAAATTCCATAAAGCATCTTTAAACATAATTCAGATGTTAGTGGTTAATAATTGGTTTGAAAACCATCTATAAAATGATCTTGCTGGCTATTGTAAAGTAACTGTCTAAGTAATAACAGTAATGCACCAAAAAATACCATGCAGTGCATGTGTAATCATTATTTGGATAGCTGCAACTTTAATAATCCATCTAAATAATGTTTATAGAGCATTTACAAACCAATTATTAACCATTAACAACCTGTAAAATAACTATAAACTAAAAATGAATTAACGATCTATTAAGCATTTCGTTAGCCTCGTAGCATAATTGCCTAGGTCGTATTTGAGTACTTCAGTGTGGAAAACAAGAAAAAACACAATTTTTAGAAATCACATTCGTATTTTTTTATATTTATTGGTAGACCCATCATCAATTGTCTAACAAATAAAAAATGACTGAGGCATTTTTGTCTTACATGAATTCAAAATATATCTATCATACCTTGAAGCAAAAAGGTCATTCTAAGTTTAAATACACAATTCATAATCCCTTTTATTGACTGAAATTACACTTGGTGTCTAGAAAAACTGAGGAAATATAGCAGCTTCTTGCTCTCTGCCATTTTGCTCAAAACTGCCTAAGTCAAATGAATGACAGACAGAAAGGCAGGATGATGCAGCAGTAGTAGGGGAGTAAAGCTATGTAAATATCTCAATTTAGCCAAAAAATGATTTGGGCAATTATTCTAGGAGGCTAATGACTCATAAATGATGATGATTATGAAGTGTTACTGATGAATGCTCCAAAGGTAGACTCAGCACAGGTTGATGTAAGAAAATCCAAATGTTCTGATTTTTGAGATTTTCTCATTCTAGATGCACTTAAGTATAACTGCATGAATAATTCAGTGTTTTTTTGCATCACATTACACACATGTGTGTAGACAGACACCTCTACTGCATTCATGTTAACATGCAATGTGACCTTTTTGCACCATGAACAGAATGCAGGAAATTGATTTATAAATCCACTACAAATGTTCTCCTATATACATGAAAACACACTACACTCTACAAGCAGTTGCTCCACATTTACATCCTGTGAAAGAAGCTTATCATAACTTGTTAAAAGTGTAGGGTGTATCATGCTTACACGAGATGATATGCATCCATGGATGAAAACTATTTTGTTCATAAACATTACAACCCTCTCCTCATTTTGTAACTCCGTCCTTCTTTTTTTTATTTCTTTACCATACACCCAAACACACACTCATGTACACACACACGCGCGCCTGCACAGAGACCATTATTAAAAGCTGAGTAATCTATTCTTTATGGTCAATGCCTTCAACACTGCTGAAAAAGAAGTCTTTTGAAGGGTATTGGAAACATTTCCCCCTGCAGGCACAGAGTTTAATGAACAGCCACATTGGATTATAATTCACATCGCCCAAGTCTCACAGTTTGAGTTGCGAGTTAATGCGCTCATTCTTTACTTTTCTTTTCGGTGGGAGGAGACCGGTACTTGTTGAAACTGACAGCTTAAAAAGTCAAAGCTGTATTTCAGGCCCTAGATCTGTACAGTTAATCAGACAAGCCGAACAGCTTAATTGTGTCTCATTGCTAGATTTATAATACAATAATGACAATCACTTACACTGCTGTCCGCATCTGTCTGTCCGCTGCTTGATTTGTATTTTTGGCTGAGAGCAAAAACATACAGAGGTCAGCCTTATAAATATCAACACAAATCTGAACAGTCACCTGGTAAGGTGTCCTTTTTTTAAAATGTCTTTCTTCTCTCTGTTTGTTCCTCTCTTATCCGCTATTCCTCTGTCTCTCATCTTCCTCTGTTCGGTCTCTCCTCCCTCTCTCTCTTTTTTCCCCGGTTCCTGACATTCAGGAACAGCATTGCTGCTTCCGCTGTGTGTGCCTTCAATCTCAGTGCCATATCGCAGGTTTTCCACGGGCCCTTCAAGTACCAAGAGAACTCCCGGTCGGCCTGGCTGCCCTACCCCAACCCCAACCCAGATTTTCAGGTAAAAGAAATACAGAGACGCTCTCCTCACCTGCACCGTCTGGAGACTCAGAAACAGCCCAAACATTGATAAAACATGTTGAGTAATGCAGTTTATGACCCGTGCATGCGAGATATAGACCAGAGCTAATCATTAAAGATCATTTCTTCATGCTTGAGGTGATTTAGACCAACATCAGCCAAACAATATGTGTTGCTGGGTCATTAATTTCCTCTCACTTTCAATCGTCTTTCTGCTCATGAACACACACATAACGACTGCTCGTTATAAAATCGAGTGGTTTTTACAATGGCACAATCATTCCTTTACAATATCTCATGCCGTCGTTCTATGAACTGTAGACTTTCCTAATAAACGGTCCTTGTTTTGCACAAGTGGCCCTTTATTTTTTATATTCGTCCTAAAATTATGGAATGGTAAACCAAGCAGAACTGGGGGGGGGGGTCCTTATCCTGTTATCCTGGCTGCTCTTTACCCACAACTCAGAGGGAATGTTTTATTAGCAGAAGGAGTGGCCCTCGGGATCGGGCTTAACAGATAGCGAGGGTGCTAATCCACGCAGTTCTCCATGAGAGATTGAATTCCCTCTGAGACCCGGGCCACCAATGGGCGACACACGCCTCCGCCTCCCTTCCACACATGTTGCACGATCCTGCTTCCATCAGGACGGCAGATGTTCAAGCGTTCATAATGCCCGCTATCGGCAAGTCGCACACTATCTATAATGACATGCTCCTGCACAAAAAAAAAGCCGCTCGCTTTTGACAGAAACGTATGCGCTCAGCCGTGAATGTGTAACATAGAAAGCCTCTCACTGCTGTCATGTCAGCATATCTCTGCGAGGTGAGTGAAAGTTACTTAGCTCCAAGGAAAAAACTATTTCCCCTATCCGGTCAGTGCTTGCCACAAATTTATCCTGTTCAGCATACTGTAGGTGCACCGTAGAGGGGTGTCTATGTACCATGGGCTTTTATGAGGCTGCGTTCCTCAAGGATAAACCAGGATCAGCTTCGGCCCTCCATCCCCATCTCTCCACTTAAGCTCGGGCACAATAGCCGCTCCTCACCGCTGGACCGATGCACACTTTATCTAGGTTTCAGTGACATCTTCATCAAGCATTTGTCAATGTTGGAGGATTAGATTTACGAGCCCAGGATTTATGGGCTGGCTTTGTTTTTTTTTTGTTTTTTTGGTTTTCTGTCAGTGTTCATGCACAACTATACACCTACAGGAAAACCTGCCCCCATAAAAATCCCAGGCCTTGTTCATATCTACTGTTCGCGAATGCGTTCATGGAAAATACGGTATAAAGATTGCTGCCAAATAGAGATAATTATGACTGTGAACTCATCACTCGTCACACACGTTGGTCATTGATTGAGAGCTTAATTCCCTGTCTGTCTGCAGAGAAAATCCCCCCATTTATTTGAACCACACGGATTGATCCAGCAGGGTTTATACAGGCTATGAGTCATGTTCGTTGTGCGTTAGAAGCTAATGCTGTCTCTGTTGTATTGGTTTCCTGTCACACTGTAATTGCTTACTGTAAAAAGGCATTCATTCCTAAGCTCTATATGTAGGGAAAATATGCTAACTTAGACCTTGAGCCAAACGCTGATGGAAGATTTTGTTATCTTAATGTTCAAGTGCAGCGGGAACAAAAGTTTCTTATGTGATTATTTGGAGCCAAAACTGACACAGGGGTATAATCAGATCCTGTCGGTGAACTGAAACTCCCAATAACCCCAGAGAGGTGTTTTAAACAAAAGCCCATTTTATAAAAACACGCTGTAAAACAACCCTATTACGCAGTGACACTTATCATCTTGGCAGAGCACTGTGTGCTGATGATGAGCGAGACAGCTGAGTGCTGGATGGGCCCTCAGCCAAATGATGGTTCTGTCCCTCACCTTGACTGTACCGGGAGGAAAAAAAAGAAATCACACATCCATCTCTCGCCGCATCCCCAGATGTCACAGACCTCCGCTGGTCAGCACGCCTGAGTTTGTCTCACCATGACAGAAAAACAATCATGCAGATAGTCTATTTTAGGATTAGGGTAGTTGCACGCAACGCAAGGACGAACGCACCAAAGGCGAACCACAATAGGAAACCTGAGACATATGTTATTATACAGCCCACACGCCACACATGGGCTGCATATTTTCGCCGTAAGAAGAAGCACAAGTGCACACACACACATACTCACTTGCATTCTCCCCCATCCTTCAGGGCTTTAATTTCCCATCTCCTGATGTGGCAAGGGCACTGATCCGTTGCCCATCTCGGGGAAACCCTCCATGATTCTCATCTGTCAGCCCAGGGAAGGCCAGGGATTGATCTGTATACAGTGTCTGTGCCGCTGATACTCCAGCTCGTCAGTTTTAAATAATCGCCACCCAAGGTCCAGTCTCGGCTAAGAATGAGTGGCCCGTGTATGATTAGCTTGGAGCACACTCATCCAGTGCCTCCATGATACTATGTTCAAAACAGAGACAGTTATTTGGGTTGCTGTAATTGTCGAGCATAGCTCAGTTTGTTTTCCTCTGCTCCAGCTCCTGAAGAAGGCTATTCTTTGTGGATGAGGCCTCAATCCACAATCCTGACCCCTGACTGGGAACTGTTTTGCTGTGAAGGACATGCATGGTTATCTTTACTCATCCAGCTTTCCCTCAGATGGACTGGCTTCATGGTTCACCTTGCCCCCCCCCCATATGTATATATATATATATATATATATATATATATATATATATATATATATATATATATATATATATATATATATATGCAAAGAAAAGAAACTGTTTTGTGGAGTGTGCTATTAGAACTACAGAGCATCATGGAAAAACAATATTCCTCTCATAGCAAAATATAATAGTCCATTCAATTTCTAGCAATAACAACTAAAAGCCCCATCCACGTTCATGTATTGTATTGATTCCAGGAAATAAGAAATACAGTTTATAAATAAAGCCATTTGAACTAAAAGAAATGAAATTGTTTTGATATTAAAAAGCACAACCCTCAGCAGCACAAAAGTATAAACTACACTTTTGACCCCTTAAAGCATCCTGTTTTAACTCCCATTTGGAGACAGTGCATGTTATTAAAGTCATTTTAATAAATGAACTCTGGGAAATATCTTGCATATCAGATATTTCACGTTACATGCAAGTGCTGTGGCGCTGATTGCTATGGCAGCAAATCTCTACTGGGACACGAGATGAGAATTTGAGAGTCAACAATGCTTGATACAAAACAAATTAATCTGTAATAGTAAAATCTGTGTATGTATGTGAGATTATTCTGTTATTGCAGCTGCAGTCATTTTGGTACTCAACTTTTGTTTGAATGATATTGCCTCCTTTTAGAGGAAGCATTTTTGCTGTAATATTATAAATAGCATTAATGAAGCTCCGAAGATGAAAACCTTTTTAAGATATTATCATATTTTTGATTTATAGAGCGAACAATCAGAAACCTAATTATTGGTGCACCAATAAAACTCGCCGGCAATATATATGCATATGAGGAAAAAATCTAATAAAAGAGATAACTACTTGCTCAGTCAAACATTCATTCATTCTTCATTCCATCAGCCTTGGTGTATTGACTACAAAGCTTTAAGGGTGAGAGGATAACAAACCATCACAACGAGGTAGCAATTGACTTTCAAGCGTTGTTCATTTAATCACTCGGTTTCTCTCTTTTCCAGTTTCTCTCAGTATGTCTGGCCACACGATCGTAAGCTTACTAACATAACTTACCATCCCAAAGAGGCACACTCTGGTTTTATTATTGTAGTGAGTCTTTTTTTTTCCTTTCTCCAATCTCTCCACCTCCACAGTGCGGCACCATTGACTCTGGCTCCTATGTGAACCTGACAGAGCGAAACCTGCAGGACGCTCAGAAGTTTTTGCTAATGCATGAGGTGGTCCAACCCGTGGTTCCCGTTCCCTACTTCATGGAGGACAACGTTCGCTTTTCTCACGTGGCAGTGGATGTGGTGCAGGGGAAAGACATGCTGTTTCACATCATCTATTTGGCCACTGGTATGTTCCTGACACATGGCGTATGGTTTCGGTGCATGTTTAGCAAAATCCGTCTGTTTTCCTGCATGTAATGTATTTTTTTTATTCAATGGTATTTTTTGTTTGGATGATTGATGTCTTCTGTAATTTTGTGACTTCTTAAAGGTGCCTGAAAACATTTATTTTTCAATAAGCTTCTTATTATGAGTGATGTGATCCTAAATAAATATAATTTTCTGCCATAGTTAGAGCACTTTTCTTCTTCAGACCGCAGCAGGGGAAAATAAGCTTTTATTCAGGTGGTTGGGATCATCGAAGATTCTCCTAGGCTCATTCCTCCAGCGTCTAATATAAATGTCGTTTAGACATATGAGAGCGCTGCATATTGTGTATTCAGCTGAACTAACCACTCAGTGATATTCACTGTCAGAATGCCATGGATGGTCCAGGAGTAGAAATTCCTCTGTATTTGAGACAAAAAACTCGGACTTTCCCCAAGTGTCTGAGGTGAAGTAGTCTCTGGCTTGCCTTCCTCAGCACTGAATCAGTATGCAACCCCCAGGTCAGCCCCTCAGTTATGTGTACGCTAAGGTACTTGAAGCTGTCCACCCTCTTTCCAACCAAGGTTGCGTTAATGTTAAGGGAGGTGTAGTCCCTTTCCTGCTTCTTCCCGAAGCCCGTTGTCAGCTCCTTAGTATTGCTGACGTGCAGAGGGAGGTTGTTGGCTTCACACCGGCAGGTCAGGTCATCTACTTCATTCAGGTTGGCCTTTTCACTGTGATCTATGATCAGGCCCAGCGCAGCTGTGTCGTCAGCAAACTTGACGCTGGTGGCTACACGGGCATGTGTGTGTACGGGGAGTGCAGCAGGGAGCTTTATACGCAGCCCTGGGGTGCTCTTTTGTTGAGGATGGGGGGGTAGTAGAGGTGTGTCAGCCTACCCTCGCTACTTGGGGTCTGCCTGTCAGGAATTAAAGGCTCCACAGGCACAGCGAGGTGTTTAATCCCAGATCCTCGAGCTTAGTGACAAGCCTGGAGGGAGCTATAGTGTTGAATGCTGATTTGTAGTCAATAAATAGCAAACTCACGTAGCTCCCTTTGCTCAGGTGAGATTGGTTGGTGTGGCGTATGTGTGCTATGTCATCACCCGTTGATCAGCTAGAACGGTCGGCAGTCTAGAGTAGGTCCAGTGTGCTGGGTGATGAGGAGAAGGTGTAATCCTTGACCACCCGTTCAAAATACTTCGTCACTAAAGAGATAAAGCCACTAGGCTGTAGTCATTCAGGCGTGCCGTGTCTTCTCAGGCACAGGAATGATGATGGATTCCTTGAAACAAGTGGAAACGTCCCAGGGACATGTTGAATATCATTGCAACCACCGCCTCTAGTTGGTCAGCCTACAGTTGTCAACTGGTGCCATCTGGTCTTGATTCTTTCTCGGTGTTCACACGCTTGAAAGCCCTCCTGATGTCATGCTCAGAAAGGGTGATGAAAGGTGTGAAAGGTGCACCCAACCATCCATTAACCTCTGCGTTAGCTAGCCGCTTTGGCTGCCGATGGTCTCAAAGCGAGCATAAAAGTTGTTTAGCCTACTTGCTAGAGACACACCAGACGCGGGGGTGGGGCTTCTTCTAATCTGTCATAGTTCGCTGACCTTGCCACATGCTTCTGGAATTGAAATTCTATAAATTAATACTTTACTTCCTGCCTTTCCCAAACTAAAGCTTTGATTGTTGATAATTTTGTCAGAAATGTTGTTTGTTATACATGGCGATAACAAAACCCATTTGGGTTGTTGGCCCTTGAAGTGCACTTTGTGCAAGAGAGAGAAAAAGGGGTTTGTGAGAAGAAGAATGAAACCATTAGATGTGTAGTTCTGTAGAAACATCAAAGCTTAGTCTTCTGACACGTGTTTGATGGCTCCGTACCTCCATATGTCCTCCATATGCACTGTCAGAGCACACACATAACACTTCCATGCAATCCTTCACTCGGAGATCATCAACAGCATGAAACTGCCGTCGTTGCCAACAGTCTTGTGTCAGAAGAAGACAGACGGGTAATTAATAACACACAGCTCTGATTTAACCCTCACACAGTTTCCCTGTCTGAACTGTGCGACACTGTCGGCTTATCAGTAGACTCTTTGATCATCCTGGTGTGACAATGTGTGATGATAGACATGGCTAAGTGCGTAAAACTGTAACAGCAAGACACTAGATACACGCCAGCGTTTGGGTGTCTGTTCAGAATTATGCTCATACATACTGTATGGATTGTGAATGGTTGTTTTTAGAGCGGAATTTGAACGTACTGACCCACTGCTAATGTACCATAGGCCCACTGGGAAATGTCAACACGATCTTCCTGTTGTAACATTGGTGTTATTTCAGGATATCACACACAGATACACACACACTAACTCACAGCCCGTTCTAGTTCACTGGCTCCGTGCTTGGCATCGCCCTCAAATACTCCCCTCTCATTGTTTGCATGGTGCTGTGATCAATGTAGCGTCGTAGCAGAGCTGCCCACACTGCAAGTTCCCCAGACACTAACCAGACGCTAATGAAAACATCTGAAGCTCTGCCAAGGCCAGTGGCTAGCACGCATACTGTACCTAATCACATGCTATTATTAATGCCTAAACGCAATGTGCTGATTGCGGGCCGATGTGCAGAACCGAATAGCTACAACTTCAGTTCTTCCGTCTAGACTTCACCAAGTCCTCTCGCATAATTAAAGGTCCCATATCAGAAAAAAATGAGATTTCAATAGCCTTTTGATTATAAGAAAGTCAAGGTCTTATATAAATACTGGCCCATGTTTTAAATCCTTCAACGGCCATTGAAATGCACAGAGTCCATATTCAGAAAACGTGCTTTAAAACGAGCCGTCGGAGGAAAGGCTCATTAATATTAATGAGACAGACATAAAACAGACTGTTCTTTCTCCAGCTTCAGAGAGAAGCTTGAGAGAGGAGATGTTAAACTATAGTGAGATGATTTTTGGTGTTTAAAACCACACATATATCTTTTTAGGGAAATCCAAACTTGAATAAAACCCAGAAAAAGTATTCCAAATTGGGCTTTTAAATTCAACCTTGCAGCAGTGTTTTTCTCTTCCAGTTAGCATGAAAAGAATTCGATAAATGCAAACGATGTTTTCAAACTTCACAAAGAAGCAAGATTTTAGCAAGTTGTGCTATACCTTTTTTTTTCTCAAGATACATGCATAGAGAAAAGTGAAATCTTTGGGCAAAACTCAACCTTTGCATTCCCCACCTTGAAACTATCTATTAGCAATTCACCCTTTTTTCCCTTGGCATCACGATGCACCTAATTACTTTTTCTTCACCCAAGGGATTGCATGTATAATAGATGGTGTTTGTTATAGCTCTCCCAAAAGAAAAAAATGTCCTGAGCTTCTTCTGGGGAGGCCTACCTTACATAAAATAAAGGTCACAGTGACATGGATTTCCACACTCGTCACTTTTATAACTACATAGTGGTTTCTTTCCCTGGAATATACCCTTGAATAAAAGTAGGCCAATCAACATGTATTCGGGTGCCAGATCAATTCCCTGGTTGCTTCTACAGCTCTGCGTGTTAATGCCATGACCAAGCTTGTCACGCCAGGCACCACCATTATTTTTGACATTTTTCGTGTTATTTCAGAGCCTCTTTGTCTGAGAGTGTGGTTCACACTGAGTTCACGTTATTCATCCAGGATGTGTCCTTATTGTCGTTTCTCCTCGCTTCCCAACCCCCCTGTCTGCTATTCTTTACCTTTTTCCGCTTGCAGTTAAAAACACCCTCTTTCTCCTCCCTGTCTCTTCCAGATTATGGCACTATCAGGAAAGTGCTCTCCCCTCTCAATCAGTCCACGGGGAGCTGCCTATTGGAGGAGATCGAGCTGTTCCCGCCCAGGAAGCGGCAGCCGATCCGAAGCCTGCTGATCCTGCACAGCCGCAGCGAGCTGTACGTGGGCGTGCGAGATCAGGTCATCAAGATCCCGCTCAAGAGATGCAGCTACCACAAGAGCAGAGAGTGAGTGCACGCACGAAAGCGAACGGCGTTAGTCTCAATGGGAAGTGTCAAAAAAGCAATCACGCACACAACAAAGTTTTAAAGCTCCCCTCTCATAAGATGCTCTTTATCTGAGAGGACCAGGCCTGTGTGTTGGTCAGGGGTCTTTGCGGAGATTTAAAACCCTGTAAATCAGCTTTTGTGTGAACCACTGGAGGTGCCCACGGCCGCCCTCTGTCTGTCTCACTGTCTTCCCCCTTGTTGTCAATGACCCGCACACAATACAGTCCACTTTCAGCCTCGTTTTTTTTTTCGAGCTCCGCCGCCGCTGTACGTGCGTGTGTGTTTATCAGATATATTGAGTTTCTGTCTGTCTGGAAGACACTCTGTCAAGGCATAAATATTGGCAAAAGAAAACCCGAGACAGAGGCCGGGGTGTGAAGACTCAACACAAAGATTGGGATCCCATCCATCATCGTGCGCGGAGAGGATTCACACCTGCATTCCTTATCGCTCACACAATGAGCTGTTATTGGAATACACGGGAGCGTTTAAAGGGAAAAAAAAAAAAGACAGCTGTGGCTCTGTGATATATGCTGCACCCATTATGGCACTTCATCACTTCTTTTTGCAGTTTTCCCTCCCTTGTAATATATATATATATATATATATATATATAAATATATAAAATAAATAAACAAGCTGCTGCATGGAGTTACTGAGTTGATCCTGACGTGTCTTTGAGGTTTACCTGTTTGAAATATTAGAAGGCCGTCTGTCTGTTCGTCTGTTTCTGCCGGGTGGCTCGCTGTCGACAATCTGAAAGACAGGTATTAGCCTCTTCCTTGCTCCCTTTCATTTAGCCGCTGCTGTCGTCACCCCTGACATCCCCTGTCCTAGCAGATAAGCGTCCGTAACTCCCCGCCGTCGGTTCGTCGCGCCAGACGTTACGTCACTCGCCATGTTTGCCCTCCCGTTGCGTTCTAATACGGATTGATGCATATGATTCCGTGTCCTTGTGCTTTTTTTGTGTTTGGTGTGTGCATGCGGGTTCATTGTTATGGAACGCACGGACAACTTTGGTTATATTTCACTAGGGGTATGTCAGGCGGCGTTGATGCCTGTGGCTCAGAGATATGTCATTGCGCTGTCACCGCAGCAGGAAAAGAGTAACATCAGGTTTTTTTTTTCTTCTTCTTCTTCTTTTTTTTTATTGCACTCAATAAACCACCTGAAGGAGATACGGCAAAGACATATCCAGCTATCTTTGCTCCGCTGTTCTCACGATGAATATTTGTTGGGCTGATAAGCTATTTGAGTCAGGAATGTACGTGCGCATGTCGAACACACAACTATATAATCCCGGCGCCTGTCTGAAGATTACCTGGGAAAAAAATCGGTCAGCACATTGTGTTGAGACGTAATTTTCGGAGGCTGATGCAACGTAAACACTGGAGAGCCTCCCAATGCTCCACATTCATAAATAAACAATTTTTCGCCTGTCTGTCTCCAGCCCTCCTGCCTTTCTTATCGCTTCTCCTCTTCTCGGTCTCTTCAGCTCCTCCTGCTCCCCGTTAATTTTCGTTGCTTCTTTTTTTTCCTTCCTCTTCCTTTTCCTCAAATTTTTTCTGCCTTTACACCTCTGTCTTCTTCTTTATCCTTATTTTTTTCCTTTCCCTCTATCTCCCCTACCATCTTATCTTTCTTATTTCCTATTTTTTTCCATTCATCACTCTTCCACCTGCTTATCGTTCAACTTTCTCCATTATCTCCCACATTTTTTCCAGTTTCAACCTTGTGTTTGATTTCATGTCCTGCCACAATGCATCTGTATCCACATGAGGACAGGTTAATAAAAATCTGATTAAAAGTGAACTTTTATTCCCTATTTTCTCCCCTCCTCCCCCCAGAGCGTGTGTGGGTGCCAGAGACCCGTATTGTGGCTGGGATCTGTTGCTGAAGAAATGCACCACGCTGGAGGAGAGTGTCCGTATGAGCCAATGGGAGCAGAGCATCACGAAATGCCCTGTGAGTATCGTTAAGATGCTCCCTGATGTGTAGCTCATTGTAATCAGTGTTGAGAAAGTTACTTAAAAGCTGTAATGCATTATTTATTACTGTCATTTCAAAGTAATTCATTACATTACAATATTACCGTGTCTCCTAACCTCTTGAAGCTGAAGAATCTCAGAGCAGGAGAATGTTAATTTTGTCTGTTTTGTGGTTTTATTTCCACTCTCGTGCTCAGCTTGCTTCCTTGTTAATTTCATGTTACTACGGCACCTCTGTAAATGTTAAATTACTGCTGCTACTTAATTTCAGGAGGTGGACAGTTCTTTAGGTGTAGAACACAAAATGCATTTTCCTACAACGTTCTTCAAATTATTATATTTCACAAACGTGAAAGTAATGAGCCTATCTGGAGAATGTGCTCTCCAGCGTTTTCTGCAGGTTCACTCATCTCCATCTTCTGTCTGACGAGCCAAAAGGAGAAGGAAGTGAAACGTTGTTGCACAGACATTTCACTGCTGCTGATCTTGTGGGGATTTTAGCAAATTTGCATGAAGCAAAAACAAAAAACGACCACTTCAATCCAGGTTAAAAATGCAAGTAAAATATGATTATTTTTTTCCCCTGTAATGCCTTGCATTACTGCGTTACAGCAAAAATCAATGCATTACAGTAATTTATTACTTCTGTAACATGTTACTCCCAACACTGATTGTATTGCACTCACTTTTTTCTGTTAAACTTGGTAGAAAATCGTAATTATCCTCACTCAAAGTATCCAAAACTTTTGGTTGAAACTTTAGGTGCAACAGCCTCAAAAGTCAGACTTGATGAGGAACGACATCTTGGGACTGAACAGCTTGACTGTAAGAGAGCGGCTTGTGCCCCATGAGTGATCAAGAGCGCTGCCTTCACCTCTGACTGCTCATTCATTAGCAAAACAGCTCTTCCATTTATTTCCACATGCACCAAATTCGGGAGTCAGGTATTAGGAGGCAGGAAGCCAGAACAGTTTCGGCAAGGCTCTGCTTTTTTTTTTTTCCCAGCGTTCCACACACATCATTTCCGAGCCAGTGATGGCAGAGAGCGCTGTGTGCCTGTTCTCTTTTTATGGGGTTTTGTATTCAGGCGAATGTTTGGCACTCTGGCTTGTGAGCACCCGATGGCATCTGTCAGCTTTGGCTAATGCTGTGGGCACATAGGCATTCAGACATGCTCATAGGCACATGCATATAATGTGCATAACGGAGGATTTTTGCAGAGTCAGTGTTGGGCGCAGCTCGACATTTTTCTCATTAGACCGGAAGGCAGAATAAGAGCGTTTCTATAGTAATTACATTAAGTCAACCAGGACCCGGTTTGCCACAGTAAGCAGCAGCACACTGTTTAGGTAAGCAGCGTATTACATATAGCACACACGTCCTTTAAATAGAGCGGTCTGATTTAAGATAATACCAATGTTCCAAGTTGCGGTGTAGCCACTAATCCTTCAGGTTTGATATATTTTCTGGTGCCCCCCCGTCACAGATGGAATATACATTTTCTCACTTTTAACCTTGGTCTAACCAAGTCCAATCCATTTAGAGTGAGCATGAATTAGCTGGCAGTAATAACTTTACATGCTGACAGTGAGAAATGTCTATAGAATATATGTCTTATGAAGCCGGGCCAGATGGGAAACCGTCGTGCTTGAAAAGAGTTTGATGCCAGAAAATAAAAAAAAAGGAAAAAAAATAATTTTGTCTATTTTCACAGTTAGTTTCACTCCCTGTGACTCCATTAGCAGTTTTTTGTCGAACGACTCAACCGAATGTCCACTCTGCTGCTGCTGCTGCTGCTGCTGCTGGTGGTGGTGCTTTCTACTGCGAAGTGGAAGTTTGGTGCTGGAGGCCAGTCAAGGGTTTTTGTCGTGTTCTGTTGGCAGAGACGGGAGACACGCTTTACCAAGCTATTCAAAAATGCCATCTGGCACGCCGCGGTCCCACGTCTGGATGGAATTGCATCGCTGTGGTTCTTCGGGAGGGTAAAAATACTGATGTGAATGTTTTGTTTCCACTCAGGTGAAATGGAAATAACCAGCAACAAATGTTATTGCGAGGAACTCATTTCAGCTAAAGCAACTTTAACCAACCTGCACTCAAATCCATGCTGCTAGTTTTTTTAGAGAGAGACAAATTCTTTCCTTTCTCTTATATTTTAATAAAATACTTTTCTCTGCAAAAAATCTAAGTATTTTGTTAGGAAAGGACAGGATAAACAATCTAGTCATTGCATGGTAATGTCACATTCGTGGACTATGTCATTTATATCCTCAGCTATATTTAATTGAATACTTAGTGAACGAGATGCAGTGTCGGTTGTCTCTTTGTCATTGTTTGCTTTCTAGCGATTGTTGTCTGTTTTAGCCAATGTGTCGTCCATTTATGCATGCAGCAGACAGTTCAATTACCAGTAGGAGTGAAGGAGAGATGTTATTTCTGCTTCTGCCAGAGTAGCTGATGATCACACTCTCTCTTCTCCCCATGTGAAAGTGTTCCTTGCCTTTTTTAAATCACTCTGAATTGCAGCAGGGACATGGCTCATATCATCTTCTCAGAATCAAAATCTCACACCGGTGCTTTCAGGTTTTTTTTTTTTTTGTATTTAGCTTGTTGATGGCCAGGACATCACCCGTAACTCACGGCTCCTGTTATATCACAGCCTTCTCTGTTTCATTCAGTATTGCTTCTAATATCTATTTATTGCTTT
This sequence comes from Lepturacanthus savala, assembly GCA_030544235.1. NCBI lineage: Eukaryota > Metazoa > Chordata > Actinopteri > Scombriformes > Trichiuridae > Lepturacanthus > Lepturacanthus savala. The sequence continues at coordinate 6,412,426 of CM060476.1, read as the reverse complement.
TAAATGTGTCTAGCTTTCATTTCCCGAATGTCTTTTTTTTTGTTGTTTTGAAATCTCATCCTATCCTCAGTCAATTTTCATATATCGTCCTCATGTGCGCAGCACATTTTTGTGCCTACTAACGGCACTATTTTGGATGTGCTTTAGGTGATGTAATGTTGTTATTTCTGCATCTATTTGGGGAGGAAATTGATTTCTGTTTGCATTCGCTGTAGCCACAGGCTGTGTTTTCCCCCAACAACGCTTTCCTGAGAGCATCTTTCTAACGCAATGACCAATTTCTGAGAAAAGCCGGTTTTATTTTTGGCCTTCCTTTCTCACTAACAGGTCCGTAATGTGACGGTCGATGGAGACTTCGGTGCCTGGTCAGGATGGTCCGCTTGTAGCCACAATGACGGAGGCAGCGCGGGGTCCTGTCTGTGTCGGACACGGGCCTGCGATAGCCCCGCCCCTCAGTGTGGTGGCCAGAGGTGTCATGGCATCAGCGTTGAGGTCGCTAACTGCTCCAGGTGAGTGGTCACCCAGACAATTTAGTGTTTTCCATGAAAAGTCACACTTTTATTTACCCCCTGCCTCCCTGTAGGAGCTGTAAAATGAATTGAAAATATAGTCAAGACATTGAAAAAGTTAGAAATAATGAAATTTCTTTCAAACTTTGCTTTCGTCAAAAGAAGATCAGTTTTATACCAGATAATCTGTTTTCAGCTGTGCTAACATGATAGCATCAAGGGTTTTCTAATCATCCATTATCCTTCTGATGCAATGAGCATTGTACCATTAGAACACTGAAGTGATAGTTGCTGGAAATGGGCCTCTATACACGTATGTAGATATTGCACCAAAAGCCAGACATTTACTGCTAGAATAGTCATTTAGCACATAAGCGATGTATAGAGTGTATTTCTGATTAAAGTTATCCTCATTTAAAAAAAACAGTCCTTTTCTTTCAAAAATAAGGAAATTTCTAAGTAAGAGTTTCTTTTGAACGATAGTGTAGATGGTGTATAGGCATCTGTAAATCTGTAATATCTACTGTATACATCTATGTAGACAGATGGATAAAAAGTGAGAGCTGTAAATATTCACATCCTGCTCATCGGGGGGCAAGTTGTGAAATACATACAGAATAACTTGTTCCTCATCAAATATTCAGTGTCAATATCGGGGCCAACAAGTGTTGATTGGGTGTTTTTTCGCTCACTGAGCTGAATTAGTTCAGATATTTTTTTTAACACTCCCGCTGTTAAAATCAACTGAGATGCAACTGTTGTGCATCAGTCTTCAGCCTGTTTAACATGACATGTGAACACAGCTTTTCATGAAAGATAACCTGATCAGTGAGATGATATTTTAGTCCTATAAATATGTAAATTTGGTGATGAATATCCATTCAGAAATGCATAGATTACTATGTACTTGCCTTAAACTATCAAACTATCATTATCAAAATAGTGATTGACTACATTTTTGTCTATCAACTAATTTCCGATCACTAATCATTTGGAAATCATGACGGAAAGTTGCAATATCCGGAGAACTTGCCCGTCCTATGTGCGATGAAGAATGGGATTTCTGTCTCGGCCTTTATTTCTACCCGTTCAACAATGATAGCAGAATATGATATACAACGTTTCCTCAGACCACCTTTATTATTAATGATCTTAATTAGATTAATTCACAACTTCAATTTAAATAAAAAAGTATCTATGGCATGACTCAGCTTCCAAACCTTAAATTCGTACCAAGCAGAGTTAGATTAGCTAGTTCCTTGTTGCGTGATAAATCTTCAAGCTCCAATTTCATTATAGCCATCCACCTCTACGTGAGCAGCAAAAGGAACTTAGACTGATGTTGCTCTGTGCGTCTCCATAGAAACGGCGCGTGGACTCCCTGGACATCCTGGTCTCCCTGCAGCACCAGCTGTGGCATCGGTTTCCAGGTTCGTCAGCGTTCCTGCAGCAACCCGACCCCTCGCCACGGTGGACGAGTGTGTGTGGGTCAGAACCGCGAGGAGAGGTATTGCATATCTACAGTGCACACAGATACATCCTTATTTAATACATGCGTTCATCAGTCAGGCAACCTTTATTATCCACGTGATCACAGAAATGTGAATTCTCTAACATGTGAACTGACTAAAGCAATAACTGTACACGAGTGGTTGGATTTGTGTGTAAAACATATTTGCTCTGTAATTTGCAACCTGCAGATAAAATGATTTTTTTTTTTTATTTTCTCCCTCCCTCAGACTCGGAATGCACACACTTCACACACACACACACACACACACACACACACACACACACACACACACACACTTCTGTCCAACTTTGTGACAGCCAATTAAGGAATGTGTGGGAAAGGCCTGTACTTGGGTAATTATCTGGCTTTTCGCACACGGACAGAGTTCACGTTTTGAAGCTTTGAATGTTTTGGCGTAGAATCATTTATAATTTTAAATATATTTGCGTGGTTTCTCAGCAACCTTCAAGGCCTGAAAATAAAGTTTACAGGTTTTTTAAAGGAGAAAATTTGTGAAGAAGCGCAAAGACTGTTCCCGGTTATGTAAAATTAAAGTCATTGATGAAAAAATGAGAAACGAGGAGGTAATAAGAGAAAGTAAAGCCGTGTCAGCTCTACGGTGTTTGAAGATTGGACAACAGCGACTATATTAAATTGTTTCAATTTGATCTTAATAAAGAGTGGCATGTTTTAATGAAGACCTTCTCCCTCTGTGTCGTACTTGGCGATGCTGTTTGTTTTTTTTTCATCCAACTCCTTCTGTTAACTAGCGCTGGAAGCAGAAAAAGTGCAAATAAATACAGTTCAGAGGGCACAGGGAAGGATTGAAGAGAAATAAATCGTTACCACGGCAACAGAAACAGCATCACGATGGACGAGTAATTGGATATGGCCTTCGAAGATGAACTTTATATTAAATCCCTTTTTTTTTCCTCTGCACTTTTTCATTTCCTCTTACTCTCCTCTTTCTCGCACGATGAAGCTCCTGGTGGTTCAGTGTTTTACTCGAGGACTGTCCCCACCAGGAGCCTGGGGGGAGGGGGGCCGGGTGTATGGTGTGACTGCCACAGCCCAGTTACTCATAGACCACACCAAAAATATATATATAAAAAAAAAAAAACACATTGGCTGGCACAAAAGACTGCGGGAGACCAGAAGCAGGTTTTGCCGCCCCCTCGCTTTTTCTCTCCATGAGCTTTAATCTCCTTTGTTTCATCTACCCTCCATGCTCTTAGTATCTGCTCTGTTCAGCGTTTTAAAACACCTTAGGCCAGTTAAGGGCCAGCTGAGAGCGCTGGAAAAGTATATGTGTAAGGTGTGTGTGCGTGTGCGCGTGTGTGCATGTGTGTGTGTGAAACGGACAGAACAACAGACGAACGGTGAGACAGGGAGATAGGAAGACAAAATGTGTTAACAGGCGCATTATGCTGTGTCAGTTTGAGTCTGCCTGAGGGACAAAAAGATAGGAGATGCTAGGGAATGTTTGTTTGTGTGTGTGCGTGCATGTGTTTCTGATACGAGCGGATCCAGGTGTGTCAGCCGTGCATCGGGGGGGGGAGCTCTCGTCGGTTGTTCGCCGGGTGCAGCGGTGTCAAACAACTTCCACCACATCTGTTGTTTACAGTTGCCCATGTGTGAAATAGGCAACGTCTTCCGTAAAGCTTTAATCCGCATGGAATGAAAAGAACTGGCACTTTTATCAGCTTTTGAACACTGAGCGATTCTTTTAATGCTGTGAAAGGCTTTTTATTTTATGGGACACAGGCCTGCCTTCAGAGGTGTCGAACATGTGCAGAAAGCCTCAGTACACGCTTTGTTCTTGCCCGGAGTGCCATGGCTCTGTTTGGATTAATAGCTGTATGTTCACACATGTGCATATGAGCTCATATGTAAACTCAAAAAGATTCAAAGGACAAAACTCTCCTCCCACCTCTTTTTTTTAGCCGACAGGCTTCCCATAAGTTTGGGTCCTGATTGTTTGCAGCAGGCAGAGCTTTTTAAAGATAAAGCAAATGTTCTGAAACCGACGTGCACGGCAGCGCTACAGGCTTAAATCTGCCTGGTTAATGTCTGCATTTATGAACCTTCTGTTGGTATTTTCCCTTAGCACTCTGACACCACTCACACTGCTTACTCAGCCTATAGCGAGTAATGAGGAGCGTTTTGGTCCGATCAGCTCCGTGGGTTTGAAGACGAACCGACACCACTGATTTAATGGAATAATTAAAGTGTGTATGATGATGATTTGAAAGCACCAAATCTGCTGTGTATTGATCAGAGTAACAGCAGAGGTATTTTGTGTCTGCATGCCAGTGATAATTTCGCCAGGCAGGAGTAGACGAAATAGATTCAACATGATGAAAAACGAGAAGAAATCGACGATATTAAGACACTTTTTTTGTTGATGAAAAAAGACAAGACAAAATCTTCTTTACTAAATAAAAAGTTTATAAAAAAGTCTTTTTTCTTCAGACTTTTGAAATTACAATCAAAAAGGTGCCTTCACTGGATGCACATCACTTGTATTCCACCTCCAGTTCTGCTGCCAGTGAGGAGCATCCATCAGTGCTGTCGGCACTAAATGCGGTGATGTCTGTTACTTCTTCACAAGAAACTTGCTCTCTGCTACTGTTTTAACCTGCTGGGTTACACACTTTGTTAAACTTTTAGTGTATAGGGAACATTCTACTTGGTCCAAAAACCCTGGCGGTGTCACTTTAAAAAATGTCTGTGTCAGACTGAACTGAACAAAGGTTCCTAACAATAAGTCCTATTGTTATGGATACCTGCCTCGATTAATTTTGATTTATTTTGATTAATTTAGAGAAAGACTATTGATTAAAAGTAGACTAAAATACTTTTCAATCTTAGTTGCCTAAAACTAGACTAAAATGCCAGGACTTTTTGTTGGCAAAATGTGAATAAACAAAAAAGAATACCAGTTGATTAAATATGACAAAAACTTATAGGATTAATTGAAAAATAGCCGACAAATTCAACACTGCTGCATGCAACATCCCTTGTTGTCTCAGGCACGTGCAAGATTCTAATCCACAGTCTTCTTCCACACTTCTCTCCAGCCGCACACCCCCAAACCCTGCTGTATCATCCCACTACAAGCGTGCAGATTAGTAAATGTAGAAAAGAAGAACGCTCTAAGGATTTTTGCAACCATGGACATACAGAATGCAGCTTTTTATTCGCCATGAACAATAGCAAAGTATTTGGGAGTAATACAATGGAAATATCCTGCCTAAGACTCTGGAGGAAGGGACTACAGCTGGAGCTGTTTTCAGCGCAGGAGGAATCCGTTTTCCTCAAAAGTTCATGTGGCTAAACACAACAAAACAGCAATAAAAGACATTTTATAGTATGCTTAAAAAGTTATAAAATAAATTATATGTCTCTAATAAGGCCGGCGATCTCCTATCGTTATTGTATAATGAGGACTGGGTAATTAAGTATTTTACACATTGCAGTAATCCTGTCTTGTAAAACGACGTAATTAGAGATGATGCATGCATCTTTGTGGCTTTTTTAATAGGCTGTCAATGAATTATGCAATATGCATACATGCACATTCATTACGATTTGAGATGGACTATTTTTTTTTTGCTGTACTTCGTCCTTTTATCTGACGCTGTCCTTTTCCACTGAGCTCAGACATCACCACCGCAGACCTGCTGCTGATGGGGGGCACGACTCAATCAGGCGCTGCCGTTCGCCGTGTTCACTGCACTCCGTGGCCACATCAAACATATGTTTAAAGTGAAGTTTACACGCCTTTTTTCCCCCCACAACATCCTTGCCTTGGTATATAGTGGTGGATGAGGTCTTTGTAGCTATTTCAGTTCAGCAGCAAAGCTGAAAGCGCGCTGACGTCTCTGGTGACCTTCACATGTAATTTTAGTCCTCCGGCAGATAAAGTGGCTATTCCGTTTTCCACACAAAAGGCAAAGGAAGCTGTGATCAGGGTAGAATCAACAGTTACCTACTCCATTCATACATATTTCCAACTATGTAATATTATTGCTGTACTTTTCAGTATTTCCACGTCATACAACTTAGAAATAAAGTAAGATATTGCATACAAAACATATGATCAGCTTATAAAATATGATTAATTGAATTAATATACACTACCGTTCAAAAGTTTGGGGTCAGCCAGACAATTTATTGTTTTCCATGAAAGGTCACACTTTTATTTACCACCATGAGTTGTAAAACAAATAGAAAATTTTATTACATTAGCCTTGTGATGCAATGACCAAACACATTTGGTCACATTAGAACACTGGAGTGATAGTTGCTGGAAATGGGCCTCTATACACCTACTGATCTGGAAAGAGATCACTGCAAAATTATCAGTTTTTCTGATTTTACTACTTAGAGGTATGTGTTTAGGCAAAAGGAACATTTTTGTTTGAGTCTATAAACTACTGACTGCTGACCACATTTCAAATCAACATAACCCCATTTTTTAATCACAGCTTTCATGCGTCTTGGTATGCTCTTCAAGTCTTTACCATTGTTCTTGGCTGACTTTATTCTACTCCTGGTGCAAGAACTGAAGTAGCTCAGCTTTGTTTGATGGCTTGTGACCTTCCATCTTCCTCTTGATCACATTCCAGAAGTTTTCAATAGGGTTTAGGTGTAAAAAAAATACATTGGTTTCTTAGTCTTATTTTTTTCCAGTGCTGTATGTACATATTGCACCAAAAACCAGACATTGCAGCTAGAATAGTCATTTAACACATTAACAAAATGTACAAAACTAATCAGAAACACACATAGAGTGTGTTTCTGATTAGTTTAAAGTTATTTTCATTGGAAAAAAAACAGTACTTTTCTTTCAAAAATAAGGAAATTGAAACTTTTAAAATCCTTCACTTTTACCATTAAGTTCTTATTTTGATGCACATAATGAAGTTTAGCTATAACATGTACATGCTTTTTCTCCTTCCCAGGTACTGTAACGAACACCTGCCCTGCCCACCACACGTCTACTGGTCGGCCTGGTCGGCATGGGAACGCTGCACCGTACCGTGCGGCGGAGGCATCCAGTCACGACGCAGGACCTGCGAGAACGGCAACGACTGCCCCGGGTGTGGCCAGGTACGTCACGAGAAGCAAAAAAAACATCTCTGGCACGTCCCGTCTCTCTGCATCTGTCCTCCTTCTCCTTGATGCGACGCTCAGGATCGCGGCCTGAGCCGTTTGATGCGATGAGCGGTCGCTGGTGATGAAATTGGACCATCTAACATGACCAAATCCCCTCACTATATTTATACAGTAGCAGCATCCATCAGTTTTATTACCAAGACCTATTTAATGCCACACACGCACATAGACACACATACACACATAAACACATACACAGTAATCACTCCACATATGAATAGGCTTATTTTCTGGCACAAAGCTGTCTCCAAAGCACGGATGATGCAAGGAAGTGTTGAAATATGAGCAGAGCTGCGTTTTTTCTTGTTGACAGAATGATGCGACGCTGCTGTTATTTCTGGTCATGTTTTCACACACACTGGTAAAAATAGAGGGAATGAACATGATAGCTGTAGCTTCTTGTGTCGTTCCTTGGAAATGAATTCAAGAATATGGGTCAGTGCCTTTGTTTGTTTGTATGTATGTGTGGTGTTTTTTTCCATTTTGATAGACAAATGTATGTTTTGGATGATGTAAGCATGGAGCTACTTCTTTAAATAGGTGGTTGAGGGTGGCATCATGATTTCACATACATGTCTTTGATATGTATCTGTGTGTATGTGGCTTACACAGATTCACTAAGACACATTTGTTCATGCTTTCCAGTTACTAAAAAAACAGTATTCAACTACCCAGATCACATTTAGCTCAAAAAGCACATCCCACAGGTTGTGTAATGGTCCGTTGTGAAGCTACATAATACAGGGCCAGCATTATGAAACATCCCACATGAGGCCTTCCAACCTCAAGAGCATATATAGTATCTGATAATTGGCTGTGACACATTAGTAGCTACAGAACACCCAAATGAAAAGAGTGACCTCCCATTAAACAGCCGTTTAGAAGTCACACCATATAATCTACTGCTATGTGTAGTTGTCTTCTTTCTCTGTAGCTCTCCCCCACACACTTGCTCTCACTCTCTCTGTCACACACACACACACACACACACACATATATTTCCATCAAATGGCAGCTGTCTTATTTCCTAGAGGACGCTCAGTTCAGAAAGGGACACATTGCTGCTGTTTTCCAGAAGGGAAAGCCTGTCTTTGATTGGCAGTACCTTTTTTTTTCCAACTCCTCCTCAGTTTGAAGACTAGCTTTAGCTCTGTGAGGAGTTGATGTTACAGATAAGCTGGTATCAGGGGAAAGGTTGATTACAGACAAGAAAGTGACAGAAAGAGCAGTGCAGGGTCAGTGGGAGAGGTCTTGCATAGACTCACCCACTCCCTCTTCTTCCTCTGTTTCAATCATGAACAGTTTGACTCTATTCTTCTTCACTATAGCTTTTGGACTTGACACCTGTTGTCCCATTTTGCTTTGTTTCCCCAATCGGCTCCTTGTCTTCTGGCATGGGACATGAGCTTAATTGGGGCTGTCTGTGGCATCAGGCTTTTAATTACATGCAGCATTTAGAGACACCTTCGTTTTCCGGGGAGGACTTTTATTTGGACAGCTTGGCTAACTTGTACAATTGCCGCATATTTACTCTGTTCAAACTAAGGCACATTTGTTTGCCATTCATTTACAACTCTAATAATGTGCTTAATACCACAGCGGTTAATGTATGACAATGTTCTCAGTGCATTTAAAGCAGACAAGGAGTAGAGCTTCAGGGTTAGAGAACACAACTCGAAATGGCCCCTTTCTAATGGAAATGGTTATACAATTGAGTGGAGATAAAGGAAGATGCAAAAACATTCCTTTAATACATAAAAAAAAGTGTTATGGAGTTTTTCTTTATGTGCCATCTGTCTGTTTTTCTTCCCCCAAACGGATCCATACTTAATTAAAAAGGAGACATCGCAGACCCACCCACACAGAGCATCTTTTGTTATCACAGCTACTTTTTTTTAGACCAAACATCGTACTGAAGCATAAAATAGATGCCAGAGCAGGTACTTTACATTATATGGATGAATTCATGCAGCCACCTGTGGTCAGTTCCAGGGGGTTGCCAGACATCAATTAACAGCACTAAAATGTTATATAAGTAAAGTGTATTATTATTATTGTTATTATAAAAAAACACATGATACACTCATATATTATGTTGCAGTACTTCAGTATTACTAGTAATTTACCCAAACTATCTAAAGTTGGCCACGAATTGATGGACTACAACAATAAAATGCTCTTACATATAATTGTTAGTGATAAAACAAACAATATATAAATTACTGTTATAATATAACATTAAAAGAAGCTATATAATGAGTCATTTTCTAAATTTTTGATACCTTAAATACATTTTGCTGATAAGACCATAGTGATATTTTCAATTCAGGACTTTTGCTTGTAAAAGAGTACTTCCTCCACCATGTCTGGAACACATAACATCGATAAGTGACTTTTACTTTTAGAGCGTTACCTTGAAAAGTGCACCGTTGATGCTCAATACTCCTAAAAAATGCTTGTAAAGTGAATTGCTGTGCAAAAAAAAAAAAAATCTATCCAGTTGTTTATTTTCGTAATTCTTTATTGATCGCTGAAGCAACATTTTCTACGCCTATACCCTTCTCCGCAGGGAGCAACCGAGTCAGATTCAGAAAAGCACAAGCGAAGCTGGTAGGAAATTCAGGTCAAGGACACTTTCATTTAACCAAAAGCGTCTCTACTCTATGAAACCACAAGAAACGTAATGTTGCCACATTCACGATTAACGGGGCAGACTGATTTATTTCCATCACGCCTGCTCTAATGTGGTCCTGTGCGGGGCCGCTTTCGGCCTCGGCAGTCTTATCATCAGGGAGGTATTTAGTCCTGAGGTGCTCTGCGCCTCAGTTTGCTGATGCAAAAGGCTACAGTACATGACTGCAACTTCATCAGTCTGAGCCCTGGTCCGTGCAGTGCTGCTCCATCTCTCTGGTTTCACTCTATCTGCATTACAGTTCGAATGCCCGGAGGAGCTGGCGAAATCTGGGCTGGAAATGAACTTGCTGGGTGTCTGGTGGCCCGACACCGATGTACAGTACCACATGACTCCATCCTCACCTCTGTGATGACCCAAGGGCTTTGCTAAACATGTGGAAATCAGTTCAGAGGAAGAAAACAATGAGTCACCAAGGTTGCATGTTTAGAAACAGGGCTTTGATACAGAAGATACACTTGGAAGACACATTATAGCGTTTCTAAAAGAAAATAGTTCCCTAATTGAACACTTTCATGCTCCACGTTGAAATCACATGCTCTTATATACGGTCGATTGGGTTCCGCTAAAGAGCTCATGCCTGGCTGGATTAGGAAGGTCGTCATTGTTCATTCATAAATGAAGAAAAAAATGTTAATTTACTGTAATTATTCATGGTCCTAGAGTCAACATTCACAGATCATTTTCTGACCTCTAGAAGCAGTGGTTTATAGAGAAAACATTTTTTATTTTATTATTTATTTATGTTCAGTTTAGTTCAGTTTAAAAATGTGTGCCATGTTACATTTAATATCACCTCCATGTCTTTTTTACATTGTGCATATTTGAGTACCTAGTATCTTACTGCACTATGAACTATTCCCAAATGTGTAAATATAAAAAAAAAAACTTTTAGTGCTGTCAGTCAATTAAAAGAAATTCCTAATTAATTGCAAAATGTTTCTTTTTTTGTCAGACTGAAGATTGTAGTAATGGATTTAAATGTAAAATCACATAATTATTGTACAATGAACACAAAGAAAATATATTTATTAACTGTACTCAAATTCAGAAACTATTTCATAGCATCTGTTTGACTTTGAACACGAGCCCGTAAACTGCAGATTTTCACTGGCTCTTATCAAAAGAAATAATAACAAAACCAAGGCCTTTAAAGTGCGGCTGAATTTCAGAAACAGCCGAGCAGGCAAGTTCCAGTAAAATGTCAACAAGATAACTGTAGTCCTATTCTGACTCACACGTAAAGACCAACAGAGAGACTTGAAAAGGACCTTTTTCCTCGACAAAAGCATAGCATAACTTCCCTGCCTTCCCAACAAGCTATAATTACAAATACAGAAGCTCCAGGTCGTCTGCTTTCATATGATTCCAGTGTTTTCGCTCTAGCTTTTAAACAAGCCAGCTGCAGCCTTTGAAAGACAGTATGGCGTTAATTATTTTTAACACATTAATGATTAAAAAGAATTGCAAAAGTCGCTGTGTTAATTATAGTGTAAAAACTATGCTAACATATTCTTCTGCCTACATTTGTAGAAGACTTCTGCATATGTCGGTGAAGAAAAAAAAAAATCAGTCCAAACCCAAAGTAAAAGTGCTACACCTCTACAGTAAATGGCAACCTGCTATTTCCCTTTAATGAAGGCTTATGTCAGAGATTTTCCGTCTTCAGGAAGATATCCCTCACCGTCGTACATTCCCACTTCCGCGGATCAAAAGGGGCCATTCTTCTCTTCTTCTGCCCGATAAATAAGTCAAATATGAGCCATGCAGTACTGACAACCTGCAGCCGCTTAATAATATTGAAAGCTCCTCTATTTACCTGCGAGGAGTTCATTGTGCAGCCAGGCTGTGAAATGAAAGTTAAGTATCCGGTGTTTGTGGAGACACAATGATGTGTGAACTTGCGTGTGTGTAGCCATGAGGCCTGCTCCCGGCTGACAGCGGGCTTCATTATGGAGTCAGAGTCGTGGAAAGACAGAAAAGAGACAGAAAAGAGACGGAGAGAGACAGAGGGAGAGATGTCTGTGTTTGACAAAGTGTGTTTTGGTGGGTGCTGCTAATTGAACTGATGTGTCACAGAGACTCGAGGAACATTAGGCCTCCGTCGCGGCAGACTCGACCGCGATAGATAAAGATGTAAGCGCCGGGGAGGATTAGTCACTCCCGCTCCTCACATCTGGGGCGTCTCACTCCAGCGTCTGGTTACAAGTGCGCGTATACGTGTGTATATGTCCCCGCGCAATTTGTCTCCACTGCCGCGCACACACAGCCCTCCCAGTCCAATAAGAAGCATAATGAGCGTAATGATGGTGGGAGGCTGGAGAGGCACGGCTCCTTATTATTCACCTGCTGCAGCTGGCCAGCCACCACACACACACACACAAAGAAGTGAAATCATGCAATGTATTTCCACTCCCCATTCTTCCGTTCTTCAATAAAAAATAAGGAAAGAGTCTGAGCACCCAGACAGTATGCTCCTGCTCATTCTTATTTTTTTTCTTCCTTCAGTTTGTATCCCCTCAGCCTATAACACCTAAATAAATAAGCAGAAAGGGTCTGCGGATGCAGCCAGAATGAGACGGAAGCTGCCTGAATCCATAACTCAGTCATGCATAAACTTATAAACATGCAGGCACACACATACACACACACAAATCAGTGCCAAAAGTGGCAGCCTTTCACTCAGCAGTCAGCTTGGCACATGCGCCGTTCTGCACGTCGCATACACACAAACAGTCGGGCCGCCGCGTCCAGCCCCGGCAGCTCGTTTTCGTGCAAAGCGTTAAGGATGCGATCGTGCCTCCTCCTCCTCCCACCCAGCTCCAGTGCTGTTGAGCTCCGGCCAGAAACACATTACAGCGTTGGCCGTCTCTGAGCAGCTGCCCGATCAAAGGTGTTGCATATAAATCCGCCGCTCTCCATCGGCCCATAATGCACTTCTCCGCTCATCGCCAGGGGGAGCGCAGGACCCGATTCAGGAAACCAGCGAGCTAATTGATTCCAATGTTGTGTTCCGCACGCCACTTGTCGCATTCAACCACTTTCCACTTTCGGTTAATTCCGCTGAAATTGAGGCGTGAGTGTGGCTGAGTGAACGTGTAGGAAATGTATCCGGACTTTGTTTGTAGATTTTAATTATTTATTTTCCATTTTAACTAGCTTTAGTGTGTGGCTTTATTAGCCCGCCAACTGGAAAGAACGAGACAAAACACTTCAACAGCGGAATTTGATCATCCCTCCTTTTGAGTAAATCTATGAAGAGTGAGTTTAAATCAAGGTTTCTCCTTTCTTCATTCAGACAGGCTCATTTACAGGGCCAACATACACCTAAAATGAACTATTTGAAGCTCTAGCACTGGATTTATGGGGATTGTATGGGCAGAGTTGGTTGTAATGCATTATTCAAAACATGTTATAAAAATTGCTGAAAGTGTGTGTGTGGGGGGGGACTGCTTCTGTTTTTGTTATTATGCTGAATTTTATATTCATGCATAGCTACTATAACAAGGTTCTTATTTGTTTATTTATTTACCAGTAAAAGACAATAAAGTGCCTGCTCTCCTGCAACATTTGTTATTGGATGTAATATTGAGAGCAGCAGGGGTCTTCAACCTGTTCTTCACATCATGGACACACAGGAGGCACAGAGGCGAGACTGTGGACCGCCGCTGTAGCTCTTCTTGGCGTTATGTCATATTCTTACTTATCTTTATGATAATTAGCTTGGATAGCAGTATAATTATTAACAATATTTAACTGGTTTTATTGCGTTTTTTTTTTAAATAAAAGTATCCTCCGCATAGACCATTCTCACAAACAGTCCTCAACACATGCCCAAACATTAATAAATATAAATAAAGCAGCATAATTATACAAACAGTGGTGAATTCAACATCTGGCTATGGGACAGAGGTTGATGAGTTGCCTTTTAGTTGACACGGGCACATTTACTTGGATATTGATCGATGTGCATTGTCCCTATAAAAAAGACAAATAGATGAAACAGTAGAGAGAAGAACAAGATCATTTTTCTCCACATGATTATGGATTCAAATCTTGTGATTGCATTACCTAACTTCACAGACAATGCCCCAGAGACTTCTCCACAGATTATAACATGACTGGTTCCCAGACTTATTGGCAAGGTCAGATTTCTTAGTACCTGTAGAGAACAGTGGCCGTGCTATAAATGCCTCATACGCAGATTATCAGTAGAAACGAGATGAAATCAATGGCCTTAACCACTGACTGACAAAATGAACACAAAATGAAATCTACTTAATTTAAGAAAAACATAAAACTAAATGGATCTTTCTTGTTTTTTGCAGACTTTTTAAATTATAATCAAAAGGTGCCTTTACTGGATGTGCGTCACTTGTATTTCTCCTCCAGTGCTGCTGCCAGGGGTGTGTGTCCATGTGTGTGAAGAGCGTCCACCGGTGCAATTTCTGATACTTCATCACAAGAAGTTTACTTTCTGCTACTCTTTTAACCTGCTGGGTTACACTCCAGTGGTGTCACTTCAAAATGTGTCCATGTGTCACACTGATCTAAGAAAGGTTCCTTACAATAATTCCCAAGGTCACAGATACTTGACTGGATTCATTTTGATTAACATTACCATCAACCTGCTGTCAAAGACTAATGGAAGACTATACTAAAAGTAGACTAAAATACTCATAAATTGACTAAATATGACTCAAATTAATATGGGCATTTGACTAAGACTAAAACTAAATTGAAAAATGGCCCACAAAATGAACACTGTAATCAATGTACTTATGCTGGTATCTACTAAATGTTTTCACAGTTTAACTTTTCTCATTCAGACAACTTCACACACTGCACTTACTCGCATCCCCAGCAATACACCCGCCAGGTGTGAAGTCGAATGGATGAACAGTTTTTGAGATATGCGAAGGACAGACAGGCAGAAATAGAGAGAGATTGGATTTTACCCTCAATAATTCTGTCATTTTAAGGATTTTTACAGTAGCCAGTCTTTCACAAAAAGAGAAGTAGAGAAACTTCATAAAAGTTATTTCATACCCGTGTGATTTGGCTTGAGACCAAGTGGAAGGTCCCAGTCTGGGAATTGAAGGGCTACAGTGAAAAATATTGAATTCATATTGAAGTGCATGTATATTCATGTAGTGACATTTCAGTCAATGGGACATCTTTATGACATATACACTGCACATAATGCTGTCAGCTACGTACGCATTAGCTCCAGTTGCCTTCAGAGACCTTGAAGGCGGTTTGGCTTTAAAGCCAGTAATTATTTCCTTAGCCCTCTGCATCGCCACTAATCCACTGAGAGTACAGGAAGAAACGCTTACCGACAAGCCTCATTAAATATTTACTGTGTTTGGCCACTATCAACAACTCACACAACAAACACTCACCGAGCGCTTGCCTCTTTCCCCCGCCATCCGTACCACGTGTTGCTTTTTTTCTTTTTTTTGCCGTAGGCAGCGAGGCAGCTGCGGTGGACTTTTTTTATTTATTTCATTTTTTTTTCTTTCTTCCTTTTGGTTACTGGCCGATAATCCCAGATTGCCGGGGCCAGTCTTGCGCTGCGTGGTAACGTTAAATATTAATGCCCGGAGATGATTACCGCGCTAGATGGGGAGAGACAGGAAGTGCAGTGGAGGTGGCACCCTCATCCATCACGGGGGCCCTAACGGAATCTAAATCCTCCCAGTGTTTTTAACCTTGGTTCCCTCGGGGGAAGAGCGGCGGCGAGAGTGAGGGGAGAGCAGGAGATAGAAACAAAGGTAGATAAAGAGAGACAGAGAGAGATGAAACAGAGATACGGAGGGAAAGGGGAACAAGGGGAGGGAGAAAGAGAGATGACACAAAGCCGGTTGTGTCATCGCATATGAAAAAAAAAAAAGAGATGTGAGGAAATATAAAGGCACATGGATAGGAAGCAGGACTGAAAGAGAGAATTAAAGGGGAAAAAAAGACGGTGAAAAATAGTATACTGTTTAATGTATAGCAGTCCGCTCCTCTGCTGACCCATCAGCTTATCCCAGCTGACAGGCTGACAGATATGCAGAAAAGGAACTCTTATCTTATTTTGTCAAGGTCTGCCAGTCACTCAAGGCCCATTCAGCATAAATAAACAAGCGGTGAGGAAAATGGAAGCCATCCCACCTTCTCTTTCTATGAGTTACGGTGTCATTTACTTCAGACATATCACTACCTTCACCTCTTTATTCATTTAGCTGGGCACAAAAAAGGGGGGGACTGGACTGCCTATTACCCATATTATCTCCCTGAATCTCATCATCAAATATAGCAGCACAGAAATATTTCTCGACCACGAGTCCAAATAGGAGTTGGCTGAGGGAAGTGGAGACGAAATATATACTTATAGCACTTCTGAATGAGGCTCACATATCATCCTGTTCGAATTTCAGTGCTGTGTTTTTTCATTTTTACTGCCCGGCTGGCCCAGATGCAGATGGGAGAAAGTTTTTTTTTTTTTTTTTTTCCTTTTTTTCTTCCCCCATCCACTTCTCCATCACGGTCCCTGCCATCATCATCCCTCCTCCTCCTCCTCCTCTCATTGCCTCTCCCGCCAACCCCTCCGTCTTTTCCCCACAGTTATAAATTTAACTTGATCTACCTTTTCTGCCTTACTTGCTCGCTTCCCATGTTCAGCAAGCGGTCCGACGGGAATGCTGGGTTCAGGGTTTTGGTGGCGATTGAGGCATTTTCGGTGGGTGATGCCGACCAGATTCAGCAACAGAACTGAAATCAAGTAGCTTTTCAGGATGGACGAGGATGAAGGCTCTGGAAAGAGGTTTTATTCCCTCATAAAATAAGTTTAATATCATATTAGTCACTCTGCTGAGGATTTCAAAAGCCATTGTCCTGTTCGTTATTACGCTTTAGGAAATACACTTGAAGTTTATGTCTGAGCTTGTCATGCTTAATTATTACTTTAATGATTTGTGAAAACGTGTTTCCCCCCCACCCCGACCGAAAGCTCACGCAGTAAAAAAAAGTGTTTTCCGTTTTTCTGTGGCTGCAGGAGTACCAGTCGTGCAACACCCTGCCGTGTCCCGATCTGAAGAAGACCACGCCATGGACCCCGTGGACGCCCGTCAACATCTCGGACAACGGCGGCCACTACGAGCAGCGTTTCCGCTACACGTGCAAGGCGCGCATCCCGGACCCCGGCCTGCTGGAGGTGGGCCGGCAGCGGATTGAGATGCGATACTGCTCCAGCGACGGCTCCACCGGCTGCTCCACTGACGGTGAGCGGCGGGGCGGGAGGAGACAGATGGTTCCCATCCAACTATCTCAGATGTTTCAGTGTTATCGTCCTTCAGCCGGCTCACTGAGTCTCTGCAGGCTGGTTATTGGCCTCCCCGCCTCAAGCACTCCTCTTTTTCTGTCTGTTGTTCATTAGATCTTTATCTTTCCTCCACTCATTTTCAAAACTTACACTCTCTCTCTCTCTCTCTCTGCTCTGCAAAACTTAAAAATGCTGTCTTTAACCAGCTCTTGTGTTTAAAGTCCCTTAAAGTCCCGTCCTTCTCGACTTTATCAGCAGATCAAAGTGTCAGACATGCTAATGAACTTCCAATCCACAAAGCCGATCAGCAGTTTACGACTAATTTTAGCGCTCCCAAGCAATCTTTCACACACAAACACAACTCCATAAACGCATACACACAGTGGCACGGACGCAGTTAATTTACAGCCTCGCAAAGACGCACAGACACACTCTTTATCCATGATCCCTCTCAGCTCTTCCGCTCTGAGAGCGGGGGAAGGGGGGGGGGGGCGTTTGCCCTGCACCGCACAGTCTCAGTCAGCCGCGCCTCCGGTGAATTAAACGCTGTAAACGTTTGTACAAACAGGCAAATTGACAAGTTGTTTATGTAGCGAAGTGGATGGATCCATATTAGAGGGGAGCCACGCCACAGCAAAGAGGCTTCAGATACAGATGCAGCAGTTACAGTTTGTTTATGGCGTCGCTCGCAGCCTCAGAGGGGAAAATCTTTTTTTTTTTTGAAGGAGCCTGGATTAGCACCCGGCTATGCTGCGGCAGCTCCCCATCGCTTTGAATTCATCTATATATATATATATCTGGGTGGTCTATTGCTGCACCACTCGCATGCTTAGCCAGGCCTCCACATTTAACGACCACATAGGTCTTTGACCATGGACTTTTGAACAAAAGAATCAGGGTGTTTTCCTGTCAGTCATGTATCTGTCCTTGCAAAACCTGGTATCGCAGGTCTAGGTGTCATAAATGCACTACTCACAATAAGATAGGGATATTGTTATTTACATATATATATGGCACACTGTACACAGTGAGACCATTATGTGGAAAACAAAAGATGTGGCAGTGTGTCTATCACCCCAATACAATTGCCTCCCTATCCCCAAAATCTCTGAAGTGAAACAACCACCGTATGTATGAAATCCACCAAGTCTTTTACAATGTCCCTAACTTATTTTGAACAGTATATTTTCCTGCACTTCAAACTGTGCCTTAAAATCAGCAGCAAGGACCTACGTGATGTCAAAAATACACAGTCAACACCCACCAATCAGAGAAGAGGCTCATGAATATTAATGAGAAAGACACAAAACAACCTGTTCTTTCTCGAGCTCCAGAGAGAAGCTGGGGTTAGATAGATTTTTTGGGTGATTTAAAACCACACATATCTTGTTAGGTACATCTTAACTTTCAGTAAAATCCAGGAAAAGGCTACAATATGGGACCTTTAAAGCTTGGCAACCTTCACCGGCATGGCAACAGTAAACACTATGATAATCAGAGTTACGTTTAAAAAAAAAATGTCCTGACTCTCAGTTGGAAGCGGGAAGCAAACAGATGTCACCTGGCACAGAGTCCACTAAGGCCACTTTTTGCACATACGGATGTCCTCAGATGCTCTAACGCTTGCCACGGGTACAAGTTGTTCTCTTCACACTTTGAAAGCCGACACTTAAATGTTCCCAAAGGGGTTTGAATGAGCTCTGGCAAGAACAGCGAAAACCTGACTTCACACTCAAAGCCTTGAGAGGAGTGACAGCCACACGTCCAAGACATTAGCGAACAAAGGCTCGGGCTTTAATAGGTCTGTCTTGTTCCTGATTAGCTGGAGGAAGTAACAGACACAATGTGTTTCATTAGAGGTTGTCACCAGAAGCCTGACATCAGATTAGTTTCAGTGTTAATTACACCAATTGAAAAAGTGAAGGCGGCGGGTTCAGCAGTCACTTTTGGCAATGTGTCAGTCTGAGCAGTAGGATGTGAGCAATTTATAGGCAGATGGTGAGGTATGAGCTGAAATCCCATCAACATCCAGTGCGCAAACATAATAATAATATTAAAATAATAGAGTTTATTTGTATAGCACCTTTCATACAGAAATGCAGGATGGAAACATGGAGAAAATATTAAAAAAAACATGTTTTACAAAAGCATAAAGAACAATTAGGATCCATTTAATATGTGAAAGGAACATGTAGGAAAAATAAAGCTAAATAGAATAGGTAAAATGAACAGATGTGTCGTGCATACCAATTACTTTCCCTCTGAATTATCGCTTATCAGAACGACATGGGTGTTGTTTTGTGAAACCTGCCATCAGGAAACTCAAAGGTGCAAATTATCTTCTATTTGGACCCCCTTGTTTTTTTTTAGAATGTTATAATTTCCCTTTTAACACACAGACAGACTTCATTATGTGCCAGAGATTATCCAGCGGTGATGTCAATGAATGCAAATGCTCTTTATATCCCCGTTATATCGGCATTTTAACTGGATCATTTATTAACATTGCTGAAGTCTATATTGCTGGACTAATATTGCCTCAAATCATCGTCTGTGTGCACAGCCGTGTGAGTAAAACAGAGCAATTTTTTGTTTTTGTTTTTTTGTTTGCTTTTTTGAATGTTAAGTCAAACATCAAAACTAATTTGAGGGCAATAAAAAAAGCTCAATGTTTAATTTGAAACAAATGCTTTATCTTTGGAAGGAAAATACAGTAGTTTTACTGCAGTTGTGTGCAGCTTTATTGAAAACCAGTCGTGCTGAGGTATAGGTGGCCTCTGTGTGCTACTCTCCTTTCATGCCCGGTTGATTGTTCATCCCCAGACTTCGATATGATTCACTTCTCCGAGGAGTCCTAAGTCATAACTGTCGAAAAAGAGGATGGACTCCAGTGATCCACTTCTTCATTTCAACCATTATCAAACTTGCCATCCATCTGGAGAGCACTAGTGTGTGTATTTGTAAATGTGCGTGTGGGGGCGGGTTGACGTGTGTGCCGGTGTTTTTGGGTGGGTATGTGCGCCCGCCTGGCTGCGTGCAAGTGTGTGTGTGTGTGTGTGTGCGCGTGCATGCGTGCGTGTGCGCATGACATTTTTCCAATATGTCCTCCTCCGACTGCCCCACCTTAGATGCATGGGACGCCTGAGCCCCAGAGACAGCAGTTAACTTTTCTTAAAGCAATAGGCCATTGAAGGATAATTACCGCCACAGTGGTGGTGTGTATTGATGGCCACAACTGGGGCAAAGGACGCCTAGATCCCTTCGAGATGATGAGCACCCAAAAGGAATGGTGTGTCACCCGATAAAGATTTACTATTTGCATCGGGTGGCTTAGTATCGATTAGAGCACCCCGCAAAAACCTTGGTTTTTCTTGCAGGAGCCATTAAAAAGCAGGTTGCCGTATGGATTTGTATGTTTTATGCATTCGTGCACATGCTTTTGCATATGTCTTTATAAAAGACAACAACTCAGTGAGGAATACATGCATAGAGATTTGTTATGCTAGCAGTGGCTTTAACAATCAGGAGTGTTTCAAGGGAATTTTCCAACCTGCAGTGTCTGTTCTCATTTTAAAGGATTGTTTCTTCTCTCTTGTTTTCCTCACTGGCGTCACTGCCCTGCAACTCAATAAAAAAAAATAAAAGAAGTCCCATGTGCTCAGGGCAAAATATGTTTTGCCCTGCAAATAATGTTTGCAACTTGGAGTATCAGAGGTATCGGACATACCTGACATTTAAAGATTCGGGTCATATTTAGAGATGCAGCGCATGTTGACACGCACCTGGGAAGTCTCGTCTGTGATGCACAGATATGAAGAATTAATCCTCTGTGGATGGAGAGAACAAATTGATGTTATGCGGGTGACCTTCCCGACCTCTCGCCGGCTTGCTGCGAGTCTCACTCTCTTTCATATTAAGATCTCTATCTGTCCTTATTATGAAAGATTGATACAAAATATATGATTTAACCAAGCATTTAAAATGAGCCTTTATATAACATACTGAGTTGTTTCGTATCAGTGATCGTAGCTTAATGATAGTGATGAGTTAATTACGTTAGATCTGTAGTGATTTAAAGACCTTTCTTGTAATGAACGCCCAGTGATTAGTCTTGCAGCTTCTGTGGCCATTTTTCTTTTTTATCACGTATCACAAGCCTGAATGAAGCCAAACATTTGATCATTTGCATAACTGCCTGTATAGACATGTATTTTTAAACGTTCATGTCAGAAAATCCTGTGGGTAATTTAATAAAACATGGCTTTCCTTTTCCTTCCAATTACGTGCCTTTTCACTCTAACCTATCCTCATCTATCTTCACTCCACCTCTTCATATATCATGCATGTACAATGCGTAGCTTACAGATTGTTTACAATTGTTTTTTGCATATTCTTCATCCTACGTGCTGCCCTCTTCACCTACGTGTCTGTATGGACGGCAGCACGTTGTAGCAACTTAACATCCCACAAGTTCAGCGTCTTGCCCGTAGAGACACCAGCAGCAGAAATGGAATCATATATTCAGCTGACTGTTCTGGAAGCCCCGCCCACCATAGTCACTGTTCTAACACCTGCCAGGCTTTTAATTCCCATATGGCACATATGCTGTTTACAATGATAACAATAACACCTTTACTACTTGAAATGATTTTTTTAAAGCACAGTGCGTAAAATTTAGTGACATTTAGTAGCATCTAGGAGAACAGACTTGGTAGAAATGGAATATAAAACATGTTTTAATCACTCTATATTTTAATCAAAATTGTTGTGATTTTATTACTTTAGATTCATTTGATTTTTTTGTATATGCTAATCAAGCCACATTGCAGTAACTGCAGTAGCCCAGAACATATAACCCCTTTTAGATTTTTCACTGCCACTCTAGATTCTCCTCCATGATTGGTGTAACCTATACGCTACCCTATTGAAGGACAGTTTGGGTACTAACAGATAGCTGCAGTTATCATTTGGATTAAACTCAGTAGACTAGATTTGACTCTCAGAGTGGAAAATGTGAGTTGTGACACCATATACTTTTGAGAAAGTTCTCAGTCATCCAGGTCTTCTCTATCTTGTAGAGTTGTAGAGAAAAACAACTGGACTTCTCAGTTTGTTGAAGACGTTTCAGCTCCCATCCAGGAGGCTTCTTCAACTGCAGGATTTGGTGCCAGGGAATTCAGAGAGGTTGTGAAACCAAATTGACAAGACCACACCCCCGAAACTGGGGAGTGGTCATGCGAATAGGTGTCACAAGCTCCCAGGTGTGGCCAGGTCTTTCCTGCCTCCAGGTGTGAACGGGTTTTAATTTTCATGGGGAGAGCTTAAATGACAGCATTGTATGTAGCAGGTTGCGTCTTAACCCAATCCCTCTGTTTAGGGAAGGTTTCTTGAAGTGAACATATATGGCTTCTTTAACCCCTCTTTCAAACCACTAAATCATATAATTTAGGAAGCCTTCTGGATGGGAGTTGAGTGTCTAGCAGGAGGGGGAATCAGGCTGTATTGGGGGGTGAGTGTGTGTGTGTTGATGTGTGAGCTGCAAGGGGGAAAACTGGGAAGAGGAGTGGCTGCAGGAAAGAGCGTCCTACCAGCCCGACCAGAGCGGTTGAGGTTCAGTGGTTCCTTCCTGACACAGTCTTCAGGCTTTGTGCCCAGGCTAGACTCCAACCTGGCCAGTTCCTTGAATCGTTCAGCCTAGAGCTATGATTCAGACATCCAGCGGCTCTGGTATTCAGCTCCTGCAGCAAACATTTCCCCAGCAAGCTCCTCTTGCTCTCCCAACAATAAGCTACAGCTGGTTTATGTTAATGTAATAGCGTTGCACTCTGTCAGGTGATGCCGTAGTGATGTGATCATGTATGGCTCCATCACGCAATGTTACGATAGTACCTCATAAAAGAAAGAGGATAAATTTCCTCCTGGGTTACATTTAGGTAGTCAGTTGGTCGCAATCTGCAACCTCACCACTAGATGCCACCAAAAACTCCTCACTCTACCTTTAAATAAACTAATTAGTCCAGACAGAGAAACACTAAACCAGGTCTCTCATTCTACCCTGTGGCACTAATATTATAAACCAAGGCAACCAAGCTAGTTAAGCTAACATTAAGACTTGATGGCCACATTTCTGATATTGCGGCTAAAACACTAAGAAATTGACATGTTCCAAGCAAAAAGTTGGTGTCTTAACCACTTAATGGTCCATAGAAGACAAAGAAATGAAGTCAGTCTTGTCAGTCTTACATCAATATTGACAAATTAGACAAAACCCTGTATGGCTAATTAGCATTTCAAACAGTTTACACACTATACGTCATGCTTGTGGAGTGTAAACCTAAACCTTTATCCAATAACAAGCAAGGCAGACCTGCTAATGTTAGCCTAAACTGTGATAGCATGCAACCATGCATTGGGTAAACATTACACAGATGTGTTAGTAATGAATTGCTTACACAATTACTGTAATGTGCTCCTTGGCCTCCTTGATTACTGTTGGGTAATAAGCTGGTAGCCATTAGAGCAGATAAACTAGATACACTACAGCTGATACACTGTGTAACCCATTGCTTACACTTTTATTCTCAAGCCTTTGTTTTTGGAGAAGCTAAAAAACTCCCTAAGCTCTTAAAATGTTGAGTATCTTTCTTAATAGAGCCCCATGTAAAGTATATGGTTTCTGCATGTGGAGAAACCCAAAGCTTGGCTGACGGGCCCAGTCACAGTTGTTAAGCTATGACTGGACAATTGCTGTTTTGGGGAATAGGCTTAGAAAACAGTCAATTACTAACCAGCTTTCAGTCTGTCATTATTTAGTCAACCAGTTATTAGTCACTCTTGTTGTCTGAAGCTATAGGTCGGCTCACTTCGCCAACAGTCAGTTTAAATGATGATTAATGTGAGGCCATATGTCTATGACAAAGGAAAATTTTCAAAAGTTTACTCAGGCTGGTTTTATGAGGCTGAAGTCGTAATACTGGGCTTGGAAAGTTTTTTTGTTTGCTTGTTTTTTCCATTTGCATCTCACAGAGATAGTCGACACATTGAGGGAAAAGAAAGAAAGCACCCCTACAGTGAGATGAAAGACATTTCTGTCGAAGGTTGTGAGTTTGTAATTTTGCTGGCTTGTGCCGGTGAGTGATGGCTTCATTTTTTCCCAGGGAGAAGCAGTGGCGTGTCAGCAGGCTGATGTGTTTCACTTCAGCTGATCTGGTATCAAGGCCAGGGCCTTCTCTTCGGCGACAGATTAGTTTCCCCTGCACAGATGTCATGAGCAGACACTGAGTAGACACAGGACAGTGCTGAGAGATGCCTCTGATGGATGGCAACCATTCCAGTCTCCTTATTGTCTTTCTGTTACTCAGCCTCACTCTCACTCCCCACAGTCAGCTTTCTCTCTTTGTCTATGGTTGTCTTGCTGTTTATCAAGAAAAGACAGAACTAGTTGAGCTAACATGTCTGCACACTGTTTATTAAGTTATATAATGCATGTCTTGTGCCTGGGGGACGTTCTTCTATTGGAAACTGCATTCTGAGTGCCGCATTATCACACATCATAAATTTACAATGGGAATCCAAATGGAAATGTATAAGAGAGTTTAGCAACAGAGTAAGACTTATGTGATTAGACTCCCTCAGCATGAAGCATCCTCATTTAATAAAGGGCCATGATGAGAGGAGACAGAAGTGAATCCCCCTGGAGGTTGATGTTGGTGATGGAGTGAAATCAGGAGGTGGAAAATGGAAGCTCTCAGCTCAATCTTCTGGACCAATCTGAGGATCGTGGTGCTGATGGGGATGGGTGGACTGTGTAATAGTAAATCTATAATAGCAGCACCCAACAATTGTGCAAGCAGAAAGATGATTGGCGAGTTTTGATGATAAAGGATCTTGTGACTGACAGGAACTGTGACGGCATGGAAACACAGAACAGATGGAGAAGCTTGATGAGGATAAGAATAGCTGAAATTCATTAACAGGGGAATGAAAGCTGTTGCCAAATCTTAATTCTTATTGCATACACACACTATAGGTGTGGCTTTATTAGGGGAAAACTGTAATTCAACAACCATAAGTAGTAGGTGATATGAGAGGGGAGATCATCTCCTCTTGTTCAATCCCCCCTCTCTATCCCTGCTCGGCAAGGGGTTGTTTAGTTGAATGTATTAGTCTAGTCTGCCTGACTCATTGATCCTTTACCCGACTGAGGTTTGTACAAGTTAGAATCTATGACCCCGACCATGGCTCTGAAATATCAGGAGCCTAACTGTGCTGTGTATTGATAAATCCATTGTGCTGTCCATGGTGCTGAAGTAGCAGGCGGATTGTAATTGTCCTTTTTTCTCTCAGTCCTGCCCTTCTGTTATTTTCATCTTGGATCTATAATATTTTCTCAGCTATACACTATAAATAGCCTATATACTCTCTCTCTTACTCTATATATACATATATATATACACATGTATATACACGCAAAAGAGTAAGAGGATCAAAGAGACACAATGCTGCCTGTAGTATTCCTATATAATATTTCAGATTATTCAGTGTCTCTGCTGCTGAATACAATTACACCACCAGTTACTTATTATAAGGTAAAGTTTATACCATCTAAACTATGGTGTGTTTTGGAAAAAAAAAACATTGTTGGATAAACCTCATGCAGTAAAAAAAATAGGAATAGAATACAAAACGTGTTTTTTTTGCCTGAGAGTTGTTCTAATAAATCAATTTTTTATTGCAATAATGACATTGAGAATTAGGGTGAGGGTCAGCCTCCAATTTCACAAACCCTGTTTAATTATTTAAATTATTATAAATAAATAAATCACCAGTAAATGTTTAATCTCTTTTGCTTAATGCCCATGTTTCCATTTGTGATATTATTATATTTATTCTAGTACAGAAGCTCTCAATAAGTTGTTGGTGACAGTATCTCTCCCTATATTTTATACCTCAGTTAAGTACGTAACCCATGCCCTCTTTCAGATTACTACCAGATGGAGTTGACAACCCTATGATCGCATTTGTCCTTGACACTAAATTTGCAGAGCACTATTGGATTGCCTATTAGATTGCCACACAGAGCGGCACAAATTTTAGTGGCAGGGAGTCAACAATTTAGCAAGTAAGTGAAGAAAAATACAACACTGGCTGTCAAGAAAATTCTGCTGTGAAATTATGGCTCTGACCTCTTGAAAACACCGTAACAGGAGTCTTTGACAGTGCCTTCTAATCAGGCTGCAGCAATAAACTTTATACCTCCAGAACTTTGAAGCCCCAATCTTTCTACCTTAGTGATAAGTTTCTTAGCCCGACATTGGCTCACTCCCTTGTTGCTTGTTTTTGAGCAATCAGGCTGGATGCTACCAATGGAGAGTTTAGAGCAGTGCTCGGTATCTCAAATTACCAGGGAGAAGCAAAGGGCTCTTTCTTTGATAGAAGCACGTTTTCCTAGGTAGAAAAAGAATCAATCCTGTTTGTACTGTTTGTCGGCAATTTCAGGTTGTAGTACTTTCCTCATTCTTTTAAAAGGACCTCACGATTACGACAAACCCACTACTATATCCTGCAGTACCAGGTGTTTTGTGTTACCTGTGATTGTATTGGTAGGGATGAATTGAGAGCGGTCTTGAATTTACCCTTAGTGTTACTTGCTTTGTTCTGCTGGGTTCACAAACCCAAAGCCAGTCATGAGACTGCATGTACAAGTGAGCCAGGGCTGAGTCAAGCCACAGACAATTTATATTTTAGAATTTAGCATTGAATGAAAAATTGGAATGAAATTTGAAATATGCATTGGTGCATTGTTGGCAAGTGTTCAAGCTAATTTACAACAAAGGCCATATTTTTACAGTCTAAGTATATCATAGACTGAAATCCCACCTTCAATCAGCTGCTTGTTTCAGTTGATTTCACTATGGTACAAAAAACAACCAAGAGACCTTGAAAGCTACATGTGGAAGGTAATCCATCACCGCAAACATTTATTTACCACAAACTTGTCAAAGTTGTGTTATTGTTGCAGCAGGCTTTTGAAAGCAGCAGAGACCATTTTAACACAGCCTTTGCTGATGCATTCAAGGGCAACTTGCAATCAGAAACTGAAAACATATTATGTACCACAGAACTATGTTGACAGAAAATCAAACTGGCTAGATAAACAATAAGCAAAAAAACTCTAAAATCTGCTTTGCTATTCTTGGGCCCCACTGTGCAGAATGATGTATGTGCAGAGTTGGACACTAGAAGATTTTTTTCACATTCATCTTCTGGAAGTGGAAAGTGCCTCTGTGCTTATTGAAAATACAATTATTATGTGCAGGCCTATGAGCATGATGTGTGACATCAAAATAGTTTGGAACTAATCGTGGCCCAAATTCTATTTACACAAATGTGATGTGGAAACTTGAAGCCTCCGGTGCACAAACACTGAGAATGGAATTTACAGCGAAGCAGACATCTAGTGACATCCAGTTTAACAGTTTTCAAATTGCATGTTTATAGATTCTGTATTTTTCAGTGAGGAAGAAGGAGTTGAAGTAATTTAAAGGATTTTAATGAGATAATTAAACATTTTTTTGGGGTTGAAAAATTATATCGGACTTAAAGCAGAGTATTTTATGTACATCTTAAAACATGTCTGGAGGGGATTTTTTAAAAGAAAAGTTGGAATAGTTGCTGTTTGGCAGCGACTGAGATCGTCAGATGTGGAGTCTATATGTGTTTTGAAGTTAATGGTCTGGAAATGCAACCGTGAACTGGAGTTTCACCTTCTGGAAATCACTGGCTCATGCCAACAGGAGGTCTCACATTGTACTTTCAGCACTGACACAGTCCAATAAATCTCCCCGTTGTCAACCTTACTGTATAACTGAGAATGACTCTGTTTTAGTGGAGGACTCCACGCTCTGAAGGTGTGGGTTGTGCCTTTAATCCGCGTTTTAAAAAAAGTGTCACGCTCGCACTCACTCAGTCGCCTCAGGGAAGCGTGTATATCCATGTTCTCCATTGCTTGTGTGTGTTCTCGTGTATGCCTTTCCTTCTACACTGATCTCTCGCGCTCTTCTGGGATGAAGTTTTAATTGTTCCCTCGGAAACTTTTAATTGTCTCTTCCGTGAAAATTCCCCACCGGAGTCTGCTATCTACTAGCTGAGTGTGCTTATGCCTGGCAGACCACAGGACAGCGCGGGGAATACCGTCATTTGGTACCACTGTAAGCAAAAAGAGCTATTCATTTCATGTTCGGGTATGTCGTACAGGCCTATGTTCCTATGTACAAAAAAGACTAGCACGTTGGAGAAAACCGCTCCCTCCACAGGGAGACACTGCTGATCTGAAAGTGAAGTCGGGGGAGGAAGGAGGAAGAGTAATGGGGAATAAATGTGCAGTTCAGAAATCTAGGACAGGGTGGAGGCTTCTCCTCTCTCCTCTCTCTCGGTGTGGTCCAATCGTTTTCTGGTGTTGATAAAAC
The DNA here is from genome assembly GCA_030544235.1 of Lepturacanthus savala. Classification (NCBI taxonomy): domain Eukaryota; kingdom Metazoa; phylum Chordata; class Actinopteri; order Scombriformes; family Trichiuridae; genus Lepturacanthus; species Lepturacanthus savala. The sequence continues at coordinate 6,383,754 of CM060476.1, read as the reverse complement.
TTTGTTCACACATGACAGTCCATCTCTCCTCCCCCCTGAAGGTCTGCAGTTTTTCCACCTCTCCCCCTGCCTCTATCTGTCTCTTTCTTTCCTCCTGCGTCGGCCTCATTCCACTTCCGACTGTTTGAACGCTTTTACAGTTGCCTCTATAGTATATTAGATTGCACAGTATTGCGTGTCTGTGTGACCTCAAAGTCCCCTCTTCCTCCTTTTCCCACACGTACATACGCCTATACCCTGACTTTCTCGCAAGCACACACACACAGAGAAGTTGATCATTGTTTACAGTCTATTTTGCCTTTGAACAGGGTGTGAGGTTGAACAAGGGGCGGGAAGAAACTTTTTTTTTTTTTTTCCATGTCCTCCTTTCTGTGCAGCGGGGACTATTTGATGTTGCGCTGTGTCCTTTTTTGTCTCGGCCCGGCTCGTCGGGGCGAGTGGGGGATTAATTCTCTCTTGCTGTGCGGGGTTCTTCTGCGGATCGATAGATTTAGTCGCTGCCTATTTGCGAGGGAGGGCACCATGCTGTTTGTTTTGGCGGCAGGAGGGCGGCCGGTGGGGAATTAGCATTAACAGAAAGACACAGCACATCAGAGCAGGCAGACCAAAGTGCTGCGTGTGTGGGTACTCTGCTTATGTTAGCGTAATTAAGTGTAGATTTTTGAATTTGTATATACCTGCAGTGGGGTGTGTGTGTGGGTTTCAAATAGCCTTTTGGCAATTTATTTAAAATAAAAACAGCATATTTGCATGTATTATATGTAGGGAAAATCTGTATATTATAATGTTGATACTGGAATGTATGCGTGTCCAGATGACTAAGAGGCTCTTGTAATGTTTGCTTGTATTATGAAGCACTCCATTTCGTTTAGAGATGAGCATCAGTCCGGTCTCTTGGGTTAAAAAGGAAAAAAAAGGGGGGGGTTGATAAAGAGCGCGGGTCACGGTGGCAGGCGGGACCGTTCGTGCCGCTGCCCGCTCAGAATCGATAAAGAGCGTGGGGGGGGGGTGCCTGGACGGGCCTGTCAGAGCTCAGAGGCAGCTTGATACCGGGGTGAGGTGGCCTGTGCACTGCCAAGGTCGGCCGTAGTTATGAGGAGGTCGAGGATTTGCGCTGGGTAAACACGCCGTCCTCTTCCCGGAGAATACAAAGCAGGCGCGCCACGGTAACTGTCAGCGAAAAGAGCACGCTGACAAAACAACAAGGCCAGGTAAGAGGACAGAGAGGAAAGAGAGCGTGAGACTGAGACCAAAAAAAAGCAGGAGAAGGTTAATAGGAAAGATAGACAGGGTGGAAGGGAAGGGATGCAAGAGGCAGCGGGAAAAACAGTCGAGGTAGAGATAATGAAAACGATAAATCAACAGATTAAAAAGAGAATCAGACAAAAAAAAAGGAAAGCTGTTATGGCATGGTTGAGTGGTTAACTCTCAGGCTCCAGATGTGCTCCTGCTGTGTTTCTCTTTTCCTTTTAAAGACATTAAGGAGAAGCGGAGTGAGGCAAAAGCACATGCAGCGCAGACTCAAAATAAAGACTTCCACTCTTATCTAGGAAAAAAATGTACATAATGGCCCCGGTGATTGAGGGAATCATCAGAGAAAGGCTTGGACAGTGACTGTAATTTCATTGGAGGTGATTATTATTCGCTCAAATAGATGAATTTAGTCTTTTATTCAAAAAGGCCAGGAGCTTTTCTTCCTCTCTCATTCTGCTCTCCGTGTCTCACCACAAGACACATTACCGCAGCGCTGATTAATGCGTGCAGTAATTAAGGTTTAATAGGAATTACGGTTTCATATTTCATTAGGAATCCTCTGTTCGATTCTAGAAGAGAGTACACAGATCAGTCAGCTGATGTTGTTTGATGAGCGAGCGTGACTGTGCGTCGACAGGAGTCAGGACGGCTCTCGCCGAATCCATCTTTAGGAAATGACAAGAGGTCTGTGAAGAATTAAATGATGGATTACATTTGCTGAATCCATCTGCCTGTCTCCAATCTCTTTCCTCGTGTTACTTTTTGATACTTTGACTTTTTTGCATTGTGCAATTAGTACTTTTTATAAATTGTACCTTTTGTTCTAGTGCGAAAACGACAAGCACCGGGTCAGAATGATTTTTGGCACATAGATTAGATTTGCCTGTTAGCTAGCTGACCCTTCTTATATCTCGCCCCCCTTGGTTACTGTTGCTAGGTAAGACAAGCTTTACTCAAAGGACATAGCAGGTTATGAGTCCTCTATTTTTCTTTCTGGGTACCAGTCAAGTAAATTACACGACGCTATCTTTTACTGAGGTAACATTGTTTAGTTGATTTGCACAAAGGTTATAATCAAATATTACACAGTAGAAAAGCATAATTGTACAGAAGAATCCCAAAGGACATACAGAGTCCTCCCTTTCATTGAACAAGTCATTAAAGCATTCTGAGAGATAAAACCAGTATATCAAATAGATTAAAACGAGACAAAAAGCAAAACACAGTTGTATTCAACAGAAAAAAATGAAAAAAAAAAAATTATAATCAAGACAAAAATATCAAAAACAATTTAAATATGCATGGCATGTAGTATGAATATAAGTTATAAAATTGTATTAAGATAAAGGATAGTTTTTGAAAAGTGTTTCATAAGTTACTAAAGAAGATGATGACTTCAAAGTTGCATTTGGTGAATTCCAGAGAATAGGACCTCTAATCTAATAATTTGAAGATCTGATGATCTGATGATTTAAAGTTCAACAGTATGGTAAAAGAAATACATCTTTGAATGGGAATGAAAGTCTGATGATATAAGGAAAAAAATATTAAATGTATCTGGAAGGTTTTGCTTGAGATATATGAATTTAATAAATATATGTAAGAAGAGGAATTTGAAGAATAAATTGACAAGAGTTATAATTTGCAGAATAAACTGACAAAAGTTAAAATTAAAAATGTTCAGAATAAATTGACAAAAGTTAAAAATCCCCTAAACAAAGGTGCAGATCCATTTGTCTAGTGGAGTTTGAAAATTCTTATGAAGCCTTTTTGGATTAAAAGTATTAAAAGTAGTGATTGGGGTATGAAGGATATGTGCCAACCCAAATAGTACAATAATATTGATATATGGATAGATGAAACTGTAGAACTGTAGTAAAATAAGAAAGTAGTAGTTAAATGAGAAAATGGATGAATCAGAGAACAAACTTTCGTCAATGTTCCAATCAGTTTGCTGTTGGAATGCTAGACATCCAAATAAATAACAGAAAAGGTTACTTTGGGATGACAAGTATATAATAAGAGGTGTCAGTCCTGATCTTTCATCAGATTAAATAAAGAGGAAGTGCCCTGACTGGCACTAGTGTTATGCTGAATAACGGCTGAATTCACAGGTGTGAAAATGACAAAAGGACACAGGAGCTGCTTTTTCAGCACAAAATTGAGTGAAAGCTTTTAGAGTATCGCCCTGCTGCACAAGTAAAGGCACAGTTACTGTTATCAAGAGCGGTTATTGACTCTCTGCTTCTCATCTTGCTCTTCAAAAGAAATCCACACAGTGATGCCAAGAAGGGAAGACAAGTATCATCCACTTTCCTATAGAAAAGAATCAGCTTTATAGGAAAAGTTCTCTGAATGCTCAGCAGATGTTTTGATCATGGTCTTTTTTTTTTTTTTTTAATTTTCCATGCAACAGGTGAGGTGCTTCGCCTCGGAAGGATCTCGGGCCACACGGTAAACGGCGGCTGGACGTCCTGGAGCTCCTGGTCCCAATGCAGCAGAGACTGCAGCCGGGGGATCCGCAGCAGGAAGAGGACCTGCAGCAACCCAGAGCCCAAATATGGAGGTCAGACCTGCCTGGGGCAAGCGCAGGAGTATCAGGAGTGCAACATCACCCCTTGTCCAGGTAAGGGATGCACAAAAGAGGACCTGATTACCGGATATGGAGAATTGGCTAGTCGAGGGCAAAAAAAAATGATTTTGAGCAAAGCTTCGACGACCGAAGATTCGATTCTGCCTCTTTTTTTTTGTTTTTTATGCAATTTTTTTTCACTGGCCCAACCCAAGCACAACTCAAACCTCAAGTTAGGCCCCGCCCTCCCATCAGGTGGTGGGAGTCGCCATTTTTGACACATGGTTACTATGACAACCACAAACAACACCGTGCTTAGGACAACTCCAACCTCAAGTTAAATTAAATTAAGTTAGTCTATATCGCATGCATACTAGTTAAAAATAATAAATAAATCAATCAGGGACTTTATGATCGATTACCATGGCAACAACTATATATGTAACATGTATAGTAAACACGTACTAGATGCCGGCTTTAGCGGAAAAGACATTCACACAAACAATATAATTGGCACTAAATGCAGGGGACACAGATATGGAAAAAAACACACTAGAGCTCAGGAGTCAATTACAGTCAGTTGCTTTTTCTCTTGCACACAGATAAATACAGACTACTCATGCTCAGGCTATATTTTTCCCTTGATTAATGGATAGAGAACTACAGAGAGAAAATGACTTACCAAATCATAAGGAACCACAAAAGAAATCATTTGCAGATAAGAGGTGTGACAAGGACCCCAATTTACACCAGGAATCAAAGAAACAATCCCGGTGGCACTCCAGTATGTAATAACATTGCTGGGTAATTATGCTGCCAGCGATGAGAGTCCTTATTCTGTTGTGAGAAGCCGTGAGACAATGCATTTTCAACAGAAGACGGTGAGAGGAAGATTTCTAATTAAAAGAATACGCTGTCTGACAGGGGAAGTTAGCTGTCTAAATGGAAATCCGGTGCTTAGTTTGGCATAAGGCACACCTGGCATCCAGCAAAGCAGACACAGAGGACGTCGTCTCAGATGATTATTAATCAGGCCCCCACGGAAAAGAAAAAAAAAGGGGGGGGGGCTCGGGTATCTCGCTAACAGCCCGGATCCGCACGTCGCCTTCGGCGGCCGTTATCCGTCTTCATAACTGCAGCCGCGCAGCACGCAAGCAAACGAGACAAGAGGCTTTAACGGCCGTCGATACTATTTTTACTGCCTGTTAATTCATTCAGCGGAAGTGCACGCCATTCCGCTCCCACCAGCTCGAGCGCTGTCGCTAATGCGGCGGGCCGGACGCTGTGTGATTTATTCACTTTATCCGGGGGAAGATCTGCCTGTGGGGTTTTGCCACAAGTGTTCCCCTGGAGGATAATATTGAGTGAATGGGCTTTTATTTGGCCGCCTCACATCTCTATGCTAATACCTGTAGTATTAGTACACCTATCCAGAGATGTTGACTGTTAGAACAACACAGCTACAGTATGTTGATGAACAACTCTGCACACCTGTCCCCCAAAGGAACGGATTTAACCTAGCTCGAGTAGCAATGAATACTAATGCATACTCAATTAGCACCCGTCTGAAAGTGAGATATTATTTTGAGGTGGGCCGACCGTGCCAGTCGACCCGATTGCGATCCTCCTATGGCTAATCCAGTCATCTTTTAAATGGGAGAAGGAGAGAAGAGAGGTGTTATGCCTACCATCCATCTGGTTTGGAAACAAATGAATCCGTGTTTTTCTTGCGTCTACGCCTGAGATGAGACGATCCGTCATTGAGGGCCAGGAATCGACTTGGGTGTCACTTTGTGATAGAGAAATTACACTGAGATGACAAAAAGCATCGGCAACTTCAATTACCTGCACAGTGCTGCCAGCCAGCTGCAGGTCTTTAAAAGCAATTCTCAAGTGGTTCCGAAAAGGGAATCTCTCTCCGCCACAATGAAGCGAGGGTTTTTATCCAGATGATTGGCAACGAGTATTTACGCCTGTTGTCATTCATGGCCAAAGATTGCTCCGTTTTAATGCTTTCTTCCCCACCCCTTTCCATCTCCATATCTCCTTTTATGCGTCTAATTATGTCCTCTATATGTGTGTTTGTGACGATACTGTCGTGAATTTTCACATTTTTAACAGTGTGATGTTTGGCACTTGGCACCACATGAAGGGAGGAACAACAACGCGGATTATGATGGTTCATTTATCTTTATTACTCACAGGAGAGGCTTTTGAGTTCGGGGGGGGGGTGGGATCAGGCGTTTGCTGCAACAGCTGGATGAAGCCCACTTCCTGTCACTTCAAAAACACTCTTTCACACACAAGCAAACAAGCCTACATATTCAAATTGCTTCATATTTCTGCATCGCACATCGCTGTTTGAGATTACTTCAAATGACTTCCAATCACTTGATGCTCAGAGAAAATTCTCTTTGGAAATGACCCGGAACACTAAGCTTCAAAAAATAAAAAAAAACAAGAAATCATGAATTTTGGGCTAATATTCTCACAGAAAACAAGGAACTGTGTAATTTAGAAACTGTTTTTCTTTTCTTCTTCAGAAACGCCACGAGTCAAATTGTTAATCACTTAAAACGCTGGGGGTCTTTTTTATCCACAATTTTTGCATTAACATAAGAAATGTGAAGGATCAGCCTCGTGGATTGAAATATTTTGTTGTTTTGTTTAGTGGACGGCAGCTGGTCGTGTTGGTCTTCGTGGTCCAAGTGCTCTGTGACGTGTGGAGGTGGACACTACATGAGGACACGAACTTGCAGCAACCCCCCGCCGGCTTACGGAGGGGACATCTGCCTGGGTTTGCACACAGAGGAAGCGCTGTGCAACACACAACCCTGTCCAGGTACACACACATACACACACACCTCTGTGAAAAGCCGCTTAGGGCCCTGACTCGGCCACCAATCCATCACAGGCTCATTATTTGTTTTCCTTAGTCTCTCTCTGCCCCTCAGATAGCACTCATGCATGACTAATATGCAGCTGACGGCGAGCACAAACTCATGCGGCGCGCGCACGTTCACGCACACACATATGGACAGTTTGAGACGAGCTGTCACTTCTGCTTCCAGAGAGCTGGTCCAGTTGGTCCGAGTGGTCCCACTGCGACTCCAACGGGGCCCAGCTGCGTGTGCGTCACTGCGATGTCCTTTTCCCCACCGGAAACCAGTGCTCTGGAAACACCAGCGAGACCAGGTCATGCTCCCCTGACTCCAATTTCATTCCAGGTAATCACACACACACACTCATACTGTACAGCTGTCCTCGCGGGAACCCACAAGCTTCTTCTCTTTAGTAATGTCTTGGGCAATCATGCATGACTTGACACACGACTTTGAGCAGGCACACACACATGTCGGGCATCACCATATGCCCACAGCGGTAATTCGGCTCATTTTCTTAAGAATCCTGTGATAATGAAGTGTGTTAGCGGTCCCTCGAAGGGGCTGGTATCTGGTTGCGGGTCAGGTTCAGCGACAGGGCAGCACATTTGGATAGAGCAGAGATTACCGTCTTGCTCAAGGACTCCCGAGTGCGGCAGGTGATTACACAGGGGTGTGAACCACGGTGCTTCGCTCAAGGGCCGGCTCTCTACTCATTCCAACAACCCCGCTGCTAGATTACTTTCATTATGAGCTCAGCGTTTAGTCAGGCCATGTAAAAAGCACTTAGACCAGCGGTTTCTTTTTTTTTTTTTCAAATACTGGAAGGAAACGATAAAATGTCTCCTGTGGTGGCTGTTTTCTGTACCAGGTCTATGAAAGCTATATTTGTCTTTTTTTCTACTCGTAAGTTTCAGCTTCTGTGTTTTGGCAATGTTCTTACCTTTAAAAAACAAAGTTAATGGCAAACAGTAGTTGTATATTCTAAGATATGGTTATTGCTTTGTATTTAATCATGGATCTTTTTATTTTTAGAAAGTACCAGGCTAAAATAGAGTGACGTTTTGTTAAGCTAAGAGCTAAACTAACAGTTTCTTCATAGAAGTGTACTCACAAAGAATATTAAAGTGTAACCTCCTATGATAAACTGTTTTAATACCACATGGCCAAATTAAATATTTGCAAAAAAAATACACTTTTAAAAGACTCACAGTTCAGAAAGTTCTTTGTGAAAACACCTTTTTTATTAGGCCCTGTTTTCCCAGGATTATCAGTTAAATGTCTAAATGTTTAAATGTTTTCAATTCAGTCTCAGTGGTTAGAGATCTCTGCTCAATCACATAGAGTGAATTGAGGTTTGCCTCATCAAGGCCACTTAGCAGACAGGGACTGGGCACTGTGAGGATTTGGGAAAGTGGGTGAAACGGCTCTGGGCTGAATGCCATTTTGGTGAGCTGTTTGCAGACCGTAATCGTTTTCGTATTTAGGGGGACGCTGTTCTTGTTGGCAGTAACAAGGAATCCATTGGTTTTAGTTGTGTAAGTTTCTATTAATGCTAGGAGAGGTACCTCCTGTGTTGGTTCATCACCTGAGCAGGTGGTACAGTCCAGAGTATTGAAGAGTAGGAGGTGAACTGCTGGTCAGAGGCTAGAAGGAACAGAGCAGATGGCAGCTTGCCAATTATAAATTAAGTTATGTTTTGGTTTGACCTTTCCTGGCCTTCATGTTCTTTTTATTTCCCTTTATTTTATTAAACCTCTTGTTTAGTTAATACAATTCACTAAGCATTAACCTGAAAATACCAATCTGCTTTGTGGAGCCACCCCTTTAAACTTTCCTTATACATCCTTATAAAACTCAAATATACACAAGTACACATATATATATATATATATCCTGCACACACTCAATATTAGCTGCATTCACATTGTGTTTACATGTGCTGTGAAACAACTAGAAAATCTTTCTCTCAGTCACCAGCTTTCTCGCTGCCACCGCTCCATTTAGATCCCTCAACCACTGCTCTACTCTGCTCTGCCAACATCAAACCCTAACTTTACTTTTAATGCCATCAAACAAAGAGAAATGTCCTCTTTGTAGTTCCCTCTGATGAGCATGTGCCAAATTGGCTGCGGCAGCCTGACGTCGGGTTGCGTTTCTCCGAAAGTTGATTCTGTTACAACGTCTTACCAGACGTCTGGCGGAAAAAAAAAAAAAAAAATCTGATGCCTTATCCTGTGTGAATGCGGCCTTCGTATTGATATCTGCTTGGATAAGCATCTCCTTATTGACCGCCAGTAATGCGAGACACCCGAGAGCATTGATTTGTGCTACAACTGCCCCCTTTAACAAAGAATGTTATTCGCACCATTTGTCTGGGAACAACTACTTTTACATGGTCAAATATATTCCACTAAAAGTTTTAAAAAAAAATGTGATCCAATGATTAATTCATAGGCCGGATCCTTAAACTTCGGAAATCATTAACCGTTGGGCAGAATAAACATTTGATTGAAACACAGATTTGTAACCTTTCTGTATTAATTACCAGGGCTATAATACTCATTAAAACCCTTCACAAGTTTTTATAGAATTACCCGTTTGCCTTTATACCTTATCATCCATCCCCTTTAATGGGAAAGGTAGTCCATTAAGGGTCATTAGCAACGTCTTGTACATTTTTTCCCCCCTTTTAATGAGAGCTGATACTTTTCATAAACCACTGCAGGTGCCGCGGCTGTGATTAGCTTGTGGAGTTTTTACGATAATCTGTTTAATATCGAGTACAGCTTTCATCTCCACATTCACCTTCAAGGGTACAATTTGTCACGCTAACAGGGGGTGTGTTTGGATTTTTGGCCCTAATTCTGCTGTTTCTTCTCCTTTGTCAGAAGTCTCGATTGCACGCTCCAGTCAGGAGGAGAGGCGCTGTGGAGGTAATTTATATGTGTGTGTGTGTGTGTGTGTGTGTGTGTGTGTGTGTGTGTGTGTGTGTGTGTGTGTGTGTGTGTGTGTGTGTGTGTGTGTGTGTGTGTGTGTGTGTGTGTGTGTGTGTGTGTGTGTGTGTGTGTGTGGGTGTGTGTGGGTGTGTGTGTGTGGGAGAGAGAGACAGCTTTGTGTTACACAAACACAGTATCTCAGGCAATAAGATAGCTTTCCTTTTCTGCTCAGCAGTGTATGAATCCAACTTTAAACGCACACTAAATGCATTAAAGAAAAATAGTGACCCGATCATGGTTACCGCTAGATATGAGACACTTTGTATTTATTTAAAATTGCATCGCTCTCCCCAAGCCATAAAGATCAGCTCTCATTTTTTAAGTGCAGCGTGGAAGACGAGGTTCCCTGCAAACTTCGCTGCCTTATATACCGTGAGTGGTGCCTCTGATGGTTTATCTCAACGGCCACTGGCTCGGGATATATTGTGCAGTGAGATCCAAGGGACTATTTCCCACAGTTACAGCAGTTTGGTAAATGGGTACAATCACCTGAGTGCGTGTCACAGTGTTCACTTACTGCACAGCTACAACAATCCCGGTATGAAAATGCTCCAAGTTGATAAGAACGCTCATACATTTGTCTCAGTTGCCTTCGACCGGTTCTCTCTCTCACAGCAATAAGCTATAAGAGAAGTGAGGCTTTTGGGACCTTTTTTTTTTTGTTCCGAGTTCTACCTCCCAGACAGGCTATAGAGTGCTCTGACCCTTTAATTTAGCTCGATGGCAGCAGAGGAGAAGCTCTGCAGTGCACTGACACTGCTGAAAGCAAAATACCCCAAATAATTGCTTTCTCCTTAACATATTTTTGACCAGAGGCAAAAGCTATATCAGTATGTCAGCTTGCTGGTCAAACTATATATTTTATGACTTTTGATTCAAGTCTTTACATGCATTGCAGTTTTATGGTTTCAGTGATTATAACATTAGGTAACCATTGTTATGGAAGAATAGGAAAAAGTATGACTCATTAAATGATATCTTCACTACGGAATGCTAATTGATTTATGTAGGAGTCTATAGGTTATTTTAGATTTATTCTTGGCCGCTATAGAAGTGATGCTGCAGGAAATCACATGCACTTTTTCCACTTTTGAATGCAGGAAGAAAGGAGAAATTTCTTCAACAGTTTAGAAGTTGTTTTTTTGTTCCCGAACCTGCGTCATTACCATATGAATTGCAGTGACAACTACCATTTCCTTTTCTATTCGCTGACAAGGAAATCACCTCTCTCTCATTCCCTCCTCCTCCAGACTTCAACCTCTTCCACATGATCGCCGTGGGGCTCAGCAGCTCCATCCTGGGCTGCCTGGTCACCCTACTGGTCTACTCCTACTGCCAGCGCTACCAGCAGCAGTCGCACGACGCCACCGTCATCCACCCCATCTCGGCGGCGCCGCTCAACACCAGCATCACCAACCACATCAACAAACTGGACAAATACGACTCCGTGGAAGCCATTAAGGTCTGTGGAGAGGGTTCAGCGCGGGTCACGCTTGACAAATATCCGGATGTGTGCAGGCAGAGCAGCTTTTCTAACGTTTCCAACTTTACTGTTTGACTCAATCAATGATGTCACTATGAGCAACAGCTCCTCTCTTCCTCGGGTGTCGGTTGTGATTAAATACACTTCCTGCTGCATGACTGTCACTGTCACGCCGACACTCTCCCAGTCGTGTAGCAGATAGGCAGGTGTGCGTTTTTCTCTTCGTGTGCCCCGCTCTGTGTCTCAGTGTGCGACTTTGTTCTGTGTCAACGGTCATACGCTGCTTTCTCATAACACACTAATGCAATTATCTACCAGCGCGTGGGCAGGGTATCAGGGAAAAGGCTCTGAAATCCGCGCCGTTGTACGGAAATCTCAGAAATATCAGGACGCAAAAAAAAAAAACACTTAAAATGACACTTAATTGATTAAACAGACACTCCAAGTGCAGTCTGGACACTGGAGGCTGTTCCAACGAGGCTGCAGGAGAATTGTCCGCATGCCGAGTTTTTTACTTCAGATAAGCATTCGCTTCCCAGACAGACTTGGCTTTAGAACAAAAACGTAATTCCCCGAGGAGAGGTACATCTTGACCCGAGAAAGGACAGCTGGCTGATACGCTGATTAGATGAAAATTCCTTCACACTATTTGTATGATGATTGCGCTAAAGTACAGACTGTCACTGCCACTGACAAAGATGCAACTAGTCTCTTGGAGCAAACAGCCTGTCATCCACTGATACACCAGACTTTTTAGTGCCAGACTGAGCTACTGATTAGTGCTTGTCCATAGCTGCTCCGTGCTCCAGCTGGGCTTTCGTTCAAGGATCCCCACCACTCTGAGTAACGGGGTATTTCAGCCACTTGAACACCTGTCTCTCTGCATTTCTTTTACCCTTTGAATCAATTAATGTGGTTGCAATTTAATACCAAACACGAAATAAGACTCAGGAAGTTGTTTTTTTTTCTTATAAATGACAGTCTAAAAGAGAGTCTGGCATGAGCTGGCCACTTTTAAGCTCTCGTACCAATTGTTCCGTACCAAGTGCTGATAAGCAGCTATTGGACGTACAAAGCCATTAGCATAAATCATAGTCTTAGAGGAGCTAAATTGACCATCTGTTAAGCCCCATCCCTCTAAGTTACTGTGTCTATGCATGTGAAGCTTTCTGTACTTCCACACTGCTGGATTGTTTACAATGATAACGGCAGCATATTTTGAAATTCAGAGTAATTTAAAAAGAAAAATGGATTCTTCTTGGATCCTAAGCTTGTTAAGATGACTTTAGCTCCATGTGTTGTTTTGAAAAACCTGCTCCAGTTGATTTATTGTGAAATAAGACTATTGTAAACCTTGAATCTTAAATGTGCTCTTGCTGGCTACACATACATTATATTATTATATATTACAATCATGAGTATTAATCGTAGGATCAGAGGTTTTTGATAGCACGGACTGGCTACAATGCAACTGGGAAACAGCGTACTATGCAGTGGAGTTGCTATTGTGGAAGTGGCTTTATAACATAATCCGGAAATCCAAAACAACTGATTTAGTCAGTGGAAAACGAGCCCTCGGCTGCTGTAATGTCACAACTATACAGTCACCCCTCCGTTCAAATGAGCCAATCAGAGGAGAGGCTCATTAATTTTAATGAGGTGGACACAAAACGACCCATTCTTCCTAGAGCTCCGGAGAGGATGTAAAACTATATTGAGAAGATTTCTAGTGCTTAAAACCACAAATATATCCTGTTTGGCTTATCAAAACTTCAAATAAAACCCAGGAAAAGTGTACGATATGGGACCTTTACGTTAGAGCAGGTGAGCACACATTTCAATTATTTCTGATAGCCGATGGTCAGTAGGCAATTGTCTACATTTTATACTGTCTCAGCTGTGAGTCAGTGAGCTCAGAAATTGTTAGGCAGTTTGTTTTTCTATAAAGAGTTACTCAGTTCTGTCAAAGTAATTCTCCAGTATCGGTGTAAAGTAAACGAAGTGAATACCTGGATGTCTGTTTGCAAAATTGCTTCACGGATATGACAGCGTTTTGTGAGTCTGCCACAGAGCGAGAACAGATCCCTTGGCTCAGAGCAAACCTCGCCGAATGAATGTAATTTCATTGGGAAATAAAGGTGTGAGGAGCGTTCATCTGTCACGCAATTACAGTCAAAAGCATAGGGCATAATTCAGTTAGTTCAGTTGCAGATAGAGGCGCGTATGAATATAGACAGTCCAAGGGAAAATACAAAAAGAGCTGCATGACAAATGAACACTGCCTAATTTTCCCAAAAGCACATTCTGCCTCCAGCTCTCCCGCACTGAGCCTAAATGGTTGTTGCAGTGAATTTCAGCCATTAAAGTGTGCAAAAAAGCATAATATGCCTCCTTTAAAGTGTTTACAGGAAGGGATGATTTGCACCCAATTCAATATTATAAATGGTTTTGGCTTAAATTCTGATGTTGATGACACTTTAGTTATTATTATTATTATTATGCACAATGTATCATTTTCATAGGGACCTTTTCATACTGGTTTGTTGGCCAACTGGAGTATTTCCAGACATCTAGTTTATGATCACAAAGTCACCATCTCGCTGTAGTTTTATGTGCACCCTGGCCACAGGGTTTCTTTGAGGATGACTCTTGCCCATTCCTGTCCCCCTTGCAGCCAGACGTGTCGGTACTCTTGCCCTTGGACGACCCCGCCATGCACCAGCCTCTCTCTGCTAACATGGGGGTGTCCATGCGTGGCCTGGAGATATTCTACTAACCACTGACCTCTGACCTCTACAACATGCCGCCTCTTGAACCCCTCTCCCAACAACTCTTTGACCCCAACCACTACTACTTCCTCCTCCTTCCCCACCGTGCCCCTTCCACTTCCTGTGGCACTTCCTGCGTGTGGCAGGTTGGAGTACAGACTCTAGTTTCTCTTTCTCTGCTCAGAACCCCCCTCCCCCTTTTCATCGCTCCATCCCTCCCATCACCCAGGACCCCTTCCCCTTTTCCCCCTTGTGAGAAGGCAGTGTATCCCCCCCCCTTTTTTCCCACCCTTATTTTTCTCTCTCAACAAGTGCCTCCATTTGCATGCTACTTCTCCACGTTTGTCTCGTTTTCTTGTGTTTTTTTACTCGTCCCATTACTTCCGTTTGATGGGTTGAGAAAGAAAAATCATTACGACGCTGTTTTCAAAACGCTCCTCTGTTACCTCTCTGTCACCAGTGCTGCTTGATAATGCTTACTGCGACAAAAACTCAAACGTAATCATTCTTCAGCCAATTAAAAGAGATTTAAAGACAGGGGATAACGCTAGATGATGCTAACAAGCGTCGTAGCACAGCTGTTTAAATGCAGCCATGGGGCCACCTGCAGAGACACATAACCGTCTGCAGGGGCCACGGGAGCGTTGATTACATTCCCTTTGTGTGCAGATCCCATAATGAGAAAGAAGCAAAATATATGAGTTTTTTGTCCAGCGCACTCGTTTCCTATCAGCATCAGTCGGAAACATCCATCAACCGCAATTGTAGGATCATCAAGTGTTCAATTACGCCGGCCCCGGGAACAGCCGGCACGCACTCCACCACAGACTGGATATGAACACATCCATTTGCCAAATTGCTGATGTTGTATTGAGCACCACACCAGAAGCTCATTCCATGTTTACCGTGTCACGCAGGGACAGCGAAGATGCCCCCATGGCTCTTCCTTATTGTTTAACAGAAAAGTGACTCCGTCTTGATGGATTTTTATCGCTCGGATTGTCCTAGAGGACCGACAATCCGAGGGCCATAAAAACTGCTGATGCTGGGCGTTAGAGATGACAGAGGCGGACATACGGACGCGCATCAAAAATAATTTAACCTTGTGGTGGCTTATCATTTTTTTTTTTCTACTTTTTTTTTTTCCAGCCTGTTTGCAAATGCTTCGACCTTGCTCTGTGAAATGTATGTTTCATTCACTGAGTGGCCTCCCATTGATTTGTGTTGCTCCTTATTCTTTTTTTTTTTTTATTTTGTTTTTCGGCTAGATGGATTTGCTTTAACCTTGCCATGTGGACTGAATAATCACTTGATCCATGCGTCCCGTATAAAGTCCATACTGACCACCTCTCCCTTTCTCCTTTCCATCTTTTTTTTTCTATCTGCAGGCCTTCAACAAAAATAATCTGATCCTGGAGGAAAGAAATAAATACTTCAACCCACAGCTTGCCGGGAAGACCTATACCAACGCATACTTCACCGACCTCAACACCTACGATGACTATTAACCTTCGATTCAGGCTGTTCAGGCGCCATACCATAGTGAGGACACCAACCTTATCACCCATTTTGACTGTATTCTTTTCTTTGTGCTTTGTATTGAGATTTGTGACACCATGCGTGGGATAGTCCCGCTCTATGGCAGCTGGTATGTAATGAAAACAGACACACAGTGTTGCCAACAGAGGGAAACGCCCACTTTCTCTCAGGTGCCTTGGGGTACACGTGGAAATATTTGCGGGCATAATCTTGCCTTGACTCTCGCTGAGAAACGGACAACTGGATTTCCCAATGTGGACAAGATGAAATTAAAAAAAAAAAGGGAAAAACAAGAAGCAACTCTAAGAGACATGTGGGAAATGTGAAATCCCTTTTAACTTTTCCTGTGACGCCTCTAAAACAGACCTGCGTTTGTAATGAGGGGAAATAACCACAATACCTGCTTTGCATGATTTCATCTAATGTGTTTTCTCTGCCGTTCATTTTCGTTTTGCATGATTGATCGCATTCCATTTTTTTTTCTGATGACTTGCGAGCTGCGTTTTTGTTTTTTTGGGGTTTTTTTGCAGGATAGTATTTTTTATTATTATTTTTTTTAATCTGCTGCAGAAGTCATTAAAACAAAAGGCTGTGGTGATGTCTGATGGCTTTTACCATTTACTGTTACAGCAATCTCCATATGGATCAATATCCACCTTCAGTCCTTGAATCAGGATGTAGATATTTTTTTGTTTGTTTTGGGGGGAGGGTTGTTTTTGTTTTTTTTTGCTTTTTTAAATTTTTTTTCCTGTTATACGCTCTTGCAGGGTCTAGGGTTAGAGTCTAGCTGTTGAGTGATTGAATTATCAGTGTAAAATCTTTTTTGTGTCGAGTTTTATTGCTTTTAAAGTTGCATATGTTTTTGTACAGGAAGTTCCGTTTGAAGCCTATGTCTGTAGTTTTTTCTTAATACATTATTCAGTGTCGCAAGTGTTTTAAAGAGTAAAACATTTTCTTTTGAAAAGAAAAAAAAATGTATGTGTATTCTGACAAGTAATCAGGAGTATCCATATCAGCCTGCATCAATTTCAGTCTTTGTCACAGTACTTTTTTATATTTTTTGTAAAAAAAAAAATGTTTTTGAATTTTGATAGTGTTCGCTATTCCTTTGCCTTCTGAGTCATATATATGTATTTGTGAGAGCAGGATGTTATTGGCATTTACTGTACAGATGGAGTGTAGCAGATCCTATCCTCCTGAACCCCAACTGGAGTGCTAACCATAATATTATAAGATGAAATCCATTCATCACGTTGAGATATTTTCTGTTCAAAGTGTATAACCAAATATTAGGTTATTCAATGGTTCAGTTGCAACTAACTCTTTTTACATGTTTGCTTGTGTTACTGTGCATAAATTAAAAACTGCTTCGTACACAACGGACTTGTCAGTGTGAGTTTTACACATTCCTCTGCACACACACACACACACACACACACACACACACACACACACACACAAGGGTACCTGAAGGATACAAATCACATGAGGCAGCAGGGGGCGCTGTCTGGAGACTAAGGTCTAATCTGTATGATGGGATGTAACACCACACACTGCGTTGTTCTCAATCAACCTTCAACCTGACGTCCCATCTGTGTCCGGAGGGTAATGGAGGGGGTGTTATTAATCACCCCGCTGTGTGGACGGCTGGAGGTGTGGAGGGTTGGGGAGGAGTGCTGATCCAGCCCAATGTACGGCCCATCGCTGTCTGGCTCCAGAGAATCAATCTCGCTTTGCCTTGACTTCATTCTTGATGCTTGAGAAAGTAATGCAGCAACCGGCACACTGACAGTGTGTGTTTGAGTTTGTGTGTGTGTTACAGGTTGAGGAGGAGTTTGAGCAGAGATAAATGTGTGAATCTAACTCAAGTGGAATGAATTCTGTATGTATGTGTAGTAATTATCTGTTTTAGCTGGGGTATAAGGTGTCGAGGACCCAGGGAAGAGCAGCGTCAAGTTTGAGCTTGTTTAGATGAAAGCTACAGGGACATTTTTTACAGGAACTGCACTAGTTTCTTAGTTGTTTTTTAACGCAATTTTGCAAACTAGGCTGGTTTTATCAAAATACTTAACACAATTCACAAAACCACACACCCAAACTGCTAAATACCTCATATATGCTGCAAAATGAATGAGTAACCCTTCATTTTACAGGTCCTTAACGACATATAAACTACAAAGTAGTTCATTTATTGGTTCATGCTGAACAAACTTTGGAGTTCATATGTAGTCAAGGACCTAAAAATGAAGAGTTACCAAATGAAGCATCGCATCCAAAACTACATATAGCATTATCAAAATCAAACTTTTGCACCTGTTTCATTTATATTACCAGATTTTCATCGAACCAACTACACACTGTTGGGCATAGTGAAAAGTGCACTCATCTTTAGTAGCAGCAGTTCAAACATTCCTCATATTGTTCACATGCACAGAAATATTTGCAGATACACACACGGGCTGTTGAAACATTTGCTTTACTTCTTTTTCACCAAACAAGTCAGTTCAACATATGCACAGCAGATATATTTACATTGGAGGGAACAAATATGTGCTCACAAAAAAAAGGAAACCGAAAAAACAAATTTGCAGAAGAAATGTGCAAAAAATATATATAGAAAAATATTTAGGCAGCATCTTGCCACAACTCTTTGTCCACAAAACACAGGTTATATCTTCTCTTCATGGTAACAACCAATGAGATTTGGACAGGTGGCTCATTTATTGGCCAATATGATTTTGAATGGGAGGGTTTTGTATAGGGCAAACGTCAGATTGTTGTGTCTTATGTAGAAAACTGTGTTCAATGCATTTTAAAAAAAAGTGCCATTTTAAACTGCACAATGTGTGTAAAGCAGAAAATGTGTTGAGTGTTTTTTTGTTGTTGTTTAGAAGAAGTTTTGCTCTCTGTGTGTCAGTTTAAATAATAGTGCTATGTCATTTTAGCGTGTTAGCAATTAAAAATATATATATATAATATTGGTTCTTTTTAAAATGCACTTTCAATACTACAAGCTTGTTTTTTATAACAACCATTCGTCCGACATTGATTCCACCAAACCTTCACCGATGAATCATTAATGGACGCAAACATATTGTATACGTCCTACACGCTCCGAGCCGGTAACATAATCCCAAGAACTTTTATCATACCGCGCCATCACATCTAGTCAGTCAGACACATGTGACATTCCACTTTGACAGCAGGGCCGAGGACAACAAACGACTTTCCCAGAGTGGCATTTAGGGACTGCTAAAGGTCACAGCTAAAGGTCACAAGAGCTTGTGCATGTCGGAGAAACCGGCTGACTGAGTGCATGCATATGTATGAAAGCTCAGTGGATGAGTTGCGCTGCGATCCGTTTATTGTCTGTGCGAGTATAGAAAGTTTTACTCTATTCATAGTTTGGCAGAGGATGAATCGCGGTGATCCCCTGACATTTTGTCTAGTGACACCAGAAGGGCACGTTTTTCACTTTTTTCGGCGAAACATCTCAACGTTTAATTGATTGATTGGCCCAAAAATTGAAGAAGACATTTGTTGTTCCAAGAAGATGAATCCCTCTGACTTTGGTGATCCCCTGGTGTTTACTCCAGGCGCCACCACGAGATTGACATTTGTGGTTAGAGTAAAACATTTAGATTGCTATGAAATCTGATCGTATCATAAAAGGTCTGTAGTTGTAGCCGCCAGCGTGGCTTCTCTCACCTCCTTTTCTTTACCCGAGCAGTAAGTTGTTGTTGCAAGTTGTAAGTTGTCACAAATTCAGGAATGAGTTTTTGCCGTGGACTTATAAAAACTACTGAAAATAGTTATAATAGAATAATATATATAGTATTTGTATTAAAAAAATAACGGTTACATTGATATTCAAGGGTTACTTGAGATACTCAAGGATTCCATCAATATATATAGATGTTCACAGGTAATTTACAATACCTCGTTGTTCTGAATAAATCCATAATCCTTTCCATTGATTAGTCCAAATATCACCTCTAACCTCTGACAATACCGATGAGAACACATCTAATATAGTTTCTGAAAATGTGTTTGATTGATGCTCGCATTATGTGAAATGGATTAACAATAATGAATCCAAATATGAGCCAGGATTCTCTGTGCCTGACCATTTTGCTCATGAAGCGTTCCCGAGCTCTGTTAATTAGCAGCCTGTATACAGACGGGTCTGAGTGGCAAACAAGGAGAGTGAGTAAGATTGTTCCTGTCAGGCAGGTAACAGAGCGTGAATATCCTATTAAACACCTCTCCTTCCTCCAGAGACCACATTTTCTCTCATTCACATGGATCACTGTGCTTTGGACTGGCCTTTCGGCACCTCCCTAAGCGGTGCACCACCTTGTCGTGCGCTGAGTATCAGCAGGACTAACTCTACAAATGATTTTCAGAATTTGCATCTCCAGACTACCAGTGGCCAACGGTAGTTATAAAGTTAAGTCTATTATTATGGATGAACAATGCTGGGAGTAACGTGTTACAAAAGTAATAAATTACCGTAATGCTTTGATTTTTGCTGTATTGCAATAGTGTAAGGCATTACAGGAAGTACAAATATCAGTAATGCACCTTGCAATGCATTTTTGCAAATTCGCAAAAATCCCCACAAGATCAGCAGCAGTGAAATGTCTGAGCAACAACGTTTCACTTCCTTTTCCTTTTGGCTCGTCACACTGAAGATGGAGACGAGCGAACCTGCAGAAAACGTTGCAGAGCACATTCTCCAGATGGACACACGCTCATTATTTCGTTTGTGAAACATAAGCATCTGAAGAATATTGTAGGCAAATGCATTTTGTGCGCTACACCTAAAGAACTGTCCACTTCCTGAAATAGCAGCAGTAATTTAACATTTACAGAGGCGCCATGGTAACGTTGAAGTTAACAAGAAAGCAAACGGAGAATAAGAGTGGAGATAAAACCACAAAAACCATGATGTTGTGACTCTTTATATTATATTTAGATCGCTGAATCCACGTTATTTCGGGTGAGAGTAACTTAAAAGTAATGCATTAGTAGTATAAATCCTTACATTTAAAATACATTGTAATGTAACAAACTACGTTGAAATGACAGTAACAAGTAATGCCCAACACTGATGATAAATGGATTTTGTATTATATTTCTATGAGTTGGGAGAACTGATTAACCCCAGGGAAGAGGACTCCGTAATTTATGAGCTTGCATGAAATGTCGTGTTTTTTTGCAGCAGGATAATAAGTGATTACCTGCACCTGCCATGGAGTGGGATCCTTGAGCAAGGGGCTGCAGTTAATACTGGTTTATCTGTGCACAAGCTGCACACATAGACACTTTATATTAGATAGTGTTTACAGCACAACACTGCTGAGGTGTAGTTTACCTTGCACTCGCTCTGTATCTGTTCCCACCTGAGGCCAGGCTGAGATCTTGTGGATTTACAGTTTATTTGTTGTTACTTTGCAGCTGTAAAACAGAAAAATTCCTTAACTATCTCCCCAAAGCCCCCTCCCCCCCTCCCCAACCTCCCCGGTTATTCTTCTGCATGTTTTGAAGCAAACGTTCGCTTAATGCGGCCTCAGTCCGGCGATTTCCATAACGCCCCCTCGCCTCTGTGTTTATTAACAAAAATATATATTTTTTTTCCATTCCAGTGCCATCTTCAGAGAAAATTGAATTTCAGAGACTAGGGCTCTTAAATTCCTACATTCGTTAAATTAGCACCTGCTGCTGGTGCGACTTTCCAAGTTTCCGAAATAGCACAGCAGCTCTCTTGTTTTCCGCACAAGCTCTCTCTCTCTCTCTCTCTCTCTATCTTTCTTTTTTTTTTCTTCTTCCTTCAGACAGAAGGAAGCACAACTTCCAGCAGCGCTCACTCAAACCGAAATGTGTGGGTAGATAGGAAGTTGGCACGACTCTCGGGGCTCCTTGGTGCCAGCCTGAAGGATGAATGTCAGCGCGAGCGTTGCCAGTTGAGCGATGCCACCATAGATTCCACCCCGAGACATCTGGAATCCCAGGTGCCTGTCCTACCACTCCAGGAAGCCAAGAGTTTCTGCGGTTGCCAAGAGCCCCACAAAACACCAGCCAGGCTGCAACCGAGGCTTATCAGCTCCACCACAACCCTTTATGGGCCTATTCACCTCAATCAAAGCTGTTATGTAGGTAACGAGCCAAGATGGCGGATATCGCTGTGCTCCAATTACCCACCATGTCTCCTCCACATTTCCCTGCCAGCTTCCCCCACAAGCCCTTATTCTCCCCAGCGTGCCCAGCTGCTCTGGCACTGATCCGCTTCTTCGGTATCTGTGCAGTGGGAGACCTTTGAGAACAGAAGAGCTCTGTCACCACTAGATCCACTCAGAAGGGATATTGATGACTGTCGCGGTGTTTGCGATAGCAGGTTGAATCGGCAGCGGGAAGTCGTCTTTCAAAGTGCAATTTAAGCGGCTGACGGATGTTCAATAACCCTACTCAGAGCTTTTAATAACATATTTATTATAATGATTTATGGCGGTTTGAAAACAGCTATAATGGTAATGTATTCCCAATTCCTGATCGTTTGTCATCTGAAGAGTATCATCACTTCCATCCGCAATGAGAAGGAACAATTACAAAAGTGCAATGAGAGTGTGTTGTCTGTAGTTTCTCTGTTTATATGAAAGACCCGAGGAAAAGTACAACTCTTTCTCAAAGATCATTTCTGTATATTTTTGTTATTGTAATATTATCGTCGTATTGTAGTTTTCACTCCTCTACGCCGCCTTTTTTATTTGCTGCTCATGAGTTATTGTCACTGTAACCCTACACTTTCATTACCCCTATTCCTCGCCCTTTTATTTCATTTTCCACTGTTTTATCACTTTTTAAAGCACTTTGTATTGACTGTTTATATGACTTACACTCTACAAACTTGAAACTTTGCAACTAGCATTGTTCCACACACATATATATATATTTTTCTGTTTTATTTTACAAAACAAATTGCTGTATCATCACATATTTGAAAAAAAGTGCTATACAAATAAACTCTGACTGATTAATTATATATATAATACAAGGTCTGTTATCAGCACAACAGGGCTTGTATTAGAAATTAAACATTATTAACAGTAGCTGAATTTCAATTGCTCAACTTGAATATTGTCATTAAAATGAATTTTAATTTCATTCGAATTTGTAGGATTTAAATAGAATAATTGCAATGAAAAACTAATTTATTAGTTTTCAGATAGATGGATGGATGGATGGATGGATGGATAGATAGATAGATAGATAGATAGATAGATAGATAGATAGATAGATAGATAGATAGATAGATAGATAGATAGATAGATAGATAGATAGATAGATAGATAGATAGATAGATAGATAGATAGATAGATAGATAGATAGATAGATTGGTTTACAGAATTTCAAAAATAAACTCAGTCCATTTACAATAGAAAGACAAAGATAATACTCAGGCCATGTTGCCATGGTGATGGACCAAATGCAAAGCAAAATAAGTTAATTTCTCCAAAACAGCAAAAAGTACAGTTTTTGCATGGAATCAATAAAACACTTTGGGCTTTATATCTATTTCCCATTGGGTATTGATATTGTTGAGAGAGGTCAGGTCAAAGGGGACCGAAAAACAATCTTAATGGTGAACAACTGCTATATTATAGAATAATTTATTACATAATATAAGGGCAGTGGGTCACTTTTCCAAATGCATCAGTCCAGGAAGTCATTAAACCTTACACAGAAAAAAAATATCATTTATGGGATTTTATTTGAATAGGTCATGTTTTTTAAAGGTTAAGTCAACAAAATGTGCACATGTTGCACAGAGATGAGCATGACACTCCACTACTTTGGTCTCAGGCTGTCTGCCTGAATTTATTAAACATGTCCAAAATATTGGCTGGTTTTCATGCGCTGCATTCATGAAATGCCAACATGTGAAGTAAAACTGTTTTATTTTGTTGTGTGGTGTTAATAGAGTACATATTGTCCCAAAATGCAACAAACAGCTACTCACACCAAGCAAAAAGTGATTAAATCAAAACTGCATTGGCCACTAGGGGGCGGCAGAAACGAGTTGTGAGCAAATCATGACCCTTTTAAGTTAATATGGTGAATTTGTTAACGGGCGGTTGCTTCTTTATGCGTCCAGCAGTTCTGGAACATCATTAACATTCATTTGGAATCTTTTTTTCTGTCCATCTGGTGAATGCCAAATATTCACTCTCCTTTAGCTCAGATGCTGGTCTTCATTAACTCCTGAGGGAAATGGCCCTTTAGCTGCCAAACTCTCCAAGCTGTTCAGCGGCGAGTCGCTAGCTGTGTCTGTTTGCGGTTTGGTTGTGAGCAGGTCAAAGAACGACTCCGAGCACAGTCGGAGTGAAGGAAAGTTGCAGCCGAACAGCAAAACAATGAGCTGAAGCTGAGCGGAGCTGCAGACTCGCTGCTATTTCTCGGCTCATCGCTACGAGCGACACCTCTGACATTCCACACTGTCATTTGATATATTGCTAAAATAAAAACTATCTATTACAGACACTTTAAGAATTAATATATATCCATATTATATTGCATCTAAGATTTTCTGTATCCTTTGAGTGAAATGGAAAACCTATTGTTTTATAATTCATTCATTAAATGGCCTTTAAAATATATGACACAGACATTATAGTTACTTTAGGTGCTCAGACTTTCCAAGAGAAGTCATATATAACCTTATATCATCAAAGTCTTTAGTCAGTGTTACCTCCAGTCTCTTCTGGCAGTTGCTTTATGTCATTGTTTAGGAGCTGTAGTTCACATCTCCTCTGAATCATCATTTCCATCTTCTGCCCCTCGTTTCTCTTTTCACTGGCTGTCATTCTCACGTCCGCAGCGTCCAATTTTGGTTTCTTGCTCTGTGCGTCTAGAAAGAAAGTCCAGACAAAAACAGATTGACAGCTAATTAGTTTGATTATTATAATTAACTTTTTTCTGTAACCAGTATTCAATATTTTCAAATGTAAGTAATGAGTCTAATTAGTGCAGCTGGAGGATTAAAAGAATAGTTTTCGTGAGAGAAGGAAACATTACAGTGTTTCACATCCATGCAGAGGATGAGGTGACCGGGCTCTGATAACTGCGGCACCACTTTCTCTTTGTATGACATTGTTTTGTAAAGGTTATGTTCAAATAAGCTTTGGTTTGATGACAAATTGGGTTTTAGTATTAGTACATTTACACTATGTTCCAAATTATGATGCAAATGATATTTTTATCAGATTTTCCGAAATTGTCAATGCAATAACAGCCTGTGTAATTTTCATCAATTCAATCATAACAGTATTTTTCAAAAATAAAAAACTTAAAATGCACTGTTCCAAATTATTACGCACGACAGAGTTTTATAGCATTTTATAGGTTGTTGTGAACTGAAAATGCTCATCTTTTGAATTTGCTGCATTAGTAGGTCATATTTACTGAAATCAAAAGCCATTTCAATCAAAAACATCTTAACAGGTCAAGTTACATTTTAACATAAGACCCCGTATTTTATATCAGCTTCACTATACCTGCATCCATTGACCTTGTGGGTTTTTGGAGAGTTTCTGCTTGAATTTATTTGCAGGATGTCAGAATAGCCTCCCGGAGCTGCTGTTTGAATGTGAACTGCCTGCCACCCTCATAGATCTTTTGCTGGAGGATGCTCAAAATATTGTCAATAGGGTTGAGGTCAGGGGAGGATGGGGGCCGCACCATGAGTTTCTCTCCTTTTATGCCCATAGCAACCAATGATGCAGAGGTATTCCTTGCAGCATGAGATGGTGCATTGTCATGCATGAAGATGATTTTGGTACGCAGAGCATGGATCTTCTTTTTGTACCATGGAAGGAAGTGGTTAGTTAGAAACTCCACATACTTTACAGAGGTCATTTTCACACCTTCAGGGACCCCGAAAGGGGCTGACCAGCTCTCTCCCCATGATTCCAGCCTTGTTGGGACATGGTGGCCGTCCACCAACCATCCTCTACTCCATCCGTCTGGACCACGGCACTCAGCAGTGAACTAGACTGTTTGATAATTAGTCTTCATATATTTCTGGGCCCACTGCAGCCATTTGTGCTTGTGAGCATTGTTTAGGGGTGGCCGAATAGAAGTTTGAGGAGGATCCTACACCTTGATGTTTGTGGGACTCCAGAGGCACCAGCAGCTTCAAATATCTGTTTGCTACTTTGTGATGGCGTTTTAGCACCTGATGTTTTATTCTGGCAGAAACCTTCCTCATTGTGCCTTTATCTACACAAACCTGTGTGTGCTCTGAATCACTCACAAACTCTTATCAGTACGATGATCACACTTTTCGTGAAATATCTAAGGTTTTCATATGTTGTCCAAGGCATTGAACTACTTGATGCTTTTCGGCAGCATACACATCCCTTTTCTTTCCCATATTGCTTGGATATGGTAGTAGTTTTACCTTAATTGGGCTCACCTCACAAACTTATTATCGGAGGTGTCTGAGATTGATTTCAATGATCCAAGGAGCCCTGATACACAACACCATCCGTGAGTTTAATTGAAAAACAAAAAATGTAATCTTTATGACACTTAAATACAAATTGCATAATATTTTGGAACGCAGTGTACTGTATTATAATTTAGAACTCCCATATGTGTGATTACATTTTCAGATGCCCTTTGTAGATAAATTACCCTGAAGCTTAAAGCCTCAGACACAACCTCGCTGGAATAAAGTTTTGGGTTCAGTAACTGCATAGATGTGCACAGGTGATGGAGGCAAAGGGCCTTGCCTTCCTTTGCAACCTAATTGTTAAAAAAACACACCCTAAAGTGACTTTTTAAATGTCAAACAAGCACCAAAGTGCCCTTTTGAATATCTGCATGTGCACCAAAGTGTACTCTTGGGTGGCGAAAACACAGATACTTCGGATTCCACCATTGCTGCTATTAATTTTATGTTAGACCGTTTTTATGCTGCATTTTTTTTTGTCATAAATAGCATCTCACAGAACCAGTTTGGATTATCTGGTGCTGACATGGTGTTAAAATGCATCAGAACACAGGAAATTCCTCCCCAGGGAATTATTTCCTTCTTGCATCCATGTCTCTGTGTGTTCTTCAACATTCGCAAGTTAAATCTTCACAATTCTGATCACTGATCCTCACTACAAACTACCTTGAGTAGTTAGGGTTATATATAATATACATAAAATTCACTCTAGGTGCCCTTTTTTCTTTTTCCCCCTCCCTTTAAAAAATCTGTGCACGCCACTGCCTACCTGTTTTCACTTTCTCCAGGCCCTGCGCTATTATCTTCTGGAGTTCTTCATTCTCAGTGGTTTTCATTGTTCCTCTCAGAGCAGCTACCTCTGCTCTGATTGTCCAGGTCTCTCTCTGTAGCTGCCGATCTACATCCAATACCTGACAGTTGTGCCGATAGCACTGGAGCAACAAGAAAAAAGCACAAAACGCTTAAATGCATTCAACATATTCCAAACCTATCGTGAATATAAAATGGAAATAGACAAAGCATAGCCTTGAGCCGA
This sequence comes from Lepturacanthus savala, assembly GCA_030544235.1. NCBI lineage: Eukaryota > Metazoa > Chordata > Actinopteri > Scombriformes > Trichiuridae > Lepturacanthus > Lepturacanthus savala. Next base: position 6,356,708 of record CM060476.1, on the reverse strand, counting down.
TAAAATAGTGAATCAATAATTCAAAAGAAAAGGAAATACAGTGCTGGAAGTCATGAAAAAACATTTTAAACAAACCAACCAGAAGATTTGACTTTGTGGAAACTGCTTGTTTGAGCTTTTACATGCAAACAACTTGTATTTCACTGCAGGACTAACAGTCATGAAGCGGGGAAATGTGCCTGTGAGTCACTATCATTTCTGCATCCATAAAGTCTGGATCCCATTTATTGTCATCCTCAAGAGAAACATCCCATCCTCTGGTGCTATTATAAATCATTTTTTGTAGAATATTTCGTGATTTTTTTGAGTTCCTTTTTCCTAAATCTTCCACATGTACTTTTTACTGATGAATGAACACAGTATCTCATGTATCATGAGGTTGTGCTGCTGCAAGTTTCACCTGCTGTAATAATTCTTCCTTTTCTACTGGTCATTAAAAGATTCCTTCCTTTCATCAATGTGCAAAATGGTAGGGGAACGAAGTCCACAGTCTTTGTTTTGTGAAAAAAAATATGAGGCTTCAGTTAGTTAGAGTTAATCAAATCAGGCCCTTTCAGTATACAATTCCCTCTGTGTGTTTGCCTTGACATTGTTTTGTTAAGCTGCAGTGGAGGGACAGTAACAAAAAGAGGTTCTATTATCTACTTTGAATAATTTGTACAGCTGAAGGATCATTCAGGTGCATATTGAATTATTTGGGCTGCGGATTGTTTTTCCCCATCACTTAAATTGGCTGGTGCTAAACAACTGCTGGATATAGTCCAAGCTAATGAATTTCTCAACACATTTCAATTTAGCTGCACAGTACTGAAAGTGCTCTGCTGAAAGTCACTAATGATATGCCTGTGAATGCATAATTCTGATTACCACAAAGTCCTCTTTTTTTTGTTGGTAATATTGTCTTTATTGGAAAGTGAAGAGACCTGAAACATGAAACAAAGTGAGCGAGAGATTGGGAATGAAATGCAACCAGGCAAAATCAAACTGTGGCATTCCTTTCTGCTACCTTTCTAGACTAAAACACTGGGTTAGCATAGATAAAGCTGCCTTCAAATGTTTTTTTCTCATCTCTTATAAGAGGTCTTTCAGTGTGACTATTGATTACTCATCATCAGCTCATATATTGCCTGGTATCCCACAAGGTTCGATGCTTGGCCCTATTTTTTTTCAGCTTGTATATGTTTCTCTTTGGTCATGTTCCTCCAGAGCCTGACGTGTCCCTCATTGTGATCTCCAGGTTTCTAATCTCTACCCTCTGCTCCACCACCACAGTCCCCAGGCTGTGCACCACGTCTTTCACGATTTTTATCTCATACAAGATGTCTGCAATGCTCGGATCGGGCATCTGAGCCATCCCTGATGACAGGAAGAATAGCAGCAATGTAACAGCCTGTGATTCCCTCATTATGAAAGAACACAACTTCACGTTTGAGAAATGATTAAATGTTGCCTGAGCAGTTCAGGCAGCTAGTTTTCTATGCACTCAGTAGGACTGGAATGTAACAGCTGTCAACAGATTGCTGATAAAACAACAACAACATCTGTTGATCTAATTCTCGAACTTCTTTTACATGGCAGAGTTTCAATGTCAAACTTGTCACTTTTAATCCAAATGCAGTCTGTATATAAAAGTGTAGTAAAAATAGTAGAAGTACAAATTGTAAAACTGTTCAAACACATTGCGACAAAGTAGTATTATGTACAAATATGCAAACATCTGTTTAAGTCACAAAAGTATCATTGGTGACATTTTCTTTTCCTATTATCCCGGTAGGTGGTTGCAATTAACCTTCCATAAGTGTGTATAACTGAATACACACTGAAATTATATCCTAAAATGTGTAAAATTAAGCACAGTGAGTGCTATGAATAACAAACATTCCAGGTTGTTTCAGTTTTTCTCCTCCTGTGACCAGCAAAAAGCCAGAAGTCCTAGTGGACCATTAAAAAAAATGTATGAATGTGTCATTTTTACCTGAAATTGAAAAAAATAATGAATAGTACTACCGGTGACCGAATCACAATTAGTCATGCATTGTGCTTCTCCAGCTACAATATAGTAAAAATTCCCAGTTTTAGATTAAAGTGAGCTTTCAGTTGCACTCTGTCTGTATTAATTCTTACGTACGTAAGACTTTCATCTTTCCAAGGCTGTGGCCATCTGGATTCAACAATTTCAATACTTCAGCCTCAAAAACTGCATTCACAAGGTAACAGTACAGCCTGTACATTCAAGCCCTGTGTCAAGGTCTGCTAATATATACTGTGGCCCTGCCAGCTCTTGTCTAAACAAAGCTCGCTGTGTACTTTGCCACACCAGTCTGTAACTAAAGCCTGCTTATTGCTGGTGGTGAAAAATAGCTGATTACATACTTTATGCTCTTTGTGTGCTTGAGCCTGCTAATGTGATGTTATTTGATATTTCCAGGAGTCGTCTAACCTTAACCAACTCCCTCAATGTCACCATTTAAGCTTTGAATACAGTATGTTTTTATTCCCATAGAGCAGCAAAGATTTAAAAGTGTCTCCCATGGTAACAGGAATATGGGTTTTATCAGGTTTGAGGTCATATTTTCAAGTTAATTGCAAAGGCTCTGACTTCATAGAACTCTACAGTAGGCTATTATCTTTTATTCAGTGTTATGATGCATCCATATATGGTTCATGTAGCTAATGAGCTAATGTTACCATGCCAACGGGAACCTGGTAATAATAAGTACTAAACATTGGTTTCTTAGCACGGTCATTGAAAGGGTGTTTTTTGTGTTTTTATGTTTAAGGCCCACCCTCCCTTTAACCCCACAGAGCCATTAGCAAGGCTGTAGATTCATCTTGTTAATAACTAGGAGATAATTAGAGGTGTATGCAGTGGTGAAAGAAGTATTCACTGAAATAAAACTAGTAATATTAGACTATATAAATATTCGACAAGTAAAAGTCCTGCACCTACTGCATGGTTAATACACATTCATTTGGCTGCAATTTGCTACATCGCCTCTAGATAGCGCAAGAAACTACACACTGTACCTTTAAGTGCATTAATTAAGTAAATATATTTACCATGAATTCTGTAATATTCCATTAGCAGCTCTAACATTGGCCAGTCTAGCTGCTGGTGGGGGTAATAAAGGTCTCTAATACAGTGTTGTTTCTTGATGTGCTGTTGAAAGAAGTCACCACCCGACATGTCTTCTCTTGGGGAAATAGAATTTTATTCGAAAAAGACAGTGTCAAATAACATGTGGAATCTGAGAGCATCTCTGAGGGCCAAATTGCAGATCTGTCTTCATATTGCTAAATCTCAGAGAGCCTCTGTGCCAAAATGAAGTCTCTCTCTATTCATCCCAAAAGGTCTTCCATATGTACTGTTCTTAAATCCACTTCTCCAAACATTCCAGAGTGTCTAAACCTGATCAAACCTCTCTTTATTTGGTCAAGTAAGTTGCTTTTTGTTAATGTGGTTAATTTCCTTAATGCATATCGTAATGTAACTACTTTTTTCAATAAATAAACCTCATATTTTATAGATTCAAATAGACACAAAATCTAGTTTTTGTTCATTCAACTTGTCGTCCATTTCTCTCAAATAGAAATAGAGGCCTGTCTCTAATAATAAAGGCCTGGGCCTCAATGCGCTTGAGTAAATAAAGGCCCAGGCCTATATTAGAGAATTTACGGTAGTTACTTTCCACTGCTGCAGACATGTGGTATATGCTTTAATTACATGTTTCATTACATGTCTTGTACCTACACATCTATCCTGTTTCAGGGAAGACCTGATTCCAGACCAGCAGGTAAATGATTACATTCACCCACATGTAACTTCTCTTTAGTCCTATTTGCAGTTTGGATTCCATTTTCCAAGAGTTCCCTATAACACATTGTTATTTCAGATAAGCCTTTGACTTTTAATTAAGTCTGAAGTCAGGTTAACAATGGCTTTTCACCCATCTTATAAAAAGACACTGAAAGCAATGTTGGAAGGTTGCAAATATGTCTTCATTATAAGTAAGTCTTTGGATGTAAGAAAGTTCAAGTTCAACTTCTACCAACATCTAATGTCTTAACATTTATTAAAAGACACTCTTTAATTTCCCCAGGGCACTCTTATTCCTTTTTCATTCCATTACAGCATCTGCTATCATGCTGGTTTGCTTTATGCTGTGACTGGTCAAGCATAGATAGAATGACTAAAACCGGGAAAACTGATGCTGACAGGTTAGCTAATAATTTGAACAAAAGACGTGACGTACATCATGATGTTAGACAAAGCTCTGTAAAAGGCTCTTGGGGTGGGATATAAAAGGTTTTTTATACTCAACAGACACACATTTCTAGACACTGATGGCAGTGGACAGGAGAGGTAATATGTGTAAAGTGTAGGTGGTGGATTGATGATGCGAGTTCGAGGATTGATGGAGCTTTTATTTCATAAATCTCCAACTCCTATGCATATATAATGCTGTTGCTGTGCTTGTACACACTGAGCCTAGCAGCATTTGCATAATTAGCTCAAAGTGTCATTCTTGGCGTTTGCTTTTATTTATTTGGCTCGCCAGATGGCTGGAGTTTACTGCATTAAGATCATTCATATAGTGTCAGGTAAGGTGTCTATCATAGATACGCAAACATATTTTCTTTCATATCGTGACAGCCTAAAATGTTTGGCTTTCATTATCGTCTCCAAATAAAATCCATCACATTTTGCACCTAGACGGACTTAAACACGTCGTATTTTAAAATATTATTTGACCAAGGTCTCGGTCTTGGTTGTGGGAGCATGAAGCTGCATAGCGGATATCTCATTAGTGATGGAGTAGAGGTCAGGGTGAAAAACATTGCACTCATCACCTGCTGGATGACAAATGAAGCCTTTCATGAGTTACAGGAAGGTAAGAGATGAGAGAGAGGGGAAAAAAAAAAAGTTGGGGAAAGATAGAAGTCGACAGAATGAAGAGAGGTGGTGGCGGAGATGGAAGAGAGAAAGCAAGACAGAGGGAGTAACTATTATTACCTCTTCTGCTGCTGTAACAGCTTTCATATTTTACTGTATTTTTTTCCCTGTTTTACAGGGGTTTTTTTTCAGAATTTACAACAAAGGCTCCAACATCTCTCCAAGGTATGGTTTGTCTGTTTGATTAATGAATGCGCTCGACACAGGCAGTGAAATGCTTATGCTCATGAGAAAATTGATTATCTTTAACTAGAAAACAATGGAGAATGAGGAAGTGTAATGACCAGGCACCTGGTTTAACTTCATGATCATTATAGGATCCAGGAAGCGTGTATTGTAAGGACAAAATTCTGGTATTAATGATAAGTGAGAATAAAACATCACTAGAAACCAGAGACTGATTATTAGCATCATACAACAGAATAAAACATTAATATCACACTGATAGGAGTCTCGTTCAGTTTGAAGTTTTACTTTTATGTAAAATAATAATCTGGATGTCAAGAACATTGTTGAATCTGAAGTTACGTCAGTCATGCTGTTGATAATTAGTGTTAATTTGTACCCTATTTAAAAATAAACAGTAAACTCATCTCATCTTTACAGCTAATAATAAAAAATCCGGTGTTACAGCTCCAGAATTAATGTAACTTTTCATTTCACTACCCCATTTAGATTCATCCGCCCTGCTAATGGTCCTTGTGATGAGCTATTGATCTACAGCAAGGTGTCTTAGGGAAAAAAAATACAAAATAAAGAAAAATTATCTGCAAAGTAACATAGGTCCTTTCTAAGTTTTGATATTCATTATAAGTTTTTAGTTTCCCATACTTATATTCAAGTGGTTGGCAACCTTTCAAATATGCGGTCTCAGGGCGGCTCCACTGTCAGGTCAGGATAGGAAATTACATGTAGTCAGGTCCTCATTAAACACCATAGAAGAAGACGTGACATATGACCAGACCCACAAATAGTGACACAGACAATAAACTGACTGATTTAATGGTCATTTTTATTAGACGTAATGTAATGTTTTGGCATGAGTTGCACTCTGTGACACATGGAGGTTTCCATAGTTTGCCTCCAGTGTTACTGCAACCCCATTATTACACCTTTTTAGAATGTTTTGGGGCCAAATCCAAAGGAGAAGAGATGAGATATGATCATGAGGATTTATAGTTCAATTAAAGATACACGGGATAACTCAGACAATGCGACAACCATTCCATTATATGGTCAACTACTTATTTTTTTGCTAGTAAATGGGATATGAAGCCTGTTCCCCAGGGTCCAGTTTAACAGGTTTTAAGAAATACTCCATAGGCAAGTAGGTTCATTTGGCATGGGCACAGTTTCCCTGAATGACAAGTCCCCACTTTAACTCATGGATGGGAAAAATTAACTATAGCTCTGTCACATCATAAAATATTATTACAGTAATTTTTAACAGTAAATATTAGTGTCTGTTTTGGAAAGCATGGACAAAAGATGATATATATATATATTACAAAAATATGTTAAACCATCCCCCGTAATTCGCAGCAAAATGTTGTGTATAAGATAATGAGTATAAAACTATGTTAAGTAAAGGTCACGGTGTGAACAGCTCATCTTTTCTAAACGCATGTTAATGAGTCATTAACCCATCGAAAACAAATGCTAGTTTTTCCAACATGCCCTTTCTTTTGAGCAAACAAATGGTGATTACTTTCACCTCTGAACACCTTGAAATGGGAAATAACATGGTCAGACATCAGCAAGAATTTCCCCCGCACGGTAAAGCTCCTCCTCAGCAATGCGACACCTGTTATTAGGGACGAGGTTCTTCATTTTCACACGAGGATCAGATACATTAGAGGTAAAGCGTGAGTGATGAAGGTAATTAGGAGAGAGGTTGTCCTATCTCGACCTCTGCTCTTCAACCTTCCTCAGACCTTTGCAGGGTTTTTTCTTTCTCTCAGAGGCCATTTCTGAATGAAAGATTAATAACATCAATCAGGAAGCTCTGATATTACTAACCAGGCTGCAGACTTGCATGAGCTGTCAACTTACAGGACAAGACAGTGATGTTTTTTTTCTCCCGTTATTCATCTAATATTTACAGTGAAAATGCTTTTTATCCAGACGGGGAAATATGATTAGCACTTTTGCGTGTCATGCAGTCTGTAATCATCCTGAATCCCATTGATTTACTTCACATCCAGACTCCCCACCAGTAGCTTATATATATATGCCGAAGCTTCTAGTGGTTCAAACACAGCTCTCTTATATTTCCAACAGTTCTCCATTTATTCATTGTGTGCTTCGCCTGCTGCTTGGTAGATTCGCAACGCAGGAGAATATGATACCTCCCAGAACAAATTGAGATGTACTGTACTTGCAGCACTCAGCAGCAACAATAACAGCAGCAGCAGCAGCAGCAGCAGCAGCAGCAGCAGCAGCAGGGCTATCCAGCAGCTCAGAGTAGTGCTGACTAGACTTCAGCGCTCAACTCAACCCACACACACACATATATCTGCAACCTTACACAATGGACCTTTATTCACACGTGCTGCAAAGAAAAATATTTCTCCGAGAGTGTTTTAATGCGTGTGCTTTTAAGTTTAAAAGGAACATAAAATATTACAGGATGTGTAGGTTTGTGCGAGTTCACCTATATACCCTATGTAAATATAGGGCTGCAGTGCTAAAGGAGGAGAGAGGTTTAGGAGTGGGATGAGAGAAAGCCGGTGCCATCATGCCGAGTTTTTTTTTTTTTTTTTTCTCAGGGAGTGAGAGCAGCAGACGGGATGATTCTGGGTTTTAGACATATAAACACCTCTGAGAGCCAGTCAGGGGGCCTCTGAGTTCACAGGATTGATGTTCCACAGCATCTCCCACTCACTCGCTCTCACACAGACACACACACATGCACAGAGAGCTCTTTTTCTCAGCGCCTCCATCTCTCTCTCTCTCTCCCCTGCCTCCCCGCTCACCTTTTCTCATGATTAGATCGACTCGGCTTTGTTTTGGGCCCGGCGGCTCCGGTGCTGGAGCACCACTATGACGGGGAATTGCCTTTAACCGAGATGAGGTTTGTTTCAGTTCTGCTGTCGGCTCCGTTTTTTTGAGCCACGGAGGTATTCAGCTCGCGTTACAGCGCCGCTGGCCCCTGGCCAGGCGAGGCAGATCACTTCTCTCGGGTTGTCTCTATTCGCCTTTATTTGTACTGCATACCTCTATTTAAATCGACTATGGAGACATCATTCACAGGCACGGAGCTTGCAGGAGCAGTCCCGCTCTTATTGTCCTCATTGGGAATTTATATAGATGGTGCATTCGAAATCAAGGCGCCACTGCATCTTGTGCTGCTGGCGTGACATTCAGGTGTCCTAGAAGTTCTTTCTGTGTGACCGTTGGAGGTATCATAATGAGAAATGGACGCCCCTAACAGAGTGAACGCCACACTGCAGTATATCAGTAGATTTATGCTTACAGTTGCCTTGCATGCCACCACTACCTTGGTGCGAAAGCTGAGATGCAGACGGAGGTAGAAGTGTGTGTGTGCGTGTGTGTGTGTTTGACAGGAGAACTGAATGAAAGAGAGAGAATTAAGGTGAGAAAGAGGGATCGTGGTGAGGGTGGCAGGTGGTGGGGGGTAATCTGAGGTTCTTTCCATGTCACAGGAAGAGCGTCTGGTCCATAACGAAATGCCAACCAAATGAGGACAGATCAGGGGCCCGAGTGTACGCCACCCTGAGCCCCCATTACCAAGTACAAGACGGATGGGACCACTCGTCCTGAGAGAGAAGAGAAACATTCGCAGGCATTATTAATACGCACCCTCACATTTACCCCTCAAGGACACAGTGATACAGGCAAAAACATACATATACTACATAAGTAATAGATGGCGGCAGGGAGATAAAGTACCTCAATCTACTCGCATCCAGAAAAATATATATATATATATATACACTCTGTTCATACACTGACAATCTGCGAAAAATAAAAGCCAAGACACTGAATCACTGACTAAGATACATGTAGTACATAACACGTGTCTCACTCCTAATAGAAACTGTCTATGCTCATCTGCAGATGGCAAATCACCGACCATAGAGCCAGCCACCAGTGCTGTACCCAATCACGGTGAGTGATGGAAGATGTCATATTTGTATCTCAAAACCAAATTTAAAACATTCATTTGGCATCTCAGAAATCTTAAAGCAACCAATTTGGCTTTGGGTCGATACCGTGTTGTCTTTTGAAACAATCCAGATCAGAAAAACACAGCCAATGATTTGTTCCCAGTGTTCTTTAACAACTGCAAAGTGTAACTTTATGGGGCGTGACTAAAGCACTTCTTCTTATTAATGGTTCTGGTCAATGGCTTCCATCAAAGGTAGAACAGGAGATCAGAGGAACATAAGCGCCTGAATGGGGGAAATTTATGGAGTAGCCCTGGCAGTACTAGACCCATATCAAACGGCACGACAGCAATCAAGTCTTTTACAATGGCTGAGCATCAGGCAGTTCTCACAGTGTAATACAATACGAATATCACCCGGCCGATGGGAGAGGTTTTCAGACTGGTTTCAATTTTCACACAAAGCCTTTTATCAAGTTGGCAAGGTGCTATTCATTACAAATGATTATGTACTGCACATATTACATGCAAATGTTTCAATGCTGTATATCAGGATTCTGAATATTTACTGTGATGCAAATTAGCAGAAGTATTAAAAAAAAAGTAGATTAATTAATAATTAACTTTTTATTGGAGTTAGCAACAGAGAAAACCTCATTCCTCATTCATTAAAGATCCTCTCCAAACATTTTACCACATCTATCTCACAGTCCCCTGCTTGGAATAATAATATGTGTTATTAAAATCACTAAAATGACTTCTAGTCCTTCTTCCTCATTGAAAATATAAAATATATGTGCGAGTAGTGTTTGTTTCAAACTTTTATCTGACACCTACTTTGCTGAAAAGTCCAGTCTCAGTGCCTCAGTGCACTGAAAGCTTAAAGTTATTTGTGAAAGTTGCATGCCGGACCTTGATTGGCTCCAAACGAGTTACATCAAAATCATGCTGGAAGGTATCGTACATGCCTTTTAACTCTTAGTAATGTGAAGACAGAGGAACTTTCCACAGTACAAGGTGTGTACAGTGCCTTCCAGTTACAAACTCTGCACGTATCACTGCACACATCACAGTTCAAACATCCACCTGAAGGAATAAGATAAATATATTTTTGAGCAGAGTGTGAATTTTGGAGTGAGCTGTTACACAGAAAGGAGATAGGACAGGATCCCCTGGACTCTACACACTCGTGCTGGTGAAGTAGAGCCAGCAGGTGGTTGATGGAAACTCTCACTTGAATCTCCTTGGGGGTCAAGGTGGTGATGGGAAGATGGCGAGCAGTAAAGTCTGAGAGATAGAGTGATAGAAATGCTTTCATGGAGAAACTTAACTTTGGGCACAAAGCTTCAAGAATCACCGGTTGCACATGGTGACATCTGAATTTTGGGGCTTTGACAGCTTGGGAAAGAGGAAGTGATGGAGGAAATTAGAAGCAGAGGATTTATCAGACATTCATATAAGAGGAATAAAGGCAAAATGTGAAGGGTTGTTGTAATTACTTTGCCGGAGTTTCATAAAATAACCTGATCACTGAAGTGTTGCATATTATGATTTCTCTAACCCATCACCATGACGATTAAGGCTGCTTTGATTCAGTGTTTTTCAATCCCAGTCCTAGAGCACCCTGCTCGACGTGTTTTTAAATCTCTCTCCTCCAACGCGTTTGATTCAAATGATCATCAAGCTCTGCAGGAGCCTGATAAAGACCCCTTCATTTGAATCAGATGTGTTGGAGCTGTGAACCATCGAAAACATTTTGGGCAGGACTAAAAAAACTTTCCAATCATATTTCAGCAACTGTGACAAAATACAATACTGTTCAAAAGTTTGGGGTCACCTAGAAATGTCATTATTTTTGAAAGAAGAGTACTTTATTTTCAATGAAGATAACTTCATAAATATCATCATAAATATACTCTATATTTTTGCAAATGTGGTAAATGACTATTCTGGCTGCAATGCCCATTTCCAGCAACTATCACTCCAGTTAATGTTACAATGTGTTTGCTCATTGCATCAGAAGGCTAAGGCAATAAAATGTTCCATTCATTTTGCAACTCAAGGTGGTAAATAAAAGTGTGACTTTTCATGGAAAACACTAAATTGTCTGGGTGACCCCAAACATCGCACATGTTGAAACCAAAAACAACAGGAGCAAAATTCCCCGGTGGGGGGGGGGGGGGGGGGGGGGGGGTGTTGGCAAAATGTCAATCAAATCAATTAAGTCTGAAATCATATTATTGCCGCAACCGTAAACCTGCCTATTCATGATGAGATTATAGCCTGTAATGAAATTTCAAGATCACCTCCAACCCCATTATTCCTGTTAAGGTCAGGTACGGCGGAACAAAGAGACGCATCAACATAACGGCATTGGAGCCAGAGCACCCATTGTTTTAATTGAGCTGCATCAGACGAGAAATTAGTATGGACGATAATGCATGTGTGTTTGTTTTGCCCCCCCACACACACACCTTTGATGAGAGTGTATTAGGATGGAATTGCCAAACCAAAGATAGCTGGGAAGCGAGACAGAAGGGGGGGTTGGGGGGGGGGTGAAGCGCGTGTGTGAAGCTATGTAACCCCATATTATTTCCACTCTACTCCCAAGCGGCTTGGTTCCCATTTCATTAATCCCTAATCAAACTGGGAGCAGCAAACATGATCTGATTTGGCCTCTTCACATAACGACGCTCTAATCAGCTTCCCATCCAAATAGGATTTGGAGGGAGGCCAGAGGACACAAGCTTCCTCTGCTGTTGAAGATCGTCCTTTGAGATACGATCACACTCCCTGACATGTCCTACCTGCCGACTCCCGGGGTGCCTCGCAGAGGGCGGTGTCACCGCGCCGTAGTCGGGCAACTGCAAAACTTCAATGCAAGGTGATAGAAAACACTGGAAGTATTCTGTTCTGCCAGGGTTATCTGTCCTCAAGTGAGTTGGCGATTCTTGAGTTTGTACAGCGCCAGATAGCAGAGGAGTGGTACTGACTGTATAATGTCTGGAGGAGAGGACCTGTAAATAAAATCTGATGTATTATTCACACCTTGGCAAAAGGGTCCCGACTGGTACCTAATGCTGTGATATATGGCGACACCTGACATCTGCTGGCTAATGAGACTGCAACAGGGCCATCTCATCAAGGGCATCACACGTAGTCCCTACTGGACAAGAGCAGAAACTACATCGCCATAAGGCCAAGATCATGCTGCAATAAAGAACAACGAGCAGCTGCAAAGCACCGGGAGAGCACTTACATCACCCATTAAGCGGCTGAGACGCAGCACGGGTGAGGAAACAAACAGTGTACGGAGAAAAGTGGGGTACAAGAAGGAATTAAAAGTAAACTGATAGAGGAAAGGAGGAGGAGGGTAAGTAATGAAGATTACAAGCCAATGAGGCAAAAAAGAAAGAAAAGAAACAGAAGATAGTTGCAAAAGACAAACATGAATCATGTTAAGTAACCTCCTTCTCGTATTTTCCAGACAGTCATTTTTACTGTAGCAGGACCAGGAAATAAGAAATAATGCAACCTTGAGTGAGATGTGTAATAAATGACAAGAACAGTCCTGCTCTGCTCCCTGGCTCACAAATTATGTTGACCCCGGGTTAATTTGGTAGTTCAGTGACGCCTAGAGGTTACTACCTTATTACAGCTGTTTAATAACTGGCTTTACGTGTACACCTCGAGCCATTATGTTATGGGAAGATACATTTTGACCCACAACCGTCCGAGCAGCGTCGGTTTTAGTCCCTCAACCTGCCACGTCAACTGTACAACTTTAAAGTTGCTGAAACATGGTCTGAAATACCGAACGTTCCTCTATAAAACTGAATAGTAATTGCCAGTGGCATGCACAGACGTTTTGAAGGGCATGGGGTGAAAAGGAGAATAAAAAGGGCACATATGGCACGTCTTTGCATTGAAGAGGGCATTTTACACACTTTTTAGTTCCCTTAACACACGTTTTGGTGACCGCCCAACAGGCCCCCCCCCCCCAGCCCCCCTGCTTGCCGCTATTAATTACTTAATACACACCAGTAAAAGTGCAGAACTTTGAGAGTCGAAAAAAGCACTTTAGTCATTTACAAATGATGGTTTAAATAACAGGAAATATTCTGCTGATGATAGCACACTCTACATTTGACCAGTTAGCAATTAACAATGATTAACCACCCAACAACTACTATAAAGTGCCATCAAATGGTAAGTTAATTGCAAGTAGCCTTAAGTGTTACACCATGTTATGCTTGGTTTTTCCTTTAGGTACAGAGAGCACCCCCCCCCCCCCCCCCCCCCCCCACACACACACACACACACACACACAGGCATTGTTCATCCTGCGGTTCTTAAGAGTGGTCATGTGCATCAAAGCGTACTTCACCTTTCATAAAGTGCTATGGAAAACAAACACCCACTTCACTCAGCTCTCAAAACACGAGGCATGGAGGGAGTACAAGAGAAGCGAGCACCTCATTTATCAAACCCCAGTTGGCTACTGGTGGGTGGGCATCACTGTCGAAAGGCCAATTAACAAGAAGCCCATTGTGAGCAACACAGAGCAGCAAAGGAGGGACTTACCATTAGCAGGAAATTCATCATTAGGAAATAATGGCACCAGAACAGGAAACAAGTCCTCGGCTTCAAATACTGTCACACATGAAAGTTATTTCAAGCTGCGGGATAGGTGTGAGGATGCCGTGTATGTCTACTGATCCACTAATAACATCCTTAATCCGTGTGCTGATGATTCTTTGCATACTCGATTTTTTTTTTTAGCCTTATAAATGAAAGTAAGGCAAATCAGCCAGATGGGCTCTGGTGTTCAGATTTGAGTGATATTGTTTCATTTCTTAAAATTATTTTTTTTTGTTTTTGTTTGTTAATTGAGAGTTTTTTTTATAGACAATGGCTCCTTGAGCCTATAGGCATCAGTCTGGGTGATGTTATGTACAAATTCAGTACATTACTTATATATTGGATTTATGTTCTTATAAAAAGTGTCACACTTTCAAATTATTTTTTTTGTGAATTTTAGATTGTTAGATTGATGGAGGGAAAATGAGGCTATACACATATTTTTCTTAAAAATGTTTATTTTTTAGCCATATCTTTATTCTCAGGAACTATACAGATTCCAGTTCAAGAGGGCAACCACTGGGAAGTCAGAGAGGGTTCACTTCTTGTTACAGCACTATAGGGACTCCATTTGTTGGTCAGGATGGGATCAGGGCTTAAAACCCGAGTCAGCAGCACTTGGGAAATTGCCAATTCCGTTTGTAAAGAACAAGAGGGCATAAATCATCTTACAATTCCCTAGGAATCTGTGTGTAAACTTGATGATGGGGTTCCAATCCAGGTTTTACTGTTCACCATATGTATTCTAAAACTCAATAATTCATTCAAGTCAAATCTTAAAGTAAATGTCAACCACTTGGCCACAGAGCCTTCAACACAAGGATGAAAAAGAACCATCATTTCTGAACTTTCTGCTCTCTTGTGGCTCACCTTGATTCGACTGACAGATTTTCTCTTCAGGTCCGCTTTGAAAATATCCACTCAGTTGGCGCGTGGGTGCATGCGTGTGTGTGTGCGTGTGTATGTGACTGGGCTCTCATGGCGCTCGAGGTCGAGGTTGCATGTTTTGTCCTGTGGAGACACAGGCTGATTAAGAGGTTTTGTAGTGTTTTAATGGCTCCGTGGGTTCCACAGCAGGTTTTCAGCCAGGAAGCGAACATGCAGCCCGTTCTCCTCTGAGACGACCCACTCCTGGACCAACACCGTTACCTCCGCGACACCAGCCAACGCACCAGCTTGAAATTCACCGCGCACACACGCCAGCCGATGCAGTCTTTACAGTCCACATTCAATTCCCCCTGTCTCACTTTTTCATCTCTGCCTTCTTTACCTTTGCTGCCTCTGTCTTGCTGTGCTTGTCTTTGCGTCTCACAGAATCCGTTTTATGTGCTCGGGTTCTGTCTTACTGCTTTTCTTTGCTTTCGATTTCTCTGTGTCTGTCAGGAACACAACCTCGCAAGGTCAGTCACAGTGATCAGCTGCTGTCAGTCAACTTGGCATCGACAGGGTGGATGAATTGAGTGGATGATGATGATGTGTGCACATAATAGCGGTCCAGGAGTGTGTGTGCCTCTGTGTGTGTGCGTGCATGCTCTAAAAATATAAATAAATAACTAAATAAAGTGTGCCAGTAAGGGTGACCTTGCTACACAGCAGCAGCAGCAGCATCTGGGCAGCTCTGAAGTTGGGAAAAAAAAAAATAAAAAGCAACATGACACAAAGTGAGCACAGAATTCTGGGACAAGTGTAATAAAAAAACATTCAAATGTGTTTGTGGAAATTTTTGGAACAGTTTTATATAACCGGTAACTTTCCAGGCACCTCTTCGAAATGGAAAATGTAAAAAAAAAAAAAACTCCACAACCGCAAACAACTGAACATAGTCCCGTCTATCACTGTAGCTCCAAGTCTTTTGAAAAATGCTTCAACTCAATAATATAAATTATCATGGTCAGGCTATGCGGAAAAATGTCTCTTTTTGAAGATTGAAGGCCACCTGGTCCGTGCATAAGCTCACGTTTAGAATGAAAAAGGACCTCAGAGCCTCAATTACCTGCTGGTTTGCAGTTCTCTTCATTGTTTGCCCAGATACTCGCGCTTAATTGAAAGGAGGTTCATAGCTTTTTCTGATGCAATGGAGTTTAAAATGAAGTCATAGAGTGCTCAAGAGGTGTAAATTAGCCTCTCCTGCACGGAAACACACGCACATACAAACACACAAGTCCACAGTGTCATCTCATTACTGTTTGTTTGTATTTATTGCGTTGGAGCCTCTGTGGGATGCACACACGCTATGTTCGGCAAGAAGGGAAGAAATCTCCTCATTGCCTCGACTCTCGCGCACAAACACATGCAGACGCACACAAAGGAAATCAATCGTCAAGGGGTGTTACTGTGGATATCAGTGTTCACACAAGTAATTGCCTTCCTCTGCTTGGGAGCTTGTGAGTGTTAATCCAGCTTGACAAAGTTTGCTCT
This sequence comes from Lepturacanthus savala, assembly GCA_030544235.1. Lineage (NCBI taxonomy): Eukaryota > Metazoa > Chordata > Actinopteri > Scombriformes > Trichiuridae > Lepturacanthus > Lepturacanthus savala. Next base: position 6,340,566 of record CM060476.1, on the reverse strand, counting down.
TCAGCGCATGACTCAGAGCACGGTGTTTTATCTGCACCCGTGGTTCCTCCCGTGCCGGGGCCACATCACACATGCGCCCCGCATTCGTCTCGCTCACTCTAAAACAATGAAGTGAATTTATCATCTTTGGGGAAAGAGGAATAAGAAGTCACAAAACTGCTGATATTGAGACAAACCCTCTTAGTGTGTGAGATAAGGTGTGCAGCCGAACCTTGTAAAAACCCAAATCTCATCAAATAAATACAATATCGCATTCCCCTGCTGGAAGCAGACAACATGGGGATTACGAAGCCTGCAGCAGCTGCTTGGTTTCATATCTTTTCTTCTCATTTCTTTTGTTTTACATTTAAATGTATTCATTTGAACGGTGGTTTCTTCTCATTTCTTTTGTTTTACATTTAAATGTATTCATTTGAACGGTGGCAAAGTACAAAGGCTATTAACCTTATACAAGGAGAGGATGCAACACATTTTACTCTGTAGTGTGTATCATATTTCTAGACTCTAAATCTACAGAAAAAAGGCACAGTTTGTGATGAGAAACTGTGTCTTAAAATGAACCATCAGCACTTCTGTGAAATTATGACATCACAACCATACAGTGAGTTTTTAGTACTTAAAACCACAAATATATTGTTTAGGAAATTTAAACCCCAGGAAAGTATGACTTGAAGGAATTAGAAGCATCACGTTTCAGTTGAATTTTATTTATTTATTTTTATAAGTCCTTGGATTAAATTATTGGATTAGTTATTCTGCCTTTGGGATGGTGGGGAGTGTGTGTACGGCAGAAGAATGAGAATAAACCGAAAGTTGGGGATGGTGAGTATTTTTTAAATTAATTCCAGGACATAATTGAAAAAGAATTATTAAACTTTCTTGCAACAGCTAAGCCGTCATTTTGAGTGGTATAATTTATTTTTGAACTTTATGCTACCGTACTTGAGTTTTTCTCATAGTATTTTACAGTTCCCTTTTGCTTGTCTAATCATCTCAAAAAAGAAAATTGGTTCAGCTTTCTAAAGTTGTATCATGACTATTTCTCAAACCCTTATCGATTAATCCATCAGTATCCAGCCCTTATTTTAGGGACTCTTAGAGAGGCATTTCTTTTCTCATTAAATCCAAAGGTTACTATTAAACCAAGGAATACTCTGTTTCAATAGGCTTCTGGGCCACTATATTGGTATTTGAATAAAATATGTTTGAAACCTGGCATTAAATCTTCATATGCCTGTTTATGCAAGGTTTATCCGCAGCAGTATCATACCATTAAGTTGAGCACATTCACAAACTCAAGGTGATCTCTTCTGGTGGTGTGGGTATCAATGTTAAGCAAGCTTTTACTGACAGGAAATGTGTCATTCATTATGAAATATGCTTAATGAGATCATCCCCAATACCACCTTGTGATTTGAAATTAGACCATTCCAGCTGTGAAATTTTAATGACATTATTAAATATTTAAGCTATGAATAAAGACTGAGTTGACAAAGCAATTAGGTATTGACTGACCTTTTCGGTGTGTTTAGTATTCTGCGTCACTCACTCAAGATTCATCTTACAGCTGCGCTGAGTGGTAGGAGAGGAAGCAGTGGTAAAATTGCTACAGCTCTACTCCAATCAAACAGCGCCTGAGGAGTCTGGTGCACAATCTGAGTTTCCATGTATTAGCCGAAGCTTATGCAACATCATGGCACGGTGATATGAGATGAAACTATGCTACATATGAAAAGCAACGGAAGACCAATTGCCGCACTGCTGAAGTGGAAAGGACGGCACCAGGTAATTTAGATCACAAACACTTAACATAACTTTCTCTGTGTGTGGCGAGGCTGGAAGGAAAATACCAAGCTCATTATTTTACATGTTTTCATCATGCTTTCCTAAGACAATCGCTTTGTACTAAAAAAGTTGCAATGTTAGAGTGAAAATGATGATTAATTCCAAAATACTAGAATAAAAAGGCAATAAAAACATGTCATGTAACGGATTAATGCTACAAATTGAATGCAGTGTTCTTTAAAGTATAGCAGGAAGTATGCACAGTAAGCACTTCAGACTGGGATGTTCCATATCTTCTTAGGTTGCAGAATTATTTTCACATACAGCTTAAGACAAACAAACCTTGTGCCTGAAAAAAAAAAAACATACTCATGAGGGATGAGCATGGTGGAACCATGCTCATCCAACTATTGAAAGCCTTCTTAGCCGTTGACTGATAGGCTTGCAGACATAGGAAGCAATTAGACTGGCAGCTCTCCACATAGCAATTACAGTGAAGTCTCCTCTGCACTCTAGATAACGAGCTGAAAGGGAAAAGGAGAACATGGAGGAGCCGGAGCAATGTCTGAAGGTCTCTTCACCGACTTCTCCTGCACCCCAAGGTCTCATAAGGAGAGGCTCTCCACTGCAATATTTTACTCAAGCCCCAAGATGGGATCAGAGAGACAAGGGACCATCAACATAAAGGAGACACCAGTCAGGTCTGTGTAATTGCCAGAGTTCAAGCTGACACCAAGGTTGAATTTCCTCACACCGAGCGCTACCTCGCCAAGTGTGTGACATTCTGACACTTTGTATTTCTGCAGCAACGTCGACCATTGACCATGACCCACCAGCAGCATACAGGCCTGTGATAGCCTTCACATACTCAGCGGGCGAGGAAACTCACTCAGACTAACGGACAAAGTTCACTTCACAGAGGTGGAGAATAAAAAGAATCCTTGGTCCGTCCTAGACCTGAAACAGCTACATGCTCTTGTGTGCACCTCTGTCTAACAATACCACTTAGATGATGAACCAAGGCGGCGCAAAGGTCACTGAGCCTCTTTGCTCTCTTTATAGACAACAGCTTGGTTTGGGGATTCAGTCTCTGGTTTTAAAAGGCTCCCCAGGGAGCGCCTTGAGAACCACAAATAGTTCCCTCTGAGGGGTGAGCCGCATGTGTCACTGATCCCGTCCACCCGAACCCTGGCAGGATTCAGCAACGGATCTGGTCAGGCTTGAGGAAAATGTTTTGATTTTTCCTTTCTTCCCGTCCATTTTTATCCGAGCTACATGAAGGTCATTCACCTTCCTGGCAGTTGTGCCGGATTCTCTATGGAGGAGCTGGCCGTGCAAACACATTTGTTAATGAAACGCGGCCGCACTGCAATTACGGCACATGAATGACAGAGGTTTTCGGCGGTGAAAGCGAGCCTGCTTTCTGCTACCCTTTTACAGCCCAATTAGAGCGTGTCAGAAGGGGGCATTACATGATTGGCTCCTATGGAGATCTGTGACAGGATGTGGGGCACGCTGTGAACCTGAGGGATTAATTTGGGCAGGCCATGTATAAACTGTAAACTAGGCATTTCCTGCATTAGGGGGTGCTGTTCATAAAGGCAGGCAGTCATGTTAGGTTGGACTGTCTTTTAAACTCCCTGTAGGGCTGATATTAATGCATACCTGGTGAAATGACGTCGGTAAGCTTCTTTGACTCCCCCCCTCAAGCTCTATCACTGAAACACACACACACACACAGACACACACACACACACAAGCACGCCGCCATGCACATGCTATGGCATGTGAAAGCAGAGAGACCTGTGACACCAGTGGCTAATTAGGAACTACCTCATTAGTCGCTTAGTCTCCATTTCTGGCCCCAGCAATTATCCCTCTCAGGACCACACCAAGGTTGCGCCTCCCCATCTTCTTCATCTCTCTCACTCACACATACCCCCCCTCACGCTCTCATTTTATTTGAAAAGAGGAACGTGTGTCAGGGTTTAGATATTTTATCAGATTTTTCCCATTGATATAAAGAGTGTTGAGTTTCAAATGTTCTCTCATTTTATCAAGATGTGTTTAAGATGTATGCTGTTAGTAGTAACTAGTACTAGTAACTAAATTAGTAGCTAAATTATGTTTCTCATCAAACCAAATGCTTCCTACAAAACAGGGGAATTTTGACATATTTTGTGAGATTTATCATTAAATAATCAACCGTGCTGGCAGTCAATAACTGGTTAACACCACCCCTGAGGTTAAATCCTTTTATCTGTTCCATGCAATATAGTGTTAATACGTGTTACTAGAATGTGATGATACGTAGCAGCCAAAGCAGATAATTACAAATCTATTTAGTGTATTCCTCAGGGAATAGAAGCCTATTTTTGAAGGCTGCAACGGAATCTCTCCATCTCTGTTATGGCTGGTTGTGTTTGGTTATATGTGTAAAGTGATCATTCAACATTCACATGTCAGGCTTTTTCATGCTACATGTTTAGTTGACTGCCTTCTATTTGAGCTTTGATCTGATGTATTGGAACCCCATTGTTTTCCCGCCTGACTTTTCCAGTGATCCCGTGTTATAGTTCCATACCAGAGGCGGCGAGTAAGGTATCGTTTTTGTATGCAGCAAGGCGAGCCCTGTTAATTCCTGTTCCTCCTTTTGTAGATTCACCTGCTGCTGTTCTGTTTGGCCAAATGATTTGTTTTGCCTGTGTTATTCTTCTGCTTGTGTTGTCAAATCAACTGGGTTTTCTTTTTTTTGTTGTTGTTGTGATTCTTTTTTTTTGTATTATTCCAGTAAAGTGGAGTGCTATACTGTTGGGAGGCTACGTGAAGTCCTTACACTGTATGCATATGAGTAAAAGCACTAGGACATGACTGTAGATTGCAACATTTTTTGCTTTAAGGATTGCTGTGTTACATCTGAGCTGAGTTTTTCCTGGTTTATGGAGACTAGATACTTTAGGGTTTACTCATTTTTTGTATTTTATTTGGCCTTTCTTAGCAATAAATATATCATTATATAATATAGCAATAATAGTAATAAAGCACTATTTGTATTCCTCTTATAGTTTCATTTGGCTATTAATATTCTTTCGTCCCCAGCAGCTCCAGTCGCTGCCTATCAGATTATTTAAAAAAAACATTTGGTTTGGTCTGAAAACGTCTGTCTTGTGTCGGTCATCTGTCCGTGGGCCTTATTAATTTTCAAAACAATATTCAAGGGTCTTGACAGCATTCCCTGAGGTGCTTTTCTGCAGCAAATGCATTTCTATACCTGCAAATGTGAGACACGGCTTACGCTGCAAATTACAACGTAAATATTTCATACGTACAGGCTACCGATGAAATACTTAAAGTATAAGCCCTCTGTCCTTGTTTCCCTGCTCACTCCTCCACCACTTCCAGATGTCCTCGACTTTACCTCTGCACACCTGCCCTGCTCCTCTGAGCTTCTCCTCCCATTTCCCTGCCTGCCTCCTCATTAGTTCAGTTAGTATTTAAGCCCTGTGTTTCAGCTTGATTCGTCTTGGATCGGTTTGTTGTGGTCAGTTGTCTTTAGCCGCCTGCTTGCATCTCAAATACTGCGATAGTCTTCAATTCTTGCTGCCTCCAGCATCCTGCATTCCAGTCCGCTTGCTACTCTTTATAAGATAAGTGGGGGGGAATTTGCATTTAGGAGGAACCTGGAAAACAACCCTGTGGCTCCAATATGTTAACTCACATAGCTACAGACTTGTTATTCATTCACTCTTGGATATCAGCGGCCAGAAGCTCTTAGGAGACATGCAGCTTTCTGAGGGATGAAAAGAAAAAAGAAGCTCCATTAACAAAATGTAGTAATAATTTCACGATGAGGACTGGGTTAAAGGCATCTAGCTCCCATTAACCTGAATGACTTGTAGAAATTCACCTTAACAAATTGATATAAATATATGCACTCCTTTAGGCATGCAGATATTATGCTCATAAGCATTTGCTAGTAAATATTTGAAGTAGTGATTAAGTCAAGACACTGTACTCTGTGAAATCCAAACATTATCTCTGTAAATAAAACATGATTTGGTTTATCAGTGCTTTAAAAATTCAGCAAAAAGCTGAATATTCCAGATAAATGCAACCCATGTTGCCCATGATCGCACACTGGTTCGACTACTTAACAGTGGAGTGCTAGAGGTATTTTAAGTAGCAGCCGTCCTCTTTGGGTGCAGAAATACAGAGCACACGCTGGAATACTGCCAAAATATTATTCCACATTATGCTACTGGGCACAAATGATCATTAGGCCTAATTGCAAACATGAAACCCTCTGTATTTTTTCATTCCCTCTCCAGTGAATCTCTGATTCTTCATTAAAACTCACAGCCCAGTTTTCAGCCAATTTTTGTCAGTTTGGAGGCGGAAGCATATTTATAGTTTCAGCTCATTTTTTTTTTCCCCCGTGTCCAAAGTAAAGCTGAATTTTAAATTGGACGGTAAAATAGGCTGCTGGGGCAGTCCGAGTCTCCTATATTTGAGTGGCATATTATTTGGATATCACTTTGTATAGCTGCCCTTGATTCTCGTCTTCCTCCCCACTCGGTGGAAAACATAATTTGCCGCCACTGCTCTGCCCGCTTCATGGTACAACGGGACTATTGGACTGTCCGTTCAGGCCAGATCCAGGAAATCATTCCGCCACGTTTCTCCTCCCTGACTTTTTGACTGCTTCTCTTATCTTAACATGTAGTTAACCGTTAAAGCCGCCTCGTACTTCGTCAAGTTCAACTCCCTGTCAGTCATGACAGCGGGACCTGTTTCCATCAATGTCGCCATTTGCAAAATTGTCACTTTACGACTTGTTCTTGAGTTCAATATATTCATCTGAAGTAATGTTTGAACGCACGTTAAATGTAATTCTATTTAAAGAGCAAACTGCGCTGCCGGTGCTCTACTCCCGTCACTCAAAAGAAAACTGATTTGACAACTCATGACAATAACGATAAACACGGAGAGGGAGAAGATATTTAACCTCCAGGTGTGTGTGCGAGTCAAATCAAGAAAGGTCTACCGCTGTTTTATGTCATGCAGAGTCAGGTGGAGCAATTTTCACCACTGCCATGTCACTCTAAACTTTCACATCCCTTCTTGAGAGTTGTTTGCTTTTGACAGGTAATTTTTTTCCCAAGCATGCACTGAAACAGAATTAAGAGGTGGAAAAATGGGCAGAACAACTGCCTCTTATCTAAAATGTGCTCTGAAGCGATTGAGTGCCTGGACCCTTTTACAAGCCGGCTCAGCTACTTCAAGAAACATATGGTGGGAAACAAGGTAAATGTGGTGAATCAATAAAAATCCGGGCGGGATGTGATACTTGGATCAGCTACATGTGGACTGTTAGGGAGCTAAAAGGCAGACTCGGTGGCCTGACATCTCTCCCGCGTTGCTTACAACAAAAGGGACGGGCAACGCTTTCCACAAAGTCTGCATTTCATGACACGACAACAATTTCATTATTTAGTCCCTGCAAAACAGACGGATTCTAAAAGACGCTCCCGTGAACACCACGGAGGACAAGAAGCCAGATGTACCCTCATTAAAATTGGAACAAAAACCGTCAAGACCTTGATGAGGACTGTTCTTTATCTTGTACTGCTTTAAAGTGCAGTGCTGCACTTTTTTTTTGAGTGCTACAAGGTGGTATGTTTTATTAATCTCCAGAATTATATGCAAACATTTGCATAGCACTGTTCTGACATCCCAGCTACAGCACATTCGATATGAATATAAAATACAAAAAAAAATTGCAACTGTGTCGTATTGAGCATCATTTCATCTTGTGTTAAAGTGGAGCACTGCAGGTAGATTTTATTTCATGCACTTTTACAGTTAACTTTGGAGGTAGCTTTATCTAACTTCACACACGAGCCTTTTTATGACACAATTCGCTGGAAGATTGGAGTCAACTTTTTGATTCCAGCCTTGTCGCCCAGCCCCCTCCGAGGTTTGTGGAAAATAACTCACTCTGTCCCTCCTTTTCTCAGGGCGAGGTTCATGAGCTTGCATGAAACCCCGAGATCTGTCAGAGACGGTGATTTATCACAGAACCATTGCCAGTCTGCAGATAACTGGCGAAATTTAGGCCTCAGCAGTCATCTGATGGTGTGTGTGTTTGTGTGTGTGTGTGTGTGCAAACATGCATACATAAGCATGTGCTTTAGCTCTCGGGGGAAATATATTGCAGACTCATACAGCAGATGACTTTTCATTATCGTGATTACTACTTTTAAAGGACATTTGGAGACGCAGCCATCTCAATTCATTAGTTTTGTGGATATTTACTGTACAGCGGGGAGAAATGGGAACAGTAACCTTGGATCCTGGACCTCAGGGCCCGATTCTGTTGGTTTTATCCAATCAGGGAGTGACTTGCATCTGGAGAAACAGGTGATCACAATTAACTACAATTAACTAGCTGGTGGGGGTGAAATCTAATCAGCAGTAAAGTGGATGGACCACTGGAATTTGGAGCCAAACTGGATGTGATATATTTGCGTTTGGAGTCGTAGCTGCTTCTGAAATTGGTTGCTTCTGGGCATGGTGAGTGGAGAAATCAATCGTCCTAATGAGCAGTTTATTACAGCTTGGATGCTGTTCCGTTCGAGTATGACCAAATTATGTCATCGCTTACTAATGTTATGACTGCCCATCTACCAGCGTTATAGATTATAAGACTCGCTTGTCCAGGCTTCACCACCAGTCAACCAGGCAACTGAAAACCCTACATTAAAGTTTGTTAGCCTAGCATGTCATAGGTGAGTGGAGTGATGACCAAGATTCACGATCATGATCAGTAAGTAAAAGTAATTAGGGGAACCTGTAACCCAATGCAGATTCAGCTAACAGTTTGCAGCCATCATCCCGGCAACAAAGAATTCTGCTTTCTCCACCCTTATATCTCTGAAAATGCTGCCAGTCTCAGGACGTCTAATGAAATGACTCCAAGCCATGTGGGTCAGACTTAGGGCCTGTCCACACCATTTTTTAAGCTGTGTGTTTCCCTGCATGGTTTCTTCTTCTTCTTTGGGGTTTTAATGCAGGTTTAAAAATTGCATTGCTGCCATCTGCAGGACTAGTACTTCATTGTACTATATCCAACTATGTAATCTATAAAAAGTATCATCTTCCTCACTCACTTGACCCTATTTCTAAAATGCTTTTCAGACACTCCTCTTCCAAGCCAATCTCTTGCAACTGTCTGATCAACTGTTGTCTTTGGTAGACATTATTTCCAGAAAAACCTAAAACATGTACTACAATTTCTTGTTGATATTGTTTGACGCCATACTATGCGCCGCTAAACAGTAAGTTGTGTCCATGGAGACTTGCGGAGAGTTCTAGCCATGTGATTGGCTAAAATAGGTTCCTTTTAGGACTGCTATCGCCAACTACTGCTTTGACATATGCATGAAATTGAGGCAGATTTTGTGCTGGTGGTGCGGACAGGAATTATTTATTCCTTTATATTTTTTTTAACCCGGGGCCATAAAAGTTTGACTTCAAAAATACCTGCATTTGTGTGGACTAGGCCTCGGTTTAGTTCATGGGCCACAATTTGATCTCAAGTGGCCCAGACCAGTAAAAAATAAACAACTACAAAATTTCTCCCTTCCTTTTTATGTAAAGAAATACATTATGAATCATGGGTTTCCAACCTTGGTCCTAGAGAGCCACTGTGAGTGCAGGCTTTTGTTCCGACCAAGCAGTAACACATCAGATTCTATTAATGAAGGTCCTTAGCAAGGGCCCTACTGGTTCAATAGTGCAATCCAGTCCATTGACTTCACATTTCTGTCACGAAATAGGAATTGGTGCATTTTTTATCACACTTTGTGCAGTGGACGATCGGAGCCTTTAGCGGGCTGGTTCTGGCCCCTGGGCTGCATGTTTGACACCCCTACCCTAGCTGATAAAACAGCATAATTTGGTATTATATCACTATCTGTGCTATTTATAGTTTCCTTGGTAACCATGAAGCACCACGAGATCCATTGATAACTCATTACATCACCCTTTATGTGGATATGCAATGGCCATATGCATGTAGGAGGCATGTTCATACCTGCAGGCAATCTAACCAATGTGCAGGTGTGCATGCAGTCACTTTCATCTTAGAAAAGAACTTAACCACTTGATAAATGAGACCCCGGAGATGTACAGCCCTCTGCACAAAGAGGGGAGGACGTTTCCATTCGTTTGATAAGGTTAAGTTTGCACAAACGAACACGCCCACAGGTCATGACAAAGGGTGATGATGTGCATTAGTTCCACCTGTGGCCTTCCTGTTATTTCATGTCAGCTGTGGGGGAAAAAAGGCTCAATTCCCAGCAAAGCTCCTCCCAGCTTCAACCCGAGCAGAGAGTTAATCAGCATGACTGAACATACCTGTGTTGGTGTGCAAGGCCTTAAACAGGTGATCTAGTTCTTAATTAGGGCTCCTGGTGGTACATTTTAAAACCATTAAGGGTGATTAATAGCCTCTTTTGTGTAAACAACTTTTTCAATATTAATTATCACAGTCAAATATATTGGTTATATGACATACAACCACCTTTCCCTTTTCATTTTGTAAAAGATACTAAGTAAGAATCCAATTTTAGTGCAGACAAAAGGAGTGATTACATGTTCTGCAGATCAAAGACATTAATCCCTTGCCTGTCAGCAACGTCTGACCCTAATTCTCTACATGAAAATACAAGTGGAATACACTGAAGTAACAATTAAGTCATTATTAATACTGATGATTAATTGCAATTACAAGTAGGTGTCAAAACCCTGCTGTTATTTTTGCTTTATATTGGCAGCAGGCAATGGTTTCTACTTGCCATTTCTCCTTGAGCCACAAAAACTGGGTTTGTTTCATAAAAGTCTATAAAAATCTGGTCAAATTCAATTTATTCCAGGAAATATGAAAAAGTGACTGCATGTATTTTTAAGGATAAATGGCATGTCTCCAAAAGCATATTCTGTGAGGCAAACTATTTTTTTTTGGTTTGGTTCTTTCTTTCTTTTTTCTACCTTGTCTGTTTTAATTAAACAGTGCATTAATCTTTGATGCATAAATCTTCAAAATGACACATTAAAGTGCAGATGATTAATCAATTAACCGAGGATTTGTCTCCAAAGTGTTATCTTGCTGCTATATTTAGTTGCATTTTCCTCAACATTAGTTTTAAATGACACTGTCCTATGCGAGGGTCCTTTCCTGTTTTCTTTAATTTACTGCCATCAAAATGACCCCATATTTGAGATGTGTAATCATAAACCTAATATTAGTGCAATGATGAAAAGATCAGCTGCCATACCAGTTCCTTAGCAACAGCCGTGGCAGGCTATTGTAGCACCATCATGACTCCCAAGGAAAACTGCTGTATTTAAGCTCTTTTTAATCACTGGCTCTGGATCAAACTTCAGTATAATGGTTCTTGAACGGTCTTCCAACTTCGATCAGCACGGCGTCCAGTACCTGGGCTGAGATATGTTTAAATTTTAATATGCAATATATAATATTTAGTGTATGAAGTCCTTCAGCTGCTGAAACATTGTCATTCAACGTACCCGTGGTTTTGCAGGAACAGAAACTGAAACGTTTTTTCCTCTGAAGACTGGGCCGTAAGACCTCCCTTCTTACATGATATAACTTCTTTTGTTTGAATTGTGTAAAGATTAAAGCCAGTTCTTAAGTCAGAGGACTCTGAGTTCTTGCTGTCTCCATGAGGTTGCCAGGCAACCAGCAGCGGGAATGGTAAATATAATTTCACTACACTGCAGTCACATTGGCTTCAGAACTTCAGGTGCACTAAACATCAGATTTGAGGAGTTTGTTCTCCGGGTGGAGTTATGCACTTTTTTAATCTCCACTTTTTTTTTTTTTTTTTTTAATTTACGTATATATCTTCGTCTGCATATCGAATTAATGTAATTCCCAATCTTTCAAATGCAGAGAAAACCTGATTTTTAGTGTTGATGCATGATGTTCGTTTAACACTGACACACTGCAATACAAACTGTATAAGCTGTAATGTGCATAATTGCTCTTCGTACATATATATTTTTCAATAAAACTGAGTAATTACTGAGTGAAGTCCCAGCTGCACCATTACACGTACACGGGCTGCCACTTTAGAGGAAGATGATTAATCACACAAACAGTTGTTCATCTTTAAATGCATCCTTAATGCATTATTTTGCCTCCAGGGCTGTATATCATATCTTTCCCACATCCTGTTTGATGAAAGTACAAACTTTACACAGCTCTTGGACCCTTGTTACACAAGAAAACCACTTATGTGTGTGTGTCTGAGTGTGTGTGTGACAAGTGTGTTTTGGGGTGACTCTTGAGGCCATCTCTATGGGAGTCAATTAGGAAAAAAGGGTCAGGCGGTGTTGTAACTCACCCCGCAGGTTCACCTCTCACCGCACAGATAAAACCATAATAAATTCAGAGTCGGGGACCTCTTCAACTTTCTTGTTGCGCTCCTACCTGCACCTATTAGTCATTCACAATTTTATCCCCGCCACCCTTATCTGTTCATCCCCTCTCTCCTCAGAGGGAAAATTGTTTTTGTATGTCTCTCTCAATCTCTGCTCTTCCTCTATATTTTACCCAATATCCCAGCCCTAGCCGTCGATCCTTCCCTCTTTACAATGTCATTGGGTTTCTGCCTCCATCTCTTTCGCAGCGTGGCGGTGCGGCGAGTACAGCTGGACATTAATCTACCGCTGATGAGCCCCACTCACTGGGCTGCTCATGGCTGCTTATCAGGCATTGGGTAAGATTACTGGTGCCACAGTGGAGTTTAAACCCAAAGTCTTTTCATTGTCCTCTTGCTAAAACATCATTACCTTTCAGATTCCTTCATAAAGCCTTGAAGCCAATTTAAACCAACTGAAATTGCGATCTATTGCGTTCCCTGACCAGTACGTGGTCCTAAAATAAAGAATCATGGGTCTTTATTTTTAATCTCTTTGTGACAAAATATCGCTGTGAAATCAAGACAAACTTAAGGCGACAGTTCCCTCTTTTATATTCATCATCGGGGCTGTTTACCCTGCACATTGATAGACAAAGCATGCGGAGAATCTATTTGAGTTTCAAGTGAATCTCTTCATGTGCTTGCGTAGTTAGCGGGCAGCGTGGGATGTATTGATCGAACTCCATGGTAACACACGTTCAGCATATCTCACAAAGCAAAACAGCAACAAATAAAGACAAATGTCAGGCGCGCACAGGCTATCCTTCCATCCTCCTCCTCCTCCTGCCTCGGCGCACATGCCTTTCCATTTTTCTGCTGAACAGTCTCATCTCAGCACTTAACCTCACCTTAAATTTGCATAAGTCATTACGGCTGTCGGGAGTGAGGAGGCCATAAATTGCGCAAAGTGTTCATCTATCGCTGTAAGTTTAAAACTGCCCGACCAATTTTTACATTTCTATGACTAATGGAGACAGAAACGGCATCCATCGTTCCGGGAGATCACTCCGTACATTTGATGAGCGCAGCAGTTCAAACTTAACCGGTCATGCGCCGACTGCAGGGGGCATCTTTCTTGCATCAGGTCTCATGTCATGTCAGTGATTATGCAGTTAAATGTCATTGATTATTGTCACAGATTTTCCTCAGTGTGAATCCCTTGGCCGGCGGAATCAAAGATAAATAAATATTTCTCCAAACCCCAAGGGAGAACAATACTCCCTTATTGAATACTTTCTCCTCCTGCCAGCATCAATTACTGCAAATGTTTGTTCTGCTGAACAGGAAGCGCTCACCCGCTCCATCAATAAACACAGACCGGGACAGAACCAGTGTCTCCCGGTGAAAACGGGGAAACTCAATAGAAGCACTACAGCCTTGTTAGAGCAAAACAAAAGTACTCCTGAGAGATGCTGAAGCTAAAGTGTTTGTGCGCAGCTGGGACACTGGAGAGGAGGCAGAGTATGGCTGTGTGTTAGTGTGTCTGTGTGTGTCCGCAGGGTCCGTCCACGACGCCACATCAAAGAGCCGAGCGACATCCACGGGTCAGCGACCGCAGACTGAGGCACAGCAGAGACACGGTGGAAGAGGAGGAACACAGGTGAAGGTGGCTGGAAGAAGACTGGGGAGAAAAAAAATGAAGCTTTTTTTTGTGGCCGCACTAAAGCAAGCAGAGACTGCACAGCAGCACAGCCGAATGAGAACTTTACCTCATATGACAATGTCAGGAATCTCTAACGAGGGCTGTTGAAAAGATGGACGAATTATGTCATGTTTATTCTGGAAATGCTGCTCAAATCCCACACTGCAAAAACAGAAATCTTAAGAGGTGAACATATCTTGATTTTTGGTACATTTTGTCCAATATTCAGTAGGTTTATCTTATTCTACTGGCAGATAATTTAACTTATTTCAAGTTTCTTTCTTGATTTTAGTCAATTCAAAGAAACTTTTAGTCTTGTTTTCTTGAAACAAGACCAAATTGAATAAAAAAAAGAGTAAAATCATCTACTAGTTGAATAAAATAATTCTACTTCTACTTATAACACACTGCGTTGCATTTAAACTCCGGGTTCACACTGATCTCAGCAGTAAAACTGTGCACAAAAGTCTTTTCATATATTCAACTCATTTACTCTCAGACCTCCAAAAGACACGTCTTGATTATTATGCTGCTTTATCCGTAGTTTGCATTATGTTTAATGTACAGCTAAAACAGCAGGCATGACATGACTTGGACTGTGTCGCTGTGCAAACAAGAAAATTGCACAGATGATGGCACTGCAGGGGCGGCTGACAGGTACAGGCAGCCAAGAAATGGCAGAATTTTAAAAAGAAAAAAACAAGGTCATTTGGCATTGTCGAAATGCATTTTTTTTTTCTTTTTTGTAACATTAAGTCGCAGTATTGCCAAAAGAAATATATTCATATTTGAAAAAGATTATAATATTTTGTGGCTGCTGTGTTTTACCCCTGCCAACCAAAAAAAATAAATAAATAAAAAATAAATAACCATCTGTTGGAGGTTTTTCCTGATGCATGAGGCCATTGAGTCATTCCCGTCAATTAGTCCTCCGGCTCTGATTGCCTCTTGCAAACCATCCATCGCAGCCAGTTGTCTGTCAGGGCCCCCCTCAAATCTCTTGCAAAGAAGAAATCCCACCTCTTCTTCCTCTAAAAACACCACCACCGCGCTTTCATCCCTGCAGCCTCAACTGGAAAGATCTGAGCATCGGTGGCTTCATTATACGGAAAAATATGCCCAGGCCACCAACAAAGAGAAGAGGTCCTTTGGTGGAGAATATAACAAGAGCGATGGGGTCTGGAGGCACAAAACTTATAGAACTGCTTGGCATTTTCAAGAAAATGGTTGTATATAACCGTTAGATGTATAAACATTTTCGTTGATTTCTTTTTTTTAATATGATTGTGTCTGATAGTGACATTTAGAAATTAAAAACCAATCATATTCGGGGCTATTTACATGTTTATGCACTACGGTGACTTATAAACAGTTGTGGTCTAGCAGATGACGGATAGCTGCAGAGATGCAGCCTGTCAGTGTTGTTCTTGTTGCTGCGGCACTGACCTTAACAGCGAGAGAGAGAGAGAGAGAGGCTTGGTCAGCATTGTTTTTCCATGCCTCCTGCACAGGCTCCTCAACGTCCCAAATTCCCAAACAGATGTTGTTCGGTGCAGCGCAACAGGGACGGTGGCAGGGACAAATGTAGGGTGGACCTCCAGGGCCTTGAAGATGCTCTGGCACCTTTTTTTGTGTTTTTTCATCCTTCCAAAGGCCTTCTCGATGAGGGAGCAGGCTTTGGCAGGACTGACGTTGTAGCAGTCCTGTAGGGACGAGGCCCAAAACTGATGTAGTGGATTACGCCAGGATTTTCCAGTTATTCTGGCTGAATTTAGCTGCGATTCTGTTTCAAAGCAGCTGTTCCTGCATGGACAGGCAGATTACAAAGTCTACATGAAATCAAGAAAAATCTGACCGTAGATATATAGCATCCATCTGTTTTATACAATGAGTGGAAGTAGGGTTTCTTGGTATAGGTTCACTCACCTAGTTAGAAAGTAGTTTTTTATTGGTGCAATATAATAGAAAAAAATGCTTTTTGAATATAAGGTCACAGTCAATATTCAGAAATTCAGACACACAAAGCTTGAGAGAAGAGATAGTAAAACTATTTTGAGTTAAAACTCAAGATGATTCAATTAAGATGGTGATTAAAACCACAAATATCCCTCTGTTTTTTGCATAGCGTTATATGGCAACAACATGCAAATTTCGTCATGTAGGGTGCTTTCTAATTTTGGCCCAGAATGCACTGCAATATTCAGGTTTGGGTTTTGTCAGTCCATTTAAAAAGGAGTGAAAATAACTTTTCCTGGTCATGTGATTTTTTTTTTGTCCTTCGAAATAAAAGACACAATTAAAGACGCAATTTAATAATTTAATTGAATTTTATAATACTGCTTTTTAGAAATATTGAGCCAAAATAATTGTTGCCATATGGCAACGCTATGCAATAGATGGATGTATCTTGGACCCAGAAAAACATGTACGATATGGGACCTTTACGAAAATCTCATGGATGGCGTGACATATAATCGCATTGAAAAACTGCCGCTTTGCTAGATTTCAATAACCCGTAGCGATACGAGTTATTATAACCGTGATGCAGATCACAAACACAAATATCTAAATGAGAAAATAGAGAAAACGATGCAGCTAATGACCAAGAGCTGCTGCATTGCAATTATCCACAGAAGTCGCCTTTGCCCAGCAGAAGTATTTAGCAGGCTGAAAGCGAACAAGGCCAGGTGCGTTACATTTATCTCCTCCACTGCCCACTTCTTCTTCTTCTTTTTTTTTCCCGCCCACTTCCCTTCTGCTCTCCATGTGGCCTCTGCGTGACATATGTTGTTATGCATTACCACGGGCTGAGGGGAAATGAAACGACTAATGAAACGCAGCGATGGCCGTATACCTCATCGCGAGGCCGAATCCGCCCAAGTTTTGTCGCGAGGGACAGAACTTTAAACTACCCCTACGCTGTCTGAACCGCAGTCAAGTGGATGCACATGTTGTCACCCTCCTAATTAAGGCGTTAGTCCACCTCCTCTTTGCAGAGCCTGGCTCAGGAAAGGGAGCGAGTGGGAGGATCTGGTTACTTTCCTCACCGCTACTTGTATTGTCTCCAACCTGAAAGCTGAAAGTTTATGCCGGTTGTTCCAAAAACCTCTGAGCTCATTGACATTAAGTGCATCCCTCCGCTTTTCGTAATAACAGTCATTAACTCCAGCACGCATCTTTCTGCTTCATTTAAGCCATTTTTTAACAAGGAGTATCTATCACGGAAGGTGCTACTGTGCTCCGGTCACGCTGACCTCCAGCTCTCTCTCTGATTTATTCCTAACCACCTCCTCAGCTCACTCATTCAGGTTTTTTTTTTTCCGCTGTGGGACAAAACCCGCCACTGTGAACCTTTTTAATTATGAAGCCGTAATTTAAAACTTCATCAGTCCTGGTGTGGGCAGGGACAGGGCGACATAAGCAGCCGGCAGGCTCTCCGTCATATGGCTGAGGTCATTTTTTAAAATGGAACGGGAGATGAGGGCATGATAATAGGCTGGGTAAATAAGGGGTAGTTCGAGCTCTCAAAAGTGTACTTTCATGGTTCCACAATTATTGTCATGCACACAAATAATGATCACGCTTGTCTCCCTGATGGAGTGTCCCTTCTTGTTATGGGCGAGTTTCTGTCATTTCTCCAGCGACAAATTGGTGTCACGCATTAAATGGAGGCTATCTATCACTGTGAGTGCATGATGAGGCCGGTGCTGCTGTCGGGCACCCGCAGCATCATTATTTTGATTTTTTTTTGTCCTGTTTTGCTCCTGTGACTCTGGGGAAGCAGCGGGACGAAGGTGCAGCTTGCTGCGCGTGGACAAGCACAAGGACAGCTCTACCCTCTGCAACTCTAGGACAGGAGGGTGAGTAGCTGGACTCAACGGTGCATTTAAAGCCGCTGATTGTATTAAACCAATTATTCACCATCCTAGTTGTTCTCTGTGATGGAGAATGTTTTGTTTACTCACCTCAAAAAAAAAAAAAAAAAAAAAATGTATTGAACGGGGTATCGCCTGAGGCGCGGGCGGCAGAGATTGTAAACATGTTTTTCTCTTCCCTCCCTTCAAGAGGATAAATAAAGACTGCTGTTAGATTTAATTCTGAGAAGCCTCCCTCTGGGGCTCTGTGCACCCATCGCGAAAAAGTCTTCAATTAAACAGGAGTACGCCTCCATCTTCTGGCCAAAGTCACCTTGAACAATTAAATTATCTCCGAATTTAAGTAAAACCAATTGTTGCCAATTAGTCTGGAGTTGACTTTCTCCCGAATAACTTCCATTGTGTCGCACTTGGCGAAGGAAAACTTCCTTTCCCCTGAAGATGCAAACTCACCCACAAACTCAAAACCATGAGGTCATCTCTAAACACACGATGGAGGAAAAGAAAAAAAATGATTTATTCTGTAATTTATTTGAACTCCTTATCACAAAAAGGCACAGGCGTGTTTTTGTTAACCACAGTTTGTGAGATTTTAGCTCCGATCTCCGTCCCCAAAAACTGCAGACACACAAAGTTAGTTAGATAAATGGACCAGGTGCATTATCATTGAGATTCATGTCCTCTGTACAACTTAACATAGTAGCATGATGAATTACTCATGACTGTCCTCACTGTGAACTTCATGAAAAGTTGAATTTAGGTTGTTTTTAGAATTGCATACATTAAAACCAAATTTCCAAAACATGGAAAAAAAAAGAAGGATAAGTATTTCCACAATATTTCAAGAGGACACTATAATAATTACTTGATTTATACGCTGCATAATAGTGGAGAAGACCAATCCACTTATTCTGAAATTGAAATACATTTTCACATTTAATGCTCTGGTTATTATTAGCAGAGCGTGCCGTATGACATTCTGAGAAACTGACACCTTGATGCAGTGAATAAACACATAATTAGTGCTTTTTTTATTCTTTCGTCAGATATCATGATGTATCATAGTTGAAAATTCTTAATTATCACTGCTATACACAAGTATATTGATATTATCGTGAGGGACTTGCTAATAACCACCCCAATTTGCCATTTTCCGAAACAAAACTCATTAAAAAAAAAAAAAGTTTGTTGTATTTTTGGTGTAGGACACGTGTGCCGTGTGCGGTTAAAGGAGTACACGTCGCTGTGTTGTCTCCATCTAAGTTGGAGCGATATCCCACTTTCAGCCTCATCAAAATCACTCCATCACATCCAGCGAAAGTAAATGGCTTTTCCCCAAGACAGGACAAACCAACAGGGCTCGTCTACACTAAAAGCATTTTCACACTGCAGGACCAATCTCCAGCCCTACTGCCCCCGAACCAAGGTCATTCCTGTTCAAACAGAACAAGTCCAAGATGATGTAGTGAACCGATATCCCCGGGGCAGCGTGGCACATTCCATCTCGGTAGCGTTGGGTGGTGTTAACTACCTCCGGGCTTCAGCATCCACAATTTTATGGTTCTAGAGGTTATAGCTGAGCAAGCTGATTTTTTTTTTCTGAAGGTATAGAAAATGCCTTCATCTCCTCATCTGATGTCAGCCCCATATGTCCTGTAGGTAGCGTTTCTCCTCTCTCAGCCCTGCCAGTGTCTTCATGGCCTCCAGTTGGTCCATCTGAAGCTCTCTTTTGATAATGTCCACCAGGGTGTCGTTCACATCCTTTGCCATGTTCTTGGCATCCCTGCAAATGGTGCAAATAACACATAAATCACGGTCTGAATAGAACAGAATCAACTTAATTGTCCTTAAAAGAAGAAACATCAGACATTCACACCCATGGTGTGCAGTCTCCACTCTCATATTTAAGATTACAGTAGTTTGTTGACCACATTTATTTCATTTGAGATAATGAAAAACATAACAGGTAGGTTTCTCGTATATATTTATGTATGTAATATTTTGTAAAAACCAGCAGGTGCTCAAATTCCAGGAGAATATCCTGGAAGGGAATTGCTGAAATCTCTTATCTCGCTGTTGCAGCGTATTGGGGGGTAGGTGGGTTGGGGATTCATCATCCTATAGACTGAGAAGTTACTTCTTTTTTTTTTTTTACCCTGAAGAATTCATGCAGTTGTGATGTTTCAAAAGTAATTTACTCGGAGGTGAGGTAAGCTTCCTGGCAGTGCTGAGAGACAAAGAATGTGATAGTGACGAAGGTGCGGTGCTTTGTCTTGTTGTCTTTGTGCTGACAGAAATAATATTGTGCGATATGGCAAAAGGGAGTCCGTATGCTCTATAAATGCTATAAACTATAAAAGATTCATCACCGCGCGGGCAGCAGCAGTTTCTCAGGAATTTGAGAAGCGTTGTGAGGATTATGATTATGTCCACATTGGAAAAGAAGAGTGAGAGTTATAGACTCGAGGTTCTGTTCTCACTCAATAACTTGCCCTTTGTTCACGAGCGAGTCGATTCTAACAACAGAGGAAGCCGGCGGCTGCATTCGGCAGCTTCCGGATCCAGCTCACTTGTCTCCATTGGGGTTGAAATGTCAGCTGGAAGCTTCTGAACCGCTCGCTCCTTTAGCAGCGATCTCTCAAGGATGCTTGGTCTCGCCCCCTCTCCTAGTACCACTTTACAGACCCTAAAACAGCCGATTAACTGTTTATTTAGATAATCAAAACTATATTGGCAGGAATAAAGTTTATATTTTCAGGTCAGATAGGTTTATCTGTACATTGCTGTACTGTGAGTAAAGTGTGCCTTTACAGCCCTGTCTTTATTTATACAGTCCAGACATTAATAAGCATTTAGACGGTTTTGCTGCTGTTCTTCCTGCACTTAAATTCAGCCCTTTCAATTAGAAACTGAATAATTAAAGTTCCTTCTTTTTTTTAGTATTTGTACATCAATATCTTCAAGTTATTTAGAGTAGAGGTGCAGAGTCTGAATTACAAAAAATATAGAACTGTCCGATTATTAATTTCCAGACTGTATGGGGTATGTCCTCCTCAGGTCTAGCTAAATGTGCTATATAAGAGACCTCCTGCAACGTATAATTAAATATTCATTTTATGTAAATTGTGAATCCATTAAAAGGCATCTACCCAGATCTAGTAAAATTCCAGGCTTTAAAATCATACTGGGATGTGACAAAACAGACCATGCATCAGGCACCTGAGGATAGCCAAAGTAGAGATGGTTCAAATCAATTTCACAGCTGAATTGTTATCATTATGGAAGTCGCTCTTACCCGCAAACATAGAGGCGGCCGTTCTGTTTGAGCAGGATGTCGGCGATTTGTCGGCCGTTAATCAGCAGGTTGTGTTGGACGTATCTGGCTCGTCCTGCGGGGGCGGCTGTCTCCTCCACCTCCCTCCCCGCCTCCTCCTCCTCCTCCTCATCTCTGGAGAAACACACCTTGAGGTGGCTCAGGGTGCCGCTGGACACAAAACCCTCCAGCTCCTCTCTGGAGAAAAAAAGAAAACTGTATGCAGAGACCCGTAAAAACTCAACAAGAGTCAATAATTTTCTCTATCAAAGGGAAATCCTGTGATCTCGGACAGGTTGCACCGTGATTTGTAAAACCTCTTTCTGCTGTTTTCAACCAACTTCAATAAAAAACTTTGTGGGATGTCATCCTTCCTTGGTTATATGGGAGAACCACAGGCTCATTTATTATAATTGGGAAATAAAAAAAAGGAGAAACCGGCCGCCTTATAATGCCAAGTATTCAACATGGTTATCATACGGACCATTTATCCTTTTCCACATCCAACACTGCCCTCAGATATTTAGCAGTATCTTTGACAATCTCACAAGACGTATAACCCCGCGAACACTTCCTACCAACAGAAAACTGTCAAACTCGATCAAACAGAACACGGACGGTCAAAAGGTCTACGAGAAACTGTGCCAGACAACCAATTTATCTTGTTTAACAAGTGGAGTGCAAAAGAAAAGCAATGGAATTCGTAAGCAAGGTCGAGTCACTGTTATAAGCATCTTTTTAAAATCCATCCTCCCAGCCTTGTGGCTGGGTGTAACCTTGCTCCCCGTCGGTGGTTTGCTTGCCAACTACTCCTTCTTCTGCCTCAGTGTTTTTACAGGGGCCTAAGGTGCTATTGGAAGGGAAGGAAGGAGGATAGTGATGAGGGAGTAAAGGTTTACTATGGCTCAGAACGTCTTGTTTAAAGTTAAGCAGTCGGAATGTGCAGAAACACACACACAAACACACACACAGGCGCACACTCATAACAAGCCGCTGCTCTGAGATCGTGGGTGAAGGTCTCCGCCCCCAGGTGTCTGTATTTTTGCAGTAACCCCGAGACTAAAATAGAGACTTTTTTTTGTTTTTTTTCTCCCTCTACCACAAACACCACGGAGTGAATACTAAAAGCAGGGATGAGCATTGTGGTGTTTGCTCTGTTCTGTCAATGTTTACCACCTAACCTTCAAACTGGAATCATTAAAAGACTTTTGACCAAGACGTGGGATTACAAAGTCCGCCCGAACAACGCGAAAGCGGGGAGAAGAAAGATGGCTGAGTCGCATTTGTTCGACGGCTGACTGTGAATCATCATAGATGGATAACCGCGTGAGCAGGAAACTGGCAGATTACAAAAGACTTCTTGGAAAACGGCCGCAAAAAAATTAAGGGTCTCCGAGAGCTTTAAACGTGCCAGACTCCTCGGTGTGCTCATACATATAACAGCCTGTAGCGATATCCCAGACCCTAATGCGGGCCCAGCAGGCCTTACAGTCATGTTTCCTATACAGCATGAAATTACATGCCATAAAGAAGCTGCGAGAGGACATGGAGGGAAAAGGATAAGTGCAGCGGAGGGTAGTGGGAAGAACTGGATGTCTCGGCGTCTGGTTTGATGTGACAAGCAGCCAAATTGGCATCAACCTTCGCACAGGGATGTTAAGTACTGCGGCTGATCGAGGATCACCGCTGTTTGTTTATGAAAAAAAAAAACTCAACAAGATAGTCGTGTTGGTCACATGAGAAAAAAAAACATGACATTTTGTTCTGTTTCCAAACATGTACGGTTCATTTATAAGTTGAATTTTTCTTTGAAAATCAGGGAATAATGGTCGATTATAAGCGTTTCTGCATTCTATGGACATGCCGGGCAACAATTTGCACGTTGCTTTAAAAGGAAATCCAGCAGAGATGAGTGTAGAGGAGCAATTCAACTGCGGGTACGTTACTCTCATTCCGGTAACCTATTTAAATCAAGTAGAACTCTTCACGGGTGGCTCATAAAACACAGACTAATCGCTTTGGTCAACACTGTGGGGGTGTTCATCAGAGGAGCCCACACTGTGAACAAACACTGCCTACTACCTGGCTGCGAGTTGGTATTTAACTAAGGGATAGAGGAAACAAAGGGGAACAAACAACATCATCTGTGATCTCGTCTCGTGTGATTAGGGATGCTAATCCGTTCGTGCCAGTTAATCCTGCAAGAGAACTCGATCGGCGCGACGGAAATGAGCTCACGCACGCTAACTAGAGAAGAGCCCATCATTTAATATGTCGTCAGAAGAGAGCGAAAAAATCTAAATAGCCCAGAACCATGATTTACTCACATGCTGCAGCCAAAATTCATGTTTCATAACATTTAATATGTTTTGCAGAAGAAAACAAACACCAATATAATTTACAGCTAAAACATCGACACTTTACATTACACAAGAAAAAAACGCCCCCTATAGTTTCCAGGATTAAATACACACTTTATTTTAAGCTACAAACTAATTTTATGTTAACATGGAGGGCTTGTTGGCATAGATTTATGAATTGTGCCTTCGTGCCCTATAGAAATTCTTGTAAATACCAAAAACCAACATCAGATAGATGAGATAAACTTTCAACATGGTGGACAGCAGCGAACTTCATACGTCATCACATTCTCTGCTGCTTTTAGTTGGTTAATGTGTATCCTACATTATTATTATTTTAATAACATCATCATTTAAACCTATTCTCTTTTAAAAAAAAACAACTTTATTCCCGAGCCCACCATGTTTCACTTCCTAATTTCCACTTCACAAGCAGAAAGGATCATTTTTCCCATACAACGTGAAAGCAGCATAAAGTTCACATCCAACAGACACAGAACGATATTAGCATTTATTCATTCAACTTTTTAAATTACACACATTCACTAGATTCACTGTAAACACATAATATTTATAACCTTGTGTCAGTGACTTGTTTTGCGCTCTCAATTGAAAAAATATATATATTAAAGCACCTTCTGACAATCTGGATTCTTTACCAGCATGGAAACAGAAAGAAAAACTGTCAATACAACACAACAAGTTGTGTTCTTATCTATTTCACTCAGTAAAAATGTGGCCTTGAAAAACTAAGTACCATAGAATAGTAGCATCGCTGTTTTCTTCCCATAACCTGCATTAATACACCCATGAGCTAAGTGCGTAGTGCCACAATAACTGTGAATGCACTTGAAGAATGTACACCCACAGCATGTACATGTGTACATACAAGTATGTTCATTATGCACGTCACAGATTCCAGTCGATGGAATATAATGTGGCTAGGTGAAGAGGGGATGTGGGTGTGGAAAGCAGCATTTATGTATGTGGATGTACTATGTGAATATATATACAAGGTCTTTGAATTGACCACCAAAACTGGAAAGAGAAACCGATCTCACCTGAACAGGAAGTCTCTGTCTCTGTGGCGACAACCAAAGAACAGCCAGGTTTGGCCAGACGCTGCTCCCGGGTTCTCCTGCCTCTCCTTCTCTCTGAAAGTCAAACGGCGGATGTTAGCGGTCAATCAATACCAACAGACGACCAGACCAGATGGAGGAGAGCGAGTCCTTCCTCGCAAGCAGAGGTTAAAGAGGAGTAGTGACACTGTCTGCAATGACGGCACACACCGAGTGCCACAATTGCCTAATGCACGGAAACAGCTGTACGTGCTGCGGCAAAAGGTCATTATATATATTATTAAATTTCTTGCATAACAGACGGATAGATCCCATCACTATAAACAGTTAGTGGAAATAAAACTTGGCTTGGTTTGTGGATGTGTGTGCCTGACTGTGTCCATTTCCAACTGTGCAATGTGCGGGTGTAAAATAAAAAAAAAAAAAACGCTAAAGTGATTCCTCTTGTGGCTCAGAAGGTTGGCAAAGCTCCCAGAATCCTTTGCAGGCAAATTGGCAACGCAGCAGCACAAAGCGGCTCTGAGGAATGCCGGTATCTGTGCTGCACACCTGCTGCAAAGGTGACAGCTCTCTCTGAGATAACAACAGTTGACCCCCAACCTTTCACGATGCCATCAGTCAGTCGACTCTCTACAGAGACGGGGCGTTATCTGTTGCCCCGGTACGGTGGGAGGGGGGACAGAGAGGGGGGGGTGTTGAAGTATCCGACCCCGATGAGGGGCAGAGGAATACCACAGAGAGGGGCTGAGACCAGGCCTTTTGTGCTGCTCTGCTGCGCTCCGAGGATAAGGTGCTGCTTCCTCTAAGTCCCTATCCTTTACAGACAGAATCGGCCTTTGTGTTTTCTTCAAATCACAAAACGGAAATGGCAGCCAACTCTTTTTGACACACGAAAAAAAAATCAAGGGCAAATACCTGCGTTTAAAGCTGAAATAACAGGTCAGTCTATTGCACGATTAAGATGACAGAGAAAAATGATTCACCGACCGTTATAATCATCAATTATAGTCGGTGTCAGTCAAACCAAAATGGCACTACAGTTTAAATGATTAGCTGTGTGGGAACAATAAACAGAATTTCCATTAGCGTGGCATTCAGTATTCAGATTAGCACTTTTTCCCCAGACATTGTGAAATGGAAAAGGTGTCAGGTGGTGGTTTCAGCCTCTCAAAAGTAAGCACTAGCTGTAGAGCTGCAATGATCCCAAATGTGAATGTTTTCTGCTTTTCTTCAATCCTCTATGAGAGTGCTTCTTAACTTTTTTTTCACATCGAGGACCCCTTAGACCACAGACAAGCTTTTAGATGTTATATTACAGTAAGTATATGAAACACATGACCAAACTAGTCTCACATTCTGTCAATGTGCCATATATAGATAGAATTATAGTGGAAATAAATTATTCCCCTTTTTGCTGGGGACCCCCTGGATGACATATGATAATAAACTAAATATCTTTGTGTTGCAGGGGGGTAAAAAAAAGACATTTGACATTTGAGGATGTCATATTGGCCTTTGGGAAACATTCTGACATTTTCTGGACTAAAGAACTCATCAATTTATCAAGATAATTATCAACAGATTAATCGGAAAATGAAAACAATCATAATTGGCGGTCCTATTTGGAGTTTCATGCTATTTCATATAAATGATCTTGGAAATGTGGGGTGGGCATGTTTTGAAGTTGTGCTGATATTCTATCGACAACAGAGCTGAAAAAAATAATAATTAATAATTCAAACAGATTCAGCATTGATGAAAATAATCCTTGGTTGTAGTTCTTGTGCTAATTAGTCAGTGAAAGAAAATAAATCGATGGGAGGGGGGGAAAAAATCAGATTGTGAATTCTTTAAACATAAATGCTAAAAAAATTCTTTGGAGAGGAGAACTTTGCAGCTGTGAATGGGGCAGAGGACACACAGCAGACCGGCTGACTTGATCAGAAAGCTCAGATCCCATCCATTAGCATCCTGGACGAGATTCTTCTGATCTGCAAACAGCCTCTAGTAAACTCATTTTAGTGGGCTCGTCTCTCTCTCCTCCCGCTGCCTGCCCTAAAGGGATCAATACCAATATGAAAAACCTGGATTCCATTCTGAGTAGACCACACCGGCGCCTTTCCCTGAATACAAATCACATCACATCACATACCCACACCATAACAGCCTGCAATACAATCCCAAAGGAGGGGGGGGGGGCGGCATCTACAGAACCCTCCATTTGGAGTCGAAAACGGAGCCGGTTGCCTTTCAGCGCCATTCACATGATCAGCAGGAAGAGTGAAGCAGGAAGCTGAAGTGAGGACTCGGTAAACACAACAATTATCTCATATTTTTCACCCGCTTTCTTTGCAGCTCAATGCAAGCGTTGCTGAGTGGTGTGCTAGACATAAAAACATATCAAGAATAGGGAAACAAGTCAAAACACAACAACAGCTTGAGGCTTAATCACTGAAATTACTTTGCGAAAATTACACCCATATGTGGCGAGCACGTTGAACTCGAAATGTTTTCATAACACAAGACAATGCTGAGACGCAAGAAGTCGTAGCTAATTGTAATCAGCTGTCTGGTTCAACTGATAAATGGAAGCTCAATATTTGTGCACAAAAACTGAGCACACATCGCACTGAATGAGCCAAGTATGCCTCTTGGCATTCTTCAGTATTAACCTGAGAAAATCAACATTTTTTCACCAATAGAGATCCTTGTAAAGGAGATTAAGGTTAACCACTCAGTTAAATACAATATTTGTTGAACTGTCACTGCTCCGGGCTGAATAGGGGGGACATTGAAAATCCCATTCTCCGTGATCTTTTCATGCAAAACCACAGTGATCGATATCAGACAACTGGGGGGCCTAATTAAAATCACCATATGAGCCTCTGACCTTTAGACTCTTCTTCTAGTTGTTTCCAGAGCTACAGACTCATGCGAGGTACTTTTGAAAACAGCCATCGATTAACAGTGGGGGTGGAAGTAGGAAGATCGAAGTGTCCCAGTGTTATTGTGTTGTTAACAGGACCCTTCTCGGGCCTCGAGGCAGATATGGCGCCCCGTTAACAAACTGGCGATTGTTATCTCCTATCAGAGTGCAGTGTCAGCCGCCGAGGCTTTGTTCGGAATCTCAAGTGAGATTCTGCACGATGCAGCGCACCATGACAGGTTTTTTTTTTTTTTTTTTTTACAATCCTACAGCACAATATGCAGCTGGCAGGAGAGGAGATGAGAGATGCAGAGAGAGGTAGAAGGGAAAGGGACGAATTGGCTGAGTGAGGAGAAAGTTGAGCTGAGGAATTGGTTCATACGAGTTCATTCTTGAACAGTAAAGAACCCTATTGCAATGAAAAAGCAATTTAATAAAAGCAGTTAAAAAAAAGCGGTTTAAGTTGTATAATGAAACAAAGCCTCTCAAAATCAATTAAGACCTGAATGTTTTTCTTGCTCCGACAAGCAGGTCTCCTAGGCCAGATCATTAATAAGTTCCCATATCGTACAAAGTGAGATTTTAATTGCTTTTTTGATTATAAGAGGGTCTAAGAGTTATAAATACTGTCCCATGTTTCAAAACGCTCAATCCACAGAGACATGCATACATTCAGAGACTACAAGTCGCCAGGACTTCCGTGAACTTGTGATGTCAGAGCTATTCAGTCATTGCCATTCGAATCAGCCAATCAGAGGAGAGGCTCGTTAATATTAACGAGGCAGACACAAACGACCTGTTCTTTTTAGATCTCCAGCGAAAAGCTTGAGAGAAGAGGTGTAAAACTTTATTGAGATGATTTTAAAAGCTCCTATATTGTCCTCTTTATCTGGGTTTTTATTTGAAGTTTTGATATCCCTAACAAGATATATTTCTAGTTTAAAGTAGCAAATATCATTTTTATGGTACATTTTCTGAATATGGGCATTTCTCTAAGAATAGAGAGTTTTGAAAGAGGGGACAGTATTTACAGCTCTGGAAAAATTAAAAGACCACTGCATTTTTTATTTGTAATTTGGGGCAAATATCAGTAGTTCATAGACTCAAACAACAATGTTTTTTTGCCAAAATAAGTAGTAAAATCAGAAAAACTGATCATTTTGCAGTGGTCTTTTATTTTTTTCCAGAGCTGTATATAGCACCTAGACCTTCCTTACATATAATCAATAAGCAATTCAAATCTCACTTTCTACGATACGGGACCTTTAATATATTGTTAGGTATTTCAAAACTTCAAATAAAACCAAGGAGAAGTGTACAATACAGGACCTTTTAAATGTGAGTTTTGATATCTTATATTTTAGAGAGTTATGTTTGGTGCACCGCTGCAAGAATCAAAGCAAGATTGATGTGTTCATACATCACTGTCATCCACCAGGGCTCAGTCCCTCTGGCTCAACTTTGATCATTAAGACGAGGCGTCTGCATGCGAGCTGGTGGGAGCAGGCCAGTGCTGGAACATGCAGCTCACCTGCATCCCAAAGGCGCCGACACCTCTCGCCTCAGATGACCTAATCATCCCCCACCGGGTCTCTGCTGCCGCCGTGGCCGTGTCACCTTTCAGAGCGATCACCGCTGACGCCCACCCCGCTGCAAGAGAGGCAGCCGTCCGGGGGGATTTAGAGACAATTGGAGTTGACTGGGCCACAACCTCATTTACACGAAGCTACACAAGAGTTGGACACGTCAGTCAAGACTAAAAAGGCTTACGCCGCTTTCTGACAACTCCTCGTGGCCGCCGGCCCAGTCCAACACGCGGCCATCAGCCTGGATAGAGACGCTTCGGTGACGTTAAGTCTTTCTGACAGGTCATTTTCTTAGCATGTTGATTCAGCTGTCAATTCTGAACCTCAGAGGGGTTGGGGAGAAAAAAAAAATTAAACAAAAAAAAAAGTCACATTTTCTGTGCCAAACGATCCTTGAGGATTTATGCTTACAGCAACGGTTTAACAAGCGAGGGGGAACTACTCGGCGAGGAGTCAATATCCTCACCACCTCATCGGCACTTTCTAGCAATGATTTACTCAGAACAACACAAGCCACCACGTACTGGACCTTGGAATCGATGACGCCCTGTGTGCCACTTTGACTCCCGGCGGTTCATTACAGAGCCGAGTCATAAACACGTGCGTCAGAGAGGGGCCTGATTCGCTCTCGTCGAGACGAGCGGAGCCTCTAAAATAATCGCTGACGTGATCACAGCCCTTGCTGCTAGATTTATTAACGCCGGTGAGATGTACACAACGTTGACTTTTATCGGCCTTGAGCAAGGTCGTGTTTAATTGTCTCTGGCAGTTTACTGGAAAATATGCCTAGAGGATGTGCACTTAACATCACTTGAATGTCGTGAATATTCATTACAGAATGCGGCACCTACTTGAGCGTCGGGTCTTAAGTGTCTCAGACATGAATTTGATTCCGCTCTCTTCATGCTCTTCCCGTCACGGATTTCTCCGCGTTGTTTAATACGGTGCGAGATAATGTCGTAATGCGATCCGGGCTCTGCCGTACCTTTGCTGGAGGAAGCCGATGAACGGCGCGACTCCCGTGCCTGGTCCGACCATTATGAAGGGCACCGACGGGTCAGAGGGGGCTCGGAAGGAGCAGTTGGGTCTCAAACGCACATGGATCTAGAGTCAGAGGCCATTAGAAAGCATTTAAAATAATGAGAGTAATTACAACAATGCTGAGAAGCCACTGTGGGTCTACCAATCTATTAATTGATCTACTTAATATTCTAAGACATACTAATGAGAAAACTCATGAGCTCCGGCTAAAATCCATAGAGTCTGTTGTAGAGAAGATTTAATTAATTTTTAATTAACCACACACACAAGTGAGTCCAAAAGCTTGTTATTTCTTTTTTTTTTTTGTTACAAAAAAAAAACATTAAAATTTTTTGTCTAAAGAAGGCTAAATTCGAGGTTGAATCCCTAATGCCTTCGGTTGGATGGAGACGCTGCACAAATTTTCAAAGATAATAAAGATTTGATATTCTGCTCCACACTTCTGTGGCTTCTCTTTTACTCGAGAACCTCTTGAACTGTAATATTTGAAGGAGAATGTACAGTCCAGCTCTCTTGGCATTTTTTATTGGAACAATCAAAACGGAGACAAAGACAAAATAGGGTAGGCACGGGGAGGTGTAACAGGATTTCAGCTGAGGCACGAGGGGTCCCTGACTTTACTTTTTTCTCAGAGTGTGGGGGGGGAGTTGTACATCATCACATCCACCAAGGCTGAAAGCTTGATTTGCACATTTCCAGCCTCGGCTCTCCCGTGTTCCATCATATTACTCATTACCTTTGGCAGAGCTGGGCTGCTTGACGATTCAGCCTTCCCAGGTAACGCCAGGACGGGGTTGATGAGGTCAAACAGCCAACCGGTGCACAAGCCTCGTCTCGGCGCGGGCCGCCCGGAGCACGGGGGGAACTCTACTACGTTGAAGACAAAGTGCAGCTTTCCTGGGTGCCTAAGACAGGAGCTGTAGAAAGAGTTCGAGATGGAGAAAGACAGAGACAGAGAGGAGCAGCGGTGTGTGTTTACGTGTGTACGTGTGTGTTGTGTGCAGCGAGATTCACGAAGATGAAGTAGAAAACAGTGACAAGTGGAGAGAGAGAGAACAGAAGGGTACAGAAAGGCACAAGCATTACAAGGGAGGATAAATTGTCATGCCAAGGCAACAATGCTGCTACAAAAAAAGAGCTTTTGTTCAGCTGGTAAAAGAAACAAGGACATACAGAAATTCAATGCAATGGCAATTACAAATATGGACAGACAAAAGGAATGATGAGTGCTTTAAATCATCTATACGCAAAACAAATTAAAATAAAATACAGCTGCGAGCAAAAAGGTAATTTTCTGTCTATTTTGCATCGATAAAACCGCCTCTCCGTCCTCTCCGTGCCAGTCTCCACTGCACTGGCGCTCTCATCCTTCACTCTCCAGTTCCTCTGGGCCACTGGAGACCTCTATTGACCACAGCATCAATAATGCAGGCCTCTAATGTCTCTGCACCATCTGATAAACTACAGTCACCATCTCTCCAGTCTGTTCCCTGTCTCTCCCTACACAAACACACACGCGCACACACACAGGCAGCTGAGTGAGGTGCTAATGGGAGGCGCTGAGAAGATTTGACGTTACGTTAGATGTTTCTCTTCCACATGAGCTTTAAAGCAACACTAATGGGTACTAGCTTAGCAGGATGAGCAAATCGATGACTGGCTAAGTGAGGCAAAAAGAAGGAACACTTAGTTAAACCTATTTTAACTAAGGACAACTGGCTACAGGCGGTGCGATTTTTCACAGTCCATTCATTGGTGCAGTTTTTCCCCCAAACATTGAGCTTATCGAAGAATCTACAACAAACAAGTGCACCTCTGAAAATTGTAATAATAGTAGTAATTATGAGTATAAATTCGATAAATCAAGGTTGCGTTTGATCAATTTAAAGGTGTTAGAATAGGGGCTGTGTGCATTTCTCTGTGCGTTGGAGCGTTTAAATGCCAATTAAAATCTCGCTTTTTCATGTATGGATGCAAATTTTTTAACAAAATTCCTCCTGAGGTTTCCCTCTGATGTTAAAGTAAAAATAAGTCCTGCAGAGCGGTAATTCGAAAGCTCAGTCCACCATGAGCGAAATTGAAGGAGCAGGCAAAATACTGTCTCTCCAGTGAATAATGATGCATTTCCTAGACACTAAGGGTGTGAGATCAATAAATATTTTATTATGCGAACCCCAACCATCAGATCTAGTCGTACCCAATAAACAAAGTCGAGAAGATTATGTCACATATCATGACGTATGCACAGTAATCAAATTCAATCAACAGATTTCAAAAGTGAGGTTAGGAGACTGACACAAAAAAACAATACAAAAAGGCAATGTCATTATTAATGTATTTTATGTGAAACTTTGAGGAAGAAATATGTCCAGTTGATTCAGATGTACTTATAATATATGCTATATACATCTTAGAAGTAGGATTTCTATCTTCCTCACTGCGACAAAAAAAGAAGAAACATTTTTTGAAGCATCTGAACAAATGAGGAGGAGGAGGAATGTCAGATTTCTGTTGCAGTTTTGTAAATGATGAAAGAGCCCCATCATCATACAAATGAGATGTATTAGCATAGTGTTGTTTCAAAACATTTCCACAACAGTGTTTTTTCTATAAAGGTTAAAAAAGGAGACATTTTTTGGTGTAATCCCAAGTTGTTTCCGTATGCATACACTGTATCACTGGGTTAGCAGCCAGTCAAAATAAGGCAAATAAGCTGAAACACAATCAAGGATTAAATTATTTGTCTTTGTATAATTTATTACCCTCTAGTAATTGCACTGCTAGCTCGGAAATGCCAGTAGAAAATGATGAGTTACTTCTAATTCTATAAGAATAAACTTAAGTAAAGTTTTATACAGCACACAATGTAAGCTGTCACCTTACCTGGCTGCTGAGTAAGGCCTGGGCTGCAGTTGCGGCAAATGCTCTGAAAGGAAAGCAGAACTGTCAATCATCCCCGCTGTCTTGCTCAGATTTGGTTACATGACAGAGAGGAGACATAATAAGAGAAAGTCATCTCGGTCTTTTGAGACGTCCCACCAACCAATCTGTCTTCACTAAAAACCCCACCCAGGTTACAGTCTTGTTTCTAGGCCACACTTCTATATTTATGAAATTACAAACTCAGGGATACGGAATCCCAAGCGTCCAGATGTGAAGCTAGTAGGAAATGGATTGCTTATGCAGACCTTATTACGATGCCAGCCATGAAGGTGCCCTCTTTAAGGTAATATGTGGTGCGCATTGTATCCCCGAGAAAGTGCCAGGACAATCAGGAAAACTTATAAGAGTTTTTTTTTTCCCTCGTAGCAGCAGGATATGTCATTCCCGATGCTGTGAACACCGACAATTATTTGATGTGGGCAAAGGGAGCGAGCGATTGAGAGTTAGATCACTTGTGCTTGCTGTGTACCTCTATTACATTGTAGTCGTATCTAAATGATAGATGAACCTAAGAAATGAAACTGCAGCATAAGAAACAGCTGAGGCCCTAAAATAAGGCATTCTTCTGCTAAATTGCTTGGAAAGACAAACAGCTGGACTAAATCTGCTCTCTCCCTCTTCTTTTGGATTCTTCTGACATCTAAACAGCTCAGGGTGTTCGGGAGACAGCTCGGCACTTTGACGTCCATTTCATCTTTTTAAAAAAGAAAAAGAAAAGAAAAGGTGATGTATGGCACACTTAAAACAGACTTTGAAAGAAGGTTTTGAACAAAGACATAGGCCTCGCACAAACAGCAGGCTGCCAGATATTAAAAGGAAAAACAACAGGCTGAGGCGCTAAAGAAAAGACATACTACTAAACTGAAAAATATGTACATCAGTATGAAAAAACATGAATATGGTGCTGGGAATTATGTAAATTATGTAGATCATTATTTATCTGAGAAGCAACAATCTGTGGGTGCCCAAGTGTTGAATGTTCAAACTGCTCAGAATATCAGTCTGGAAGAAGAAAAACAGATTTATTCAAACTGACATCTCAATGATATAGAAAATTAGTTTAATTCTGTTTTTGTCTATTCACATACAAAACAATACAAAAGCTAATTTTCAGGATAAACCTTCGCCCTGTATTATTTCTTTTCTATCTTCTTCAGTGTTTTGTATATAGATACATGACATTCAAAAAGAGTATATGAGTACATAAAACGTCATGAAAACATTTTCTTTTAATTTCGTGCATGTGTTACTGCACAATGTTTTATTTCTGACCTTCTAGGACTATCTCAAATCTTGGTTTAAAACTGACATAAAAAGGAACAAAGTAACAAGTGAGGGGAGCTTTTATTCTGAAAAAGAAGTTCAAATGGTTAAACTTTCAAAAGTTATTGAGCAAGCAGAGCACTGATTACAGGCTGACCTTGCTTTGTCATAATCAATATGCTTGTACTGTTGATACAACTCACAGCAAGTCAGTTGTGCATAAATCTTGAGAAATAATTAGGACTAAGCTATAACCGAATGGATTGAAAGTTGAAACAAATCATTATTGCTTTCACAGCTTCTCAAAGAATAAAAGATATGTAATAACACCTAAAAAGACACCATCTTTCCAAGCAGATCATCTCATGATGTACAAACATATCTTTCTAACTTTCCCATCATGGAAAGGCACACCCCTCCGTCAGAGGGTGTATCATGTACGTTAACACAATCCCTCGCTTCAAGTTGCCGCCTCTCTATCACAGTGTGACAGCATACGTCCGAAACAGAGGGCGATCAATCCATCATCTCACATCACTGCACCATGATAACACTGCTGGCAGATACAAAGGATATATCATTTTTTAAAATCTTTTGAGTGCAAAGCTTGTTGTTGCAGTGAGTGGCTTGAGGACAAAAATACAGTCCCCGGATCCCCGCTATGTTTTCAAAATTATCCTTTTCTGGGTATCATCGATCACGCTGCACAACAATATCATCTATTCCATCTGAAAAGTCTTTCTGTGCTGCGATTTGTATGCAGAGGTGCCACTTTGGTGGGGAAAATGATATAGAAATTCAGCTGAACATGAGAATTATTGTGCTTAAGATATATGGAGAGCTTCTTTGGCTGCAGCTGAAATTATGGAGGTTGTTAGCATAAAGCATGAAGCAGAATACTCCATAGGAAGATGGTTCTCTTTTTCTAACAGCCTACAAATGCTAATTTCAAGCTATTTGTGGAAAAGACTGATGGTTTTTAAAAGAGGCTTTCGTTGCAATTAATTATACCTTAAACAAATTAAATGTGAATTTCAAGCTTTTCTGTAGAAAGGGTAGGGGTGGGGGGTTACTTAAAATTCCAGGATTTTTAAACACGGACCATATTTTCCTAACCTGTAGTGTCTATTACAGTGATCTGAGAAGACATTTCTTACTTTTCTCCAATAATGAGAAGAACCACCTGCCCATTCCAAAGCTGACACGCTCTAGTGGAGGTGGACGGGGCATGTATATCCCACTGTTTTTGGCTTCTATAAGCAGTATTTTTCGCATCTGTTTCAGATTCGGATTGTTCTCATAAGGCAGAGCATGAGTGTAGAAGGCTTCCCAAGTCTCACGAGAGTCACGTCGGCGCAGGAAGTCAGCTATGTTTGGAAACCGGAGGGAGCCGAGTCGCTGATAAACACTGCCGCGCTGGAGTCATTTTTTCATGTGCCCAAAATAAATTGAAGTCACCAGTCACACCGAATAACACAAAGCTGTTTAACTCCGCAGGAGGTTATTTTTTTTTTTATAACTTTTGGGATTACAATTTCTCATGGATGTCACTGAAGTGGGCTGCTGCTTCTTCTACAATAGACGAAATGCCAAAATTCTCCTTTAAAAAGTCTCCCTAATAAAATGATGGCCTAAGTATTTTTTTTAGGTTTTTGGGAAAACACAAAAAACTTTATCAAAAGCAGAGAATATTATATTTATTTATCGATTAAATCAAAGAAGCCTTGACAGTGGATGACTGTGGACATACACATAACCTTGTGTGTAATTATGTAACAACAGCCTTTATGATAATAAACCTCATCACTCACCAGTAGAAATTGATTCAAAATCACGTTCAGAGCCTTTTTCTGCACCATAGATTATCTTGCTACTTGAAGCAGCAGCCATCATGTAAGCTTGTTAAATTGACCAATTCAAGGCATTTTATCCTAAAGAATAAAAAAAACTTTGACTTAGCAAAAACATAAAATGGCCTTAGTCTCCCTCTTCACTTAGGCCATTGTCCTATAGGGCATAAAGAGTATGATCCTTTCAACTAAGGATTAGGGAGATTTTACCAGAGGTGGCAGCATCATCAACAGATGATTTAGGCCAAAAACTCACTTTCATCAATAAATGACTTATGACTGGCTAATATTTTAATAACATTATTTGATATTGCACACTTTTCCTTGAAGTTTCAATATATATTTGTGGTTATAAATTATAAAAACCATCTCAATATGTAGTAGTTTTACATCTCCTCTCTCAAGCTTTTCTCCGGAGCTCTAGAAATGTACCGTTCTATAATAATACAATAATCAAAAAGCAATTAAAATCTCACTTTACTATGCTACGGGATCTTTAAGTGAGGTCACAATCGAGAAGAGAGGAAAAAAATGGATAAAACTTGCACCCTACTATAATTTCATTTGAGCCCTGCTGTAAAGTAAATTGAAAAAGATGCTCATGGACAGCATTCAGTTCCCTGGGGCTATGACCCCCAAAGTTTTCATCTGGCACACTATAAAACAATAAACAATGGAGCGTATAACAAGAGCGCTGACTCTGGGAAGCAGGTATCTTTCTCAATTTATATCTAGCATTTACCTTCGTACCCAGCTAACACTTGGCCAAAGACATCTGGGCCGAGACGCATCTCTCCTCATTATTTATAGCTAATGTACAACAGCGTGAATCTGATCGGCAAGCCTCTCCCCCTCCGATGCAAAAAAAAATGCAGCGTACTGTAACTGTGACGCACTGAGTCAGGGCTGACCATTACCCTCTGATCCACGCTGACCCCTGTAGGGCTCCTGTCCTTGCGGACAGCCGCCTGCCCCTCCACCCCCGTGGAACAGCTGTTGCCCTGAAGGGCCTCCAACACTGCATTTTTTTCTCACCAGGGATACGATTGTCCCCGATTGACAATTTCTGCATCGGTACATCACTGGAAAAAAAAAGGTGCTGTGGTTGGCAAGTAGGCCATAAATAACAACACTGGGCTAGGCCAAGAGCTGTGACACAGCTGTTTTAGAGGACAACTCTACTTGTATATAAAGCTGTAGCCAAGTAATTTCACTGTCTGGTAAATTTCAGTCAAAGCTTATTAGATGTATGCTGAATGACCAGCCCAGCTATCTTAATGAGCTGAGAGAAAGCATTAGTTTACTATTAGTTTACTACCAAACAGTGGGCTCAAATGGTCAGAGGAGGGGTAAAATAGATGGTAGTTGACAACCACAATTGATCAACATTATAAGCAGGGAGGGGAAATAATGAGTATTGTGACTCGCAGGTACAATACCTCCATTATGTCCACACAGAAAAACCATATTGAAGCTACGTGGACCTCTAAATGAAACAAGGCAATGAGTGCTGATCCTGTGGGGAGCCCTCTGATGTACACCATCTAAATCATTCTGTATAATTAAATGTTCTGACAAAATCAGCCTTGAGACTGAGATTGTGAACCTGGCTTTACTGAGGCTACAGCCCCCCCTACAGGCTGGAAAATGATCTGGACAGACAAACCTAAATTGCAGAACGCCACTTCCAACACTTCAGAAGGAGACGTTACACTACAACATAACCTGAAAACTTGAAAAGAAAAGAAAGCAAAATAGATCGTTCTGAAAAAAAATATTCCACTGAGTTTCTACAGGTGGAGAGTGAATTCCAATCTATCACTGTAATTCTTCCGTTTGCTTCAGGCGGCATGAAAGGCAGCATTTAATTAAACATGAATCTGTTCTAACACTTCCATTTAAAAGCTAAAATGATATTTAGTATGTGCCAAGTGTAAGTTATCTCCATCTATAGTTATTGGGTAATTGCCAACAGTGAGATCCACCAAAATGTTTGATCAGATTTTGTACTTCAGAGTGTAGCTTTTTACTCTGAACACTCATCTATCAAGGATAGTTTTTACTCTTTAACACATGTTTTTGTGGCCCTCTGGGAACTGTGGCTCTCATGACTGACCAAGGCAGATAACAGAAGACGCGCTGACCTATGAGGAGGCTGAGAGGAGGCGAGCAGGACGGGAAGGCTGCAAGAAGATCCAAAACGCCGAGGCTCTGGTCTCTCACATACAGATTATAGTCTGCAGCGCCTTGTTTACTGCAGAGCTCCTGCAGTCTCCTCTTCTGCACGCCGTCCCTTGTATTCTCCACCAACGCTCGCACAAATGCCTGACAGAAAGAGAAGAGAAAGCAATTGGAAAGCAAAGTCATTTGTAGCCGTTCTCAAACCTCCGTCAGCAGCAACGGTGATGATATTTTTTTTCCCTCCCATTCACAACTGTAATGCATTTACTGGTAATATATTTTCTGACATTGCCTCAATGCCAGGTTGCACACATGCTATAGAAAATGTAAGTGGTTATAAGTTTTCTAGGTAAGAAAGAAAAGTTTTGCTGCTCGAAGGCTGCTTTGTAGAACTAGCCCATTCATAAAACGCAGCCATTGTGATAAGGACAATGTATTTTCAGTCTCCTAGAAAATTGTTAATTTTTAAACCCTTTTCATGCTACTACTGAGAAATTAGCGTCTTTTAAGGAATTAATCCAAATCAATTAATATGTCACATTAGCGAGAGACAAGCCGCTGTTCAAATGGCATCTCGTTAATTGCAGAAATTAGGATGTAAATTGCAGGATTAAGGGGATCATGAAGAAACATCAAAACGCGACTTCTGAAAAACTTCTGGAGCGATTTTATTTTACTCTGCAATCATTAATTACCCTGACACGGTAATCAGAAAATCTAAATATTTGTCATGCCCGAGTGTTCTGTATAATTTTAGTGATTCATAATAGTTTGTGAGCATGTATGCAGAGATTAGTGGCATGTTTTGGAGAATTATGATCCCTGTGCAGCCAGAGACAGGTGTCACACAATTGCATCTGTTAACTGTGAGCCTCTGGAATGCCTGGAGTAATAACAATCTAACATTAGTGTGAGAAGTAAGCGTAACCCTGGATGTGTCAAGTACTGAATGACATTGCATAAATTATAGGAAACTAAGGTGACAATTTTGCACTTTTCTATAGATCATGCATATTGAAGATTATAGGCATTATTAATGCTTTAGTAAAACGGATTAACTGCTTGGATTACACAGATTGGTGTTCTAAAATAAAACTCTTATTGCCTTATAAGTCTGGAGATGACATTTTGACCTGCAGAGATCAATTTGTGTGCAGGAATTCAATAAAAACGTTGAAAAAAATGAAGAAGCCCCTACACGTACCTGAAAACTGAACAGATGGTACGTGGTACATATCTATCTGACATATAATCAATTTGATTCAGACAATCAAACCTGTGTTATATAATTAGGGGAGACATCGGGAGTAATAATGTCTTTTATTTTATCACAGTAATCAGGTAATATCTTATCATGTGGCAGACCTTTCAAACAAGGTAAAACCTTGTAAAATATTGTACACTTTTCCTCGGTTTACTTTAAAGTTTTGCTATGGCTAACAAGATATATTTGTGGTTTTAAGCAACAAAAATTATGTCAATATAGTTTTATATCTCATCTCTCAAGCTTCTCTCTGGAGCTCGAGAGAGAACAGGTCATTAATATTGATGAGCCTCTCCTCTGTTTGGCTGATTTGAATGGCTTTGAATGGGGGCTGGGCTGTGTCTGTATAGATGTCCCATCACATAGACCAGTATTTATATAACACCTAGACCTTCTTATAATCAAAAAGCAATTAAAATTGTTCTTTCTATGATTGGGGACCTCTATAGAGTACTGCATTCTGAACAGTGCAGAAACATATTGGACTGCTGCCATATTTTGACATTTTATAAATTGTCTTCCCTTTGTCATTCAGTACGCTGTTTACAGAGAACATTAAACTAATGGTGCATTTCACGCAAGAGGGAAATTAATGGTTTTCAATTTGGTTAGACTGTAATGTTTTTATTAAATAATGAATTTATCTTGCATAATAAAAAAAAAATTCTGGATGAGGGTGTTATGTTGTGAAGAAATGGAAATTAGAAGCAGGAAAATGGAATAAAGCGAGGTACTCAGTGATTCACAAGTTCGCCCCACTGTCTTTGTTCACTGCGAAAATCATTGTCACGTCAAAACATAATTGCACTTCCTCGTGAAATACAATGCATGTTTCCCCGAGCTTTGCCGGCAAGAATAAAAGAAGTGTGCTCTAGCTGGAGAAAACATGACATTTAAAAAATGCCTCCCCTCTTCTTTATTATACTGAAACAATAATACAGCAACTAGGACGTCACATGAAAAAGTGTCTTGGTTTAAGCCGTTTAGCTGTAGAATCACATTTCAACAGACCTTCTTAGGGATGCTCCTAATCTCTAGACACCATGTGAGCAGGTACAGCAGAGAGATGTTCTGGGGGATGTAGGACGGCACCCGGGCACCTGCAAACAGGGAAGAAAGGACATTTTAGAATTATCACGTCAGTGTGCCTTTGATATACAGGAGATGTTGTGATATAACAAGTGCGTTCACCTTTTTTCTTGGTGTCCTTGCGTAAGGAAACATGGACACAGTGTGTCCTCTGATCCTGAAGGCCCAGTCTGTGGAGCAGGTCCTCCACCTCAGAAGTCTTGTTTGGGCAGATGACGTCAAAAGAATCCCCCGGCTCATAGATTATCATTGGATGGGCCTTGGGATGGAAAAAAAAGCAACTAAAAGTGCAATCGGAATCCATCTGGAAACATGTAGGATTTAGGTTTAGGAAAAAATGTAACAAAAAAAGAACATTATATTGTCAAGCTTACAGAGATGTCCATTTCTAGGAGAAGGGCCGTCTTGACTGAATCTCCTCTGGTCAGCAGAGTTGCCTGGGATATGGCTACCTCATGAAGAGTCTCGACATTTAACGGCCCGGTTATCTGAAAGGAAACGTCATGCAGTATATGTGGGCAAAGAAATAATTCAACTTGTACAATGCGTTCTTTAAAGAGTAGGGAAAGTAGGAGTGAAATATGGTGCAGATGTACAGATGTACAATGTTGTTAATAGATTATAGACTCAAACAAAAATGTTCCTTTTGCCCAAACCTAAGTAGTAAAATCAGAAAAACTGTCTGTCTCTTTTTTTTCCAGAGATGTATAATCCAACACCCATTCCTTACCTCTCCCATGGTATCTACTTCCTCAAGTGAGACGTCGAGGTAGGGAGGAGGCAGAGCGGGGACGTTGAGCGATGATTCAGACAGCGGGGGCAGGGAGCGCGTCAAGGAAGCTGCCAATGCAACGCGGGGATCTCCGGCGCCCACGGTCTGTGACTCCGGTGCCAGCCCGGGGATTCCTGTGGGAGACGCTGGCCTGCGATCAGAAGTGGCAGTCTGCGTGGCAGAAGATGAAGATGGAGCAGCGGATGCAGATTTGGAATCCGATAGTGAGGACGCGCCAATTGACTCGCAGCTCCGCTGGTCAGCGAGGCTTAGGAGGTTTAGTTGGACATCCGGTGTGGAGGAAT
Organism: Lepturacanthus savala; assembly: GCA_030544235.1. Lineage (NCBI taxonomy): Eukaryota > Metazoa > Chordata > Actinopteri > Scombriformes > Trichiuridae > Lepturacanthus > Lepturacanthus savala. Next base: position 6,298,784 of record CM060476.1, on the reverse strand, counting down.
CAGGAGTTTCCTTCGCTGAATCCCCCCCCTCTGCTTTAAAGTCACAAGTCCTATCAGAGGCCATGTTTAATAGGGCTCTTTTAATTGCTTTCCACAATCCTTCAATCCAGGGGTCCACAACCACCTCCAGTCTAGAGAAAACAGAGAACATAAGATAATAAAGTGACAACAGGGTACAAAAAAAACAAAAAAATTAGAGTTTTATGCATTATATCTCTGCAGAACTTACCCTACGCCATCATCTGCATATCCCGTTGCATAGAACTGAGTGGCTCCAAGTTCCTGTAGTCGACGCTCAATTGTCTTCCCACAGTTGCAGAAATTTGCATAATTCGAGTCTCCTAAAGCTGGAGCAGACAGATGAAAATAGATGACGATTTCTCAAGCCAGCTACCGCTCAGCAAGTCAATTACGTCCAATGCTCTGCATCATAATGATTTACACAGACATGTTTTGCGAATCGAGCTCCACAGATTGACGAGATGAGCTGCAAATGCAGCTACGTCAGACACCCCCCCCCCCCACCACCAAAATAGAATTTACCTAAAAGTGCATAGCAAAGTTGCTTATAGTGGTCAGTGGAGAGAGTCTTCTTCTTGATGTGCTTCACAAATTGATGGGCATTGTCAGGCGGTTCCCCATCTCCAGTAGTAGACACAATAAAGACCACTGGGGCATTCTCCTTCTCTAGATTGTACTGGAACCAGTTATATGATTAATCAGTGACTGGTGCTTCTATTTGAATTACATTACATACAGTAAATGTCCACAGAATCATCAAGCAACATTAGTTCTACTAAGATGCTATCGATGTGGTGAGGCTGCAACAAATTATTATTTTCCTCATTAATCAATTGGGTTAAAAACATCATAAAATGGTGAAAAAGGTCAATCACTGTCTCCCAAAACCCAAGCTGTAACCTAAACTGATTTGTATTTCCCAGACAAACACTGCACAAGCCAAGTATATTCATTTTACAATCACAAGAGACTATTACTATTATCAAAGTAATGATTATTTAATATTGTGTGCTACTGCATGTCAGCGGCCAAGCAACACAAGAGAGGCCAAGAGAGATGCACTTCGAGTTGAATTATTATAATATGCATCACTTACCTTTTCATTCTGGTCCAAGCAGCTGAGCTCAGCAACCAGACCGTGCTCTTCTGCCTCCTCAGCGATCCCTTCTGCTATGGACTGGGCTTGACCCTTCTGGGACCCATAGAGAAGCACGAACCGAGGCTTCACTTCAGAGGGCATCCTAAAGAAAGCACAAAAACAACACAGTCATTTCTAAATCTACATATCCCTAAACACCTTTATCCAATCGATAGGTGACTAGTGGTGGGATGTGATTAAGAGAACATGTGTAATGCAAAATGTAAAGAATTAGCTTAGTATTAAATTATTAATTATAGCGCAAAATCATTTGTGTTTTCTCAGCTTACCTAACGTTACATAATGCAAGATTAGACAGGTAGCTGCCACATAACAGTCTCCGCACCATTGTATAGCGCAGCAACCCTGAACACCACCAGTTACAGGTGTTCCGGTTAAAAGAGTGAGCGTGTTAACTGGTGACTTTCAGCCGAATGCTTCCGTGGTGGTCGTGGTGACGGCACATGTTGAAAACAACCTTAAATTAACACAGGGAAACGGGATTAACACTGGAAAACTTTAGCTTTTCACTCCGTGGTACATTTAAATTGAATGGTAAATACGGTGTATATTCGTTTTACGTTATTTAAATTCACATTTTTTCACTTATCTTTCAAAAGATTTATCTTGCAGTTTGCATCAAAAGTTAACTACTGGTCACGTGACCACAGATTGTATGCAGTAGTTAGACACACAAACTAAAAACATTGTGTCTGTAACTTTACACAATGACAAAAGCAGATTAAGTGGTTGAATATGGACGTAAACACATTTACATACACGTATAACTATTACGTATCGGACATTTCATACGGCTTTTTTTTTTTTAACGACTATCGTCACCACGACAACCACGGACGCATTCGGCTGAAAGTTACCAGTCAGCATGGTCACAAGATAAACCGAAACACCGGACGTTGAAAGTTACACGTTGTAGCGAACTGACAATTACATAGCTGTTACAGCAGTGACACTAACCCTTGGTTACTCACATTTAATGTCCAACTGGTGCCCTTTTAGAATTAGATATATTTGTAGGTTTGGTAGTTTAGTATGAAAAAACAGAGGTTGTCGGGGAAAAAAAATACATTTTCACCTTTTTAGAACCGCTGTGGAAATCCATTCAGTCCAGAGTCCCTCCCGTTTGGACTTCACGCGAGATTATGGCACAGACTGGGACTGGACGTGATCGGAAGAAACCACATTACAAGACTTTTATTTCCTCCGGTTTTACTCGAAATAATCCATATGAAATGTTTCTAATGGTGTTTGTGAAGTTTAAATAGTTGGATTAATTGTGTGTTGTCATCTCGAATAAAAAAATGGTGTAAATGTGTATTTATAAGACATAGTTGACGTGACTTGGTTCCGCCCTCCCCGCCCGTGGATCCTTCCAGAAGTCGCTTGCAGACCAGCGCGGCTCTCTAGCTCAGCCACACTCCACAATTTCACCGTAAAACTCATCTTTTCTGTCCGTGCTAACCCTATAAGGGTGACCAAATCTGTCAGCCAACATGTCCTCGCTAGGGACATTAGCCTTCGATGAATATGGAAGGCCTTTCATCATCATTAAAGACCAGGATAAGAAGACTCGGCTATCCGGCATTGACGCATTGAAGGTACAATGGATTAGCTAGCTGTGGCATGCTGGCTAGCCAGTTGCTAGCTTGTTTTAAATTAATTTGCAAAGCACATTAACCCAACGTGACACATGTTAATATATACGGCTCAGAGTCATTAGTATATATGTATTTGTGCTACCGAGCTGGCGTTGCTTTATCAACATGTTCTCGTTATCTAAATTATTGACTTGTCACTGCATGCTAACATGAGGCCCATGTGCTTTCTGACGCTCAGCCGGTGGATGTTGCTATATAGGGCTGTGCCCCCAACTTGGCCATTATTAATACATTATTTTCATATTAATCCGTATATTCTTCTCATATTCTGACCCTTCACGGTATGGAGTTGGTAATTTTAATCATACCAATCTTGAACAATAAAATGTATTTTGCATCCATAGAATTCTTTTGTCATTAATAATGGGTGATTGCTATTTGATTTGAGGTTCCGTATTTTTTTTTTTAGTTGACACCATTGGTTTATAGATGAAATACAATCACGACCTCACTATATTATATTCTCATGCTATCCAAAACAGGAGAACACAACATAAATATTTGTTTTAAATTAGTGAAACATATGAATGGTATGTTTCAATTCAGTAAATGCACCAATCATAACTCACCCAGAACACTGTGCAAATGTTTATGACCTACATACGAATAGATTATTATTAATATAAATATATAATATTTTTTATGTATTTCGAAATTATATCATTTCAGTTTACAGAATGTCATTTAGGGTGTTTTTATTCATCTCAAAATGGGTGAACTGTAAGGTTTAAATGATGCTGATGCATATTCTGCCTGTCTTATGCATAGGACTAAGATTTGAACTAATATGGTAATGTTTGTGTTTTGCAGTCTCACATTATGGCAGCTAAGGCAGTTGCATCAACGCTTAAAACATCTTTGGGACCGAATGGTGAGTAGAAACCAATGCAATGCAGTCACATTTGATTTCACATTAAATGTGTCTACAAATATAAAGTTACATTGTCTCAATAAAGTCCAAGTAGCATCTGCACTGTCTCCCTCCTCCATAAATCTATGAAGATTCCTGAGTCAATGACTATGCAAATATGTTCTGTTTTTAAAGTTTACCTGTTAGATACTAGATTTCTCCTACTAAACTGAAATGTCTGTTATGTGTACACAGAAAGTGTCATGTTTCCAGCTCAAGCTGTTTCATTGATTAGCTTCCAAATTGGTTATTTCACAGGTCATGTTCATAGGCTTTAAACTTTCAACTAAATTTTCAGTGATCACAGGGAAATTTTCCCTTTTAGCAGATGAAAATGGGAAAACAGCTTTCCAACTGTCAACTGCATATTCAACATTCTGCACAGTAACCCTCAAACATCAAACTTAAACTTAACACATTTTTGTGAGGAGGGGACCTTAATTATCATGAAATAAATTTGATTACTGATTTGTAAATATGGTATAATTCTAAGCTAAGATAGTACTTTCCATGAACTTTTTTTCCAATTTTTCATCCAGGTCTTGACAAGATGATGGTTGACAGGGATGGAGAAGTGACCGTCACCAATGATGGAGCCACTATTCTCAGCATGATGGATGTGGACCACCAGATTGCCAAACTTATGGTGGAGCTGTCAAAGTCCCAGGATGATGAGATTGGTGATGGAACGACTGGAGTTGTCGGTACGGAAAGGGAACATGATTTTTTTACAGACCATAAACCTGAATTTATGCCTCTTGCTAGTGTTGCAAGATTTACCATTTGGCTATCATCACATCATGCAACCCTAGATGAGTGTTACTAAAAGGAGATAACTCTGCTGTGCTATATTCATCTTTAAAATCAGTTGGATGTTGTGCTACCAAAGGAATTGTCCATCCTGTCAGGTGGTGTGCTATAAAAATTACAAATGACACTTAATTCATGTGGTTATGTTCATGCCATCTACTAGTCTCATTTTGAAGATATTAGCTTCAGAAATGCACTTTAACTTTAAGCATTAAATTAAAATGGGGAGAATCTAATTTAATATCATTGAGGTGATTGCAAATGTGATGAAAGCTACCTGTAGTATTTCAACCATATTTAGTTTTTTTTAGTACATTACATTTATCGTATTTTCCTCTGCCCTGCTCAGTGCTTGCTGGGGCTCTGCTGGAGCAGGCTGAGCAGCTGCTGGATCGTGGAATCCACCCCATCAGGATCTCTGACGGTTATGACCAGGCTGCACGCATTGCCATCGAGCAGCTGGACAAAATGGCAGAAACCTTCCCTTACGATCCCAACAACATAGAACCGCTCATTCAGACTGCCATGACAACACTGGGGTCTAAAGTGTGAGGATTCTAGACACAACAGTGTTTTGTTTTTTTTTTTGACCAATTATAATTATAAGGGGGCTAAACTACTGAAAAAATGTTAAGGCATATAGATTGTAATGGTAACTAATGACTTGGAAGAGATCAATGAAATTGTACTGTTGTCTTTCAGCATCAACCGGTGCCACAGACAGATGGCAGAGATTGCAGTGAATGCCATCCTCACTGTGGCTGACATGGAAAGGAAGGACGTAGACTTTGAGCTCATCAAGATGGAGGGCAAGGTGGGAGGAAAGCTGGAGGACACACAGCTCATCAAGGGAGTCATAGTTGACAAGGAGTTCAGCCACCCTCAGATGCCCAAGGTACCAAACGATAACGCATTCCAATGTAATCTGTTCTATCTTCAACGTTGGCTTTAACGATGTGGAATAGTAGTCATTGTAATACTAATAATAGTTGACTATATATGGAAAAATATATTCTGGTCATTTTTATTGGAGATCATCAAAGGGTTGTTTATTGTGAAGAGAATTACTGTTGCATGTATTCAATAACTCATGAAGATTCTCATCTGCATTTCAGTGATGCAGAAGGACACTGCACTTTTTATGCATTTTATTGTATTAATGTGTAACATTTGTGCGATAATGGGTCTAATAGAAACTATCCATCATCACCACACAGGTTCTGAAAGATGTTAAAATTGCCATCCTCACCTGCCCATTTGAGCCCCCTAAGCCTAAGACCAAGCATAAGTTGGACGTTACCTCCGTGGAGGACTACAAAGCTCTGCAGAAATATGAGAAGGAGAAGTTCGAGGAGATGATCCAACAGGTTAGTACCTGCTCAGGCTTCAGGCACCAAGCACGTTTCAAATGATCAGAAATATGGCAGCTATTTAAATGAATATTTGGTACCCATGTTTTGTTTTTTTTTCTCTTTTAGGTCAAAAGCAATGGCGCTAACTTGGCCATCTGCCAGTGGGGCTTTGATGATGAAGCCAACCACCTTCTGCTTCAGAACGAGCTGCCAGCTGTGCGCTGGGTTGGAGGGCCTGAGATCGAGGTGAGTCATTTGTCACATTGACCATATGGTGCTGATGAGCAGAAAGTTTATGATATAAAATAGTTTTGTTTGTGTGCAAGTATTTAATGTCAGCCATGTTTCCTGTGCAGTTGATCGCCATCGCCACAGGAGGCCGCATCGTGCCGAGGTTCTGCGAGCTGACCCCCGAGAAGCTCGGCACAGCTGGCTTGGTGAAGGAGATCTCCTTCGGCACCACAAAGGATCACATGCTGGTTATCCAGGAGTGCAAAAACACCAGAGCAGTAACCATTTTCATCCGTGGAGGCAACAAGATGGTAAGCATAAATAAAAATCTAAACTCTGACAATGCCACCCATTGACGTTGATCTATCCCTGTTAATTTACTGGGTTTATCCTGTCTCTTTAGATCATTGAAGAGGCCAAGCGTGCCCTCCATGACGCTCTTTGTGTAATTCGCAATCTGGTGAGAGACAACCGCATCGTGTACGGAGGCGGAGCTTCAGAGATTGCATGTGCTCTGTCTGTCAACCAGGCTGCAGATAAGGTGAGACACTGAAACACATAACAGTTCTGAATATTGGCTCTTAGCATTAGAATAAATACAATGCTGGGGTTGCTGCTTATTAAATCCTTTCTAACTTCCGCCCTTCAAAATTCTAGTGCCCATCATTGGAGCAGTACGCCATGCGGTCGTTTGCTGATGCTTTAGAGGTAATCCCAATGGCGCTGGCTGAAAACAGCGGACTGAACCCCATCCAGACTATGACAGAGGTCAGAGCCAAACAGGTCAGAGAGAACAACCCCTTCCTTGGCATCGACTGTCTGCATAACAACACCAATGGTAAGGAACATGTGAACACTGCAAGGTATAAGGTTCATTGGCACATTAAAGCAAGAAGACATATTGAATTGTTTGTTTTTTTTTCCCCAATTTTCCTCCCCATACAGACATGAAACAGCAACATGTGATTGAGACCCTGATCGGCAAGAAGCAGCAGATCCTGCTGGCTACTCAAGTAGTCAAGATGATTCTTAAGATCGATGACATTCGAAGCCCAGGAGAGATTGAGGACTGAAGGCCTCCTGAACACCAGTAGGCTCGGCCGTGCTCTGGAACACTTAGAAGATGTCTGAGCCGTTCTAGAGATTTTAGGCACTTCCCCGAGCACCATGTCCAAACCGCACTGCGTATTGCTATTTATCCTTTGATACAAAATGTTCAAGCTGTTGTAGTATCAATGTCACCATTAAAAATGTTGGTCCGCCGAAGTTTTCAGACTCTTGTTATGATTTCAGCAGTGCTTGTTGTTTCTGCTCCAGCAAATGGGAACTTGATGTCACATTTATTCTGCTTTTGAAGCTATTACTCTACCATTTTTTTAGAAATACAAAAACCTTTTGTACTCCTAAGGCACCATTCTTCTAACATATATTGAGATTCACAACCCTTCGCTTAAACTTTAATAGCTTTGAGACCACAACATAAATTCACATTTATCTGGTATTGAAATCAGAGTTTCCTAATATCCTAAGGTCCAGACTTCATTTTTAAGATGAAATGTACAAAAAAAATGTCACTAAACAATGATTTGAGCAACAATGACCAACCTTTCTAAAGGTTAAAGGCAGCAGTCGCTTGTCCTCTATTGCATATCCCAGATTGTTATGCAGGCTCTTCTCAGCTACATGTATTTCTTCAGCCAGTTAATCATGTCTGTCCTGGCCTCCTGAATGCTCGGTTTGTCTTTGGGGTTTATGTCCTCTCTCTTGCGGTGAACAAACCCATGAGTCTGACCAGGAAAGATTTTGACCTGGTAATCCACTGTGCATTTCTCTTTCAGCTTTGCTTCCAGGGCACTGACCTGAAAAGCAGCAAGATGTTTGCATAGGTTCTTGGTGATTGTATAGCAGAGATTGGGATATTTATTGTTCAAGCACCAGGTAGGTTTTACGAGGACTATCAAAATGACGAAAAAAAAATACTGTATCTCCAATCCAGTAAATTCATGCATACTAACCTGATCCAGTGGGATAACTTCATCTTTCTCCCCAAAGATGAACAGCGTAGGACTCTTCAGCTCATACCCGTCTTCTCTGTCACGGATGATCCCTGCAGAGTATTGCATAAGCCTGTCATAAATCTGCTCTACAGCAATCACCCTGACAGAAAAGTGAGTAAATTCCTAGATGAGCCACCAAGAAAAAATATATATACACACACAATCAAATGTGACATATCACTTATCATGCACACCATAGACTGACACCCCGGCTTTGACCTCTGGGTACTGCAGGGTCAGGTAATGCGTGGCTAACCCTCCCCAGCAGAAACCCACTGCTCCGATGTGCTTAGCTCCACACAGCTCCTTCAGGAACCTCAACACCACATCCACCTCTCTGGGAAGGAGATGTTGAGGTCAAACATCCACATCACTTCTCCATTTAATTACCTCTAATTTGAAATAAAAAAAAACACCAATTACTGCTAGATATTTCAAATTTCAATTGGGACACTAGCTGCCGCAATAACCCATTAAACTATGAGCCTTTAAGTGTATCACTGTCATTTTATACTACTATAAAACATCCAAATGTTACTCATACAGATTTTGTTGTCTTTTCTAATGACATGATTGTAGACAACTTAGAAAAAAGGTTTTAAGCAAAAAATTAGGTTTCCAAGTGCTTCCTGTCATATGACATCATTAACTTCCTGTTCCTTCTTTCTGAGAACATGAACAAACCCTCCCAGAAAGAGGTCATTTTATTTAGATTATTATGATTTTCAACCCTGACATGTATATATCTATTTAATCATTAGAATCTCTAAAATAATCACCTAAAAATAATTGTGTACATGGGATAAATAGGTTTTTGTTTATGGGAATATTTGTGCAAACTATAATAGCGATAAAAAAGGATATTTCCTGAGAAAATGGAAAAAATAGATATATAACATGATTGTTATTGACTCAACTGATATAAATATATGCATGAACTTTAAAAAAAACAAATGGGGTTTAAAGGGTAAGAGAAATTTAGATTTGATTTTGTTACTTGTTGATATCAGTCGGCATTTTGTCTTCAAGCCACTCTTGAAATTTGGACCAGTCATGTGACGGACCCCATGGCTCCTTTCCAACATAGAAGTCTGGACAAACGGCACTGCTTAAAACAAAGGGAAGGAAGCAAATCACTGTTATGTAAGCATGTAAAATATTTCAATTACGGAACACAGTGGAGGAACACTGCATTTTACATACATGTATCCATTGGCAGCCAGCATATCAGCCATGTATCTGGTGTTAGGAAGCTGCCAACCGTAGATATCTTGTATGACAATGATGGCCTTGTCAGATGTGGAGGATGGTTTCACTACATAAGCTTTAATGTGTTCTATCTGGACTTCCTGGCCCAGGCCTCCATACTCCATCCGATCACCAATGTCACAGGGGCATGGCTGAGCCTCATTTGCCATCTGCTGACAAACACAAAGTCAGGTGGGAAGTGTAAATAATTATAGTAAAATTAACAGTTCTCTGACTTCTGCGCAGTTCAGGGAGTCTGTTTTATTTAATGTATGTATTTTTCTATAGAAATCATATACATTATACGTTATTTACTGTTTTCATGTTGTGCTTCATCTGGTGATAAAAAATGATTAATAATAAGGTATGCCTAGTCATTCATTTTCATTCAGGGATATTCAAATAACTAATAGTTTGGAGGCACTATAAAATGTAAGTCAAAGGCTCAAAAATGTTCAGAAGCTTAAACCTGTTCTTTCTTTGAGATATTTTCGCAACACAATGACGAAGCTCTTTGCACAGAGTTCTGGCGTTTTCCAAATGGAGATTTATTCTCCAGTAAAGAAAATAAATCTGCATTAGAGTGAAGTTCAAAAGCAAAACCTACCTTGTCGTGTGATTTTTGTAGAGCGTAAAATGAGCAGCAAAGTCCAAAGTCGTGTTTGTTTGAGTCAAAGTAAAGTTAAAAAAAAAGGCAACAAGAAATCCCTGCCTCGACTTTCAAAATAAAAGCTGTAAGTTTGCGTCAAATGTTCTGGGTAGCAATAATAATAAGTAATTAATTGATTTTTCATTTTTCAATCCCAATGATTCAACTACATATACGTGCAACTTCATTTTTAAATATCATATAAATCGGAGTATTCTGTATAATGGACATCTTTATACATCATTCATCTTCTTCCGGGATTAAACTGCTTGATTTTTTACAGAGGAGTAATGAGAGTTTCCCTCTTAAAAGGCACCGCTGGGATTCGAACCCAGGATCTCCTGTTTACTAGACAGGCGCTTTAACCAACTAAGCCACGGCGCCGATAGCGACCCCTCCAATAGAACACTAGTTGAGGTCCAGGCACACATAATGGTCAATTTATTATAAGTATGTATAAGCTAAAATCTCAAATATAATAAAAGATATATGCTTCAGTGATTATGGCATTGTTTTCCATAATTATACAATTATTTTTAATTAATATGTGAATCCAAAATACAGACATTACAATAGAAAGAACAGGCTAGAAGAAAAACATTTAAAGTTAAACTAAATAAATAAATAATAAAGATAAATAGATAAATAGCCCGTGGCATGGAGACAAAATGTTGTTGAGACAAACAGTTTTTTAACTGTTGGTTTTAAACAAAAGGAAATATTATATACAGATAAAGCCTTTTTGTTAAGAGAAGATTCAATAGATTTTATACAATTTTCAAAACTTTAAATATATAAATATAAATCCAAAAGTGACATGAATGAGAAAACTGTGAACGAATTAATAGCAGGGATAGCATCTGTGTACGATATTAATATTCTTTAAGTTTATTGGGGGCAAATAAAAGCTGTTGAATTCAGACCAAACATTCCTGCTAAGTTTAGGAAACATCCCTTTCCAATGATGAAAGTGTCAGATTGTTTTTTAGTAATATCAGAGGAAAATATGAAAAATATGAAACCCTTCGACCAATTTATATAATAATCTACATTTTTATTATGTTTACAAGAGTCTATAGTATATTATCAGTAATATAAATGTATTTTTATTCATTCATCATCTTATTTTATTATTAATATTATTCATTATTATTTTCATTATGGTGTATGTTCTTATATTATTATAACACTATAAGAACTTCGAGTTATTAATAGTAGTAGTAGTACTACTATGTCTTAGTATTTGTAGTATGCCGAGTAGTAGTATTTATAGCTTAGCCTTTACAACCACGTGACTGTTGTTGTGAAAGTTTCCCTGCCGTAAAGCTTAAACCGCTGCCGTATATAACACTCGATGACTCATCCAACGCGAATGGTCAATGAACCGGCGTCTACATATGGCCGCCATTTTGTGTCGGTCCTCTCGCTCCCTTAGAGCGTTACACCTATGGTGAATAAACTATTAAGATAACTATAACTTACTCAATTTTCAACTGACTTTCTTTGGTTTTGTATAGTGACATGATACTAGATAATTATAATTACGAATAATTAGAATCATGAGCTTTCATATAAAAGTAACATTATGCAGATAGTTAGAGTATATATATATATATATATATATATATATATATATGCACTAATATCTGTAACAAAACAAACCGTTTGGAAATCGGTCGGAATTTCAGCGAGTTATTGGTATTTTGTATGTGCAGACCCCTCCATTTATTGCGGTTGGATACGAATACAGGCAGAGGTGGACCGTCGCAACATGGCCGCCGTTGAGAACGAACGGCACGTCACCCCCTTTGGTTGTGACGATAGTGACCTGACAGGAGGCAGCGAGCAGTGACGTCGGCGCACGCGCAGAGCGGTTTTAACTAGCCGTTGTTCTCTGAGGTTTAAACTGTCATTACAGAAACGCGGATGATGTAACGTTTTCAAGTTTATTTTTACAATAAAGATACACCGTAAAATAAATAAAATAAAAACGTAGCGGCAAACTCAAGCTGGATGCGAAAAAGAACACAACGAAGCGGGCGCTGGAGTTCAGTCGGAGGGGGAAACCATTTTATGATTGTCAATGCATCCGACCTGTAAGGATATACTACTACTCGTCTCGCTAGCTTGAGTTAGCTAGCTGAACGATATCGTCCGTGGTGGATGGGTTCGCCGTACAAGGTGCTCCTGGAAGAAACGGTGACCGGTGCTTAGCCGAACAACATGGATACTGCCGAAGAAGGTAAATAGAGACGACTCTTCCCGGGTAAATAATGTTAGAGTTAGCTAGCACATCACCGAGAGCCTGCTGCTGAGCTGGCCTGCTAAGTTAGTGGTTAACTGGGCTGAGTAGCTTAGCTGGATAGCCTGTAAAATTGTGGTGTGAGGTAAATCCAGAGAGAGAAGGTTGCAAAACGTAACGCTCCATATAAGCATAATGTCATTGCACAAAAACGAGATTAACTAAAAAACAACACATACATAACGTTACACACACATGTCCATACATTTGTCCACATTCACACTAGTAAAATGGAAGAACATCAATCAGGAAATGTGTAAAATATAGAAAATATTGCAAACATCGCAGTAGTAATATAACGTACCGTGAAAGCAATTTAACAGAACCTAAAAAGCGACAGAAGTTAGATGTCATCATGTATTTTGGAAATGATTCCTTTACCCTAAACACGTTTATTGTCTACCAGGGTACAGCATACAAAACAGAATAAAAAACAGTGGTCACTTTAAGCATTTGCAACAGTTAATGCCAATATCAGTGGCTACATCTCATCAGTCACTTTGTTGAGCTCAGAATGTTATTTGCACTTGGAATAAAGACTCGCAGTCCTTGAAAGTTTGTTCAGTAGTTCTGTGTACTTTATAGAGGATGTATGCAGTGTTGGAAGTAGAAAAGTAGAACTACCACAGTCAAACATTATTCTAATCTAATCTAACTATGTGTGCTGCTGCTTCGGTTTTGCACTATCTGTACTAACTCTCATGCAAGATTTATTTTTCTATTTTTCTTCTGTGCACCTTTTTGCTGTAATTCATTTATTAGCAATGGCTTATCTACCTCCAATAGACACACTGTGCTACTTCTTTTTGTAAATATTCTCAGAGGACATCCAAATCGTTATTGTAATTGTATCTGTTATTGTTTTTGTCTAAGCCTGTGTGCATTTGTGTATGTGTATAAGCTACTAGACACCTTAATTTCCTTTGGGATCAATAAAGTATCTTATCAGTAAAATGTACTTAAAGTATCAAAAGTAAAAAAGACTTATTATGCATGTACTCCCTTTCTTATTTAGTGTGTATGTTTATTTTTTGTACATAAAGTTTTTTGCATAAAAGAATTTCCCTTGTGGAATGATATTAATAAAGTTAATCCTAATTAGATTTCCGTTTATGCATGCATAAGTGTAGGAATAGTTGGCTGCTAAAAATAAAAAGTGTTCGTGACAGAGAATTGTAATTTAGTTGTTCATTTGTTACCTCCATTCACCTTATAGTTTTCCGTATTATAATAAAAGAAACAAAGACATGAATCAGTGATTAATACACTAAATCCAAGCTACTCATAATTAAGTCATCAAATGTATATTTACATGCATAATTTATTAAATAAATGTCAAGAAGGAAACCGTTTTGGTCTGTTCATCTCTTGTTTGCTTGGTTCTGACAATAAGAACAATCTACTCACCCATGTGTGTCTATGTCTGTGTGTGTGTGTGTGTGTGTGTGTGTGTGCGCACCCTCAGCGGATATTTGCCGCGTGTGTCGCTCTGAGGGGACCCCGGACAAACCGCTGTACCATCCCTGTGTCTGCACTGGCAGTATTAAGTTCATCCACCAGGAATGGTAAGTGACAGTTCTGAATATATGGTTAAAAAAAAATGGGCCGAAAATTGAGTGAGAATTTCTATGGAAGCCCAGTGTTTATGTTGGATCATGTTTCAACTGGATGAGTTAACTTGTTGCATTAGTTACTCCAAAAACCTAGTTTTAATCTGTCATCCTATACACAGTTGTAACAAAGACAGGTTGCAGATAATTGATTGCAAAGGATTAATTCCACTCAGTTATGACGTGTTGTGACGGATTATTATGAGTACATCACAGTATAAGGGGAACCATATTGACGCAACATTTCCCTCCAACATGGTTATTCCTGTCTCAGCCCTATGCACATGAGCACAAAATGTCTTGGAGACCATGTGTATGTTGTGTTGGTTATTTTTAATCTCATAGTCTAAAAAAAGAAACCAGAATTTGTGCTTACATGGATTCTATGGATTAGGTTAATGATCAAAGAGGGTTCTAATCAGATTAGTAGTGCAGTGGAAATATTATCACTTGAGAAAATCCAGTGGCTATTTCCTTTTTTGTATGAGTCTTTGTTTTGTAGGTTTTGTTCTTACAGGGCAGCTGAGGTAATCGGACAACTTGGTGATGGTATGATAGCAAATATAATAGAAATATATCCAAGGATAGAGAACAGGTTCATCCTCTATCCCATCCAAGTTATATAGTATCCTGGATTACTGACCTGGCAAGTCTAGTTTAGCAAATACCCGCCCCTGCAGGTGTTTGGGAGATTGTGCTGTGTTCTCATTTGTTCTATCCGTGTGTGAGCAAAACTGGTAACAAGGGAGTCAGGTGGATGGAAATCCCACGCAGAAGCAAAAGCCGGGCCTGGATTGTTCTGTGGCGATTGGTGAAAACCTCAATCTATGTCCAAAATGAGTTTACAGTTACAGTACATGCGTTTTACTAAGCGAATGCAATCTGCAGCAAAGCTTAGTAATGTTCATCGTGTGTGTTGAGGTTACTGGCTAAAAACTGCAGACAAAACACACACAAGAACATCTCAGTAACAGACCCAATCATGTTTCATGTATTATAGACTCTACTAAAGACCAGAATAACATTATCAGGGAAGTGCCACACATACACCTTTGGGAAAAAATAAGAGACCACTGCAAAATTATCAGTTTTTCTGATTTTAATTAGAGGTATGTGTTTGGGCAAAAAACATTTTTGTCTTTACCATTGTTCTTGGGTGACTTTATTCCACTCCTAGTACCTTTTTAAACAGAATGAGATGTGCATGTGTTTGGAATTCAACAGACATGGGAATGGAATGGCTGAAATACGTTGCATATGTCAGAAAAAAATGCAGTGGCCTCTTATTTTTTTCCAGCGCTGTATCAGCGATATCAATGTAAGGACTTACTCCAGGCCCTGTCCACCCCTGGTATTAACAAGCATCCTGAATGTTTCAATCACATCTGTGTCTGTTCACCCCTAGTATTAGGATGTGCCTCGAGTGAGCATTTGTGTCTGTGTTTGTTGCCATCTCTCTCCTCTCCTCTGCTCTGTATGCGTGTGGTGTTTGTGTTCAGCTCAGTCAGAGCCACTACTCCGTTTTGCTATAATTAGTGGTCACACACGGAGAGGCAGGCAAGCTGTCAGTCATTTTTCATTGTTATTTATCCTATTAGTTATCAACCGAGTTGAACACAGCTGTGAACTGTGGAACGTTCATACCAGGTGTGCACCTTGGAGTATAACCCTGGTCTGTCCTTTAACAGTCAGAAATACTGTATGTGTTGGAATCAGCTGGTGTAATGGCTCCCTTACATAACCCAGCTGTTAATCCCACGGCTATAGTTTGTCACAACAAGTGGGGGTGGTGTTATTATGGGTAACATACAAGCACAAAGCAGTTAAGAGATAAATGGATGCACCCATCTTTTTTTTGTTGTTTTACCTAGACTGAAAAATGAAAAACGCTCAGGGTCTGCGTCTGTTGGGCCCCGAGGTCTTTGACTGGTCAACCAAGTTGTGCCTGTTTCCTCTTGCTATATCCTGGTGTAGTAACAGTACCGGTATCCATGAGAAAGAATATGTTGATTCAGCATCAACACAACTGTGTTTAAATACACAACACAGGATATATGAACATGTGTGCATCTTCAGCAAACATGTTAGGAATATGGACCAGAAAAGTCCAAATATTGAACATTCAAATCTGTCCATATACACCTATTTTCTATTTTTATGTTCATTGTGGTTTTATAGTAGATGGTTTATATGAACCAAGCTCTGCAGTAAGTATGCTTTACTGATGTAAATATTCAGTTTTCTGATGTCTCTCCATTAGTTCTTACACACAAAATTACAAACCATTTGATTGTGATATTCATATGTGTAAGGAAACTGGTCCTCATGCTGGGATAAAAAAAAAACCAACAACATACAAATAGTCAGCCAGCACTCGCATCAAGTTGTTAAATTCTGTTTGAAAGTTCACTTTATAAACGTTGTTTTACAGTTTGGTTCAGTGGCTGAAGCACAGCAGGAAGGAGTACTGTGAATTATGCAAGCACCGATTTGCTTTCACACCAAGTAAGTACCTGTGGCATTGATGGATCATCCAATGTAATATATTACGAAGCCTCAAGTTTCCTAAACAAGCCTTGAGACCCATATGGCTCCTTGATGGAGCCATATGGGTCTCCTTTTTTATCAGTTGCTTTTACGTGTGACAACTTAATTCATCAAAAGTTTACTTAATACTTTTGAATACTAGAAACAGCTCGCAGCATTATGAACTGAAAATGATTATACAGAAAAGATTATTTGACTGTCTCTTGTTCATTTTGCTCCCGTTTCCTCTTCAGTTTACTCCCCAGACATGCCCTCACGTCTGCCCATTCAGGACATTTGTGCCGGCCTGCTGACCAGTGTGGGCACAGCCATTCGCTACTGGTTCCATTACACACTGGTGGCCTTTGCATGGCTCGGTGTGGTTCCTCTCACAGCATGTAGGTAGTATATGTTGTAGAAAGTCATGTATTTTCTTCATGAATGGACTGATCTAATCAATGAGGGATCAGTTTTTATACGACTTAACCAGATCAGTTAGTTTTATAGGTCTGAGTGCATAATATAGGTATTGAAGAAAAGACCATGACCTGTTATGTAACCATGTCATATGCTTTACATATTAGGTTTGGTACCATTACAGCACATAACCAGGCTGTATGTGTTTTCCAAATGTAGAGATGACCAAATCCATTTCATTGTAAATCATATATCTTAAGTCTGTTACATTCTCATATCATAATAGTTGTTATACAGCAGCTTTTTTATAAATACTGCGCAGAATGACATATTTAATATGAATCTTGTCTCTGTCTCAGGTCGCATCTACAAGTGTCTTTTTACTGGCTCTGTGAGCTCACTTTTGACACTGCCATTGGACATGCTCTCTACGTGAGTGATGATATTCGCATTCTCCATCCCTACATACACTAGAATTTAAAATGATGTCAAACAGATTCAGAGTTAAAAATATGTTATAGAAAATATAAAATACATTATTTTTATTGTTTTTTCCAACCTGCCAGAGTTTTACCAGTTTGTATTTTTTTCCTTTGTGCCCCTGCAGAGAGAACCTGCTGGCAGATTGTCTACAGGGCTGCTTTGTGGTCACATGTACCCTGTGTGCATTTATAAGCCTGGTCTGGCTCAGAGAGCAGATAGTCCACGGTGGCGCTCCCCAGTGGTTAGAGCAGCACCAACCGCCACCTCCCAATGCAGCCGGACAAGCCAATGAGGTATATTGCTCGACTGATCACTGATGATATCAAGACAAAATTTCCATATCAGTTTTGTTTCCCAGTGGAGTATGACAGCACAGCGACAATTACTTTAGCTATCCATCAAACTGACAGATCAATCAATTCGTTGTTTGGCTTATAAAGTGTCTGAAAAATGAAACTATCAGAATAAACCAGAAGGTTTTCACATTTCAGAAGCTGGAAGCAAAAAATGTTGACATTTTTCCTTAAAAAAATCACTACAACCAATAATTGATTATGAAATTACATTATCGAAATTGCAATGTATTTTCTGTGGAATGACTAATCATTGCAGGTGTACTGTGGGGTAATGTTCACAGACATATAGATATTTTATATAAAAAAAACATGGTGTAGATGTAGAATTGTTAGATGATAAGGCTCTGGTGCACACAAAGTTTTATGTCTCTATCACCATGTTTATCAGCTGACCTACTGTGCCTCAAACCGTACTGTGCACTCTACTCCCTGACACATGTGGTCTTAAGTCATACAAATGCACAGAAAAACTCACTCTGCATCCTTTATTGAAGCATGCATCCTCGTCTTTCACCCTCAGGCGCAAGCTGCAGGTCAGGGAGCTGCCGATGAACCGCCCGCAGCCCAGCCGGCACCCGCTGATCCACCAGCCCAGAATGAGGCAGAGCCTGAGCCCCCTGATGTCCCCCCAGACCAGGGCGATGACCCCGAGCTGGAAGAAGAGGAGGGAGCAGCCGCTGAAGATGCAGACCCCAACAATGGAGCACAAGGTTAGAGTTTGATAAAGGGTTGTTATTGAGCTCAGTATTGATGTAAATTATATAATAATACCAGAGTTCCCTATCAGATTTTCTCAGGCAAGTGTCATTTTGGTCAGAACTATAAGCTAGAGGTTTCAAGCTCTATTTTTCACCCAATAAAATCCAAATCTTTTATTGTAACTACATCTTTATGTTGAATACAGCTCTAAACAGTTTTAGAGTACAGTTACAACAAACAATTTCATTTGGCATTATAGCACATAAGTTGTTTCCACTATGGTCTCGTTTGTTAACAATTTGCCATGGCATCCCAATTAATTTGAGAATGATATAATGACATGTCAGAAGACTACCCATAGTGTTCATATCTCTCTCATTTGTTTTGTTCAGCCATGATTAATGGATTGATTTTTGCAGCAGGCTAAGCAGAACAGGGCTGGTAATGAATTGCGATTGTATTATGCATTATTCTAGCTGTGGGGTGTCAAAGCTAAATGAATGCAGTGGGAAAAGACTCACAATAGCCTGCTTTGCACACAGAGCAAACAAATGTTCACAGAATACCATTAATATTATAATAGTAGCTGCCTTCTGCAATATTGTTTTTCAGATATATTTTGTTGCCAAAAGATTGCTCCAAATCAAACGTATATGAGAAGATAAACACTATTACAGTGTTGTGCTATTCAAATATTGTGCACTGTGACAGGCCGTATCCGACGAGCAGGAAAATACAGTTTAAATATGTGTTCCAATTGACATTGGATTAGGTGGGATTATGATGTTTAATGTAGATATTTATTGAATCTTTCTCTGCAGATGACATGAACTGGAATGCTTTGGAGTGGGACAGAGCAGCGGAGGAGCTCACCTGGGAAAGGGTAACACGACATTATTGATCTCCAAACAGCTGGTTTTCGATGAATTTGAGTTATATATATATATTTTCATTCAGCCCTGCTAAAAGACTCATTTCACTGCTTTGTTTACTTTACAATGTACCCTGATGTGTGGTAATACAAAAATTTACGGAGAAGTTACGGTGGTTTTTATGCTTCACATATCTGGAACAAATTCACAGAAAATTGCAGGTCTGCTGCTACTCTCAGTCCTTCAGAATCAAGGCTGCAGAGAAAATAACTAAAACATAGAATACAAAAATACAACTTTTGTTTTGCCGCCGCTTCTTCTGAGCATATTGTACATTGTGATATATGGACTGGACAATATCACAATATTAAATTTAAGATATCACCCAAGCCTATTTACAAGTCTACTCACATGAAACACTTTCTATTTCCCTCCACAGATGCTTGGGCTGGATGGTTCACTGGTATTTCTGGTAAGTGTTAATATCCATAATTATCAGTTGTGTTTTTACTTAACAGATATTTTCTTCCAAATAAATACATCTTACTACTTGCTGACTCTGTGTTTTTAATCTTGTAGGAGCATGTGTTTTGGGTAGTGTCCCTTAACACACTCTTCATTCTGGTCTTTGGTGAGTTGACTGAAACACAAACATAAAAGTGATTGCCTTTTTCAGTCTTTGTTTATGGAAAGTGGAAAATGAAAAATATTTTTTCTGTTCCCCTTTTCCTCATTCAGCATTTTGTCCCTACCACATTGGGCACTTCTCTGTCGTGGGTCTTGGCTTCGAGGAATATGTAAGACACTGTTTTCATCAGCTCACTTTTATTTTACAATATCAAATATCTTAAAATCTGTCCTTTTTTGACTGCTTCTTAATTTTTCTCTTCAGGTCCAGGCTTCCCACTTTGAGGGTTTAATTACAACCATTGTGGGCTACATACTGCTGGCCATGACACTCATCCTCTGTCATGTATCCTTCCACCTAACAACATCAATTCCCTGTATACCTCTGAAATGTCACCCTTAATCCAATTAGTATCTGATACTGTCTGGTACATACATGTTGATCCTTAACAGCTATGTTTCAGGGACTGGCTGCTCTGGTCAGGTTCCAGCGCTCCCGGCGTCTCCTGGGAGTCTGCTACATCGTTGTCAAGGTAACACTGCAAAAGTGAATTTTGTCTTTACTCATAAGCACTGTCCTTGGTGTAAATGCTTACAGACATATACATTTCCTAGGATTTATTACCAGAACATAACACTGAATCATCGAATTTGTAGTCAAACAGATATTGTGGGATGGAACAAACAGTAATGGATAAATAATATCAATATGCTAACAGGAAAAATTGATAGCACTTGAGCACGATCTATTGATGAAAAGAAACAGTTTTTACGTTTTATTTTTTGAATTTCAAACATCCTTTGTCAGTTTATATATATATTATTATATATATATTATATATATATTTTTACAAAATTTAAACATTTTATTGACAACTTCATTCTATTACAGGTCTCGCTGCTGGTTGTTGTGGAGATTGGTGTTTTTCCACTGATTTGTGGCTGGTGGCTTGACATCTGCTCTTTAGTAAGACTTGTTTGATGTTTTTTTCTCTGGTTTTAATTTTGATTATTATTTTGATTCAAATATTTTTCCTATCATTTTTTAAGTCCAGCTTTTCATATGTTTTTACTAAACTAGTTTATTAAATTCTATTATTGACCGTAGTGACATTAGTTTTTTTTTTTTTATTTCTCATCCTTGCCTAAAGACTGCCCCTTATTTCATGTTCTTAGATACTGTTATTAAATAGTTTCCAGTAAGACTGTATCAGTTAGCTCTCTAAACATTACAGCTTATATATTATTTTCATATAATTTGCTCAAATGTGAGTTCTGTTCCCTACCGTGTCACCAAGCCATTGAAGTGGCTTTAAACTGGGGCTGTTCTGCAGGGACACAAAAATAGATGGTGATGCTCACATTATTGTGCTAAATGACACAGAAAAATAGAAAATAAGCTGGTCTTGATTGAGTGAGTTGCTGACGCTTCTGTTCCCATGAGTTTGTTGGAAGCAGGGAAGCAAGTTCTTCTTACCCCTCTACCTGACATAAGCTGTGCTGCTCAGCGTAAGCAGTCACAAAATCTGAAAAAAAAATTAATTCATTTGCATGAAAAAGGACTGTGTGGTGGAAGAGGCTATCTTTATCATTTATCATCTTGTCACACACATGAAGATGAGCCCCTGATAATTATAAAGGTAGTTTGTCTTTGAAACAAGTCTGTTTTTAGATGCTGGAATAAAGATGTAGGACATCGAAAATATCCACTCTATTAAAAGGTAGAAATAGAAACCGTACTTGCACAAGTTAATAATCTGGACTCAAGTTTATATAGCAGTGTTCTTTCAGGAAATGATTGAGTTTCTACTTAATTTATTTTTTATCACATTTTTTAACACGTACATACATGGCATAACTTATTTATTATACACTATATAGTGTTGTATTTGAATTGATCTAAAGGTTATTTTTATCTTACATTTGACTTTCCTCGTCCTGCAGGAGATGTTTGATGCGTCACTGAAGGACAGAGAGTTGAGTTTTAAATCAGCACCTGGTACCACCATGTTCCTGCACTGGCTTGTGGGAATGGTCTATGTTTTCTACTTTGCTTCTTTCATCCTCCTCCTGCGAGAGGTAAGATACTGATGACAAACCGTATCGTAGTGGTTTAGAGAAGTAAAATCTAAATTACTATACAGTGCTGTATTTTTGCTTATAGGAAAAAAATATCTGATTCAAGCAAATGACTTTTTTTTTCATTCATCAGGTGCTGAGGCCTGGAGTGCTGTGGTTTCTGAGAAACCTCAATGACCCAGATTTTAACCCAGTGCAGGAAATGATTCACCTGCCGATCTACAGACACCTGCGGCGGTTCATCCTGTCTGTGGTGGTGTTTGGATCTATTGTTTTGCTCATGCTGTGGCTGCCCATCAGGCTGATTAAACTACTGATGCCCACCTTCCTCCCATACAACGTCATGCTTTACAGGTAACCAGAAGATGAAATTATACGTCACTCAGCTTTTAACTGTATGAAACCTTCGTAGGATCCAAAATGAACACCCACCAAGCACAATATGAGGGTCAGCGTTTTAGTTTTTGGGTTTGGTAAAATATTATTTGGGATCACCAGCCAGGTGG
This sequence comes from Lepturacanthus savala, assembly GCA_030544235.1. Taxonomy (NCBI): domain Eukaryota; kingdom Metazoa; phylum Chordata; class Actinopteri; order Scombriformes; family Trichiuridae; genus Lepturacanthus; species Lepturacanthus savala. Next base: position 6,276,212 of record CM060476.1, on the reverse strand, counting down.
CTGGTAAATAATTTAGATTTGGTTATTAGGGTCTATTCAATAAGGAGATATGGTCTAATTTTTATTTTAACATGATAAACTGGTTGCTACAAACAAGTTTATAATAAATAAATACACTACTCACAATAAGTTAGGGATATTATTTACATGAGTGTTTTTCCTATTTAGTCTGAATTTTAATGAAATAAAAGTTCCCATTGATATTACTAATAATGCATAAAAAGAAACACTCTTTTCATTAGTTTAATATTTATTAGCTTAATATTTTTGTATAAAACCCAGAGTCTCCCACAATATCCCTAACTTATAGTGAGTAGTGTATATTCTATAGAAACGTGTATACTGTTGTGAGGTGTGAATGAGTATAGATATATCAACATTAAAAAACAGTTTCTATTATACCCAGATCATAAGTATTTTAATGGTGAATGTTTTCTCATTTCAAGGACAGTACAGGCTATATTTAAAACTAAAATGTATTACAGAGTTTTTGATCCCAGTATGAAGAGAATCACCAAGGTACTGTTGAAATGCCCTTTTCTGAATCTGTCTGCCTCTTCTCCCTCAGCGATGCCCCGGTCAGTGAGCTGTCTTTAGAGCTGTTGTTACTTCAGGTCGTGCTGCCGGCTCTGTTGGAGCAGGGACACACTCGCCAGTGGCTCAAAGGTCTAGTTAGAGCCTGGACAGTCAGTGCTGGATATTTACTGTGAGTAAAAAAAAAAACCTTTTAACTTCACCAACATTTTAGTTTCAGAAGTTTTGTTCTCACATTTTCTTACTGAGCATCTCTTTCCCTGCAGAGATCTCCACTCCTACCTCCTCGGGGAGCAGGAGGACAACGATGCCAACCAGCCTGTCAACAACAATAACAATAACAACCCTCCCCCCGGTCACCATAACAACAATAACAACCCGGCCCCAGCCGTCGGCGAGGGGCTGCATGCAGCCCACCAGGCTATCCTGCAACAAGGTGGACCAGTGGGCTTCCAGCCGTACCACCGCCCCCTCCGCTTCCCTTTTAGGGTGAGCTGTTGCTGTGGTTTGAGCACACATTGCTGTTTCACTCATGATTTCTGGTTCTTGTTTGAACTTGGCAGTGAAATCATTCAAAAAACATGGTGACCGTCGCTCGTAAAACAATACAAAATCATGGTGAACAAAACTTTAATCGGAACCGTAAGTTGTATGCTAAAAGTTCAGTTCAACATGTTACTACTATAAGAATAGGCAACGCCCCTTTAATTTATAATTGACTTAAAGCCCCTTAAATAGCGTTTTTTAAAAGTGGTTTGTTTGTCAGAAGAGATAATATAATTAAAAACTGCTGTATTGTACTTTCTTTCTTCCCTACAGTCTCTTCTTCAGATATACTACAGCCACCTACAATTTTTGGTTTCCCACACAAATTTAGAGCGTGCCAACGCCCTAGGTACCACTTACTGAGGCCATAAGACTCAACTCACAGTGATTCTGAGTTTCTGGTTCTTTACATTCTTAAAACCACAAAGCATCCCCCAAACATCCACATACACTTGACCTTCTTTATGTAAAAGGCCTTGATCTCAACATAGTTATTATAATCAGATTTTTTTGTGGTCATTCGGTGTGTCTTTCCTCTCCAGATCGTGTTGCTGATAGCATTTATGTGCATCACCCTGCTGGTGGCCAGTCTGGTGTGCCTAACCCTTCCAGGTGAGATTATTTGGAGTCATACAACACCACCAGCAGTCCATTTTCGTTTTTCTTGAACTACACCCAAACCATAATTGAAGGGTGCATCCATGTATATGCATGTCTGCTGTGTAAACTTTTCTATTTTATGCTTCAAAGAGTCATTTATCTTTTCCTCAACCAGAACCAAGGTCATGTATTTTTCGTGGCGTGTGTTTTAGTGTTCACTGGGCGCTGGCTGATGTCCTTCTGGACAGGAAGCTCCAAAATCCACGAGCTGTACACGGCAGCATGCGGCCTGTATGTCTGCTGGCTGTCGATCCGCGGAGTCACTGTGCTGCTGGCTTGGATGCCCCAGGGACGCACTGTCATCATGAATAAAGTCCAGGAGTGGACGCTCATGGTAGGCATTAATAAACAGCCTCCACCGTTGGCAAACACCAACATTGGGAAGCAAAGGTGCATAATAATCAGTTTATTGTTTAAAGCTGAATCTGAATGCAGATGTTGTAGCCAATATCCCAAATTTTCTGCATCCATATTGCAGTTAGAGGAAGTGATCAACATTTTGTGCCATAAAAGGGAAATAAAATCTACCATACTGCATAGTTTTTTCTGCTGACTCAGCCCACTAATGCGGGACACAGGAGTTTCACTATAAATTATGTTAATTGTCTCTTCTCGATGTGTTTGTGAAGATCCTGAAGACCCTGGTTGTAGCTTTGCTGGTTGCTGGAGTCATTCCACTGCTGCTGGGCCTGTTGTTTGAACTGGTCATCGTGGCTCCACTCAGGGTACCTCTGGATCAAACCCCCCTCTTCTACCCCTGGCAGGTATGATTGCTTTCTGTCTTTGCTCCATCTGTTTCGTGTTCTCAAGTCTTTCGTTTAGCGGTTTTGTAGGTTCTAATAGTTCTCCCAATCAGTCCAGTCGGTTCCATGTTTCTCAGCAGGATGTATAAAGTTGCATAAAGCATATGATAATTATCACGAATTCTTCTTACATTGATGTTTCTCTCTCTGTTCTCTACAGGACTGGGCTCTTGGAGTGCTCCATGCCAAAATCATTGCTGCCATCACTCTTATGGGTCCTCAATGGTGGCTGAAGACTGTTATTGAGCAGGTGGGTTTTTAGATGCATAAACACTGAATCTTCTGCAGCTGTGTAATTCTTGTCTGACAAATATTCATTACAGACCTTTTACTGAAGTCAGGGAGGGATTTCCAAATGGTTGATTCAATTAAATTTCATAAGACGTTTCCTCTTAGGTTTATGCAAATGGAATACGCAACATTGACCTCCAGTTTATCATCCGTAAACTGGCGGCCCCGGTCATCTCAGTCCTGCTGCTATCCTTGTGTGTGCCGTATGTGATTGCTGCTGGGGTGGTGCCCGCTTCAGGTGAGTGTCTGTTCGTTTAGAGAGGTCATTGGTTCAAGCTTTTTATTTCATCTAATTAGAATGAGGCCAAAACAGGGGCACTGACAGAAAGGTGTAATATTAACACTCAATTGCAAAAAGGAGAGGAATAAAGCACTGCCCTCCACTTCAATCCAATAAGGGCACTGAAATTGTCCTTCCTGAACACCAGTGTGTTTGTTCAAATTATCAATTGACATGACATTTCTCGAGGTTAAACAATGTATTTTTGGTGTGTTCCTTCCACAGGAGTAACCCCAGAGATGGAGATTTTAATGCAGAGGAGAATCTACCCCTTCCTCTTGATGGTGGTCTCACTCATCGGCATCCTGTCCTTCCAAATCCGACAGTTTAAACGCCTTTATGAACACATCAAGAATGACAAGTAAGGGCGCTGGTTACCGCAGCAACAATAGTTTGTGATGTGGTCGGTGTTACTATTTGGGATTTTTGGATGTGCACAATATTTTAGATGGTAACTGTAAAGCCAGTTTCCAGCAAATGATGCAAATATTGCTGTATTGGTTGGAATTTGGATTATTTTTACTACTGATAATAATAATACCCATCTTTGCAGGTACCTGGTTGGCCAAAGGCTTGTCAACTACGAACGGAAAGCTGGAAGAGCAAGCTCAGTCCCACACCCCGGCCCTAGTCCCGGCCCCAACCCTGTCGCAGAGTAGATTTGTGTGTCACGTCACCACGTTTTGCACCCGTCAAGCACCCTACATCCACACCCCCTCCACCCCAGCCTTTTTGATTTTCTCAGTCCATGGACCGTAATCCTTTTGAATCTCCTGTGGATCTTGGTGGATTTGATGGATGTCATTGAATTTTTTTCGAGTTCCCTTTTATGCCCATTAAAGGCGGGTAGGGAAGAAATGTATTATAATCACAGGACAGCGACAAACGGAGTGGGCAGGAGGGTCAGGGTTAGAGGTTTGATTTGAAGCTCAAAATCTGTATTGTCATTCATGCCTTGCTTTGTAAAGTGCTGCCTGATAATTGTACATGTGTAAATACTTTGAACGCAGACTTTGTCTTAAAAAAAAAAGGACATATGGATTAATGCAATGACCATTGTACATCTTAAAAGTGTATGTATAATTTATTAAATCCAACTGACAATTTATCTGGTTTTCTTGCATGTGTCAAGACTATAAATGTACAGCTTTATTTCTGGCAATGAAGTGTAAGCTTCCCAGAGCCAGCACTGGACCTTCAAGGCTCACCATCAGCTGGTTCCACTTCTTCACCTGGCCTGAAGCCGTTCGCAAAGAAGTGACACCTGTGACTAAGCAGAAGTACGATGTCGAATTGATACTTCTTGGGTGTAGATTTAGTCATTCAGGTTAGGACTGGGAGATATGGACAAAATATATATCACAATATTTTTTACCAAATACTTTGACATCAATATTGCAACACTATTGTAAGGATGGATATTGATACTGCTTTCACAAAATGTTTACACAATACATTTTTAGTAGTCAGTATCAGTAATGTGGTTTTAATTATAAAGTTAGTAAAGTCTATAACAGTAAAATATTGATAAATTGAATGAAAGTTTCATATAGAAATGTATTTCGCTGCCAATTCAGTTACTTTAGCACAAAGATTACCAGCGAGAGCAGAAAATGAACATTTTCCTGTAATGCAGCCTTTAAAACAAGGAAATTAAGGCATTATGATATACAATATATTGTGTGTTCATGCTGCTGCAGCGTTATCGCTGCTCTGCCTTCAAACAATGAGACAATGCAGAAGATGTTTAAAGTGAATACATGTTACCAGTGCCCTTTTTTTTCTACTTGAGCACCTGTCCCCCAAAATGTCTGCATGGCCCTGACTGTGCACACACACACACACACACACACACACACACACACAGGCTTGCTGTGGTAATGTTACTGTGCCATACTGTGAAAGGAGGTGTTCACTCTGCACTACTGTGTCCCTACAAATGTTGAGACCAAACCTGCAATCTTGCAATTCACTGCCTAATAAAATAACGAGTACCCATAAAACACCTATAGATAACTTGTCATGTCAGCATGTAAAGGGATAAAAGTTTAGGATATGAAGAGAATTGTAAAAACAGCCTTTTTATATGAATACACTTTTTGCAAAGCATTTTTTTGGTCAAAACATTGGTGATCAATTATTTTTTTATTACAGAAGAAGGCTGGAGGGTACAATCAAATCATGCTAACGAAAATATACAAACTCAAAATAAATAATACAGATTAAATTGTTTGTGATTAATGTTAAACATTTAGTATGTTTGATAACAGTTATATGTTAATATGCAATGATAGGAAAGTACATAATTTTATAAAAGCACAGTTGTGAATTAAACATCTATCAAAATTGTCAATTGCTGTATAAACATGGGAAGATGAAAAAGACTTGCACTATAATAAAGAGTTGTAAAGGAGTGGAAGATTCTGGTTTGTTCTGCTTTGTGTCAATAAATACATCGAAAATCAAATTGTAGGGACTTAAATGGTTATTTATTATTATTATTTATTTATTTTAAAAAGCATTTTATTACGATATAGACGTTCATAGTATAAGGATTTTCAATTTTACTGGGAAAGAATATCATTTCTCCATGATTACTAATAATTGACAACAAAACAAATCGCTAATGTAGGACCATAAATATTTTTTTTAATGTAAAAATATATAAATAAATAAATCGACGAATTTATTCATTAATAATCATTTATTTCAATTTTTAATTTAAAACAAAATAATTTCGTGCTGCCTCCAGTCTTATTTCGCCCAAAGTGACGTCACACGCGGACACTCCCTTTCCCCCAGCAGAGGGAAAAAGATGGCGCCCACACACGTATTGAGATGCTGTCAACGGGGTCTAGCATGGATACCTGTGATTTTCATCGCGCTGGTCGTCTGCTGGTCGTATTACGCCTATGTGGTGGAGCTCTGTATATGTAAGTAGACGTCCTGTCGCCGCTTTAAAGCCGTCTACGGCCCCGCTGCTTCCACTGAGCCGCTGTTTAGACAAACACACACACACACACACAGCAGCTGGTGGCCAGTAGCAGGAAGTAAGTCCACTGCAGCTACAACAATGGTTGTTGTTCTAAAATCAAACATGTACAGCTAATTATCGCTTTATTTTTTTTTAACGACATGTGTTTTTTTTTGTCGCGAAGGGAAACTTTCACTGCGCCGACAGCCGTCTGCGTGTCTTTGTGTCGAGCTGAACCAGCTCTGGATGAGAAAATCTAAACGTTATTTGGCCGGTTAACCAGAAAAAATACTAAAATAAATCCTATACCGCTAATTAACTGATCACAGGTTCACAGCTTTGGGTCAAAACGAGTGATAAATGCAAGATTTAGCAAAATACGTTTTATTTTATTGTCAATTATTTGGACAACTTGTGTATTTCAGGGATTCCCTCACTTGTTTATATTAAGCTCAGTTCTCCCAACACAGGAGGGTGATTTAGTGTCTGGAAACCGCATCTAAATAAGACTCTACTTAACTTTTTGGCGTGTTAACCTTTTAAAATGAGCCAATATGTGCTCCTAATGCTCTCCCTTTCTGGTTATATGGCCTCTGAGTGCATGGGAGTCACGAGTAGAGCGATTATTTGGTATATTAAATGGTGAAAAAATGTTTCCCAAAGCCAAAGATGATGTCCTCAAATGCCTTGTTTTATCCTAAAACGGAAACTAAAGATGTTCAGATGCTTAAGAAACCAGGAAATATTCACATTCGTCAAAAAACGGCTCAAAAATATTGAAATCGGTTAACGAAATAGCTGCAGATTTATTTCATAGACGGTTTTCCACTTGTCTGGAGTATTTTTAGCTGCTCAGAGGTGAAAGCAGCATATGTGTCACAAGGGGCGAAAAAAAAAGGAGAAGCATTTACGACTGAAAGTTCATTCTTGACCTCGGAGTCAGTAGTTTAAAATTCTACAAACCATGAGCTCTAACAGATGCAGCTCCTTTTATTCTAAGGTATATTGGTTCTTACCCTTATAAACAGCAGTTGACAGAATGAACCATCCTTTACTTGCCTCACAGTGGGGAAATTGCAGTATCTCAGCAACAAACCGTGAAGCTAAATAAGAAGAGCATCAATAATATAAAAAAAAAAATACTGAAAAGGAGTGAGCAATTCATCACATCTGTAACGACTGTTTTTTTCCTGCGTGTTCTAACATTTTTCTTTCCCCATCTCGTCTCTTGCAGTAACCATCCACAACATAGGAGAGCAGAGTAAGTGAAACACTTTGATGGACTATGAATGATGTTTCCTGACCTGAGCCAGTTTCTCTCTCTCTTTCCCTCTGTCTTCTATTGAAATACTCTGTAGACTTGGCAAAAAAAAAAAAGGCTGGCACACTCCTGCTCTCAGCCTGCTGAGGTCAGACTACTTGATGTCCAGCATTAGCTTTCCTCTTGTTTTATTTAATATGTAGATGTACAAGGTGTACCCATATCCTAAAGCAGTGGTTCTCAAACATTTTCACATCAAGGACCCTTAAACTCATGTTATCAATATATAAAATGGAAAAAATAGGAAATGTATACTAGTAAATTTAATAAATGAATTTATTTATCTTTCACTATTCATCTGAATTCTAATGAAACAGGGGTGGAACAGGGGTTAGCGCTGTTGCCTCACAGCAAGAAGGTCGCAGGTTCAAGACCTCCTTGGTCCTGGGTCTGGGACCTTTCTGTGTGGAGTTTGCATGTTCTCCCCGTGTCTGCGTGGGTTTTCACCGGGTACTCCAGCTTCCTCCCACAGTCCAAAAAACATGCTCAGGTTAATTGGTGACTCTAAATTGGCCGTAGGGGTGAGTCTGTGAGTGAATGGTGTGTGTGCCCCACGATTGGCTGGCGACCATCTGGGGTGTATCCCTGCCTCTCACCGTAACGCGCTGGGATAGGCTCCAGCAGACCATGTGACCCTAATGAGGAATAAGCAGGTATAGAAAATGACTGACTGACTGACATTGAGTCTCTCACAATATCCCTATCTTATTGTGGATAGTGCAAATTATGGCAGTACTACATTCTGTCATTGTGGAATTATAGTGAAAATAAGTTACCCTCCCCTGACACCTCTTCAAGGACCCCTGGGGGGTCCTCGGACCTCAGTGTGGGAACCACTGTCCTAAATGACCGCAGCGGATTCTTACATCAGTTTTTAATGTGGTTTGTGTCACTGTTGTCGGTTCTGATGCTTCGTTTAATGCTTCCTTGCAGTCGTCTACCTGATCTTCTTCCACCTCTCTTTCGTCATGTTTGTATGGTCTTACTGGAAGACCATCTTCAGCCAGCCTGCCAACCCCTCCAAAGAGGTGCACTAATGCCTTTGAGATAAGATAAACTTTTATTTGTCCCCCAGTGGGGAAATTGCATTTGACATGCATGAAAAAAAATATTGCACAACGCCTATATAAAAAAGTACAATAAAATGTAAGATAGAGGCACTATAACACAAGATAGATACACTACAGAGAGTAGATTATTGCACATAATAAATTATTGGACAGAAGCAGTCACATTGCTTTTAACAGTAAAAACAAAAAGTCAACTTGTACAAATGGATACTTTTATTTTTTGTTAATCTTTGCTTTCTGGTCTCTAGTTCTGCCTGCCCAAGGCTGAGAAGGAGCGTTATGAGAAGGAAGAGAGGCCGGAGTCCCAGCAGGAGATCCTGTGGCGAGCCGCCACCAGCCTGCCTCTGTACACCCGCACAGGAGCCGGAGGTACGTCTCTGTGCTTCCACCCGAATGTTACATTTCTGAGGGTGTGCTTGTCTTTCTGCCTGTTTGGGCTAAATAATAACGAGATTTTTTCGACACACTTCAGCAATCCGTTACTGCGACCGTTGCCAGGTTATCAAGCCGGACCGGTGTCATCACTGCTCCGCCTGTGACATGTAAGAAAGAAAGCCTCCTTTTTTTTATATATTGTAAGACTGAATATTAACCGATTCCAATGAGGTGTTTCTCTCTCCTTGTTGCTTTCATCCTGTTTCCACCGAGAAACCTCCTGGACCAGGAACTAATTACAGGAACCTTCTTCGCTCTATCTCAGCCTCTATGTTTCCATTAAGTAGGAAGGTTCCTGTCAAGTTAACCACCCAGGCCCCAGGGTTAATTTTCAGCTATTAATGACAATAAATATGGAATATCTCTACAATCACAAAGGTTATGTACCTAAACCCGGTATCGAAAGAAATCTTCATGTGAGGTGACTACAGAAGTGTCAGAATCAATTTATCTTACTGTGACAGAGCAAATACAGTTAGAATATAAAAATAAATCTAAAATTGTGTTTTACTACAGATAAAACTCTTTCGGATTAATTTTTTTGGGTACCTTCTACGAAGCCCCCAGCAATGGAAAATTACCCTGAACTTCCTGCAGTGGAAACTGGTCTAGTCTTTTCAGTCATGTTTTAACCCGTCTTCTCTCTCTCTGCATATGGCAGGTGCGTGTTAAAGATGGACCACCACTGTCCCTGGTATGTAACACCTGTTAAATACAGATACTTTACAAGCTGCTCTCTGAACCAAATTTTCATCAGTTCATATATAAGCAAAAACTGTTGCATCAGCAGAAAAACAAATAAGTCCCCAAAAAGTACACAATTAAGTAGTAAGTTTTCCAGCAGGAAGAAGAAAGCAGCATAAATCACCTTTCGAGACAAAGAAAGCAGTCTTATCGAATGGGCGTGACCTTAAGAGTCCAAACGAACCCTCCCAACATTTTTTAAAGTTCACTTTGATAAGGTTTCTGCTTAAAGGCGGGCGATGTCAAACCTGACCTTCCCATGTTTGTGTGTGTGTGTGTGTGTCTCCAGGGTGAACAACTGTGTGGGATTTTCCAACTACAAGTTCTTCATCCTCTTCCTGGCCTACTCGCTGGTCTACTGTTTGTTCATTGCGGCCACCGTGCTGCAGTATTTCATAAAGTTCTGGACAGTGAGTAGCGACACGCAGGCGTGAGTCTGCCCCCTATGCAGTCTTGCTAGCTAGCTATCTGCTCAGCGTCGCGGTGGATGAGAGTGTGTGTGTGTGTTTGGGGACGCAGGGAGGCGAGCATCCTCTGAGTTGGCTGTGCATGGTGCTGAAGGGGGGGAAAAAAAGCTCCTCTTGTTTTGTCCGTCCTCTCTCACCCTTCAACCACCACCCCCCTCTCCTGTTATCCCCAGTTCTGGCACACTGACTCATTGTTCTCTAAGCTCCCTCTCCACTATCAGAACCATCAGTCACGCCACTCAATCGGCCGCAAACACCTCCTCTCTCCTTTTTTTTCTGCGTGTGTTTTTCTCTCCTTTCTCCACTCCACTTCGATTTCCTCTCATCTTCCTCTTTCATCCCTTTGTTTCCATTCTGGCCACCCTTTTGTGCCTTCACCCACTCTCCTCCTTTCACCCCCCCCCTCTCCATCCCCTCTTAACTTGGCCTTGACTTGCCTCCTGATTCTTTCGTCCCTGCTCCCCTTCACACCCGCTTGTTCTCTCCTGGTGTTGCTAACCAGTCTTGTTTCTGTTTGTACTAAAGCTTTGCCGGAGGAAATCGGCAGAGAACTGCCCAAAGGTAACCCAGCCACCCCCCTCACCCCACCCCACCCCCCAAAGCCTTTGGTGTTGCAGTGCCTCACCATCGTTGCTGTGGTTTTCACCGTCATGTGCATGCAGTGCTGTTCACCTCACACTCTTCTTATTTCTCTACCACTCCCGCCTTATTTCTCTCTTTCCATAACTGCTCCAGAGCGTGAATTTTGTCGTTGATTCCTCTCTCTCTTTCTCCGCTCTTCCAGAACGAGCTGCCGGACACTCACGCCAAATTCCACGTCTTGTTCCTTTTTTTCGTGGCGGCCATGTTCTGCATCAGTATTCTATCGCTCTTCAGCTACCACCTGTGGCTGGTAGGAAAGAACAGGTCCACTATAGGTAAGACACACTCAGCAAGTTTTTAAAAACTAGCCTGGTTAACACATGATCTCAGTCTACATTGAGATTAGGCTTGGGAACCATCCATTCATCCATCCATTGTATTAAAGGTGTCGTTTATAAAAGACCAGAGCCGTTAACTGGGCGCTAAGAATGTCTGTCAAATGTGTCTGTACATATAGACAGATCCATTAATGATGGATTGGAGCTTAAAGTTGCTCATGCTTCAAAATAAACTTGAGGTCTAAATTACTGCCTTCGAGTGGTATGATAAATATCGTAAATAGAAAAAACTGACATCAAAATTGCACAGGAAAACATACTCGGATCATAATTTCCATTGGAAAGCTGGAAGATTTTTATGAGCACGAGCATGTGAGATGAGAGAAACTTTAAACTTTCAACATTGCAGAGAGCAGTGAAAGTGTTGTAAATGCTGAGTGTTGCATTCTGTTGAGCGTTCTCTGCCGCTTTTAGTTGGTTAATGTGTAGCCTACGTAATGCTGTGGCATATATCATTTTAAGACCATTACCATTCACACTTCTTGTCATTTAAAAACCTTTATTGTTTGCGGCCTGACGCATTCTCTTCTTGCTGCAAAAGATGAATCAGCAAATCTAAAGCGGTTTTACCCCAGCACTTTCTAAGGCTGCATCGAGAGGTAAATTACCATCTGCCGCCATGTTGGATCCACAGTTATCAATATAGACAGCACCCTCCCCTTCTGTGATTGGCTCAGGAGAAAATTGGGTCTTTGGTGTCCAGACTGAATTGCAGCCATGTGAATTCATGTGCAATGAAAGATGGGTATACCCAGGCTAATTAAAAACATGACCCCATTTCTTTATATACAGTCGTCCTCAAAATTATTCATACCCTTGTTAATTTTGTGTTTTTTTTTATTTTTGCGATGAAACTAATGTTTGTTCATAAAAAAATTCATAAACAAACTAAAAGTTTGTTTATGAATTATATGTGACCAACAAGTGAAAGAACGACAACAATACACAATTCAAGAAACTCTTAAATTCATGGGCATTTTATTGTCGGATTACCAAAAAATGCCATGTTCAAAATTATTCATACCCCTGGCAAAATCTCAACAAAAATGTCCCAAATGTGTTCATCTTTGTCCCAAAGTTATTTCATGATGTCTCATCGGAATGAATACCTTTTTTGTTGACCAAATGTTAAACAAGGTTAAAAAAAATAGCATCTTTCCAGAAGAGTATAAATAGTGGGAAAGGGTTCAGGTCATTGTTAATCTCTGGTCATCATGGTAAAGAAGAAGGAGCTCAGTGAGGACCTGCGTCAGCGTCTTGTGCAGGCCCACAGTGAAGGAAAGGGTTACAAGGCCATTTCCAAGCAGTATGGTGTCCCTGTCTCAACCGTCCAGAGCATCATCAACAAGCACAAGAGGTTCAACACTGTCAAAAACCTCAGTGGGCGTGGCCGAAAGTGTAAGGTGTCCCCCAAACTTGCCAGGAGAATCTGCCGAGAGGTCAACACCAACCCACGGACCACAACCAAGGCCCTAATTCAAACCCTTGAGCAGACAGGGACAAAGGTGTCACGGTCCACCATTGAGCGAGTTTTGCACAGAGGAGGTCTCCATGGACGTAAACCTCGGAAGACGCCGCTGCTCAGGAAAAAACATCTGGTAGCTCGCCTGGCCTTTTGTAGAGGTCATCTGAAGCAAGAACCCAGCTTTTGGTCAACAATCCTGTGGTCTGATGAGACAAAACTGGAGTTATTTGGCCATATGGATACCCAGTATGTCTGGAGGAAGAAAGGAGAAGCCTTGTTTCTCTTCCAGTGGCACAGGCAATCTCGTCAAGGTCCAAGGTATCATGAAGAAGGAGGATTATATCAGGATACTTGATGAAAATGTCAAGGAATCTGCTGAAACACTCAAGCTTGGCCAAAACTGGATGTACCAGCAAGACAATGATCCTAAACACACCGCCAAGGTAGGCAAGAGATGGTTCAAGGACAATGACATCAGTGTCCTGGAATGGCCAAGTCAAAGTCCTGACCTCAATCCAATTGAGAATCTGTGGCATCACTTGAAGACCAGAGTGATGGCGAGGAAACCAACCAACCTGACCCAGCTTGAGGCATTGGCCAAGGAAGAGTGGGCCAACATCCCACAGGAGACGTGCAAGAAGCTTGTGGACACGTACAAGAATCGTCTGGAAGCAGTCATAAAGAATAAAGGCTATGCCATTGACTATTAAATAAAGACGATGGACTAGGGTATGAATAATTTTGAACATGGCATTTTTTTGGACTCCGTTAATAAAATACCCCAGAAATGATTTTTTAAAATTATTTTATATTGTTGTCATTCTTTCAATTGTTGGTCACATGAAGCTAAAACACAAATTTGAAAAGAAGCATTTATTTAATCACTAAATGAAAAAATCACAAGAATCAGCAAGGGTATGAATAATTTTGAGGACGACTGTACGTGCATATGATGATAACCCAAAGTTATTATAAAAATAAAGTTAGAAAATAAGTCAAATCAGTTGTTTAACAGTCTCCATGTTCATTCTGTCTCTCACTCAGAGGCGTTCAGAGCTCCGGTCTTCAGGACGGGCTCCGATAAGAACGGTTTCTCTCTGGGTTTTCGGAAGAATATCGCTCAGGTGTTTGGAGACCAGAAGAAGTACTGGCTGCTGCCCGTCTTCACCAGGTAAGAAGAGACAAACGTAGAATAGAACGGAGTAGAGAGACCTGCTGTCGTAGTGCAGTCAGCGCCACCAGATTCCTGCAACTTATCGACTCTTGTCTCTTGTTTCCTGCAGTCAAGGAGATGGTCTGACATTCCCCACCAGACTAGTCAATGCTGACGCCGAGCAGGCCACAGTGACCATGAATCCAGAGCCTAATAAATGGTGAACAATCGCTGCAATAAAAACCATATTTGACATCTTGAAAAGATTGCACAGTTCATTTTTTTTTTTTGTCGGTTTCCAGTGCTGTTGACGCCAACGTGAGCCCGCTCAGCGAGTCCCAGAACCGCCTCCTGAGCAACGACCAGCACGCCAACAACATCGCAGAACATCCGGATGCCAACGCCCTCAAATCAGGTGAGCTGATATCTCACAGACGGGATTAACGTCAACCCCTTTGTTGTCTGGCGTCTGACAATTTAACCGTGTTTTCTGTTTGGCTGCACAGCTGGAAGTGAAACCATCACAATCTCCATGGAGAGCGAGTCCTAACCAGGTGAACAGAACAGTTCTGCCCTGATGATCTATGTATGCTATTGGCAGTCATGGCACATTTTTTACCTGGATGTGTTGTGTAATGATTAGATCAGATTAGATTCAACTTTATTGACATTGCACCTGTCACAAGTATGAAATGCAGATAGCATCTAACCAGAAGTGTTTCAGTAGTAGTATAAATAGCTTTAGTATATTTAGTATGTGTGTGTATGGCTATGTACAGACTATATACTTATTTATAAATAATGGTATGTACAGTAGTGCAATGGCATTAAATATGTAAATTTTTGAGCATTTTATTTGGAGGAAATTGGATACAGGGTTGTAATTAGCGGTAATTTACCTAATTGTCTTTTGCTTTGTTTGCTCTCTTTTTCTTCCCCGCTTCAGGAGAAACTCCTCCGTCATCTAATACGATGCCTTAAGCAACGCAGCAGTTTAGTTCGTCACCATGGAAACAGTCTCCCAGCGCAAACCCCATCCCCACAAAACCTGTTCAGAGTAACTATGGAAATGCGTTCCTTCCCCCCCCCACCACCACCACCGCACAGTAATGCATCTATGGCATTGGCATTTTCGCATGCAGTGTCATTGGCAAATCTCACACCTGCCCATATAGGACATGTCACACATGCGTGTTCCTTCTCACAACACACACACACACAAGCTGACAGTCACACATTCAACTCTCGTATTTTTATTTTTTATATTGCATTAATAAAGTTGAAGGAAACATTCAAGAATCCTCGAGGCAATAGGGGATACCTTTGGTGTTTTTTGTTTTTTTGAATGAGTGAACTTTTTGTGCCAAATTCTTCCTGGTTGGAGCAGGACTTGTGAGGATAGGCACAAAGAGGGACAAGCTGGAGCAGTGTGTTTGTTTTTGTCTTTTTTTTTTTTTTTAAGAATGGCAGGCAGTACATCCGGCAGAGATGGCCTTATTTTTGTTTTTTTTTCCCCACATCACGTCATATGTGTGGCCTGCACTTTTTCTTTCTTTGTTCTTTTTTTTTTTTTTTTAAGACGGACGTTTACCCACCAACACCTGGGCTGTATTACAGAGGACTCTACCGCATGGCTCAGTGGACTGAACCAACGCGAAACAGGGAAGACTGTAGCTGGAGGGGTTTGGATGGCATTGTGGATTTCAGAGCACAAGGTGGCGCATTTGCACTTTGTAGATTTTTCAATGTCCATTTAAACAATGTGCTGCTTTTTTTTAAATATCATGTCCAAAAGGCATCCCAGGTATAATGGATGTTGGAGGATCATGTGATTTATGGTGTTTTGTGTGTATGTGTGTTTGTGTGAGAGTGAATATATCTAGCAGTTGAAGTGGCAGGTTTTTTTTTGTTTTTTTTTTAAAGAGCTAACAGACTAAAATAATCAGCTTTGTGTTTTTGTGTTAAGAACATGCTGCTTATATTCTGACCTGGGAGATGCATTTTTTACACATTGTGCAGCATCCTCCATTAGATGTACATGAGCTGATCAGCGATCTTCTTAAAGTTCCTGTCAGCCCACAGTGTCTAGACTTTTTCTTTTTTTTTTTTTTTTCCTACAGCTCAGCACTTCAGCCTTTACTGAAGACACCAACGTTCATTGCCAAATAAGGGCTGACCTGTCAGGAGCTCTGACCTCTGAACCTAAAGTGTTTACAACATCCTAGCTTTACCTTAACCTCACTGGCCAACATCATCATAACCAAATTCTATTCAGCAAGTGGTTGTGGTGCAATATTTTCTACAAGGTTTCTCTTCCTGCCTGCAGCAGGGGTCATGATGTCCTTGTGATGCTAGCAGTGGCCAGCAGGTGGCGACAAGACTCCTGTCTTCTGCCCTCATGATTTCGATGTACCACAGTATATCATCACGGCATCTGTCTCAGGGCTCAATTCACTTTCATTCTGTCCTCAGAATTAAATATTTTTCATAACAAGTAATTATTATGCATTATCCTTCCTGTAATGGCTCCAGAACCATCATTAATTTGAACAGAAAGTGAATTGAACCCAACTAATCTTCTGTATTTAAAAAAAAAAAAAATGTAAAATGTGTTTGGGAGTCGGCTCAGTGTTGTGACCTCGACCCTGTTAAAGGAGCCTTTAGTGAATTGTCTTGTGTCCATGCTGAACATTATGGGATGTGACAGTGACGCAGAGGGTCTGGCAAAGAATTCCCGAATGCAACAGATAGATAAGTTACTGTTATGTTAGTCATGCATTTCACAGTATGTGATTTATTTTTTTTTATTATTATTTTCAGTTGAAGGATAGTGCATTCTTCTAAGGAACAACCAAATAAAATCAGGAATGAGTTATTTCCTTTTCCTGTGGATTGTGTTAGTTATATGCAACTTCCCAGCTCATGCTGCGAGGGATATGGACCTAATTCCACAGCGAAATCCTCCCCCGATGTCTCTCTGATCACATCCCTGTGACTGTCTGCTGGACGAGCCTCTTATTAAATAGAATCCCAGACGACTGACTGGTGATGTAAAAGTTTACAGCTGTTTGTATTGTACAGAGTGAGTCGTGGTGTTGTTCCTATGCGGTGTGTTTCTCGGTAGTCGTTTGTCACAGTCATGCTGAATGTACACAGACGGGACAGCACGGGCGTACTTGATCTAACAATGACTTTAGCTTCTTTTTTTTTTATCCTTTCCATTTATGTCGAACCTTTTTGAGCCCAGCTGTGTTTGTAATAGCTCATGATGGGCTCAGCATCAGAGTAACACTGTGGTTTTGATCTCGAAACAGATTAAATAGCTGTCAGAGATCTTTTCTAATCATCACAATTCAATATTTAGTAAAAGGAAATAATAATGAATTAATAGATCTACAATAGGAGCCTGACTTGTTGGTGGTATGTATTCTGTACCATCTACAAGGAGCCTGGCTTGTTCTGCTCATTACTTCTGGCCACTGATTCTGAAACATTGGATGTGTCTTGTTTTATAAATCGCCTCTGGTCTATCTGGGCTGTTTTGTCCTGCAGACTGAACGTGTGTATTTTGTAATGCTTAATTGAGTGTTCTTTTTGTAATATTGTCGTCTTGGAGAAACACTTCTGTGCAGCCATGAGATTTTTTCCTTTTTTTTTTTTTTTTACATGTGTATACATCCATACGTAATGTCTGACTAATGCTCAAAAAGCATTGCACCTAACTCCTGGAAACATGTTTCCCCCATGACATTGGAGGTCGGGTGTGAAAACAGACGTTAGGGTGGTTCAACTATAGCTCGGTGCATCATGTTTTCAATTCGCTTTCCTCTGGTCTGTCTCAACTTTATAAATGAAGCCATAAAAACTCCAGTGAATATGGAGGGAGGATCTGCTAAATCGTCTTATTTCTTTTATCTTTTTTTTTTTTTTTCCTAAAGACTCAAACGTTTTACATCTGTTTTCACAGTACAGATGTAGCCTATCATAACTTGCTTATTGCTAGGTTTTGATTTGTTTTTTGTTACAATGTTCTATTTTACAACGTGTATATATATATATTGATAATGTAAGAAAAAGACTACATATATTTTTCTTGTCTGATTAATTTTTCTGTTCCTATTTTGTGAATGAAGTACATGCCTACACAATTAACGTGAAAATAACAATAAATGTTTTTTTTTTTGTTCGTTTTTTTTTTAAACCTCCAATCTGAATTCATGTCGGTTTTGTGTAACTTAAGATTGTTGAGAAGATATATATTTATTTTTTAAAGGTTGCTTAAATATCACAAATACTGGACATTCTGTACTACAAAAGAATAAGATGAGAAGTCCGTTTGTGTGTGGTAGTTAATCTACAATTGTTTCTGTATCAGCAGGTAAACTGTGGTGGAATTCTCTCCAATACTGAACTTTTCAGGGAAATATGCTTTACGCTCCACCACATTTGATCTGACAGTTTTAGTTATTTTTCCAATGACGAGTCGATGCAGGTTTTTGAAGTTGGAGACATTGTTTTCAGATGTCTGAGTTCTTAACAGCTCCACCCTGTTTTGTGATTTTTTTTTTTTCTTTCCATCTAAAATTTTCATCTGGGTTCAATTTAATATTTAAATGGTTCAATATTTTAACAAATATCAGAGATTAGATAAATAGTTTTGTGCATTAGAACTTTGCTTTTCTTCATTCCTCTCCTATTAATAATCTCACAACTCCTCACATCTATCTGGCGACCCTTTGGAAGGGCCGGACCCCTAGGTTGGGCACCGCTGGACTAAACCAGCTGACTGTATGTAAAGTTGTTAATAACAGATAGACTGCTGCTTACAATGCGAATGTTTATTGACTTAAGTAGGATTTTTCATGCAGGACTTTTACTTGTAATGGAGAATTTTTACATTGTTATACTGCTACTACTTGATTGGACTTATACAAAGATGCAATTACATGAATTCCCCTTAGCAAAACAGTGATTTAGGAAACATTGCTTTGGTTTCTAAACTAAAAACAGGCAAATTGCTTTATGCCCGCAGTCTCAGAAGGGAGTCGAATATCTTTGTGGAATGTGATTTGGAACCCTGTTGAACCTTGACCTCTGCTATCTGTCTAACACCCAGGCCCTTGACCTCTGCTAACGAGGAGGTTTGTGCAAGAATTGTAAATGCACCCGTCTGCTCCTCATCCTCTTGAACCCCCTCATATTTCACTCCTATTTTCTTTGTGGCTCTTTGTGAATCATAATTTAGGCGCAAAGCTCTGCAGGTCTGTACAGCACGCTGGCCAAGGTGATAACGGCATGACTTGGCGTGTACTCTTGTTATGCAGGAGGCAAATTTGTGAAAAGACGATAGACTGAAGAAAACCACAGCTGCACCTAGAGCAGAATCAAGAAATGCTCCTGTATCAGGGCGGTTACTATATTTTTGATCTTGTGTGTGTGTGTGTGTGTGTGTGTATATATAGCGAGTTAAACCCCCAAGGTAATGACCTCAGTGTCACTTTTTGAGGGAGAGTAAACAGTGACTTAAAAAAGCAAACACATCTAGTCACGCCAAGGTCACAGTCTCGCTGAAGACCATTGGATGGATCATCCATTGAAGAGAAAATGCACCATTAAACCGGACAGTCAAATCTACAAGCATAGCCTGTCATGTCTACAGTCAGAGGGTTCTGAGGTTTTGTTTTTTTTTTTTTTTTACTTTAAGGCTTCATCAAAATGAACTTTAATGTGACTTTCTTCAGAAACACCTGCACAGTTGGGCTATGTTTAACAAGAGACGTGTCCAAACTCACTGTTAAAAAAGATGCACGATATAACGGAAACATAATATTAGTTCCTTTTATGGTGGATTGGGGCTTGTGATTTCTCTGTAGATCGCTATCTTGGTATTTGTCAATTTCATAACCTCAGCCAGTTGGGACGACTCATGTTGGATGAGAGTGCGGCTCCTGGAGGAGAAAGATAAGGTGTGCCTTGGCACAGTCACAACTAGCAGCAAATAAAGTTGCAGAGACTTGATTCAGTCATATAAGGTGAGACGGAACAATGCGATTTGTAATACAGGTGAGCATGGGTGAACACCGAGTGACGGGTGTGTATTAAAATCCAGAATTGTATGTGAGCATCTATCAGTTTTATTTGCCCCCCAGTCGTCTATTAATCATCCCCTGAATGTGTCTGCACATGCAGGTCATGGATGAACAGATTTGTTCTTCAAGCAGAGGGAAAAACAAATGCCTTCAAGTTGTTTCAACCTCTGGAAGCCAAGGTTTGCCTTGAACGAACAGGCAGGTTTGGCATACAGTAGAATTAGGGTTTAAGGAATAAAGAAAATAATAGAATACAATGCAAATGAAAGTATAACAATATAAACATTTAAGTATAGTCTATATGAAATATAAATACATACAAATGTAAGAAGGGTGTCAAAAGTAATAAGCACTTTTTGCTGTGGCTTTGTGGCAAGTTGAAACTGAATATTTAATTTATTTCTTGATAATAAGTAATGTTTTTGATTATTAAAATACTTGACATAAACTAGAAGATCAGCCAGTGATGAACAAATAAAGGGGGGGGGGTGTAAGATACATTTGAAGCTTTAGGATTAGGAAGTAAGGTTAAGTATTGACTTAATTTTAGTTTTTTTGTTTTTTTTGCAAAAGGTTATTTTGATGTTCTATTATTATTGTGTGAATTCTGGGTTTAATTACTTTACCTGGCATCTTTCCTCACTGCAGTAAAGTACACCAACAAAGAAAGACGTGTTACTGTGGTCAGTTTGTCACCCTTTCCAAGGGTTTAACAGGTCGGTGTACAGTACTGAGTGTAGAGAGTATAGAAGAGGACCCAGCAGGCAGCCTTGTGGAGCTCCAGTGCTGAGTGAATGACAGCCTGTGGATGGTTTGTCAAAAAGTTTTTAATCCATCTGCTTACATGCTGACTGGCAGCCAGGTCGAGTAGTTCAGGCATCATTCTGTTGGGGATGCTTGTGTTAAAGTCCACAGATAACATCCACACATGTCCCCAGTAGTCCAGATGAGTCAGTGCAATGTGTTAGAGAGCTGTGTTAGCAGCTGTAGGTAACCTGATGCTGGTCGAGAGTGGGTGGAAGAGAGGTTTTTAGCACACACTCACTTAATCATTCACTTACTCATTTACACATGAAGACTCACTCACTCATTCACACACCTTGTTCATATTGAGATTTCTTATTTTGTTAAATTGTAGTGCATGTATGTACAACTACATGTAAATGTTATGTATTGTGTTTTATATGTTGGTCTTCCAAAAGTAATCAAGTGGTGAAACATTAAGAAAAGGTTTTAACATGCATTTTTTTCCCCCAAAAAACAAGTTATCCTAATTTAACCATTAACCGTTAGAGTTAAGGAACTAAATATTATTAGAATATTGATAAAGTAATTAGTATCTTTTGGATAATGTTCACTGGGTTCAATTGACCGAGGAACACCATTGCTGTGTTAATGTTTCTCAGACAGAACTTTGTTTTTCTGATGACTTTATCAAGGGGTGAGAAATAGGGATCAGTGCTAAATGGGAGCAAAGATGAGTCACTAATACCAAAGCTAGTTAAGGCAGGTTCTCATGGAGGAGTGGGCCTGTTGTATCACTATGGATTTTTTCCTGTTGGTCTCTGGCTTCACATTAATGATGTGCTGGGTCGGAGGCCTCTCTCAGTGTTGTGGAAAATGATTCAAATGGAGCCAAGGGTGCAAAAAGATTTGCAGCAAATGCCTCACGTGACTTTTTCGCCTGCACATGTTTCTATGGGAACGTGCGTGGTGCGAGAGGGGGGGGGGTGATGTGGGCGCCTGTGTGTTCACTGGCTTCACACTGCAGCGGCCCTATAAAATCCCCCCCTGTCGTCCCACATACACACACATACTTCTGTTCGTTACCCTCCTCCGTCCTGAACCCTTGTCTCAATGTTTAAAGCAATATCCCTCCAGCCATCTGAGAAGATGTGCGTCACTGCTGTGTGATCAGAATTATTCACCTAGCTGAGCCACCTTGGGATTTTATTTGTGCTGAATGTTGCCCAACTCTAGGAATAAAGCTGAGTTGACAGATGACGGCATAATATGCATGATACGAACATGACTGAGCCGATTTCCAAAAAAGTTAGCAGTCTAATCCCGTAAACGCCACAGCTTGGCTTCATGTGGTGGTGCTAATTACTACTCATGGTGTATTTTTTGCAGCTTTTATGTTCCTGCGCTCCAAACTGTGTTGTTTTTGTTTTTCCTACAGTTAAAAGCTGTTTTAGCATTCAGCTACTGGAAGCAGAGAGTTTCCCTGTGCTCATTAAGAATCTAATCTTAAGGGACAGGTCTACGAGTAGGATTTGTGACCTTACAATCCTTCAAGCCTTGAGATGGACTTTATAGTGGACAAGGACACATCTTGTGTCTTTTTTTTTTTAGATAAGGGAATTTCTTTTTATTTAAAAATCACATCAGACACAAATTATTATTCAAATGAGAGTACAGTTATTATACAACTTAAATATTCGTTTTTCCAAGAATAGTTATTGTTCTTGGTGTAAAGGAATCTGTTTAGCTATCAGCTTCTAAAACATTACTAAAGTTATATTCATTACATAATCTCGATCAAAGAAAATATCTTTCACTGTTTAAATAAAATCTTTAAAAATAAAAGTCTTTTATTTTTCAAAAATCCACCCTTACATGCAGGAAGTAATGAGCAATTAAATGTATTGCAATCAGGATTAGAAGTTGTTGGATTTAAAGTAGAGGGGGGGGGGAAATGCCATGTGTGCCCACAAACCACGTTTTTTGCGTCAATTACGCTACGTGCTGAATTGGCACAGAGTGGACTTTGCGTCCTGTGACGCAGCAGAGGAGGCGGGTCCGGGGATTGCAACAAGTGTTTTGGATGCCCGGGAGGCTGAGCCCCTCAGTACACTCTTTGGAGAGGAGACTCCGACGATCCTCCGGACTTTTACGCACCGAGCGTCTGCGGATGTGAGCGGAGCTGAGAGATAATTCTGGAAGCAGCGCTAGTGGAAGAAAAGAGCAGCCAACATGAATGGATCTAACCGACCCGTGATTGACCCGAACTGCACGGGCAAACCTCCTCTCGCCATCGACATCATCCTCAGTGAGTACAGACCTTAGGGACCAGAGAGAGGATGTCTGTTACAGGACTGGACAAACACCCCATCTGATCACATTGTAATCTGATGGAATTCATTCATTAGGAAATATGAATAGGTGTGATTTGATGCTGTATGGCTTCATGGCTTCATTAGACCACAACTTCCCAGAATGTCAGCAAATAAAACATGTCAAACAGCCTCATGGGGACTTCATTGAAAACACCCCAGGGGCTCTACTGGGTCCAATGACCTCGGTTCTAATAGCTCCGAAAACATGCATGAGCAAAAATCACAGTGTGCTGTGTTGTTTTAATCACAGAGAAGTTGCATGCTAAGACTGGGCTCGCTCCTCTGGTTGGAAACAAATAATCCATTAATCCATTTCATTGGGGTATTATAGCCTAACTGTAAATTCACATTTAGGGATTATCCATCTCACTTTGCTTCTTCACTTCTCATGACACAGTTAAGCCGTCTAGTTTTATGACACAAATCCTAATTTCACTGCATCCACCATGATGTTCTTGTGTGATTAATACGTGGTTTATTGATACTGTTGGTGATTTGTGATCTTGGTGTCTTCCTTAATCACAATAAGAGGGAAACTGTGCACAGCCGCTTTGTGTTTCAGTATTGTACTTTGACATTTTGACATTTGACAAGTTACAGTTTTTCCTCTATTTTTATTTAACCTGATCACAGATTGCATGACCAATATATCGGTCAGGCTAATTTGATCCTGATATAAAAGATATGTTTAGATATTTAAAACGTTTAGTTTGTGCTCTAGAGAATGGAGTTTATTTTCCAACTGTTAAATGTCACAAAAGAAAATTTGAAAGATTTCATGAGGCAAATCTCAATCCAAAATGTTTCTTAATCTAAACAAAAACGTGATTTTTCGTAATCTTCATCATTGCAGAAAAAAAAACTCCAGTCCTCACCAGGCAATACTTGTGGGAGTAGATCCTTTTAAGTAACCATCTGGATCAGTTTAGTGAGTGGAAAAAAAAAAAGATAGTTAAAACTTTGGTCTCCGCTTTACTGCAGGCTGAATATGTTGTGCACATGTGATGTTACATAAAGCATTTAAGACTGGAACTAACATAACACAGAAGGAAAGCCCTGCTTTTAGTTGTAAGGGACAAATAATAGAAACAGGACCAACAAACACGAAAATGAGTAATTGGACAAAGGTATCAGGAGGGCATGGTAACCTTTTGCAGAAAGAAGTCGGAATGTCTGTGTGTGTGTGTGTGTGTGTGTGCGTGTGTGTGTGTAAACTGATTACAGCTAATGACTTTGGATACCAGGAAATAGATGATACAGGTTTCAAGGATACCCAACTCTTATCTTTCCTTTCACTTTTTATTTTACTAACTGCAGCTTTGTCTCTGTCACTGACCTAATACCCATTATCCATGTCTGAAACATCCCTTGTAGCGATTCAAATTGAAACCATCTATGATCTGCTGCTTCCTCATGCATGAATCCTGGAAATGACTTTCCTGTGTGGTGCAGAATCTCATCAACATGCACGCTCATATTTGAGAAAGTGTCTCTCAAAAGTTACTTCTGCATGTTTCTAAGGGTAACATAGTAAATTACATCATGGTTATGAGTCAAAGTTCCTAAATATCATGTTTCATTATGAAACAACAATCGCTGAAGCCAGAGAATGTGTCATCTCGCTGCAGCTACATGTACAATTTGTTTCGTTTTGTCAACATGCATATGGCAATAGTTTGCATTTGGTTTCCTGTGTTGCTGTTTTCACTTAAATTGACTCAGAACTACATAAACAGGGATCCACAGACTATGTGTTCGCCTCTGGATCTTTGTCAACCCTCAAAATTCTTTTTATCAACTTATCAACATTGGGACTGGTTTCTGGATCAAGGTATTATGGTTCATCAGTATATTTAGAAATCCTGAAGGTTGTCAAAAATCCAGATGCTGCTCTTTCTGATTAAACCCATACGGAGATGCAGTAATGAGGTGATTGGTTTTCATCACATAGGAGTCAAGTGACGTGACTAGCTGTTTTCCAGGTATTAGTCAGACCCCGTGTCTTTCCATTGTTGCTAATTTAGCGTACAAGTCATGGCTCTTTACGTCGAAGTTCCTCAGAAGTGTCCGTGGCCTTTGTTAAATTACAGCTGACAGTCAGCAGTGACGTCAATGGGAGTTTGTACCTATTCATTGCGCTATGGGCCATAACTGTTTAACCCAGAAGAACCTGGCCCCATGGCTCTTTAAAGGAAAACTATAGGGGATTTAAAACAGGCCACATAGACCACATGTTACACATCTCTGAAACTTTTATTGAAATACTAACTCCCAGTATCAGAGATCTGTAATACGTCACATTGGGCGTTTATAGTAAATTTATTCCTCATTTAAAAAATGAATCAGCTTGGCAATTTTTTTTTTTGCTTAGTAGCACAGCAGCTCTTTAACAACGATCAACATTTTACACCATTTTATGAACCAAACTTAATCGATTATTTGTTTCAATATCGAAAGCCGTTAGTCGCAGCCCCAGTTTATTATTATTAGTATAAGTATATGACAATATTCATTAAATTCAATTAAATGGGAATACCTGAAAAAAGTATGTGCACATTCATCCATATAGACACGTTGAGCAGCTAATTCCCATTTTCTTGTGACATATAATGTTTTCCATGGCTATTTTAAGGTTAAAAGCCTGATGTGACATGTATGTCACCACATTAGTTTCATTTATTTGAAGAATTGTGGTTGTAACCGGTTAAATGTAATATAGAACATCTTATTAAACCATTACTGTGGTTTAATGGGTTGAAACAAAAATCAAGCTATTTGAAATGATGGCCATCATTTGGGAAATCATGTCCTGGGTTCACAAATTCTCACTTAGGGCGTTCATCAGTTGAAGTTAAGGATAACGCTGTATGAGTAACTTTTCAGGACATTTAATAGGGTGGTGACACCAGTGTCACAGTGGGTTTTTGTGGGTTAAACTCAATAAGACTTGTCTAAGTTGGTTAATTGCATATTAGACTAGATTATGGTCTATCACCAGCAGTTTCTTTATTTTACACAATTATAGCATATGCCCCAGTGAAAAGTCAGGATGGTATGAATAGTAAAGTATGAATAGATAGATACTGGCCAAGCAACCTGGTTTCACTTGCTGTAATTCTGTCATTCCTCCTGTTCTTCCTGATTAGATCCCCGATATCATAATGCACTTACAATAAGTGATGGGGGACAAAATCCATACAGCTCTTATTCTGTGCAGAAATGCTTTCCAGAATTTAATCGAAGCGAGCATAGGGCTTCAGCCATCGGAGTTAATCAAATAGAGTGGCTCGCTTCCAAAGTTAAAGTCCCCTCTTTGTTTCCCCCGGACTGTGTTTCTTTGAGTAGCTGCAGTGCTGGGATAGCACCACTAAAAGGGAATTTTTATTCTAAAAAAGACAGAAACATTCTGAGATATCCAGACTGCAGAAGCTGCATAAAATTTGGAGAGAAATTGGAGAAATGATACAATCAAAGATCTTATCAAGGAAGATTTCTAAAGCTTTCTAAGAGTGAGTAATAGTAGTAGTAGTAGTTTTTTTTTTCAGTCACAACACACTACACACAAAAATCTGCAAAAATCTACCCTTCAGTAATGCAAAGGGGGGAAAAAGACTGACATTTGTAACCTTCATGTCCAAAAAATTGAATTTCATCAGCATTGTACTGTATTGTCATGAATGCTGTAGTATCAATAAAATAGAAGTAAAAAAGTACATCTTTCAGGTCTTTCCTACTCATTCCCCTGTTATACTTGCTAAGTCTAATGTTTCCTTCCTTCTATACTTTGCATGAAGGCTACTCTTTTTTTTCTAGCTCTATTTTATATGTCTTGAAAAAGAATTAAACAACATAAATGCCAGTCAATTTGTAGATCAGTTTAAAGTCTATGCTCAAATTTGATTTTATTTGCTGTGATTTCACTCCTCTGACTCCAGACTTGGACATCTTTGGCATCATCCTCTACTCTGTGCTCACCTTCATGGCGGCCGTGTCCATGCTGGTCTACCTGGAGGAGTGTGCCTACATCTATAGGAAAGTACCGTCCAATAAGAAGAGCGTCATCATCTGGGTGAATGGGGCTGCACCGGTAAGAGTTACACGCCACCACGAGGGATGTCTAAAGGAGCATTTGAAGAAAAATAGTCAAGTTGATGCAAAAAGATCGACATTACTTGCTAAATTCAGGTCATGTTCTGTTTCCTTTTGTCTTTTTCAGGTAATTGGCACCATGTCTTGTCTGGGGATGTGGATTCCCAGAGCCACCATGTTTACTGATATGACCTCTGCCTGGTGAGTTACACCTCTTTGTGTTTCTTTGTGGTTTTTTCCACTTTTTTTTCCACCTTGCAGCATAACAGCACAGAGAGGAAACTTGAATTTATGGCCTTTCAGTTCACAGAGCTCTTGTCTCTTTTAATGTATTTAAGCTTCCATCCCTATGTGCAATTTCCTCTTAATGCTTCTTCTTATCTTTCTTCCTGCATCTGTCACTTTGATTTCTTAAATCCATTTCTCCGCAGCTACTTCGCCATCGTTGTGTTCAAGTTCCTGATCCTGATGGTGGAGGAGCTGGGCGGCGACGAGGCGTTCCTGCGGCGAGGGGGGAGACACAAACTGAGGATCAGCACGGGGCCGTGCTGCTGCTGCTGCCCCTGTCTGCCACACGTGGCCATCACAAGGTAACGTCTGTGGATCAATGTCGGGACAACGTTCAGTAGTGGAAGAAGTATTCAGATCCTTAAGCACCAAAATCCCCCAATTAATTATCAAATATCAAAATCCAAATAGCATCAGAAAGTCAACCTATTGCTACCTCTCTAATACTTAACCCATTTAAGCCTATTTTATATGCATATAATTATATCACTAAAAATCATGTTATTTATCTACTTTTTCTGATTAGTTTTTTGCTTTGAACTGACAATGACAACTATAGTTGTTGCTTGCACAAATATGCACATAAACAAAAAAAATGGATCCCAGGTACACTTTTTGAGCTATTCTAGAGACTGGAATGAGATTAAATAGATATATATATGTCAGTCAGTCATTTTCTATACCTGCTTATTCCTCATTAGGGTCACATGGTCTGCTGGAGCCTATCCCAGTGCGTTATGGCGAGAGGCAGGGATACACCCCAGATGGTCGCCAGCCAATCGTGGGGCACACACACCATTCACTCACACACTCACACCTACGGGCAATTTAGAGTCTCCAATTAACCTCAGCATGTTTTGGACTGTGGGAGGAAGCCGGAGTACCCGGTGAAAACCCACGCAGACACGGGGAGAACATGCAAACTCCACACAGAAAGGTCCCAGACCCAGGACCAAGGAGGTCTTGAACCTGCGAAGATATATATGTATATATAGATATATACAGTTTGTATTCACCATGTTTTGGGGAGGAAGAGGCAGGAAGTCGCTGATGTTATCATATAACATCAGCGTCTACTATCATGTCATTGAGGAAAAAAAACTATATGAGTAACATTTTGAGTAGAAAAAGTCATAGACTTCAGCAAGTATAGCTGCTGGTGGGTTTGAATGGGTTAATGTACAGAAACAAATAGCATCTCATATGAACCTGCAGCCAAAGAATACAAAGGTTAAAAAAAAAAGACTTATTTACAGCAACTAACAGAAATTCTGTCCTACCTTTGCAGTTTTGTGATGGAAAGAGCAAAAAAAAAATGCTGGTTTTAGTAATTTTGTTTGTTCGCAACCTATGTCAACTAAAACCTAAAAAAAAGAGGCTGGAGATTAATAGTGTACATAATAGTACCACTACAGTGAATATAAAAATACTCTTAAAAATAAAAATACTATTAAAAAGCAAAAATCCCACTTAATTAAAATACATAAGTATAATGAGCTTGATATTATAAAACATATTGCAATAAGACTATTGGTTTGTACCTCTGACTGATATTTTACTAGATTATTAATACAAGGCATCATATGAGCAGCATGTTATTGATGTTGCTGCTGGAGGTGGAACTAGTTTCAACAACTGTATATACAGTCAGCTAGTTCATTCCAGAACATTCGATGAATCCATGTGAGACGTTTAGAGGGAAAAAAACACTATTTGGTGGAGCTGTTAATACCTGTGACCCGACTACACACTGCTAACCACTCGTTTCATCTTTTAAAAGCTTGTTATAACCACTGTGTCAAAGCTGCATCGAAAAACGAACTAAAGCTTTCAGATAAAGTGCAGTGGAGTTTGATAACTGCATCGCGTCGGACAGCTCCCAGCAGACATATGAATTTAGATATCTGATCCCATTAGGTTTGGCAGGCGGCTCAGGCTAATCAGATTGGATGCAAATTCCATTGTATGGGGGGGTGGTGGCTATAAAATGAGAAAAACAAACGCACTACACAAAAAGTTCTAATGGTAGCTCAGATTTGATTGATTCTTCACCTGTTGTCATTTAAAACCTGCAATGAAAAGCAGATTTGAAGGGAAGTTTCCTATCATGTGTCTCCCTTATTTGAGCTCTCCTGTTTTCTCTGCTGTTGAGCAATCCCTGTATTAATAAGTCGGTAATTAAAACATCCTGCGATGCTAATGACGCACATCGATCCACTCACCGCACACCCTTTTATAAACGCTAACAAATGTTGGTCAAAGCACCTCTGCACTTGGAACTTTGTAGTTTTTTTGAGGGCCCGTTTGAGGATTACATAAACCCTGTCAGAGATCCACTGTAATGATAGGGATGTATTGTGCCCAAACAAGAAGCGCGCTTGAGTTCGTAGAAGGCAGGTTGAACACACTCCTGATCGTTCAACCTCTTTCTGCTGGATTTTGCTGTTTACTTATCCGGTTTAAGTAAAGTTCACAGTAACGCTTTATGTTTTGACACACAGATTATTGGTCAGAAGCGGGTCGAGTCTATTTTAGCTGATACCAAAACGCTGTGCATGCCGGCGTGATGGAACAACGACCAGATGTGTTTATTTTTCAATGCCTTGTATGTCTTTAAAGTTCATTCACTCCAAAATCCTTTCATCCTTTTTTATTTACCCTCGTACGCAAAACTGATGATCATGGCGATATTCGTGCTAGGACAAGTTGAGACTTTTTTTTTTATTTTTCTTCCTTTCTCCACTGCCCAGTTTCCCATCAATAACTTTTTTTTATTTCCTCTATTCTCTCTTGAGAAACCCTCAAAGGGTCTATGAATGTTGTTATTGCACATGGAAGATTATTCGTATCTGGACATGCCCCTCAGAAGAAAAACATATTCGTGACCAAGGTCGTGTTGAATTGTTCGGTACATCCTGCAGTGATGAGGCTAGGTAGTTTCCGGGCAACGGAGAATTCCGCAATTCAAATGACGCGTTCAGTGACTAAAACGTTACATGTCACAAAGGGCTGCCATTCAAAAGTTTCCTGTTTCAATTCCAGACGCTCGCTCTTCCTGCTCAAACTTGGTTCCTTCCAGTTCGCCTTGCTGAAGATTGTCTTCACCATCCTCTCCATTGTGCTTTACACCAATGGGACGTTTGACCTGGCTGATGTGAGTTGATTAGCGTGGAAAATGCCCGACCACATCTGGAAATGTTCTTGAAACCCTGATTTCTTTTATGCTGTTATTTATTTAGCGTTGATATATTAGTGAGCCACCCCGGTTCCCAGTATTGACTCTTCTTTCCATGCTTTCCATTCCAATCTAAAATAAAACTTTGATTTTTTGCACTCATTACTATTTCCACCGATGAGAAAAAGACAGACAGTTGTAATCTTGCTTCTATATTCTGCCTACATTACGAGTTCATCTGTTCAGTTCATCCAGTTCATCTCTTTGTCTCTGTATCTCTCATTCTCTCACATGATGGTTTTCAGTTCTGATTAAATGAATGAATGAATGCAGGAGGAATCAGCCCCTTCCAAAGCACAACAATACCTGATATCAGAGAGAAGCTGGTAATCTGATGCAAACATCCACATGTTGCTGCAGGACCCAACAGGGATGACATTGCTGACATCTCAGGGGTTTTTCTTTGTTCATACCCGCATGCTACCACACACTGTTCTTTCTCAATCCACATGAGATGTTTGCACCAGACTGCAGCTTCAGCTTTATATGGGAATATAAATGCACAAATCTTCAAGGCCCTTTTCTATATATCTAACATACCTCCGGCTAAACTGGCAGTATTAAGGTATAAGGGTCAGTGACAAATAATGGTCCAAAAAAAAAAAAGTTAAAATACAGTTTTAAAAGTAATCATCAGGTCTCTCAAAATGCACATTGTGTGTCCATTTTGGTTTCATCTCATTTGAAAATGCATTTGTACAATTTTTTTTTTACAAAAATCACAAATTATGTGCAGTTATTTGTCACAAAATCTTAAAGGCAACCAAAAAAGAATGATGCATTTTAAATATTTAATCCACTTAGATTATAAAACTAGCTTTTGGAACCTTTTTTAAGAGAGTGAAACTATCTGACACCAAGTTTTTTATTGTTACAACACATGACATTTTTGACATTATCCCACAAACCAAGACGTCTATTAATTGATGACGTATCAAGCGTTACCTCATCACTTGAAGTCATATTGACATAATGAGCGACAGAAAGTCATGATACATCCTGCATTAACTCATGCACTAATCACCATATACAGGTAAAGAAATCTCAGTTTAACAAAAGAAAGAAAGAATATCTCAGTACAGCTTCTCAATAGAGCTCAGGATAGAAGAGGTGTTTTGGGTCTGTCTCATGAATATTAATGAGCCTTTCCACTGATTGGCTGAGGTGACTGTATAGTTGTCACCACTTCACATCACATTTTGAGGCATAGATCCTTATTATTATATAATATTATATATTATTACATATAAAAATCCTTATTATTATATAATATTCATATATAATATAAGCAATTAAAACTATGATATGGGCCCTTTAAGAGGATGCCAACAGAAGAAAAAAAACACACTATAGAAAATCTACACTATAGAACAACAGTAACATGTTATTGATTAAAAAAATGAGGAGAGATAAAGGTGCCAGTTAATAAATAAAAAAAATGTGTCAAGTTTTTTTTTTTTTTTTTTCATATCTCAGTGGTTCCATGTTCTGTATAAATAAACTCTCTCTTGCCTCCTCTGATCCTCCTGTGTGACTCCGTTCCAGTTGAACATCACCGGAGCTGCTATATGGATCAACCCGTTTGTGGGCATCTTGACAATCATCGCCCTGTGGCCCGTGGCGATCACGTTCATGCACCTGAGGGTCGCCCTACGGACGATAAAGATCATCCCCAAGTACGCCATGTACCAGGTAGGACACGGCGGAAGCTTCAGACGCATTTACTGTTTCCTGATTGCATCGCATGTAAAACATGTTGCTTTTACCCGACATGTTTCGGCAATAAACTTCTATGTTCTTCGGAAGATGTTGTGTGACCTGCTTTTATCGACTTGTCTTTTACATGTCTGCAATAAAAAGAAAATAGTAACTAGTCATACTATGAATGAAGACAATGAACATCATACAAGATGCTTCAGACACACTTTAAACTGTGCATTTGTGCAGTATTGCGTGCAAATAGGTGTTAACGCCTCTCATGAGCAGCATAACTCAGGGAAACCAAACACAGTTCTAATAACGTGCCATGGTGCTGTGTGTGTGTGTGTGTGTAGCTGGTGCTGATCTTGAGCCAGCTGCAGACGGCTATCATCAACATCTTGGCTCTGAACGGGACCATCGCCTGCACGCCACCTTTCTCCTCCGCAGCCCGGGGATACAGTGAGTCAACCACTGACCATACATCCACTTCTTCTTCTGTCTGTTAATCTGCTCCATCAGCATCTACTGCTGTTGCTCTACGGTGCTTAGTCACGACGCTGGGAGTAATTACATGAAGTTTCATTTTGAGTTTAATGGGCAGCAGACGCATCCGTTCCACCTACACTTCTTCACCCTCTGCCCGACACCCCCCCCCCCGTCTGTCTGTCTCCGCAGTGATGAGTCAGCAGCTTCTGATCCTGGAGATGTTCATCATCACGCTGGTGACGCGTCTGCTCTATCGCCGGCAGTACGACCCTTTACCTGAAGAAGAGCACGACAACAACGAGAACACCAAGATGGTCTCGCTGCTCGAGTCTGCATGAGAAGTGCCTGTGCGTGTGTGTGTGTGTGTCAGAGGTGCGTGCATGAGTGATTTGATTAAGAGACTGTATAAGTAAATAAATATATATATATATGTATGAATTACATGTAAATAAAACTTGTGGGTTTTTACTAAGGGTCACAGATTTGCAAACTTTTCCGGAACTGTCGCAGGACAGCGAGATCAAGCAGTAATAACAGACTACTCAGTTACCAAAAAAAAAAGAAGAGAGCATGCAAATGTATGGAGGAGGCTCATTTGATGACACTTCATTTTACAGGTCCATGTTCCCAATGTTAATTCCAAGGGGTGTTACGGAGAGAATACTGTAGTTTGGAACTAAGTCTGCAGCTCTGGTGATAGAGTTGATGAGGAAAGTCCATTTAAATCCACACCTACAGCTTCTCTCCATATACAGTACTGTGCATATTCTGTAGAAAGTAACAAAGGATGCCATCAATAGTTTTTATTTATCGATTAATGTCGAACAAAGTCCAGTAAACAGAAAAAGAGAATAAATCAAATCAATATTTCATGCCTTTATTTTCTCCTCCACCTGCATACAATTTTTCAAGTTATTTGGCAGTAAATTGTTCCAAACATCTCGGAGAAGTTGCCACTGTTCTTCTGTCTCTTTGTGCAATCCCAGGGGCTCAGTGGGGGGCATCCCATCTGTTGCAGGACTCCTCGTTCTTCTTGCTGCTGAAGATGCTTGTTTAGGACTTTGGCTGTTGAGCTGCTGCAGTATAAATTTGGGACACATCAGGGGCATCCCTGATGGCTAAAGCTCTGAAATGCCAATGCACTGCATGTTAAATCCATTGGCTTTCTCCCTTTTCATTCACATTTTTTAAAAATTGAACTAAATAACAGATTGTCTCAGCTCACAATAAAAAAGTAGAAACATTTCAATTAAATTCCCTTCCTATAGTTATTTCCTAAAAGACACAATTTAGGAAGTTAAAGAAAAGACTACTCAGCTCAACAATAAAAGCACCACAGCTGAAACAAGTACATACATGGGTATAAATAGCAAGAAAACAAAGCAAATCAACAATAAATCCAAATTAAATACATAAAACAATAGAACAGAGTGAGGTCTCATGCTGGGTTTAAAAGCCAGGACCACAGGACCTTTAAAATAAACTGTCACTGCTTATTTATATTCTTTGTCTTTTTGTGAGACATTGATGCATAAATGATGATCAAATTATATTTCACTGTTTTTTCCCCTCTCTGTTTTATATATACACACCAAACCTGTCAATCTAATCCTGTAAAAGCTTTTCAAAATATCCTCAGATGAAGTGTCATATACAGGTGGAGGAAATAATATTAACATTATAGTCGAAGTACAATTTTCAAGCACTTTCCTGTAGTTTTGAGTATTATTTGATGCTACTTTATACTTCATCCCAATACTTCTGAGAGGGAAATATTGCACTTTCTACTTCACTTGGTTATCTGACAGCTTTATTTACTTGTCAGAAATGACAAATTTGAAATTTCTGTATTGTTTATTTCATTATTGTATTTGAGGGACTAAGGTCAGAGGTTTCATGTTGCTGCACACGCTGTAAAACCCTCTGAGGTGAACCTGTGATTTGTGATTTTGTGACTTAAATAAAGGAGCCTCTACCACCACTGGTTATATATGCGGGGGTGATTCTCTGTGACGTCATTTGTTGCGGTAATGTTCCCATTCGCCGCTGGGTGGCAGTAGAAACCAGAAATCCAAAAATAGAACATACAGGCCTAATATATGAAGTCTGTGTTATTAGTGGAAGTGGCTGCGGATAAACAAGATAAACGGCTGTGAATGACACGCCTTCGGCCAATCAGCTCGCTGCTGCTTCTCACTTCCTGGTTTTAAGCCAATCGCCGCACTACATCATCAAGCCCGTGCAAGTGTGGTTGACTCGAGACTTATTAATGTACGTACATTACGTGCTGTATATACGTCAAGTACCTCAAATAGACCGGAAGTTTGGGGATTAAACCTTCAAAATCAACAAAAAACAAGCAAAACGTATTTTGTTGTAAATATTACATTAGTTACAAACCATTATAACACCCGTCTATTAATAGTTTTTACAGATTAATTGTTAAATGGATTCTGTGGTACTTCTAGTAGGTCAGAGGTCAAACAGTTAATGGAGTGATTAAATTACAGAGCACATTACATACTATAAAATGTATTATGCTTTTAATTTTTAGCATTTATTTATCTGTTTTTTAATCATTGTAAGTTGAATATATTTGTTTTAGTTTATCTATTAATTCCAACTGAAATTTACTCAAGAATGTTTAAGTTTAAGATTTTTGTTTATTTGTTGTTTTTGTTGATAATAAGAATGTATACTTTGGTAAGTTTGGTAAGTTTTTCATTTCCAAATGTAGATATTATAAAACCAAACCATGTTTAACCCAATGTAAGACTGAGTTTAAACTGGAGTAAATAATCATTAAATCTTGTTAAAGAAAAGAAAGCCCTTAAATCATTATCTCTATGGGAAACAATTAACTTCCTAAGTTACTATGAGATGGCCCCCTATAGATTACTTTTTTAAATTTCATTTATATTTTTGTATTATATTTAGGTTTTTATGCATGTTTTATTCATGTTAGAACTCATGGTGGACAACACCAATGTTATCAGTAGTTTATAGACTAAACACATGAACTTGCCGCGCTGCCGTTGCTTTATTTTGAAAAGCCTGAGCGGAAGTCGCCCCCTAGTTGCGACAAACTTAACAGCCGCCATCATCTCTGAATGACCAACGGATCCAGGAAGCCCCTCTCGAGACGTCTGGTCCGTGGCTCCCTATCATGTAACCTTATGGACATTAGCTTCTCGCGTCGTCTCGCCCTGTCCCCCGGAGTCCTGCGGCCCGGGACACGGATGTGTCCGCCGCGGAGAGAGAGACGACGACTGCGGCTGCTGCTGTCAACGCGACGCGGCGGATGAAACCACGACGGCCGTGTTGTGTTTTGGTCTTTTTTTTTTTTTTTTTGCTCCCCCCCCTTTCTTGAGCCTCGTTCTCACCGCCGCATCCAGGCTGCTACGCCGTTAAAACTTTCAAAATGAGGATTTTCGCGTTTCTGCTGAAAAACGCGAACCCCAAAATCGAGTATTACTCCCGGTTCTCGCCGTCGCCGTTGTCTATCAAGCAGTTCCTGGATTTCGGTGAGTTAACCGGGCTGTCACCTGTCACGTAAGGAATGACTTGCTTATTGTATTGTGGCATTAATGTGTGCGTGTTCTGATACTGTCACGGGTTAACTCTAGGGTTGGTATTAATAGTGAAAGTCCGCTACGAGCTGCAGCGAAACGCTATACTTTGTTATGATCAGAGGTGACATTTGAATGAGGTGTTTAGTTGCATCAGTGCATGACAGCTTCCTCTCTTTGTTGACCATGTGACACTCGCTTTAACGCATGCATGTGCTCTCACATAGACGCAGGAGTAGCAGCACATACGCAGGAGAGAATAAAACACCTTTCTGTTCATTAATCACATCAGTATGCACGAGTTTGTGTAGTATTAGGGTGTATTATTACACTAATTACGGTAATATAATGGGAGTTAATGCATAAGGGCACCAGATTATAGTTTGAACATTTCCCCCCCTAAAAAAAATGATTTAAACATGTTATTTGCAAGGATACAGTTGTAATATTCGCTCTTTTTTTTACATTTCAGCATCACTAATTGTACTCCGCTCCTGACGTGAGACTCAAGATGATCTTGTTAATTGCATGCTGGGTAGCTGCACTCAAGGCTTTTCTTAATCCATCACACTGATTAAAACACAGTCCATGTTATGCAATTTGCTCTCACAGATGTGACTTGGGTGTGAGGAGAGCGTCGTCTGCAACTGTTCCAGGTTAAGACATCGTTAGGATGTTTTTGCCTAAAGGGAACAAGTAAAGGATAGCCAGCAGATGACGATGTGTGTCCCGGAGCTGAGTCAGTATTCTTGGGTTTTGCCATCTTACAACACCTCTTCTTTCCCTGTACATTGCTGAATCAGGAAAGGCCGAGCTGAGACGATACTACAACAATAGCACATCCGGTCACACAATACACAATGTCCGCAGTAACTCCTGCTTTCAACAGGTTTCCCTTTTTGTATTGTTTAACAGTTATTTATTGAACATTTTCTTCTTTTATTTCACCCTTACCATCATGATTAGTTTACAATATATACTATACTATATATACACACACACACTACCATTCAAAAGTTTGGGGTCACCCAGACAATTTAGTGTTTTCCATGAAATTCATTTTCCATTACAGCACACAGTGGCTCATTTAACTGTTTTTTTTTCTTTTAACACAAGTTGCAAACGGTTCTGAGCAGCTTAATTCAACCGTTTTTTATGAATAGCTGGGAAGTGGTTTTCTCTCCCAAATGTTCATAGGTCATATCTGTGTAAATCACATTTTGCTTATGCACAGTCGTTCTTGCGAGGATTCCTGTTTAGATTGAAAACATTAATCCCCCCTAAACTTTCCATGACTCCCTCCACTGAACTGGGTAACATGATTCATCATTTCCTTGTACAGTTCAAAGCGAATGTTGGCAGCAAATCTAGTTCCAGCCAAGTAGCTAGTAGAGTTTTAGGTATCATGTTAAATGCTACAGCTGTGCCTGGTAAGTTCACCTTCTCTATCCACTTCTTCGGTAGGGAACGCGTGGTTTCTATGTGACCGCGGCTGGTGTTCCCGTCGCCATCGCTAATATGACTCTGAGCAATAAGGCAAAAATATTTCTGAACTGAAAAGTGGCGCCAGTTGTTTCCAGTCACTTCACAATTACCGATATCCTTTTTCTTTCAGGCAGGGACAATGCGTGTGAGAAAACGTCGTACATGTTCCTGCGCAAGGAGCTGCCGGTGCGGCTCGCCAACACCATGAGGGAGGTCAACCTGCTACCTGATAACCTGCTCAGCCAGCCCTCTGTCAGGCTGGTCCAGAAATGGTGAGACACTTAATAAACGCCATAAATAAACCGCTTAAGGCTGCCAGACGATAAGGTCGGCGGTGGTAATGTCCAGGAGAGTGTGTAAAAGTCGTCTGTTTGCTTTATTAGGTACATGCAGAGCTTTGTGGAGCTGCTGGATTATGAGAACAGAAAGCCAGAGGACCCTCATGCTCTGAATGAGTGAGTGATGCGTTCTATTAATGATTCATAAATACGACTGCCGTATACTGTAAGTACGGCTTCATCAAACACCCAAGTGTTGTAAACTGGCTCTAAGTGTTTCCAGAGTTTCTATTTCACAGCTAATCCTTTTTGTACAAATAGAGACTGTATCTGCTGTCCATACGGGCAGCGAGGATGTATTTATCCTACAACAATAGCCCTAAGGTAAACAGCCACGCATGGCTAGTAACCACAAGCAGGTTTATGGGTCAGAGACTTTGCAAGAATCACTCAGTACACCTGAAATGGAGACAGTACAGTTGGGCTAGTTGGTGCTCATCTTGAATGAGCATTATGTCGGGCTTCAAATTAGAAAAAAAAAAGCAACCTTTGGATGTAGACATGGAATTCAAGGTTAAAAAAAGAGGTAGAGCCAAAGAAATCACCTTATTTAGTGTTTACATGCAGAGCTTAATCAAGCTATGGTCAAAATTCGACTCTTGCTTCTAGTCGGACTTCTGTCCTTGTTTCAGTTTACATGCAATTTAGAAAATTGAATTGAACTGATGGGGTATGCCCACTCATGCGCAATCACCTGTTGTTTCAACAGGTTAATATGGCCATTGATGTATATGTGTGAACCCAAAGAACTTGGTACCAGATAGTTTAACTCTCTTAAAAGGTTTTAAAAAATGTAAAAACACCAACTAGTTTAATATTTTAGGTGGATTAAATATTTAAAATGAATCGTTATTTATCAGTTACACCACTTGACATTTGGACTGGAATGGATAAGAAAAATGCAGAATGTCACCCCGCATTATCAGTTTGACTGACTTTGATTCTTCCTTTCCGTCGTCATTTCAGCTTCCTGGAGCTCTTGATCGAGATCCGCAACCGTCACAATGACGTGGTCCCCACCATGGCTCAGGGCGTCATCGAGTACAAGGAGCGGTTCGGCTTCGACCCCTTCATCAGCAGCAACATCCAGTATTTCCTCGACCGCTTCTACACCAACCGCATCTCCTTCCGCATGCTCATCAACCAGCACAGTGAGCCTCAGCCGACCGCCACAGATCACGCATGCAGGTTGATCCTGCAGCCGTGGCTGGTTTAGATTTTTCCGTTAACTTCTGTCTGTTTTCTGCTTAGCTCTCCTGTTCGGTAATGACACCAACCCGGCTCACCCGAAACACATCGGCAGCATCGACCCCAGCTGCAGCGTGGCTGAAGTCGTCAGCGGTAAGTTGAAATAAAAAGTCACGTATCAAGCAAGTCTGAGCGGTAGCCAGCATTTATTTAGTCCGTGGAGGTCTACAGTAGAAACTTCGAGCAGTGGCACAATTCAGACAGGTTTATCCGTGCTATAAAGCATGTTTACATACTCCTAAAGACACAAAGCTGCACTCTCAGTGACCCTGAGCTGCCAGACATAAACAACCAGCTTATTCAGTTTGTCTTCTCTGTGTTTCCTTCCATCAGATGCCTATGACACGGCCAAGATGCTCTGTGAAAAGTACTATTTGGCTGCTCCTGAGCTCAAGATTGAAGAGTTCAACAGTAAGGGACGCAATGATCCATCTGTGGTTTCTCTCTATAATCTCTGTTGCACAGCTGCAGCAAAAGCCTTGTACTCGCTCCCTTTTAGAGGCAGTATGGGAGTCTGAATTTAGTCCTACAATAATTATAATGCCTACCAGCTCATTAACTTTAAGAAAAAGAACAAAAAAACAAGTCATCTGCTCACACCCTCTGTTCTCCTCCAGTGAAGGCCCCTAAAAAGCCAATCCAGGCGGTGTATGTGCCCTCTCATCTGTTCCACATGTTGTTTGAGCTCTTCAAGGTGAGCTGCACCACATGTATTGCTGTTAATTCACTTGTCTGTCTCTCTCTCTGTCTCTTCTCTTCTCTCTCTCTCTCTCTCTCTCTCTCTCTCTCTCTCTCTCTCTCTCTCTCCAATGTGATTAAACTGTAATGTGACGATAATTCCGTAATGACTCGACTGGCTGAGTCGAGTTAATTACCTCTGCGGGTGTTTTGCAGAACTCGATGAGAGCCACTGTGGAGCTTCACGAGGACAGTAAAGAGGGATTACCACCGGTGAAAGCAAAAGTCACTTTGGGTAAAGAGGATCTCTCTGTAAAGGTAAATCCGACACAGAAACACATATCCAAACACATTTTCTCTTGCTTGACTCTTTGTCTTCACGTCTCCCACGCCCCTCCTCCAGATCAGTGACAGAGGAGGAGGAGTTCCTTTGAGGAAGATAGACCGATTGTTTAATTACATGTACTCCACTGCTCCTACACCAAGCCTGGAGCCAGGCGCTGTCCCACTGGTAAACACACACACACACTCGCAGAGGAAAATCAAATCAGTATTGACCATGGTGACCATTTCAAACTCAGTTTTTAGTCTATATATATATATATATATATAAAAAAGGCACAGCCTCTGGGTGATACAGTTCTCCCCTCTCCTCCTTCATCCAGGCTGGTTTTGGCTATGGTTTACCCATTTCTAGGCTCTATGCCCGATATTTCCAGGGGGATCTGAAGCTCTACTCCATGGAGGGCGTGGGCACGGATGCTGTCATCTATCTGAAGGTAACTTGAGCTGGCTAAAGCACTTTCCTATGATACTTGGCTTGCTCGAGGGTTTAAAGGAATGGTTTCAACTATTCCTCAGTGTTAGGCGAGACGATCAATACCACTCTAATATCTGCGCAATAAGTATGAGGCTTGGAGCCAGACGACAATTAGCTTGTCGAGGGAAAAAAAGTGAGAAAAGGCCAGACTGGTTCTGTCCAAATTAAAAAAGAAATATAGATGCAAGAAGCTAGGGCAAGCCATGCAGTGAATAGGGCCCAGGTTGCCATGGCGACGGAATGAAGTTGGGCCAGAGAGATGGCTGTAAGCATCCATAAGAAGTTTCATGTTGATACACTAAAGATTGGCTGAGATATAAGGACACTTCCTGTTTGGCGGCTTCGCCATCAAATTCGATTGGACAGACAATAAAATCACCTCAATATGCGCGTCAGGCATGCTCTAAATATCATCGGTGTCACCATCAAAAATCCATTTGGTAACTTTGGTGCAACTTGATCCAGTGATCCTATATAGCAATTTTCACGAAAATTCATTAAAGATCTGTAGAAGTTTTCAAATTTAACACCATCCAAAATAGTGTAAAATCTTATCTAGGTGGAAACTGACATCATCCCTATACAGGATTCCAAGCTTTTGAAAATCGGATGCATGGTTCAACAGTTACATGTAGGAATGTACCTCCAAATTTCACCAGTTGGTGGTGCTAGAGAGTTTGAGCTGTTGACATGAAACTTGCTGGAAAGAATCGTAGGACTGTATAGAATCATTGTGCCAAATTTCATAGCATTGTACCTTACACTTCAATGGGCTGCCATAGTCATTCCATACGGAAGAAAGATATACAAGTGTAATAATACCAATGAGGATGCCTTTACAGCATTGCCGCTTTGCCCCAAAAAGTCCGAGAACCTCAAAGTTTCATGGTCTCTTGTGTTTTTGCTCCTTCGCTGAAAGGCCCTGTCCAGCGAGTCCTTTGAGCGCCTGCCTGTCTTCAACAAGTCAGCGTGGCGGCATTACAAGACGAGCCCCGAGGCGGACGACTGGAGCAACCCCAGCAGAGAGCCACGCGATGCCAGCAAGTCCAAATACAAAGCCAACAGATAACTCCGCTAGCCCGGACCCTCGTCTGGGAGCCTATATGTCCGCCCTCTGACTGGAGCATGTACGATGAAATGTTGCCCTTGGGTAAAAAACAAACAAAAAACAACCCTGTTAGTTAGGATCAGGCTAGCCGTTACATTCCAGTTGAAGCTTTGGGGAAAAAAAAGATGGATGACCTTGACTTATACCTGTACCCAATGGCAATGACCTTCATCAAGCTAGCTTTCATTGTTCTGGCATTACCACCAGTTCTCCCAAATTACAGATCCACGTTGTCTAACCTCATTTAATAACCGGCCAGTTGACTCCAGCGAATCTTTACTAATTCTCTAACTGTTATTTCTAGCTCAGTTCATTCCATTGCAAGATCTCTCCCTCTGTCTCACACACACTTTAGCCTGTCTTGGCTTTTGCTGACTCGCCAATGACTCCCTCTGGCTGAGTGAGCTTTGCACTGCTGATTGAGTGTCTTTGTCATCCTCAGTGAAGGCTTGTATTCTGTTTCTCTCTCTCACAAACAAGCAGAGTCAGGGGGAGGGAGTTTAGTTTCAGTGCAACTGGGGAGAGGAGGAGTTTTAATTTCCTTCCTTTGGGAGACACTTTTGACTGAAACACAAGTAGGCCAGTGTGTCATTGGCATAGTAAAGACTTGTTTTTGTTGCAGTCTATTTAATCCTGGGGAGGGAAGCAGTGATCACCCAGTGTGCTACAATGAGAAAGAGAGAAAAAATACAGTTTTGTTGCGAAAGTGAAGCATCAGAAGAAACCTTATTTTTAAAGTTTTAATTTAATGTCGGATGAGAGAAAGCCTTACTTCTGGTTAGTGTAATTAATCTTTTAAAGGTCCCATATTATGCACTTTTTGCAGTATTGATAACCCTAACAAGTTATATTTGTGTGTGTTTTTTTGTTTTCTTTTTTTTGTTTGAAAAATGATCTCAAAATAGTTTTGTCCTCTCTCTGGCTGCTCTCTGGAGCTCTAAAAAAATAGTAGGTCGTTACCTCTGATTGGTCGATTTGAATGGGGGCGTGTCACATCTTCACAAAAGTGAAGTGACGGCTCATTTTAAGGCAAACTTGTTTCACCTAGACCATCCTTATAATCAAGAATCGTACTCGATATGGGACCTTTAAAAAAAAATCTGCCTTTAAGGCTCCACTGGAAAATTCTGTTCATTCATAAATGGGAACATGTAAAAAAACAAAAAAGGAAGAGTTTTTCCTTCACCTTTTGTCGTACAACTATTCACCTTCAGCAGTTTGTATCATCAGCCAGTTCTGCAGCTTAACCCGCGCGTTAACCCAGCTCTGCACCATCACTAAGCAAACGTTAAAGACCAAAGCAGCATCTTCAGGGATGCCTATGTAACCCCACCACGCCAGCTTTGTCATGTAGCCTCTACCACACCAGCATCATGTACTGTACTGAGCCCTCACAGAGACGAACGGACCTGTTGCATCTACTTGAAGACCATAAAAGCAGGACTACACCATCAGAATCCCCAGCGTTCCATAAGGTGGTCCTGCAGACAGCGTAGACCTGCCGTAGTGGACAACGAGCATGCTCACACGTCGCTTGGACTCCTCTAACAATGCAGTATCAGCCCGTGTGTCTCGCTTGCAGTATCACTAATCTTAAGTCTTCTGAGTTTGAACAAAGCTTGTGTATTTTTTCCCATGTTTTTGCTTTCGTTTAAGGTTACAAGACCGAAAAATTCATAAGAATTTGACTGCGGGTTGTACTTTATTCCATCTGAGGAATAAGGGCGCTATTTATGAACACTCCTCAGCGTTGTGTATTGTTTTCTTTGACTGTTTATATTTGACTTTGGAACAAGGTTATTTCTTTATATGATCATTTGATGATTTTTCTCTTATTACTTTTAAAAAGTGTGTAGACAGGCCACTACTTTCTTCATACTATAGGAAATCAAGCAGCACATACAAAATTGAGTGCTCGGAGAAGCCAGCAGGTGGGAATGTGGTCTCGGTACTGAAACATTTTTGTCACGTTAATCCTATTCAGGAATTAAATTAGTGCACTTTACTAACACACGTATTTCCCTTCAAATAGCAATTTACACACTTAAGACCTCTATTCAGAATTCCTGTATCAACAGACCAAATCCTAATGAAACATGGACCCAGAGGGTAGACCTTTGCTCGGCTGGATGAACGGGAATTTCAGATGTGTGTGACTTCCTTTTCTCGTCTCCTTCAGCTCCATCTGATGCGAAAAGAAAAGGGGCGTAAATGAAGACTTTTGGGAAGCTTCTTCGTCCTGTAGGCCCTCCGCTTTTAGCCGCACTCGTTAAGATTTCACCACTGCCAAAACCTGCGTAACCCGCCGCTCGAACCGAGCGACTCTCTCGGCGGCAGCGGCGGCGCCCCCCGCTGTAAAAGGAAGTGCTGCGTCGTAGGCTAGAGACAATAGTCCTCTGCATTGCAAAGCCTTGGTTTATGGTATGTGATTTTAGAGGCCCGAGGATTTTCCACTTTCAGTTGTTGTCAAACTCTATCATCTCTATGGTATTTAAAAAAAAATGGTTTGTATATAACTATGAATAATATATTTGCTGTATAATGTATGCAGCCTGTGTGGATTGATCGCTCTGTTTCCCATCCTAGTGTACCCACAGCTTAATAAAAGAACATATTTGTATGCATGAACTGATCACTGTGGAGTCGGTGGAGCAAATATATGCAATCCAAAAGAGTGCTGAGCGGTTCAATCATGTGATACAGCATGAGATCAACTTACAGTAAAGCTATTGTCAAACCTGACAATAAAAAAAAATCGCTGTTGTGTGTGTGAGACCCGTCTTGAATGTTTTTTTTTTGTGTGTTTCTTGTTTCTATTAAAAAGTTAAATGACCAAAAATTTAAATTTAATTCACATTCAGTTATAGGTTTTTGTTTTATTTACATATCAAGCCGT
The DNA here is from genome assembly GCA_030544235.1 of Lepturacanthus savala. Classification (NCBI taxonomy): domain Eukaryota; kingdom Metazoa; phylum Chordata; class Actinopteri; order Scombriformes; family Trichiuridae; genus Lepturacanthus; species Lepturacanthus savala. The sequence goes on along the minus strand of CM060476.1, from coordinate 6,231,340 downwards.
TTTGGACATTAAAATTTAAAAAATAAAAAAAGACACACATTCCCAAAGTTTGTACATATAGTGCAGATTAACATGTAGTGCGTACAGGACATTAAGGTCTCTACATTGCTTTAGGGGTATTGAAGAGTGGGGTAAAGGGAGGTGGAAGAGAGTTCTGCACCGGCCTGGGGTCTGAGCGTAAGAGTTGTTACATACATTTCCAATAAAAGCAAAGGAAAACTTTAGGGGTGCGATGCGCCGGCTTATGAGGACCTGACAGTTCCCCTCCCCCATGGAGGGCTTCGGTTACAGTAGTATTTGTATAGTTCAAGTATCATCAGAGTCCTGGAGAAAGGCTGCATCTCCCAAGTTTGCCAGGTTTGATTGATAGCTGACATCATTTTCCCCCCAAAAAATGTCTGCTAAACATGGACTGGATAAAACGTGGCAAAAAAAAAAATGCATGGCTTCTTCCGGTGAAAAATGAAACAGGTCATCCTAATGCATGATAAGTGTGTGTCCTACTGGATGACTGCAGATGAGGGATTTGCTTTTTTTAAAAAATTTTTTTATTGCATGACTAAAAGTTAGAGTGATTACATCTACTCTCTAGGTGTTTGTGGTCTTAAAGACTCACATTTACATTCAAAAAGCTAATACATGAAGGCTGTTAGTTTACGGTCTTGTCACAATCGAGTTTTCAGGACTGGCATTTTATAGATTAGTGCCTTTTAGAGTCACTATTTTATTTCACATTCTGTTTTATATTAGGGCACTGTTGCTTAATTTCAGCCCTTTTGTGCATCAATTGTATCAATTTCAGATCGATTTTAGGAATATATATATAGATCGTTTCCCCCAGGTTCATTTCCTACAGAGAATTTCCAATATATTTTCTGAGGGATTAGTCTTTGAAGGTGGCTGTTACTGTAGCGTGGGAACCTGTGAAGCATGGATTGTGACTCATTGAACTTTTTGTTGCCAATTATTAATGCTAAAAAGGGTTCAAGCAAACTAACACTGTGTAATATGTGCCAAGTGGTTGTCCACAGGATCACCTCTGCTATTCTAGGGTTTTCAGTGTCTCTCCTTTAATTCCAAACTGTCTAACGAGCATGAACCTCACACAGCGACAAACGAATCCAGTTCCCAGTCATTTCGCAGCTGAAGAATACGATACGCGAAATCTTGGCGTCTTTAAAGAGAAAACGCGAAAACTGAACAGAATAGGACGAACGAATTAAAAACCCAAAAAGCAAACCGGGTGGTGTTACGAGCAGTCTCTTTATCATCTTCTTGAAAAGATGCCGCAAAGGATTCCTCGACCTTCACATGATATGTGACACTGTGTGCATGAACCCTCATCCTCTTCTCTGCCTGCTCGGTTGCCTGGACAACGCAGACAGTGATGGCTTCTTAGCTTCTCAGCAGCATAGGACTTTGTTTTCCATGATCACCGTCTGCCTTGCATATTTGCAGCTTTCCTTGAGGTCTCAGTATCCAGCCAGTGTTTGTAGGAGAATATATATATATGTGTGTATGTGTGTGTGTGTGTGTACATGTGAGCAGTTCTCAGGCAGTGTACTGTGAGTGATGTGTATGTGTGTGTCTATGCATGTATGCTGTCAACTGTCCATCTACTTCTCATCCTCGTCGCCTTCGCTCATGCTGCTGATGGAGGCGGACGCTCCTTTGGGCGAGGTCGGGGGCGAGGGCCGTGCGTTGTGCCAGCGGGCGGGGGGAGACGGCGGAGAGGGGGAGCGCAGGGGAGACAGTTCGCGTGGAGGGCTGTTGGAGGGCGACTCCCTGGGGGAGAGGGCGTAGGACAGCATTCGCCCACTGCGCTCCTGAAACACCTGTTTCTGTTCAAGGTCAGAGGAAGAGTTCGTATTAGTGCTTCCAACACATTTAGAAATTCCCTTATTTTTGGAAGTAAAGCCCTGTTTTTTTTTTTAGATAACTTTAAACTAATCAGAAATACACTCTATACATTGCTAATGTGGTAAATGGCTATTCTAGCTGCAAATGTCTGGTTTTTGGTGCAATATCTACATTTATAGAGAGCAATTTCCAGCAACTATCACTCCAGTGTTCTAATGGTACAATATGTTTGCTCATTGCATCAGAAGGTTAATTAATGTAATAACATTTTCTATTCATTTTATAATAAAAGTGTGACTTTTTAAACAGTATGGTACATGTTCAGTAACTAAAGAGAGAAGAGAATGTTGACCATTATCAAAGAGTCACTTACCCAAGTCCCATCGGGTCCGAAAAGTTCCAAGAAGTTGCCTATAAACTCTCTGGATTTCTCTTCCCACTTCTGAATGAGGTCGTGACTCTTCTCCTCGACGCGGTAGACGAAATGTTTGCTCTTCTCCTCAACTGTGCGAACTTTTTCCTTCATTCGGTCCACTTGGTTCTGCAGCCGGTACTTTTTCTCCTGAGGGGATCAAATGTGTGAAGAAAGAGAAGGAACTAAACTCGTTGTCATTGCACCCTGACACAGTTAAAATTAAAAGACACAATATACCGCATTTCATTAATAATTCATACCTTTTTTTCACCTCATCTTTCACACAGTTGCATTATACAGTTGTGTGAAAAAAAACAGTGTGTGAAGCCTAAATCTTAATAATTTTTATCATTTCTTTCTCGTTTTATATCCTAAATCAAAATGTGAAGAAAAATGTGTCCATTTTTTAATTGCTTTACAGAAAATGAAGAAAAATGAATATTAAGCTGTTATAATAATATATCAATAATATCAGTATACACAAGAATGCTGAATCCTGAAGGTTTTTCAGTTCATACAGTAAATATTTGAGCTTGTAAAGAAAAACTCAAACACTGCAACAGCTTAATATTCATTTTTCTTAATTTTTCGGTAAAATAATTAAAAAATGTACACATTTTTCTTCACATTTTGATTTTAATTAGATTTAGGATATAAAATGCAGTGTTTCTTCTTGGCTTTACTCACGCTTTTAAACACTGCTATTATATTAAACACAACTGTAAATGCTGCAAATGTGGATTGAGCATTTTTAAACGTGGGACAGTATTTATCTAACACTTAGACTTTCTTAGAAGAATTTATTGTTTATAAATGTGGGTAATTGTACCGTAAGGTAAACTACTGCTGTAATAATACACTGATTTAAATATCCCCTATTTTCAGTAGAGCAGCAGCCAGCTTTACAGCACTGTGGAAACATGTAGAGCGGATCATAAACTCACATTGATGTAGCTGACATTGAGCTCCTTGGCCGTGTAACCACGCTGGAGGTTGCGTCGGGCGTAGACGTCATAGTCTCTGACAATTCTAGTAATTAGGTCTGAAGTTGAGATTCCCTCTGTCCGCTGTGTAGGCACAAACATTCCTGGTACACACACACACACACAACACACAATCTTTTACATTATTTTGTATAAAATAAGAAATATGTTATTATACATAGACCATTTTTTGAGCATCACACACTGATGTTTTTTATTTGTTTTTATATATCATGGCCCTATTAAATTAATAGCCTAAGTCTGTCAAGAAAGTGAGTTTTTGGCCTAAATCATCTCATGATGATGCTGCTACATCTGGTAGAATCGCCTTTAATCCTGAGTTAAAAGGATCATATCCTTTATGGCCTATAGGTCATTGGCCATTTTACTTAGGGCATTTTATTTTTTTGCGGAATTGAATGTTTTTTAATAGGCTTTTATGATGGTGGCTCCTTCCAGAAGCAGGAATCTCTGGTGCAGAAGAAGCTCCGAGCATGATTCTTGAATCATTTTCTACTGGTGAGTGATAAGGTTTACTATTATAAAGGCTATAATGTTTTATAATAATTTAGTGTAATTCACAAGTTATACTTTAATAGTAATTTAATATAATAGTGCAGTGCATATCAATAAATACAATTAATATGTAGTCAAATATAAAGAAAGAAGGGAAGTTACAGGATCTTCAGTCCATTAAACATGTCATTACTGCATTGAAAATTAGGCCATTATTTTGAAACAATACAAGTACAGATAGTCAGCACATTAAGATACAAATAGGTACATTATCATGAAAAATACTAAATTATATAACACAAATACAGAGAGTACACACATTATAATAGAGTGAGACAAAAATACACAATATAAATATATAGAATCACACACTCACCTGCCTCCTTGATGTGTTTATAAACGTCCTCACTTCCTGCTGAGGAGTATGGGATATCATCATGAGCCACAAAATCGATCTGAGAAACAATCAAAGGACATGTAGTGTATGGCAGAAAACACGGCACTGGTACACACACACACACACACACACAGTTAAAACAAAAAAAATCGCATGAATGTACAATAGGTCACAAAACAGGGATTTGCATACATGCTTCAAGATGTACATGATGAGGATTCCATTCCACAGACGTTTATATAAAACAGCCTTGAATGCTTCATACACGACCGTTCAAATGTTTGAGGTCACCCAGACAATTTTGGGGTTTTCCATGAAAAGTCACACTTTTTTTTACCGCCATGAGTTGTAAAATGAATAGAAAATATAGTCAAGACATTGACAAGCTTAGAAATAATGATTTGTATTTGAAATAATCATGTTTTCCTTCAAAGCTTTCGTCAAAGGAAGGTACGTTTTTTAGCTTCTCTAAGCAGCTAAACTGTTTTCAGCTGTGCTAACATGATTGCACAAGGGTTTTCTGATGCAATGAGCAAACACATGTACCGTTAGAACACTGGACTGATAGTTGCTGGAAATGGGCCTCTATACACCTATGTAGATGTTGCACCAAAAACAAGACATTTGCAGCTAGAATAGTCATTTAGCACATTAGCAATGTATAGAGTGCATTTATAATTAGTTTAAAGTTATATTTGTTGAAAAAAGCAGTGCTTTTATTTCAAAAATAAGGACATTTCTAAATCACCCCAAACTTTTGAACGGTAGTATACACCTGTAGAAACTCGCCCCACCCACACACCTTGTGTTTCTCAAGAAATTCGGGTGTAAGCGTCCATGGGGCGTCTCTCAAAACCTCGTCGACATAGCGGCAGTGTCTCAGCGCTTCGTAGCGTTCGATCTCCGTCATGACTGTGAAGCCCTTGTACTTATGGGTCAGCTCATCACTGCACACTGTTGCAAGCGCGTGGGAGGGAACACACACAAAACACATGCTGTCAGTTTGAGGGAATTCTTCCAGGCTGTTAGCAGCTGTGTGTTTACGTGTGTGTGTGTCTGCCCTACCTCCCACTATGAGGTAGGTGTTTGGGAAGAGGTTCTTGGCCTGCATGAGAGCTCGAGCGTGGCCGGAGTGGAACAAGTCAAAGATGCCATCAGCGTAGACTCTGACTGGCCGGTCCACTGAAAACACACAACACACCAAAACAGTTGAATTATTATCACAAGTATCTAGAGTGGCTCTATAGTGACATCCTAGCTGTTTTTGTACTTAAATACAAATACAAAAAACCTCCTTTAAGATGAAAATGAATGTATCGTCTTAACTCTTTTACTACAAGGAGCGCTACACAGTGAAAAAAACAAGCTGCAACACTGAAGGTCTTAAAACTAGTTTTCAGCACAGCGAGGCCCTGCCAAGATGAGGTAATGAAGCAGGAAAGCACCTGCAGGCCCTTATTATGCCATTTATTGTGGTTTAGTGGTGCATGTTCCAAAACAAATGTGCAAAAAATACATTCGCAAAAATAACTAATGCAGAGTAAGACTGAAGCTTTGACCCATTGGTAATCCAGTCTTAAATGTCCCTTTTTAATGCCAAATGTCCCTTTTCAGTGTTAAATGTCATTTTCAGGGTTTCAGGGTTAAATGTCCCTTTCAGTGTTAAATCTCCCTTTCAATGTCAAATGTCCCTTTTCAGTGTTAAATGTCCCATTCAATGTCAAATGTCCCTTTCAGGGTTAAATGTCATTTTCAGGGTTTCAGGGTTAAATGTCCCTTTCAGTTTTCTATGTCCCTTTCAATGTCAAATGTCCCTTTTTAGTGTCAAATGTCCCTTTAAGTGTTAAATATTTCATTGTCAAATGTTAATGCCCATAAGTTGAATTACACAGTCATTATAGATACATAATGACATTACTTAAAGTAGTAGTGTCATTATTGACCAACACATATTGATCCAAGTATATAGTGCAACTTTTGCATACTGTACCTTACCAAAACATCTAATTAATCTGGGCAAGTGCATTAGCAGTAGAAATACTGCTAGCATAAGTATTCATATAAGTTCAGGAATTTACATCAGTTTGCTCTAATGCACCCTTTAAATCCAGGAAGAATCTAAGACATATCTAGTAGGATATCATGATATTGATGTGATATCGATATAGGGCTGGGCCCTGTTTGTATGTTTGGAAGGTGAGGACGCAAACAGAATGTCAGGACAGATGGAGGTGATCAAAGGTGAACACGAAAGCGGGGCGGAGACCGGAGGAGGGGGGTCTACCTGGGGTGCCTCGGCGGGCCTGGGCGATGGTGAGTTTCTCATGAGGGGCGCGACAATCACAGCTGGTCTCCCTGGCGAAGATGGCAGGCTTTGTCAGCGTCTAAAGGAGACAGAAAGGGAGAGAGAGAGGGATCATATTCAGCGCAGGTATCTCGTTCTGGGAGTGAAAAATAACATGCAAAAACGCATTCCCTCAGTGGTGCATTATACGTCTCCTTTCCCAAGAACCTTCCAGTTACAGTAACCCCCATTACCTTATTGACCACAGCTGATGCCCCCTCATATCAGGAGAAATGGATTGAGAGGCAGACAGTGCTGCACTCAGTGGTATTGATCACTGTGTATGTGTGTGTGAGGTAATATTTACTTCTTTGTATAGCATATTAAATATGTGTGTGTATATATATGTATATATATGCCTGAAATTAAGGGCAGAGATATGTATCTGCTGTCCTAGGCCTTGCAGGAATAAACTAAAACACAAAGGAAAAGATTTGAGTAAATGGAAGAAGTTAAGATGCAGATATTTATGTGGAAAACATGTATTTATTATGACAAATCTCAATTAAACTTTGTCTCATGTGTCAAATTCAGGCAACATAAGGGAGGGAACAATTATTGCAAATGAAAGGGGAAGAAGAAAATTCTAAGAAGCAATAAAAAGACAAAGTAAAGCATAGATGCAGTAAGAAGGGCAGGTCAGGTAATGGATACTTGTTTGTGTGTGTCAAGCTACATCAAGGTTAAAGTGTTGCAGTGTGAGCCCGCCTGACAAAAACTGTCTTTGTGTGCCATCTGTTGACTGCGGGGAATATTCGCTGAATCTCATTCACACCAGTAAAAGAGAATCCGAGGCCAGTGCAGAGCAGAAAGCCGTAGGAGTGCGAGAGAGGAGGATGGGAAAAAGAAATGATGGAAACTAATTCAGTCTCTGTGGACAAGTGACGTCAACATTTCTTCCAGGTACTGCATCAAAACCACCGTGTGGCGTGGCAACGTCCTCTCTGAATGATGATAGGAAGGAATATACGACGGAGAAAAAGCTGCATCAACGCTAAAGTGGTGTCAAACCATTCAGATAGTTTATTATTTCATTTGTACATTTTTTTATATTTATCTCAAGATTTTCCTCAACATTTAGGCTTCTAATCCAATATAAAGTGAGTGAAATTTACCTCAATTCAAATCCAATACCTGTACTACCCTTCAATTATATAACACTTACACCATTGCAATTAGAGGAGTCTGAACGATCCCATGTTGGACGTTTTTCCTGGGTTTTATTTGAAGTTTTGATATCTCTAACAAGATATATCATCTCAATATAATTTTATATCTCCTCTTTAAAGCTTCTCCACGGAGCTCTAGAAAGAACAGTTTGGTTTTGTGTCTGTATCATTAATATTAATGAGCCTCTCTTCTGATTGGCTGATCTGAGTGGCCTGTGATGACTGTATAGAGCAGGGGTGGGCAATCCTGGTCCTGGAGGGCCGGTGTGGGTGCAGGATTTTGTTCCAACCAAGAAGTAACACACCTGATTCTACTAATCAGCCTCTAGAACCATTGCCAAGGCCTTCATTAGTAGAATCAGGTGTGTTACTTCTTGGTTGGAACAAAATCCTGCACCCACACCGGCCCTCCAGGACCAGGATTGCCCACCCCTGGTATAGAGTACCTCTGCCTTTCGGTCACCCCATGGAATCCTATTTCGGAAAAATTAAATATGATGAGACACAAGCTGTCTTTTGATTTGATTCGTGCCTTGAATCACAGATCTGATGATTGTCATCTTATCACTACAAAAGCTTCCCTGTTTTTTTGTTTTTTTTTTAAAACTAAGTGTCAAATAGTGAAGCTCTTGGTAGTTTTGTGTGAAACAACTCAGTGAACCAGTTCCTTAATTATCATCACAAACACAATTGTATCAATCATTTTGAAACAGTATTTATACAAACAGTCGATAATCCAAAAGCTGTTTGAATCTCACCTTTAAGGCAGCATTATGGAGCCACTAAAAACTTAGCCGGTGCTTGCATAGTCACTGCATGAATGAAATGTATTCTATAACGACACCTGATGAAGAAACCGATTTAGGATGGCATCCCTGAAGGAAAATTTCTTGCATAATCCACATCTCTCTGCAGATTCCAGCACCATGTACCTTGCCCTCTGCTTCTTTCGCCCAAACAACAGCAGAGTCACGAACAAGAGACTTCATTCAGGGTCAGAAGTGTGAACAGGCCAGAATTCATTTTGCACACCAAGGGCAAAAAAAAATGGGAACATCGCTGAACGTTTTTGGCACGGAAACAAAATAAAATCCCAGGAGTCCAGTCCAGAAACCGAGTATTATTGGTGTCCATGCGCCATTATTAGAGAAAACACCACAGCCAGAATGTGTTTTTGTATGAGAGCTTACCTAAGATCTTCGATGGAAGTAAGCTTTTAGCCTTAGCCTTAACCTTATAACTCTGTCTACCTATACATCTTAGAGGAGCTGTGAGGTTGCACTTATATGCACTAAAAACACATAAAGCATTCCCCAAGTCACAGTGCAGCCTTCGAGTTAATATTTCGCTTCATTATTTAAATTGCTGGCAAAATCACAGGGATTCAGAGGTCTAGACCCAGTGCATTAGTGGATTGGAATGGTCACGCATGCGGCGAGCTGTCAAAAGTAGCAGAATATGACATCAGGCAACATCCTTCACAATTCAACTTCCTGTCTATTCACATTCAGAAGTACTGGAATCCAGCAGCAGAGGAGCAGGGTTAAAACTGTCTAGGCACAGGGGCCTATCAGGACGAACAGTGGGAGCGTGCTCAGCAAAGCCCACACTGGCGCAAGCAAAGAACATCTGGCATCAGGAGGATTAAAGCCAGAAAAAAAAAAGAAAAACGAGGACACACGGGACAAATGAAAAGCATCGGAGACGGGGACAGACTGAGAGAGGTCGGAGTGGAGACAAGAGGGGAGGAATCGGCGAATTTGAAGGAGACAAACATGAAAGGCAAGAGGTGGAATTACACTACAGGAGCGAAGAGAAGGAGATGATCCAAACACAGGATGCTTGAAACATTCCTCCTCCTAAATCACACTCACACACACATGCTGTTCTCCCGAGGGGACATGCTATAGGGGAGGTGTTTCGTAACAGGGGAGAAAAGCAGGACCCTTTGTCTTCCTTTCTCCCCCTGTCACACACACACACACACACGCCGCAACACAACAATACACACACTCAGCGATGCCCTACCGTCCGGGGATGGGGGCAGGTGTGCTCGAGCTCCTCCATTATTCCCAAAGACTCATGGGATGCGGCCGTGGTCCCTCTGTTATGTGACTCAGCATCAGTGAGACAATGCCTCCTCTGCTCGCCACTCTGCCTCTTTCTCCTTCCTCCGCTCCCCCCGCCCACTCCCTGCTCTGCCTGTTCTCTCCTCCTCCTCCTCCTCCCTGCTCCCTTGCTGCAGAGAGGAGGAGGCTGCAAATAGCTCTCACTCTGCACCTGTTTCTTGGCACCAAAGATGTCGGGCTTCAATCGGTTAGATGCGATTTAAGGAAAAATATTCCTGTGTATGAAAAGCAACGCAGGAATAAGCCGTTTGAGAAATATGATTATTCAAAGGACAGCTTCACGATTTTTCAACTGTCAGGCACCCAAATGAACTTTTTCAGCTTCACTGAAACTAAGCCTACTAAGCCTACTGATATCTATCTGATATCCTGGAAATGACTAACTCAGACAACTAAAGCCTAATATAACTTCAGATAAACTATTAAAGGCTTCTTTTTTTTTTTTTTTTTACAAAATAACAGAGGACACAGGAGGACTCTCCTCTCTTTCAATGTTCATATATACACCTGACTGTTGTTCCGAAAAACACCATAAAAGGCCTTTCTTCCAACTGCGTGAGATAATCCAGTCTGACTCTTGCGAGCTGCGAGTGAGTCGTCGCTTCAATAGACGATCTTCGCTCGCTCACAGATCCTCGGCTGAGCTGAGCTGATGCGCTCTCGCCATGGCGACGGAAAAAGAGGAGAGGATCTCCATGAACGGACCAATCACAGCGCAGCTCCAGCAGTCCAGCAGTATGAACAGTGAGGATTGGCGGAGGCGTGTATAGCACCATTAGTGAGATGGCACTGAGTATCACTATTGACTAGGAAACTAATGAGTTTAGATTTAACATTATACGCTGCATGAATAAGTATAGTAGCCCTATGTTTCTTTTTCGGGGTTTTAAAGTTGTATGAATCTTTATCAGGAAATAATATCCTGCTTATGAATAAGCATTTATAACAATTATAATAAAAGTTGAAATATTACGGGTGGATGCACTTTATCTATATCTATATATTTTAGTTAAACTGATCTGTAACATTAAACCAATAGAATATTGGTATCGTTTCATATTCTACTTAAATATATAAGCAGCACAAACTTAGGTTTAAAACTCAAACAACTATATAAACTGAACTTGTTCCTTTCTCTCAAACTCTCCTCTCATTGAAACGCACAGACACGACTGGGCTAACAAGGCGAGAATTTAAATATTTTGAGTGAGCAGAATTACCTTCAGTGGTCCTCTTCTGCAACCAAGGCAAGCAACAGCTGCGCAACAGGAGCGCGTTCTGGCGCGTCGCTGTTTCACCATGGCGCACGAAACCCAGCCCCAAAAAAACTAAATGGATGTCGGTTTGTGTCACTTTCCTTTCTGTCCGGATTGTCCTGATGGGTGTTGGGTCTTAACAGGCTGGAGTTTCCTGTCTGTGCTCCAACACAGCGGGTAAGTGGAGCAGTGGGATAGCTGCCCGTCTGTCTGTCCAGTCTGTGCAAAGTGCGCATCAGCTGCTCACAGCTGATGAGTTGCGACAAGTGTGGCCACAGTAGCCTATATAGACCTTACAGTAGGCCATATGGTTATCAGCTATACATGCATTATCTCTCCTCCTATTATGCTGTTGTGTCTTGATTCAGAGATGCAATCTGTTATTGTTGCCTAATCCTATAAATTAAATATAGCTGTAATAAAACAAAAAATTTAACAGAGTTTCGAAAACAACATATAGACCTATTCATTCACAAATAAATAGTCCAGGTTATTGTCAACAAGTGCAAAAAAAATGCTTTTAAAGTCACCAGTAAGGTGAGTGAATGCTGTACAGGATAAATCCATATACATTATAATAAATTATCATAATGGATTATAGTATAAAAAGCCAAAGTAGGCTGCGGGGTTGAAGGACAAAACATCCTTTGTGTTTTCAATATCGGACGCACTGTAGTGTCTCTGTGGCCCCAATCTGGGACAGGAATCTATTGTGCCCTCCAAAGTCCTGCCTGGTCGCTATGGAAACAAGCTTCATCATGATACACAGGCACAGATATTGACTTTGAAAAAGAGGCAGACTAATGTGCTAATCCTATAATTTGAGATTTATAGTTTGAGGAAACAATTGTATGTCAGGACCTCCATGGTTGATAAGAAAGCACAGATATATTGGATTCATTTTCAAGCCCATACAATAATAGACCTAATCCATACTATATTTAATATACAGTAAAGTAGAATAAGGGCTTAGAAGTAAATGCTTCATTTGACCTATTTCTTCCTAGACATAACATACTATACATACAGTGGTGAAAGAAGTATTCAGATCCTTTACTTATATACAAAAAATAAAACACTCTAAGTATTTAATGTTTAGGCCAAAAGTCAATTCCAAATTCTATTTCTATTCTATTAAGTAGCCTAAGTATCTCTTCAATATTTCTTCAATAGTTCATCAATTGTGAACCAAATTATAGGTACTACTACTTTTAGTAGATTAATAGTAATAGTACTACATCATATTATATGTATATCATAACCTTTATAGTGATAATAAGGAAATAATAATAAATAATATTGTACTTAATTTAGCCTACATGAGTACATAATGCATAATACAATAAATTGTATTAAAATAGGTTTTATGTTAAATCAACTAAAACAACTGAATTTAGTGTAGTAAAAAGAAGAACATTTTAAATATACAGTAGAAGTAGCCTAAAAGTAGTATACAATAGAAATACCCAAGTCAAATACTAAAGTACTTGAGTAAATGTACTATTTTCCACCACTGTAAGTTACTTCAGCATCAACAGTAGAACAACGCTGCCGCCATGCGGACAGATGAGGAAACAGCGCGCCATTTCATTGGCTGTGGCTGCTGTGACGTCACTTCCTGCACATGACTTTCCCCGGGAAGGATTTTTTTGGCGCGAGTTGACCTGTTGTTGTGTTGCGCAGCTGTCAACAAACGATAAAGGCAAAAAGCTGAAGTTATGGCTCCGGTATCAAACGTAGACAAAGACATGGACGCTGCGGACGGCGGTGAGTTTGTGTGTTGTGTCCTCTGGTAACGTTACGTTAGTTGACGTAAGCCGACGTGCACAATTAAAGTCAGTAGGGAAAGCTAGCTTTCACCGTAACGTTAACGTTAGCTAGCATGACAGACTAAGAAACTACAACTTGCGAGCAGTTTTCGGCAATTATATGTGTCTTTAAGTGCCTCTGATGGCTAACAGTTCATTATACCGAGTCTAACGTTAAAAAAATGGAGAAAAAAACGTCTATCTCAAAGTGCACTACTATTGCTTATGTGTGACTCCATCTTTCTACACCCTATATAAGATATATTCACGAACTAATCCTCATATCTATCACAGAAATAACATTAACTAGTTAAACGTCTTCAAATGGTAGGTAAGAGAAAAAGTACACAGTGCGCATGCACACTTAAGTAATAAGTGATATGATTTTAGTCACATAGGATAAACTGTACGTAGGTGTAGAACAATGGATGGGACATAACGTCATAAATCATAGGATAAACATTAACATAAACTCTACTAAAGGAACCAAATAGATTTAGGAGGCTGGCATAATTGTTCACACCTCAGTAGATTGTTCTATATCTATGGTCATCTCCCCTGTCTGCTGCTGTGTAGTAATGTGTGTGTGTTTCGGTCTCTTTCTCAGATGATGGAGGAGATGCCTCTAGCCTGGCCAAGTCTCGCTGCAGGCGTGAGAAGAGAGAGAAGGTGGGAAGGAAATCTGCTCTGGAGCAGCTCAAGAAAGCCAAGAAGGGAGAAAAGATAAAATATGAGGTATGACAAACTTAAATATCAGTTATGTACATGCACGTCTGCAGGCTCCACAACCTCAGCTTGACAAAGATATTATCCTATATCTTGTTGTTCTTTAAAACTAACCATTTTAGTGAAAGGGATGGCAGTTATAACAGACTTAATTGATCTAAATGTTCTGACAAATAAGAATATATATATATATATATATATATATATATATATATATATATATATATAAAGAGGGATAAGTTGAACTTAATGTGTTATATATGATGTTGGTAAATACTATATGAAAATGAACATGATGAATTCTTACATGGTAAATTGGTTTTGTCTTCTGAATAACATCTAACAGTGGAATACACTTCATTGATTGATATTGACAAAATATTCTATTTCAGAATTAATTGTGATATTCAGGTTAATCATTTTCATCGGCTCTTCATAGGCAACGGTCAGTCAACGTTCATGTTTTTCAGGTGGAGGAGTTTACCAGCGTATATGAGGAGGTGGATGAGGAACAGTACTCAAAGATGGTGCGTGACAGACAAGAGGATGACTGGATTATTGATGATGGTGAGTTTCAGTCGCATGTATCCCCTGCAGCACTATGTGTAATGGAGAGATCCTAATGTCTTTTGTTTTCTCAGATGGAACCGGATACGTGGAGGACGGAAGAGAAATCTTTGATGACGATTTGGATGACGACGTAGTAGAAAAGAACAAAGGTAAACAATGCGCTAATTGGAAGTCCAGGGCAATGTAAAGTAAATGTTTTATTATATTTTTTGTGAGAAGTAAACTTGTTCTGTTCTAATTTGTGTTTACAGGAAAAGGAGAAGCTAAGGGAGCCGCTTCAAAGAAAAATCAAAAAAAAGTTGCAGTGGCAAAGCCCAACAGCATTAAGAGCCTGTTCATGAACAGTAATGTCAAGAAGCCTGCTGAGGTGTGCTTTTGTTCACATTATTGACCTGCTTATATTGCTTATTTCAACTGAGCTTTTTCTCTCTCTTGCTCCCTTTTTTTGCTCATGCATTGAAAAAAACATAATTTTGTCTCTTGCAGAAAGATGTGGACCTGTCCAAAGACGACCTATTAGGAGATATCTTACAGGACCTGCACTCTGAGGTTGGTACCATACCATCAAGGCAACACCAAACATAATTGAACATAATTCAGTGTCAGCTAATGCATTTGACTTTTTCCAGTCGAGCCACAATGAAAGCAGTATTAAACTATCTGTTTCCCACAATTAACCAAAATGGTTCTTGCACACTGACATTTACATTGAGGCTTTTAGCTGATGTGTAATTAGTGAGCTGAAAAGGACAGTGTTGATTCGATAATTAAACCTGTGGCCTTCCAGTTATGTCACAGTATATGATATTTGGTTTCATTTCTTACTCCGTGAAACATCTTGTTCTCTCCTCTTTCTTCTTTCTTTGTCCTTATCTGATATATTATCATATTTGCTTTTGAAATTTGTCTCGTTCGGTCCACCCAGAAACCGAATCTTCTGACTCCTCCGCCGGTCGTCACTCTGAAGAAAAAGAGGTCTGTTGGATCCACCATGAACCCGTTCTCCATCAAACCTCAGATGCCAAAGGTAACTTATCATCACAGTTTGTACAATAGTCTTAAATAATTGTTAAATACCCACACATGGGGCAAATAAAATAAATAAGTTTTAAATAAATAATTGAAATGCTGCCAATACTAGGAGACACCGCCATCTACTGGTTTGAAGGCTCATAAAGTGATTAGGCCGCCTCCTCCAGACCCAGCACCCAGACCATCATCACAGCGTCCTGCATCGACTCCTGCTCTTCCTGTGGTGACAGAGAGAACAGAAGCAGAGGAGATGGATGAAGAGCAAGGTAGTAAACATATAAATAATTCTGAAACTGTGCTAAAAAATGTACAATCTGCCTTAGAACTACACAAATTAAACTTTTCTGATGACGTGTCGCTGGTCAGTGAATGACGCTCTGGCGTTTGATGGAGTGGACTTTGATGAGCCGATGGAAGTGGGGCTTGAGGAGGAGGAGGAGGTGAAGCCTGCAGTTAAAGAAGACGCTAAAGCAGCATCAGTAGCTGCAATTAAAGAGGAGGCCAAAGCGGAGCCTCAGGACCCTGTCCTCATGTGAGTCTTTCATCTACTTGTGCAGCTTTTCATTTGAGCCTAAGTAGATTCACTCATTCACTATTAGGTTATTGGATATAAACCAACTGAGCTCTTTGTGTGCTTTATGCTTCCGGCCTTTTCCAGATCCAACAGGATCGGAAGCTCTTGGGGACAAGAGGCGGAGAACGTAGTCAGTGAAGGTCCAGTAGAGGTACAGGTCGACTCCAGCAAACTCCCATTGGTGGAAGGGCCTGACGGGGAGCAGGTTTTCAGATTCTATTGGCTGGATGCCTTTGAAGACCCGTATAACCAACCAGGTACACATCTGGAGTGGAAAATATACTCTCTGTTTTGATGTTATAATCTAAATGACCTGTTTAAATCATATCAGGCATATTGTGAAATTGTCATTCAACTGTGGCCTAGGTGTAGTGTACCTGTTTGGAAAGGTGTGGATCGAGTCGGCCCAGTCTCACGTCAGCTGCTGCGTTTCTGTCAAGAACATTGAACGAACCATGTACCTCCTGCCCCGTGAATATGTACGTATCCTGCTGTGTCAAGGGCCAGTTTAGAGATTGAGCTTCTATAAGTAGTGCAGACTTTCTATTATGAGCATGTTTAGTTTGATACAAACACCCACATACTTCACTTAGATTCTTGTTCAGTTACCTTCAGTTTTCCATTGCAAAATCTTAACATAGTTTTTTGTTGTATTTCAATTAACAGAAAGTGAATCCCAAGACTAAGGAGGTGTCCGAAACACCTGTCGTGTTCATGGATGTCTACCAGGAGTTCAGTGAGCTCTCTGAGAAGCTGAAGATCATGAAGTTCAAATCCAAGGTACAGACAACAGCTACTCGATTATAGAAAAAATCATTATCACAATCATTTTGGTCAATATTGAAATTATGATTATTCAAATGATTACTTTTTAGTTACACAATACATTTATTAAGCATGTTTGAGTTTGTGCTTTTAAGGCAGACAGACAGATTTTTTTTTGTTGCCAAATGCAAATTGCATTTGCATGTTATGTTGCTTCTGTTCCCCATCGGATCCTTGGAATCCAAAGTGTTCCCATATAAGAGAACTTTTCCGACCCTTTTTCTTAACCAAATAATATTGTAATCACGATCAAAATTCAATTGTGTGACTGGTCCACTCTTTTTACTGCAGAAAGTGGAGAGGAACTACGCCTTTGAAATACCTGATGTGCCTACTCAGTGCGAGTACCTGGAAGTCAGATATTCTGTGAGTGAACACACTCATACACCCTTTCCAGATGGAGGATGGAATGATTTTTAACATATAAAAACATACTTACCATATTTATCTTTTTCTGGTTTATCATTTTTTTGCAGGCTGAGTTCCCTGCACTGCCTTCTGACCTTAGCGGGGCGACCTTTTCCCACACGTTTGGAACCAACACCTCCAGCCTGGAGCACTTCCTCCTCAGCAGGAAGATAAAAGGGCCATGCTGGCTGGACATCAAGACACCACGTAATTTTATTCATTTTGTTTGGCTATACTTGTAAAAAACTTTGGTTTTACTTTATTTTCACAAGAGCAAATCTTATAAAATAACAGTTTATTTTAGGCTGCCATACAGAGAAACATTTTATCTCTATTAAAGAATGAAAAACAGAAGTTTGACATATTGGACCTGATGATGATTCTCGGTGTGTTTGCGTGTCTGTGTTAGAACTGATGAACCAGCCAGTCAGCTGGTGTAAGGTGGAGGCCATGGCCCTGAGGAGTGACCTGGTCACTGTAGTCAAAGACTTGCCGCCTCCACCCATCACCGTCATGTCCATCAGCCTCAAGACCGTCCAGAACCCCAAAACCCACCACAACGAGGTCAGATCACCGAGAGCTGCACCAGTGAACAAATGTACTGCTTTACATTATAAAGTATAATTTAAGCATGTAAGTGATTCTCCTCCACAGATCGTTTCCCTGGCTGCACTTATCCACTATCAATTTCATATGGATAAAGCTGCGCCTCAACCCCCCTACCAGTCCCATTTCTGTGGTGAGTTATTTCGACATATGTTGCTGCATAAATTTAGTACAAGATTTAAATTCATGAGAATATGTTCTTTTCACACACATCAGTATGTAAAGGACCTCAATTTTACACTGAATAACCTTCAGCCATATATTGGTTTGACAGAATATGAGTCCTATTGCTCAACACCTATGAGCATTAAGATACAGAAATCTCAGAGACAGAATCTCAAATTTAAGTTATGAATTGAAAGGCTATCGAAATGTGTATACATATGTATTTTTCTTGTTTTCCAGTGGTCAGTAAACCCACTGACTGTATCTACCCATATGACTTCAAAGACGCTGTGAAGAAAAAGGTAATAAAGCCCCAGCTTGTTTCTACTCATCAAAGTTTGACTGTATATTTTTTAGAAAATACAGTGTTCTAGATATTGACTAAGTTTTATTCAGATTTATTATACAGATGTTGCAGGAATAAGGAACTTCCAATAAGGGAAAGGAAATGAAGAAGAGAATAATGATGAACTTTATTCATGTTGATTTAGTCTTAGCATTTAACAGATTGGTAGATTTGTCATAATATGCACAAATAGCAGATTTGATTCATATTGATGCTGATTGTGTTTCATTGAGTTTTCTTTAGTGTATGTGATCCAAGCACTGATGATGTGACTCCTTCCTCTGCTTAGAATGGGAAAGTGGAGATAGCTGGTACAGAGCGGACTCTGCTCGGCTTCTTCCTCGCAAAGATGCATAAGATCGATCCTGACGTGCTCGTGGTGAGTTTGAGGACTTTTGAATCGATATTAGGATACTGAATGAGAAGAATTTACAAGTTTTCACGAATTTGAAATAAGCTAGTGGGCCATTTTTTCCACTAATGTTCTAAGAGGATAAAAAAAAAAAAAAAAACTAAACTAACCTGTTTGTCCTTGTTTGATTCCTAAAGGGTCACGACATCTTTGGTTTTGACCTGGAAGTTCTTCTGCAGCGCATCAGCATGTGCAAAGTTCCCCACTGGTCTAAGATTGGACGCCTCCGGAGGGTCAACATGCCCAAATTAGGGGTAAGAAGCACAAAAACACTCAAGAAATAAGTTTTTACTTTGCTGTGCTATGGTGCACATCACCAACGTTTATGCGCTTGCAGGGTCGCAGTTCATTTGCAGAGAAGAGCGCCACCTGTGGCCGCCTGGTCTGCGACGTGGAGATTTCAGCCAAGGAGCTGATTCGCTGTAAAAGTTACCATCTGACTGAACTGGCTGCACAGGTGCTGAAGACAGAAAGAGTCACAACACCTCAAGAAAATATTAAGAATCTGTACAGGTCTGTATGTCTTTTATTTATTTATTTTTTTACATTTTGAATTGTTTTCCCAATCAAGAAGTTTGGTGTCGTTTCTTTCCCTACAAATTCTCTATATCAGTGTAGAAAATAAATATATGTCCTAAAATGTATGAATGTTTGTTTTTTAGTGACTCTCCTCACCTGCTCTACTTGTTGGAGTTGACATGGATGGACGCCAAGCTGATTCTCCAGATCATGTGTGAACTCAATGTGCTGCCGCTGGCCCTGCAGATCACCAACATCGCAGGCAACGTCATGGTAACGCACTACACGTTTTCTATTGATTATCCCGCCCCCGCAGCAACAAAAAGTACACATTAAATGATACAGCACAACCATTGTCTGTCATATTGTTGCGCCGCAAGCATAAATGCAAACCAATCAATTGTTTGCACTACAAAGCTTACTTGAAAACTACAGACTATTTTAAAAAACACATGACAAAAGCACATTGGGATGGAAAATCATTGAGGTTTTTAAATTCCAGGCTTTTACCTTTTTTTTTTTTTTTTTTTTTTCTCACTTGTTCACTGAAAATTGAAGCCAGAAACAAAACAGTCTGCAGACAAAAGCAAGACTTTGTTCTATGGTGAATGAAGAGAAAAATAAATTTTAAATCTCAAAAGTCTTTATTGAGGCTTGGAACACAAAGTACAAACTAAAAAATGAAGATGACATTTTAGACTTAAAAAAAAAAATACCCACTGGCCTTCTGTAAATCTAGTCAGGCACAGTATAAAGTTTATGATGGTTTACTTTTTGGTAATGTTATTTCTCTTCTGCTTCCATCGCTGATGTCTTTCTGTTGCTTTTCTGCAGTCTCGAACCCTGATGGGCGGTCGCTCTGAAAGGAATGAGTTCCTGCTGCTTCACGCCTTCCATGACAAGAACTACATTGTCCCTGACAAACCCTCCTTCAAAAAGACCCAATTGGAGATGGTAAAAATGCACACAGATAAGTGCTGGGTATTGACAAGCACCTCATGATACGATAGCTATCATGATATTTCAAAACATGGCAGTACTCTGTATAATTTCCTGAAGATTTCAAAATAAAACTGAAAATACTGCTTGCTGTGTACTATATATATATATATATATATATATATATATATATATATATATATATATATATATATATATATATATATATAACCAGATATGTTACAATATCTATATTTTAAGCAAACCTCTTAAACAACATTTACAGCTTCCACTTTTTTAGTCAGTAACAGAAGCTTTCTGCTCTTTCTCTCTGTTCCTGCTCCAGGTTGAGGGAGAAGATGTGGACTCAGGGAAAGGCAAGCGTAAGAAGAAGGCAGCCTATGCTGGAGGTCTGGTGTTGGATCCTAAAGTTGGTAAGTGTGGAGTTTCCCTCTCTTTTCCTTATTTTGCATGGCCTTTGTGTTTCTATAAAATCTCCATCCGTGTCTCCTCAGGTTTCTACGACAAGTTTGTGCTGCTGCTCGACTTCAACAGTCTGTACCCATCTATCATTCAAGAGTTCAACATCTGCTTCACCACTGTGCAGAGGGAGGCTCACAGCACAAAAAATAAGAATGAGGTTTGTGTGTGTGCAATATTGGTACATGTGTTTACTACAAAAGGATTTTCAGAAAATAACATTTTTGGGTAAAACACTCCCTCTCACGCCTCTCCACAGAGGTGTGAAGAAAACCAGAGTTTTTTCCCAGAAAAAAAAAAATAATGTTCCAACTCTTTGTCTCCATGGTAACAGGAGGATGAGCCAGAAGAGATTCCTGAGATTCCGGATTCCGACCTGGAAATGGGAATCCTGCCCAAGGAAATCAGGAAGTTGGTGGAGAGACGTAAACAAGTCAAACAGCTGATGAAACAGCAAGACATCAACCCCGACCTCTACCTGCAGGTACACACACACACACACACACACACACACACACACACACACACACACACACAACAGTCTCTCACATATATACAGACACAGTGACACACACTTTACATCAAAGCATTTTTCAAATTTCAGTTAGTTGATGCTTCCATTTTAGTCTGCATAAATGGTTATTTCCTACTTTCCTTCATCGCAAACTCTCATGTCTGTAGGTTTGAAAATCAGGCTGTGAAATGTTGGCAGCTTGCTCCTGTGACTGTAGTCAGACTGAAATAATTGTAATTACAATGGATTCTGGTGGCAACAGGTTGCAAAATGAATATCTAAACATTTACAGGAACTTGTCAAACTGCTACAACAGCATATAATCCACTTTATTGCAGTATGTTCTAATTTGTATATTGCTAAGTTGTGGGGAAAATAACCATTGTTTTGCAGTATCCTTTTCCTTGAATCTATGGAGATTTATCATTTATTTAACTATGTTTTGGTAAAAGGATAAACTTTTGTAACTGTAGCTGAAACTTTTGGATACAAAATCTATTTAATCAGGAAAATAATTGACAGATTATTCAATATTGAAAAATAACTGCGAGTTTCAGCCCTAACTCGAACATGACCACGTCAGAATATTGATGAGTATGCTGCAGAATGTTCATTACATTGTCCTCTGCTCTTCATGCGAAAAAATGTTTAACATTTATCAAATCTACTTAACATTTCCCCAGTATGACATCCGTCAGAAGGCTCTGAAGCTGACTGCTAACAGTATGTACGGCTGCCTGGGATTCAGCTACAGCCGCTTCTACGCCAAACCCCTGGCTGCCCTCGTCACACATAAGGGTAGAGAGGTGAGTCCAGTCCGCATATTCCACACACATCTAAATGATATAAATACACTTAATTAAAAGTCATTTATTGTCAGAAAGGCACACGCACAGCAGGCAGACCTTATGGGTTGACATTTGTGCTACCAGTGCTCACAGAAAAGTACAGTACAAGTACAGATGCTTCCATTTTCATCCACAAGAGGGCAATGCTGCATCAAATTCCACAGTTCACACCTCTGTTTCCTCTATTCCATTTTCCTTCCCGCTTTTCCTTGAATTTCCTGTCCCACATTTCACATCATCCTTTTTTTTCCTGTAAATTTCTTTCTCTCTCTCTCTCTTCTAAATCCGATCTTTCAAGTTTATTTTGTCAGAACAGCAGTGTCGGTGTCTGTGATATCAATACACCCCCTAAAAGTGCTTCCAAGTAACAGAAAAGCCACACAGATGAAACTCTCACTCAATGTAAAGCGTGTAATGACTTCTTTCAACACACACGCACAAATGGAACAACATGGGAGCGCACGCTCAATAAACCGGTGCTAAGAGGCATGTGTGTGTGCTGCGTGACATAAACAGCTAAATCTGGTATTGTAACTGAACACCACACACACACTCTCTCTCCCACCATGTCAGTGGTAGTACTCATGTTCATTTAATGAGCTCTAACAGTACACATCCTTAGCAGCCGCATCAGGCTCTGCCTCAGGGGAGTCCTTCATTAAGATCCCCTTACCCACGCATTGTGTTCCCTAATAGAGGGCAGGGCAGTAACTCAGTGTGCGTGTTTGTTATTTTGTCAGGCCGTTTGTGCCTCCGGTCATGTTTGTTGTTTAGCTGACAAGCTACATTGTAAAAGGTGCACATTGGATTCGCCGGTACAGGTGGGAGTTTCTCTGCTTGTATCTTTGTCAGCAGCCAGAGGCAGACGGGTTAATTACATTTCGCCTCCTTGCTTATTTAATACAGGAAGCATCAACCGGTCTCAGCCAAGGCTACTTTTGTGTTGTGATATTCTGACATTCTTACATTTCGCACTTTTTGCGTCCAGATGTGTTGAGCTGAATATTTAAAATGGTAATTCATCATTCCTACTTTAAATAATCACCATTAAATTTAGTCCTCGTCTGTTCATTGATTTTTTTTCTTTCTTTTTTGTAAATCATTAACAGTCCACTTACACCCACTGTTGTCTTTCATACCTGCATCAATTAAATCTGATTCCCCTAATATCTGGCTCCCTTTATATCTCAGTAATCACCAAACATGTAGGAAGTTAGTAACAGCCATTGCACCAAATTATTACAGTATAGGTTCATAAGCATTACCTCATCATTCCCTTATAGAAACCACTGTGTAAATAATACACTCTTCAGCAGTTTTTTCTTTGTATTCAGTTGTTTGGCACCTATTTTATTTTTGTTTGTTGCACATAATTTAGGTGCACCCAGAATTTTTTCACCTCATCTCTAACACATCATGTAAATGATTCTAAACAGGGATAAAGGTGTAGATTATAACCTTAATTTAAATTACAGCATACTCATCAAAAAAACATGATAACCTATGTAACTGTAATAGAGAAATTAATCGTGAACTACAGATGTCATGAAGTGTTGCACATGGCCTTTGCTACCGCTCTTATCTGATCTGTACCATGACATCATTACCAAACTCTCCTGCCCTTCTCTTTCCTCTCAATCTGGGAGAATCGGTTTCTATTTGGTGACAAGAATTTTCCCTCTTCCATGTGTCAGAGTCTGTTGAGATGTGCCGTTTGCCAAAAATGCCCGAAGAATCTGTTGTCTGCAGCTCATCAAACATCTCACTGTGGCTGTTCCTACTTGTACTGTTCCTCTTTGTGTTATTTATAACTAAACAAACAGCTCCAGATATCTCCACGTCTTAGTCGGCCCGTTGTTACTGAAGAATATCTCCGCTGACAGAGCTTGTTGCAAAGTCAGTGATAGCAAATGTACATTCCAATATGAAAGGGCAGCAGAAAATGTTTTCATCAGTAACTTAACACCGCTCCGATACGGCTGGAAGTGATCAGAAAAGCGTAAAATAAGGCTGATATGTGTGACCGAAATAGTCAAACCCTGGAGCCCCGCTAATAGTTGGAATTACACTGCATGACTTGAGTCATAAATGAATGAAGTGCCAAAAAAATAATGTGCTTCTGATGCACGGGTGGGCAATCAGTGACCACAAAAAGTCAAGACATGCTGCTTCATCAAAGTACAAAAGTTTAAAAGCTTTTATTGTTGTGGCTGCATAATATAAACTAGACCACACACTGTTCCTCAGCATAAAACAATCACACTCAGACACATGAATTAAGTATAAGATTTATTAATCCAGTGAGAACTTTGAGTCTTTTTCATTACACCTGCACTCAGTAATATAATAAAAAATACAGGTATAAAGACTGTAGTTGTAAACAAATGGTCCAGGTAAACCACAAAGATTTAATTATTACAGGTTTAGATAAGGACTCTAGTTTATAGCCTTCATGCATTAAATAGTTTTAGATCATTTTTAAGCTACTCTTGAAGCCTGTTGACGGCGTGCTTTGCCTCTTTAAGTTACTCGAGGCGCTGGTGCGACAGTTAACAAATTGGATTGTGTTTTATTAGGCATTAGTACGCTTCATGCTGCAGAGCGACGTGAGAGACTGAGGAGACGTACATCAAAAGGTCATCACACAGATCCGATCCTGCAGCATGTTGATCCGCATAGCATGGGGCCGAACCCGCTGAGGTTGCAGGAGATCCCGTTTTGCATGATCTTAGTGTTTTGTTTACTTTGTATCTATGATCCTAGATGCACGTCTATTTATACTGTAGTTTGTGGGAGAGCACAGCATCACTGCAACCAGGGAGATCCCGCTGTAAACAAAGACACGTTGAGGATAATTTCACACCCTAAAATTCTTAGAGGTCCCATATTGTAAAAAAAAAAATAATTATTAGGTGGTTAGTAGGTTATTTTAGGTTATTTATTGGGTGTTATTTGTTTCAAAATGCGTCACAGAGAAATCCACACAGCCTGCCCTACTTCTGCGATGTTGTGATGTCACAACTGTACAGCACCCCCCCCCCCCCATTTACAACCATTCAAATCAGCCAGTCAGAGGAGAGGCTTATTAATTAATAGTAATCAGACACAAAATGACACTGAAAAGAGAGAAAAAGCTTGAGAGAGGTGATACTATATCAAGCTGATTTATTGTGAGAGGTATCAAGTTCCTTAATCTCACATTTTGTTAAATCTCTTCAATAAAAACTTCTATCTAAATATATCTATATATTTGTGACCCAGTTGGTCATATCTATCCTTCTAACCAGCAAAACCAGTTGCACACTACTATTTAAAGCAGTATTTCATGTTTTTTGCGTGATCAGTCATTTCATTATCAGTCATTTCAACAATTCTGAATTGTGAAAGGGCTGCAATGGTTCACAATCCTGCTCTGCGGTGACATGCAGCTCTGAGCTCATCTTTTCATTAGTTGGACTGACAAACCCAGAGCCAGTTAATATAACACCGCAGGCAAGCCATCACACTGCCCCCCGGGCAAAGTGGCCGATGGGAAAAAATTCGGGAACAAAATGAAGCGGCTTTATTGAATTTTTTATGGAGCCCTAAAGTTAAAGGGACCACAGGCCAAGTAGTTCTTGGTAGTTTCCGACTGCTGCGCGCCAGAAAGGCCAGCTGGCATTTATGGCGGGGTTTCTAGTGTATTTGTGGGTATTGCCGTTTGCACCTCCGCCCCCATTTTGATCATCACATTTGCACTCTACTTTCATATCATGATTTAGGAGGCTTTTTATTTTTATAATTGTAACACGTGTACCAGCCGCTACTCTGCTCGGCGTGTAAATCCGCTCACCCGCCCCTCGGCGCGTTCCCTTCATCCGTTTGGACAAGTGTCCGGATGAATGTGCATGTGTTCTGTGTATTTATTGATTGGCTTACCTCTCATCTTTCTCGCACTCTGGTTTTAAATTGAGGGTTGTACCCCCCCTCCCATGCGCACACACACACACACACTCGCGGCAGGATGGGTCAGGCCAGGGGCCACAGTGGTTTCTTTGCCTGGGGAGGGTTCAGAAGAGGGGGGCTTAGAAGGGGATGACAGACCCTTGGCTGCGGCTCTTCTGATCAGATTTGCCAAGTTAAGAGGGGAAAGCCCCCACTTAGCTTCCCTTCTCACTCTTGTGTGTCCGTGTCTTGAGTCTTATATCTCGTATGTGTCCACGTCCGTGTGTGTGTGTGTGAGTGTGTATTAATGCCCCCATCTGTGTGTGCACGGGTACTACTGGCCGAACTCTGCCCTTTGTCGGGGGGACCATTTGTTGTGGCCCTACTCTGTCCTGGTATGTGTGGGTATTAAAGGGGGATGATGGGTATTAAGAGCAAGGTGAAGGTTTAGGATTACACAGCCAAGGGTCCACCACAGATTGATGTCCCCCTCAACCCCTCTGCGTTATTTTGGGTCCTTTTGTATGTTCGCCAGAGAACAGTTGGGTGCAGAGAAACCGATATACGCAACACCGACAACTTATAGACGACAACATGTGGTTATAATAGGCCGATAAATGCATTTGTCATGGCGGGATGACTTTTATTGCCCCACTTGTCGCTGGCTGGTGGATTCCTGACTTCATCCGACAATTTCACCTGAAAAAACAGAGAGAAATAAAGACGTCAGTTGCAGGGGGAAAAAAAAAATTTCCAGCATTTGGCTGCATGCTGGTGTTAATTTATTATCATGGTGTTTACATTGCTGGTCACTGCTGATAAAGAAGTGTCTGAATAGTCAAAAAGCTGCTTTGTATTGAGGTTCATCTTTTATCTTTTTTATTTTTTTGACTTTTGGTTACTGATATTTTTTTAAATTAAGACATAGACCCTGTGTTTTCTGTGTGTGTGCGAATGTTTTTATGTTTATGTCCTCCTTAATCGAGTGATGTTAACAACACAGGCCGGTGGAGGCCACTGATTGCTGTGGAATGCAGATTGGTTTGACCTTTGGCCCCTTTTGCCAGCAAATCTGACATCCATTAGCAGGTGTGTGTGTGTCTCAGGATGGAGGATGACTCCTGAAAGCCGTTCTGCTGTAATTGAGTCTCTGTCCTTGTGTTTAAAAACAGCCTGACGGGAGCTCGTAGTTGACATTATTGGATGGCATGCGGAGCGAAGGATAGAAGCGAGCTTTGGTAACAGAGCCGAGGGTGTGGAGAGGTCAAAGTTTGGTTTAGGTTAAACCTCCGTACGCATGTATGTGTGAGGTTGCGTGTGTTAGTAATGAAGTCTAAGTAAATGTTGTTGCCCCCCGGTATCCCTCGTTCAGGTTCTGCATCATTCATCACAAATCATTGCCCCATAGACACAGGAATATATAGGCTGTCCAATCACGGCTCGTGTGTGTGCGTGCGTTTGTCAGATTGTGCTGTGATGGTCTGAGACTAAGCACCGTTGCCCCCGTTTCTTTCATTCAGGGTCTCAAGTCGCTGCCGTCTTGGGAACCACAGGGGTCATTTTGACATTTCCCCGAATTAGATGTAAGAATACGTAAGCCTGCCTGGGCTGGTGTGTGTCTACACATGCATGAATGCACACTTGCGTCTAGGGAAACAAGGACTGCATGTTTCCGCGGTCCTCTTGTCCCCTTAAAGAGCTGGCTTTACTCCTGATACGAGTGGACTTAACAAATAGTCACATGGGAGCAGCGCTGCTATTTTGGCTGCATTAGCTCGTCTGTGAGGGCTGACAAGCGGACAGGACACGATTTCAGAATCCAAACTGCGACTTTAGTAATACCTACTAATGAGGCCATGTGAGACCGGGCTAATGGCAGGGATTAGAATTGATAATGGATTGATCGGACATCTGGTGTTTGTATCAGGATCGCTGTTGGAGTTGTAAATTAGAGGATAATTAATAAATGGTTTAGGCTTGTTTTGCAGTAGGCGATACATATGTTTAATTCCGTTTTTAAATCTTTAAGACCTCACTCTTCAAATCTTCTTTACTGCACTGTTGGGATGGTAAATCATCAACAAAATGACATGCAATGCAGCTTTAGATTAGTTTCTCAATCATCTTACAACAGTTTTAATGCTCCATTGACTCTGGGATGGTTACAAATAATAATCATGTAAATAACCAAGTTAAAGAGTATTGGAGTTTGTTTTTTTTTTTACATATTTAATAACAAACAACAAGTGAAAGTAATTGACAAATTAATAAACTGATCAATTGATGAATCTTATATTTGATCACAAAGGCCATTTTATCATTCAGAATCACCGAATGTCTGTTCCTCTAAACATCTGAAGATCCACACATAAAACATTGCTTTGTTGCCTGACAACATATCAAAGAATCATCGGCGTGTGCTTTGTCTGCGCCAGAGGTAATTCACCGGCGCACCAGGACGTGTCCTTTCCAGCTATTAAAGAACCATATTTTTAATTGAGTGGACAGTGGGAGGATTGTTGTCATTGTCGAGTTATTTTCGATGAACGCCGGCATTTGTGATCCCAGCCGGTTGTATTAAATCAGACACAGCTTTACAGCAGATTGACCCTCCCAGCAGCAGACATGAGAACACAGCTATGGCATCTACCAGGACAGGTGTGTGCGGTGTGTGTATGTTCCTGCGAATGTGTGTGCACATGCATTCTGAAATTATTACAGCGAAAGGAGGATTCTCAGTAAGTGTAGTTAAAAAAGCTTACACGAACAGAAGAGTATGAATCTTTTATGAATTTTTGTGCGTGAGATCGCGTTGGTGAAAAGTCTTTGTACATGCGGTGCGTTCCATATCCCCTCAGATCTGACAGTGGTGTGTTCCTCCTCAGGTGCTATTTCAGTCGGCTGACTGTCATCCCAAAATGCTTTTCAGCTGAGTGCTTTTCAAAACAATCGTCACTGGTGCCCCAGGCACTTTTTACAAGGGCCCTCTGAGGTTTAACATGCCGCCTCTGATCTGCTGATCAGTAGTGAGTGCAGAGGGGTTCAGAGAGGGAGATTGAGGGGTCCTTTTAATCTATTATCCATTCATCACTCAACCAAGCAGGTCAATTAAGACCAATATTCACATTTTAAAATGACAACCTGGCTAAAGAGGGGGGGAAAAAAAGATGTTTTGATGAAGCAGCCGGGGGAGTGGATAGAAATAAAGAATACACGAAAGCGACATGCCAACAAGTCACACAAATCTCTAATAGATAAGGCCAACAAATAACTGAACAACAGCTGTGAGAAGGCGGATATCACAACAAGACTGAGCCACTTACCAATTAGCATGACAGGGTGCAATAACACACAGCTAATGGGTACAACTCATGCGCAGGCTTTTTTAAAAGCATGAAATTAAAGGGGATTGCAAGCTGGGAAAAGTCAGACAGTGGGCAAGTGTTGATTTTGTAGTGGTAATTTAGGACTGGGTGTTTAAAGGTATTGAAGGTATTCAGTTAAATGTATTTATAAATGTACTGGGCTGTTCTGCAAATTAACATCTATTCTGAAAGTTTTAGTTTAATTCTGGGATGTTTTTGTATTAATCTATGGTCGGCTAGTTTTATGATATTATGATCAAATCCTTACTTCATGGCGTGGTTTGAGTGCTAAAAATTGCAGTTGCAAAATCTTACAAAAAAAAAAAACCAAAAACACCTTTTTAGGAGTGTTTGACAGGTGCTCTAAAGCCAGTAAGTCTGAGGTCTGTAAGGCTCACTTTATTTAAAAAAAAAAAAAAAAACGGAAGTACGACAGGACAAAGTTGCCTGGAAGCTGTAAGACAGTGTTGAACTCTGTTGGTACTTCACAGCCCCCTTACTTTTATTTCTATCAGGTCCAAACCTGCCTGGAACAAGTGTGTTTCTTTCTTTCTTTCTTTCTTTCTTTCTTTCATGTGCCACTCATTGCTTAGCAGTAAGTGCAGAGATTTGTTCTTGTTTAAAGAGGAGCAGCAGCAGTACTTGGTGGCAGTATGTGCGCAGTCATCCAGTGGAGTGAAATCTATTTTATGTGACAAGGCACGCCATCTTATTTGACATTTGAGCTCCCGTGACCTATCATAGTCGAAAGAATGCAAACCGACACCTCATCTCTCACCTATATTTTGGCCTGAAAAGAAAGGATGTGATTGGACATGGATTACAATGTGGAACATTCAGTTTTCTGCCGCTACTACTTTCTTTGATCTGCAGGAGCTTGTGTCAGTGAGCTGTTCAATTACTGTCCAGTCTAATTACATTTTATTAACAGTGAGGAGCAGGCTAGTGAAAAAAACGGATGTTTCACAGTCAGAGAAAAATGGGGGAAATAGTCATTTTCAGTTTTTCATTTGAACTAATTCACATTTGCACGATAGAAAAAGTAAAAAATATAAGACAAGCAGGGCTGATAAATGGAGAATTGACCATGAATCCTAATTTTTTTTTTCCCCCCAACTGTGATTCTTCTACTAAGTAGAATACAGACATCCATCGACCTTATTATATCTATATATTATTTGTAAAGAGAAGTCCACACACTAATTCATCTGCTCCAAAACAAAGATCAATGCAATGTATTTTTTCAGTCTTGCCGTCTCATAGATGCACAGATTACTCTGAGATAGCCTGAGCAGACCGAGACACCGAGAATTATGATTGTCTGTGTCTGTAACCATCCTCATCGCGGTTTTCAGGATTGCTGTCATTTAAAGTTCACCTGAAATTTAAAAGAAAATCAGGTGGACAATAAAACTGTCTTTTTAATCCTGTTAGATCACATCTCTGGTCATATTGTTCACGAACTATATTTTCCCAAAAGACTACAAAAATAGTTTTATCATCACATTTTCTTCCGATTAAAAGGAGGTTAACACTCAACTAATAGTATCATTACATGTACCTGTCAATCAAGAAAAGTGGCCGTCCACGATAGAATGTAAGCTAATGTTTGTCTTGTAGGAACCAATCTAAGTCACTGCCTGATTCATTCTGCACATGCATATGATACATCCACTTTTTAATGGCCCAGTTAAATTCCTCCAAATGTTTTGTCCCACCTGTATGCACTGTTTACAGCAGAAAGACATGACAACATTCTTGAAATGCTGTTTCACTTTAACCCCTTAAAGGCCTATTTTTCACTTTTACCGCTATAAATGACATTAAATGTGGAATATTTCAACAACCACAAAGGTTATGTACCTAAACCTGGTGAATACTGAATTTTTCAGAATAAAGTTATATCTAACATTGTTTTACTACAGATAAAAATACTTTATTTAAAATTTAAAACAAGATCAACCAGACCCAGATCATGAAATAAAACTTGAAATTATCTGCAAGGCGAATGATTAATAAGTGGATCATTGGATCTGATCATGTGGATCATTAAAAGACATGAAGAATATATTTTGTAAAATGCTTAAAAAGGAGATTCTAAAGGGAACAATTAAATAATCACACAAACGGCTCAAATTTAAGTTAAATATCAAAATAGTGGTTAGTTGTAAATTGATAAAAAATACATGTGTTGTCGCTGAGGTTTTCTCATGCAATTTATGCATAAAACTCTGCGTACAGGGGGTTTGAGTTTTAACAGGTTAACTGCTTCTAGATAACAAGCAAATAAAAGCTCACAATGGTGTCAAAATACAATGAAATATAATGCAAGCTATTACCAAATGACCTACACCACTCAGCAGCACTGGTTCCGTTGATTTTATCGGAGGATGTGGTCTAGGATCCGACGTGGATGAAGAATCGCTTTGTTCTAAAAGTGGTGCTTTTAACATAAAGGTTTTAAACTTGATTAGTTTGGAATCGCATTTTCGTATTTTAAAGGGAGCACACTAAAAATTCACTTGTGTACCTTTTGCTGTGAGTTTTTTTGTTTTAAAGGTAAATCCAGTGTTTTTTTTAATCGCTGGTGCAACTTGTGTGAACCAAGGTCTATGAATGGCTGAGATAAAGGACTGAGGACTAGTGAGGCCAAGTCTCTTTCTGAAGAGAATGGCACAATATGGGGATAACGTTAAGTAACATGAGTCCTCCGTTAAGCTTTTTCAGTTGTTTGCCCCAGTATGAGCGGCATGCACAGTGGTGACTATTGTAGTCATCAGAGGGGAGACACACTCTTGTCCCCCCCCCCCCTTGGGGCTGATGTGTTTGCATTGGTTCATATAGTACGTGTGTGTCGGCATGTGTGTTTAAAGATGAGCCACGGAGACACACACACATTCCAGAGTCATGGTCAAACGACTTGTCTTTCACACAGTTCATTCCTTAAAGCAGTCTGTCCTGCTGGAAGTGACAGCATATGGAAAACCTGTCTAAATGAGGCCACACATCAATTACATCAACGCATTCTCACCTCGCTCGCCTCACCCTCTCGCCTCACTTTGCTTTCGCTCTGTGTCGGTCTTTCCCCACATCTCTCTATTCATCACGTCACTGCCCTTTTCCTTCCATCCATTCTTTGCTTATTCCAGTTTGCTTATTCTGTCTCTATCGCCTCTCACGGTCTTGCTCTTTTGTCATGGTGAAAAAGTATAACAGGACAGTGATGTTGTGCATATGTACAGAGTAGATTTTAGATTTTTCTTTGTCAGGAAAGTTGACTGGGAGCAACTTTATAGAATGGAACTGGGGAGAGCGGTTTGTGGATTTATCATTCCTCCCCAAGACCTGCCATGTGCATAGTTGTTACAGGGATTTTCAACTTGAATCACAAGAGCTGCAGTGTGTCTTGGTAGCAGTATTGCATTGGAGTGAGATGATGAAATTCGATCCAAACGGGCCATTTGAATAATAAATCTTATTCTTTTATGACATGACATTTACTGTATATTTGTGACCTTCATGTCTCCACCCTGCTTCTATAGCCTAGAAGTGGTCATTGATACAGTAGAGCCAAAAAAGCTGTACTTTTTGGTTCGTTTTTTTTTTTTCTGTATTTCACCACATTGACCATTTCCACAGCTTGTTTGGTGTGAGTGTGGTTAATAAGCTGCTGCACAAAAAGCAAAAAAAACTGTTTGTTTTTAACCCAAAATAAAAATGGCACAAATTTGACATAATTCTCAGATTTTAGAGATATTGAAAATGGTTCAAAAGTTATTAGATTATAGTTAGTTTGGCTCTGAACGTTACTCAACAGATTTATCTTTCCGTTTCCTCCCCTTTCTCCTCTACTGGCTGGAGACAGGCTGCAGTCATTTTGTCTGCATGAAAGCTTAGCAGCACAATTTAGTGTGTATGTGCTTAGGCCAAGATTTGTGTGTGTGTGTGTGTTAAGACCTTGACCTTGACTGCAGTCCC
Source organism: Lepturacanthus savala (assembly GCA_030544235.1). Taxonomy (NCBI): domain Eukaryota; kingdom Metazoa; phylum Chordata; class Actinopteri; order Scombriformes; family Trichiuridae; genus Lepturacanthus; species Lepturacanthus savala. The sequence continues at coordinate 6,198,232 of CM060476.1, read as the reverse complement.
TAATGGAGGAGGCTGTTCTGTGAGTGACTCAAACCTGCCCCCACCCCGCTGTACAGTGGTATGTAGCAGCCCATAAAGCATAAGTTCCACTCTGGTTTCAGGGAGTGGAAGGCCCCTCCCCGTCCCGCCACAGCCCGACGACCCCGCCCCTTTCACACTCTGAAATAGCCACGTCCTTGTCCCCTCACGCAGCACAGTGTGAGTCGTGGTTGTGTATATATGCGGCAACGGTTGATTGAGGAGCAGATTGCTGGTGACAGGTCACACCGCGTTCCGTCCCTCCGACCCCCCAGATTAACGACCCGGACCACCACCCAGTCCTCCTCCCTCACCCTCCTCTGGGCCCCCACCTGTTAGGATCCCTCTGCTGCTCTCTTTTACACACACAGGCGCGCACACACACTAACACACACACACACACAGTTTGTGCGTTAACAGAATTCTCTTATTTGTCCGTCACTCACTCTGTGGGTGATAAAGGCCATTACGAGTCATTAAGGTGTGTGTGTGTGTGTGTGTGTGCATGCGTGTGCCTGCCTGCCTGGTGTGTGTGTGTTGCCCAGCGAGGATGTGTGTGGATTGAAAAGACGCCTGTCACAGCACGCTCTCATAATTGCCCTCTTAGCCAATTATCCCCCATTTAAAAGCAAGTCACCTGCTCTGCTCTAATGTCCACACAAACATATTCTCACACACACACACACAGAGAATAAATAACATAGAAACTTAATATTTAATCATTGTTTGTTCCTGAGTGTTTATTTACTGTGTTGTGATGCCTTCTGCTTTCTCCTTCAGATTCTGATGCACACCAAAGACATGGTTCAGAAGGTGGGTTAATTAACAAGCCTTTGAGTGATCTGATAAATCTATTAGAAACTGTGATCATTCTTAATTTTAATCTCATAAATTGTCTATTGTGTTTATTCCTGTGGGACACAGATGAATCTGGAAGTAATTTACGGAGATACTGATTCCATTATGATCAACACCAACAGCAAGTCCCTGGAAGAAGTCTTTAAACTGGGCAATAAGGTGCGTTTAGAGCTGCAATGATTAGTTCATCGAAAATTTTGATTAACAATCAATTTTGTTTAAGTTTTCAAGCAAAAGTGCCAGACCTTTAATGGTTCCAGTTTCTCAAATGTGATGGTTTTCTGATTTTCTTTCATATATGATAGTAAATCGTATAACTAAAGGTTTTAACTGTGAGTTTGACAAAAGAAACTAATTGAAGATATTATGTTAGATTAAATGTACTTGTCAATCATGTATGTGTTATTTTTTTATTTGCAGGTGAAAGCCGAAGTAAACAAGCTGTACAAACTACTGGAGATTGACATTGATGGTGTGTTTAAGTCACTTTTACTGCTGAAGAAGAAGAAATATGCAGCCCTGGTGGTGGAGCAGCATGGCGAAGGCCGATACAGCGTCAAGCAGGAGCTCAAAGGCTTGGACATTGTTCGCAGAGACTGGTGCGATCTGGCCAAGGAATGTGGCAAGTATGTAAAGATATGTATGACTAAAAACTATGAATGCCTTGTTCTTCCCTATGCTTGTGCAGCATGCAGTAGCATGTCAACAATCTGAGGTATCAATTATAATGCTGCGAGTGGTTCGACAGGCATTCACTGATATTTAATGAGCTGTTGCTCTTCTTTTGTCTGTAGCTATGTGATCGGTCAGATCTTGTCGGACCAGAGTCGTGATGTAATTGTGGAGAACATCCAGAAACACCTGGTGGAGGTGGGAGAGAAGGTGGCAGGCGGAGTCGTACCTCTCAACCAGTATGAGATACACAAGGTGAATGAAGCTTCATTTCTCATGTCCAGTGTATACAATGAAAAACTGATCAACGCAAAACACAAAATTGGCTTTCATCACTCAGGGACAAAATGACCTTCATTGTTCCTTCCTTGTATTCTTGTCGTCCTCTTCTCCGCCAGGCACTGACTAAAGATCCTCAGGATTATCCAGATAAGAAGAGCCTCCCTCATGTCCATGTGGCTTTGTGGATCAACAGCCAGGGTGGACACAGAGTCAAAGCTGGAGATACAGTCTCTTATATCATCTGCAAGGTATCTGCATATTCAAATACTGACTCCACTAATGGACAGAACATGTTGGATTATATACACCAGTATAGGCCTGAACGATTTAGATCAAAAACTGGCAGGCAACGCGATCTTGAGCAATTTTTTTGCCGTTTTTCTAACCCAGGTTTTGTTTGTTTCAACTATTTTACACACTTCCCTGACCTTCACTACTTTAAATTAAAAAAAATGCTCTACTTTTAAGTTAACCCATTCATACTGTAGCTTTTGTTGATTTGTCATCATTTTAACAATGCACTCATTTGTTTACATACACTGGAGGTGGGTCTTTATTTTTTTTCCCCAAAAATGATGTGATTTGTTGACAATAAGGTCAATCAGCCATTTTGATGATTTGAATCTGCCAGAATAAAAATCACAATTAATTTTTTTCTTAAAATCGCTCAGCTTTACACCAGTATACTATTGTCCAGGGAATGATTTTTAGATCTCTACAGTATGAATCACAACCTATCACTCACACCACATCACATTTTATTTCTTCCCAGGACGGCTCTACGCTGGCAGCCAGTCAGAGAGCCTACGCTCTAGAGCAGCTCCAGAAACAGGAGGGTCTCAGTCTGGATACCCAGTACTACCTGGCCCAGCAGGTCCACCCTGTGGTGTCCCGCATCTGCGACCCCATCGAGGGCATCGACGCTGTACTCATAGCCTCGTGGCTGGGTAAGTTAGTAACAGCTTGTAGTAGACTATAGAGCACCTAGAGTAAATATGTGTCATAAACGAGCATGACGAGTATTTCCCCTGCTCATCACACTCAAACTGTCTGTAGTATGACAAAGAATTATATTCTATATTCAAAGAATATTTAAAATTCAAATATATATTCAAATAGTTTTAAAAGTGAGCACTTACCAGCTCGAGAAAAGTGAGACCTAAGGTATGACCTTGAGGTAACTTGATGAGATTTTACAAGTTAAAGAGACCTTAACAAAAGTAAAAGAGAAGCCTGTCAAACCCCCAGTTATAACCTCTGTTAATTACAAATTTTTGTATTCTACATTTTTTAAATCATGGCTTTTTTCTGTCAAAAAGAGAGCAACTTTCATTGAAATGAACCGTGGTCATTTTTGGGTCCAGTATCCAGTTCTATAATACATCCATGTTGCCAACTTAATGTGCTAATGAGTAAAACAAATTTTCTAAATGAGCTTGTTTCTATCCTATTTTTCTTCCATCCCAGGCCTGGACCCTGGTCAGTTCCGCAATCAGCAGCAGCACCAGAGGGAAGAGGAGGCCGACAGCACGCTGGGAGCTCCGGCGCAGCTGACCGACGAGGAGCGCTACAAAGACTGCGAGAGGTTTACGTTCACCTGCCCTCAGTGCGGCACCGACAACATCTATGACAGCGTCTTTGAAGGAGCGGTGAGTAGACGTCTGCCTCTAACGCAAACGAGTCTCCCGTTAATTTTCCGCTGTCTGTTATAGGATTCTGACCGTTACGGAGAAAGCACAGCGAAATTCAAATCTAGGTTTCTAGCCTTTCGAAAGTTCTGAAAAGTGGTACCATTCTACAAAAGCAGAAAAAAAAATTACGCCTTTTGTCATCTCAGTTAAGTTTGCTCGTGACATATTTCAACCACATTAACATCATTTCCACCCAACATTAGATGGTGTTTTGATAAGGTAGTCAAAGCTAAAATTCTTAATAAGTGAAACATCTAATTTCCTGTCATGAATTACCCAGAACAGTCTTAAACTTGTATTTTGCCAAAAAGTGTCAAAGCAGTGTTAATTCTACAGTTATAGCTTATCCTTTGTCAGTTTTTCAAGAACGGTGGCCTGTCATTTTAGTCATTCATTTGTCTCTTAACACTGAATATATAATCATTTATGGATCTACTAGTAGCTGGAAAGACAACTAAACTATTTATTCAAGAGGAATGAAAATATCTGCAATCTGATGCCACGTCTTCAGATGATAATCTTTCTGAAAGATCAACACTATTAAATCTTCTATGGATCTCAGAGTTGCGTTTGAATTATATCAAATCTGTGGAGCTGAGAGAATTAGACCCAGAGATACTAAACAGAGACTGAAAAGAAAAGGAGCTCATTGTCTTTATCACGAATGTTGTGTTTAACTGGTGCAATTGATTAAGTAATCAGTAAAACCCCAAATACAGAGTATGAGAGAGTGGAAGAATGGAGCTTCTGAAGGCATTTCAGTCGAACTTCCTGTGAAGGATTCATGCTTTAGTCATCCTCTATATTGTGTCTTGTGTCTGTATTTTTAGACAGCTGGCTGGCTCCAATACGGACTCTGTTTTCATTGGCATAGTTTGGACTCCACAATTTGAAAAGCTGTTCCTTAACCCCTGCTGCTCTATGCATGCACACACACACACACACACACACACACACACACACACACACACACACACACACACACACACACACTCACACTGGTCTGCTGCCATTTGTCAAGCCAAGGTCGTGTGTGTATGTGTGTGTCTGTGTGTGTTTCTAATGAGGAGCAGGGCACACAGCTTTTTCTTGTCTGGAAGACACTAATAAAACTGACAACCCCCTGTCCTCTGCTGGCTTGGAGAACGTGCATTAAATTAAAAAAAGGAGTATTACACACACTCTGGATGATATCATTACACACACACACACACACACACACACACAAGGAAACAGCCTGCTTTATAATTTGATGTTTTAAGAAAATGTCTGTATGAAAGCTGATCATTTTCAGAATATTTCCCAAGCTTTATAGACTGAACTTCCAGTGTTTTGTCTTATTACTGGTGTTATTTTTCCACAGTGCCGGTATGCACACACACCACAGAGGAACTGATAAGACGGTACGTTAATTAGGGTGGCGAGCATGGTCTAACAGCTCAGTGAGAGGGGAGGACAGATTGGGCCTTGACTCCACCACTGACACAGAGCCAGAGATGGTAGGAGGAGGCGGTGATGGATGATGGAGGACAGACAAGAGGAGGAAAAGTTGTTTGATGGGGGTAGTGGGGAGAGGGGGATAAAAAGATTAAGTGCGGCAGATAAAAAAAGCTGGAAGGGGCTGCAGGGATTTCCCTGAGTTCAGTTTTAATAGAGCGCCGGGTATCTCACTTCGGGCAGTTATATCAACACGATGTGAAAGCTGCACATTATCAAACCAGGACGCTGTGGAAACAGTGCTGCAAGGCAGTTGACATCGTAAACCCTTTGGCTTTATGCTTTTTTTGCAGGGGGATATTTAGGGTCCTAACATAAGGTGGTAGAAATGATGGCTAGGTTGTGAACATTGCTCAGAGGGGAAAGAATTATAAGATTACAATTTATTAGAACTTCTCTTTTAAGCTTCACACAAACATAAGATAAGAAAAAAAGTGGGCGTTTTTCATTTAATCACAGTCATGAAGTCACTGGCTGTGTAACTTTCAGAGCCACAACTCGTTTGGGAGGGAGACGTCTGTTATCGAAATAAAGTTTGGAATGAAACAAGTGAGATAAAAGAGTAGCAGGGGAGACGATCATGCAGAGAGAAGGGGGAGGCTGCTTTCAGCCAGAGAACCATTGAGCAGAGGAGAGGAGAGATGGAGAGGGTCAATGCATGTGGCTGCAAGTCAAGGAGTTGATTCTCTTGAACGGGCAGGATATAAGTGTTTTATTTTTTTTTTTCCCAAGAAGGAAAAAGCTTATATTTTTTGCTAATTTTACCATGACAGGTGGATGGACTTAGGGTTTAAAAGAGCAAGTGTTTTATGGTGTTGTGTAATGTACTGAGGCTACTTTTTGCATTGTTTTTCCTTTAAGCCTCGCTGTGTCAAGTGGCCAGGGGTGTGGGGTCACGTTGACCTGTTTTTCTTTAGGTTTCAGTACTGACATTTTATGAACCCATGAAAAACTTTAAGCCCTCACACCTTACATACTTGACATGTTCTTTTATGGAAAGTTACAGTAATGGCCAAGTTGATATCTTGCTTAACTCCTTTTTTTCTGAATGCATAGTTTAAAATGCAGCTGTGATGAATCCCTGTCCTCGTACATTAATGTACAGGAGAGTTGAGACTGTAGTTATTGTAGTAAATAACTCCTCAGTATGAAAGAACCATAGCACATAAAATATGAATATTACTAATAGTAGTGAGTAGTTAATGGTAAGTGGACTGCGTCTGTAATGCACCCTTCTGGTCTTTTCAAACACTCAAAACACTTTAGACTAAAAGTGTTCATTCACCCATAAAGTTAACCAAGGAGCAGGTGGGCTTTAAACAGTTCTTATGCACAACATGCAGGTGAAAAATCAACAAGACCATTAAATTGTGGTTTCATGAGTATTGTAATCAATATTTGAAGTCTTTCACAAGCCCTGTCTCATTTTACCCTGTAATGCCCGAGGGCCTGGCTAATCCCTTAGACAACCATTACCATCCTGTGGAGTTCTAATGCTACATTTTGACATTTTTCTCTTCTCCAGAAAATAGGATGGACTTTAGATATGGTTTTACAACAGGAAATATTCTAGTCCACAACTCAGGGTGAGGGAAGAGGAGGTTATGGCTCCGTCTCTGTAATTCTTTAACATTACAAAGTATGATAAAGAAGCTTGATTTCAGTGTTGTTTCATAGTCATTCATTACATTGATTATGTTAAATGAGAGGCATGGCTTCCAAACAGGTTCTCATTTATCGTGCCTCTCTTTTTCCTCTAGTGTGTGTCCCTTTCATTAAAATCATTGCATTCCCTATATAGATTGAAAGATATAGTATGAAAGATATATTAAAAACAGCCGTCGCTGTGTTTTCCTTGCCGATACAGTTACAGTTTATAACAAATAAGTTTGACAGCTGCGGATGAATTTAGAACGGGCAATTAAACTTGAGCCGAACTATGTGTGTGTCAAAGGGTTTTGATGCACACCTGCTGGTGTATTATATCATGATTGAAAGGATACTCAATCCTTATGATGACTATTGTAAATGACCAAATAATAGCAGTTTCAATGTAATCTTACTTGTGCAATATGCAAGTTATACAATCGTCATACTCGTAAATTACCATATTTATCCAGTTTTGCTGAGCAAGATTTTTGTCAGGAAGTAATTAATCTCAAATTTTTTTGTCTAGTCCCAAATTAAATATCTAATCTGTTAAGTGACTGAATCAAATAAACACGCCAGCTATTATTTGGTAATTTATGATGTTGGTTGTACTTTTCAAGTAATAGGAAGACATGATTTTTCCTTTCTTTGAAACCTAAGTATAAAAAAACAGGCAAAAGCAGTTAGGCCATTTTCTTTAATGAGGCCCTTGGTTTCAGGACCAACTTTCAGCACTTTTTGACACTCAATGCTACAGGTAAAATTTGTTTGGTGCTGAGAAGCTGTTAAAGTTCAGTCCCCAGCACTCTGATTCTCAGTGTGTTTGTTTTTTAGATAATACCACTAAGTCTCCACAGTCTGAGTACTCACAAGTATTTTTTCTTCTCCCTATAATTTACCTGCTTATGAACTAAAGTCAGCACTAAACTGAAATAAAAAAGGTTGATGACTGCAATTAGTCATATGTATATATTGACTGATTTGTTGGTTTTCTTTGAGGTGATGCATATTCTCATTTCAGGGATCAATTGTGGAGCCCAGCTTGTCGCGGTGCTGCCACAACACGTGCAACAGCCGTCCCATCGAGTACGCCGTCAACATCTGCAACAAACTGCTTCTTGACATCCGTCGGCACATCAAAAAATACTACTCTGTAAGTATTTGTCTGCATGCCAGTACACGTGATTACATTTAATTAATACACCTGATAAACCTCTGCTTTATACATCTACTCACTGATTTTCATTCACTGTCTAATGCTGCAACAGGTCTAGCATACAAACAGCTGTTCGGCTCCTTTCCAAGTTAAAATATTTTGTGTACAATTGTTTTTTAAAGAGGAATATATGTTTCCTTTGAAAATGCATGCACTCTTAAACATGTTTATCTGATAGATTCCTAAAGAATTTATATAAATGCAGCAGCGAACAAAATACAAGCTTCAAATGGTCATAGAAACTGAGTTGGATGTAATAAGTCACACTTGTGAAAATTGACCTACAAAGCATCTGTGAAAGGGTTGGTCTTTATTTAACACAAGGCAACAAATGTAGTAATGGTATCAAAATTATGTTAGATGAAAGATAAAGGAAACCTCAGCAGGGCACTGCGCTGACATTTTCAACCAAAGAGCACATTATTCCTGTGAAATAAAATGAGCACCAGAGAGCTTTAGAGGAGCATAAGCCATGAAAATACTTAAATGTTCCATTCTTACTTTGAATAACAAGTTTAACATGCACTCTGTCTGTTTTAAGCTGATAAAACGAAATGATATGGGTATATTACTGGGTCTTTGGATAGATCAGCAGAAAGACAAGTACAACTAATTAAACATGACACAGGACTACTTTTTATTGAAATAATATTTGGTGTGTTAGTTGAGTAGCTTTACAGTGTTAACATATTTTTAGGCCATATCCATACTTGTACATTTTCATACCAAACTGCATACAAAACTGATACAGAGAGGACACACGACGTAATGAAAAATCATACCTCATTAATGGAATAGGACATTCATGTTGATTTCTTGGATTATATTAAGGAATATAACAGTTCCCATTGCTCCTATTGTTAACGCTTTTATTAGGGGCTTGAAAGGTGAGTCAAATGAGTGAAAAGAAATGTTTTTTTCTACATTTGAAATACAGGTATACTGTTATGGTTTATACAAATATTGGAAAACTATTATTAAGAGAAGAGTTGGTTTTACATCTTTCTTTTTTTAATTTTGTCCTGATTCGTACAGTGTGTGCAAACCAATATCCGCTGACACTTTACACTCTTAAAATTCTTTAAGTCATAGCACCACAGAGGATGTTACAGAAGTGTAAGTGCAAGTTATCAATGTTGTGAGTGCCTGATGAGGAGCCTGAGAGGGAATTAAACTGCCTGTGTTGTCTTTGTAGAGGGTCCTCTCTCTAGTCTCTCTCTCTATCACTGGTAGCTTCTAACACCTTGGTCTCGGGTGAGTGGAATGCACTGTCTGTAAAAGTGTGTGTGCGTGTGTGTGTGTGTATGTGGGGGTTACTCTCCCACAGTGCTGAACAGAAATCAATTAGTATGGTGAATGTGTGGGGAGCGAGTCCCCCTCAACCCCTTTGTCACAACGTGTGAAACAGCTGCTACCGCTGAATACTTACACCTCACACGGCAACACACACACACACACACACACACACACCACTGGAGACTGAACAGCAGTGGACACAGCACACACAGCGGGGCAATGAAGAGGGGTAATATTGTGTAATTAAGGATTCCTTTCAGGCTGAGGGAGAGTTCAAATAGAGCTGTTTGTCCGGCCAGATAGAGTGAAAGCTCGGTACCTCTGCGCGCATGTGTGTACGTACGTGTGTGTGTGTACGTGTGTGTGTGTGTGTGTACGCGTGTGTGTGTGTACGTGTGTGTGTGTGTGTGTGAATACATGCACATGTGTGTTGGCGTCCTAAGCCAGGACCACAGAGACATTAATCATTAGTGAAATTACCTCCTGCCCCCCACCACCACCCTCATCCACACCATTATCAATAAACCAGCACCCTGAGAATGGGCAAACACTTCTTCACTATTCTCTCTCTCTCACACACACACTCACATTCACTTATGAACACACACACACATACATACACACACTTTCTCTGTTGTCATCCTTTCCTCCTCTCATCCCGCTGTCTTTGGCAAAATGAGAGATTCGCTAGTTTCCTGAACCACCCAATTCTTTTTTTCCTTTTCTCTTTTTTTTTAACCCCTCACATCTAACCACCGTTGCCATGGCATTTAACAAATTATTGCAATTACCCTCGTCATGCGGGTCGCCCCTGGAAACGGGCTGAGGGGCAAGAGAAGAAAGAGGGAGGGAGAGAGAGAAAGGGTGAATGAAGACCAGAGAAGGTGATAATCCTGTTTTGAACAAAAGGTCAAATTGTTGAATAGCGAAGCTTTGATTAAGCGGAGGAGGTACAAAGTGGAACCGTTTGAGCTCTATTCTGTGTGTGTGTGTCTGTGTGAGTGAGTGTGTGTGTGTTTGTGTGTGTGTGTGTGTGTGATTTTTAGGTCTTTTCACTTTAGAACTGGAAGTGTTTGCAGCACAAAAACCAGTAGGAACTCTTTTCATGTCAGGTAGATTCTACTTTTTACAGGAGTCATGTCAGAGACACTTCTTCACTGTGTTGACATTAACAATGGAGCTGAAACAATTAGCCAATCAGTCCTCAAGGAACAGTAATAAGCGACTACTTCATTACAGTTAATTCATTTTAATTTTTGAACAGAATTGTCAAAAACTCATTCTTAAAAGTGAATATTTGCAGTTGTTTCGCTGTATTATGAAAATGAAAGTTTTGTTCAGAGCTTCTCAATTTGGACTCAGAAAAATGTTCAGTTAAGAAAAGAATCATCAGTTTCAGCCCTAATTAACGATATGTAATAATATTGAGTAAAAAAAACAAACAATCAAAGATAAAAAAGAAGGATTAATGGAGGTGTGAAGGTTCAGATTAGAATTTAGACTAATGATCTGTCAGTTATTGATCAATGAATCATTTAATCATTAAATTAGCAAGAAATAATGAAAAATGTTCATTGCGCAATTTCCCCAGAGCCAAAGCTGATGTCTTCAGATGACTCATTTTGTTTGATCAACAGTCCAGAAGAAGTGTTTTGCTTGACAAAGGACTTAAACATGTAATTAGTGATCAAAAATGTACTAATTGATTATTCAGCTCATTGTTTCAGCACTGATTCAGGCTGATTTCAGGGAAGCGGCTGCAAACGTCAGGAGTTTTAGAGTCACAAATGTCAGCACCCAGACCAAAGAATATTTCTGTAAAATCCCCTTTAGATAGTAAAATATAGAAATACAATGTTAGAGTATCTGACCCTAAACAGGAAGAATTTAGCAGAGCAGAGAGGTTTTGGAGGAGAGGATTTAGGGGAAAAAAAACAAAAAAAATGCACACACAAAGAAGGAGAAAGAGGGTCTATTTCGTGGTGGGCCCTGTCGTGGCCTGGTCTTGCCTCTGTTTGGTTAAATTATGTGGAACTCATTTGACGTCTGCATTCAGTGTGTCAGGTATCCACTGCTATAATTATGCAATTATGAGTCTTTATTCTCTCACGTCAGACTGTAAACCCCCACCCCCCTCACCCACCCCCGCTCCAGCGAAATGCCTCAATTAGATGTTTTTTTTTCTCCCCCTGCCTTGCTCCTCATGCATTCTACTTATTTTTTTTAGTTGTTGTTGTTTCTTTTGCCTTTTTTATTTTCTGTGGAGCTCACACAGATCTACGTCACTTAATTTGAATATATTTTTTATTTCCTTGTTTTTGTGCATAGGTTGTGTGTCAGAGTAGCAGTGCATAAAAGCATTGTGGGTAGTTTTTCCCCCCTCCTTGCAACTTTTTCAGATGTGTTTGTGTCTCAGGCACTTGAGTCTATAATATCTATTAATTTATTTTAATACACGTGAATAGGAAAAGATTAATATGTTTGTGCTCAAACTGAGCGCGCGTGTGTGTAACAGTCATGGGAACAGCACTGTATGCCAAGGCTTGCGTCATAATAAATAGACACACAAAAAGATGTAGATCAAACGGCGTCCCATTGGGGAAAAACACACTGTCATACTTCCTATCTCGCTCCTGCGTGAGCCATTGTCCTGCCGTGTCTTTATCAGAGACGGCGGGAGCGCCCTCATTTCCCATGATGCTCAGCTCTTTGCACAAGAGTGGCCGAGGTGTTTAGATAATTAGTCCTGGAGCTGGGATTTGTGGATAAAGCTCTGATCTCTGGGAGTTTCTAATTGATTTGGGAGATGTGTGTGTTTGGTTTTCATTTAGAAGAGATTGGCTTTGTGTGTGTGTCTGAGTCTGTGTCGCCTCCATGAAGCGCTCCTCTTCTTGTCTACTCCTGCATTTCCTGTTTAATTGCATGAAAAAATCCTGAAAATGTACTAAAGGCATTTACATTACAATTTCAGTTTGCTCTGAAATCATGTGTGACAGGTAAACCTGCTGTTCACAACAAATCAATGATCGTCATTATAATGGATCATCGTTAGTTGTTAAACCTTAAGGATTGCAGAATAAAATTTGGAATTATAAAAGAAAACTTGGAATTGCCTTGGGAACAGCTACCTTTTGATATAGACGTTTCACCTGAGTTATTATGTTTTAGTTCGGCTGACACCATTTAACTACGATCCCTGGAGAGAAGCTGGAATAGGGAAACATGGAAGAACTCTGATCAGAGCTTTATAGGCAAGGTCAAAAATACCAAAGGATTACAAATAATAGTAAGTGGTTAGTTTTCCAGGGGTACATTGTCATGTTTAACAGAATTGCTTATATTTATGTTCAAAATGCGAACATAAAAACCTAAAATAATTGATTTCATTGATTAAAGAAACTGGTGCAGCCACTTGTTTTTAGAAGCGACATAGAACGTTGATTGGAAGTTGTGTGTGATCAGGTGTGGCAGGTGATTTTAGGTTAAATATTAGCAGACAGGCCTTGCAAATGCAGGTGTAAGTAATGTTTGCATGGGAAACTGAATCATTGGATACAAAATAAGAGAAATCTATATAGAGAAATATATATAAAACCAGTATAATGTTCTCAAAGACTACAGACCTCAATCTTGGGGAAATTTGAAGGTGATACAAACCCATTCTCAAAGACTAACTGTGAATTGCTGCTGAAGGTTTCTCAATTAATTATTGACATTGAACGGATGAATAATTGCAATAATCAGTCATTCAGCGGTCAGTGGAAACATATTTATGTAGCTGGTTGTTTCTGGTGCAGTTAGAAATTATTTTTTCCATCAGTCACCTATAAAGAGAAAAATAACCTTCATTTATTTTTGCTGATCAGGAGATTAAAGACAACCAAAAATCAATCAGAGAAACGTGATGTGTGGGGGGGTAGAAAGACAGGTGCAGTGGTTATGAGGGGGTTCATTTTGAATGAATGGAAGGAAGGAAGGGTGGCTAGATGGAGGAAAGAAGCAAAGGCGTTGATGGCGGTGGGTCTTATGCTCTGTCATTACTTGGGCATTAACCCCCTCCCCTTTAAACCCCCCCTCCAGTAATGACAGGGCATAAGAAGCAGGGGGGAGTGGGTTCTGGAAGAATACAGGGAGATTGAGAGGGTTAGACCACAGCACCTGCCCAGGGTCACTAATTCACCCCGGGGGGTCCTAACTACTGGCTGTCCACTGCTCTGCCTGTCTGACAAGTACTCACAGAGCAGGACCCAGACACACAGCAGCTGAAGATACATTCAAATGTAAAGAAGGCAGGAGGAAGTCTGATATAAACCTTTTTCTGTCCGTATTTTTATTATCATTATTATTTTTACCTCTGTTTCTTTTTCAGAGTATTTTTCTTGTCAGTTCTGTTGTGCAGAATTAGAGTGGCTAAATGGAAAGCACCGTTTTTCAGCAGCATGTCTTTATTACCTGAAAAATTGTTTTTAAAGTGTCGAGAGGCAATAAAGTTTTTTTTTTGTCTTTTTTTATCAACGTCAATATTGACAAAGTAAATGGCAAATTGAACACATTGTGACACAACTTTTTTCCACATTCAGGGAGCCTATAATTCATCTGATTGAAATATTACTTGTTTTGTGTTTTTTAATGTTCTTCATGTTAACAAAAAAAGATGATTTTCTTATCCTCACTTCACTCAGATCTTTGACCTTTTACTTTAAATTCTCTGTTTTTTTAGTGTTTTGTTGAGAACAGCTGCAGGATGAGCTTTTTGTGGTCACCTGTAAAAGTATTGCAAAGTATTGCAAAGGAAAAAAGTAACAAAAAATCTGAAATTACATAAAGTTTGAACAAAATTCACAGCTGCTGAAGGGAGCTAAACTGGTCTAATGTGTGTGTTTACAGGGCTGGTTGGTGTGTGAGGACCAGGCCTGTCAGAACCGGACCAGACGTTTGCCCATCGCCTTCTCCCGCCATGGTCCCATCTGCCCCGCCTGCACCAGGGCCACCCTCAGACCCGAGGTAATGCATGCAAAAGAAAAAAAAAACACGTTTGCAAAAGTCGCACAAAAAAAATGCCATCTCTTCCACACTTTGGGCCGAGGTTGAAGATTAAACCACACACACATTCCAAACCCCCATTCTGTGAATTCTGTATGTTTTGTCCAGGTGATGGTGCTATGGAGCTGAAGTCTCTGCACTCATATGTGCTGTACATCTCTACTCATTAGTATCACATTTCACCATGTATAGGTATAGATCATCTTCTCTTTTTGTCTTTCAGCGTCAGTGTATATATGCATCCGTGCGCACACACGCCTGCCTTCATGTGCTCATAAGAGCTACATGGTAGTTTAACCATTAAAAGCATCTGTCAGCTGCTGGGAGTCGCTTTATGAACACTTTGTTAGCTTGACCACTAGATTTAAAAGAGAAACACTCCCTTTCAATTTGACGGTTTCATCTGCTTTTTTTTTTTCATCCTCTCTTCTCTGTCGCATTCTCACCATTCCTGTCTGAGCCCTCGCCTTAAGTCTCTTGTCAATTTTTTTTGTATCTCCTATCTGCTCCCGCCCACCCGAAAGAAGATGCTTTGCTCTGTCTTGTTCTGTGGCGACAGGTTGTAAACCAGAAGCCCTATTTCTGCTGTCACTTTGACCACTTATGTGGCCATTGCTGTGCCTGTGGGGGCCGCAGCACTTTAAGGTCCAGGCTGAATAAAACATTTAACTCTGTGCTCACTCACACATCCCTTTCTACCCTAAAACATGGAGCCTATCTTCATTCTGCTCAAATCACATCATGTTTATGTACATCTACGGAGGAGTGATGATAATAATGACCTTGATCTGCAAAGTTTAAAAGTAGTTGTTGGTCAAGGTGCACAATAAAATGAAATACTCAAATCAGAGAGGTCAATTTCCACTTGTATCCACCAGCAGGTGGCCGAGAGCAGGTGTTAAGTCCACTGCTGTAGCCTCCAAGGTCAAAGAGGTTCATGAAAGGGGAAGATGAACTGGTAGAAGGATTTAGTTGAATGAAAATCAGTTGGTTGTAATTAGTGCTGTCAGTCGATTAAAAAAATGAATCGAAATAATTACAGGATTTTGTAATGAATTAATCGAATTAATCCCATTTTAATGTCATATCCGCTAAAGGTCTCCTGATAAAGAATTAGAATTCTAGGATATTAAAAAATTGTAGTGCATGACTAATCAATTGAATACAGTAAGAAGAGAAGATTTGAAATCCAATTTTTTATTGGTGAACTGTGCTTCATGAATTAAATCCAAAAGTAAAGATCAAGCACATTAAACCAGTTAAGCCAGGTGCATTATTCATAAATGTAAAACAAATACAGTAATACAGTTAAACAAATTAAATAAAGCTGTCTTCAAAAATGTGTAACAAATACAGCGATTCAGTTAAATAAAATTCAGAAATAAAATAAGGTTGTCTCAAAATAGTCACTTAAGCTCAATATAGCAATTCAAAAATGAATAATAGAAGTCGTATATTTTGAGCTACATTGTGGCAACATAATTTTGCTCGGTGAGAGTAAACGTGTGGTTTGAACCAATCAGAATTAGCGATGCTGATAACGTGACCACGTGTCCATCGGCCAACCAGAAACGCATTTGTTCAGCTCGGCTCGCCTCGCGTTGCATAGCAACCAGAGACGCGCGCAGACTTGTCGCTCCGTGCCAAACGGCACAGACACCGAAACAGCATAAAGTACACTGAAACGAGCACACTGGAATTGTTCCAGCACTCGGATAATGTAACTAATGTGACTTTAGTACATCGTTTTCTTTATTTAACATGGGATTTTGACAGGAAGCTTCTTCTCCTTTCGGACGCCGTTCCGGTCATGAATCTTTTAACGGAATGTAGTTCCGGACAGTTCCGGTTCACTTTCACCCCTGGGCTCGCCACCGTTGATACTCATAATTAATTGCGTTAAATTTTTTCACGCGTTAAATTGCGACGTAATTGATTAATCGAATTAACACGTTAAAATGACAGCTCTAGTTGTAATATAAAGCAAAGTGATGAACTATATTCAGTCACACATTGATGTTAGAAATGCATTATTTTGGCTGCTTGGATGGGAATTAAAAACACACCTGTTCTGTGATGAAAAGATTTTTTGCAGTGCTTAATTGTCATATGGGAACATTCTTGACTGAAGAGACAAAAGTTTGTGTACACAACTGAACCTACTCCCTCAACTTTTGTTAAAGAAGATTTTCTTATTTTTACTTGCTGTATATATATTTGTTTGAGTAGCGCAATCTACTGGAAAGCTACAGAGCTGAAATATAGGATGAAATATATATAATATATAAAATGAAGAAAAGCAGCTCAAAGTTAAATTTAAATACCTTTTCTAATTCAATAAGATATAAGGGATATTGTGAGAGACAGTGGATTTAATATATTTTTGCAGTAATCAATATTAAACTATAATGAGAATAGTTCTAATTCTTCTCATATATTATTAGTAATATCAAAAGGAACCTTTACTTATTTCATTAAAATTCAGTCCAAATAGGAAAACCACTATGTAAATAATATCCTTAACTTATTGTGGGTAGTGTGTATATGATGAAAAGAGATTTTCCTTTCACTGATTAAATATTACATGAATCACAAGAATCAAGAACCCAGATCATCATAAGTGATCATGAGCATAAGTGTTTTTTTTAAGTGTCTTCTTCAGGTTTTAAAGATTGTGAAGTGATATCACTTTTTAAACTCAGTTACCCACTTTGAATAGAAAATCCAGGCTGAATAATCCTGACAGTTTTGTTGCAATATCAACAATGAGGTATTTGGTCAAAATCCATCATGATATATGATTTTGTCGATATCTCCCATCCCTATTAGGTAACAGTGTTGTGTGAATCAAGCCAGTGCAGGGAGATTAATAGCCCAGCAGCTCGCATATTAAATTGCTGCCAATTATGCAAAGTACTCAAGAGGCCATTCATGGCTGTTTGAGCTGCTGGTGGATAGACTGTGCTCAGACAAGTAGAGAAGACAAGGCATCTGCCAGTTCCTACTGAGCGGTCACCTTGGTTTTAAATGAAAGTTTTGTTTCATTTCTGATCACTTTGCCTGCATCCTCTGCCAAAAGATAATCAAGCTAATATGATGCATGACTGGCGATCCAAAATCGGGGTTGTTGTTTTTTTTTTTTTTCTTTGTGCTCATTGTTTTTCTGCCCTGCAGTTTGTGCCAGGGCTTCTGTAAAGGAGCGCCTTGTTTGTGGCTCTCGGTTTTCCCTTTTCTCTCTTGCATCATGGTACATTTACCGTCACTGTGGCTGCTGCTGCCTCTGCTCTCTTCTCCTTCCTCCATCCATCTCTCTCACTCTGCCTCTTCCTTTTTTCCCCCTCCCTCCCTCCCTCCCTCCCTCTCTCTGGACACAGATTCAGAGCGTGATCTGATCTCCATGTAATGGGAGAGTAATAGGCACTCTGCCTTGATTGGTTGGTAATTTGGGGGAGTTATGCACAGGTGCAATTTGTAATATTTTCAGTAAATTAAATTTCTTTCTCTTCCTCTCTCTCCGTCGCTCTTCATCTCTCCCTCTCTACTCTCCCTCCCGTTCTGCAGCGCTTAACTCAAATAGGCTATTTTTTCTTCACCCCATCTGAAATCTCTGTCCTGACTTTCCGTTTCTTTCCCTTTTTTATTCACTGCTTTCTCCTCCTTGCTCCTTTCTTTTAATTTTCTCTCTCCCACCCTCCTTAGCTCTCTTCTCCTCTCTCTCTCTCTCTCTTTCTCTCTCTCTCTCTCTCCCCCTCTCACCCTCCCTTTCTGTCTCTCTCTTTTTCTCCCCTCGCTTTATTGATATACGCTCAGGCACCCATTAGAGCTCCCTTTTTCCCCTCTAGTGGAAATTGCAGCATGTTAATTTTCACACAAATTACGGCAATAGCAGGTATCTCTATTTGATACATTATAGCGGGAGCAATCAGAGATAATTGAGTGCCTTTCAGAGGGAGACGGCTGCATTCACTGCCGGCTCAAAGCTGCCCCATTATCGCCTAATCGCTCTTTAAACACTGAATTTTGCCGAACAAAAATTCTTGTCATAATTTTGCTTAAGTGTATTTGGAAATCACAGTCCTTTGAGCGAGGATAATTGAAATCAAATCCCTTTCACTGGAGCTGACATTTCTACATTTCCCCCCAATTGAAATTAATTTCAAAAATTGAGCATGAATATCTTCAAATAGCAGGCAATTATGCCTTTCAATGGGGAGAAATTACCGGTGCTGAATCGTTGGAGGCTTGCGGGCGAGAGCACCAGTTAAATGCCTTTGTTTCCCGCCATGTTTGCCTAGTAAAGATTTACATATATTGACTCATTATGGTGTCTTGTGAAGCTGATCGGCGTGACTACCACAACCGGCAATAACGCTCATCGCATCTAAAAAGCTCAAGAGTTTTAAAGCCTCGTGGCCTCACAGCTGAGGAAAAATGTATGTTTGTTTCTCTCGCTTTTTTTTTTTTCCTCCCTCCCCTCCCTTTTTTTCACTCCCTCTCTCTTTTCTGCAGCTGCGGTTGTGCGAGGGCTGGATATTGTAGGTTCGTTATTACAAACGCGTGTTTGCGGCTAAGTGGTAGAAGAGTATAGGAGGAAAGCGTGCAATGCCGGGGGCCTTGTTTGTGTCACTGGTGCTGCTCTATACATGTCAAGGCTTTGAATAGTCGCCTGCACACTTCTCCATCCTCTATAAACCCGGCTTGTTTTTGTTTCTGTGTGGCCATACTGTCTCACCTCACATACACGGATGCATATCTTTTCACGAACTGCTTCAAGTTGCAATATAGGGCGCAAAAGTTTGGAAGTTGGATTTGTGTGTGTCTTTCTTTCCTAAATGATAGACACAGGTGTTTTTACGACTGAGGAAGACTGTTGCGCTGTGATTTTGGATCAGTTTGTATGAGTTTGATTATTCTTCATTTATTCTATACATCCTGTCTCCATTCGTGCTCTCTCTCTTTTTCTTCCCCTTACACCCACATTTCCCTTTTTCCTTTTGGCTTTAGCTGCGTGTGCACATGTGCCGGGATGTGTACATGTGTGTCTGCGGGGTGGGTGGGTGGGGGGATTTGGGGGAGACAGTCAGGGAAGAGGGAGGCAAAGGAGCAAGGGGGTACGAGGTGGGGGCTGGGGGGGTCCTACGCTCCCGGGAGAGAGGCAATTTCACAGCTGGTTTGCTCCTTAGGCAGTCAGGCTGAAAATGCTGCAGATTTGTGGAGCAAATTGAAATGGTGTCAGTGCAGGAACAAAGCACCAAGCTGAATGACGAGGTAGGCGTGTGTGTGTGTGTGTGTGTGTGTGTGTGTGTGTGTGTGTGTGTGTGTGTGTGTGTGTGTGTGTGTGTGTGTGTGTGTGTGTGTGTGTGTGTGTGTGTGTGTGTGTGTGTGTGTGTGAGAAAGTGAGGTGGGGTTCAGGGGCTCTAAATTCAATAACAACCCTGTAACATTTTAGTCTCGCCTTTCTGACACCTGTCAGTCAATCAGTATGCAGCCGCCGGCCCGCCCACAATCAGCATTATATTGTTTGCACGAATGTGCACACACACGCGTGCATGTTCTTTTTATTTTTTTTTTATTTTCAAGAGGAAGCGAGCAGCGTATGGTGTTTTGTGCCGATCGAGCTTGTTCAACCTTGGCAACCGTAACCGAGGCTCCATTATGGGCTCTGCATGGTTTGGTTGTTGACTAGGCAGTGCATCAGTGGTCAGCAGCTGTGCGTGCCATGTGGGCAGCCATAGAAAGCCATTAAACACGCAGCCGCGCTCTCCATTCACACGTCACATAGTTTGCATTTAGTTGCATTAGATACTCTTGCCACTTGATTATGCCACAGCAGTAAAAACTGAAATTACAATTACGCACGTTGCCGATTGGCAGGTATAATGGGCGCACACAAGCGCACTTCACTCAAACACACACACGCACACACACACCCAAATACTGACACACAGAAATTGTCAGGGGGATTCTTCCTGGTGGTAATAATAAAGCACTCGGCACACACCTGATGGCAGTGTGGGGTCGGGGCTTAGCGTGCCCTCTCCAGCGTAGCAGGGAAATGACGAGCCAATAACTGCAATTAAACATGCAGTATAATGGCTAATCAAATTGACAGCCTCGGCTGTTCGCATGCCTCTCTCACAATGGCTTATCACAACAAACTATTATGAGGGAGGGTATTTCAGGCCTGATCCCCTCTTTTTTTTCCCTTTCTCTCTCTCTTCCTCCCTGTCTCTGATTCTCCCCATCGCTCACTTCTTTCTGTATCTTTACCCTTTTTTCTCTCTCCTCCCTCCCACCTCTCTGTCGCCTCGCTCATCCTCCCTGTCTCTCTCTCTCCTCTCTCTCTCGCTTGCTCTCTCCAGCAGGCTGTCGTGTGGCTCCAGCTAATTGCAGTGGAGATTAACAAAGCAAGCAAATTTGTTTTCTTGCTTTACTGTGTCACACGGAGGAAGGGAGATGTGTTCAGGGAGGTATAGTCGCATGAGCGGGGTGCATATTTGTGGAGTCACATTCAATCTGCCTGTTTCGTAAACTGGTACCTTAAAACAGGTTCATTAATCAGCTCTCGGATGTGTTTTTTTGCCCTGTCATGATCTCATTAGACTAAAATATGGGGATTAATACCTTACTTATGTAAACAGGGAATAACAAATTTAGAATTAGTTACTGTATTCAACAGGTGGTGACATACTGTAAGTGTTCATGCATTTAGAGCTGCAAATACAGGTCATTTGGCTCAATTATCGGGTTCATAATTTTGTCAAAAGTTTAGCGAATATTGAAAAATGTCCACTGCAATCACCAAGTTCCTAAGGTTATACTTTCAAATGGGTTCTTTTGTTTCGATAAAACCCAAATGCTCATTAGGTCATTAAATTAGACAAAGAAAATGAGCAAATTCACACAATTCAGAGGATGGAACGAGCAAAATCTGTGATACATTTCCTATGACTCAGAAACCCTGATTGTGCATCTAGTAGACACCAGAGACATGGGATCGTTTGAGAGGCTGATATGAACTTTTTCTCCCACTCAGATGCATATTTTTAGTCTGTACAACCTGATTTTGGGGGGGGAAGGAGGTGGAGAGCCAGCCTGGACATTTTGACATGGCCCCAGTGAGGCTTTTGACTCAATATTCATCAGTGTGTGGTAGGTTATGTGTTTTCATCTGAAATGACTGCATGTTTAATCTATGTTTATCTGTGTGTTCTCTCTGCAGTACTCCGAGAAGGCCTTGTACAACCAGCTGTGCTTCTACAGGTTCATATTCGACTGGGAGTACGCGGTTGCCAAAGTACTACAGGCCGAAGAGAGATGTAAGACATTTATCTCTTAAGTTTTTTTTTTTGCAGTGTCAAGCCCCTTTCACATAAAAAGCACCTTCTAACATCTGGCTTTTGTCTTTAGGGTACAATCATTCCCGGGTCAAATGACTCTGCAGTAGTCACGGGTATTTATCGGTTGGAACATGACACCCGACTGGACATGCTAATTTTCGCTCCTTTTCCGGTGTGACACTATGACGCTGATGTCTGTAAACATATTAACATATGGTCTCGTTTATAGTTTAGTAACCCTGTTTAGGGGGTTTACCTGATTTAAAAAAAAACTGCATTTAAGTTTAAAAAGGATAAAAGTTTCAGAAATGGGCTTGCTTTTAAATTTATCATATTTTATTCATTTTTTTCTTCTGTTTTTGTTATCATTCCGCTGTTACGCCTTTTGGAAGTGAAATCAAGTTACCAGAACTGCTATTGAAGTTTGAATTTTGATGCCCTAACGACGCTTCTTCACAAACACACATACAACATAGCATTAGCAATCAATGGCTCAACGTAAACCTTTTACCGAGGCTGCACTTACAATATTCACCAATGATGTGACACACACACATACACACACACACGGGCGGGGTTGGAGGGCGGAGGGGACACGCACACACACACGCACAAGTAGCGGAGTTTGGGCATTGGATATGGGGATGGGGGGTTAAGGACATTCAACTCCTCCAGTCGACAGCCCTAATTTAGGAGACGGATTCAATCACACACACATACAGAATGCAAAATGCTCCAATCACTGGGAGAAAGATGGAGAGAGCCCTCCATCGCTCTCCCTCTACCCTCACTGTCCATCTCTATCTCTTTCCCTCCTTTCTCTCTATCTCTCTCTCTCTCTCCCCCCCCTCTCTTGGACAGGCACTCGTTTGGCTGTGTTGATTGAAAACAGGTTTTAGATTTGGGGAAATGATAGGGGGAGTAATGGGCGCGCTGACGAAAGGATAGCCCTTCTCCTATAATGGGACATGGAGCGTATATTTCCCCCCTTGGACTCAAATAGACGCTACTCCAGTGCTCTGGGCGCGATCAGTAGGCGTCAGCCACAAGGCCTCTTTACCCATAGTTCTCCCTGATTGATGTCACTTGATTAGAAAGGGCCGCTGGGCCGAGTGATTTATTTATTTGATTAAATATTTATGTATGTATGTTGTTTATGTATGTATGCCTGAAATGCTGCGAGTGTGTGTGCCAGCCGGGACCAGAGCGAGGCAGCGAAAAAGTGAGACAGCAGAGGTAAATATAACGTGTAATCAACAGATGACCACTCAGAAGATGGAGGGAGCTGAAATAGAAGGATTGGACCGGCATAGAAGAGGGGGGAGGGGAGGGAGGGAGGTAAGGGGGGTACTAACATGATTATAGCCTCCATTTTTACTTTCTTTTATTTCTGTCCTTGCCCAGATGCAAGAAATCATCGCCAATCAATGAAATTTATGTTCTTTGCTGTGTTTTTGATCTGCTCCGGGCTTCTCTCTCTTCCCGAGTTCCTGTCTTATTTTGTACAACACAGCCAAGTGCGATATGGCTTTCAGATATCACTGTAGATCAGTGATTCCCAATTTTTATTTTTATTTTTTTTTGGAGGGGGGGGGGCTCATGAGCGCAGAAAATGCTGTGAGTTGTTCAGCCATTGTTTGATGGCCAAGGAGGTAAAAACTATTCAGTATTTTTTCAAGAATAAAAGAAATAAGTTTTAAATCTCTTGCAAACAGGATCTCAGTACAGGATCTTATAAACAAAAAAAAAAATGTATAAAACACACCCAACAATAGAATACAGGTTTATTACTACTATGTGTTTCGTTTCCCTGTTCAGAGGAAGGTGAACAGAGCATCAACTGGTGGTTTGACTCTTGCAGTGTTAAGATGTCGGTCTCAGTAAACAGCAAAAGGTCCCAAATCACAGGATATAAAGGCAGAAAAAAATGTTTTTGAGGGGTTGCGTCATCCCCCAGCTGTGGGTCCCAACCACTACTCACTGTGTCGTTGTGGTAATTGTCTGTCAGTTGAGAAGCAACTACTTCCTTCCTTTGCTTCTCTGAGCTGCCACTCTTCTTAGTTTAGTTTGGAGGATAATGTTGATAAAGCCAGGAGTTGTGTGTATTGAGCAGACTGCAGGGCTTAATGCTCAAACTGGATTTTTTTTTTTGCAAGGTCGTCCCAAAAGTGTCCAGCATGTGCATTAGAGAATACGACGTCACACGCAGCATGCACATCTCAGGCCATGTTTACGACATAAACATGGACGCCTGCAATGAGTATCTGTTGAATTTAAAGTTCCTGTCCTACTGGAGCAAGGAGATTAAGGAAGAAAAGAGCAAGGTGTTTGGCCATGGTTGTTGCTTTCTTACCAATTATATCAGCATGGTATAGTGAGGTTTGTCACTTGTAGATGACGTGTAGGTCAGATGACGTGTAGGTCAGATAAATGCGACCTGACCGTTCAGACTGAAGTCATACGTCAAAAAATCAAAAGGATTCAAACTTCAGGCTGCAGTTTGATTGTAGCCTAAGGGGCCGTCCACACCAATGTGGATATTTCTTGAAACCACGTGTTTCTCTGCACGATTTCTATCTACACATAACCACAGTGGCGGGTTCCTGAAATCAGAGTTTTTTGTAACCGGAGTCCAGGGTGAACTTTCTTGAAAAGTCTGGTTTCAGCAGTCATGCGTGTACAGGAAAACTGCTGTTTCTCCTACTATATAATCCAGAAGAAATATCATGTTCCCTTCTCCTTGACCTTGTTGTATCCATGGAGACTTGTGTAGTGCTATAGCCTTGTGATTGGCTAAAATGGCCTTCCTGTTAGGAATGCTATCGCCACCTACAGCTTTGGCATTTGCATGACCTCGTTTGAGGCGGATTTTGTGGTTTCATGTGGTCCGAAATATCTTATCACACCTGTGGTGTTTTTTTATTTTATTTTATTATGGTACCATAATAGTTCAGTTTTAAAAATACCCGCATTTGTGTGGACTAGGCCTCAGTCTACCAGCAGGGTCTCTGAGTCACGATCACCAGGCTACAAGAAAATTAGTTTTGGTGTAGGATAAATTAACCTGAGCCTCGCTATGGTCCATCCTGTCTCCACTATGCAGTAAAGCTGCCACAAGAATGACAACAATAACACACAGGACCATTTCCAGGGTTTATGGTCACAAGTAAACTCACTATTAGCAAGTCATTAGCACTGTCATTAGCATGGCGTCTTTCAAGAGGCTGTAGTATGACTGCCTCCTTTCTGGTTGTTGCGTGAGCACATACATTTCCCTTATGAGGTCCCATCCCTGCATCATATTCCCCCGTCTTCTGCATCTTTAAGCCCTCAGTCCGCCCACCCTCACCGCAAACTCAGCCAAACCCCACACAAAGATATGACAAACAGGCCTCTGAAATAATGGCCCTAACAACAGTATCCTGTCGTGTGATACTGAGAAACCAATGTCTTCACCAAATTATTAATATCCCAACACACCCACAGGCACACAGTGGCCATTGAAGAAAGTAGGATGCATCTACACGCTCATGCTGCGATAAAATATAGGTTTAAGGTGTTATCCTTCGGTCCTGGGGCAGTAATACCCCATATTACTGCATTACACACCCAGGGGCCACACTGCTCCTATTACAGGGAGGAGACCTACAACAATCCTATACTCCACTCTGATGCATGTGTCCGTGGTGGGAGTGTGTGCATAGAAACCTATAAAGATGGATGAGCGCTGTTTGTGAATCTAAATTTAGTATCGTTGTATTGTTTGGTGGGGCTGGTTTGTGCAGGTGGATTGATGATTTAACTACTTGGACCTGGTTTTTGTGTCTTGTTTTTCCCCTCCATTTGAGACGACTAACAGTTAATTAATGTATAAGAGGGTTAATTAATGTAGAAGGTGCCTTACGATACAAGCATATTGTGTCTAAACTAAGTTTGCCCCCCAAAATTACAATGTTCTTTATGTCTGTCATCAATCAGTGCCAGATTATTGGAGTCCCAGATTATGCAGGTCATTGTAAAATATTTACATGTATTAGTGCTTGAAGACTGTCAATCTTGACTTTACTGTTTGTTGAAGTTGAAGTTTTCAAATTTTTTAGACATTTACAGACAAATATTCAGTGGGGGAAACAAGTTTTTTAGACTTCTTCAGACAATTTTGTTTAAGTTTTAGATGGATAATTTAAATATGACACTTCATTATGTCTAAAGTCTTTGTCATGCAAATGCATACTTGTAGAAACCCAAGAACTCTGGTCCCCTGTAATCAGACTATATATAAGGTGTACTGGTGTACTAGCTAACGCATTATATCTGTGGCTGAAAATAGTCTCTAACAAACATACGACTTACTACTGTTACCTACGAGTAACGTTAGCTGAAACCACAGCCCAAAAGTCAATTTTAGGGCTCCAATGATTAATCAATTATTTGCCAACTATTACATTAATCGATTTGAACCATTTCTAAAAGGAACATGTCCAAATTCTCTGGTTGCATCTTCTCAAATCATATTTTTTCTGGTTTCTTTAGTCTTCTATTATAATAAACTGATGATTTTTAAGTTGTTCAGTGTTGGTCTGGACAAACAGATATTTTAAGTTGAATCTTCAGCTTTGGGAAACTGATCGTTTTTCACCATTTTGTGAACCAAACAACAATCGTTTAGATAATCGGTAGAATAATCAAATAATCAGAATAGTCGTTAGTTGCAGCCTGAGTGTATTTTGTATCTTTTTTTAAATTTATCATCTTCAGTTGAAATGAATGGACCACAGACGTGCGGAGGACGTTAGAAAAGACGAATGCTCTGTTGGTTTTGGTCTTTTCAACAAATATTGTAGAATTTCGCCTCACAATATGTGTATGTTTGCATTATCTGTTTACTACATTCAGAGAAATTGGAGCATAGAGGAAAAAAATACCATAGTACACTGTAGTAACCGTACTGCCATATAGTTTAGCTGATATCTGGGTATTTATGGTGAGTCTGAGGCATTCAGAGAAGCCTGAGTATCTATGTTTACATATGTGCTGAACATACACAATAAGGCACATTTAAAGTAAAATGGCTTTACATAAAAGAGCTCTGAGTCAACGCTGAATGTAATTTGATCAGCTTGGCGTGTGTGTACACTGCAGTGCCACTGCGCGCGTGTATATATGTGTGTGTTCGTCTGTCTTATCTACATGTACATTGCATTTTTGTGCCTGATTGCTGCGACTGAGTAAAACATGGAGGTAATTTCATCCACTGCAGGAGATCTCTAATAGATTATACACACACAGGCGCAGGCACACACACACACACACGCAATGAAAAAACATGCTGTCCATTCCTTAGCTAGGAACATCCTGTATCAATGACTTTCAAATCATTTCATGTCAGTCTTCTTCGCTCTGTCTCCCCTGCTCTCCCTTTTTTTACCCCCTCCTTCCCTCCCTTCCTCAGTCTATCTGTTGCTTTTCTCTTCCCTCCATCACCCCCTCCCCTCCCCTCACAGGTCTCAATCTTGAGTGTGGGCAATATGATTGCGTGTGTGAGCAATAATGTAATTTTGCCGCATTGATAAAATATAAATTGTCCTTGAGCTGCGCGTTTTCTAATGATCCATTTACCGGCAGCTTCCCTGCCACCTCTGTGCTCCTCCTCTTCCCCTCTCAATCTTCCCTCTCTCTCTCTCTCTCTCTCTCTCCCTCTCCCTCTCTTCATCTTCCGCGCTCCCCTCCCTTTTCTCCGGCGATACAAAGCGGGGTGGCAAAAATCCGCGGGTGCGATTGTCAAACCAATTATTCATTCTGTGCAATTACACTCACACAAAGAAGTTTCCCTGTGCTCCGAGTGGTGATTAAATTAACTGCTATTCCAGCTGCCCGTCGCCACCAGCCTAATAGAATATTCATGGAGGCGGCCGACGGAATGGCCGATCTCCATTAACTTCATCATGCTCACTTAATTACAGGCTTGTTATTGTATTTACACCTAGTTAGAGCGTGCAGAGCCCCGATCTACTCGTGCCCAGCACCGCCAGAGTGTGCGTGAGTGTGTGACAACACCTAGTTAGAGCAAAGATAACCCCTGATACACTCGCTGTGCATGTGAAGGTGTGTGTGTGTGAAGAACAGAGAAAGGGGGGGGGGGGTGGCAACAAATTTCTGTCCAATGCGATTAATTAGGCTAAGTTTTGGGACTGTAAATCGACTTTTCTATCCATACATTGTTTCCCTTCTTTTTCATTTCATCTTTCTCTTTCTCCCTTTTTCGGCCTTCCCCAACAAACGTCATCTCTTCTCTCCTTCCGCCTCACACTCACTCTTTAAGGGAGGCTATTTATTTGAACTGCACTCCCCACTGTGCTCCGACGTGCAGCAAGGTCTCTCCCTCTTTCTTTTCCTCTCCGTGACTCTTAAATCATTCTTTTATCTGTTCGCCACACGGTGATTGAGGCGGAAAAGAGAAAGGAGTGAGGAGGAGGAGGAGGGGGAGAATTATTTTCTCCTACCTTTCAGAAATGATGACATGATTGCTTTCGCTTGATCATGCATCATCACCCCCCTTCTATTCCCCCGGATAAATAGACTAGTTTGTCTCTTGCTGCCTCTCTTTTCCCCTTTCTCCCTCCATCCCTGTCCCTGCTAACATGTGGATTATCTGGTAATAGTTGCTGCTGGAGTTGAAGTGAACCACACCATCTTCAAAGCGCGTGTGCACATGCGTGTGCATGTGTGATCGCTGTTTGGTCGCATTGGATGTTTTTTAGTCGCCATGACTGAGTTGGTGTGCTTTTTAAGTGTTTAACTACCATCAATCGTTCTGTGTGTGTGTGTGTGTGTGTGTGTGTGTGTGTGTGTGTGTTCTTTTAGTGTGTGTCTCAGTGTTGATCTCTGTGTATCTAACCTTTGTTCCCTTGGGCAGTCAGTGAGCTGGTATTTATCCAGCAGCCACTAATGCAGCAGGCAGGAAGGACAAGACAGGAGATAGGGCGAGGACATGACAACCGGCCATATGGGCGACTTAACGTGTGTGTGTGTGTGTGTGTGGATCTAGATTGTTAACACACACTCACACAAAAATAAGTCAATATTTCCGCAACCAAAGTTTCCAAGAAGTATTTTAAAAACACATTTATTAAAGAAGAATGTTGCTGTTATCAGCTAAATCATTACAGATTCATACATTCACTCATGCCAGCTTCTGAAATCTGTTGATTTGCTGCTTTTCTCTCTTGGTTGAATATCGTTGAGTTTTGGACTGAGGCTTGGTTTGTCAAAACATGCAATTTGATGTGATTTTTGGGCTCTGGGTGGGAACTTGTGATAGACATTTTTTTAAATATAGCATTCAAACATGATACAAACTAAACCTTGGAATTCCAACTAGGGGTAGTTCTGTAGTTGCCATGGGTACATAGAAATATTATAAAGTACCTCAGCTAATTTAAAAAGGAATCAATATTTTGACTTGGTAAAAAAAAAAAAAAAAGACAAAATACCGTAATTTACCAAATACCCCGGGATTTTAATGTTTTAATCGTATCAATCAAGGCATTTATTTGAGACCAGGCAGCAATTTGGGACACCCAATTAAAAATCTTCCTCAGCAAAACAGCAATTTACTCAAATTCTTTTGACTACCGTATAACCGTATTACATTACTGTAGTTGATCATCTTGCAGCTGCTTCTCCAGAGTTTTTCTCTGAATATTTTACGACAGAAAGTTTGAATTTCATGTCATACTTTTTGTTTTTCCGCTGCACCGAAGACATGGCGATCGACAGCTAATCAGTATTACCCGAGAGGGTGTTCTTTAACGTCTTTTGAGCACCACAATAATGTGGTCAGAACCAAGGCACTTGTGAGAGGGGGGGAAAAAAAGGTGAAGAATAAAAACATGCAGCATCACCGGTCAAGTCTTCTTGATTTTTTATATATATATATATATAAATTAATAAATTAGACTGTGTTTATTTGGAACTGGCTGCTATTTATCAAAATATACACCTGCGCCCAGCATTTAATTGAAACTCCATTATTATTTGGTAATTTACAGTCAGACTGAGACTTACTGAGAGTGCATCCAGATCTGGTTAACAATGGTTAACCCAAATGTCAATGATATATGTTTGAAATGTTAATCTTCTGCCTCCTAAAGTGGTAAAAGTGTGAATGTAAACCTGACAAAATCCTCTAGCATCTCATTGACAGTCAATACCTTTGGGCGTGACAAGTGGCATCGATGAAGGGGCACTAGAGCAGATCTGATGGGGTCAAAAGTTTGCGAAGCACTAATAAATTACTTGGAAAAAGTGATGGACGGGTTATTAGATAATTGACAAGGATCGTTAGTCGCCATCCAACCTTCTGCACGAGAATACACATTTTATGTTTGATATAAACAAGCCTGGATCATAAATGTCTAATTAGATCAGCGTTCAACCAAACAAAACTTTCTCATTTCCCTTTTTTTTTTTTTTCCATCAGCGGCTGCTGCAAGTCAACACACTATTATTCCCTATGCGGCTTGCTGCACCCTTCGGTTTGATAGTGTGTTATTACTTGGTTTCATGATACTTGGTCTATACTTGACGCTCAGTATAATAGCGCAAAGATTTGGTTTTGGTGGCCACTCCGCCCGAGATAGTATCAGTCCTCTCTCTGCTGTCATTGCAGCCCACCTGAAGGGATAACAGAGACGAGATATTGACTTCACGCTCTTGTTGGGCTTTTTTTTTTTTTTTTTTTCTTTCCCCACATCGATCTCATGATCTTGTGGGTGCGCATGACCCGCCATCGACCCATCAGTCCAATTCCATGATCCCCCTCCCAGCCCTCAGAGATGGCATCAGATCGGTTAGCTCTCCAGTTAAGGGCGACGCGCTCCTCAGTGTTTATTAGTAACGAGACACAGCCGGCGTGCATGCTCAGCTCCTCTTACAGTGGGACTAAAACCTAATCACAGGGATTGATGATGAGGGGGGGGGGCGTCATCCAGGAGTGAATTGCCCGCACGAGTTTGAAAGTCACACACTGTAACACGAAGTCACAGTAGCCCTGCAGTATCGACTTGGATGCAGCTTAGAGAGGTCTTCTGTTGAGCACTAACAATAACTCCTCTTTTCTTCTTCATCCCAGTTCAGATTACCCGGATGAAAGCGGAAAAGGACGTGTACCGGAGGCTGAAAGAAGTGCCGGACAAAGCGCTGGCCACCAGCGGCTACTCTGAGATTAACCTGGCCAAACTCTTCCAGGCATTCTCCTCCCTCAAGTAAAACACACACACATCCATTAAGAAAAAAAAAAAAACCCGTCGAGAGGCTCCGGGGCGTCCAACTCAAATCCGCCACATCTGTATACGATTTGCACGTTCAACACGTTCAACGCCTGTTTTCTTGGGTGATTTTAGGTGTTAAACCAGCTAACCTCTATATCTGTAATGGGCCCATTATATGGCATGAAAGCCAATCACAGCTCTCCCCTGTCTTCAGTTTGTTCACATAGGCACTCATGACTTGACTCCATCATCTGGACTCTGTATAGTGAAGAGGGGGGGGAGCAGCAGCAATCATATCTAAATGACAGTCTATTGTGTGTGTGTGTGTGTGTGTGTGTAAAAATGACATATCCTCAGAGGAGCCAGTATACTCCAGAAGCCGCTAATTAGTCAATGATAGTGACCTCGGCCACTAAGACCACTGGATGCCTGCAGCGATTGGACGCTTCTTCTGATTACCGCCATTCATCCCGTGTGTATGTGTGTGCGCGTGAGTGTGTGTGAGCGGAGGATGCAGGGAGTGACGGGGTGAGGGAGGCCACACACGCTGCTCCCTCACTTCTTTTGTCTCCGTATCGAACAGCTGATCTCCTTCTCCTCCATCGCCTCTGTTTAACTGATGTCAGTTCATCCCTTTCACTACTTTTTTTTTTTTCTCCCTTTGGTCGTATTGTGTTTTAATGCTTGTAATTTTCTATGTATTCGACTTGTATCGCTCAGAAGGGGTTATGATTTTTTTTTTTTGTAATGACTAGATTTTTCATATTGGGCATATTGATATCGATGAAAACCTTTTTTGATACTGAAACCTCAATAAAAAAGCTAAATAGATGAGATGTTAATCTTGTGTTATTTGCAATGAGGGGACTGAAATGGGTTTAGTGTCTCCATGTTTTTTTTTCCAACTGCACACTAATATTTTTTTCTCTTTTCTTTTAAAGAACACACAAATGGTCCATGTTCTTTGATTATGATCAACACTACACGACTGTCCTGCTTCTGTAAATACTACTTGCAAAAACTACAATGCCCGGCACCTTTATGTTTGGTTTTATAAAAAACAAGTATCTTTTTGTCCTTTTTTTTTAAATACCAGTTTTAAGAGTTGTTCAGAAAGCGCAAATCTCTGCAAGTATGAAGGGTGAACACTTATTTTATTGACAATAACACAAATGAAGAACATCGCTAGGTGCTTCTTGTGGTATTCCAGAGTAAAACAGGTTGTATCTCTACATCTTGATCTATTATTTCTTTTCTGGAGAAGCGTAATAAAGTCAGGGTTCTCCTAATACAAACAGATATTAAATTGCTTAGACGTCTCGGTATAAACTGCACGCTGCACTCACCCCCAGTCATCAGCACAGATTTGGATCCTTGTGCTATTTTCTAAATACTGTATATATTTCCTCAAAGTTCAACTGAAAAACCCTGCGAGCATTAAGTGTTTTCGCCATTTCCCTCCCAAGAATTCTCCTTTGTGTTAATACAGTCGAGGGATTTTTTTATTTATTTATTTTTTTTTTTTACTCCTCCATCCTGCCCTGTGCATTTCCATAAACACTGCACGCCTCACAAATCACTTCAAACCACTGTGACTTGTGAAGGCAACGTTAAGTGGGCTGAACACTTAAAACCATGATTCACTATGCAATGGATAGAACATGCTGTGTGAGAGAGAGCGAGGGAGAGAAAAAGTGTCTTGCTTGCATTTGCAGCCTATTGCTCATAACTTTACATATTTATTAAATCATATCAGCTCCACTCTGTCTCCCCCAGCTGCTTAGACTGTTTTTGCTCTCCTCCTTTTTTTTTTTTAGATTTAATCAACCACATCTCACAGTGAATCCAGTCAAACCCGAGTCCCCCTGCATTAATTCGACCCCGCTAAGCTAATAAGGTCGAACAAGTCTCTTTGTATTGTCGCGTTAAGCTTTATTGCTTGTCGTTTTGACCAGCGATGGACAAGGTAGGCTTTGATGAGGGAATTAGTCCCCTATTCTGTCCCTGTTATTCATAGCGCGGCGGAACATACAAGCAGCAAGAGAGGGGTGTCAAAAGGAGAGCCGGTCCTATTGCAAAGTGTCTCCCTTGTTGGAGCTGAAAGGGCGGTTATGAGACGATAAACCGCTTAATACACTGAGCTAATTGGATGAGAGCAAGAGAGACGAGGAATTAAGGGGCGAACCGAGAGGGGAGCGGAGTGCCATGGCCCCGCTATTCAGCTCTTTTCATCGGGGCCGGTCTCCGCCTGGGGGAGGAGGAGGAGCAGGAGGAGGGAGGAAGAGAGGGAGGGAGGGAGGCTGTTCATCAAAGAGCCTTGGCCTCTCCCGGAGACCTGAGTGAGGACTGATCCGGCTGCGGCTCTGGAGTGATTGGGCCTATTCTCTCCGCCGAAGGGACGCGGAGGGGAGAAACGAGGCCCGGTTAGGAAAAATCCAAATCACTGGGCCAAATCAAGTCCAACAGCTGGAGGACGAGGTGATGAAAGCGAGCGCGGCGCCACCTGGGTTTAACCCGCGAGCGCATTAGCGGCGCGCAGCGCTGGCGCAGCCCAGCCGCTGAAAATCACGTCTTCTTTCCGCAGGTTGGACTGTATTCATCTTATTCATTATGACGATCATTCATGCAATAAGGAGCCAAGTGAGCTAATCCCCCCCATCTTTTTTTTTGAATGCTAGAGCACACATCCAACAAGTGTGACTTTTATAAATCCCGCGGGACCCCCCCCCCTTTTTTTACACCCCCAACTCCGCAGCCCCCGATGCGACATGCATTTCAATTTTCTCGCCTTTTTGCGCAGCTAAAGAAAGTTTAAATCCTCGCTCCCAGCGGGTCACCCGCCTCCCGGCATTCCCCCAGATATTAGGGACAAATTGGTTTGCCATTCATTAGTTATATTCACAATAAGATTAAAAACTCCCAGGACAATCTCATCAAAACCCTATAGAGGGGGGGAAAACACACACGCTCCACTGAGCTTGAGCAAAAGAATAATAATCATAAAATAAAAAAAGCACGCAGCGGACAGGAGAAAATTGTTTTTATCCTCTCTCCTCTTTTTTTGCATTATTTTTCAAGGAGCAGCTGAGGTGACTTTGGATATGACGCATCAAGAAAACCACGTTACCAATATGTCTCCTCCATCGACCTTTCTTCTCTGATCCCAAGTCTTGCTTGTTTTGGGGTAAATTGAGTGATTATATATCAGATGTGGGACCTACAGACCTGTAAAACAAGACCTCCGAGGGAATAAACAAGGAGAGAGGGTTTTCACTGAAGCAGACAATTTAAAAAAAAGGGGGACTAAATTAATCCGCAGGGTAATTTCACGCGATTTGGTCTGGCACCATAGCTGGGTCAAATGGAGGAGAATAACCATTGATTGCTGTAATAGTCCCGCATCAGTACAGAGATCCAATGGAGGGGGGGATTTAGGGAGGAATTAACTCTACGAGGTGTGTGTGTGTGAGAGTGAGAGTGTGTGTGAAAGCCGTTTGATGAAGTGGTTTGTTACTTCATTAATGACAAAGGGGACTCTCTTCCATCGACACGGCATTACAGATGTTAAGACCAATTTAGCGCCTTTAATGCGTTTTAAAGGAAGTTTTGTGACTACGCCCCCCCCCCCTCCTGCCCAGATAAAGTGGGTGATCTAATTGAAAACCCCTCCGCCTTTGTCGCGCGTTTCACATGTTGGGGATTAAGCTCATGAATATATGGCCAGTATTTTGTCAACTCCGCTGAAGAGGTATAGACGCACGCAGCGCGCAGAATTACGCACCAGAACGTACAGGTGGAGCAGTTGCGCCTCTGCAGAGGCACAATTTTTTTTTTTTTCCGCCCCTCTCAGCCTGGCAGCAACATTTTGCAACTATTTATTTCTCATTCCAGAAGACCGTCTTTTTTAATAGTAGATTTAAACAAAAATCCCCATGAATTGAGACAATTTCTTATATTATTTGCGTAAAATGTAATATTATTCTTTAATGTAAGACAGAAAGCAAAATCTCTTCATAACACCTTTTATTAATATTTCTATAATATTCTATTTTACATTGTTTTTCCTGGTTGGGCCTAGTATATATATATATATATATATATATATATATATATATATATATATATATATATATATATATATATATATATATATATATATATATATATATATATATATATATATATATATATATATATATATATCAGTTCTAAAGGAATTGGAAAAAATAAAAGATAAGTCATTTTACCAATGTAATTTATTCAAATTAGCATTTTTTAAACAAAGGAAACTTACAATCACTTGATAAGAAAAAGAAATCCTTTCCTTCACTCGGGTTCTTGGGGGGGGGGGGACTGGGGGGGGGGAGTTTTGACATAAATAATTATCTAAAAACCTAATAATTCATAAACACAGGTGAAATTCTACACAGGGCGACATTCATTACACACTACACCGAGTGCAACTTATCAAAACACGGCCTCCTGAAATTTACACGACCTTGTTTTGAAAATCATCCTCTTTTTTTTGTTGTAGTTGAAGAATCATCCTTTTTTTTGTTTTCTTTACACAATATGTACAGTTTTCTCTCACAGCAGGTCTTTATAGAGACTCAGTTCTACACTTTGCTTGCAGGTCCTGCAGTCGGACTCAGAAAACCATTGCTGTAAAGGTGTGGGGGGGGATTTTAAAATGCCATATATTGATATAGTGGTTTTGCTGAGTGTGACCGGTGGACACTGCAAGCACAGGAGAAGAGTCAGACTTGTAGAGAAGGCTATGGAAGGTCTATGGACAGTTTTCCTTTGGTTCTGGGGAGGGGGGGGGGGGGCTCCTCCAACTCGCCTTTATTAGACGCAGACTGGCTCAGCCCACATCAATGCATACAGATTAAGCAGTGTAATGTCGAGCACTCACATTTGAAGTAGCACAAGAATCCTTTCTAAAAAATAAAAAAAAAAAGTCTAGGTTCCCCTGCTGCTCTTCAGCTCTCTCTCTTTTTGTGTGCGTGTGTGTGTGCACGTGAGCGTGTGTGTCTGTGTGTAACTGGCAGTGGTGGAGGAAGTAAAAGTAGCAATACTACCCTGCAAAAATACTCTTACGACTTAAAATCCTGTTTTGAAAATCCTAACACTAGGTAAAAGCGCAAAAGTCTGGTGAGAAAAATGTACTTTTGAGCTAGTCAAAAAATGTCTTCATGTAGAAAAAAATACTATTCAATTATTATTACGGATACTTTTTTTTGGTATATTGAGTTTGAGCTGTTAAAATGCCTCATATTCGATCCACAGTTTTGGATGTGAAGTGTTTTTTTGTTTTTTTTTAAAGAACAAATAATGGAATAAAAAGTACAATAATATGTTTGACTAAAATGACATCATCTCAAATCGAATACAGTAGCTACTTTTTGTAAAAAGCATGTACTTTGTTTTTATTGTGTTTGTATGTAGCAGACTGTCTTACTGGGGTTTAATAACTATGGAATTTCATATCTACATGTGTGTATATATATATATATTTATATATATACACACACACATATGTATATGATGGGCTATGTGAATGATATGGAGCATAACTTCAAGTGTAATTTCTTGTCAAGGTATCAAGGAATATTTAAAAGTCTTTGTTATAAAAAAAAAAAATCTGTCTTAAAATATTCATATTGTGATGAAAGTGGAAAATATTGAAATTACTGGACTGTGATTCAGGAAGGTGTGTGTGTGTGTGTGGAGTGTAAAACAATGTTACAATGACTGACACACAAACACACACATGCTTGAATTTTTTTCCTCTAGCCAGTGCTCTTTTTTGAATTTGGTCGTGCTATTTTGTTAGGGAAACATGAGGTAAAGAAGGGGTGGGGGGTGGACAGGGGGACATCAGGACATCAGCCTCCAGGGGTGGGGGGGGGGGTGTCATGGAATGGGACATAAGCCCCTGGGACATGGAGGCCTGGGGGAGCTCTGAAGCGCTCAGCACACCTCCTTCCCCGCAGCTCCGGGGGGCAGAATGTTAAGCTGCGTGAGCTGAGCCGAGTGTTCCTTGGCCTTGAGGCGCAGCGCCGCGATGCTGGAGGCCCTGCGGTCCGCCGCGGCCGCGGACGGGATAGAGGAAGAGGACGAGGACGGGTCGGGGAGGACGGGTCCGCCGTGGGAGGGGTTCTCCACGGGCGGGGCGGGCTGGCGAAGGAGAGCTGCGGCGGTGGAAGCACTGGTCAGAGGCCCCATACTGGAGAAGAGCCTGCAACACAACACGCAGCCACGGCATGCGTTAGTCTCACATCACGTGGCTCCTGTCTTCAAACGATTCTTAAATAATATCTCGCGTTAAACGCCGCGAGCTGTAAAGCAAAAAGAGATGGAGATGAGGAGGTTAATAACACCGTAGATTAGAGAGGAGGGGAGCGCCCCGTCACCTCCTCGCAGCTTCTCTTGCAGGATCACACGTTTGGTTAATTCGTTAAAGACATTTGACAGTGATGATTACACACCACTGCGAATGGTTAACACTAAAACATATTTATAATCAGGCCGCAGCGTGGCTTAGTGCCGCTGGAACCGTCGGTCGTCAGCGTTGGTTACTGCAGCTTTCTTTTTCTGTTTTACTTTTACGCGCGTGCTTGACTGCAAAATTGTAGGGATTCGTTGATAGTTGCGACGTCCAACAGGTGCAGAGGTTTTCCAAAGAGGGGATAGAAGATGCTTTACCTGCCAAAAGTGGGTCCAATGAAGGCGGGGTGACGAAACATGGCGGCCGTGCCCAGGAAAGTGCCCAGGCCGAGCGGGGTGGCCATGGGCGGGGCGGAGCCGTTGTGGGGCGGTGGTGCCAAGCCGGGGAAGGCTGCGGCCGCGGCGGCGGCGGCCGTCCAGGCGGACTCCAGGGCCGGGTGCGGGTGAGGAGGGAAGGGCCCCCCCTCCAGGTAGTGGCTGAGAGGGTGGCCCGCCGCCAGTGGGCCCGGGAAAGGCAGGCCCGACGGGTGAGCCTGCACCCCGGCCTTCTCGCGCTTCCTCCACTTGGCCCTGCGGTTCTGAAACCACACCTGAGCGCAGACAAGACACAGCAGGTTATAAAAAAAATCTACAGTATCACAGCTGGGAATAAAGAAAAAGCGCAAGAGGAAGAGGAGGCTCGGATCACAGGTGTCAGTTACTTATCCAAAACTACGTGTCAGTCTTTTCTGATCACGACCTGACTCCGTCGCTTGTAACTGTAGTTCAGGTGGCGGCCAATTGGCGCAAAAGTCATCGGCTATTACGCAAGGTTCTCTCTAATTAAACCTCTCTCTCTCCCTCGGTGGACGGGCTCCAGGGTGGAGTTGGTGGGGGGCGAAAGAGAGGAGGAGAGGGGTGATGGTGGAGGGGGGGTAATTAAGAGCGGTGTTAACAAAAGATCCAGAAAATGACCGCTGAACTCGCTCCAATAACAATTAATGCGCTTTAAATTAAATTCTTAGGAGATGTCGAACAAGTGACTTTTCCATCCAAGAGAGTATTTAACTTTCCCACGCATCCGGCCGCTGCCCAGTTTGCTCTGCGGCAGCACGGGGCTCTCACAATGAGCAAAATGTCAACACGAGGAAAGTGATTGAACGGGGCGAGCTTGAGCGACAGGGACTGTACACACTCACACACATTCACACACACACACACACACACATTATTCCCAGAGGGCTGTTTAGCATTACACAGCCCCTCGGGAATTTATGAGTTTTTATCACCTCCTGATGGCGCCCGTTAAGTGATTTGTTCACCTACGGCCCCTAAAGAGACATCTGTTGTTTTACCGTCGGCCATAACCCCCCTCGGAGCTTCCACCGTGTTTGAACTGTCTCTCTGGTTATGAGCCCGAGGTTTCGACATGCAAGCCACGCTTTGAGTGCAAAGCGAGGGAGGGAGAGAGAGGGAGGGATGGAGAGGAGGAGGATGGGGAGGAGGGAGGGGGACTAGGAGCAAACACCTTTAATGGTCTCTCATTCGCTCCCAAGTGCAAAGCATCGGATCAATGCAGGTCTATTGCAATCACATAATGGGAAATCAAATAGCATTATCCCCCCCTCCCTCCCTTCCTCCCTCCCTCCTCCTCCACCCTCCCCTCTCTCACTCTCACCCTCTCTCTCTGTCTCACACAAGCATCTTTTTTTTTTCTTTTTACGCACGCACACACAGCTCGGCCTCGCCCCCTCTCTCTGTCCCCTCATGATGGGAATCCAAACATCATCTCATCCCAGGAATATAGAAGACATGTTGTTTGCTCCGTGCGCTAAGTGAGCTTTTTTTTTATGAATCACCAGCGTTTTAGTGGCTTAATTGCCACTAAAACGTCCCCCACTCGCGCGT
Source organism: Lepturacanthus savala (assembly GCA_030544235.1). Lineage (NCBI taxonomy): Eukaryota > Metazoa > Chordata > Actinopteri > Scombriformes > Trichiuridae > Lepturacanthus > Lepturacanthus savala. Next base: position 6,159,060 of record CM060476.1, on the reverse strand, counting down.
AATAACATCCAATAACAGGAAAAGCCCTTTCCCGGCGCAGCGTCTTATGGGGCCATTTAACACATTTTTACAGTAATAAATTACCGCCTCAAATTGGTCCGCGGCCTAATCGTTGATCCTCAATCAGTGACGCGTATTATCCGTCCTTACATGTACACCAGAAACGTTTTTTTTTATAGGGGACATAAAACATTAAAAGCATGGGGACTTACTTGGACACGGGCCTCTGTGAGATCCAGGCGCATTGCGAGCTCTTCTCTGAAAAGATTTAAAAAAAAAAAAAAGGAGAGAGAAAAGATTCAAGGTTACAAGGTTTGGTTTGGTACAATTGCTGTTTTGTCCCCTCCTGTTGTTCACTGTCAACAATAGACGACCAAAATAGGCTTTGATTTTTTTTTTTCCCCCCCTTCTTCTTCTTCTCCCTCTGACTTGAACTGCAGAAGAAGACGCCATAAGCCATATTCTATTTTCCCCTGTCACGAATGGGTAGAAATAGGCCTAGTAGTGATTGTTATATTTTCCTTTAGCCCACAGGCCTGTCAGTGTAACAACATAATGGTTGAAATAATGACATCTAAACTAGCCTGCCACAAAGCAATCGACGCTGCCTTCAGCTGCGAGATGGCTCTTGCAGTGCAAATTAGACCTACAAGTCGCCTTAAAGTAAATCGATTGGAAAATATGACTAATATCAATGGTTAAAATTGAAAAAAGAAAAATGAAGGTTATTGTTAGAGCTTTTATTTTGAAGACAAAAATGCGGATGCATCAATTAGTAGATTTTGCAGAAAATATATTTTTTTGTTCAATGTATTATAATTTTCTAAAAGTGTTAATAACATTGATGCTTGCATATTATCCTGCAGAAAATTCTGTGTGCGTGTGTGTATGAGCGCGTGCTCCTCTATACACCTGCTCCCCTGTGTAAGGCCCTGACCTTTCTCTTTTTTTTGTTTTTTTTTTTTGGGGGGGGGGGGGGCACCGTGTTCAGTATCATATCCTGAACATAATTAACCGGGAGCTGCACCCGGTTAATTATTTCTCCTGCAGAATAACGTCGCTGCGTATCAACAGGAGCGGATGGACGCAGGTAACGACAAAAAAAAAAAACCGTGCAGCGGTCAGCGCTTAACAGGCCTATTGTCGTGTTCACTTATGCAGGACACGGGTTTAGGTGTTGGGGCATTTTATGAGGTGTGATCCTGCACAGTGTCGATTACAGGCGCGTGGAATTACTGCGACCGCTTCTGGAAAAATGTTATGGGTTACAGGGAAGTGTTTATTTAGAAGTAAATGCAATTAATTATCACCTTGACAGGGAAATATAATTAGATAATGCATTTTTTTTTCTGTTTCAAACACTCTGTCAGGCTAGAAAACATAATTATAATAACCATGACAATCATAATACATTATTTTAAGACATTGTTGTTGTAGAATAGTATAATTATAGACGGTTTATATGCATTTAAATTACCATTTGTAGGCCTGTTTTTTCTCGTTTTAAATGTAGAATTGTTATAATAAAAATAATAATAATTCTTAGTAATAATTTAAGTGGAAATACAATTTTAGAAATTTAAAAAGATTTTTTTTCCAGACCTGACTAATAATATTTTTCGGTGTGATTTTTTTTTTTCCTTTTTTGGGGGGCAGTTGAGTGAGTTCTGACCTGGTAAAGACGTCCGGGTAGTGCGTCTTCTGGAAAGCCCTCTCCAGCTCCTCCAGCTGGTAGCTGGTGAAGGTAGTCCTGTATCTTCTCTGCTTGCGTTTCATCATCCCTTCCTCCGAGTCACTGCCCGCCGACAGACACACGCTGTCCTCCCCGTCCCTCACGTCCCCATCCCCGGCGTTCAAGCTCTCCCTCTCCTCGTCCTTCGGGGACAGCGCGGCCGCGTCCCCGCAGCTGCTCTCCTCCTCCTTCCCCACCGCGTCCTCCTCGAACTTCAGCGGGCCGAGCTCCACCAGTCCCATGCCGCCGCCTCCGCCGCCGCTGCCGTCCTCCGCCACCTCCCTCCCGGGGCTCTGCTCCCCCTCTCCTCCCCGGCTCAGCGACGCGTTCTCCCGGTACGACTTGCTGCGGCTGATGCTCACCTGCGGCGCCTGGCTGATCTTGAGGCCGTCGCTCGCCTGCTCCAGGAGGAGCCGCTCCCTGTCCAGCTTCTCCGCGTGGTCGTGGAGGTACTTCCCCCCCGGGCCGTAGAGCCGGCGGAGCTTGGGTGGCAGGTGCATGTCAGCGCCGAGAGACAGCTGCTCTTTCGTTGGCCCTGAAGGAAAAAAAACGAAGAAAGCAAAGGTGTCAAGATAATAGAAAACAGGTAAATAAAGTGAAATACTTTTTTTTTTCCACAGGCCTGTTAACAATTCTTCTAGACTTTACGCACCAGCTGTTTAGTCTTGGAAACATATTTATCAGCCTCTCCAGGACGCGTTAACTACAGATTTTACGCACAAGCTGCAAATTTTACGCACAAACTTCATACTTTACGCATGCATAAAATGTCGTGTTTTTAATACTACAATGCTCTTAACCAAACAGCACGTTAGACTCGTGGTATAGAGCGTTACTGCAACAGTTGGGACCTGGTCGTGTGTGCTCCTCGCATGCAGGAAACTTACCGTCAGCCTTCTTGTCCAGCTCCCCTCTGCCGGGCAGACCCGTCAAACTTTGCGCCCCTATGAGTCTGACCTTACAGGGACTCCGGCGGCCCAGAATGCTGTCGATGCAGTAAGAGGAGAGCAGCGTCGGGGATTTACTGCTCTTCCTTTCCCCCCGGTCGTGGATATCTTCCTCAAACTGACCGCTCATGTCGACGCCTCGGGTTCGTCTGGACTCGGTAACGCCTGTCACTCTCTCTCTCTCTCCCTCTCTCACCCTCTCTCTCTCTCCCTCCCTCTCTCGCTAGCTCTCGGTGTCCGGTGCTCTCTTCTTCTTCTTCTTCTTTTTCTTCTTCCACTCAGGTCAGTGTTCGAGCCTCTCTCTCTCTCTCTCTCTCTCTCTCTCTCTCTCTCTCTCTCTCTCTCTCTCTCTCTCTCTCTCTCTCTCTCTCTCTCTCTCTCTCTCCCTCCCCCTCTCTCTATCTCTGTCACTATCTGTGTCAGTCTCTCAGCTAATGACAGGCAGCGGTTTGGCTGTGTCTGGGCGCTGCGCTCCGCTCTGCCAGGCGCTTCTCTCCTCGCGCTCCTGCAGGCTGGTTGTCGCGCAGCCTGATTGGCTCGTTCCGTATGTGTGTATGTGGGGAGAGAGACGGCGGCGGAGCTGCTTTATATATTTTACGATTAAAGTTAATTTGAGGGGGGGAGGCAACAAAACCCGACATGGAGTGTTTTTACTCCTCCGGAATGAACTCGGCAGATAACTTTTTTTTTTTTTTTACGCATTTTTGTTTTTGCATGTTGGTTTAAATGTCGTTTTATGCACTTTGAACATTTAGAATATCCATATTTAAGAATAAAAGAACAAAAAAAACTCTACACTCAAATTAAATTATTTAATACTGAACATTATTATATGATATTGATGTTATATATGTATTATATAATATATTATTTTATCCTACTGTATGGTGTACTTATATGCACATATATATAATTTATTTTTTTTTTTTTTTACACTTTTTTACGGTCATATTTTTTTATACATTACCCCTTTTTAAGTAATGGACACCATTTTTAAAATATAAATGGAGTGCATGGTTGTGCCAGTAAATCAATATGAAAATGCATTCAAATGGATAATGCCAATATTTTTATTATAGGTTTAAATTATAAGATGTTAAAGTCTTTTTAAATCCATAAATCAACAATGATCTACCTGCTGTTCAACCATAAATCCAAACATGTTCATCTCTCACCTTCCTCAACAATAACTTAAGGAAAAAAACACAATTATTCTAGTTTTAAATGTGAGGTGTGTTTTATAAATACTAATGAACCAAGGTGTTTATTGAATATATAAGTAGGTAAATATAATTTTAGAAAAGGCTGAACTTGTGGTGTATTCCTTATAGAGTAATAAATTGTTAATTTATTCCAAATATTGTTTTTAGTATAACACATATTTAGAATTATACATATATAATAAATAGAAATATTAATATTAATACAAGGTGTGATGATATAATATTATAATAATGACACGTTGTATTTGACTACAGAGAACATGGTTAGGCTCCAGTCCTTTTCCCTATGCAGGCCCACTGTTTTGAATCCTGCTGCTATAAGATAATAAGCAAATCTGTCTCGGAGTTTATGTTCAACCTCAGGCAGCACCTGCGAAAACCAGACTGAGTCACATCAAAATGGGAAAAAAAAAATATCAATATTAGGATCAGATTTTTTTTCTTCTTCTTAAAGTGATTTAGGCTGCAGCTATGGAGGGGGAAAAAAATGAGAAACACAAATATTTGGGTTGTAATGGGCCTTTTAGCATTTTTATATCCCATAAGCAGATAATTAAATAGAATTATCCATCTATCTGTCTGTCTATCTGTTCTATCTATCCATCTCCCCCCCCCTCCTCTCCCTTCAATTGCCTGCTCTCTGCTGGAGTTGTGGATTGACTTAAAAAGTGTGGGATGGCGCAGCGGTGATGAGACGCGGCGCGGGGAGCCGGGATAGCACGCGGGGGACTCCGCTGTGGAGAGGGGGAGAGATGGAGAGATGTATCGAGAATGTAATTTTAAATGAAAGTCTATTTAACCCGCTGTGAATGGCATGACCCCTATCCTCGCCTCAGAGCCCATCACTGTTAAAAGGATCATTTTCAGAATTCAATCCAAAAACTTCAGCAAGCTGCAATTTACTCTCCCCATCTCTCTCTCTCTCTCTCTCCCTCTCTCTCTCTGTCTCCCCCCCTCCTATCTGCTATAAAACCTTGCAGCAAACTAAAAATAACAATAAGGTATATGTCCAGAAAATTGCACAAGTTATTCCCTTTTTTCCCCTTCTATCTATTTTTAAGAGATCTTTTTATGACTCCTTTGTGATTACACCATTGATCTTAAGTTTAGTTAAGGTGTAGGGCGCTTAGATTAAGTCGGTTTTTATCCCTTTTTTTTTTATTTGTGAGCCTTCGAAAAAAAATCGCAGCAACATATAAAGGTTAGTTGTATCTGCAGGATTGGCATTTAAGTACAAACGTAAGCCCTTATGTTACATTCCCTCCATAATAAGGCCTTTTAAACATATATTGCAGAGCGTCACTTTTTCTATTATTGGCCCAGAGTCTACTTGTATTTTCGGGTTTGCCGCAACAAAGGAACCTCGGAGGATCACATCTTGTTTTGTTTTTTTAATTTTTTTTCGTTGCATGGAAAAAAAGGAGTGAAAACAGGATTTCCTGGTCATGTGACGTGATAATTCATTTGTCCTTCAAAGTTAAAGACGCGTTTCTTCACGACTAAACCGTAAAACGTGGACTTCATATCGCTGCCTCTTTTTTTTTTTAAGCAGCTGGAGCGACGGCGTTTCCATTTACATGTCATCAGACAATAGTCAAATCATAATCATAATTGTGTTTGGCTTCCGCAAAATTATACAACCCACACGTCAGGTGTCAGATTCAATCCATCAGCAACTTTTTTCGTGGTGTCATAAACTTCCGAGCTTGTTTATTTGCACTCAAATCAAAGTAATGAGTGTAATAACAATAAGCCCATAAAATGTTATGCCTTTCCCCGCGCGGTCACAAACAGGCGTGCGTAATACAGACGGGTATTTAGAGTCGCTCTGTAATTTGGGGGCCACAATTTGATTCATTTATCCGCACACTGTTATTAACCCTGTGGAAAAAGAGATGTCAGTCGCCATTTCAGCCAGCAGGACATCCGCGCTTTGTTTAAACGCACCAATTACGCGCATACATTAGAGGGGGGTGGTGGTGGGGGAGGCGGAATCGCCTGTGCGCAATTTTCGCATTTTCAATTTTCCGTCTATTTTGACGTGCAGGTGAAGAGAAAAGCGCCTTTTCCCCCCAGTCTGTGGCGTCGGCGTCTGCCTCCTTGTGTATTTTCACAACACCCTAACTTGATAACATCGTGGGGAGGGGGGTGCACGCGGCTGTTTTATGTTCACGTTAAAGCTCAAAACGCGCGGACCAGCGCAAAACCTAACCTCCGCTGACGTTTGGCATCACGCTTTTATTTCGCAGGTCAGATGTTGAAACCGCACCACGGGCGCATATTTTAACGCGTTTTCCTCTACACTGTTGGCTTTATCCCAGTTCCAGTTCAGCTAAATGCGTCGTCCTCTGCAGGGGAAGTTGATGAAAGTGACACTAATGATCCCACTGGGGACAGCAGGTTGAGCTTTTTTTTTTTTTTGCCTTGCAGGTCATTCAAATGGCGCCATCTCCTGGTCGGAACAGCGCACTACTGCTCTCATAGGTGAGACCCAGTCAGAACAGGATCATGTAATAGACAGAGCGACCTCATTGTTGTGCAATTTGCATTCGTATAGGATTAAATGTTCCAATTTGAACACCAGAAGGCAGCAAACTATATCAGAACACATTAAGGATTGACGTTCTATTCCGTAGAGTTTATCCATAAGCAGCACGCGCGCACCCGGCTGGTAGGTGGCCTTGGAGACGACGACTCATCCTCCTTCCTCCATCCTCTCTGACATAATTGGACACTTGCTAAGCAGTAAAAAAAAAAAAAAAAAAAGATGGAAGGGAGGGAGAGGAGAAGAAGAGTGTGTGTTGGGAGGGAAAAGGGAGGGGGGGGGGCTTTTAAGGCGCGCGTAAGCAAAGTTAATTAGCGGTTATTAACAGCCTGCATAATGAGAGCGAGAGGGAGTCAATTTAATGACTTTGTTAGCGCGGGTTCAGAGCGACAGGCGATGATCGAAACAACAAAGGCGAGCGCGCACGCAGCCATCACGCGTAATTTCCAGCGGTAATGCGGTCTGATCAGAAACAAAGGGTTCTAATTTCGTTCAACTGACTCGATAATTTGTCCTTATGTAAGGAAAATAATTAATGACTTAATGCTTTAACAGAAGTAGCTTTTTCTCTGGGCGGGAGAGGGGAGGTGTGATAGAGGGAAGGGGAAGGAGGAGAGGGGGGAGGGGGGGGGAGATTGCGCACTGAGGCCTTGTTTGCCGGAGAAGGTCGTGGGGGGAAAATCAATTTCCAGGCCTGTAAGCCTAATTATTTACATCATGAATTTAAAACGCGGACCTCGTGCGCCTTCTTCGCTCCCGGTCGGCGCGACAGTGTATTAGGAGGAGGAGAAGGAGCCTCTCTTAATCTTATTCCCCCAAAAACAATTTGCGCGTGGCGACGAAATGAGACACCTGCCTTGAATGTAATATAGAGATTACTAGCATAATACGGGGAATTTGAGGGGGGGAGGTAAAAAAAAAATCTGAAATTCTAAACATATATTTATAATTTTCAGGTCTAAACGTTTTTTTTGGGGGGGGGGGGGCGTGATACCTGACCGTAGATCTGATGGCCTTTGGTCCGCACCCGCTCACCTGAACGTACGGGATCATTGTGGCTGTAGCGAAATGACTCCCGAGGCGCGCGCGCGTCTTTACGCATGATTTCATCATTCCACAGATGGGTTGAGTCGGGAAGAAAGATGCGAGCGCCATTATCGATCGGGGTGGGGGTGGGAGAGGGGGGGGGGGCATGAGCCGCCTGCGGGGCCACTCTTGGATTCATGGCAGATGGATAGGTCACCCGCGAGAGAGCGGCAATTTCACGGCCCCCATTGTCTCCGCTGATTACTGCTTTGATCACAGGAATCAAGAGCCCGAGACTCTCGTAAGAAAAAAAAAAAACAAAAAAACCTACCGCCGAGTCCGGGAGCTCGTGAGCTGAAGAGGTCATCATCATTCGCCGCCAACATCATCACCATAACGCGTGGTCTTGTTCTTCATGACCGTCATCACCGCCGCGAGTTGACCACACCAACCTCGCGGGCGCCGTGTGTTTTCACAGCCGCGTTGCCCTTTTATTGATTGCGTGCCTTCATTTTTAATTCGATTGCGCGAGTGTCAAAAATTCCGCAAGAATCATCCGAGTAATGAGATAATCAGAGTAATATATGCAAATCAGTTATGTTGCCAGCTTATCAAAACCGGAGTGCCCCCCCTTGAGTCTGAAGAAGTCCATTTATTCAGTTAGTGGCAATACCTTGCGCAAATGGCGCGATGCAAATGACAGTTGATTAGACTAAATTAAGAACCTCGTTCCTGCCTGACCTTGTCTGAGTTTTATGTAAATGCTTTTTTTTTTTCTTGCTTTAATGCGAATTTCTTAAAAAAATAAACGCAATTTACACCTTGGCCTTTATATAACTGTACTTCTTTTTTTTTTTTCCCCGGTGCCAAACAATGGTCAGCTTCAAATAACTCAGCTTGGATCACTCAGATCGTCTCGGGCTGCAGCTTTTCTGTCTATCTGTCTGTCTGTCTCCCACGATCCCTCAGTGCAGCCTTGACCCCGGGCGCAGCTCCCACTGGGACAGAAAGTGCGCCTTTATAACTTCCTTGCTGTGCGCCGTGAAGATGGACTCGGTGTGCGCCGCCCTTGAGCGCGCGTCTGTCTGTACCATAACATATTTAAGGGACTAGGGAGAGTGCAGTTGAGACTTCCTCTCTGCGGGGTGTGTGTTGGGGCCTGTAGATGGGGGTAAAAAAAAAAAATAAATCCAATATAGATTGCAGGGCTGCGCTGCCTCCTGCTGGGGACCCTCAGACTTGCAGGCCAGGATCGAAGTGCTTTTCTCTCCCCTAAATTGGACTGAGAGGCCACAGGCTGCACCCCCGCCAACACTGGGACTGCCTACGACCTAATGATGGCGCCGGGAATGTGCGCACGTGCTCGCCGGCGCTCAAATCGTTCCCGGATTGATATGACACTCAAAAACACACATTTAGACAAGAAAAAACACACAGACACATAAACACACCTGTTCTCGTAAAAAAAAAAGACCACTCACCTCGAGTTCCACTCTTCACCACTGAGCTGCAGATTTAGAGGAGGCATCCTCACTACCTGTCCACACACACACACACACACACACACTCCAGAGGGAAGGGGTGAAGAGTATAACCGCCACTGACACTAAGTGTTTGGACTGATACACACTCCGGCCCCGTCGGTTTCCCCCCTACAAGGAAAGCGCCAGCGGCAAACCTCAATGTCATTACGCTTCCCGCCAAAAACACCCGGCCGCCGTGGTTCGGGCTCCGGCCGGGGAGCTAATTCTATTTGTGATGAGGTGTCCGGCGCGTTGCTGTGTCAGGTCGGGTGTGACAGAATATCCTATAGGCGGACTTTCGCGGCTCAGCGCGCCTCGTGGCTCGTTTCATGAGGGAAACGGGTTGCAGGGGTGAATACAAAGATATCGAGCCGTGCATTCACATTCGCAACTCGGTGTTTTTGTTGTTTTAACTGACAGCTGGAATTGCTTGTTTTTTTTTTTTTTTTTTGGAAGGCTTGCATGGTTTGAATGCTGTATCACCACGGCGGATATATAGTTTAGCAGCCGGTTGTGCTCCTCCTATATTAAATGTAATTTAAATACCAACTTGTGTAAACCGTTTTACAAAATTGCTCTTTTTACTGGAGGATGAAGTAATAGTAAATTAGCCTCTGTCTAATTTAGCACTTAGCAAGGAAAGTGAGTGACCTGAACCTTCTTACAAAAGGAAACACAGAGCAGGCCCATTAGGATAAAAAAAAAAAATGGTTTTAAAGCTGTTCAGTAATCTCTGTAACAGCTAATACAATGGGCTGATTTGTTGTCTTCGCTATATAAATGAACACACAAAACTCGCTCTTCAGTTTTCTTACCAATTTTAGCACAAATGAGCTAGTTAGCATTAAAATTGGCTAAATAGCTTATTTTTTCTTTCCAAAATAAACTCCTTTTGATCATTTAATGTCATTCATCTCTGTTATGCTATTAATATAACGTAACAGATAACATAAAGGCTGTGTTGCATTAATTTCAAGCTTTTGTTACACCTAAATAATACCTTAACATGTAGATATTACAACTTATCTCCACAGAATGCAGTTTATGAACGAAATGCCCTCTTTTGCCAGTTGTAATGCTACCAAGCTAGTTAGCGTTAAATAGGCTAACAAGCCTAAATTGGAAATGGAATTGGCAGAAAGCCTTTTCTTTAAAAAACAAACTTTATTTTGATTATTTATCGTTATGCGCGTATGCTATCGATGTAATACAATGCTAAGCACAAAAGCTATATAGCGAGACGGCAGCTACTTTGATGAAGGATTTAACTGGTTTTGTTATGTGGAATAATAAAATGAATGATCAAGGTGTTGGCTCATCAAAATTGATATTTTTTTTCAACTACAGATGACTTTATAGGAAGGGGGGGGGATCAATAAGTCCATTTAGTTTAATCTTTAGCTAGGGCTAGCTGTGGCTCTCTATTCAGACAGCTGCCTAATCAGTCGTCTTTTTGTGACAGAGTGCAGCAAGTGCAACACAGATTCCCAAACGAGATAATTTACTACCAAATTAAAAAGTTTACCCTTGATTTATTATTATTTTAAACTCAATCTTGACCAGCTGTTGCTGTTTTTCTCTCTTTTACAGGGCTCCAAACAGCCTTTCTGTCCACATCGTATCTGCTACAGGTGTCATTCCGCTCTCTAAATTTTCTTAAGTTACATCTAATCATGCATCATTGGTGTTATTCATCCACTCAACTCCTTCCCGCTCCACTCCGACTCATCCTTTGTTGTGCCATCCGATGTCTTTTCTCTCCCTTTTTTTATGTCTTCTCTGAAATTTTCCACTTTGCATTTTCTCCCTTTCATCTCCGCCGCGTCTCTCTTGTCTCTCGACGCCGATCCACCTTTCACCTCTTAGCCTTCAATCCTCCACTTGTGTCTTTGTCACAAATGCATTGCGTTACTGCGTTTCCTTACATCAGCCCGACTGTTGGCGGCGATTTCCACGTCTAGTTTTGTTTAATAGACTATCTGCAGCTGTGCATGAGTTTGCTATTCACACGCGCATATAATCTATATCATAATTTAGCGCATATACACAACAACGGAGGGAAATGCATGGAAAATATCTCAAAGACATACGGCATATAAACATAGGCCACAAACAGATGCACAGCAAAATCCTTTTGACATCAATAATTGGTAAATCCTCTGATTAACTTGTAAGAATTGTCCTTAGAGTGCTTAAGTAATTGTGTTTGTGTGTGTCCTTTTTTTTATTGCATGCACCCCCCTCTCTTTAAAGCACATCTTTATAACCAAGCAATTTTCTCTGTGGGAGGAGAGTGTAATTTTCTATTCTGTGACACTGTGATGTGTAAGAAACTGGGAGCCGGCGCTAAAAGGCATCTGTAGTCTGTGTCTTGGTGTGGGTGTGAGCCGCTTTAATGGCCAACGTGGGGTGGGTGGCGGCAGTGGTGAGCGGGTGCATGTCAGGAAGGCCATCATTTAATGACTCCCAAATAGTGCCCTCCTCGTTAGAGCTATCGTCCTGGAAACGCGAGGCTTTGAACCAGGAGAGCGCCACACGCTGCAACAGTCTTTTATCTTCATATTAAACCATTTGCATAACATTATCGCGATGGATAGGATTCAGGAGATACAGCCTACTCAGAGAGGGGCAGAGTGAGAGAGAGAGTAGGCACAGAGAGTGTATACTACATGTCCTTTCAAATCTAATCAGCGTTAAATGGAGCTGTCAAATGTGTGTGTGTGTGTGTGCGCGTGTGATAGTGGATGGCTCATGTCAGGAGTAATTTAACATTAAACTGCAATAGTGAGTAACAGGGCTGTAATTACACAAATACAAGAATCCAGGCTTTTTTTTTCTTGAGAACGTAACATCCAAATACAGCGGTTGCCTTGCATTGATACGCAAGAAAAATTCAGATGCAACGCACACGTATGTCCTCCGCAAAGTTAAATTTCAATGTCTTTTTTTATCTTGATGTGTTGAGTAAATTCTAATAAGGTGTAGCGAATACAAAGGAGTAAGCCAAGCCATATTTTTTTTTTTAAATTGCTGATGTTGTTCAATGATGGTTGAATTCTTTTTGCGATAGCGGACTAACAAAAGACTCAATTTCATGCTTTTGTGTAGGTGCAACATCTACAGTATGTGTACTATATTGTGTTTTGTTGTTTTTTTTCCCCCTTTGCTACGGGTATAACTGGCAGCTGCTTTTCCCCCAGCACAAAGGAGAATAAAGAGCAGACAAAAGAATCTCATTACCGTGGAGAAACAAGAGCTCGAAAGTGTGTAAACCCACATTAATTAGTTGTTGCTACCTGCTACTGCCTGATTAATTTAATCAAAAGTGCACTCCATCTTTATATAACTAATAGTATGCATGTAGTCAATAAATGATGGCAAATTAGAGCGTAGATACAATGCACTGCTCAAGCTCTGGTAGAAGCCTTCCTGACGATCTCTGAGTGACTTTTTTTTGAATGAGAAATCATCCATGCAAGCGACACCGACTTAATAAGGTGTACAGAAATAGTATTATGTTGGTTACGTTAAAGGAGTTTCTATCTAGCTCTCCACTCAAAAGTCTTTTTTTTTATTCCTATATGTTTTAGGAATTATTGTGCAGATTGATGTATGTTCAAAGTAAAGTAAAAACTGGAGCAACGCACAAATAAACTCAAATTCACAACTAGTTTCAAAGCGTCCAGTGTTCAGCTTACACAAGTGTGATGTGGAAAACGTGAAGCCTCCAGGGCACAAACGCAGAGAATGGACTTTACAGCGAAGTAGGACTTACTTTGTGCAAAGTAATTAAACTTTTGAAATGAAATATATTTGCATATTCATAGACTTTGGAATTTTTAATGAGGGAGAAGGAGGAGATGCCGTTTTAAGGATTTTTACACGGTAATTATACTTTTTGTGTGTGTGTGTGTGTGTGGGGGGGGGGGGGGGACCAAATCAGACAGACATTATTGTTCCAAGTTGACTATTTTTTTTTTATTTATATCTTTAATACATGTCTGGAAATGATCTCCAAATTAATCAACAACTATTTTGTTAATCACTTAATCATTTTTGAAGAAGAATAGGTTAAAATTATCCAATTCCAGCTTCTCGGACGTGAATATTTTGCCTTTTCTTTCACCTTCCACAACAGTCGACTTAATATCTTCACGTTGTGGTCAAAACAAAATATTAAGAGACGTCACATTGGGCTCTGGAGGTAGCACATCATTTCCTAAAGAAAGGGCTGTATCGCCCACTTTCCTTTTTTTGTCTCTGACACTTCATTCAGTGGAGGTAAATGGAATTTTTTTTTTTCCGCTCAAGTCATCACGAAAAGCTTTCTCCAAAGTCCACAGCAATCAGGAATTTATATAGAATATATAAAACAATCAGTCACTAAAAAGATGTTTACACTATGACTTAGTAGGATATTACATTGTGTGTGTGTGTGTTTTTTTGGGGGTGACCTTTTAAAGGTCAAAGCGTGACACATCTACTTACATATATTGTAAGTAGATGTGAAAGTGTGTGTGTTTACATGTGCTATAAAAGGCTACAAAACATCATCACGGAACAGAATAAGCTTTCGATTGTGTGCGCGTGTGTGTGTGTGTGAGAGGGAGACAGATTGCTTGTTTATGCATATAGAGGCTGACTGTGCCAGGTGAGTGTACCATTTACCATCAAGCCATTGAGTTCAGCAGGCATCTAATAACAAAGCATTTATGGCCCACTTACGCATGCATAGATATAACTGTCAGTAGGAAACAACAGTCTCCTCTTCCCCATCTCCAGCTATTCCTGCCCCTCTTAAAACGCACAGGCGCCTTCCGGATTGGGCCCCCGAAATACTCTGGGATGAAATTAAAATTGTAGATCAATTTCCGGAGACTGGGATGTGATATTTTCCTGCCATTGGGCTTTCTCGTCTCCGGCACAGCACCCTGACTGCCTGCGCCAGCGGGGGGTCCCGGGGCCCGACTGCACGCCTCGCCGGAGAACGGTTACTTCTGCCGCGGCGAGTTTATTTGCGCCTCGCTATGAGAATTGCCATCATTTACCCTTCCCCAACACCTCCCAAAAAGAAAAGAAATAGAGAGGGGAAGCAAGGCAAGAAAGAGAAATCTGAAATTGATTTTTTTTTATATATATATATATATATATATATATACACACACTGCACAGGGGATATTAGGGCCCCCTCGTTTGACCGTCTATTTTCTAAAAATGAGCTGAATAAATTTATCGTAAAGTAGCCTAATGTATATTGGCCTTTTTTTGGAGTGCTCGGTGGCTGTTGTTCACATCAAGAACCAGTTGCTTCTTGCAGCATGCAGAGGTGTGTAATGTTATTTTTAAGAGAAGTCAATTAATCATGCCGTCGTACAGGAATGATGTCTCATTTTAACGCAGCTTGTGTTATTTTGAAACGACAAAAAAAAGAATCAGTGCTTTTCTGCAGATATTTAGGTCTATTTCATTCCTGCTAACAAAAAACTAAAATAAATAAATAAGACCTTCCAGTCATTCTGGTGTGGTCTGGCCTCCTCTTAAGTTTTGCTGAAACCTGGCGAGACATTTCCGACAGGCCAATCACAACAGAGCGGGCGTTTCGTTGAGGAGGGCTGGGGGGGAAACAGGGATTTTCAGAGTGAGTGTGTGAGAAGCCAGGCTGCATTGCTGCTGTGTTTTTGGAGCCTGTTCATTTTGATAAATAAACCATGTAAATTTTAAAAATTAAAGAAAGGTTGCAGGATCCTGGAAAAACCACATGTAGCATTTAGAAAAAATTCAAAGGTCCAACCCTCTTTCTCCAGACTTCCACCCGTGAAGCCACGCCTCCAGAGTACAGGAATTGCATTGACTTTGATGGACAAATCACCATCCAATAATGTTCAACCTGACATTTACAATGATTGGATGGCGTTTATTTTATCCTGCCCATCACATGTTGTGTCAGAGCATTTAATCGATTGATTGAAATCTGATCTGAATCCGATATGATAAAAAAAAAGCTCTGGGAGAACATAATTCATCCTGCCTTTAAACTGTGAAAATTTAAAGAAAGCCTCTTTAAGTGTGACAAAAATGGAAAATTGATGAGGGTCAAATCTGCAGCTGGTGTGTTCAAGTCGCTTCTGTTGCAGGAGATAATTAACATCATACCAATATTAAAATAAAGTTACAATATAGGTAAATTTTGCAAATAGATGCTTTTATTTAGTTTGCACATTAACAGCAGATTGTATAAGCAGCACAATATGAGGTCACTAGATCATGACCTTATTATGTTTTCTATGAATTATTAATATAGATATAATAAGATGATTAGATTACATAAGATATAATGTGGCTTCATTGTCCATGTGTTGTCTTACAAAGGTCATTTCAGGCTCTCATTGGCCTATGAAATAGAGTCCATCTTTGCCTCATATGTCCTATTTGTTACCTGCAGGAGTGTTTAATCTTGCCCCATGTTTGACTTGGCAATCACTGACGTGGTTCTATCCAATTGTTTGTGCACATTTTGGTCTCCGACCCCATCCTCCCCTCCTCCCCCCGTTGGTAGAGACTCTGCTGTTACCTCATGGGCCCAGTCAAGGCTTAATTAAATCCATATTGAGAAAGAGTTTAAAGCCATCCCCCTTCTTCCACTCAGTCCCTGCACCGGTATGCACGTCCTGCAGTGGAGTTTGATCGAAGAGCTTTAAGAGTAGTGACAGGAGAGCTTGGAGTTAATTTGTAACATCAGCCACGAGAGAAGTTACAGCAGATAACAGAATGGCAGGACTCAAGGTAAGACAGCATTAATTTGTTTATAACTATAACTATAGTAAATGTTTATTCACTAGTGCTTTACAGTTGCAGGAACACATTATAGCTTCATAACCTGCAAACGTGATTATTCTGTATTGAGCAAAAAGAAAAAATGTGCACCTCATATATGATGTATATGCTACACAGTCAGAAGTATATAAAGTTAGACTGTGCATCAGTACATCATATGAGAAGCAGACCGGCTGACTGAAGGGCGGCGTTGCTTCCCGACCAATCAGAGCGCTGCATTCAGCAGCTGCCCAGATGTGGTCTGAACTACCTAAACTGCTTCGCATAACAAAAATATTCCAGTGGGAGAAACAAATTAAATTAACTAGAAAAGTTTGGAAAATCTTTAAGCATTAAGTTTTTTTCATGATTACTAATACATAATATGTTTATTGCCAAAATAATTGGAAAAGTAGTTTTAAGTATGAATGTGATTTAATGACTTGTTTAATCATGATCCATGTGATGTAAAAGTTGTACTAAGTGGTGGACTTTTTTTTTTATCTGCCTGTATTGCTACTCTGACACAAAATCAATATGAGTTGAATAAAATCCTTCTTTACATAACAGTCTTTCATGGAGCCTCCAGAAGTATTTACGCTCGCACTTGAGGCACATGAGCGCGCACATATGGAAACCATCCGTGTCCGTCTGTGTGTGTTTTCTGCAGGCTAACGATGACTCAGCAAGACTTTAACATTACATGGTGCCTTCTTCCTGTAGCAAGGGAAACGTGGGCGCTGCTAACCACTGCAAACGTATTAATCCAATCATCAAATATCGATCAAAGGGTTCTCCTGGGGACGTCAGTGTAATTAGTCTGTTTCTCTAACACAATAACACCAAATAATGGCTGACTGTGAGGGGGGTGGAGAGGGTGGGGGAAATTTGGCATAACTGCAGTTTGTTGTATCGTGAATCTAATGTGAATCAATATGACAACAATTAACAAAAAGACAAGCCTTAATGACAAGCCTCCAAATTTAATTATAACCAGCATGAACACGTTTATGCTGCATTACAATGAAGCCACATGTCGTGTATTTTTATTTATTTTTTACTTTAATTTGCCTTAACTTGAATATGTCTTTCAGTATATGAGCGGCTTCGGCAATGAATTCTCTTCCGAAGACCCCCGCTGCCCCGGAGCCTTACCTGAGGGACAGGTAGGATAAATTCAAAAAGACGCCTTTTGCGGGTTATTTGCATTCCTTCAACCATTTAAACCTTCATTTTCCTAAGCGAATTGCATTAATACTCAATGCCGCGCAATGGATGGTGTATTGTGATATCTGAACACTGTTTTCTGCAGAACAATCCCCAGGTTTGCCCTTATGGCCTGTATGCCGAGCAGCTCTCCGGCTCTGCCTTCACCTGCCCACGGCCGGCCAACAAGAGGAGGTGTCCGTCTCTTTCTCACAATTCATCCATCCCTATCTAAGCTCAAATTGATACTATCATGAATAACTGACGCTGATTCTTTTTCTTGTCTCCAGCTGGCTTTACCGCATACTGCCGTCTGTCAAACACAAGCCTTTTACCGCGGAGCCCTGTGGGAATCTGACAGAGAACTGGAATGAAGTGGAGCCTGATCCTAACCAGGTATAAAAATCCTGTTAATCCCGTGGTAAAATTGCATCAAAACTACAATTACAATACGCGAAGGAAAATCACAGTGATCTCGTGTGTTTAACATCTATACTGCAAAGCAATTTGCCAGCATGCCTCTTCAAGGTACAGTGTGTGAGATTTAATGGCATTTACCAGCATCTAGCAGAACAGGCATGGCAGAAAATAAGTAAAATATTCATAAGTGTGTATTAATTAGTATAGACTACAATTAGTATAGACGGACTTGTGTTTTTTGTGTTTATTGCAGGTTGTCTTACATTCTTGGGGTACTCAGTTGCCATCTTCAACCTTATCACTAGATGCTGCAAGAAACTACACAAAAATAATCAAAAAGAAACATCCAATTTTTAATGAATTATTATAATATATATATTTTAACAAATAATAGACATAACGTTAATTAGTGAGCTTTAGAGGGAGATTGTGTTGCCTTTGGACAGAGCCAGACTCACTATTTTTCCTTATCAATTTTTGTGCTAAGCTAAACTAGATGATATATCATAAAGACTACAGAAATGTCTCATGTGAAATAACCATAATAGTTCTTACTTTGGCAGAGAATTGCGCGTTCAAGTAACTCATAGTAAGAAGTTGGTATTAGCATTTCTATGCGTTAAAGCCACTGAGACAAGTTCCTTTTAAATTTAAGATTCTGACTAAGGTTTCTCTCACAGCTGCGATGGCTGCCATTCACAATTCCCAAATCCACAGTGAAGAAAGTGGACTTTGTGGCTGTAAGTCTAACTCTTTTGAAAACACAAAAACTACGATTTTTTTTTTTTATTATTAAGGTTCTCAGTTCATTGATTGGGATTGTGCCTGTCTGGATCTTTCAGGGCCTGCATACTGTCTGTGGTGCTGGGGACGCCAAAACCCGGAATGGCATCGGCATCCACGTGTACACCTGCAACACCTCCATGGTTGACAGGTCAGTATGTGTTTGTGTGCAAATGCCCCATCGTGTAACAAATACATTTCCCTATATCAAGTGGCTGTGAAATCCTTGACAGTCATTTCCAAGCTCTTCCTATTTTTTTTTCCCATGTTCAAGGTGCTTCAACAACTCGGATGGAGACTTTCTGATTGGTGAGGAAAAGGGTTGTTGATTTCACAGTCAAGAACAATGATAGCTCGATTCTTGTGAGTTCTGCCCCTCTCAAATGTTATTTTTTTTTTCTCCCTGTCTATCCTTTTATTGTTTGTCCCTCTAGTCCCCCAGCAGGGTGAGATCTTGATCACCACAGAGTTTGGGAAGATGATGGTCGAGCCGAACGAGATCTGTGTCATCCAGGTGAGGTCTATGTTTTTCATCTTTCACAGTTTCCCCCAGAAATCTACCATTGTGTCTGCAGCCCTCCCACACTTACTATATTGAGAAAGGCATCTCTTGGTGCTTTTCAAGTGACCTCAAGAATAAATAACAGGGGGAAGAGGTTTGAGCTACAGAAAGTGTTGGTTCATGACTCTCCTCAGGATCAGTATACCTTGATTCCTAACAGCTCAAAATTTCCTCTCACCATCGCTTCTTTGTGTGTTTTCTTCAGCAAGGGATGCGCTTCAGCGTGGATGTGTTTGGAGAAAGCCGAGGCTACATACTGGAGGTGTATGGAGCGCATTTTGAGCTCCCTGATCTGGGACCCATAGGTATGTGTTTGTATGATATTTGTGCGTGTGTGTGAATTGTATATTTATCCTTCCTTGAAATCTGCACACAGGTTGAGTCTCTAGATACATTTTTGCTTAGATGCTATGAAATTTTGTCCATATATTTTCCAGATTATGAATCTGAACGGCTTGAACCTAATACCTAAGAAGATTGTGTATGATTCAGCAGCATTTAACAAAATAGACTTGGCAGAAATACATTAATTAGGATTTATTTCATTCAAAATAAAGACTCCTTGTTTTTTTTATTATGTAAAATTGAGTTGATTTATCTATGTTTGAGGCCTGCTATTGCACTTGGTTCGTTGCAATCTGCAAGCTTGCCACTAGATGCCACTAGAAACTACACACTGTACCTTTAAGAAGTGAAGAAATTATTTTTTCATGTGTATGACGATATGTTTTGCAGGAGCCAACGGTCTGGCCAACCCTAGAGATTTCCTGTGTCCAGTTGCATGGTATGAGGACCGTGAAGTGGCCACGGGTTACACTGTCATCAATAAGTACCAAGGAAAGCTCTTCTCCTGCCAACAGGTGTTTTTTTTTATTATTTTATTTTTTTTGGTCGACATTTCATTTTGTGTGTGTCTGTGCGCTCGTGCACGTACACAGACTCCGTATGACATGTGGCACATTTTGCCCTATTACCCTATTTAGGTTTGAGTTCACTTCAGTAAACACCATCGAACCGCAGCAATGACTAACAGGAAACGGCCCAAGTGAAGCATATGATCCATTAGCTGCTCCTGCCGATTGAATTGCCATCCCTGATGATTTAATATCGAAGCGGTCGCTGTTCCATTCAGCAGGTTTCCACCTCGACTCCCTTATGAGTCTTAATCACTCATAATTAGTTAAGGCATTCTGGAGTTACAGACAGCGTACCTGTTAGGCTTTGCTTTGTAGGAAAAAAAAAAAAGCCCTTTCCCAAGTTAAGCATTAATTTCACCATATTTCACTCAAAGAATGATCCTCCCCCTCCTGAAATGTCCTGTTGGGCACATAATTGGATCGACACATAATGTCTGACAGGAGTTTTTTTTTTTTTTTCCCTGAGACGGGGAGGAGAGGTTTGTCAGGGGCAGGGGGAGTGAGGGGGGGGTTGTAACCGTGGAAACCATGTCAGACCACACTGTTATTATTCATTGTTGGAAGTACACAAGGGCAAGATACTGTCTTTTTCGTAGCAAAACAAACATTTTTCATCTCTCTCGCTGCTTGTTATGCACTGGAGGTCAGAGGTGGAGGCTGCCGGCTGCACCTGACTCTCCTTTTCCCCCGGTGTCCACCCTTCGCCGAGCCTGCTGGGGCGAGGCTACGGTGGTAAGAAAATAAGGTGGGGGCTTCATCTCGGGGGGAAAGATGCTGCTGCTCCCGTCTGGTCCTGCTGTTTTGTTCCCCCGCAGAGCGCTGAAATTGCTCAAATTAACTTATTATTTGCTTGACTGGGCCAATATGTTTGTGTTTTGTGTGCATGTGTGTGCAAGTGCTTCCTCTCTTCCATTTTCCCCTTCATTTTAATCGAATGTAGTGTAGTGGAGTTACCGCAGATGAATGTCCAAGTGATTACCTGTGCTGGGTTCTCCAACCACTGTACATTGTGTGTGTGTGTGTGTGTGTGTGTATATGTGCATGCGTGTGTGGTTAAGGTCTTTTTTTGTTGTATATTAGTTATGTGATGTGCGTGAATTGACTTAAACGCACATTTCTGTGTGTATGTGTTGGGTTTCATTGTTGGTGTGTATGAGCCTCTTAGAGTGTGGAAGCGCACATGAGCATGTGTGTGTCAGGAGCACAGGGGTCACTCAGAAGGCAGCCTGAGTTGTAATGAACTATATTGATTTTAGAGCTGCTGTTGAATGTCTTTTTTGCAGTGACATTATCAGAAAAGAGAAACTATATAAAATTGCTGTGGTTTTAACAATCAAGATAAAGAAATATCTCTGTGCCCACTGTTACTGCTGCCCCCCCCCCCCCCCCCCCCCTCCATAACTGCGCTGCTGCAAGCGTCAAAATGTTCAAAGTTTGGGAAAGTTTGATTGTGAAACCCATAATACCTGGAGCCTTGTATCACAAAGAACAGGGGTAATGAAAGAGAAGAAAGAATGACCTTTTTTTTCTTTTTGTGTCAAGCAGTACTCTCTCTGGGAATTTAAGATTACAAAGACATTATTCGCTGTTCCTTTTTCCCTGTGAAAAGCTCAATTTGAATTCTTTTGTGTTTGTTGCTTGGATAGACTCGTCTTATTTGTTGCGTTCTGTGTGTGCTCTGCACGCAGGATTTCTCGCCGTTCAATGTGGTCGCCTGGCATGGAAACTACACGCCTTACAAATACAACCTGGAGAACTTCATGGTTATCAACTGCGTGGCCTTTGACCATGCGGTGAGAGTGGTGCTTTCCAACCCAGCATTCATTCATTCATTAATGCCTTGACTTCACCTTTTTTTTTTTTTTTTTTTTTTACATGTCCCATATTGTCCTGCTTATGCTCTTCTGCAGGATCCGTCCATCTTCACCGTGCTGACGGCCAAATCCACACGACCAGGCGTGGCCATTGCCGACTTTGTCATCTTCCCGCCGCGGTGGGGTGTGGCTGACCACACCTTCCGTCCTCCATATTATCACCGTAAGAGCACAGTAACACAAACATCTCTATGTATAATATATATATATATATATATATATATATATATATATATATATATATATATATATATATATTTTAGAGCGTAGAGTAGAAGGCAAGGACAAAGCAATTTTGAAAGTTTTTAAGACATGGAGTTGCTATATTTATCACAATTTGAATGGAAATGGACTATTCTCTGCACTGAGGAAAGAAACAAACCAGCCACAGGCTAACATGTCCATTTACCCAACCAGTGTCAAGACAGCAGGTGATAAAAAATCCACCTGCTGTACCTTTTGTCTCTTCTCACCACAGATCTGTAAGGCCACCTAGTGGAAGTCAGGGACTGGCATCTGTTCCTCAGCTTGTTTTTTTTTCAGCTGACTGTGCCCTGCTGTTTTTTTAGTGCTGTGTTACAGCTCCTCCTGCTGGTGTTTCCAGGTAACTGCATGAGTGAATTCATGGGTCTGATCAAAGGCCACTATGAGGCCAAGGAGGAGGGTTTCCAGCCAGGAGGGGGCAGCCTCCACAGCATCATGACCCCACACGGCCCAGACAAGGACTGCTTCGAGAAGAACAGCACCGCTGACCTCAAACCTGAGAGGGTGGCTGAGGGAACCATGGTAAATATCTATACTTATACTGTTCAAAAGTTCGGGGTCACCCAGACGATTTAGTGTTTTCCATGAAAAGTCACACTTTTATTTACCACCATGAGTTGTAAAATGAATAGAAAATATGTCAAATATAGTTTGACATCTAGTCAAATATATATACATATATACACGTACAGTATGAAAGGTATGATATCCAATCATTGATTGGATTTCGTTGGATTTTTTTTCTCCCTTAATAATAAAAACCTTCACTTAAAAAAATGCATTTTGTGTTCACTTGTGTTATCTTTAACTAATAGTATTTACATCTGTTTGATGATCTGAAAGTGTACAAGATTAACAGGCCGCTACAAGGTTTTTATTTAATTTTTACGGTTTTAAAAACTGGGTGATTTATATGTGTTTGTCTTTTCCTTCCTTCAGGCGTTCATGTTCGAGTCCTCCTTCAGTATGGCTGTGACCAAGTGGGGTCTGGAGACGTGTCAGAGGCTTGATAAGAACTACTACAAGTGCTGGGAAACTCTTCGCAGCCACTTTAATCCCAACTGGAAGGCCAATAAACAGTAGAAAAAAAAATAAGTGACTAAATAAGCAGGCAGGTAACAAATAGTTGTAATTGTAACCACAGGCATATCTGATCTGTTTATGAAATTATAGAAGACAAGTAATTTATTTTATGCAGATTGCAGACATTGGAGTTGCATTGTACCCGTTATTTATGTACCCTAGGCTGCATAAATAATGTATGGCATGCAAGATTAAAGACATCACGGAATGGACACTTGATTTTCTTTGTAATTTGAATATTAAAGGTTCTTAGAGAAGATATAAAACATTTATTCTTCCTAGAAACTTAAAAAGGAGACTCTGACCAGTAGGATTATAGCAGCTAATGTTAGTAACCATTCGATATATTCCTGTAGAGCAGTGGTGTCAAACATGTGGCCCGGGGGCCAGAACCGGCCCATTGGATTGGTTCCTATTTCTTTACAGAAATGTGAAATCAGTGAGTCTTTTAGGGATCAAGGGATAAAATATTAACTATTGATCCGTAAATGTTTTTTAAGGCAGGAGATAAGTTCACCTGCTCCTTATAAAGCTTTAATATTCTTTAGTGACTAAATATTTTTGAATTGAAAACAGACTGAATATAGAATAACTAGAAATATATTAGAAAATCACTTTTTTTCTTATGTGATCTCTCCTGTTTAATAAATTGAAGGTTAAAATTAATAGTGTACATATTTAAAGTGGATTTTATGAATTTGCAGGTGTTATTTATACAAGGATTTTACTGGTTCGGCCCACTTGAGATCAAAATTGTGCTGGATGTGGCCTATCCCCTAAATTTGAGTTTGACATCGCTGCTGTTAGTTATTTCAATAACTTAAATTTTTCTCTATTGCCCACTACCCCGAAGAATTATTACCCGAGTATTTAACGTTTCGTAAAAATGGTGTAAATGTGTGAACGCAATATTAACAATGACACAATATAAAGTAATGATAAATAAAAAGCCTTCCTCTTTAAGTGATATTCCATTCATTGGTTAATTCCTCAGATTCACTCTTGTTTTTGTGTGTCCCACCATTTGTGCTTCTGTCTCAACAATGAAAACCAAATGATTATGTTTTTGACAATATAATTTTATTTGGCTAATAATTATACACACTGACATCATCACTAGAACATAGGAGGTGTTTCACGTATCTGAGCTCAGTGTAACAAAGTCAACGGGCGCTTGTAGGTTCCGGCTTTTATCCCCGCATCCCTTGCATCCTGTAAAGCAAGACGACAAACAGATGATAGGTTAGTACAGTTTCCATAGCAACGTCGTCATATCACCCTCACCCTCTTCACCTTCTGGACATTTTCCTTACGGCATGTTTTATGATTTTTGAGCAGCCCTGGAGACAGGGGAACATGATAGCTACATGATAGTGTGACAATTGCACCAAATTCTTGCTGGAATTTCTATTGGCAAGGATTTAGAGGGTGAATCTCCATAACAATGGGGGGGGGGAATGAAAGCAGGCAGCTTTTCAAATGACATTCATTTCTAACGTGAATGGAACTGTTAGAAAAAAAAAAAGGTAAACCAGATCAACTGTGCATCTACTTTAGTATGAAGAAGCCAATCCTCGACTAAACTGCTTTCATATATGTTGCATTCATAATCATGTATCATAGGGAGAGTAGTTCTAATCCATCACTTGCTATGAGGAAAGTCAGAGGAGCTAATTGAATTTGTAATTTGTAATTTTCTGAATAGCAACCATCATGCCTTGTTCCCTTGCTTGATGTGTCTACGTATGTACCGCTCTTATATGCACCTGCAGTCTCACAGGTGAGACCTTTAACACCCGTGGATTAGACGTATCAAACCAATAAGAGCAGTGCAATCTTGTATCATACCCTGTCTGTCTTGAAGACGTAGTAGAGGGCGAAGAGAGGCAAGACTCCAAACACCACACCCAGCAGAGAGGTCTTGTATGAGGGCCTGAAGTTCTGGTAGGGGTTAGCGCGTGCATAGACCCACTTTGTCAAGGCAGGGTCTTCCTGTAAAGATAAATTCATTTGTTGATTTATTTCATTGATACTCCATTAGCATGAGCTGCAAATATGAGTCACAGGGGGGAAAAAAAGATCAAATTATAAAGCATTAAAAAACTGAACAGTTCGGATGAGCAAATAGACCCCTTTTCCAGCAGCCATATTGACAATGGAGGTTCTTTTCCATTTAAAGTAGCACAGTCTTTCCAGTGAGGCAGCCAGGACTGAACCATTAATTGCATTTGCAATAAACGCGATTTTCTAACCACAACGTGATCACGTGATTTATTTGACGTTATAAATCTTTTAATTTACAAATTCGAAATTTAGAAAAACAACTGAAAAACTTGGAGGAAATTGTGTTCGTTATATTTTGTTGAGAAAACAATAAAAGGATAAAATAAAATTCCATTATTTTCCCCAAATAATTCAGGCCTAATAGCAGCTCCCTGTCTCTATTGACCTGAATGGAACTGAACCTTAATTAGTATCATTAGCAACACCTGTGTTGACCTGCTGCTTTCAACATGACTGCTGTGAAGGTTTGTGTACCGTATTTGTTGAGTTTAAACTTGTTTTTAGGGACTATTTGGAGGCGTAAATAAGAAAAACATGTTTAAAGCCTTCACACCCGATGTGACAAAGGTTATTAAAGTTATGATAAAGCTTCTCTGAATTTAGAAAGCGTTTGGAATAATTAGTTAGTACTCGCCACCGACGTGCTTCTTCCGGTGTTAGCCATTAGCCTAATGCTATTCTATTATATTACACCACATGCTCTATACACATTATTTTTTATAAAACAGTTTACTTCGACTGTTTATTTTTTACTGGACTGCTATATGTTACCCATGACATGCTACATTTAGCATCCCAGCGAGTAGCTTGAGGTGACATTGCCGCATCGCACTTACAATGAGCTCTTTTCTGTGCGGGTTATTGAGCTGCATCTGGTACTGCCTCTTCAGATTGGATCGGAGTGCGGTTCTCTCCTCTTGGATGCGTCGGAACTCCGGCGAAAGGTGGAAATATTCATTTGGATCCAATGTTTTTAGCGGAGTGGCCAAGGGTGAATCCTTGTAGTCCGCCATGGTTGTTTGGTAACGGGTAAGTGGACGCGGAGAGGAAGAGACGTGGATTCGTGAAGTCTCGCGTTGATTGCCCAACATGGGTTTTTTCGCCGCTGCTGATTGGAATGGTCACGCGTCAACTCGGCCGCCATCTTGTGTCGGGGTAAGTCACTTTTTAAATTTATATAACGTTAAAACAAAGTTAGTCATTCTAATTAATTGAATACAATTAGCTTAGAGATCTACAATAGAGATAATGTTTAAACACATTAATCAAATATGCTACAAATAAATAGTTAGATTTGATGACAGGCTTTTTCAGGTAAATGTTTGTAAATAAACGTTTACCTGACGTGCGTTTTGTGTCATGGCGTCAAAACTGAACCTACAAAGTTACGTTACTTCCCCAACATTCCATCAACCTCCAAAATGGCCCCTTTTACACAAAAAACAAAACACTTATCAGCAGAGATGTGGTATTCAAAAAAAGTGTGCTTGCCCTCACAAAGGGTAGTTTAACGCACGGTTTACTACGTTTTCTCAGAGCTGAATGTGCCTTTTATTTATCGGTTTAAAGCACTGCTTAGGAAGAAAAAGGGGTACAAGGGGTAACGCAGAACTTCGAATGGTCAACGCCTGCGTCACATCGACGGCGTAATTACGTACGCAGAAGTATAAACTAGGCTCAACCCCCGACACAAGATGGCAACCTTATCGAACGCGACTGACAAGCCCGGATGCAGCATCTGCTTGTATGAATCTACGATCACCATAGCAACCAGAAGCTTTCTGTCCTCGCTGGATCCGTCAAATGAAACTATGAGCACGACTAAGAAAACTGAAACGGACGGAAGTGAGAGCGGCGACGACCTCCAATATGAGGAGGAATCCGTAGAAGAAGACTGGAGTTTGACAGAAGGAGAGGAAGACTTGGAGGCCACCGTGAAATCCATCCAGACGCGCGCAGAAGCCAGCGCGGCCTCCAGCGTCGAACCGCCCAGAACCGTGGACGGCTTTTTACGCAGCTTCCTCTGCCTCATGGGCATGTCGGACACGCTGGACTGTTTCCAGACAGAGTGGACGGAGCTGGTGCAGAGAGGACAGCTGGATCCAGAGCAGGCGGGCGTGGTGCCGGACTGCTACGCCCAGAACCAGCGCCTGGGCGGCGAGCTGAGAAACGCGCAGCGGGAGAAGGAGCAGTACATGCTCGCCGCCGCAGCCGCAGCCGAGACCCTCGTGAGGGCCCAGAAAGCCAGAGACTTCCACCGGATGCAGCACAAGCGCGTTATCCAGGAGAAAAACAGGCTCATCGAGGAGATCAGGAAGCTAAAGGTTCGGTGCGAGAGCTACGAACCTGCAGTAAAGAGGATGAATGAAAAGCACCAAACAGTTCTGAGGCAGACCATGCTGGTGACTTTACAGAGGGATAAGGCCAAGGAGCAGATGAGCACCTCCTCCTCGAAAGAAGGAGCTGTACATGAGAAAGGAGAGAGAAAACCGAGTCCTCCTACCTCTGCAAACCCTCAAAGGGTCAGATTAGGAAGTAACCAGTGAAAACAAATACATTTAGAATATAAATAATAAATGTTAGGTCTCATTTTCCCTAATGTTTGCAATTATTCCTCATGGTGCAGCACAGTAGTAGCTGAAAGACACTTGAGTTGGTAGAAATTAAAGTCGGCTCTTAGAATGTTACTTGAATAAAGGTCTTAAAGTATCTGATATTCATCGTACTGAACTTTTCAAACTATTGTTGATGTCGCAAGTCAGTTTAATTTCATGTCATCTGCAGTGTGTTTCCACCACATGAGTTTTATTTTGTAGTAATTAACAGAAATGCTTTGGAGAAATAGACTAGTGGTATCAATTACTGTAATGTTACATTACACCATTGTATTTAATACATTTTTATGGTATTGATGTATTCGGAGAGAAACCTACCCTACATTAATATGTATATGTGTGTGAAATGTGACCCAAACTTACACAATCCCTCATATCCTGGCATATTGACTAATCAGAAACCTGTTAACACACATGAAATAACTTATTTGAATTCTTTTGCTTGTTTATTACTAGTCTCATACCCATCATAACCTTCTCCCATCTTTGCTTTTTTCTGATCTAGTTTCCATTGTAAATGGAAAAGGTGTATTTCAACCATCTTTTTGAGGTTTAGACACATGTTGTGTTAGGACAGAACCACACGAGGGCATTCTCTAACAACACTTGGTGACTACTGAGGGAATATCGAGAGCTGATGCTTCCAGACAGCAGGGATTAGTAACATCAGTCCAGAGGAATAAGTAACAATGCCAGTTTCTCATTGAGGATATAATAAACTATCTATTTGAGAATTCATTTTCCTATTGACAACCACAGAAATGACCTGCTCTTGCCAGGGTCTGGTTTAGAGTCTAAATAAGCCACTATTTTTAGAATAGACGTTTCATTATGTCTTCTGAAACAACAATATCCAAACTTATCCTTATTTTTTGCATATTTGGCACATGTTTCCTCCCTTCTCACAGGGCTATTTTAGCTAGTTTGTTTTTGTCCTATTTATTACTAGAGTTATGAAATGTTCCCTCTTCACCAATATCTTGGGTGCATGTCAATTAGATTATGCAATATAGATTTAAAAAAAAATCTCATTCATACAAGTTCCTCTCTCTCTAATCCAGCACCTCATTGCTTACAGAGATGCTGAGGGGGCTGTTTGATCCAGAGAGGCCCAGGCGCAGCTACAGTATATGTGACCAAATGATTTATCGTTCTCTCAGGACCCGTAAAGCACCGCCCGCTCTGCACTTTCAAAACGTCCGTTTATGACTTTAAAAAAAATTCGATGTGAAGATCACACTCGCTGGCCAACAAGCCTCTCCCTCTCTCTCTCTCTCTCTCTCTCTCTCTTTCTCTCTCTCCATAATGTTCCGAGTAAGGTTTAGCCTCAAATGAAATATTAATATGTTTCTCCTCTTGCTGGCACCTGCTTAGACCTCAGCTTGGAGTTGAACTTTGGGAAGTTTCCAAGCTGTGGGCACAGTAACCACAAATGCCTTCTTTTTTTTTCCCCGTGTCAGCTCCTGCTTCTACAGCCCCTTGATGCATTTCCCTCCAGAACAGTTGGTGTTTCTTTATCGTGGATCATTTATTTTGATGCACTTGCTGTGCAAAGCACAGCCTCACAAAAGCCTTTTGACAGATAACCGAGAGATTCACATACTGATATGAAGGACGTTACAGCCTTGAGAGATACAAGAAGGAATGAGAAGGCACAGATTTCTATCAGTGCTACCTTGCAAAACTTAATTAATTCTCAGTAATCAGAAGTCTCTTCCAAAATGACTTCTACATGTGAGTCTGGCTTTGAAAGTGGTGGCAGGATTCTTTTCCGACCACAAGCAGTACTTTCATGCTGCAACCAATGGTCCCTGATGTGGTTGGTCGATTTTAAAGAGACAATGACCTAATCTGTTATGCTGCTTTCTACTTTCTTATTCATAACATTTCCTGGCTCGGAAACTCCATGACTGGTGTTGCCCTTTAGGAATGTAACAGGAATTTAATATTCCTTTCCACCCTTGTTTTCATCTGCAGTACATAATTGTGCCAGATTAAGGTCCTTGTAATTTTCACAAATTACAAAGTCAATGAGGTGGTGGCTGGAGGCAGCGAGGAGGCTTTCTATTTCTAGCCAGCAGTTCATACCACCCAATCTTCCCATTATCTTTTCCCTGCCCGCATCCTTCCCATCCTCTGGTGCTTCAGCCCCGAGGAGACGCGGTTGTCTCTCACAACCTTTTATAAGAGGTTTCCAACTTTGTGGCTCCATCTTAAGCGCCTCAGGTTTATTGGGATTCCTCCCCTGCCTGCTGCCCTCTCAGCTTTTCACTGACAGCCCTGTCCACTTCACAGTCCGTGACGACCTTTGTGTCCAAACTACTAAAAGGAAAGGAGAATAAGAGAAATAAAACCCATATTCCTGCCTCTGTGCCTGTTTCTCACTCTTATATGCAGCTGAATTACATCAGCTTTGAATGAAGATTTATACAGACATCGCTTTAGGCTAGTTACCAGCCATCTTTTAGTGTTTTGCCTCCTTATTCGTTGAGATATATTCTTATGAAATGCCCCTCTTTCAAATCATCAATTCTTTCTGCCATCCTATTCTAATCTATCGCTATGAAATTGATTCCACTGTCTGGAAGTATTCCCCCCGTAATAAATCAGCTTTCTGTGGACCCATATAGTGGGCAGCGGGTCAAACTCAGCAATATTTTCTGCTTTAATGTACTGAGCAGAGCAAAGATTGGCTCATGGCAGTGATTCAGCAGGCATCCGTCATCTTCAAGGAGAGCTACACAGATGAATTACGAAGCTGAATTGATAAAATATAACATTTTTCTTTCGGCCGTGTTCATCTCACCATTTGGCCTCTTTGTGAATTCTCTAAATTTTTGTGGCAATAGGCCTATTCCCTCTAAGCTGCAAGGCATTTGCTGTCTGAAAATTACTAATGTTGAAGGATACGGTGACTCCTGATACCAGGGCTTTCAAGATCAGCTTCAGGATTTTTGCTGTCAGCATGTGAACACTTTATAAAATCTATGTAAAAAAAATCACAAAAAAAATGACAAAATCACAATTCAGATGTTTTAGATTCTTGTGAAGCTTTTTGTGAAAGGTGCTGTACTTAAACTAGTCAAGTAAACATCTTGCATTAAAAAGTACATAGTATTAGCAGGAAAATGTATCCTTCACACTTCATCCTTCACACACACACATATATATATATATATATATATATATATATATATATATATATATATATATATATATATATATATATATATATATATATATATTAGTTCAGTGGTAAGGAGAAAATATTTTTTGCTGAAATATTAGATTTAGCCTATTTGGTGGAGTTATCGGAGCAATCCTAGCCGCTGTCTTCATGCTAAGCTAAGCATAAATACTGCTTACAGTAAATATCTACCTTCTTATTGAACAGGCAGATATAAGATCATTATCAATCCTCTTAACTTGCGCCAAGAAGTGTAAAATGCTGAGAAGCACATTCCTCCATATGTTATCCAGCAGCAAATATCTTTAGGAATTTGCAACCCATAAAGTAGGCTAAAGTAAAAACACAAAGATGGATCTGTCATTATACCTCATGTTCTTTCCAGTTTGAAGATATTCATTTTTAGTTTATAAATATTTATTTACAGGTAAAATCCTCAATTAACATCACTGTAAATGTGGAAGCATTAACCAAGACGCAAGGTATCCCAGCACAGAACTACTGGTTTGTTTCCTGGCATCTGGTTACAAGGAGAGCCATATTATTGTATCATTACTTTTGAAATACTGTATGGATGACATTAGGTTAATATAAATTTATCCTTTGTAAGATTATTTTTTATTGACCAAACAAAGCGATTGTAGGTGGCAGACTGCCGCTGAATCTGCAGATGGAGGCTTTGTTTATCATAAAAGCCTGACAGAGACCACAAAAGTCAATTCTTCATTGGCCCATAAATAAGCCTCCTGTTGCTATACATGTTGAAAGGTCAGCGGGCTGATGTATCGGGCTGACATCATAACACTGTTAGTGAGGGGTTCCACATATCACACGTGCATCTGCCCTGCTCTCTCTCTCTGTTCCGAGTTTTCTTCATTAGGGCTTAAATGATGTGACAGGTCCAGGCCACTGTGACAGCAGTTGGGGGAATATTTGACAAGCAGAGTTATGGAGACGGTTTGGGGGAGGTGATGTCTGAGAGGAGAGACACAAGGGGATGTAAGACAGCCCACACATCTGGCTATCAGACACTATCTGATCTGATGGGAAGCGGCAGGAGATGAAGTGAAGGAGCCAAATTTGACCTGAAAGTGTGCTCATAGTCTGAGGTCAGCTTGAATGGAGAATAGACTTAGTCAGGAACACCTTGAAATGACTGTCGATCATAAAAACAATCATCCTTTATTCTTTACTTTCAAAGCCAGATGCTAGGAAATTAAAGGACCATTCTCCTTAACAGCCTGTTTTTTCTCTAACCAATCAGCAGTGAGTGATGCCACTTTCTCTTGGCACAAAGTGTGCAAGATTCAGCTGTATTTAGCAGAGTGACTTGGCAGAAATTAAATACAGTATTCAAAAGTATGTTTTAATCACTATATAATTCAATCAAAATAAAAATTGTTGTTTTGTTACCTTAGATTGAGCTTTCTTTATCTGCATGGGGAGTGCGTCTGCATCTGTTCATGTTGTGCAGCTATGTTTCTACAGTAGCCCTTTAAGCTAAGTTATTAATTCTGGAATGTCAATGACAAAACCTTGGACAGATGTGTCATCAACAATTCACTATTTTTCTGATTTTTCCATGACGGTAGTTGAATCAGTCATGGTCTTAATCACAGCTACTCAGTTCAAGATGGTGAATAGTTTCCGCAACTTAAATCACCATCATTGAGCACAACACCAGGCCTGACTCGATCTGGAACCATGCTAAATTTGGCTAAGCTGGGGGTTTGTATGATCACCTGATGTTTCACCGAATCAGACTTTAATGTCACTGTTTTTCCAGGTTTGAGTAATTGTATGTAATGTATTGGTGAGGGAAGTATCATTATTACAATGCAACTGATGGCCAAAGCTTCAAAAATAAAGTTGTAATAAACTTGAATTATTCTAAAAACACTATAATTCAATTGTGATAAAAATATCACACAGTAATCTTCAGTACCGAACAGTTCCTGTCTTAGTTGAACCCATCATCCTTCAGGATAAACATCTTCCCACTGCTAACATTGGACTTATTTTTGACTGTCTCCATCCCACATTGCATGCTATTTAGGATGAGATGCTTCTGTCAACAACAAACTAATACTTACGCAGTGGTTTCCAGTGGTTGAAAAGGATGTTAATTGTAAGCCACTAACTGCATGTGAACCTGCGCCTTTATGGGAAATTCTGACATTTTTTACTCCACTTGCGCCATTTCCTACCGCAATGTTATAGATTGAAGGGTTCTAAATGATTCTGTTAGTAGTGATTATCATCAGCTTTGTTCTCAAGTCGATGGCTGAATCCGAAGCACAGCGGAAACAATCCCGCACACCATTACGCAGCCACAAATGACTGAAGAGAAGCTTTAAGCATTTCTTTTGTATCGACCACACACAGTGACAGATGTTTACATTGAAGACAGAGTTTTCATCATCAGAAGAAATGGATTTATATGGCTGATTTCTCTTCATTAAGCGTCTGTGTGTAATAATATTGCTTTGTGGGATGGATCTATTTTTGTGCCTGCTGTCTTGCCACTGATGTACATACATGGACATTTTCCCTTGTTCCATCAGGTCATCAGTGGAGGAGTTTCCCAGGATGCATTAGCCCAAGGGTAGAGTTAGTGATATTGTGCTTGGCAGCTGTCACACCAGTATATATGTGTGTGTGTGTATGTGTGTGTGTTTGCAGAGATGTTGACAGGCGACAGAGCTGAGGCTGTCTCTCTCTTGTTGATTTTAAATAGGAATAATAATAAAGACCTTGGCCTCTATCTGAGAATTGCTGTTTCTGAGAAATCAGAATGGCATCCTGGGGTGGTTTGTCAACAAGACAGCGTGACCGCTCACAACCAGCCTATCTGATGCCTGGGTCATCAATTCATGGCTGAACACCAAGTCTGTATTCCCCCCAAAGCATGTTCAGCTGCAATTATGTGCTTCAGAGAAAATGGCAAGTTTATAAATAACATTTTGTTGTGCTATTTTTTTGTGTCTGTAAAAGCTATCGAAATGGCACAGAGTACTGCATACCTACGTCACGAGCTGAGGGCTTTGATCAGTAAATGAGCAGGGGATGAGTCATCCTGTTCCCTTAGATTGTTTTGCAGTTTTACACATGGGTTAATTTTCCTCATCAGATTGCCTCACACTCCAGGGTTTTCTGGTGACTTTGCTTTGGGTGGGCCTGAGTACATTTTCAAAATCAGTTTGGTTTGCTTTTATTTTTAACCCAGCAACCACTCAGCACACTGCTGGGCTGTTTTGTTTCACAGGTAATTTGTTTAATGCCAGTCCATTCTGATAGGCTGTAAATAGAGACCCAGATGCAGAGCTAGCTTATAAAGATCTGATTTTGTGCAAGTATTGACGTCAGTCTCCTGCAGAAATACTCAAACTAATCTTCTGTTCCAGACCATGGTGTGTTTCCATTTCTGGCCAAATGAATTAAAAATGACACAAGGTATTTAAATAGACAAATTTTGACTCCTGAAACAGATGGTAGATTTTTTTTTCTCTCTCACACGCAGGCTATTTGCCCTTGGTTGCTGTATTATAAATTAATTAGTTTTCCTCTCTTTCAAAATGAGGTTTCTGCCGGTTTATCCTGCTGCCATCTTTGCCAACCATGGACTGCAATTGCAACAGTAGCCATCTGTAATCGGGACTTATCAGTTAAAGAGGGCCTTGTGTGAGAAACATGTTATTCTGCGAAAGAACTAGGGAAAGACAGAGCTGCTACAAGAAATGTTATACTGGAGCTCAGTGTAAAAACTATAATCAAAATTTTGTGTGATCCAATGGAGCTTAAAGTGCTGCATCAATAATTTTACACCATACAGTATGTCTCTACTCAAACTTTATTGAAATCAGACACAAACATTTTTGCAAAAATATACCCCCAATCTTCATAAGGAATTTGATAAAATACAACAAAACTATTAACTAAAATATTAATATGGGATCTTTTGTGACGTGTTTTCATGACATGCAGGTATATATTAAAAACTTAAGATATCTAAAGTATCCATAAGTGCAGACTGGTTGATAATCATAAGATAGCTTACAGTTAAAACATGGTGGACACACATTAAAATGACACACCAAATAAACACAGAGGTTCTTATTCCAAATGTTAGATTTTCACACCAATCCTTAGTATGTGTTTTTTGGTTAAATCTAGCACATTGTTACTGTGCACATCCCTTGTTGGACTTTGCCAAAATAAGGAAAGATCATTTTATTTTGCAGCAATTCTCTTCTCTATGCTTCTTTTGGGTCTGTCAGCCTCTCCATCATTCTGAGCATCTCCCTGCAAAGCAAAGGACATGTCTTGTAAATATTCATCATATGTTTCACAGTAAATTTGTGTGTAAGGGGAAACAAACTCACTAGGACAGAGAAAGCCCCAGAACGGCCTGACTTCCCCTTTTTGGGTATCTCGATTTTCACCTGTCTCTTCGCTCTGGTCACCTGGAAGGGGAAATTTCCACAATTGTTAGTTCAACTTACTTTAGCACACAGAGATTATGATAAACCTTTTCCACTGACAAACTGAACGGATAATATCTGAAAGATTGGCTCATATCTAAAAATCCATTTCAATGATGTGGGCTCTGTTAGTTTGACAGATTACACAGGCGAGTACTCCAAACTGATCCAATAAAACTAAGCAAGGTGGCCTTATAAGACCGCGGCCTCGTTGCCCCAGCTGTTCCTCCACTC
Organism: Lepturacanthus savala; assembly: GCA_030544235.1. Classification (NCBI taxonomy): domain Eukaryota; kingdom Metazoa; phylum Chordata; class Actinopteri; order Scombriformes; family Trichiuridae; genus Lepturacanthus; species Lepturacanthus savala. The sequence goes on along the minus strand of CM060476.1, from coordinate 6,123,561 downwards.
AAGGGTTGCCATGGATACTCACCTGTAGGGGGGTGGATTTCCTGTCGTTGCTAAGAAGGGAGAATGAGCCAACGCGGGATTTACGCTTGTTCTTTTTCTTAGTCGCAGCTTGAGCCAAGTGTCGTCTGGATCTATCAGCCTAGGAAACCATAGACATGAGGATTAGCACATGTACTGATACACTCAATTACATGCACACACTTTCCAACCCACACTTTTGAACATCACATCCTTGGCTCTCCCTTACTACAGCATTATTCCAGTGTAAAGTGATCCCTGAATCTGGGTTCCTTGCATCATTTTAGTTTTTTTTAATCACACCACAGTGTGACTAAATCTTGTAAAGTCAGGCAGCAGTAAACCAGTCCCCATCTCCCCTGCTTTTGCTCACTCCTGTGCGACTAACAGTGTTTTTACCTGGATGAGAGTGTTAGGAAAACCTTTGACAGAAACAGCTCCAGGCACGCTGGAGTCACTCAGGTGGGTGGGACCCCTCCGCTCCAACTGTCTCTTACGTCTGGAGAAAACCTACAGGATGAGACGGTCAAAACCACATCCACACCCACGGCAAAAAACAACAATTCCTGCACGTCTCTGTCTGTGATGAAGTGCACCTCAGTCTGGTTGTTTTCCCCTGTTCTGCTCTGTTTCCATCCTGCCCAGTCCTGCTGTGTCCTTCTCTGTCCTCTCTGTCCTTGTCTCTCTCCTCTGTTTTCTTTCTTTCACTGGCAGTCAGACTCCAGCATTAACAGCAGGAAGCAGCAAAATTATTATTGTCATTGGCCTCGCCATTTCCTGCATTTCTCATTGATTTGCACATAAACAAGGAGCTGATATTGATCCACTCCTTTTCCTAATGAATGGACTGTCACTTGGAGAAACAACAGGTTGCAGTTTGCCAATTAGGACTTTGTGGTAAATTTATTACCCTACCACAGAGCCTTGACTTCATCAATACTTTTATTTTCCGAGTTGTATAAGTGCAGAAATTAAATGAAAAAAATGTTTCCAATATTGGATAATAACTTCCTACACTTTCTTTTTTTCCATCCTGTTGAAAACAGACAAATACACTATTGACCTAATATTTGCAATCATGTGTGATTTAAAGTGCTTACTGTGATTGCCGTTGACCTACATTTTGATGATTGTATACATTTTCACAGTGTGTGTTGTGTAAAATTTGGGGTTCAAGGATCATTGGAATATGGTTAATGCTATTGCATTCGTTTCTACAAGTGAAGCTGAAGGATGCACTTATTGCTCATCTGTGTGTCACGCTTTGTCTTTATTGTGCTACAGTGGTCTCTCAGTGGTCTGGAAAATGGCAGTTTGCACATAGCTTTGTCACAATTACACCACATTACGATTTGTTTTAATAATATAACAATGTACCATAGTTATTAAATTAGCTCTGATTAAAGTAACATTTACAGTACAAGAAAGATTAGATTCAACAACCAGCCTCCACTGTAATTTTCCCTCACTGCTGCCTCTTTCTGATCTCATACTTTTCACTCATCGTCTGCCTGCAGTGGAGTTTCTGTAATACAGTCACAAGTAACCCAGAGCCTTTCTGAGGAGTGAATTTGCTCTGAATGGACTAAAGAATTCAGATTGAAGTCTAACCTTGTCTAAGATAATATTACTGTAACTGGTGGCACATACCAGTCCTTCTGTTAAGGGTAGCGCCCTCTGCTGCTTCTGATCATTCTGAGAAGGGGAAGAGAAGAGGGTCACAAAGTCAAACAATCATGCTGTTTTTAACCTTCTTAGGGCAAACGTAGAATCCTGTAATCATAGTGAGTAAGAATGAAAAATATGTCCTTTGCATTGGTTTGGTTTTAACTCAGTGCGTGGAAGTACAGTCATCTGATGCAGACAAACCCAGTCATGTTCCAGCTCAGTCTAAGTTAAGTCACTAACATCTAAAAAAATCTTCTTCCAAGTCACCAAACATGGTAACATTGCTGGATGCAGGCAAGCTGTGATCACCTGGCTCTTGACAACTTAAGAAATGAAGGTGAACATGACTGTTTAAGATATTAAGAAAAAACCTGCCGCAATCCCTTTGGAGTCCCATAAATGACTCGTTTAATGTATTCACTCTATTATAAACACAAGTGACCTTGCTGGGAGCAGACAAACACTAATAAACTAAATCAAGTGTAGCCTCAGAGAAAAAGCTGTCCCTAGTATTAGTTAGTTCTCACCACATCTGAAGATTATAATTGTACACGCTGTAATTACATTACAAATTACTGCTGTAGAAAAGCACATATGTGGCATGAAATCCCAATGAAAACTCTTTCATGTGTGGGTGAGAATGCTCCTCTCTCCTCTTGCAGCTGCCGAGCCCTTGTCTGTGGATGAGGGTGATTACTTTGGACAGAACATGAGGACTGTCCTCAAAAAAATGCTAGCCACAAGTTTAAATTCTAACAGCTGGCAGCCACATGAAAAGCCAAAAAAAGGAAACTGATGGATTTTGTTCCATAGTGGGTGTATTTTTGATGTGGTTGGCACTATGGCTGTAAAAAACATTACAATGGGACTTTGTTTCTGTCCGAAAAAAAAAAAAAATTATATGTCTCCACAGGTCAGGGTTAGACTATACACGTCTCATGCCATTGTGAAGCACACTGGACCACTATTATCGTCAGGGCAGTTTCTTGCGAAGGAGTACATTCCATGAGAGTCACTGGCTTCCACTGGTCGAGCTTCTGTCCAAACTTTAACCACACCGTGTCTGCGCAAAAACTCAGTGTGCTACTGGTCATAAAAAACTAAACCAAAAGTATTATTTCAGATTCTTTTCATGAGGTTTGCTGATAAAGTGTATCTTGATATATTTGTCTAATAAAGTCATGCCAATCATGTTGAGGAATTGTTGGTTAAGAGAAGCTTTAAACCTTAAGTCAACTACATTAGAAAAAATAGGTTATCTTACTAATTTACTGTTTTTTTTTTTTAAATGCATGATTAAAATTAAACTCAAACTGACTCTGAAATCCAACGTTAGAGTTGTAACCCACTTTTCACTGCCAGCTTACATTATACATAAATTCTATTCATTATGAGAGGGAGTGTTTTGTAAGTTTGGTCCTTGAAAACAACATTTAAATAGACTCAAACAGACTGCACGTAACCCTTGTATTAGCAAAACAGCACAGATGATGACTGATGCATAATAATCACCTTGGCTCCCTAACTATCACGTCCATTAGAAATGCGTCTCTTACCTGTTCGTCTGCGGTCTGTCCACTGATACACAGCTCTCCTTGGGTTGCTCCTGAGCAGTCGAGGGCATGTGACAGCAGGCTCGCCTGCAGGCAGAGCACGCACAGCCAGATAGTAAACCCCATGATCCAGTCAGGAACTCGAGTGTTCCCAGCCACTGTCAGCTCCCTGCTTTATACTCTCGGCTCTGCTAATGGGGAACAGATGCAGGGGAAGGGGAGGCCATGCCAGCTTCACGCAGACAAACAGCCCACCACAAAACTGCGCTCCACGCCAGCCCGTGGCCTGCGGTCCTGCAGAAACATGTCAGACATCTTGAGGGGGCCTCCCCCTTAAAAAACAGCTCCCCCTACTCCTTACCCCAACTCAAAGACCATTTTCCACTTATGCCTGCACTGTAACTCCTGCTGAAGTGTGTGTGTAATTGAGAGAAAGTGGAGAGAGACAGAGAGGAAACTTGTCAAACCTCTGTGCATAACAAATAAAAAATCAGTGGTTTCGTTCATGTAATACGTTAAAGAAACGCTGCGTAATGTGGTGAATTTGTCTACTGGCTCGTACTTTCAAAATGTGTACGTACAGCGGCTGTTTATACAGTTGTTCACTGATCCAAACCCTTCAGTAAGCTTTTTAGAATTACAGTAATTACTTCTCAGACTTCCCAGTGAAATACACAGCAGCTATCAACACCGTCAATTCCTCTTTCAGCGCACAGACTACTATTGACTGAATACTGGCACAATAGCTGAAATTTCAATTTAAATTGTCAGCTGTGGATAAAACGTCTAGTGTACGTTGATTGAACACTCATGATCATTTGGGAAAGAAAACGAATGAAAGACTGATTATTTTCTCTTTATATCGTCCAATGTGGTTTACATTATGTGGCAAGCATGTTGGACACGGTTATTTACCTATGTGGTGGAATATGTGGCCTTTAAACATAGCATGCCATAAGGAATGCATCTCCTGATGGGGCAGATGAATGTAGATGAATGGGCACCCTGTCTTAAGGTGTATTACAGGATGGAAAGAGTGAGAGGGAGAGAAAGAGAGAGGGAGAAAATCGACTCTAATGTCTTCAAGCCTTAGGCTCTCCTTCACTGAGGAATTGTCTCCTGCTGGGATCGGAAACATATGCTGCTGTGAAAATGGGGAAAATTGTGAATGTTAAATACATTAAAATTTCCGGTTCAAGAGAAGCCCTTATACTGCATTCCTGTTCCCGTATCAGTAGCGCTTCTTACTCAACAAACTTGAAAAAGATTTTGAAAGCATCCGTCTCCAACTGTTTCCCAGTGAGTCAGAATGTGACTGGGGAGAATGAGAGATGGTTATTCATCATCCTCTTCATCCAATTTTTTCCAAAGATATGTTCGAAGATTTGTTGGAACTGTTGCTGCAACCGTCTCTCTGGAGGTTCAGCTAGACTGCTGGCTAGACAGATGCAGGCTAACAATGTGAATTGATGGAGAGGATGTTTATTCCAGAGATGAGGAGAGGGAAAAGTGAAAAATGACCTCTAAAGCGAACATCGTTTCTCTTGGCAGGCAATCCAAACTTGAGCGTGGACAAATGTACGAGTGGACAAACATGTCAGACATTTACTGAACAAACCAAGCTGTTCCTCCTCTTGAGAATCACAGCTTTACTGTAACTGAACAACAGTGGATGTCTTGAAAATCATGTTACCAAGGTTACAATCTTACATGAACCTCACACAAACCACAAAGCGACAGTGTGAGGAGAGAGTAATGATAGTGAGGGCGAGTTATTTCATCACAGGGAGTTCACTGCATAAAATCACTATGCACAGCCATTCTCAGTTTTCGCCTCCCCAATGGGAAGTGTCATTCATCAGCGGCTCCGCTTTGAGCTGTCATCGATGTGTCTAAAGATGATGCTCTATGGCTGTTGACCTTGTAAGAAAAAACACGCTTTTTGACTGCAAACTGTGTGTTCTGACTAGAGATAAGAAGACGGGTAATTTGTGACACATAAATACTTGTAGAAATGTGTTTGGGAGTGAGCAACAAAGCTGTTTGGCAGAGGCATGACAGATGAGACAAAACAGGAAATGTGACGTGGGAAACAACATCTGGATTACAAGATGTGACTCATAAAATAATGGATGTTTTGTATTATGTAATTGGAACATGGACTCTCTAACTGCCCCATTAGTAAAGGGTCGGTTCACATGAATTACAGAGAAACATAACGAACATGTTTTGTCACAATATGGATGACTATTCATTCATTTAACTTCCTGGAGTCTCGTCATCTACGTGAGGTTTCCAAGCAACCAGCAGAGACTCCAGGCAGTCACCATGTCCAGCCAAGAAATAGTCCTGCACAGCAAAACCCTAAAAATGCTAAATATCATTTCAAATAAAAAATTCAAACAGAACCAGGCTAATCTTCATGCTAGTCCAAGCTAACTGGCTACTAGTTCTGGTTACATATGAGTATTACCAAACTTCACACCGAAGGACTCTTTCACACCACTAGTTTGATAATTTGTTCCTCATCTGGCAATAAAATGTTTAGTAATTAGCACATAGACTCCAGTCTGGTCCGCTGTTACCCCTGCAAATGAAACAATATTGGTCCGATGTTTCATTATTATTTTACTTTCCAGTAGAAATAAGCACCAATTCTGACTCACGATGAAGCAACATGTTCGCACATTGCTCCTTGCTCTTATCTTCTTGCGCTACATCCTCTGTACTGGCAATTTTTGGCAAAATATCCAATTCCAAAGAGAACAATGATGCATAGCATCAGGCATTCAGGCAAAGACGACTATTATATTTTCATGAATGAGGTTATATGAGATGAACATTGTTCCAAAAACACATAAGGTAGGCTATGAAATAATTAATATCCCTTCGTTTGGACCTGAGTTTGTGATCTCACAGGATGACGGCACCAAATTTCATCAGGTTCATTTGGTGCTGAATCAAGTGGACTGAGACCACCTCTTTTTAAAGGTCTCAGTTCGCTTGATTAAGTACACCTGAGCGTGACTGATGGTTTCACACCAACCAAAACTAACTGAATGAATTAAGCGCCTTTGGTTTGAATGGACCATTGGTGGCATGAAAGCACCCAAATTCTTGTCAAGAAAACAAATACATGTATTTGACAAAATGTTTAAAGGTACAATGTGTAGTTTTCTGGTGGCATCTAGAGGCGAGGTTGCAGATCGCAATTGAGTACATCAAGAGAAACATATGATGCTATAAGACACGTGAATGACCGCCTCTAAAGCCATTGTGTGGTTTGTCCTTTCTGAGCAATTTAGAAACAATGCAACATAGGGAGCCACATTCCATGTAGATGAAAACATCTCAATCTAAGGTAATAAAAAGACAATGATTCTTATATTGATTGAATTGTAATTTTATGCCAAGTCTGTTCCACTAGATGCCACTAAATCTTACACACTGTAGCTTTAAGTATTTTTTAGAGAAAACTATCTACAAAACTAAGTAAATGTATCTGAATTTCAGAGAAATGTTTTCCCTTAAAGGATCGTGGTGTGTCCCAAAGGAGTCTCTAAGTACAAAATTGTTTATAGCATTGAAGGTCTTGTTTGTGCATTTGTATGAGAAATCAGAGACTGCAACTCAAATGCCTCCCCCTTTTATTAAGTACACAACTGGACAACCTTAGGTCCGATTACAAATTCATATTTTTCTAGCACATTTTCCTTTTCTTTTTATTTGTATCTGCTTTGGTAACAACTTTGTGAAAGTGTGCAAATGGTGAAAAAAAGCAGCAGGGATTTAAGTCCATCCACTCATGTGGAAACTGAGCAAAAATTGCAGCAGGTTGTGGGTTTGTCAGTGAACAAAGAAAGAGGGTTTTCTGGCCTCGTACATTTCACTTTCCATAAAACGCGTCCTTGGCTGTGTGTGCATTAGCAGACTCACACAGAGGGAGCGCTCATTTGACTCAAAGTGAATCATAAATGTATCATCAGTCAACGTCATTTGTCTTTAATCTCATTTCTGTTCATATTCTGATCCCGACGGTATTTCACTGAATCAAAAGCCACCCAGCAATCACAGCCCTCATTTTCCCACACCAGACAGATGAAATGGTGCCTTATTCCAAATACAGTCCTTCTGATCTGTCTTCAAATTACCATAACTTGTCATTTAGACATCAAAGTTCCCAGCATGAAAAAAATCATTCTGTAGATAATCAATTATATCATAAGTCACTGTGTGTCTGGGGGCTCTGTGGAGATGTAAACACATTTCCAAAAATATCTTGAGTTGATAGATAACAAACCTAAAATAGGTCAGGTGCAAAAATACAAAAAAGCAACAGTGCTGTAATTATGTTACTCTGCTGACCTGTTAACATTTTGATTTACTGTACATAGTAAAAATGTTATTTCATTGGTTTTGAGTTAGTTGGCAGACAGTATTGCAGTTTAATGTTTGTGAAAATGTGTTTAGATGTTTGCTGGCAGATGTATGTTGGAATAAAGTACAAATCCACCCTAAAATACATTCAAAGCTTTTCCTTATAGTCAACCAATTCCATGTGCAGAGCAAAAACAAGAATGATCCTACCAAGTGTGATTCCAAATCTTGGTATATCATATTCTTCTGTGCCATAAACCTTCACTAATGTCCAAAATCTATTAAAAATGCCACAAACAGAAATTGCAAGTCATGGTAAATAGGTTTTCAGTCAAACTAATTTGACTGCAGTATTAGGTGAAGCAAAACTGTGGCACTCATTGATTTTTCTAACTTAGTATATACATATATTTTAGAGGAATACAATAAATCTGGCTTTACAAATAAACGTATAGTAGGAATATGGTAAGGCTTTGCACATGAGATTTATTTACAATAAGAAATAAAGTAAATCACCACCCAAATCCTTTAACTGTCTGAGAAGCTTTTCTGAGAAGTTAATGATGCCTTTACCGATGAGTAACCTCTCGTACCACAGTACAATACATCAGATAAGCTTTGAGTCAGGGGAGTGACTGTGATATTGATTTGTGCTTTAGGGGTTGTTAGAAAGTATTCTGGGAAATTTATGAGATATGAAAACAAGAAGCAGACAAGCTGATTAAAGGGGAAATTGGTAAACAAAAGCAAATCTGAGCTTTTTTTTTTTCCAAGAACTGCCTCCTGAAATGAGCAATGAGTCTCACAGATTGATGATTGATGGGAGGATGTTACCATACCTGGTCTTTCCTCAAGGCTAATGCTAATCGAATCTAACATGCGCTGTCATTCTCATCACACTCCCATTGTTCATTCAGCCTGAATACTGAACACAGTATCATGAGAGTGTCAGACGTAGTACAGGTCATGCCCTCCTGCTATCTCTCATTTGTATCCCATCCTCTCTCCGCTCTGGTTACCATGGCAGCAAGGAGTTGGATTCAAACAATGCGAGTGAGTGTTGAAGCCTTTGACGAGGGAAACGGAGAGCTCACCATATCTGTATCTGGGTGAGACAAGGTGTGGACACACACATCAGAGCACACTGAAAGCATCAAGGATGAACTGACAGGAAAGTCTTTCTCTGGGTGTACCAGTTGAGAGGCAGACATGAATTAGATTATAGTCTTTGGGAACATGTGGAATGAATAGAAACTGGAATTATATTATTTGACCGCAAGGGCCCTCAGACAGGCATTTTCACTTCATTTAAAAAACGACTGCGTGGCCTCCTGTCCCGTGCCACATGTCAGATGTGTTTGTGTTTAAGCTAATACTTCAATCTGTCATTGTGGTTGCTGCTTTGCCTGCATACTAAAACCTTGTGAATCTCACTGTCCTTGATAGTGAGATTCAATAGCAGATCAAACCATCTACTGTAGTTCTCCAAGGAGGTAAAATCAATTTTGAAGTCTATTTATCTTGTTACATTTTTTAAATAATGGTGCATTTACAATTTAAAAAAAAAGGTTGTGTTATCACTGATAATGTATCAGTATTATTAAAAAATCTCATCTCTGCAGCCTGGGTATACCCATCCTTCTATGTCAATTCACTTCACTCTGCAACTCAGTCTGGACACCAAGGACCCAATTTTCCCCTCAGCAAGGGAGTCAATCACAGAATGGGGGAGGGTGCAGCAATGAAGAAACACAGAAGTGAATCCAACATGTGAGTACTGTGAATCCAACATGGCCACAGATGGTAATTTACCTTTCGATGCAGCCTTAAAAAGCATTCCACATTATTTAAACCGCCAGTTTATTTGGATTCGTCATTGGGTACATCATTGGGCATGTTAGCCAAGCTACCATATCTATCAAGTAAGCAAGCCAACAAAATGCTAGTTGCTACCCAACAACAGTGCTGGGGTCACATTTAACACACACATTCCCCTGCGGTTAACTGTTGGTATAATGTTGGGTAACCCTCCCATAACATTCTAAGAGAGTTGTGTAAATTATTTTGTTTTATGTAACCTCCAAAGAATGTTCTGTGAATGTTGGTTTTATATCAAAAATCTTTTGAACATCTAGATAACATTAATGGAATAAATGTGCAAGTAACTTTAGTGGAACAGTCTTGAAATGTGACCATAACATTGGTTCTATGGAGGAGGAACATTTTTTAATGTCTAGGGAACATTATGCAGTAATGTTGAGTATATGTTCCCTAAACCAAATAAAGGAAAAAAATCCCACAACATTTTGGGATGCTTGGCACATCCAGCAGAACATTTTCATTCCTTTAGAGTCATGTTTCTGTTCGTCATCTAATGGATGTTAGTTCAAGATAATAATCAAAAGCTGAAGCAATTTTATGAAGTTATTTACAGGATTGGTTGTGTTCTTGCAGATTCATGGACTGCTAAGATCTGGGCTGACAGCTGGTGGTAGTAGGCTTTGTGTTAAAAACAAGTGTTGCTAAATCTCCGAGCTATTATAGCGATATCACACATAACGGGTGGCTAACAACAAAAACACCTCCTATGTAAACAGCTGTGGCTAAACTTGGCTGGAGAAAACGATTGGCAAGCAAACTGAGAAGCAGAGCGGCTGGAAAATCTACTCTCACTCATCCACATTTGTGAAATAAACACAGAAAGAGGAGGGGGCTTCTGTGCAGATTGACTAATATAGTCTGGAGGGAGATTGACCAGACTGTCAACATGTTGTGGTTTCTAAACAGTGGAAGGGAGGAGAATTAGTCTGGGACTACTGAAGGCTTAAAAGAATCTTTCAAAGTATGAATGTTAATCTAGAAAAGCTTTGTGAAATTAAAAACACAATCAAACAAACATTTATCCTGAGAGGCTTTAAAGGATAGGTTTTCAGTTTGTCTTAAAACAGTCAGATGGCCTACTGAACACTGAAAGAGGTTTTTTCCTTGTGATCATACTCCTGTTCATAATGGCTATTAAATGATCCCCCTAATGATTGGAACCAAACCAGTCATTAGCATCAATTTCCACTGAAACTACAGCACACGTTACTGTAAATGATCATTACTGTAGGTTGCTGTATATTTTACAATAAATCAGAGTAGTCAAATCATTACTATAGAAAATCACATAATTGAAGAATTGCTGTCACAGTAGTCAGTTACTGTATTATAATAGTGAATTCTCCGTTACTGTGAATACAACTGAAATCACAGTATTTTTTTATTATACAATTAACCACCCAATACTGAAAATACAACTAAAACGAGTGTTTAATTGTTTTTTTATTTTACAATTATTCAGCCAATTCTGTAAATACAACTGAAATCATGTATTTTTATTTTACATTTAATCATCTGATATTGTAAATACAACTGAAATCATAGTATTAAAGATGCAATGCTGTAAACAGACATATAGTACTTCTACTGTAAAAATAAAAAAAAACTCAATAATGATAATTGCAGTAACTTTCTGGATAATCGGTGTCAGTTAGTTACCACAAATTTGAGGTAACTAGTCTTGCACTGTAAAATTGTCTGAGAATCCTTTATAGTAAGAAAAATGGGGGCTTTATAACTACAAAGACTGTAAAATTAAGACTGTCTTGAAAAATGGTGGACCTATCCTTTAAAGCTACACGTCCACAGAGGGATAATAAACTGTAAGACTCCACTTGTGATGTGTGTCTAAAATGCAAATCACTTTTAATAAACATCTGCTCTGAAGGTATTTTCCAGCAGCCGAGCATACTGGCCTCATTTTTATTCGCCTGCATGCACCCGTATGCTAACAGCCAAAGCTGTAGCTGTGTACAGAGGTAAGGCGGTTGTTTTCCATTACGTGTGTGATTTTCCTCAGCTCCTGCTTTAACTCATTACTTAACCCAGAGGACAATCAGCGCTTGTTTATTAGCTGTAACAGGGGAAATGGCTTCATGACTCCCCTCCATCACTGAAGCCTCATCCGCCTCAGGGGATTCCTGAAAATGCACTTATCAAATGTCTGGTGCCAAATCCATCTATTTATGGAATTTAAAAATAATGTGAAACCATCTTTTCCTGTAAAGTGGGATACCCTTTTTTCCCTTACCCCTCACTGTGAATAACAGTACAATGCAATGGAGTGACTCACTGTGTTTGTTTGGTATTTGTGATGCTTTGTTTCCCACACTGGAATGGCCACTTATGGGCAATTAGTCATGCTGAGTAGGCAGAGGCTTCACCTCTACCTCGTCAGTGACGACGCAAGGAAATGTATGTTTAAATGGAACAAGCTGAGCGACTGCAGATTGAACAAGCTGGCAGTAGTGGGTGGGAGAGAAATATGTTTCTCTTCTTGGCGTTGGGAGATGCCAAGAAGACTGCAGACAGCAGAGGGCTAAACACACACACACTCAAATAGGCGCATGCATGCATGCTCCCACACACACTATTGTGGGATTAAAAGAGCAGGAGTTTTAATTCAAATTTAGCAAACTGACCCAGAGACATATCAGGCCTTTATACTTCATTACGAGGCAATAAGCAATTGGGTATTTTACTAACTGCATTCCAATGATTTGAAAAATAACAAGCACTACTTTTTAAGCAAATGTTCAAATGTAACAAAAGTGAATATATATCGGTCTTACCTCAGTTACTTCTCAGAGGAAGTTGCAAAGCTTCCTCTTGAGAATCACTAGAAAGAGAAAAGTCAACGAGAGCAGGATATCATCAGTGTTACCAGGTGGACACAGAGGCAGGCTCATGTATGTAGGTCAATATAAATCATGGATCACTGAAGAATGACTGACTAGTTGAGTGTCACAGGTGCAAAAGCCGTCCCTTTTATAAATGCGTCTGACGCACCTGCTGCCTCTCTGAGCACAGAGAATATGTCAGTGTGTCTTTATGGCATGAATCGACTCTCTGAACCACCAGTCACAAATAGCTTCCATTTTTGGTACAGTGGGATAAAAGGGAGGGTGTTGGTTGCTTTCAAACTTATAAATATAGCGCTGGCCTGTTTATTCTTAACAGCAGGACTGATTTTAAAAATGCACCATAATATAAGTTAAAACTAAAATGATAAAGATCAATTTACTTTAATTATAATGATTTTGTGACTAATATACATTTAAAATGATTCCAACAATGTGTTTTTTTTATTCATGCTCAAAAAAGTTTTGACAATTTTAGCTGAGTTCAGTCAACTGGAACATATGAATTTTTAGTCACATTTTTGTTGTATTATAATCTTTTAAGATATTTCTAGGACTAACAACAATTGTCACTAATTCATTTAGATTTATTTCAATATTAATTTTATTTCATTTATTATATTTTATATATAGGATTTTATTTAACTTTTAATTTAAAATGTATTCCATCTAATCTGATCCAATCTTTTAATGCTCTTTTATATTGATAATTTTAATATCTATGTCAAAATCATAGAGCAAAAGCTTTTTTTCTACACTACATTCATCACCTTTTACAACAAAAATCATACAAATATCCAAATGCCATGAAGCTATTAAAACACAACTGGATAATATCTTGTTTTTTATAAACATACAGACATCTTGACAAATGCTAGACTGTCTACAAAGGTGTTGCAGTTGCAGCACAGGTTCTAGTGCCACTAATTAAAACAGAATGGCCACTTGGATGCCACTAGAAAGCATTTATGGGACATAAAGAAACATCAGTAACTTAAACACAATAGAAAGGCATGTTGAGGGATTGATGCTCCAAAAATGTGTTTATTGTCATAACAAAATCTGTCAAATATCCACATTATGAACAATAGACTAAAACCTTCTTTTTTGCTGTTTGTTTTATTTGTTTGTGACATGTGCTAAATGTTTGATACATTTTAGGATTTGGGATGTTTTGGGCCAATATGACAAAATCAGAGAGCAATCAAATGATAGGTTTAATTTTGGGAGCCCCCTGGTGGCTCAGGGGCCACAAACACACACTACTTTAGTTTGTTGTTGTTGCCTTGACACTGCATTTTCCAGTGGATTCACAGTTGTCTGGTTCCTGTATACCTCATATACCATGAAATAAATCTGCACTTTGAAGTTACAATAATAGCACTAATTGCAGCTTCTATTTTTTTTTTTTTTTTTTTACAAATTTCACTGACGAAAATAACATCCATGAATCACTTTGTGCTGCCAGCTAACGTACAGCTGTGATTCATTCACCATTTGTTTTGAAGTCTGACATTTTGGTTGAAGGACAAGATCATGAAGCCCTCAGAGAAAAGCAACCTCAAATGGCGACATTCAGGCTGTGGAACCATTATTTTTCTCCAGAGACAGAATACTGAATGTCATGGTGCACACACACACACACTAGAGCTGACCACTCATAGTCAATTAGTCAAATTAATCAAAGGATTTATTAGTCAGTCAATTTTTATGCATTTTTCTATGCTCATTTAGTTATATCCTGAAATTTATGAGCACATTTCTGGTTTAAAGAGGTCCCTTCTGTTTTATTGCATATGGAAAATTAAATTTTACAGATTTGTCAATGAAATTTAACTTATTGATTAGTCGAAAATTTGCTGGATGGTTAATAAGTTGAGCAACTATTCAATAGCTCTTAGTCAACTAAGAGTTTATTAAGCTCAAAACAGTCCTAACACACACACACACACACACACACACACACACACACACACACACACCAATACTGTAACTACTACAGCTATAGGCAGCAGTGTCCAGGGTAGAAACACCTGACTGCTTTGCTCTCAGTCAGTCTAAATATTCCACTTAAGCAATCAGAACTCCCCTGTAGGCTTTGATGACTCCAATGTGAGACTCTCATACTGGGAAAACCCATCACACGTTTTTGTTGCCTGTTAAGGCATGCCATGCTGACCTGTTGATTGCATTTTCGCACAGCTGCTACTGAAGATTGCTGCTCGAATATTCCCCTCTGTTCCCACCTACTAGCATGATTGGCTTATTAAAAGTACAATGTGTACGAATTGGCCACCTGATCCAAACAAGATCAGCTGGCAATGTGAAAAAAGAAAATGAACAAAATAACTAAAATGCTAAAGCTGTTACCTATTTAAAAAACGAATGGCATCTCCGCTGAGTTATAACACTGCAGCATAAACTGGATGCAGTACCAGATGCAATTTTAGAGATCTACAACACCAAATGAATTTGTGTAGACTGTAGAGCAGGGGTGGGCAACCCTGGTCCTGGAGAGCTACTGTGGGTGAAGGGTTTTGTTCCAACCAAGCAGTAACACATCTTGGAACAAAAACCTGCACAGTAGCTCTCCAGGACTAGGTTTGCCCACCCCTGCTGTAGAGAGCATGCTGATGCAAGGCTAGGTTAACTCAGAACAGCAATACTTCGCCTTTTGTTGAACTGAGGGCAGACTGGGTGCTACAGTGACTCACTATCACCCTTGAAGTCCAATATGCTATAACGAAGATGGATGGGCTGTGGCTAGTTGGCTAGCATGCCCACTTCAGTAGATATATATGCAACATAATAGATATAGGTCTTACTGTTATTCATTCACATTCTGTTGATAAGAATACTTGAAAATTCAGGCTAAATCTTACATATTGCACTGTGTTACATATTAGGTGCAAATGGACATAGCGTAATATATTGGGCTATCATAAGCTCAACCCCTCCAGGCACAGATGTTAACAATACCTGCAGTATGCAGCCTTCTGGAAAAGGTTGGTGTGTTGTGACACAATATATAGTGTAGCTAACATTAATTTGCATTGCACCAGACCAGCAGGACACCCTCCCCTCTCACTTGCACACAAACAACGGCAAGATCATACATTTATTCACCTCTGAGCCGCAGATGTAAGTAGAGGGTCATATTGCAAGTGACTCAGCAGCAGAGCATAAAGCATAAACACCAGTAATACTGTAGCGTGAAGCCTTTAATACGCTTTATTCTGACATACGTGACCAGCAGTTGCTTTAAGGTTGCAGAAATGTGCTTGTGACCACAGGATTACTGATGTGGAACCCCCCCACACACACACACACACTCACACACACTCTACCGCTACTGTGACCCACAATGGAAGTCTGTGATTGTAAACTGGGACTGTACAACATGCTCGGAAAAGTTTCCTTTACCTTTCATTTGTTGTGAAAGCTACAGTATGTGTTGGATTGTAAAACTCAAAGTGCTTGTTTCCCTACATGGTTTGATTAAACTTGCAGACAACACAAGTAAAACCACAGTTTAACAGGCCAGACATATTATTTAAATAACAATGAGCGCTGAGACATAATGACCACGCTTATATTAATGTGCACCACTGAGCATCCGCTATGCAGTACAATTTGCTCAAGTTACAGATTTAAACAACTCTGTCTGTGACCTTCTAGCTATCCCTGCCAAGACACTAGTATAGTATGAATATTGTTTTTGCATTTTTATCTGCAATATTAATTACATAATAAAGACAGGTTATGTGACAAGTGGATAAGAATCATAAGCAAGCGAACATTAAATGTTTGCTTCTGTTTGGAACCCATATCTTTTTTACTTTGTGATGACAGCTGAGAGGAGTTTCCAAAAACTTGGAAGCCGTAAAAACTCATCTTTTTTTCTGTCTAGGATTGTGATGTGAATGTACTAAAACACATGGGCTGTGTGCTCTCTGGACTTAAATATTTGCAGTACCGGAGGTGGTTGTATTATCTATGTACATTGAAACTGAGATATGAAATGAATACCTGAGATTGTAGTAAGACTACATGATTGGGACTGATTCAGTAGATCAAGCCTATGACTCATGGGGCCACACAGGGTCAGAAAAATGACTCATGCAGGTTTTTTTGCAAGTGAAATCACGGTCTATATCATAACTTTAAACCATGGGCCTTGCAGCGTGTATTATTAAATGCTGACCATGAAATATGCTTTAATTAAACTAAGGGTAAGGGCAACGCTTGTGATTTTGTATCTCAGTATTATTATGGCAATACGCCTTACATCTCAGTAAAATGAGCCTCATTGAGTGAGCACCGCAGCCCAGAAAGAGTTTTTGCAACAAGCTGCTGTCAGCGTTTTTTTTTTTTTTTTTTGCCAAAGGCGTTGCACTAATAAAGAGAACAAACAGCCAGGTTCCCTCTGCTCAGTGCTCTGAATGCTCTGTATCAGCACTGGTGCTTTGCCAGACAGCCCCGCAGAATACAATTATGGTAATGTAGCGGTGTGACTGTTGGGTTTGCACAGATAAATGTTTCTGTACTTGTAGAATATGTTACTTTTGATTTCCAAATGGACTACAGAATGAAAGATTTAAAAGAAAAATCCTATAAAAAAATGACAGTAGAGGAATTGTTTAATATAGCAGAGAGAGAACTGTGTGTTGGATGTTTTCATCTCTCTCTCAGAGGTTAATTGCATAGTGACTGGCTTTGTGAATGGAGCAGCCAGCCAACACTGCCTCCTTCTCCTCCCCCTCTCCTTCTCCTTCTCCTCCTCCTCCAGCAGTGCCAAATTGGAGCGCAGGATGCCCAGGTGGATGCCCAGGACGCACACACGTACAAAAAAGGGGGGACTGGGTATCAGAATCAGCTGGAAAAAAGACTCAACTATCTGTTTTTTCCAACCCTCTATCGCTCCATCCCCGAGCGCGAATCCACTCGAGTGTCCTACTGATGTGAATACTTTATATATTGAGAACAGCTTCTCATTTACGATGACGACCTGAATACAGCTCGAATCCAGGTTGGGTGCCAGTCCCTCACCTCACTCGCCGCGCGCCCTCCTCTCCTCTCTTCTCCTCTCCTCTCCTTCCTCCTCCTCCCTCTCCGTGTAATACAAACCTCGTGATCAGCACTGCCTGCGTCTGCTGCTTTGGGGGAAAATAATAAGCCGACTAGCCGAGGGGCAGGAAAGCCAAAAGTATCCGGGGAGGCAGACAGGTGTCGCGGAAGTTTACGCTCGCAAGAGGCGCATCCCTCCGCGTCCCTTTTATTGTGATTATCTGGGATAACGTGAAGGAGACTGTAACTGGCGGTCATCCGGCTCCCACTGATCCTGTGTAAGTGATTCTCCACATCAACTCACTGCACTCAGAGCGAATAGGTAAATGTTAGCGTATTATAATGGGCAGGAATTAGGCCTAATAAAAGCTCGGTGCACGCTTGCATACCTTTAATAAGAAAATGCACGTTTCTGTGATGTTGTTTCTCTATTTATTTTTTATCATCTTTTCAGAGGCGCTTTCTGCAAGCAAGCAGCCCGATTCTCTGCCCACAAAGGTGCTAAAGCTGACAGTTGCCACCGCAGGATTTCAAACAGATGTTATCATGCAGTCACAGCTAACGTGGCAGTGTGTGTGTGTGTGTGTGCGCGTGCGCGCGTGTTTGCTTTTTTAGAATGAAGAAAATGCCGCATCTTTGCAGGAGAGTGAAAATAACCTGGTGAATCTGCCTCACGGATCGCTGGAAAAGAAGATGTATGCAGGTTCGGGAGGTGCAGAATGTGACTCATCTTTTCTGTTTGAGTAGAACACGTTTTGGTTTAATTAGAAGATGCTGTTAAATGTTTGTCTCAGCTGCGGTTGCAGAAAACCCTTTAACTCAAAGGAATGCAAACTGAAAATCCTTATTTGGCAGCTTCTCTGCTGTGGAGGCAGGTGAGCTGCAGTATTATCTCAGTGCAGTTGTTTTCTATTGCTTTTATTTGGTGGTATAAGCTGTCACCTGTTGACAATAACACTGGTTTATGTTGAGAAGCTTTTTTTTTTTTAGGGAGACACCGGGAATACATTCACCCACACTCCAGATGAATCAGTCTGCTATTCCGGGCAACTCATTCAAGGAAAAATGGGAGATCACTCAGCCAGAATTACAAACCCCAGTTCCCAACACTTTGTCACATGCACAGTGAGTCAGAGGCAGATTCAATTAGCATCTTCAGAGCAAAAAGTGTGTGTGTGTGTGTGTTGTCACAGATTAGCTGCAGCTTTGCCAGCCTCATCTCTTGCTCTGCATAGAGGTGTAATTGATCAGGTAGTGATGGATATGACACAGCAGGTGGATGTCAAACAGTAACAAATGACCAAGAGTTGTCTGAGACTCTATTGAAAATCTTTTAATGTGCTCTGGGATCCAGTTCTTTTGGAGCTGTTATTTTACACCTGCATTCGCCATTTTGGGGGGAAAAACACAATAAAAATTAGTAATAGCAAAATCTTCAAACATTTTGACTTGCCTTAACAGGAACTGCACAGATGTTATTAATATCATAAATGATATCTCAGTTCTTCAGTTCTATTCAAGTGAATGAGGTCATCCATGACCTTGTATTGACAATGATTTTTAAAATCCTGAAACAAGACACATTTTGTTCTGAGTTGCAACAATTAGTCGATGAGTTGGAAAGTCCAGTAGATCTCAACCTTTTTTACACCAGGGACACAAATTAGACCACGGACCCCATTTGATATGGTTTTATCCCAGGGTATCGGATTACATTTTTTCTTTTAGATATTACAGGAATCCATGCACAAAATAGTCATACATTCTGTTACTTATGGGTGGAATTATAATAAAATAAATGATTCCCTTTTTTGCTGGGGACCCCTTGGAATACCCTCAACACACAGACAACACTCTGCTAAAAACCATTGGATTAAATGGATTGACAGAACATTTATTACCAACTAGTTATGAACTAGAAAGATCTCCAGAAAGCACAGGTCATTTTTGGTTCATCTCATAAATATTCAGGAGCCTCTTTTGGTGTAACATGGGTTACAAAGTGGATGTAACATGGGGCAGCTGAGCCGTACTGGGAGCTGCTGAATGACATCACAAAGTCAAGTACAAATAAGCTGTGAAATGTAAAATTTCTACAACCGGGCTGAGTTGTTTAATGCATGGGACTTGTTGTATATAAGCTCTACACCTCATCTTGAGTAAACAAAAACATAAAATTGGCTATTTGCATAATACAGGACTTTTTATTGACTTGTGGTCAAGTTGAGAGATAGTGGGCACCCAGTGGTTCTGCATTGATTCTGCATTCTTGTCCATTTGAATTTTAGCTGCAATTAAGGCCATCACACACACACACAGATAGTCTTTCGTTTTCTGAAGGATTCACAGTCGGCTCTTCACACATATTTTCAAGCACAGTGTTTGACCTGCAAAGTTTAATATTCACCTATCTTCATGATTTCAACAAAGTTGATTCTAAATCTCCTTCCCCCTGGCTGTGACGAAATGCTGATTCAATGGTGAGTGTCTAAAACAAGCAGTTCATTTAGTGCTTGACTGCACCTGCCCTTTTAATGCTCCAACAGGGCCTTGTCCTCAGCTCGCCCATCCTCTGCTGCCTCTCTGAGCTGACAGACAGCAGCAGAGCCAAGTGCTCTGCAGCACGCTGTAGGACGGGCTGTTTTATGCGTGTTTGGGATGATTTAGTATCGGCGTGTGCGCACATTTTCATTAAGGACAGAGTTGATTGATGCACATGACGTGTCCTTTGGGGAAAAAGACAGGTTTCTCTTCCGTTCTCCTGACAGATGTATCAATGTGACCCATTTTCATTTCTTTCTCTCTCTCTCTTTCTCTCTCTTTCAGTGCAGAATGTCAGAGTGAACATATTGCTGTTGTAATCTGACAGTATTACATTGGCCCACTCCATTGTGGTGCCAGTCAAGATGTGACACTAGTGACCACAGTTTTATTTTTATATTTAGTTTTTAGCTTAGACAAATGTACACTTTCCACTCCAGTAAGCTGGCTGTCTAATAACCTTGTTACATGTTGGGGATTCATATCATTAGAGTTGTAAAATTTGGTAATAAGTTACCAAATATTTTTTTTTCAGATTTTTTTTGTTTGTTTTGAGAGTTTGCTTTTGAGCCACAAAAATATGCAGGAAATGAAATTAAAACAGATTCTCAAAACTGTATGGATGGAAAGTTGAGAAAAAGTATTGATTATAGGGTTGCTAGTGTTGTGTAGACACAAGCATTCTCTAAATTCAGCCATACTGTATTTATGTGTAATTGTTGTAGGAAGTGAGTTTTTTTGTGTCAAGTGTAGTTTGTCATATGAAAATCAAAGCTTTTGTTTCTGTTCCCCCTATCCACCTTCACTGAGCGTGAATCAGGTGAAGTATTGAACCACGGAGGCAGTCTCCAATCAGTCACTTTTTCTGCTGTAAGAGCTCACACTCTTCTCCACTGTGTACAGGCCGATAGCTCATCTGTGCTATTGTTAATGGTGTGTGAGTGCTGCGGTTTGTGTGTGTATGTAGTAAATTGAGTGCATTTGTACATTGCCTTTCTAGTCCTGCGACCACTACAAGCACTTTACTCACACACACAGATGTTGGTGGCTACCATGCAAGGTGCTCATCTAACAATTCACACACACTCACGTATTGGTGGCACCGCCATTAGGAGCAAATTGGATTTAAGTGTCTTGCCCGAGGACACAATGACATGCAGACTGGAGGAGCCGAGAATCGAACCGCCGATCTTTTGATTTCGATTGGTGGACAAACGCTTTATCTGCTGAGCCATAGATGCTCCAGCATATGTTTGCGTGTGCATCTCGTAAATTGTCCCAAAGTGAAAATGGATTCGCTGTGTGTACAGTGGTTGTTGCTGCATCATTAAAGCTTCATAGGAGGACAATTTCACAGACATGAATGATGCTGCATCCATGTCCTTGACACCACTCACTATAAAAAAAGCCTGAATAATTGCTCTCCCTTGTGGCTATACATTAATGGCCATATAGTGTTCCGTTGATAGGCCAGTGTTATCACAAATGACTTGTGTCTAGGCCTGCTAGACAACTCCAAACATTGTCCTAAACTAAGGTTTCTCTTAAGCCTATTCCATCATGAGTGGGTGTAGGAGGAACTGTATTATGGTTTCAGCATGACCCCTCTCGGTCAGACAAGAAGCAACTCTCCAACCTCGTCATTGTTCAGTCTGGACATCAGCAACAGCCTCCAGCGTGCAGGGCAGCTGCATGTAGTCCACTAAGTTGTTGTAGGTTACTCTGGAGACAGTTCTCCGCAGGGTTCTCATCACCGTCAGCAGACAAAATGTCATTAGGTCGACAGGTGATTCACCTCGGCCCAGGCTAACAGCCTGTAGCCCTCGTCTGAGCACAAACAATTCTGACATGAGGGAGTGAACTCCACCCTTACGTCACTCAAGCTCTGACAGAATCTCTCTGCATCCTGCCAGTCTTGGTTGATGTGATACAGAGCAGTTTATTCAGCTGCTAATTTTAAATTGTAATGGAGAAAAAAGTTGTGAATGGGTAAAATATATAAAGGTATGAGAGGGTAAAATGACATCAACATAGGCAATCTTCTACTGTGGAAAAGAATTGCCCCATATGGATTTTCAATGAATGTTGTACATGTGGACATTAGACATGACATTTGAGTTGTGTTTGGAACAATGTATTTACAATATGTTTCATGGTGAAGTGTTAGAGAATGTAGGCCAGGCTAAAATCTTATTTTTCTCCTTGATAGCTTTTATTAAAGTACATGACTTCAATAAGGACAAAGTGAAGAACACTTTGCTTGATAATACAATGTATTACAACTTTTCATGCATATTTATCCATGAATAGTCAGGCAGAAGAGTACTTAACATCTGTATTTTGACATCTTTCTGGTATAAACCGCATATAGAGGCAGGAAAAAAAAACAATGGGAGGAATGTGATTGCACCATTGAGTTTTCATCCTTTTAAATGTTTTTTTTTACTTGTTAAATGATTATTATTTTCCCCCTTTTATTTAAATTTTTTAAATTATTCTCTTTATTTTTTATTTTAGTTTACATGTTCAAAACAAGCAAATTAACTAAAATAAATGAAAAATTTAATTAATTTAATTTGGACAAATCAGCGTTGTTGCCTCACAGCAGGTTCAAGACCTCCTTGGTCCTGGGTCTGGGACCTTTCTGTGTGAGTTTGCATGTTCTCCCCGTGTCTGCGTGGGTTTTCACCGGGTACTCCGGCTTCCTCCCACAGTCCAAAAACATTCTGAGGTTAATTGGCGACTCTAAATTGCCCGTAGGTGTGAATGAATGTGTGTGTGAATGGTGTGTGTGCCCCACGATTTGCTGGTGACCATCTGGGGTATAAGTGGGTGAGACCACTGACTGACTAATTTGAACAAATGAAAAGATGACATGTTCTAGTATGTGCTAGCATATCATGTATTTTTTTTAAATTTCAGGAGGACTTTAAACGTGTTAAAGATAGGCAGGAAATCCATATGGCTCAAAGAGAGCCTGCAGCGAATCAAAGAAGTTAATGGTGGGTGATGGCGAGTAATTACAAACAAGCTGGAACTAAAACTGTCTGTATGTTAGTGGCAGGGATTGAGCCAGAATTCCGGTGCCAATGGGTTAGGTTAGTAAATGCCAGTAGTTAGTTGGTGCCGAGATATTTCACTCACACCAGAGAAGTGCAGGGTTTTAGCTGCAATTCGGCAGGAAATGAGCAGCTGTGTGTAATGTCCAAGTTTAAGTTTCGTGTTAAGCTGGTGCTAATGAAATAAATGAGGAGTTACTACTTGCAAATAAGTCTCTCTATCATTTAACTTATACAATATATAATTTTGTTGCACTTTACAGAGAAGGCAAGAGACCACATACTCTGCCCATCACTGCAAATGAGAAGTGTTCTGGCTCTTTTTCATTTTTGTCTCTGGACTTATGTAAAGCCTGCTGCTAGATCTCATTACAGTAATTCTCATTGTTGTAACAGTAATTAAATTTGATCCTTGTCTCAAAATATGCCCTGTCGGGTCTTTGAAATTGAGAGAATTTAGACCTGGAAGTTTGTGGCGTTCTGTATTTTACACTGTGATACCAGATTTTGCAGACTGAGAGATTTAGCAGCTTTTCTCTGCTGTACTTGAGAATATGTCAAAAAAAAGTTATTTCTTACACTTTGTGTGTGAACATGTGTGTGTGTTTGGTTGCCCTTGAGGGTTATGTATTACTGTAGATTTCTACTGAAAGAAATGACTAAAAAGCCCCTGATGGAGAAATCTGTAGGGATGAAGTAAGATGATAGCTTGAAAAATGATATTCCTTTGGCTTTCTCTGAAGAAATGACAACCACTTCTTCAATTCCAAACAAATATTATGAAGTCGTTAACAGTATTAAAATATGTGTTGTAAGAAGAACTTTTGTTTTCATTTTTGACAAACTTGAACAGCCGTCTGTCAAGAGATGGGCCCTGACTTGAACCGGGGGAATGAGTGATGTCCTGAGTGAGGCGCTCTGTCGATGAAGCTATTGGCCCAATAATAGAACGGACATAATTGTCTGGCCTTCTGAGTCATCATTGCTCTCTCCTCTGGCTGCGCACTCCCATCTTGTTTAGACACCGCGGTTAATGGACCTTCTCCTTCTGTCCATCTCCCCATCTGTCTCTGCTCCTCCCTTCCTCCTGTCATTCCTCTGTGTTCATTTTTATGGGTCATCCCTCACTCTCTTCTCCATCACTCTTTCTTTACTCCCTCCGCTGTCTGGATTTGCTTATGTACTTCTCGCCAAACAAATATTTGGCATCCGGCGTGCTTTCAGTTGAACCAATCACAAACTGAAACCAGGTCTTCACTTGTTCTCTTTTTTTGTGGATCCTTCTGTGTGCATTTATTATATATGGGACTGATCTGACTCCATATTGAGCTGCTAAACAGATTTTAGTTGTTTTTTAATAATGGTAATAAAGATTCATATTTGGTTAATGTTTCATAGCATCAAATATTATAAGTCAAAGGACAGTCAAAGTTGTTTGGGATAACAAGTCCTGTTTATAGCTTTCTAGAGGCTTGTTCAAGTTAAATTACCAATAACCTGAAACAGTAAAAAAGAAAAATCTTTCCAGCCACTGACTGCTCTCTGGTTTGAGAACAAATCCCTTACCCAATGTTCAACTTTCTCATACATAGAGGGTCATGCTGCAGGCATGCGGCTGGCGCCACAGTTTACTTTGCTCACAAGTCATAAAAATAAACTTGTATTGCATTTTGAGATATTTCCTTTTCAGTGTATCTTTCTGTTGCTGGTAACTCTTTTTGATTTGATGTTTCTGTTCATTCTAAGCATAAGCTGTGCCAGACACCTACTCTTTTGGTAATTCCATAGATAATGCAGGTTGATTAAAGTCATAAACTACTGAGGACTGAGGGTGCAGGAGTTATTCCAGACACATGCTGACAAGTTAAATGTCAAGCAAGGAACAAATTGATTCTAGCAATGCACAACACGCTTTTTTAAAAATGTATCTCTCTGTGTCTTCCTCCAGGGTTGTCCCAGCCTCGGCCCCCAGAGCAGCAGTGTCTACAACCCTCTTCCTCCTCTTCCTCCTCCTCAGCAACAGCAGCCCAACGTGGCGAGGCCAGGAACGATGGGCCGGAAGCTGGACCTGTCTGGCCTGACGGATGATGAGGCCGAGCACGTCTTGAAAGTGGTCCAGCGAGACATGAAGCTAAGAAAGAAGGAGGAGGAGAGGCTGAGGTGAGATATATCCCCTGCCTGCATTTTTCCCATTATTTAAATGCATTTGAGGTGATTCAAAGAATAGCTGATGAGGAGAAATGAGCAAATGTAGTTTGTGCAGCAGTTTCAGTTGACAGGCACTTACACAACAGCATCTAGTTTAAGTCTTTCTAAAACCTCAATAATTACATTGCGTAATATTTTTTATTTTATTGTCAAACTGGAATGTGAAATCTCCTCATTTTTATGGTTGAAAATATGAAATATAATGTTGCTGCAGCTTGTGCAATTTGGCCATATTTGCATCTGAGGGAGTGGCAGCTAGTTAATGTTGCTGTGCTGTGAGTTGATGGTTTGGGATACACTCAACTTCATTTTTCGTACCTGTAAAGCAAACTGTGTGTGGTCTGTATTAATGTATGGTGTGTCAACCCTTCCATTCATATTCTATGTGGCAGCGTTTTGATAGAGTGCCGCATTGGCCGCTCCACATTTATTTAATTTCCATAAAGTTGAAGTCTATAAAGTAGCCTAGACCTCAAATTTATGTAAATATGGAGCAACACCCATTGAGGCATCGGCAGCTCCTGCAGCTTCAGAGCCATCATCATCCCTCCTTTTATAAGGGAGAAGATCTTGCTGACGTTAGCTGTCTCTCTATCATCCCCAGCCGTGGTGATGGTAAATGACCAGACTGTCCTGTAAACTCAGCTCTCTGGAGGTTATCCCTTGATCATAACATGGAGTAAAGTGGTGGATTCATGGAGTAATGTAAGGAGTGCTCAAAACACAGACGTGGGCTAACAACATCTGCCCCAAAGCTGCTTAACTGCCTGTGTAGCAATTAGAATTTAAGGGATATTTTAGTGCTCATCTACACAGACAGTTGGAACCATAAATACACGCCCACTGGAGAACACTGATTCAGGGAGTGCTGTCACCGCAGAAAAATAAATAAAACAAACATTTTCCTTTTCTATTTGCTAACCTCAATGTTGACCAACAGTATATTTTATTGCTTTATCAGCAAAAATGCATTTGAAATTCAGAGAAAGATGATGTTTTCAGATGCTGGTCAGAAACTAACATTACATCTGCACACTATACTTCATGTGCAGATGGTTTAATTTAGGCATTTACCAACAAACTACTAATTATGACATGTTTATGCATTTGAAGAGAGGGCTTCAGGAAGGCAGCTCAACCCTCCTTTCAGTTATGAAATTATATAAGTCATATTGCAATATAATCTGCAGCACATCTTGGTTTTCTGCAGCATCTCCATCTGTACAGCCTGCTGTAAGGAGAAGGATGCTTGTCTTGTGTTTTCAAATTGTGGGCTGTCAGGTCTGTCCTGGTCAGGGCTCAGGGCTCTGCTCTGGTGTCACAACTTCTTACTTAAAATTTGACAAGTGCTGGCCCATTCCTTCACCTCAGCTCCCATCCTTCACTCCCCCTTCCTCCTCTCCCTGTGACAGCCTGTGTTCGAGTGGGGAGGGATTCAGTTTGGTTGTGACAGGCGTCCTTGTGGGGTTTGGCCATCAAATGTGTGGTCAGGTCAGAGTGTCTGCTTTGGGGGGGAGTTTTAGTGTTAAAGTGCCAGTGTCTCATATGTCAAAATTGTTTTTTTCAGTATGTTTTTGGTGTAGAATACCCTGTAATTTTGTAAAAAACATTTCTTTGACTACCTCCCAGGCCCCAGCAATAGCTATTTTGTTGTGGAAATGAAGTCTTTCTACAGATATAAGCAGTGATCCTCAGTGGGTTCATGTTCTTGACTGGATGCCACGAGTGATTAGGCTGCTTTACTTGGAGCACTAGACATCTTAGCTGTACTCTGAGGAGCATAACAAAGTTGTTTCACGATCCAGAGAGCAGCCGTTAGTAGTCTATGCTGCTGAAACTCAAACTCCAACTATTTTCCCGGAATCGGTTTCAAAGCAAAGACGGTGTATCCCCTAATTACTGGGCTGTGAAATGTTCTCCCACTCGAGCTGTCATGCGTGATCAAAAAGAATTTCTGCCTCGCAGGCTGTTATTACTCCTGTTTACTGCAAAAGATAAATGGATTAATGTTGATGTAATTGCAGAGAGACACTCATTAGTCAACAGTTCTTCGTTAAAGCAATTGGATTGTTTATTTGTAGCCTTATTGAGTTGACTTGTTTGAAGTTTTCCAAAGTGGATATTAAATGCAAACTGACTAAAATTTGCTTGTTTTAGCAGCTAAAACTGTTAATCTGTTACATGATTATACATCTGGTAGACTGGCTTTTAGATTGGCCTCATTTTTGTTGTATTTCGACAGTTGTCCCTTCTGAAAGCCCCATTTAAGTGGCGCCTAAGCATTAGTATGTCTCACACTTCTCTGTAATTTTTGAGTAGAAAGTATTCAGATACCACAATCTCAGTGAAAGTAAATTACATTACCATGCAACTTCACTCATTTTTTTTATTGTTACTTAAACTGGATGTTTGAGCTTCACTATGCAGAAACCTTTTGAATGAAAAGATGAAATTTAAAGGTTTTTAATGATTTTTTTAAGGAAAAAAGCTGATTATTTAAATATATCTTACAAAATGATTGGAGAAAATCTAAAAAGTAAAGTAATCAGCAAAACATTCATAAAACAAATATATTATTTTGTGAAGCAATTTTTCTTACAGGTTAGATCAATATTGATGCAATATTTATGGATCACATTTTATTTTTTTGAAAAACTTTATTTTATACCATATTTTATTACAATTGAATGTGTATATGCTTACTATTTATCTGACATATTTCGAACCCCTCTAACAGAATCAATAAATTTTGTTTATAAATCAGACTCTCCTAGTTTAAAAATATAAAATCTCTGATATTCTAATGCCATTTCAGTACATTTTCAAGTCTAAAAGAGTCAATATTTGATGTTGTAGCAAGTACTGTTACTGCATTTAAACTTGAGAATGAATGAATCTTCAGTTTGATGGCATCTGTGGTTTTATGAATTGGATTTATATCAATATTCTTTTGACTTTATTTAACTAGAGATTTGTGTGTTGGTGTATACTTCTGTTTTGTACAATGTAGATAGTTAGGAGAGATCAAAATTGCATTTCAGTGTCATTGCAAACTGCAAAAGGGAACATAAAGAGAGAGGAAGCCTATTTGCCTTTCATATGAGATGTAAAATGTTGCAGTATATGAATATGAATACGAAAGCTTGCTCGCGGCAGATGGTGGTTGAGTGTTCCAGTAGGTAGCACTATCCCTTTGGGTTTTTCTCCTCCATGCATGGCTGACATTTCTCTTTCTTCCTTGAATGAAGTCAGCCCTGCAGAGTTGTAAATTTCCTTGTTGAAGGATTCATGGGATAGTTTATAAGCCTCAGCCGGCACTTTAAATGCTCCATTTTCATTTTCCCTCCATGCTGAATAATAAGAAATGGTGAAACACTTAACTGATATTACCTTCTGTCTCATAAATACTGAACTGTTATAAATATGTAATTAAAATGATGCACACCGTCGTCGGGTTTTGCTTCAAAATTTTAAATGCGGGCAGGTTAATGACGTCTCTGCATTTTTATTATTTTATCATCATGTGAGGTAGCTTTTACTGTCTTGTTGTACGGTATGAGTGATATTTCAAAAAGAAGATTCATATTTTTCCATCATATCAATTAATCACAGGTGTTAGTGGGGTGTTTTATACTTATGTGTATGATAGAATCTCACTTTGCATGATTAAATTGTTAGAAACTTGGCATTAGTCTTGGTACAGCATTCTCACACCAACAATGACATGAAATATTAGGTAAACACAGGTGATACTAATGTTCTGTTTCATCTTCATTAGTATTATTAGTAACACCTGTGTCTACCTATCTATTTCAGGTTGTGAAAACTATCTATTACACAGCAGTAATATCATATCATCTAATTTCTACCACTTTAAATTCAACATTTGAATATATAATTTCACGAATATGCTGATGACACCCTGCTTTATAAAAGCACTCTGGCAAATAAATGATTGCTTTGCTTCTATGAGAGACCTGATGTCACATAAATGTCATATAAATTGTAAAATTAAATGAGACTGTCTACTAGTCCTGAAAGTGTTTGATAGCAGACTTTTTTTTTCAAATATAATTGTTTCAAATATAATTTAACACTATCTTCTGTCTGTTCAAATA
The DNA here is from genome assembly GCA_030544235.1 of Lepturacanthus savala. Classification (NCBI taxonomy): domain Eukaryota; kingdom Metazoa; phylum Chordata; class Actinopteri; order Scombriformes; family Trichiuridae; genus Lepturacanthus; species Lepturacanthus savala. The sequence continues at coordinate 6,094,210 of CM060476.1, read as the reverse complement.
ATAACCATTATGTCACATATTCAAGCTCCTAAACACTCTTAGTGTAAAAAGTATGTTTTTATTAGTATATAATTAAGACCTAGAACAGACAACCCAAACAATGGCTCTCGGCACAGCCATTCAGTTGTTGTCCTATATGTTGCATTCTGCAACTGTGCCACTAGATGATACAAGGAACTACATACTGCACATTTAATTAAAAATGATGCTACTGGCAGACATAGTGACATAGTGAAGTCCATACCTGTTAATTATTGAGTCCATATATACACCCAAGATGTCACGTCTGCTACCCAATGATGTCCCAAGAGCTTAGCTAAAAATGAAAGCAAGAGTTTACAGATGCTTTTTTTACTCCCTTAACTTCTGGAAACTTCAGTGCTCTCTCATTTATGTTTTCCCTGGTTCAATTCCTTTTTGTTGTATTGTGTGCTTGTTACTGTCCTACAAGTTCTGGCAGTGGTTGGGATTTTCGAAGCAATTTGGAAGTTTGTTTTGGAAAGCGCTACATGGTACACTGTAAATCTTCTCTTTGTACCCCAGTTGTTCTGCTGCTGAAGGGCGCGAGTCTGATGCTTCCAATTAGAGAGGGTGAGCAGCTCTACCTCTGGCCTCCTCCCTCTCAGTGGCCATCTAGCTGGAGAGGCTCATTATGGAACAGCAGGAAACTCAGGCATGGGTCTATTTAACAAACAGCACAAGGACTCCCAAGGGAGACCGATTGGGAAATGATTATAGATAGAAATAGCTATCCATCGCTGTGTCTGTGTAGAAGATATCTGGAGGTCTCGCTATCAGTAACTCTTAAGGATAATTTGCTCTCAGTGTTGGGAAGGATCCACTTTCTACTTGTCTCCTTGGATGGGTAGGCCAATTACTTACCAACCAACCCTTACTTCAAAATTCACTTCAATTGCAGCTGTGACAGTGCTTTCCTCTCTATTGACCAAGAAGGCAATGCATGGTTTCGACTTGTGAGCACGTTGTGAGCACAAGTAAAAGAAAAAGATTGGAAACCGAACAATTTTCTGTGGAGAAGTCTCAGTTATATGAAGATGTGTTGCCGCATTCAATAGCCATTGTCTCTCTTTCTTTGTGCCGATTAATTCCAGACTCTTGAATGCGGCCCTGCCTGCCACTACAATTGTACCCGATTGTCAAAATGTGATATTTTGCATCAGGGGTTAATTAGCCAGTCAAATCATGAATGATTTTAAAATGAAGCCTTGACAAGAACACACAACGTTGTGTTTTGAGCATAGATCTCATTAATGTTTGACTTTGTAGTGTTAATCAAACCATCTGTTCACATTTATAGCTTTTTAGAGACTAATTTATTACGATTTGAACAGTCTGTCCAATATGTTTCATGCACCCAAAGGCTTCAGTGTCTTTATATTTCATGCTGCTTTCTCTTTTAGTTCTCCTGAATGTGACAGAAAGGCAGGTACAAGGGAGCAAGAGTCACACTGAGAGGCAAGAATCTTTTTGAAAAGAGGTGGCAGAGGATTTTACCCTGTCTGAGACAAAACTGACCTTTATTTGCTCCTGTATTTACAGTATCCTCCTGTCTTGAGGATGGAGATGACAACGTCTAGAAGTACACACACAGGCACGCAGAGCTAGCTTCAGAGAAAGACGACATCAAAATAGATGTTCTGGGCCAAGATTAAAGTCAGTCGGGTTCTGTTTTGGCTCAAATGGCTCTTTATTCATGACGATCGTTAAATTGGTGTAATTGGATTTCAGAGCACAGGCAGTTGGAGGATATTGCCCTTCGATGCAGGACAGTCCCTTTGGGCTGCAGTCCATCTCCTTCTGTCTGCCGTTGACTTTCAGGCCTGAGGTCATGTCCTTCTACAGCATCTGCTCGGTTTTCAATTTAGCTTGCCATTTGTTAAATGTTCAGCAAATAAATTAGTTTAGAGAATATTGAGTAATCTTGGTATAAGCATTTTTTTTAAAAATAAAACTAGTTTCCCAGACTACTGAACTAATGACCTCAACTTGTTTCTGTGAAGGAAAAATCCAGAAATCATGTAACGAGTCCGGCTTTGTGGGCTTTTGAATAGCTCCATTGTGTATAACAGACTTATTATTCCTTTATTCTCAGCATCTAAGGTGTTTATTCTGTGTCATAATCCAGCCTTAGGTCTATATGTTAACATGTGACACTCTCTCACATGAAACGGACCCAAAGTTGCAGGGATGTGATGTGTAACTGCACACCCATACACACACTGAAGACTCTTTAACATTAAAACAGCTTTGTGTGGCTAATTGCCTCACCTTTACCCCTCCATCTGTACATTTTATGTACTTTTATGTAGCAGCAGCCAGAAAAGCAGGTCTGGAGACAATTAAGTTCCGTCTGTTGTGGTAGTTGTGTTCTTTTGGCTGCAGGCTTCATTTGGTGGGGATTAGCTGATTTACGTTACTTGTGCGGATGATTTGTCTGAGCCGTGTTGACGTGTGTGTATATACTGATCGCAAAAGTGTGTGTGTGTGTGTGTGTGTGTGTGTGTGTGTGTGTGTGTGTGGTGAAAAGGATAGGCAAATCCTTCTCACAGCACCCCATGTGACGACATGCAGGGGAACATTTTAAAGAATGTTTGGTATTGAATTTTATGTGAATTTCATCACTTCTCTCTCTACTTATTATTACTACTTACTGACTTCTGGGGAGCTGATTTGTAGTGATTTGACTAGATGTTCGTAATTATGTCATCTTCTCCTATATGGTATATAATAGAGTGCCCTGTTGAACAGGAAAGTGAGCAGATTTCTAAAGGTCAATGACCAATAAAAGGAAATTTGTGTATCAGCCTGTAATTTGGTTCAGATTTTTATGAAACAACACTGAGGTTTGAAAATTGTCTCTGCTTGAGACTGATTGTTAAACGGAGTGAGTTTACGTGCTGATTTCTGATCAGCACGGTTGTGCTTTAATTTGCTTCCATGTGTTCAGGGCTGTTAAGGTGATCTGTGCAGCTGCCACAGACTCTGTGATTTGTAATTAATCTTTAATATGGCCCTTAGTAGGTGATATTTGATATAATTAAACTTAATTAGTAGACTGGAATATAGCCCCCTAGACCAATGCAATTATACATAGACATGCTTGTGCATACAGTGTTCAGTCTGTCTTTGACACAAACCCACACACACTCACACACACACACACACACACACTGAGGTTGATTCGTCAGAGGTGCACCAGTTTTTCATATTAACATAATGCAGTCCTTGCAAAAGAGCCGGACATCTTATCTGTCCAAATCAGCCAAATATCAAATATATTTTTACCATCCATTCATGAAATATACAGCGTGATGCAACAACTTAGCAGTGCAATAAATTGTGAGGTCATGGGACTAATATGCCTGAATAAACATTCGCTTCAGTGATGCTTCATTTGTTTGTAGTTGCAATTGCAAATTGAATTTCCTCTTTAAAGGCTATATACTCAAATCCAAGATACATTTGAACTATCATATAATTCAACATGAATAATATGCAGTAAGTGTGTGTGTCACATAAAATCAAACTCATTTAGATATCACTTACATTCGTTGCTTTGGATTCCTGACTAAGATTTCACTGCACTAAGCTCGCCACTTCAACACTCAAGTTCATGCAGATGATCTGTCAAGCAAGACAATCATACTTGAACAGAAGAAGTTTGGCACTCAACATTCCTAAATATCTAAATGTCTCCGAAATTCATGTTTGCCCATGTCCTATGCAGAAGGTGGTTCACGCCGTCTGATGGGAGGAAATCTCAGATTTCCCTCGAGTGCAACAAATCAGCAGCCGCACAGTACCGCCGTCCGAAGGAGCTGCTGAGCCCACGGGATCGGCTGATGAGATAGTGAAAAATAATCCACCCAAGCTACTTGTGGCACAGTCGCTTTCATAGTCCTATACGACGCTTTAGTGTTTCCAGCCCACTGAGTAGATAGGTTTTTCCACAATAACCTTGCCTGCATGAATGCGTATATCTTTGTCTTTGAGTGTCTGCATGTGGCGTTTTAGCCTTTGCTCACTGAGGGTCAAATGGAGGTGAATGGATCACTGATTTAGACCCATATTGCTTCAGAAAAACGTGGATGTATCTGCAACAAGACAGATAACTCAAGAGTTATCTGAAGGAAGAGTAAGACAGACTGAGCTGTTACTTTTTGTATTTGTCCAGATCTGCAGTGATTACTCCTGCTCCCGGCCAAATGTCAAGTGTTGTTCTGAGTCAGTGGAAAATAGTTGGGTTGTAGCAGGACGATGGTATTATCACACTCCCTATGCATCTTTCTGTCTAGTTTTCTACCTCTCCCTCTTCTATTTTCTCATCTAGTCTTATTACATATCATCTTAGGCCTGGTACCGATTCACCCCTTTGCCCTACTTCTGAGATTTGTGTGTTCATGTGTGGTTGTAAAGGCTTCCCGATTCTTCAATAGATGGAGGGGAAGGGCTAAATCCTAGTTTATAGTTCTGCATACGTACTTACACAATCAATGAAAACCTCTACGCTGTAGGCTGACATGCATCTCCAAAAAATCCTACTATGCATCGTGGTGACACGAACAGCAAGGGGTGTAATTGGTGCCGCTCAGCTCCAACTGGTGTTATTGGTCGTAGATGCTGCCTCTACAAATGTCTTTTCAGTTGCCTGCACATTTACATTTGCAATAAAAGCATTTGCTCTTCAATATTGATGAACTCAAACACAAACACACGCACTCCAACCTGGTTCCCATTGTTTACTGTGCAGAGCAAGGCGTTCCTCTCAACATAAAACTTCAAACGCTGAATGCTTTCATCACGTTGATGGCCTAGCTACATTCACAGAAGTATAAACTAGGCTCAAGTATGAGAAATATATGGCCCCCCAAATGGAACGGTTTCAAAGGCACACTTTGTTTGGATGATTCCAAGAAATTATCTTTAATAACATGTTATTGGACAACACCCCAGAAATGGCATATGAATTTCAGCCACAAATGTAGTAATTTCTTTGTAAGTACAGATTTAAAAAATTGATAAACATTGGCTTATATTAATTTAATGTTGTTTCAATGTAATAAACCAAAGAATATCATTAGTTTTGAGAGTGTGTGTCATTATCGCCAGTTAGCAACCACCTTGTAGGCGCATTACCAACACCTGCTGAACTGGACATATCTATGTCTCAAAGGGTTGCTCCGTTTCATAGGGAAATATTTCAAACATCTACTTCTTGTAACTCAGGGCAAAGAGGTGAAGTCGGATCTAGGATCCATCTTTGTCCCTTCCCATTTTCCATTCAATTGTCATATCCCTCGTAATTCTCTCTATTGACTCTCCACCCCTGGTTTCCCTCTCTAATGAAGGTCTACCTCATTAGCGGTAGCCATGTTGAGATGGAGGGCAACGCTGGACGAGCTGCTGTCTATCCAGGGGGAATTGAGTGATGTTGGTAAACAGCAGGAAGACTTTCCTTTGTCTTGAATAATCGCCATACTTTTCACTCCAGTATGACTCTTCATTTAACTCAGGCTAAGAGACAAAGGATTCATTTACCTCCAAAAAGACAGTCATTTATCTCTTGATCCTTATCTCTTTCATGATATTGAAGTGACTGAACGTCAGCCAGCAGTATTAATTACAAGGTTTTGGGCTGTTTGCAGGGCTGCAAGCCACAAAAGCAAGGTTCAAGTACTAAGCTAAAGGACACAGTCCTTTAGCTTATGGGAAATGTTGGCAAAAATGGAGGATCTTCTGCAGGATTACAGTGTGTCTGAGAGATGAGGATGGAGACAGACGGTGCACTTTGTTCAAGGTGCAATTTACGTCATTACAGACAATGAATCCTTCTCTTTGCTTTCGTACAACCTGCTGTACTGTGGTGTTCTTAAACCCTTTCTGTATGCAGGTGATGTTCTGTCTCTGTTCCAGTTGTCTTGTTCTTCCTCTGTGGTGTGTTTCCTACCATCATAAACCTCTGGATGCTTCACTATGCTGTCTGGCACTGAATGAAAATGCTGAGGAGGACTTTACATATAGCTGCATTGTGTATTTTCAGATTTTTACTATTTTATGTGTTACATAAAATAATGAATGTGTCAATTAGACCCTTTATCATTTGAAGAATATCTAGATATGACCTCCCCTAGACCCTAATCAGGATTATAGAACTGAAATAATGGTCCTTACTAGCATGCCTTACTTTATTCCCTGTGAGGCTCGCTGGCAGCAGAGGCAATCTGGTTACCTTGCGTCACATCATTGATGACAGAGCAGCATTGGCATTCTGCAAAATGCTAGTGTTGGTAATCCATTTTGCAGACAAGCAAGAATATACACAATAACACACACAGACAAAATTAAATTAGTGCTGAGCCTAAATTCCCTATATGGTCCTGTGTTCCATCCACCCACTTAGGTCCCTCATCTCCGGGATCTTTGACCCCGGACCATAACACCTTTAATTTATGCGATGGCACCAATCACGAGAGAGAGAATGAGGTTAGCTGTGAGTGTACAGCTTTTTAAATAATTGAGTCATATTTTAGTCATTTTTAAAAGCATAAAAACTGCAAAACGTTAACTGGTTTCAAGTGGTTTCAATTAATGACAGTATCTGATCATCAGGTAATTGTCATTTTCTCGTGTGTGTTTGCGTGTTGGCTCTACTCTTTGCTTTTAAACAAACAGACAGGATCTGATTTCCCTCAGGACTGCTCCTGCATTCCAAAGGTCAACCCAACACAGTGAATGAGACACACTTTGAGGAACACACCGCCTGTGTTCCATTTCTTTCTCTTTTCCCCATTTCTCTTTGAATCTGTCACTCTCTATCTGCACCTATGGTTTCCTTCAACCGTTAACACACCTGCTCTTTCTGCTCTTTCTCTCCTTATTCTTTCTCACATAAACTGAAAAAGTGTTTTTCTTAGTCACCATCATCACTCTTTTGCATCAATGTGATAGTTTTACATTACTGAACAGCTCATATGGCTCTGATTTGCTGCCGGGTATTAAAAATATTATATATATATAATATAATAATATAATATATATATATATATATATATATATATATATATATATATTATATAATATATTAGAGCCACATAAAAGATGCATAATTACAGCAAAGCCACATAATGTTCTGCTCTTTTTGAAAACTCATATGGATAATGGATTATTCATAAAACATCTTAAAAAAAGTTTTTAATCATCGAGGCTTAGTTTTTACATAGTTTGAGTTTTTTTCTGCTTTTTATTTTTTTTTCTAATGACAAGTTTAAATAGTATTAATGTTGTTCTTTTATGACACTTTCTCTTTCTCTTTGTACTTATTTTTAGCTCTGTTTGCATTTTATTAAGCTGGTTGAATATAGATTGATTTTACATAAGTGCTGTTTTAGAATTTGTTCTTGTGATGCTTAATTTGTTTATTTCACTTTCATTTTTTTAGATTAATCTTCATATTTAGGTACATATTTAGAATAAATATTATAATAACCAGTTATTGCATCACCTCCTCTTGGGTCCCGTCCTTTCCATAATCCCTGTCAGGCCTTAAAACTGTGGCTTCTTAAAGTGTGAAATTGTTTGATGTCTTGACAGAACCTAATGAGTCTCTTGGTATATCTCAACTCCTAAAATGTGTGTGGGAATTTACTGTCACTGGAGCTGACCATAGCCAAAACCAAATCCTGTGAAAAATAAAAAAAAACCTCACCCTACACTCCTCCTGACCTTCCCCCACAATCAGAGTAAATGCACCAGGTCATCCAGTTTATCCAAATTAAAGACATCACAAAGGAAATAAGTTACTGCAAGAAACTTCACTAACCACGGTCCTCCCCTTTAATCAAAGTTAACATCCCCTAAACTCCTAAGAAATGTTCTCTCAAATATACAGAATTCACCAATCAAACATTTACTTGTCTTACACACAATCAACATTCCGTAAACAAATTCACCAAAAACACAAACAACACACACCTCGACTTGAATTATCCAGACATGCATGGAGTCCGTGACTTTCCATCACTCGTAATCACAAAACCCCGATAATTACAGTATACTACATTCCTCTACATAATTCACATCACCGCCATCAGTGACTGTGGTTTGAGGTGAGGGGAGCAGGCGCCGGCCATCATGGCCTAATGTAATAGGATAAGTCACCTGTCAGTCAATACCTGACTTATCAATAAAGATTTTCTTTTCACTTAGAGAATTTGTAATTTTATATTTCTTTTTACTCAAAGTAGATTTCTTTGCATAAAAAAAGGGATTTTAACCCCCAGTGAGATAATTTTCTATTTATTTGAATAGCTCACACATGTTGTTTTGTCATTTGGGGGTGCCACTCAGACCACCAGTGGCTTTTTCAAGTTTTTCCTAGTGATGTATGTGTTTCCCAGAGGAACCATCACTGGGGAGTGACTGGTTTGTGTAGATTATGAGTCACAGTTGGCGATTGATGGCCGGCTCGGCCTCCTCCGTGTAATGACTGCAGGAGTAGAGAGCTCTGATAAAACTATTGCTTTGGTAGTGAAACCAGCAAGCTGAACACTCATCACACATCCCTTTTTTTTTCAAATATTTACCAATGGTGTGCTGCTGAATTAAGTTCACGACACATTTCAGAGCCCTCTCACCTTTAGCCCGCATACTTGCTGTGAAGTATGTAAACAGACTTAAGAAGGAATTTTACACAAAGGCAATTTACAAAAGCTGCTGGAAACTATTCTGCCAATTAGTTAGCAGTTGGTTTCAGTCCAACATCCAGTTTCTAATCACCATCACTACTGATACACTTCATTCTGCTCCATGCAGCAGGAAGCTACAGTTTAACTGACATTAACACTGCATCAAGCTTTTAGTCAGACCTGAGCAATACTAAATCAGTGTGAGTGCTCCTTTGCACCTTTTATCACCCCTCTGCTTTTGTATTATAAACAGTGGCAAGCACAGTCTTTATCAAGGGCAGGGGTGAAGAAGGAAAAAACGGCACATATTTAGACATGTTTTATGTTATACAAATGGCCACTTTAACATGCATTTTAGCTCTTGAGAGGGCAGTTTTTAGACACACTTTTTAGATCCCAAGAGGGCACTTTGAAATGCTTTTTAACTCCGAAAAGGGCACTTTAATGAGCTATTTAGCTCACAAGAGGCATCTCAGCATGCGTTTTGGCTCCCACGGGACACATTAGAACATGTTTTTTTAACAATTGGGCCACAAGGGCCATCCATATTTAAAGCATATATGCTTTAAAAGTATTTGTAAATGTTATTTCCTGCTTGGCGTCATTTGTTGTTGTTCTATTCTGCCTATCATCTTCTTGTCTGCTTGTCTATGACAGGAGACAAGCCACAGCTGAAACGCAAAGTGTGTGACGTGCGGTCGGTTGAGGGGGAATGGCGACTGCAAGGACAGGCAGGCAGGGGGAGGGGTAAACATGGTAAGAGGTGGACAGAGAAAGAATGAGAGAGAGAGGAAGGACAGGAGAGGGGAGGGATGACAAACAGTCGAAGGATGTTTTTCATCCGTCCTTGATGAGACATAGGAGATGCAGATGCTGCTAGCTGTGCCCCATTAGCTGAGGTTGGCTACAGCAGCTGCTGTGTGTTTTGTGTGAGAAAGAACAAGAGCTTCTGATCAGATTCATGATATATAGATCAGATTTATTTTATTTATATATATCAGACACATGTGAGCGTGTGTTTGCTTAAGCACATGTGTATTTATGTAAAGCATCTTTAAAAGGCTCTGGGCGATGTATGGATTTATCTTCTCTTCAGTACCAAAATGAAGACATAGTGCAGGATTAATCTCTGGCTTTATGATTAAGTGCTCAGATTGAAGGTTTTAGCTTAAAGCATATTACATTAGATATGCCATTTTATTATACGTCATTGCATACTGCTGATGATTCATTGTGTCTAGGGGAGTCACACCTCACTCAGTAAAAGTGATTGTATTTTTTGGGATGCAACTTTACTGGCTGGAAGACAAAGTGTCTGCTATCTTCCTCTGCCTCTATAATCCATCCATATGTCATTTCCTCCTATAACAGCTTTTTTTTGTTTCCAGGAGGCAGCGGGACATAGTCATGTGGGGAAATACCACAATAACAAGCAGTTTTGCATTGCCCCAGCAAATTCAAGTCACTGCTGTCAGGAGGCACGTTGCCAATATGAGTCGATGGAGCGACATCCCCTCCTCCAATTACTCGCTGAGAGTCACAGAGCCAGCTGATTAGAATACTCTGACACACTGAGGCCGTACGCTTCTTTTGGTTTTGCCACCTGATCCATGTTTTTTTCCTCTCTAATCCCTCCCACCTTTTTCTATTTACATTCCTCTCTTTGATATTTGTGAGTTGACAGAACCGGTAATACCCACCATCGACATGCATTCCATTTTCACAGGCTCAGTACTCTCTTGAAGCCGGTCCAATATTCCCTGCTCTCCCCTCTGTAGTCCATCATTCCCTTGCTAATGTTCAGCCATAAACACTTAATACTTGGGGCTGTATAGTATATCATACAGTAGGTGGATTAAGCCTGAGGCACACTGCTCATCCACTGCAACACATTAGTTCTGGATCGGACCTCTGCCAGCTGCACATCTGCAATTACAGTTGTGGTCAGGTGAAGAAAAGCAGCGGTGTAGTCATCAACATCTGGAGACATGTGGAATACCTTTCCAGACTTCTCTTTGTCATTTAAGGAAACCCAAAATGCATCTTTAATTGCGAACTGCGGTTACATCCTGTTCACTAAGTTTAGCAGGATTATAACCGCTTTTGCAGCCAAAATGGGAATGACAGATTGATAATCCAACAAAACACTCCGTAATATGCCAGCGGCACCACCTGCTTTCTTGGTTGTGAGACATTTTTGTTTTTGGAGGGAGTTAAACTGGCCCCATCCATTCACTCTGTTTTATTTGACTGTGTTTTATGACTGTGCCCTCTATATTGAGGGTTTTGCACAGCTGCACTGCTTGGTTGCCAGGTTCTGAGATGCTAAACCAAATATGTTAATGGAGCTCTGCCCCGGCACTCGAGGGGTTGCCAGGCATGACCGCAAGCTGGATCGTGAAAATGAAACAGCAGAGAATATGTTCTACAATGTTTAAAAAAAGGGATGAAATAGGGATGAAATGTCTATAAGCAATTTTGTTTTGTCAAAGGAAGTAGTGATTTAGAGTGTAATGTGCTGACTGCTGAGTTTTATTTTAAGGGTCTTTACACCCACAGCTGATGTGGGACTCTAAGCTGATGAACCATGAAGACCTTTTTATGTTTGCTCCCCAAGCACTATAAGTCTTACAATCTTCACACAATAAAGATGTGAACATCCCCAAACACTCTAAAAGCTGAAAGTCAGCACTTTAAGTCCATCGTTACTTTTGAACTCCAGGGTGCTGGAGTGCAGACAAAACAATGAAAAAGATATCGCTGTCCTAATACTTACAGACTACAGTGTAAACTCAGCAAGTCACTTGGTAGTGTGTCCTTTTTTTTTCTATTTAACAGCACAACTTTCCCCTTCTTTGTGAAGTTTACTTGATTAAAAAGCAGTGTCTCGGAAAGAAACATTCCTTTGAACCATCAAAATGCACTCCCAGGCTCCAAACCCTCCCTACCCCGAATGCAACTCCTGGAAAACGGCCTTCTCTGCTGGACCCATAGGGAGCACTGTTGTCCATGTTGTCAGGGCTGAGCTGGACTGTCTACACACGGCTGCACTTTGTCGGTCTCGCTGGCTGACCGCAGGCCAGACTGAGTGACACTTCTGCCAGTCTCCTTTTAAAACCACGTCTCAAATCTTGAGTTTTGTCTGCCACATCCGGCCCTAATGCAGATGATGTCTGTTCTGCTTTGTTACTGGAAAAATCACAACAATTGCTATGGATGTATAATCTTATTGACCATAGTATTTTTGTGCTCTTTTTAATGTGTTATTCAATTACTGATTGTTTCATTATTGTACTTGACAGCCTAGGGGCATTACATCTTTCCGTATTTTAGAAGGTTAATGTTCCCTGTCAAAAATAAAGACATTCATCATCTTTATCAGGATATTGTCATAAAAAATATTAGGAAGGATTTCTTTTGTATTTGTCTTGTATTGAGAGGGTTTTTATTTCCTGAGAAGATCCAGACAGTCAAACGGTTGATGTGTCACTGGGGACCTTTATCTTTTCTTTATGAGAGAACAGTTTATTGCTTATAACAACATGTTAATGAAGAATTAATTAGCTCCAGGCTTCAGTTACTGCTTTTAGTGCCCTCCTCTGGATTCAGGTGTCATTGCACATTTTTAGTATCCTCCAGTGCTCAGTGTTTCTCAACTTGGCCTAAATTGCTGCATGATATCGCCCTGAACAGTTGGTTAATGATGTGTGTGTGTGTGTGTGTGTGTGTTAGTGTATTTTAAGCACTAAACAGAAACTCCTGTTGATATTGTCCCTAAAAACGAATCATTCCGCCCTCTTTTCATTTCCGGAGGTCTCCTGACAATAGGCACACACACACACGCACACAAAAAACATTTTCAGTGTTCTGCCTTGTGTTTGTGTTAATTTGTTTTCCTTGTAGGAATTTAGATCACTGTGTTTATGCTTATTGAAAACAGATGAATTTCAGGCTGAATTTGAAATCAATCCATCACATTTCTCTGAAACTTCTAGGAGACACCCGGTCAAACTTGGAGCTGTCAAGCTCAGACCGGCTGGTTTAGATTACCCAAACACAAATAGGCAGCAAATCGTATCTCGGAGCAGCACGAGATGATCGTAATAATTAGCACAATGAAAGAAGACACTGGCATATAACATAGCTCCAGACGACAGCGTAGCCTGAAATAGCCAGCCATAGTCAGAGTACTTGAGCAGACAACAAACCGCAGAAAGAGTCTACAGGGGAAGGGAGCGGGAGGATGTGGGTGAGGAGCAGCGGTGGAGGAGGAGGGCAGTAATTAGCTGAGCTTGTCATTCTAGTGATTAAACACTGATTTAGAAGCGTGCTCAGTGGGTGCGTGAAGTTAAATTGGCTGTACTGTTGTTAGCGACGATGTGACATGTGTGGCCCGGGTCACTGCTCTGCAATGCAGCAGGACAGAAGTGCAATTCGGTACAGCTCCACATCTTCCCTCCACCAAGGTTTCACTGGGGTTTGTTTGTGGGCCAGAAAGTACTGTGAACTTTCAGGGTTTGGTCTTGAACATTTATCCTATTGAGCCTTTGTTTTTCTCCATCTTTTACAAAGAGAAATACTTTACCTCGATTCCATATGATGATAAATGATTTTCATTAATGCAGTGAAGTAGCTCCTTGTTTCTTCCTTGTGAAGATGAATTTGCTGCACTCCTCTAATAAGTGTGTGTCTTCAGACTTGCAGCTTGAATGCTCCAATAAGTAATGTGCCCATACGCCTTGATGTTTTTTGTTGATGACAAGTTCTATTAGCCCTCTCAGCAGATACATATCCGTGAATGAATGCACAACTTAGAAACAAGAACCTTTGTACTCGCTAAACACAGCTGCATTGATGAATATTACATGAGGATAATAAATCACCTGTTCTCTTTATTTTCATGGCTGTTTAATTTCCACCTAATTGTAAGACATTTCTCTGTATTTATACCATCTAACCCTCCCCAGACAAACTACAGTGCAGATTCTGTGGTTTATATTACGTTAATGTTGAAGCAAACATTGTAATATCACCATGGTGCATTTGGAGACCATGGATTACTAGATAAATTGACTCCTGCCTACAGTGACTGTGCAAACAAAATATAGAAATGGCACAGATGTATCTCTTCAATATATTTTGCTAGGTTTGTTGTAGTGGGCGCTAATGTTGGTGGCAAATTTAACTATTTTATGAGAAACCGCATTCAGCAAACCTCACAGTGGACATGAAGATGATTAATGACTGAAATCAAAGGTGTAAGTAAGCAGCAGATGCAAGTTAGAGTCGTATTTAATTTCCAGTTAGAAGTGTTTAAATCTGTATAAAGCTGCAATAATCAATATTTTCACATTGACAAAGGCTGGAATGACTGTCATGTGAAATGGATTGCTCATGATTAGCAACCCGTGGAGAATTATCACTCACCACTGCTGTTGCCCTCAGTTTTATGCAGCGTTTAAACATCTTTCAGCTCATCATTTTGATTTTACGACCCGCAAAAAAGGAGACTAAATATCAGACTCACATTTATCAAGTAACTCCAAATCCAAATAAAAGCTACAGTTGTTTACTGCAATAATTTTAGAACACTTGATTGGGCATTTTGAAACAAATGACTATACAACACCTTCTGACCTTCAAACCCTCTTATGAGCAAAGGTACATCTGGCAAAGTCTAGGTCTGTACAGCAGAGGTCCAGTCATTTTTTAATTAAGAGGTATTAAGAACCTGTTTCTGGTATGTACTTGCATAACATGAAAACTGTTATTGTCAGCCAGTTATTTTCTATACCTGCTTATTCCTCATTAGGGTCGCAGGGGTCTGCTGGAGCCTATCCCAGCACGTTACGGCGAGAGGCAGGGATACACCCCAGATGGTCGCCAGCCAATCGTGGGGCACACACACCATTCACTCACACACTCACACCTACGGGCAATTTCGAGTCTCCAATTAACCTTAGCATGTTTTTGGACTGTGGGAGGAAGCTGGAGTACCGGCTGAAACCCCACAGACATGGGGAGAACATGCAAACTCCACACAGAAAGGTCCCAGACCCAGGACCAAGGAGGTCTTGAACCTGCGACCTTCTTGCTGTGAGGCAACAGCACTAACTGCGCCACCATGTCGCCCAACTGTTATTGTATGTAATGTAATTCTATTGAGCAAGTTCCCAAGGTAACACGAGGTTGCATTCTCCACATGAGCGAAATCTCACTGTAGACTCTCAGAATGCTGGGCTGCATTGTAATTTATGGCTCCACTTTGTGTTAGTGACAGTTTATTATCCTAACATGCTCTAACTGGTGATGTCGCTGCACAAATTATTCAAGCACAGTTCAAGCTGGAACATATTTATGAAGCAATTTTAATATGAAAAAGTGTTGTTTTTTCTGCTTCTAAGTGATTTACAGAACAAACAAAGACATAACAAACCTAATACAGCTGCAGACATGATGTCAGCTGGCGCATTAACTATTTAATGCTCTCTTCTCTCAGGATGATGTTATCACATTGTTATCATAATCAGGCCATAATGTCATTGAATTACAAGGCTACAATAAACAAGACAATTAGTTTTAAGTAAAACAAATGATACTTTTTTTTTCTTATTTGCTGATTTTTCACTTTCCTCTTCACCTCTGTCCTTCCTTATCTTTCCTTTCACCTGTTGGACCTGGCTGGGTTGCCCACTGAAATCATATTCCTATATTATACTCATGTTTATGGCCCTTAGTTTTGGCCAGCCATAGATACTTTATTGTTTTGTACTTGCTGGTGGCCGCAGTGGCACAAATTCTGTTTACCACAACTCCTCAGGGACCCATATATCCTGCCACATGCCTCTGTAGTGACTTTCATTATGATCACCTTGTTATAACCTTTATTACAGCCTTGGGACAGTGTAAAATCCAGTGCATTATAATGTTATAGCTTTATAGATATGCTTTCTTAATGACAAGGAGCAGTAAGCAGCCAGATTTAGTCCTGTTAATTTTAAACTAATTATTAATCTAAAGTTCAGTTGACTCACAGTTCAGTAATTTCCTCCTGCATTTCTAAGTTGGACCAGCTCACAGTAATTATACAGTGGAGCAATGGGCCCTCGTACTGTAGGTTTGATGTTAAAGTTTGTTTCGCTACAGTAGTCGGTGTAAAGGTGTGAGGGCTGAATAGAGAGGGCTTTTAGGCTCGTAGCTGTGAATCCAACTATGTGGGACACAAGTGTAGCTACTGCAGCAGTAGGATTCAGCAGTGATTCATAGAGTAATACAGCCCACTACCGTGTGGAGTTTAGGGCCTGTTCAGGGTTTGTGTGCAAGACTTTGGGTGTATTTTAGAAGGGAAAAAAAATCCTAACAGAATGAAATGGACATTATAATAAATAAGGGTAAGAAAGGAGAAGGGAGGAAACTCATGTAAATTTTAGGAGTCTGTCCCTTAATCACCTTCACTTCATCTTTGACTCTGTCACCCCAGTAATTTCCTGTTGCCATACCGACGGCTGCACCTGCTAATGAGATTGGCTTTGTTTTTTATTCGTCGGCAGATTTTGGATTAAGATCCATCAGCATGGCTCTCACGTATGTGCCCATTACCACAGTGACATGACGAACTGCTTCTCCCCCCATTACTTCTTTACCAGTTCAAATGAAATCTCGCCCGTGTAATACACTACACCACATTCACAGCCTAGATCAGCTCCGATAATAGCATCATATCCTCCAAGATATATTGGACATGGTATGCAGAAGTCTTGCATATTATTGCTCGTTGAAATTGAAATTTCAGTTTTCTCGTCAGCCTGATATTATACTCGACATGCTTATACCCAGCAAGGTATCATCATGCAGCAGCTAAGCCTGACGGGATTAATGTCTAGATAAGGATTTGTTCAGAATTAAGCCTCTATGCATAGATGCTCATTTCTGCTTGGCACCCCACCTACGTATGCATGATACACCAACATATGCACATTAATACACTTGTGCTTTTTTTTTACAACAAATTATAGTGTGTGTGTGTGTGTGTGGGGGGGTATGTTAATGTATTTAAGCAATATAACATTAGAATTCAGTTGTGACTCCTAAAACCCTATAATGCACAAACTCCTATAATCCGTGTGTGTGTGTGTGTGTGTGTGTGTGTGTGTGTGTGTGTGTGTGTGTGTGTGTGTGTGTGTGTGTGTGTGTGTGTGTGTGTGTGTGTGTGTGTGTGTGTGTGTGTGTGTGTGTGTGTGTGTGTGTGTGTGTGTGTGTGTGTGTGTGCGCGTGTGCGCGTGTGCGCGTGCGCGCGTGCGTGCGTGCGCGCGTGTGCGGCTATTTCTCCACACCGGTTGGTAGCATTCAGCATGTGTCCAGCTATGACTCATCCATGTTGTACACTGCCTACAAATACAGACCTTCAGAGTGATAATCTGTTTTCTTCTTTACACTCTACCCACTTCCATCAGGAAATCACTGTTTATTTCCTCCGACCCACTGTCCTTCCTCCTCTGGTTTTCCTTAAGTCGCTCCCCTCCTGTTTCTCTCTGTATTCTTTCTTTCACCTCACTTTCACCCATAGGTTGTTCCCTGTCATCGATGTCTGTCATTCTCGGTTTGTTGCAGTGTATCTGGTGCTTGAGGCAACAATGTTTTTCTCTCATCATCTGTCAACACTCTGCCACTTTAAGGTCACAGGAGAACCCATTCCACCTCTTACTGTATGTTAAGACCTAGTGGCAACCTCTGGGACTGAAAAATGAAGCCAACGCTGGCTGTCTGCTAGCTGCTCTCACCCAGCTCCACACTCTCATCCAAATCTTGTCACAGGAGAGACTTTTAGCTCCAGAAAACCAAGATGGCCTGAATGCCAAACTTGATGCTTCAAAATTGAGTTCACAAACCAATGGGTGATTATGTCCATTATTTATACTTATACTGTTTTTAGACCAATGAGTGAGATGGCCATATTGCAAAAAAAAAATAGTGTGTAAGAATTAGTAGCATTTAGCAGCATTTCGCACAATAGGTTTGGGATAAATGGTAAGTAATATTCATAGATGTGTTGTAATCGGTATATAATTCAATCATGAATTGTTTTTTTATTACCTTGGTTTAAGTTGATCCATCACCACAGAACAGACAAACCAAACAATGGCTTTTCACATTTTTCATGGTCTCCATAGGTTCTCCTACATGTACTTGGATGCCACCAGAAACTCCACACAGTACCTTTTTAAAGAAATAATCCTACAATGTCAGCCTATTCCTTAGTATAAAGCTGTTAGCTTATCTTATCACAAAGTCTGGACTCAAGGGTTGTTCTCTTTAAAGTTGAAGAAAAGCCAATTTGACATGAAATAATGTGTAAACACAGGTGTTCGTAATCGCATTAATTGAGGCTCTCCCTCGAAATGGAACAGAAACTTCATTAATGTCATTACCTGTGTTTACTTTATGAAAAAGGCCCATCAACACATTTGTTTCTTTTTTATCACGGATAAGGCCACTTCCAGCCTTTATGCAAAGCTTACTTACGAAGATACTTAATGGACAGTTATTGTTCCTCTTATCGTGCTCGCCAAGATAGCCAGTAATCAATTTCTCAAAATGTCGGTGTGTTCCTTTTAACCATGCCTTGAGGATACCACATTTTACAGAGAGAGAAGATGTAGAACAAAATAGCTCATTGATTTTTCTTGCTAGACATTTGACTATATTTTAAATGGCTTATAAGTGCCTGAAATGTCTGCAGTCATGTTTTTAGAGACATGTCCATGGTGTACCTGATCTATCCAGTGCTGTATTATCTGAATCAATTTTGAATTTTCCCTTGACAGAGGGGCCTTAATTCTCTCGGCCTGTGTTAATGCCAGCCAGGTAATCCTCATTAACATGATGCACTCCAGGGAACACATGGTCATGTGTGGTGAGTGAGAAAGAATAGTAGCATCTTACACATATTATCAATCACAGCATTGTCTTGTGTTTTTTAATTAAGTGTTATTTATTACTGCATACCACTCTGAAGTAGCGAGATAAAATAGAAACCATAAATCTAACAACTAATTCCTAGATTTGTTGAAAAAAATACCCTAAAACTCCAGAGCTTGCTGGGAAATAATAGTTTTCTGTCCACAATTTTTGTTTTAATTTACTCTGAGCTCTGACTAAATTAAACTCTTTTCACATTTTGTATTATATTTACATATTTACAATGCTTCTGGTTAGAGGTAAAATTGCTGTTGTGTTATTTGCACACCCCTTGTAGCTATAATGAGTGCTGTTATTTTCTGTGGATATGGAACTGTCTTCTTGTTCCTCTGGGGAATAATTAAGCTGCAAAACACAACAGTTTTTAATGAAGTTAAACTCATTAAAGGCACCTACTCTAGTATATAAATACTGTAGGCACATTCTTGGTTATTATCTGTGTCTTCTAAAGCTTTCCTCCTCAGTACTTGGTTTTAATGAATGGAACAAGGCCCTGTTGTCACTTTAGAAGGTCATTCTCAGCCACAGCTGAATTATTACAGGCTGGGATCGATATACACTGTTTGAAGTTTCTAGGAGCTTTTTTATGTGATGTTTTTTTCTCTCTCATTTTTGTTGTCTTTCTTTTTTTTACTCAGCTTCTTTAAGTTTACAAGTATACAATTCAGTTATGTTCAGATGAAACCAGCAGCAACCAACAGGAAATATTTAGTATCTAAGTATCTAACTTTAACGTAATATTTGAGTGACGGTTCGAATTTAAGTCAAATACTTTGCTTTTGATTGGACTGCTGAATTGTGGGCAGTTTAAATTAAAGATTGATTGATGGGTGGATGTCATGATGAAACACACACCTGCCAGTACAGCTGTGCAGTGCAAGTTAATAAAATGCAGATTACTATTAAAATAACAAAACAAGTATAATTGCATGAAATGGAACAAAGTGCAATGTAAATAGTTAAGCGATTAAATCCTGACCTATATGAAGCATGTGATTTACACTTCCACCGTTTGACTGATAAAAAACAGTGGCTCCTGTGGAGCAATTAGCTGACTGTGACGTTTCTTAAATTAACACATGAAACAAACACGAACGTCATGTGTCCAACATGTTTTATAACATTCTCATTTTTCACAGTTTGGGCTTTTTTAATTAAGTTATCTCACTCTGCCTGCTTCTTCAGTGCCACAAGCACTGATTATTATGGTGAAAAGCCGAAAATGTCCTCAAATTAGCAGTGGATGAAAACTGTGTTAATATTAATTTCCTTTTGCTGTTAAAATATGCACTTAATTTGGATGGAAAACAGCAGTAGCTGTTTTCTTTGCAATTGTATCTTCTGGTTCATTTCTTCTGTCCTGACATTTTGTGCTGAGTAGTAGGTAGCCTACACACTTCTCTTTGCTTTTTGCTGGAAATGGTTGCCTTCCTAATTGGTGAGGGCAATGAAAATAGCCTTGCAATTTATGTGTGCCTAAATAACAACCAGGATAGAGGGGACTAATGGGTCTGTGAGTTGGGTAGTGAGTGACTTTTCCACATTACACTTAATTGAGGGGCATTCAGCATTTGCTAATGCAGTTTTAAATAGTTTCTCTCAGCAGTTATCACTTTGTTTTATCATGTCATTCTTGCACATGCTCCACTTATATGTTCAAATACAATGTAGTTCCTTGGTGATTTATTATGGCTATTTCTAAACGTGCCTCTGTTTTTTACCCGTGACTGATGGCGAGAGAGATGGAGTTTTTTTAATGTTTCTTAATCAGTTGAGGGTATTTGCCCCTTTCGAAGCCAGCCCCATTCCTTCGCTGTGGGAGACAGCTGACGGCAATCAGATGGGGAGATAAATAGCTGCCATCGAGTCTGTCTGTTCAGTTGCGAATTGGGGTTGTGAAGGTTGACACTTGCTGATGGTGAAGTAAACATTGCGCCCCTGCATGCAGACTCGAGTACGACTGCCAGCCAAGTCTCTGTTCTGCCAGTGTAGGATCTCAACTGACTGTTCAAGAAGTGCCACAGTGACATGAGTGCACTGTAAGAGGGCATGAGGGAGAGAAATTACATTTTTATCTTTGTGGAAAAAGGAAGTGTCTGAAATTCTGCTACAACTGCATATAATACTGCTGGTTAATGTACTAAATGTCAAAAAGTTAAATATGTTGCTTGATATCGTCAAAATGTAACATTATAAATTAACCAGGAATTATTAACTCATAAAGGGTGTATCTGACTTTTATCTTAGAGGAATTATATTACATTGATTAAATACTGTACATTACAAATATAAAGTACTTGCTAGCATTAGACAGCAGTATATTTCATTGGATTCTCATTTCATGGCATTTTGACAACTCGTTATGCAGTATTTGACTGGGTAACTTGACCTACTAGTATGAGCTGCTGCTGCCAAGGAGCTGTCTGTCCTGTCTCTAAGGCCATAAGCTGCCGTGTGGACCTATGAGTCAACGTCAGGTTACCAATGAAGGTGGAATAGATGGGTTGTCAGGGCTGTGTCGGTCCCTGTCATCACTGTCAGTGGGGGTTGTTACTTCATTTAAATGAGTTATTGAAGAGATGACTGGCCAGGGACACCTAGCTCCAGAGCTGCAGTCAAGACAACCTCAGTTGAGCTAAGCACACTCAAGGATGAATCTAAATGAGCCCTGAAGTGACAAAAGATAGTTATGCACGAACATATTAACGCATACGTTTCACATTAGTGTAAGTTGTTCATGTTTGAATTATTCAGACATGGATGTATGAGTGCTTCTATTTCGACTTATTGGCTGCATTTGTGTTGAATCAAGAGTGAAAGCTTTCTGCTATGATCGTGTTCGCTTTTATTTTTACAACAAACCAATGGAATGTAAATGTATAAAATAGATAATGTACTGGAAAAAAAAAAAAAAGGAAAATCTCATTTGAGTTGGATCGTGAGCACTGCCTACCATGACTGCACATCACTGATGAGTTGTGCTTTAAGCTGACAGGCGTTTATGCTTTTTACGCAATGAGGCAGTTTGCCACTGTAGCCGACTGCCATGAGATATGTCTCTGTGACTGCTCTGACCACCCTGTAATGGATGGGCCATTTCTGCCTTCAGCCAAATGCAATATTATTTTTGACTGCTGAACGCGTGAGACTGTGAAAGCGTCCAAACCTATGTGACGGACATGCTGTGATGCAGAAATGTGTCTATTTGCTTCCCCCCCTTCTCTCTGAGGGGAAAAGAATGAATTAAAAGGAAGTAATTGTTGTAGCAAAACCTCAGTCATTCAAACTCTGCCTCTGTTACATCTGTCCTGTCCTGATAAATGTCCATGCCTCCCTCATTCCTCTCTCTCTCTCTGTCTGTATCCCTCTTATGCCATTGCTAAGAAACCGAAGGTGACCGAAGCAAGGACAAACCTATGTGGATTTCTTTCCATAAAGCTTCTCCCCCATTTGCAATCTCTCTCCGTCTTTCTCTAACTCCTGGGAGGCTAGCTTGAGCAGAGTATTTACGTGCCTCGGTGTAAACTTTTATGTAACTGCAAGATTACACTATGGGTTTCTGTCTGCTCATGTCCATCTGAGATGAAAAAATCCTTTTACTGGCGAGAGTGCCCTAGGAAATAACGACTCTGCAATTGAATGTTTGTTGCTTGAAAGGACAAGTCCACACTGCGGTCTGGGTTCCCCGTGGTATAAGTTGTCAAGATACCATATATATTTTGTGTTTGTGATGTTGAAGCTAAGGTAATTGTGTTTATGGGTGTTTCTATTGGGTTACTGAGGACGCTTGAATATGAGAGAGTTCACTGCAGCTCACAGGAGCCAGTAAAATAAAGCTTTGTTACAAGGTTAAAGCCAACGCAAACTGACTATGTAGCGTGACAGTGTTTGTAATGAAATAATGTCTGTACACTAGTACACCAGACTCTCACAAAACTCGACATAATCTACGCTGGCCTTGAGGTTTAAATTTCAGGAAGCATAACAACATTTCACAAAACTCGACATGTGAAATGTTGTGTTCTTCGATGTGTTGTTGTGTGGGCCACCGTGGAAATGGGATAAGTTCTCTTCAACTTTAAATTCCGCCTGCCAGTGAAGCAAAGATTTCAGTTTTTGTTAAAAAAAAAAAAAAAAGCTGACATTTTTTTTTCCAGCAGGTCCCAGCGGGTACAGCGGATGTTTGATTCACTGAGCCGCTCAGACACATCCAGGCACATTTTGTTTTATTTTTTCCTACAGGTGGATGGATAGAAAAAGTGAAAAGAGATATTAATTAATATATATATATTTTTGTTTTTTATTTATATAGTTTTTGTGTCCCTGCACATTGCTGGTGTGAATAGCTCACAGCAAATTGACTCCACCTGACACGCTTTGTGAAGCACTGTGTCTGCATTGTGTTGACTCTATTGATTTGCCACCTGCACTGTATTATCATAAAGCCAATGTGCATGTCTGTTAGCCGTGGGCAGTGCATTAAGCTTGTTGGTGTGTTATTAACACAGATCCATAAGCAAGCAGAGCTACACGGACAATCAGTCATTATAATTGTACCATTTCTTTTGTCCCTTTCCACCTTGAATTTGTTCTCTCTCTACTTCTTTCTAACTTATGTCTTTCTTTCGCTGGATTTCTTATTTTTAGACCCCTCATTTGCCACTGTGTCATTGTTAAATATACTACTGTATTGAAGGCACTCATGCAAAATGCACTTAGCATTGATCAAATGGGAAGCTAATAGCTGCTTCCCCGCTCTCTTTGTCATTATTCATCCTTCTGGTGCTCCAATCAAGTGCAGTTACAAATGTTCTCTGTTCTCAGGCTGCAATCGATACAGCAGCTTATCTTCTACATTCAATCGTGTATTCTGCCTTCTCTTTCCCCGAAGTCACCTCTGACAAAAGCTGCCCCTACATCCACATCCATCAGGCACGCTGCAACTGTATGAGTGCATTTGATTCTGTCTCAAGGTCTCTGTATATGGAGCCGACACGGCCTCCTACCAATGTTCCCAGAGTGTTGAGGCCATGTGTGACAGATTGATTTGATGTGTGGGTGTGTTGTGTAACGTGACAAGTGTTGGTCGGTCACAAATTCACATAGACTACTTCCTCTCGCACACACAGCAGTTCAGGTACAGCAGGTGGGCTGCCAGGCAGCTACCTCAGAGTCTAATAGGGATGTGGAGAGCCAGTCAGGTCTCTATGAGAGCCCGGGGCCCCCATTGTGTCAGAGCCGCATCCGAAATCTCCATCCCTGTAATTGACATCTCCCCAAAATAACTCCCTCCTCTCTTCTGCCGGGTTTGGCCTTAATGATCCTCTTTGTCGGTCTTTCATCCTTACTCGTTCCTCTTTATTTTCCCAGCATGCCGTTCTCCACCCATCATGGGGGAATTCGGTGAACGGTTGCTCCACTGTAGCGCTGCGTCTTTGTTGCCACAGAAATAGCCTCCCGCTCCCTGGCGGCTATCCTGGGCCTCCTCTTAATATACAGCAGCACATCCTCTCACACCCGCCATTCGCTTGCAGGCCGTAGCTATTACTGCACCACGCAGCATATTGTACCGTGCCACTGCTACTATTATCACTGAGTGGTGAGATAAAGGACTTGAATAGGATTTTTAACTGTGAAAATGAAGCTGTCTGGAGTTCCAAGATGCAAGGTTCTCACATTTCGAGTTGTTTTAAAAGCATATAGAAGACAGAGGAATGTGGCATTACTGTAACTGCTGTCTCAATCTGCATGAAGCATCCACATATAAATCATGCTGTAGTGTACTGGCAGTGTGTTGTTCCTCATTGTTCCCTTGCAATTCGCTAACAACAGATTGACTCTCCCATTCACTGCAAACAGTCCCCCCCCCCCCGCCCAAAAGCTTCCGTTTTCTTCCTCATTTGGCATTTCACAGCGTGGTTGACACTTGAACTGCATTTTTGGCATATTTGGTTTTATTTTCCTGTGCGAATAGAGATTATTCAGCAGAGGAAGGAAC
The DNA here is from genome assembly GCA_030544235.1 of Lepturacanthus savala. Taxonomy (NCBI): domain Eukaryota; kingdom Metazoa; phylum Chordata; class Actinopteri; order Scombriformes; family Trichiuridae; genus Lepturacanthus; species Lepturacanthus savala. The sequence continues at coordinate 6,069,529 of CM060476.1, read as the reverse complement.
AATATGTGGCTGGCTTGCATGGCCACAGCTGCTAATCTCAGATGCAGATGGAGAAATTGGATGGAGGGATGAAGGGGAGAAGTGGCATAATGGAGCTTCAATAGAGGTGTTTGATGGAGTGAGGGAATCTATTAGCTATGGATTAAAGGTCCCATATCACAGAAAAATGAGATTTGAATTGCTTTTTTTGATTATAAGGTGTCCATGTTTAAAAATGCCACAGAAGAACACACACAACCTGTGCTCAGAAACTGTACCTTTTAAAATGAGCCACCAAGACTTTTGTGAAGTTGTAATGTCACAACTACACAGTCACTGCCCACTACCCCATTCACCGCTACTCAAATCATCCAATCAGAGGGGAGGCTCATTAATATTAATGAGATACAAAATTAATTTTAGATCTCCAGAGAGAATCTGTAAATCCATTGGGAAGATTTTTGGTATCTAAAACCATAAATATATTTTGTTATCAAAACTTTAAATAGCCCAGGAAAAGTGTACAATATGGGACATTTTTAAAGGCGGAAATGAAGTATAGAAGAGTTGAAAGGAGAGAATCCCTATCTGATAAATAAAGAAATATGCAGTATCTGCACACAAAATGACCTTTACTTGCTTTCTTCTTCTTTTGAAGCTTTTGATGTGAGCTCTGAAATTGAATATCGTGACCATCATCTCAAAAAAAAAAAAAAAAACACGAATAAATATCCACTTTTGCAGCACATCTTTATCTTTTCCCACAGAGGGAATCTTGTGAACTGCTCCAGCTTCAATTTTCTGGAATATGATTGTGCCCCTCACAGAGGAGGGATGGTGGAATTAAACAGGGATGACTCTCTTTCATTTCAGTCTGTCAATAATGAGCAATTGCTGGGTCAAAACAATTATATTGGAATGCACAAATGAATTCCCTCACTCCCAAATTATCCCAGCACCTTGGTGAGTTTGAAATATTTTCCCCACCATTCGTTATCTCTCTCTCTCTCTCTCTCTCTCTCTCTCTCTCTCTCTCTCTCTCTCTCTCTCTCTCTCTCTCTCTCTCTCTCTCTCTCTCTCTCCTCTCTCTCTCACACATAGTTGCCAAGTGAGCAGGCGTTTCTGATTGGAAACGTTATCAGCAGAGTGCACATTTGACTTGAATTGTTTCCCAAAGTGAGGGCTCATTATCAGCCTGTTGGATAATCATGGAGAGCCAAAGTCAGTTCAGAAAGAAGTCTCCCCATCACCCCAAGGCTTCAGTTTTAGGGTTCACAGAGAGGAGAGGAGATGGGGGGAGTGAGGAGTAAAGAAGACTCACAAAGAGCTCAGTGGCTACCTATACCATAGCTGGAGTGTTAAAGTCACAAAAGTCTTGGAATGACTTGGAATGATGGTATCACGGTTTTATAAAACATCATAAGGTCTCAAATTCTCTGAAAAAAATGTGTACAGAAATGATGGAAGGGCAAAGAATGGAAGTGATGTTAATCATGAGGTTTAAAAGTGAACGTGACTTTATCTTAAACGAGTGGCAGTTTGATAATCTGCCTGGAAGCTGTGTGTAATTGATTCTTCTACTGCATATAGTCTCTAATAATTGCTATCCCTTTGCTGTAAAGCTGTGGGTAAACTCAACATTAAAAATGCATTTGGCCATGTCAATATTAACACTTCGACTATATGTATAATCTTAAATAACATTATTACTCTGTAGTACACATACTGTGTCTGAGCATATAATGATGCCATTTACGATGGAAAATCAGATTATACTAATGATGTTGATTTTTTAAAGCTGTGAACACTGTGGAAATCAATAATTAGTTAAATACAGTATTGGAAAGACATGGACAGTGTCTATATTTCCTGCTGTGTATTATAGTATTTACATGGACTGTGACATCATAATTCCCAGTCTTTTTATATGGGTATTCACACTTTTGTGTATGCAAAAACCCTATTCGGGGGTTCAAGAGGAGGGTTGGCTCATTCATTCTTTAGGAGTAGCTGACATGCACAGTGTTTATAGTCTGTCACGGTTCTCACATATATTCGGTATAATTCTGTGCATCATTTGTCACTTGCAGCAATGAGTAAACACAAACCTGCTGCACTGTGAGCATACATAGTTGTTTAAGATTCAAGACATGCAGAGCATATAAACACACACACACACACACACACACACACACACACACACACACACACACACACACACACACACACACACACACACACACACACACACACACACACACACACAGCAGGCTGTCACACACTAGAAGGGGGCTGTAAGTACCAAATAACCTTAAATTAAAATAAAATAAAGTGAAATATTGCAACGTAATCTTACTGTGGAGAGTAGTGGGTGAGCCAACTGTCAATCACATCTGTCAATCAACGCCCTCATGGCAGACATCAAAGCCAACTACATGTCTTTCAATGCTATTAATGGAGCAATAATTTCTTAACCCATAAGAACCTGAAAGAGGAAGAAGAAAATTGAACCGGACTAAATAGACCTCATGGAACACATTTCTGAACCTTTTTTTAAAAATACTAACTCCCAGTGTCAGAGAGCTTCCCTTGCTCAGGAGCACACATTTTGTCCTCTTATTTGCATTTCCTCAATTTATATCACAGTTATAACATTGGTCCTTATGGGTTAAATGAGCATACTTTTCCCTTCATAGCCCACACCAAGGCCACTATATAAAATCAAACATTAATAATGTATTCTGTACATATTAGACAAATGCCTGCTTGCAATACAAAGACGTTCATTAAGTGAACTTAATAAATTATTATAATAATAAAGATATATATATATTATTCTAAACACTAAAACCAGGTTCAAGGATTAAAGGTAAGTAATATTTATGTCCTCAGTACCGTGCCCTTTGGTTGATGCTATTCTCGCTATATTTCTTTATCAGTAGTTGATGGAAAATCTGTTTGCACGCTGAGGACTTTTTTTTTCCTAAAATCCCCCACTAGCATACTGAATTCCCTTATATGAATTTCTCTTTAAAAAAAAAAATCAACAAGTCTTAATCATTTTCAAACAAGAGGGAGCTTCAGTGCCTACCTAGAAGTCATATGATCTCATCTCAGTTCACCAGCCTTCCTACACCTGCTCCTTAATCAAAAGCAATAGTCGAGCACTGGAAACCAACTACTTTGAAATTTATGACCTGCTTGCCAGTCTGCCACTGCATTGCAGAGAAGGAGAGTTGTCTACTTTAGTTCACTCAACTCGGCTTCACCCAGTCGGGGTCCAAATGCAAATTTTGCGCTTCGATTGAGACAAAAATATGCTCTGTTCTCATTTGCTTTTTTTCCAGCCTGGAGCAGAAAGAAATCTTCCAGCTCTACTGCACCCAGGGCATGGCAAAGATAGACATGCATGTGCATATAACACACACTCAACGGCACACACACACCAACGCAGTGTGTTAATTTTCCACATTAAGGACGAATAACAGCAGGGGAAAAAATCACTGCAGGTTTATACAGACTTTAGCTTAGTACACACATACATAGACTAAAAACTGCTTGAATTAAAAGAACCGTAAACGTTCACAAAGCCCTCGATCAATTCACAATTACCAAGTGCATCTGGCTACTGTACGCTTGAAAAATGCACATCGACCCAGATCAATAAACACACATATGAGCACACACACTCTCCAATCACTCAGGTGTACGCTCACATCCCTTAGCTCTGAGCTTGTATGATTTACTGCTGAAAAGTAGATGCTGGTGTTGTGGGTTTCTGCTGCAGCAGGCAGAACACAGCACTGATCAAAGTCTCTCTGCTTATTGTATACTACTACTAACACTGGGATGATTACTCCCAACATGTTTCCCTCTCTTTTTCTATAGTATATCTTTGTGTGTTTCTCCTTAATTGTGTTACCTGCACAGCATCCTGGGTATTGCGTGCCATCATCTACACTTGTGTATATTAAGGTATGCGAGTAAGCAAGTGTGAATTAACTTTACCTTCTGTCATGTCAAAACAGGGTTCGATTTACACACTTCCAGATGTGTATAGTCCCTCACTATTTGCTCAATAATTAATTCTCATTACTTATGCATGAGGGTGGATAGCACTGCACTCTCGGGTTAGTTGGTGCATCACAAAACCTGAAGGTATGTAGCATCCAGCTTTCCAAGATGATAATTTTAGATTATTTTAGAGCTGTAATTCTAATATCCTTTACCCACTCATTACTTACAAACTCTGCTAATTGAATCCCCAGAAACCGATGTGACACCCTTGCTGATGGATACTTTCCCGTTATCACTTTCTCAGAGATCCTGCCAGTGCTTTAGGAACAGAAACGTTTGTTGTTTTACGATTAATTACCCATCTGACATCACATCGGTGTCTTTTTGGCACTCGGGCTCTCTGATGTAATTACAGTAATGCAGGGAAGCTGCTTTTTCTAGTATAAAATAATGAGTCTTGTTGAATGTTATGCGCAATGACTTTAATCAGTACACTCATGCATCTCCTGTTAAAATAAGTCCATAAGCGATAGGCTGTATTGGTTACTATAAATACTAATTACCATTGAATGACGTGTTTTAAATGTGTCTTCTTCTTAGCACCTGAGGTAATTGATTGCATTCCCTGTTTTTTTATTCTACCCATGCTGCACAGCTGGACCTCAGAATGTCATTATCTTAATTACAAACCTGAACACAAGTTTACCAGGGAGCTGAGCTACTATAAGGGCTGCCTACTGTTTGTCAGCTGAAAGCAAGGGAGAGTAATGGGCCGTAGGAAGAAGGAGAAACGAGGGGTCTCTGAAAAATGACTATGTTAATAGATTGCAAGCAGACAGTGAGGCAGGCAGGGCAGGGCAAATGTTGATGGAAAACGAGAGAGCGATGAGAGAGAGAGAGCTGAGTTAATAGATCTTCAGCACAAATAATATTTGCCAGGAGTGACAGCCTGTCAGAAATGTGCTGCATATCATTAAATCCACATACTGGTTTTAAATAACAAAGTGATTTGGTATTCGGCTGCGTGCCCTGGTAAACCCAGTATACCCACGATGCGTGCACTGCAGTAAATGATTTGCATAATCAATCGTTTTTAATTAAAGAGTTTGGTCTCTTACCAACTTCCAGCATCTGCAGAACTTTGTGTTGCTCTTGATTTACCCAGAGTGAATGCAGTTAATCATGATGACATTACAGGAGGCTTTAATGATTATCTGTCTTATAAACATGTTAAATTAAATGAAACGCACTAAACAGACTGTTCTTGAGCCCGATCTGCATATGCTTTGACTGTTATTGAATGGCTGCCTTTGTGTCCTTGCACTTGCACTATATTCATGTTATGCATTTTGCAGACACAGAAAAAAGAGATTTTAGTCACGATTCCCCATTGTCCCTGTTTGTACTTTTTTTGTTTATGTTCAATGTGGCAGTCAGTGAGTCTCACAGGAACAGAAATAATGATTTGATGTTTAACTGCTCAAATGTGACTCATGGGTAAAAAGTTCACTGGAGCCAAGATGGATAGAAAATTAATTGGTATGGGTCAGACAAAACAAGCAGTTTGATTATGTTACCTTGAATTTGAAAAGTTATAATGAGCCTTTTTAATGAGAAAAAAATCCATGGTATAAATAATGGTTATCTGCAGGGTTTAAGTCAACCATCACCAAATAATTGTGATAGAATGACTGTACATGTACATTTAATTGTGCCTTATATCTAAAATGCTCGATCCACTGAGGATTGCACGCATCATGTGTTCAGAAACTGTGAAATCTTAATACAACAAACTTCACTGGAGTCTCTCGTAAAACAGTAATGGTGGCTTCCGAAGCAACAAGCGTTAATGTTAGGAGAGTAAACACAGCCATAAGTGCCGTTATTTGCAGAAACAGACTTGCTAACAATGATTAAACAACAACAGTAGCCTATGCCCAAGCAGTTTCTCAGAGAAAAAGATGTTTTTACTGTTCGCCTGACTAGATTTGTTAAAGCTGGAAGGAGTTTGTCTGCCAAGGCAAGAACTCCCACCGACTGAAAGCATTTGCAACAGAGAAAAGTCTGACACAGAGTGAATAGAAATGTATGAGCTCACCTGATAAAAATGGTTTTGATTTGGTTAAATAAAGGAAAAGTGTACAATATTTGGACTTGAAATGAAATATTGAATCACTTAATAGGCAAGTGATGGGTAAGGATTAATACATGTTTGATATATACTGAATTTCATTGTTGGTGGAAAAGAAACAGATGCTTGTAATAGAATGGATGACACAAAGGTCATGGGTCATGTGAGAAAGTCCCACAAGGAGAACAAGTTGGAAATGATTGACATGTTGGTATGTGATATTAGAGGGGGCTAACTGTGTGATGAGGTCAAATTGTGGTCAGTAGAAGTCAGGCATGGGTATAAAGAGTCTTTGGGATCATTTAGAAGAGTCTCACTGAAGGTTGACTGGATGTTAGTGAAGTCTCCATAATTCTTTCCTAATGAGGTTTAGCTGGGGTGTACTGTGTGTGTGTGTGTGTGTATGTGTGTGTGTGTGGGAACAAAATCTACAAGGTCTATGCATAGCTTAGCATTTAGACACCTTTTATGACTCCTCTTTAACCGTCTCCAGAACATTATCTGTACTAATGTGAGCTGTGTCTGGTTGAATGTTAAATGGTAAGAATAAGTAGCCATAAAAGCTGGATAACATTACACATTCCGGTAATGCAAAAATAGGCCCCTTGTTAATTGACTGGTGTTATTTCTAACGAGCTAATTGTGCCTTACTGGCACCTGTATGACCCACATGTATCTACAGTCACGGCTGCAAGATGAGCACAGGCTTCATGTCTCATTAACGGAGATGTGAATTAATGTGGAGGGACGCCATGCATGAAGGCAACACCCCCCTACCCCTCCTTGTCCTTGGATATATGTGTACATTCGCCCACTTATTTAATTAAACGGCCGGAGCTAGCCTTCATCTAACTGGGCTGTTCATTAAACCCATATCACAGACACACAGAGAGAAAATGGATCCTGATCCTAATCAGAACTGAAGGAAATGATTTCCAGGCATCAGCTTCCTCCAGTTATTGAGATATAAATGTATTCTGCCTGCCTATACAATATTAAGCTTCCCATTCCTCTTTTGGTTATGTTGGATTTTTGATTCTGCAGCTCAGAGACCACCTCTTTTATTTATGATACTTGCGCCATAGCTTTATTTGTATTGTTTTAATTTGATCTGGGTGTTTGTCTCCCTGCAGCCATGACCTTGCATGTGATGAAACCCCATTTTGATCTTCTCGGTAACATTACAAGTGTGTTGGTATATATATGCTAACCACTGCCCTTCACCCCTCGCCCACTCTCCCTCCCACTCTCACATGACACTGTATATGAAATGGTTTGTTCGTCTTGTCTAATGATGCATATGAAAAGCAATCAGTGCGGCAGCAGAGGATCTGCTTGAGGAGCAGCGTTAATAACTTAGGGAAGCAGGAGATTGCAATGCTCCCGCTGGCTCCACATACACACAGGAAACTCGCAATATGCTGCATTCAGCATGCTGTTTGCCATACACTTAATTTTTCATGTATGATTTGGTGGTTTAGTCAAGATGGAGACATCGCCACAATTTATAGCACTTTTCACATCCACTGGGTTGCAAATATCACTGTGTTCAGAGAGTAACAGTTGTTTTCCCTGTATAAAATATTTTGTATATGTGTTTTTTCACATATTCTTTAAATGGCATCTGCTCTGTATCTGTAGGATCAGTGAACACACTCTGGGGCCGCGCTGTAACCTTGCTGTGTGTATTGTAGAGGAGCAGTTTGAATAATTTACTCACTGCCCATTCGTGCTGAACCCACTTTCACACGTTTTACCAGCAGCCGCAACAGCTCCATCCCTTCATCTTGGCCTTCGTTCACACCTAATGGCAACTGATGGGCAACAGTGAAAACACGGACAAATGTGTAACTTAAGCTCCCCATGTGTATTATTTTAAATCTAATTGACACCAGTGCAATGTCTATGATAGGTTTATGATATCGATGCAAACCATTACATAATTTATCATATCCTCAGTTTGTGGTGCATTGCCCAGTCAGCACAAATCCTGCAGAGGAAAAAACCTATGCACATAACTTATGTTGAGCACAGGCCTCGGATGGCAAGGCTGCTCTGCTGGTTAAAACACTGATTAACAGCCCTTATTAACCTGTCTCTCTCTTTGGCTTTTACCTTGAATAGGAAACCTTACTTGTCAGTTGAATGCGGCTGTTGGAATTTCAATGTGAGCTGTGGATTTTATTCGATTTTTAAACAAGCTTCAGTTGGCTGGACTTCAGTCAACTATTTCTGTCTATAATCCTAATAGTCCATTAATCTGAGCTATTCTGAGGTGTGAAGAATAGTGAGGTTCTGCTGCTCTTTAGTGTGTCCTCATTGCTGAAGTTTAAAATTGTCATTTTTGTCATTTCCTCTCTAGTTAGATCTCCAGCAACTGACCTTCATTTAGTGTTAGCACTATTTTTCTGTATAAAGCTGACCGACTTCACAAAAATTCACTGATCTTTCGGCACCCTGGAATTTTCAGTTTTATGAATATGTAAACAGGGACTATATTAGCATAAAGAAATGAGTTTCTAGTTTAGACACAAAAATTAATTTTGTTCTGGATTCATTCAACACCGGAACATAGGTTATTTTCATTGTAAAATCCACTTTTCAGACAAAAAGCTGAGAGCTGCTCATTGTGATGGACATTTTCAAGCAGAATATACCAAATAATCCTCCTTAAGTCAAATCATACCCCCATACACAGACCAGGGGTTAAAGTTGGGGAGCCTCTCCTTTACCCCACATAATCTGGGCTAGTTCAGTTTAAATTATTATAACTTATTTAATTTCCTGATGGGTGATTAAAGTCTGCCGGTGGAGCCAGGGCCACTGGTGGAGCCAGAGCCATGTCGCAGTAGCCAAACTAAAACAGCACTTTATCTACTTCCTATTATGCTGATTAATTTTGTCAGACCGTAAAAGCACAAATTGGCCCACGGCAAGGAATGAGTTAATAAACTTTGAATAAACAAGCGAGCTGCTCTGCTGAAGTTGTTTAGATGAGTAGCTCTTGAGAAATATATTTTTAAAAATATTATTGTGGTCAGAGGTGGATTACAGTGATAAGAACTGCTATAGATGATTAACTTAAAAGTTCCTGCTCCTCGTGCAGGATGTGAATGAAACTTGTACATTCTAGACATAGTGCTGGATAACTCAGGCACATGTTGATTGGCCTCTGCGGTTCATCTGATCGACTTCAGCTCAAAGTCAGGCATTTAGGGAGCATCAGTAAATTGTGGCTTCTACCTTTAGGGGGCAGATCCTAGGTTTTCTCTAGGTATTGAGAAACCAACCTGTTCCAAACAGGCACCTTTCAAACAGCCAATATAGTAGTTAATGCCAAATTACTATCATCATCTGCACCTTCATAATGCTGGGCCGTGCCTTAATGCCACAGAGGTGTTATGTGTTGTCGTCAGAGGATGCTGAGGACGTGTGTACCGTGCTCTCCTCAGCTGTGTTTTGACTGATGTGGGCGGACAAGGCGTGACAGGTTTTCCCAAATTGAAATGTCAGCCATCACCTTAATTCCACAGAATCGGTGTATGAGACTGTGAGACAAAGAAAACAGGAGAGAAACAAGGAGAAACTCATGACCCCCTTCTGCCCCCTCCTTTCTTCTTGTTTTAATATGCCCCCAAATAATCACACACACTCACTCACACACACCTTTTAAATTTTTTCATCTGCAACAGCATCTCCATTTATTCCGCATTGCCGTTCTCCGCGGCTTTTCACATTCTACTTCTTGACTAGACGCTCACCACCCTCTCACTCTCTCTCCCCCTCCCCCTCCTGTCCTCTCTCTCTCTCTCTCTCTCTCTCTCTATCTCGGTTTCAGTGAGATGAAGCAGGAGCTGGCGGAGGAAGGCAGCAGATGCTCCATCCTCTCCAAGCAGCACCGCTTCAACGAGCACTGCTGCATCCGCTGCTGCGCGCCCTTCACCTTCCTGCTCAACCCCAAACGCCAGTGCCTGGACTGCCAGTACAACGTCTGCAAGACCTGCTGCACCTACAACAAGGGGGACAAGGCTTGGCTCTGCTCCGCGTGCCAGAAGGGCAGGTTAGCATTTTTCACACCCGTTCACGCACACGCCAGCGGCGGAGAGATTAGAGTAACAGCAGAGGAATGAATGGGGGACTGGAGGCATGGGGGGAAGCTGAGGATTGGGAGGTTGGCGGTGAAGTAGTGGGAATAATTGGGATGTTTATTATAGAAAAAAGAAAGGAGGAGGTGTGAGGGGACATGGGCACAGTGTGAGACAGATGTGAAGGGGGTGGGAAAAGTGAATGATTAAGAGAGATGTAGGACTTTGACAGGCTGTTTTCAGGATTTACTTTTTTCAGCTTCCAAATCTGTATTAATTTTTAATTAGGAATGAATGTTTCCAGTTCTGGTAATTGTACCGTAAATGACGGGAGAAGATGTGGGGCTACTGAAGGAGGCAGGAACGAAGCAGGGTTGTAGAAGAGGGGAGACAGATACATGGGGGTGGGGGTTGGGTGGGGGACAGGGAAAATAAATGATTAAGATTCCAGCTGTCGATTTTTTGGGCATTTAAACTCAGATTTTTTGTGGGCAATCTTAATTTCATTGATTTATTTTTTATTTCCTCCTGCTTGTTTTGCGCCCCCACCCCCTCCAGTCACATACTTGTTCTCACGCTAGAAATCTGTTTTTTAGGGAAAAGAAGAGTGTACATTTATCATTTAACAAGAAGAAACAAGCAGAAGGTGGTTTGGGAATGAGCTGCAGCTGGTTATATTTGCAAATTTGTGCTTCAGAACTGCAAGTGTGTATGTCCAGGCTGTTTATGCATGTGTGTCCAAAGCTTTGGGAGTTGTTCATTGGATGAATATTAAGCTCTTGCTGTCTGTACAGGGTGGGGTGTTGGAAAACACTATTGTCATCCTCTGTACTGGATTCAAATTTTGTTGTGATCTTTTAATGAAATTAAATAGAGAGGCAGGTGTCCAGGTGGGCGGAGATGCATGTTGGATTTTCTGAGTATTAAGGTGGATAGGTGGAGGTGGACAGCATTGCAGCACATAACAAAGCTGTCCAAAAATTGTGTTGCCCCTCCGCTTGGCCTCATCCCCCCCCCCCTCCCACCCCCTCGTGCTGTCGCTTTCTGGTTTTCATTGATTTTTGCAGCACGGTGTATTGAGTTAGAACCGCTGCCCAGAGTCCTGGTGTGTAAGAGAGGAGGGAGGAGGAGGAAGGTACAGGAGAGATGGGAGAAAAGGAGGAGAAGGAGGAGAAGGAGGGAAGGGAAGGGATGATCGCAGTCAAAAGAGGTGGCAAGGTTTGCATCGATCATCTCTGTCCTTCACACTTGCCTCTCTTCCTTTCTCTTCATCTTTGCATGTGTGCATGCATGTGTGTGCCTGGGGCTCAGTAATGTTCTCATTAGTTTAGACTGAGTCTCAGAAGGGCCTGATGTCACAACATTACCATCTACTACAGCTACATATAAATACCACACTTTTCATTAGCGCATTAACCAGGCTTAAATCTGGTTTTAACACGAAATACTCTCTCCGGGTGGATTCCTGTCATTTTGAACATAGATTTACAGCTTGTACAAGTGTAGGCTTTAGGCGAGAGAAGCCCAGAACATTTTCAAAAATGGTTGTTACAGTAGTATACTGTTGGGAGTGGATGATTGTACATAAACCAAACATTGATTTGATGCAAAATGGGCTGTAACTGTAGAGAAATAAATGCAGGGAGGACGGCTACTTGTGCAGCGTGCAGGACCTTGCGCAGTGTTAACAAATAAAATAATAATCCGAATTTACTGTATTCACTGATTACAAAATCCCTATCAGTATTTTTCTCCTTTTTGTTGGCTCTTTTTATGCAATTCCTAAAGATAATTCTGCTGAATCTAAATGCTAAATTGTTGATTCACAAGGGAACAGGCCACCAAATGGTCTCAGCCACGTGTGCCTGCCGTCCATCAACACTCACAGTGTGATCCGTCCAAAGAAAGCAGATTTGTAATCATCGCGCATATGGAGACACTCTAAGGCTAAAGTCACCCGCTCACACGACTGCACATACGAATGGATCATTACATATTCAGGCGAACCTGTAAGCATACAGGCACATAAGCATGTGGATTGATTCTATGTTGGTTAATTACACCGATGAGCAGCTGTAGTTGATTGGTTTAATGTTTTAAAGCTGTTAATTAAGACAACCACTGGAAGGACAGATGGTACATGAAGAGGAAAGATTCAGCCGCTTAGTCATAACACCATCCTAGTCTTGTACACACACATGCACACATGCACACACTCACACATAAACACACACCTGTACATGCACTACACATAGCTTTCACTCTTGAGCAAGTGGGACAAGCGTGACCATTTGCAGTCTGCTAGGATTAACCTCATCCTCGGCCCATTGTCCCAAAGCACTGCTCACACACATGTACTCTACACAGCCTGCACGTTTTAACACACACACACACCACACACACACACACACACACACACACACACACACACACACACACACACACCACACAACAGTGGTTCAATGCATGAAGGCAAAACATTCTTTAAGGGAAACAAAAGTATTTTTTTCTTGTATTGCACCCCACACACTCACAGCAGTGAGGAGAATGTTAAAGGAGATGATGAGAGATGAAGGTCAGGAGAGGAGGGGAGAGGGGGAGGGCAAGAGAAGAAGACATTAAGAGAGGGAATGGCAGAGGAGGAAACTGTCCTAATTAGCTAAGCTGGTATGGAACTTTTTTTCTTTTTTTTATATACTATTAAATCTCCCTTTTTTTTTTTTACACCGATTCCATTGTTCTTTTATGACTTTTCCTTTTTGCAGATTTTCTCTGCTGCTCCCTGATTTCTCTTTTCTCTTCCATTTTATTTTAATGGTCCTGTCCTATTTTATATTCTAATGCTGGCTTTACACAGTGAAACTTTCACGCAGTTAGTTGCAGGTTGCAACTTTCATGAAGCAGAAAATCCATGCAACTTTCAGTTACACAAAGCAATTACAAAATAATCAACTTTAATGCGACAGTAGCTTATTAAACTGGACAGTTTCCATGTGCCCTATATTATATTCTTGTTCTCTCTAGATTATATGAAGTGGGATGTATCATTGTACAGAAAACACAAGAAAAAAGAACATCATGTTAAAGTCAACTATGCTAGCACTAATTAGTGCTATAATCAGTAGATGTGTGCAAGGCTTCACTGTATAAACCTCTTTTTCAATGTTGAACCCCCGTCTCATACTAAAGCATGACTACCAGGAGATTATAGCATCTGCTGCAGACCTATACAATAACACACACACACACACACACACACACACACACACACACACACTCACTCAACACACAACATGCGCATTTCATACCCAACCGAATTCAATTGAATTACATTATTCTTTGCCATTAAATTTCTTTTGAAAATATTTTAATCAGGCTGACTTAATTTTCCATGCATCGAAGCATGTGCGCACACACAACCACAAACACATAGCCAAACATGTATAAGATTAACAGTCTCATAAGTATTCAGATGTGAATTCATCCATTTATATTTAGACGTTTATTCATGTGCTCCCTGTGTTTGTGGATTTTGTGTGAAACCTCAAGGTAGAACAGTCTCAAAAGAATCCACATCACTAGGATGATTCACAAATACATTTCCATTTAAAGGTGCTAAGCTGACATATGATTGGTGATGTAAAAAAGTAGCAGGTTAGAGGCATAGATACAGATTTACAGATACAAATCTCTCTGCATGTTTTTGTGCATTGCGTTTGAAGAGTTATGTAACTTGACATTTGTTTGTGAATGCTAATAACATACACAGAGATGGCGCTGCCTTGTTCTAAAGGCCAAGCAGAAGCTGAGTGGCTCGGGGGCCTCAGGACACAAGATAACAAGCACATACAAACACTCTCTAGTTGTAGTAGTGGCTTAGTAATGGTTTGTTTAACCACAGATACACACTCACACACACATTTACAGATACAGACACATGGATGTCACAATCATTTAGTGTTACAAGCAGCAGTTCCCTGCTACTTTCTCAGAGACTGAATACAGGCTGTTAGTGTCTCCTGTAAGGTGATATAAGTGCAAGCATGTTTTCTGCAACATGAAGATGATTCAGATATCAGCAGATATAAGGTGTCAGTTGCAAAACACTGTGTTCAGTCAGGGATCATCCAGGTGGTGATGAATAATGAATCCTGCCTTTTCCATGTGTGCATGAAAATACATATTTTTAATTTAACACAGTGTGCCTCAACAGCTATGGAAAGTTGATCTTTTCCAGCATTAGACGCAAGTGTAATTTCATTGTGAGGCAGTTTCCTCTCTTTTTACTCTTAACCTACTTAATTAATTGATATTGGCTGACGATTTTGACCACTGGTTGTTGTCTGGTGTCTGTTTTAAAGTGATCTGTAGTGTGTCTGTAGTCTTTAGAGTGACCAGTTGTTTATGGTCATATATAATATATAATAATACAACAACAATGTTTTGTGTAGTTTTGAAAATCACAAAAATATAAATTTGTTGTTTTAAAATATTAATATAGTTTTAGATCTCCTCTCTTAAGCTTTTCTCTGAAGCTCTAGAAAGAACAGGTCATTTTGTGTCTCATTAATATTAATGATCCTCTCCTCCTTTATTTGAAACCTGGGACAGTATTCATATAGCACCCAGACCTTCTTATAATGAAAAAGCAATAAAATCTCACTTCTACCATGGGACCTTTAATGTGTTAAAGATAGTTGTGGCTATGTTATGGTCAGAGCTATTCTTAAAAGATGAACAGGTTGAGCCTGGAGCTGCAGTGATTATTCAATTCGTCAATCATCAGTCAACTCTTTTTGTTAATTGATTTCCCTTTGTGAGCCATTTCTTAAAAGGAAAACAACTTTAGAATGTAATAATTTATTCTGTCCTCCTGTGATAATAAACTAAATATCTGCTCGACAGTATGATGCTCTCTGTGAGTCGTTCCTGCTGCTGTGTTTTTGTTGCTATTTACACTTTCCATGCATAAAGAGAAATGAAACAAAGAGAAGAGAAGATCACAGCTTGAGGGACAATGTGAGTTTTTTCCAATTCGGCACCAAAACAGCAACCATTAAATGAAGAATGGGAGTCGACTCTGTTATCACACTGTAACACTATCAATTTGCACCGTTTTTTTTAACACCAGACAGCATCAATGTGGAAGAATTGTGGAGCTCTATTTTAGGCTGCAACGGAGTGCCTGAACATTCCCACACTTGATACCTAGGAAGCTTTTCATGACTTGAAACAGTTTGACGAACGTCACAGCTGAACCGACGTGCAGCCCCTCATCTCTGTGCTGTAGGGACGGGAAGAAGAGCCACTAATCACTTGCTCTCCTTTCTTCCCTCCATCCTCTCCCCTCTCCCTCCCTCCGTGGCCTCGTCTTGTGTCCAATACAGCTGACAAAGGAGCCACCGGTCGATCATAATTCTCCATAGTGATTTGCACTTTCTACACAGTTGGCCACGATAGCAGACATATACACAACTCTATACAGACTCGCACACACCCACACGTCACACTGGTGGCTTAGGTTCAGGCATCTCCTGGTGGTCCTGAGTTTGCTTTGACTAAGCTCCATTTAAGTACCTTGTTCTCATTAACATAGAAACATAGCCTGAATCAGAAACTGTGCTTGAATTTTACTGATGCAATTTGTGCTTTGAGTTTCCGTAATAATAATTACTGCTGAGTTTTTCCAGCCTTGAAGCAATCTCAGAGTGTGTGCATGGTACCTGTGTGTGTGTATGTTGAACTTGTAAGTGCTCGTCATTGTGCTCCATGAGAATCATTTTTCTCTGTAGTGACTGAGGTTCTCTACAGCAGCTAATAAATCACTGCTGCCCAGGTAAACATTAGAGCACATGCACGTACATAAATGGAACCTTGAACGTTCCCCCTCGTGGGTGTGTTAGTTTTTGTCGGCCATGTGAATACAGCTGTGCGTTATTATGCAGATATCGCTCTGAGTCATTAATGTCACTCTGACTCCACCTCCAGCTCCCATTCCTCCTCCTGGTCCTCCTCCTCCTTTTCTTGTGCGCTTGTGTGTGTGACAGGGCTTGGATCAGCCTGTCACACCGAAACCGCACACTCTGCACTTCCTGTGATGTGTACCTGCAGGTTTTGCACAGGTAATTTGTGGTTGGGGGAGGCGGCTGCGATGTTGGGGGTTAACAGGGCTGATCCATGGCTCGCAGCATTCACGCAGCAGACCTGCAGCACCAAGGTGATCTCATGATTCCTAAATCGGTTTATGTAGTAAGTTGGTTATTGGATCAGGACGGAAGCTAAAAACCCTTGTTGTTTTACTCTGGATTAATGGGATTGGAGTCAAAAACTGATGTAAAATGGAACAAGACACTGGTAAGGCCTAAAAACACTTGGGTCATTACAAGCTGCAAAGACTAACACCCACTAATGTGGCTTTATAAATGTCTTTTTTCTTGAATTCCTTTCTTCATTGTTGGTGTTTGCTAACTGCCTGAAAGTTTAGAAAGTTGTAAAACAAGGCAAAATCATCATTGAGGGATTTGTTTGCAGTTTGACCCAGATCCAGTGCAGCATTCCTATTAAAGAATTTAAGTCAGTTGTTTCAATCATGATTTTTGAGGCCACCACCTTTAATCCAACTATAAACAGTTACAAAGGAAAACTGTAATCCCCACTCACTGATTTACTCAAATAGAAATGATAATTATTGAATCTCTGTTTTCTCTGAATCTTCTCCTCACCACTGGCTTTGGGCTAGAAGGACTGGTTTCAGCAGATGTGATGTATCAAAGGCATCTCCAGTGCCGGAAGGCACCCCTCAGGGTTTCCAGTCATGTCTCATATCCTGGTGGGATGGCAGCAGTCTGCCAGGAAAGGATGCAAGCTGCATGGCTGGCAGATCAGTGAAGTGGATCTCTACTTTTTGATGAAGAAATAATCAAAAGAACGACACTTTAAAGATCCCCTCCAGACATGCATAACGACATGAAAAAATTCGGCATTGGTACAAAATTGTGTGTCTGTTTTACCGTGGTAAAATCCTTAAAATAACATCCTCTCCCTCTTTAAAAATTCTAAAGAGTACCACTTCACAGAATATATTTTATACTTGACTGTCAACAGTCAAGTGCACTGGAGGGTTCAAGTTTCCACATCGCATTTGTGTAACTGATGATTGGACCAGAGTTAGCTCCAAACTATTTGTGATGTTGAGTTTTGTTCAACGAGCACAGAGGAACTTTCCACCATCTGCAGATCAATGTGAAATCAGCCTTATATTGTTATACTCTACTTTGCACAGTAAAGCTCAAATATTTTACTGTATGAACAAGAAGAAAAACATTGAGTGGAGGGAGACTTTAATATCACTAAATTCTAACCCATTTGTTATTGTTTTGTCTTCCTCTTTTCCTCTGGATCATTCTACTAATTTTGCACCAATAGAAAGGTGTTGAAACAACAGCAAGCTTTCTCTGCTTCCTTTACCTTCATCCTCGACTTAATCTTTCTCACCCTCATCCCTCCCTCAGGCAGATCTTGCTGTCTGATCTCCTGCCACAGTGAACTCACTGTAGCATGAAAGAAATGGAAAATTACTATTGAGAAGGGTGCACAGATAGAGGATTAAAATGAAAGTCAAAACAGCTTTGTTCACTGAATGTAGAGATTCAACTGATTGGTGTCAGTTTATGTTAAATGCAGGGCTTGCCAGATGTGGCTAATCTGAATGTGCGTCGTGACATGGATTATTTCTCAACACGGCAGAACCGCAAATACTTGTCATTACTATACGCGTCGCTAGATATTGAGATAAGATGATCATACTTTCAAAAAATATTTGCAGCTCTTCTTTATGCTGCTAACTTATAACTCACCAGCATGTTGAGAGTGATCAGCCTGAGGCTGTTATAAAACTGTTCAGTAATTTATTCATGTGGTTGTTTAGATTATTTATGAAGGCTTAAATTTCAATTTTTATGGACTTTTTAACTCTAAATCATAATCAATTTCAGCTGCCAGTTTTTAAATTAAAGAGATGCATTTTTAAATGAATATTTAAGCCTGGGTCTAATCAACTGTGAGACGGAATGTGTTGAATTGATGAATTAGTAAAAAGAATAATAAAATATTTTATTTAAAAATCATTTGAACCCTAATTTTACAAGCCATTTCAAATGATTCCTGTCTTTAAAGCGTATATGCATTCATGCTGAGAAAAATAATACACCCATCTCACACACATGGACTTTGTGGGAAACAGAGCTGGTGTAAATGAATAATAATTAGCAGAATATGCTAATGTCAGTATCCCACACTGCTGGAGTTCTGAGGGGCTTCAGATGGTGTGTATGTACACACACTCTCTGTCTCGGTTTCTCTGCTGCATATCAATGGTTGTGCACCGCTCCAGGCCTCGGTCTCATTGCACCTCCTCTCCCATTTTTTAGCGCTTTAAATGAGGCTTAGCTACAGAGCGTTCTGCGCTCCACTCACCTTGTTTAGTCATGAATTCCCAGCAGAGCGTGGAGTGCGGTTTGATCTCATTTGTTTAAAATCGTCGGATGTTAGTCTGTACCTCCTGGGCACAGACTGTATAAAAATGATGGACTAAACCATTGTGATGTCATCAATTTGTTTGTGGACTATTGTTTTGAAGCCTTATCCTGAGCCATTATTGTTAGGGTTTTATTGAGCTAGAAGTGACCATATTTGGATGAGATAGTGGATGCTAGCACTAGAAAGCATTATTATTATATATTAACTGTGTTTAACTGTTTATTTTGGAAAGAAAAAGATGGGCTTAAAACAAAATCTAGTGAAAACACTGAGTGGCCATCTCATTAGAGGGCCTTTTATCCCAACTGGATGCTCATCGTGATTCTTTTAGATGACTAAAAATGTTCGTTAACATTCTGAACTGAAAACATAAAAATAACGGTCTGGGGTTATGGTACGTAACATAGGTAATGTTGTTGTCACTGTCCCCATGGTAGGGACTTGCCAATCACAAGTCACACTCTAAAGCATCAAATGAACATGATACTGTATTGGAGAAGACTTGCTGACCATTAGAAATGCAGATTTAAAGCACTTCCTTGTTGGCTTTACTTTACGACCCTGAAGCTCCCCGCTTGTTCTTCAAAGAATGGCTTGTAATGACAGTCAAAATAGAGCATTTCACACCATGTTGCTATTTTATGCATTGAGTTTAAGCTGAACTCCTGTGTCTTTTAATAAGCAAATTATCAAATTGTCACTTTGGCTTCATAATACAAAAAAAACATTCCCTCCTATAGTGTGAAAACCGTGTCATATATCAAATGGTAAATGTTTTATGAAGCTGTTGGCAGTTGAAGGACCACAAATCATCTTACAGCAGGTAGCTGCTCTACTGTTGAAACACAGAGCAGCCTGGAGCTGCTGGAAAACAAAAGGAATCCATCTGTCCCTCCCACTTTGTCTCTGTCTCTGTGTCCTCTGGGTTATTTGTTCAGAGCAGCAACAGAGGAACTCAGGTGGTGATGGCTGATTCAAACCGTTCATATCAGGCCTGGTTACCACTTCTCATATTTAGAGTATATGTGTTAGAGCTGAAATGATTGACTAGTTGGCTGATTGATCAACTGAAGATTGATTAATTTTAATTATTTATTTGTCAAATAGGCAGATTTGAAAGCAGTCTGGTCTGGGGAAGAGCCAGTTTAATTCGAGACGTCATTGTCAGTTATTAAATACACTGTTGGCAACTAACAGCAGCAATGCATGCCTTCTTTTTTTGAACACCATTCTCTGTCTTGCACCTGAATTTTATTGTTGATGTGCATGTCATCTCTTTTTTTTCTTATTCTGTACATTGCCATGACTTTGAACAGTTTGACAGTGGATTTGATAACAGTGATGAAATGCAGTAACTAAAGAACCATAGTGTTGTGTATGAGGGAGTGTCATCAGCTGTAGAACCCCTGCAGCGTCTATATAGTGACTCCCTCACTTGTGGACTCATGCATTTTGAATGAAGGTCTCTCCTCATATCTACCAGCTCCTCTCTCACTCTCATGGTTTCTCTCGGTTTCTCTTTCATTATACATCTCTGCTCTGAAGCGACGTGAAGCACTGAGAATCTCCCAGGAGTGCCGCGCCCATGTTTGTACACACATGCCAACAGGGAGGGAGACCATCGAGATGAAAACAGCGTTGACTGGCGTGCAGAAAACAGGAGAAAGGCGTTGCTGGTGTGAGCACCCAGGTGCCTTCTCTCACAGGAATTGAAGCTTCAAGGCACTTGAGGCGGTTCGCAGTGCGTCCACATGTGAGGTGGTGCATCTTCTCCTCTCATCTTCTGCTGACATAATTTTTCATGCCATCAAACACCCGCAGGACGCACAGCTCCATACTCCATTTTTGTTTATTTCAACAAAATCTGAAACACATTTCAGAACCTACCTTCCTCTTCTTTGTCCACCTGCTGTTGCTGTATTGATGATAACTATCCTACCTGCAGAGGACATGTACTAATGTAATGGCTTCCACTTGCTGTCATTGCCTCAAATACTTGGCAATTTGAGGCAATTAAACACAAGTGTGAATAGACCATTTCAGATAAACTAGGGACATCGCACAACATGTAGGACAAAGTAACAGCTGCAAAGGACATTTTTAAACATGAGCATTTGCAAAAACAAGTAGAAAGACAATGAAATAAACATAATGCAAAAATGCAAAAATAGAAGGTAGAAATCAGGCCGAGTGCAGGCTAAGCACGTCTTTGGGTAAGCTTGTCATGCTTGATAATCCCTTTCCTTGCCACCTCCACATGCCACTCTACACACACAGAAACACACTGCGTTTCCCACCATCCTGTCATCATAGGTTTTCTGATGATATAGAGGCATCTTAATTTGTGTCCCACATCTGCTATCTCTATTTATATCAGAGAACACCTGCTTTCCTTCTTTAAAGAGGCTATATTATACCCCTAATAAGTTATTTTTTGACAAAAGTGAGTTTTTGGCCTAAATCATCCCTTGATCACATCTGGCAGAGTCATCTTAATCATGAGTGAAGGATCAGACTTTTTATGCCCTATAGGACAATGGCCATTTTACTTAGGCCAATTATTTTTTTTTTGCCTGAGTCAAAGTTTTTTGCCCATGTCAGGATAAAAAACGCCTTAACTTGGGCAAATAATATAAAGAAAGGATGTTCCAGGATCTTCAGCCCGTTGAGTGTCATCACTTCATTGAAAATTTCATCTCGGGCTACAAAATGTTCTGTTCAAGAAAAAAAAACTGGGAAAGTGATGAAAAAGGGACCTGGCATTTGTTTAATTTAACTCTAGGTAATGTAATTTTTGAGTTTTCACTGGAATGAAAGGAAAGTTTAAGCCAGGTTTAAAGTTGCCTAAAGTCACACTAGAATATTCAAAAATTATCACTTTATTCTTTAATGTTACATAAGTGGCTGTTCCAATATTGGTGGATTGAGCTGTGAGATTGAGTAGTAAAATGATCATTGGTCATCGGATGATAGATGGTTCCAGTTGTCTCATTATTTTGAGAGCTAATATCTGGTGTTTAATTTTTGTGGAGTGGATGCCAATCTTTTGACAGTAGTGGGAGCAAGAAAAAGCACTCAGGAGAGGGAGCATAAACACTTTCTCTGGGAAAAAAAATAGCAGCCCAAGATTAAAGTCACATATAGCTCCTTTGAGCTCCATTCAACAGCATCTAACATTTGCATTCCTCCCTGTGGGACACACTGCAGTGTGTTTCTTCTAACGATTGGCTTGCCAAACTCTACATACAACATATGAACAAACAGAAATTTGACAAAGAAAAAACATAACGTGATTTCGCTGTATGCTTGTGCACTGCCAGACTTAATAAAATCACCAGCCAAATTCTCCATCTAATAAACGGGAAGATGGGGCATCATAAAGTATAGCCTCATACGCATTTTTTTAATCCATCAGTGATGCAGCCTGTGACAGCACAAACAACACTTTTCCGCCCTGATTTCATTTCTTTTCAACTGCTCATTTGCTCCCTCTCACACAGATTGTGCCAAATATCTTACAAGCATTGTGTTTCTTTTCATTATGTTTTATAACACAGAACAGACACCCATATCTGGGTGGCAAAAATGCATTATTTTTAACAGATAGATGAGATGGCCACTTTAGATATTCTTTAAAGGTCTTCTTATGTCCCGTAGCTTGTCTCACCCGTTTCAGCCTGCAGTGCAGCTCTCTTTCAGTCTTTTCCAGTATTGACTTTGCCCTCAGATGGAGTATCACCTTGATGTCCGCACTGATCGCACTCAGAGGTCACTGATAATGATCAAAACAATTTCTACTGAGAGGCAAAGAGAGAGGGCGTCTGAACGCCCCCGCCTTCCACCCTCCACTGCTTCATGACTTCAATTACTCAGTGTGACGGCATCTGTATGAATAATGCAGCGTTCCCCTGCCCTGGCATGGAGTACATGTTAGTCTGCGTGAGCACACGCTTGTTGACATTAAAGACAAAGGGGAAAGGTTCTTTTTAAATGATCAAAGCTGAGCCAGAATAAAAACCACAGCATTGTGGAAACTTAAACAGCTGCTTTATACACTGGTCATCCGTTGTACTCAGCTTTCATTTTGATCCAGCAGTGCTATGTTTCATAGGTTTATAGCTGAGATTTTTTTTTTTTGCTCTGGGTTGTTTTCTTTTGCTTCAGGCTACTCTCATGCTGTTGAGGGGTGTTTTATCCTAATGAGGCTGACACCAGTAGCCTAATTAAAATGCTTGAAAATATACCATCAAAAGTTTGGATACATTTTTACATTCCCTTCAATTAGATAGTTTGTCTAAACTTTTGGCAATTACTGACAGTTACAGTTTACCTCTTACTGGGGCTTCTATAGTGAAGATATAATGAAATCTTGTGTATTTGTTGGCTTTTAAATTATACTTTTGTTTTCCACCTATTAAAAATACTAGATTCCCTATAAAATGTACAGATACTGCTATAATATCAGACTTAAAGTTCCAGAAATGTACAGTTGTGAATTGAGTTTACACTTTTATAATAATTATAATAATAATTTTATGTATTTTATCTGTGATCTTCTATATTAATCTTTATGACATTTCAATGTGTTTTTAAAATGCAGGTAAAATTAGAAAACTAAATCTGTAAAACCGCATTTTCAAATGGGTCTAAGGCAAAGTTTTGTCGACTCACTGCAGTAAATCCCTCCTGTGATTGGTAAGTCATGCAGGCTAGAGTTGACTGTCACAGGGGCCACCGGTTGATGGATGGTGCTGTATTCCGTCTATACAGTATGGCATCCATCTCGCATGCAATCTGTTATCCTCACTCCTTCACACCATCGCCCCTCTCTAGTATAAAGTCCTCTCAAATGATCTCTGACCTGATTATTCAGCTGCCATCTGTACATGACTGCACTTTTACAGCCTGTTAAACGTCATTTACATCAAATATATAAACATACATACATACATTTCATATTTTGACACATTCAACGGAAGAAGTTCAATTGGAAATCTCTTTGCACCCATGACCCCTCACTTCAGCTTATATGAGTTTAATAATCAGGTTTTGATGTGAACTAAATACTGTGAGTCATGAATTGAGTAGCCATCAAGAAAACAGGGATATTGGGACAAAAAAAAGAAAATGGACTTGATGCAAAGACGGCAAGCCCCAAGGACAAAGGCCAACAGTGTCTATTAATGTTATTTTGGATGAAAGTAAAAGACTGAGGGAGATTTTCTCCTCTTCTGTTCATGAGCCATTCCCCTCATGATCCCTCCATCTGTCTCTGTCACCGCAAAACCAGTGATGGTACAGAGAAAAACAGCACAGTGTAAATGGGAAAGGACAGATGAGAAAGAGAGAGGATGTAAATGTGGGTGTGTTTGTGTGTGTATGTGTGTGTGCGTGTGCATTTGTGTTTTGTCTGTGATCTGTGTGCCAAGCATCAATGATTCATCGTCATCCGTCTCCCACGCCCTGTCTTCCAGACTGAGCCGACAGCGTGGTTTGCTCTGTATCAGCATCTGAGCTCAAGGGCTCAGTCCAGTGGAAATGCTGTGCACTCAGGCTGTGATGTCACGGGGGTAATTTATAAAAAATTAAGAAAATATAGAAATAGAGTAGAGCACTCATGAAGTGGAAACATCCTGTGAGAGTGATTCAGCAGTTTGCAGTCTAGTCGTGTAATATACAAAACGACACCGCAAAGAATAATTATCCACTTAATTTTCCAACCAACACAACAGTGTTTCTGTTGGCTGAGCATGAATATTCACAAGTCAATGTGGAATAAACTTGAGCTTTGACCCTGTGGGTCTGCTGGATTTCACACTGGAAACAGGAAACACATTCTTTAATTTCTCAGTTGGATGAGCTTCAATTAAAAAGTGGTTCTATACCCTCACTACCTGGGCACCGACCAGGAAGATGCAAACGCAGCAACATGATCCTAAGTGGTTATGTTAATAAATCACAGAAATAAGTGAAGTTTCATGCAGGGATGCACCTGAACCATGCACTTTTTTGTGGTGACAGGACTAACTTGATGTATAGCCAAGATGCTTCTTGGTTTTGAAGCCAGGATCCCCACTGTTGTGTGTTGGCGTTGATCTTCATGGTGTGAATATAGAAATACTCTGTGATATTTACAAAATATTCTATATGTGATATTTCTGCTAAATTCAATATTTTTGACAATATCGAAATATCATTTACCTTTTTTTTTGCCCTGCTGTAAGTCTAAGCCTCATTTCACCACTTCACAGTTCTGCTCTGCTCGTTCTTATTTGCAAAAGTAGTATGTCCAAGTTTTAAGGAGCACACTTTCCACGTGTTGTTCGAAAGCCCTGGCTATTGGCTATTCAGATTTGTCTAGTCATGGGAAATTCCCATTGGATCATGCTGCTGTCCAAACCAAAGGTGGTCAAACTTTCATAGTCGGTCCTCATTGGCTTTCAAGCTGGCTATCTCCCAACCCCATGCTTTAATTGGCTAGTGCATGGTGTCAATTGATGCAACAACTTCAAGACCATAATTGTGTGTCTTAAGAGGTTAAATTAAGGCTGTAGAGAAAATAACAGAAATTAAAAATACAATGCTGTTGTATAGTGTGATATTTGGGCTGGTCTTAGTCTTGCACCCTGCAGTCTGCCCTCCAAAATGTAGTAACTATCACATCATTCCCCAGCACAGAAATGTTCGTAGAGGCTTTGTTTGCTGCCACTTAAACAGTCTCCTGCATTTACAGGGGAGAGAGAAACAATCAGCCGACAGGTAAGACTGAACACAAGGAAAAACAAAGACCAGACTAGTGAGAAAATGATGCTGTTCCAGCAGCGATTTTGTCTTCTTGGTTGGTGTTGTGTGACTAACTTGATGGGAACAGCTCCCAGGATTAGGACCGCTAGAGGCTTGTTTGGAAAGCAGGCCATTCGCTGGTTTCCTAATTGGTGAGAGTGCAGTGAAATGGCTTTCTTTATTTGCCCGTTTTTTTTTTTTGGTTTTCTTTCCTCCAATGAAATGCAGCCAAGAGAGCGGAGAATGTGGCCCTACGGTCACAACTCCACAGGAATCATTTCAGTAGAAAAATACTGTAACACACGCATGCGATTGCAGGCGAAGCACACACACTGTGACAGGAACTTGTTTTTCAGGGCTATTAAAATGTCTTCATCTTTTTCTGAGAAATATTGAGGTCTCCTCCAGGCGAGGCCATTCATTATCTTCAAGAAATAATAGTAAAACAGAGCCAGACATGCTGGTATTAGTGATCAGATTTGTGGATACTGATTTTAATGTGCTTCTTATGCTCCATTTGTGTTTTGATTTCAAACACAAAGCACTGTCATGTTTTAGATGCTGGCAGGCAGCAGTCTGCCCTTAAATCCTTACAAAGTGATTTATCTTCAACTGCATATGGCCCATTCTCACTGACTGGTGCATTATTGGGAAATGTCTTTAAAGGAAAGGACGGGTGCTACCTGAAGCCTTTTCAGTCTGGAAAGCAAGAGCAAACAATTTGAAAACCGTTCCCCATCAGGCCTTTGGGCTAACAGGAAATGTGCTGAACTTTCTTTGCCTTCTACCATCTCTCTTCACAGTAGCCCTCGTTTATACAGACAAATGTTGAACCTTGATATCCGGAGCTGGTCTGTGAAACTTCCTATACACTGTGTTCTTCCTCTGTGACGGAACAAAAAAGCTCTTTAACAGCTTTCTGGCTTATCAGGCACCTCCAGCGAAGAGCTACCAATCACACACTCACAGAGATCTTTAAAGAGGAGCTGCAGCCAAAGATGGTTTGCCTGCTCCCCCACTTTCCCATTGAAGATTGATTCACATGGATTACGTAGACTGGGGATGTGCTTTGAAAAGGAATTCTAAAAATAAAACCCCAGGGAACAAATGCCACGTGTGCTTTGGACTCCGTGATGCCTATCAACGCAATGACCTTTTTTTTTTCTCAATGTCTCACATGCCCACTGTCCTTCTTTTGTCTGTCCTTCCCCTGTCCACCTCTGCCATCTCTTTCCCCTCTATCTTCCCTTTCTCCTTTTCTAACAGGTGACAGCCTATAGGGTTTACAGTCAGCTCAAAGGGGGTTGATACCTTGCAAAAGAATTCATTATCAGTTGATCTCCTCTGATTACAGGACAAAATCTCATTAACAACTCAGGACTGTAGCCAGGAGTTTTCAAATACCAAGGTCAACAATCTATATATATTATAGTATAATATACAGGCATAATAAGGTATATGATGTTAATGCCATGTTTAGTCACATACACTACTTATTTCTATCCAAACATCCAAATCATAGACTATTTTTGATGGATTGATGGTTAGCATCTGTATTGGCTATCTGTTGCATGCATCTGTAGGCTAATTCACTATTTTTCTGTTATTTTTGCCTGGTCATCCTCTGCCTTTCTTGCTGGAAGAAATGTTAAATTTGATTGATGCAGCCTCTTGTGCTTCATCCTCTGATTCATTCAAATGTCTAAAAATAGACCTGCAGTCACAGTAACGTCATGACAGTGTTTACTTTTATTTTTGAGTCAAATACCTGAACATCTCTATCACGTGAGACCACATTGATGGCATGGTAATTCAGTGGGCTTCATGAATTTGTTTTTTCAGCTTTGTGTTAACATTTTTACTTGCTGAAATGTAGCCTGAGGGGGAAGATAAAATGAAACAAAAAAAATACTGAGGTCATGACCTTGGTGTCCTCAAAGGTGGCTACAGCCCTGTAACAATTTCTACCCTGTTTTGATGTGCAATAGAAAAACAAATCATCTTTTATATAAAAATAATAATAATAAAAAAACTACTACTGCATTCATCTAATCTTTTTATTTCAGTGGATTTTCATTTCCTGACCAAGGTGTTTGATGGCAATAAGAGATTAAACTACAGTTACCACCATGACAGTGACCTATAGAAAATAGTAATGCCACCTTACAGTTATTTAATTACTACCACAGGCTGCTTTGAATTTCTTTTACAAGGCTTTTAACAAATTAATTTTGTTTACAGATTTTGCCTCTTTCAGTCTATAATCATATTGGCTCTACATGACATTGACTTACCATAATTGCTCAGATAAAAGCTGCAGGGAGCAGCAGTTTTCATTATCCATACAGAATAGCCAGATGGAGGGAGACTTGAGCGGTGGAAAGTGTAACCGCAGCCTATATTCTGTCACTGGATTTCCAGCATCGCTGGGTTACTGCAGAACGCTGCCTTAAAATTCCATGTGGTGCTCCGGCTTTGCAGAAGCAGAGAGCAGATTATCTCCCTTTCCTATAGGCTCTATACATCCATACACCATTCCGATTAATGTAAATATACTGTCGCCTGTGAAAATCCTGGATCTGCTGTAGATCTACCCACAATGAGGGTATTTGCTCACATGAATTTTAAGTAACATATCTAATATCAGTTTAAGCTCTCTTACTAAAATGACCCACATGTGCAACTGAACAACAAATGATGCAACATCTGGCCAGCTGTTATGGGAGCCAAACTGTGTTACCTAATTGTTTCAATGGCTGGATTACACTACTGTATGGCTGCTCTAGTTTTGTTTGAGTGAAAAATGTTTATTACATTTTACTCCATGCATGAAATACAATAGAGTAAAAATGACATGGATTGTAGGTATTTAGTAGTTTTTACTTCAAGTAACGTGTATAAAATTTCAACTCTAGAAGGTTACAAAGGTGACAATTAGTTAACTATTAGGTTAATCAGCAACTGTTTTGATCATCTTTTTCAGTAATTTGTGAAAAATGTCCACATATCTTGCATTAATGTCAATTTCAGAAAATTACAAAAATCCTTGAACTCAGCCCACTTAATTAAGAGTTCACAAAGATGTGGGGGGAAGGGGGGGGTCCCTGACAATATTATCTGACAACCATTTACTGCAGACGACTGGTGACTCTTAGTGCAGAACATTTTTTGACAGAATGATTAATGTGAGGAGAGATTTCTCTTTGATAACAAACTATTGGTTTTAAAAAGAATGATAGGGGCACACTCGTTCTCTGATGTGCAGTGGAGATAATTGCTATTGCTATGTCATGATGCATTGATATCGCTATATCAAGTGTCAGATATTTGGTTTCAACCTATAATGGGATATTGTGCCGTACTAAAGAATTTCTCCTGTTGTGAGTTTTGGATGTCAAACCACATTCACTTTCTGCTACATCCATAAAGAGAATATTAGATGTCACAAATGGGGGAAAATTGATTATCTAGTGGTTTGCTTATTTACAAATGTCTGTAAGGGTTGAGGTCTAATGTCTTTCATTGATTAAAAGATATTTAAAATCATTATTGGCAGTGTAAATTCACAGGTCTGACAGCCTAACCTCTAAAAATCTGGACCACTAAACCACATTGAGAGCAGCTGTGAAATTCACTTTGGACCCTCTCGCCGTGCTCTGCCTGAGAGAACTAGTAGTCCAAATATGAGTCATTCCCCCAGTCCTGCACACTGTGCCACTGGCTCCTGCTGCTGACACATTTGTCTGTAACACCCTGGATAGTGAAGGTCTGCTGACAGAGCAGGGTGATGAAGAGAAAGAGGGAAACAAGAAAAGACAGAGAGCAAAGAAGAGAGTTAGGATGACAGCTTTAGGTCTTGGAAGAGAGGCCGTAGGAGGTGGAAACGGCTGAGTAAATTGCCTGACCGCTGCCCGGAGCTGAGCTGCTCCTAAATTTAGACTTTTTAAAGACGCAGGTAAGTGAAGCGATTGCACCTGCAGTGTCTGTGTAGGTTGAATCCATGAGTATTCTAACTTGAACTTTCTGCTGAACACTGTGCTGCATGCAGATGTGGCTGACCTGAGGTCTGTTCATTTAATGACCCTCCACTCTGCTGGCTGCCGGGTTCACTCTGACAGAAAAAGATGCTGGGTGTCTTTATAGATGCTGCTCATGTGGTCATACCCAAACTGTTGTTCAATTAAGGCAAGCCTTAGTTCCCATGACAGACAGAATTCATATGCAAATAAGCAGCACACAGTGTATTTTTATGTGTTTACACACACAAAGCTGAGGGTAATGTTTGTTAACCTGTTAAATCAGCAGGTGATAAACAAACTATATATTTTAACAGTGTAATTATGTATGTAACACTTGCGTTGCATAAAATATGGTTTAAAACAAGCCCCCAGGACCTCTGTAAAATTGTGATGTCGCAAACACAGTCACCACCCACCCCTCAGTCACAGTCATTCGAATCTTCCAGAGGAAAGGCTGATTAATATTAACAAGACAGATATAAAGCAACCTGTTCATTGTAGAAAAGCTTGAGAAACTATATTAAGATGATCTTTGGTACTGAAAACCACAAACATATTTTGCTACATAATAATATGGGACATTTATATGATTCAAAATTTAAAAAATCCGATATATTGACAATGAATAATCATGTGTTTTGTGCTAAATTAGCATTTGCAAAGTTTCTGCCACCAGATGAGTTTTATAGCCTTTGAGTTTATCTGTTTGTAGCCAAAGCAGAATACTACACACTCACGGCACTTATCTCCACTTGAGCTATTTAGCCTTTCAGGTTCGGTGTCGACACACAACATACATCTATTCTAGTGACTGACTGGAGTTGATGCGACAGCAGAGGGTCGACAGTGGAAGAGACAAAGAGCATCTCTCACCACCTTACATTTATCATACATATGACCTCTTTCCATACTTCCTGCATGTCTGAATGGCAATCACAGAGCCACAGGCAGGAGATCAATATTCCAAAGGTTACATGCAGGACAGCTGCTGCCAGAGACCTGTTTTCCTGCCTGCTGCAAAGCAGACAGTATTTTAAATCATACAGACAGCTTGGTAAGGAGGCAGGGCTGCTGAAACTCTCATTGGTGCTTTAGCAGTTGACCCACAACCTTGTCCTTTGTCCTTCGGCCTGTTATGCCAACGCTGAACATATTTTATAAGTGTCTTTAGGGCTGTGCTGTAGTAACACAGACAACATAGCCCAGAGGGAATCTATGCAATGGATATGCAAATTGTGTAACGTAAACTACTATAAATTACAATAGGGACCTGGCAGTTAATTTAAACCTGGCTATTATTTGGTCAGTTATGTTATAAACATTTTGTCCTACTTGTCTTAAAGGTACAGTTTGTATGGTTTTGTGGCAATTAACCATGTTGCATTGACATGTTTCTACAGGAGCCCTGAATGGACAAACCAAACAACAGCTTGAGAGACATCCTTTAATGCTTTTTCATAGCCACTGTAGGGTCTCCTACATCCTTGGGAGACTCAGTTGATTGAAATCGGGAACTTTACCACTAGATGCCACCAGAAACTATACACTGTCCCTTTAAGACATAGATAGACCGATTGTAGATGTGGGTTCTGCCATCTTTATTTTCACATGCCTTTTATAGAACATATTGACAATGGTTTCTTTTTAGTGATTTTTCCTCATACAAAAATCTGCTGTGTCACATTCAAATGCACAAACACAGAAACAAGGCAGGGGATGTTCTTGTTTGGAGTTAGATTTTGTCTGAGTTCTAACAAAAAAAAAGATCAATAATAATATCCCTTCCCTGTGTGTGCTATTCTTATTTTTCTTCAGCTGACAATATATTCAGGATGCAGTTTTTATATTTGTGCAAAAGACCAGGGACAGCGAGTTAGAATAGTGATAAGGAAAGTTTTCTTCAATGATGGAGGACAGAGTTCCCCAAGTGTCCTTGAGCATAAACTGTAATCTGATGTCTCTTGTTGTCTTCTGGTTGAAGTTAATGAACATAGGAATGACTTAGTATGATAAAAATACCAGCTTTCACTCACAAAGACCTTACAACTGGATGGCTTTAACTCAAACTTGTTAGAACTCTTTGATCTAACCCCAGAGCTGAAAACAATCTAATTTTTCTTCTATTAACAAGAACATTGACTCTTCAGAGAGGAGAATAGAGCCTATTTGATGTTCTGTAATAGTCTACCCCCTGTTCTTCTTACTTCTCCCTTTGCTCTCCTCTTCCCCGCTCACAACAGCTTCAACAGAGGCTGAACCAATTCATTAGAAGGCTCAGAAAGTCAATTATGGTAATCATTGCCTTTGCCATGGGAGACGGAAACTCTGCAAAGCTATATTATTTTTTTTCTTGCACTCCTACATATTTAGATCTCATTTCAAATGTGTAAATCGATCTTCAGATGTATACAGTAGAGGGCAAAAGGGCTGCAGTGAAGCAAAGAGGAGCAGCGGGGGAGGCATTGGTTCCCAAGCTTCCACGCATGGTCAGGCCAATGTGAGCGAAGAGATAATGGAGGAAGTGTAGACCTCAGTGTCAGGAGACCATCCATAGGAATCCCTCTTACTTATTCATGCAGCAGCCAAGCATCAGGGACTCTCCCAACCTCATTATGAAATGTGTATTTGCAGAAGCTCACACAGCGGTGCAGCTATTGCTTGAAAGCCTCTGCTTATCCACTCCACTCTCCTCCCTTCTTCCTCTGGTTTTTAGATTGCATCACTCTAGGGGAGCAATGTCATGCTTCATTCATAGAGACGCCTCTCCTTGTCATCCTAAATCCCACTCTGTGTTTTTTTTGTTTTTCTAAAAGGCAAAGCTTGGTTAATTTCAACAAGTTTGTGTAGCTGCCTTAGAAGGAAAGAGGCAGATGCCTGAGCTGAAGTTAGTTATCTGTTTCTGTGCCAGTTTGAGTGACAGGCAGGCACAAGAATGCGAGCACTGCATGCGACTATGAAGCCAAAGCATCCTGGAATAAGTTAAAATATGGCAACAATAACTGCATATATACACTACAGTTTGCTATAAATTGATTCTTCGAGGATTTATTTGTGTGTGCGATTTTTGCTCAGGGTCACAGTTTAATTTAAAAGGTGATTAACATTCCACTCCACAAAACTGAGCATACACATAAACTATACAGCCCTTTCCTGTTCTTTAATAAACCCTTCAGGTCAAAGGTCATCCCCTGTGGCTCTGGCTTATTTCAGAATGCAGCTGGAACCTGTTTGTATTTCTGCCTCGTACCCTATAAAGCCACATCGGCACTCTGTTGCTATTCCGGATTCATTTCTGCTCCTTGTTCCTTGGGCCTGGGAGCGAGATGAAAAAAGAGCCTCCCCCTTCACTGGAGTTCAGTAGCTACCATTAGAGTGGCTAGGTTGACCCATGGCATGAAATTAAGGAGCTGAGGCTCATTGAGCAGCCGGGCTGATGGAGGGGGAGGAAGAGAGGGAGGGGGAGGATGGATGTGGTAGCCCATCGAGCCTCAGGAGCACTCAGGATCCCTTTATTAGCTCGGCTATTTCCACCCTGTCCTTCAGCAACCTGCCTCTTCATTGAACAGCGGCATCGACATGAACACACGCACAAATAAAGAAAAACACACACTATCCTATTATCTCTATTCCCCTGCACTTTCATAAGCAGGGTTACTTGAGTCAGTCTTAGCGGGATTGGTGGTCAAAGAAATAAAATGAAGAGGTTCACTGAGGACATTGAAAACAAAGCTCCCTTAAAGGACAAGTATTATTATGGTCTTTATATGTGGTAATGTCAATAAATCCCATGAAAGGACCAAAATAAATCACCAGCATCATCTTTTAAAGACGGGGGCTGTTGGTAATGATTCAATCAAAGCCGCTTTCTTCTGCCTTCTTATTATGAAAAAGCAATTAAAATCTTACTTTCTAATTGTGGGACGTTTAAGTTCTCTTCTTTAGCAGTAAAAAAAAAACAGTTGTAAAAAAACATAAAATATGCCTTCAAAGGAAAATTTATATACTGAATATTTAGAAACACATAAAATGTCCTTTTATCCTTTTTAACTACATAATAGTGTGTTATTAACCATTTATTAACAACTCCTGCTCATACATGCTAAATTGGGAGTATAATAACTTTGTTTAAATGTTGTGGTCATGTGTTTATTTGAGCCTGTGAGTGACTTTCTTCTTAATTTTTCGGAGAAGTTGTCCGTCAATATGTCTTTGTGTGTTCCATCTGTTTAGTGTTACGAATGTGTGTGACAGTGGCATGAAAAGGCAGACACCAGAGCAGGAGGCAGGGGGGACTGCAAGATTATACACAAAGTTGGCCAGAATTTTATTCAATCCGACGCAACACTGGCGCAAAGGGAGCGCTTTTCTGAGGGCTGTTCATAACACGCTCCATTGTGAATTACCACTTATGTAATCATCATTTCTGTGTTGAGGTCTGACGGGTTTGGCATTCAAAGCACCGACCCCATCTTGTACCAAGAAATTAGAAAAATAATGTGGCGGTAAACACCCACAGTCACACACACTGCTTGGATACTGCATAACAGTGGTACACAATTACTCTTTGTCTTCTTCAATATGGCCTCTGATGTGACAGCAAACATGAACCTACATTAAAAATACACAACACACCACTGTGGTCCTGCCTGGCTCTAATTTTTATTTCAATAATTATCCCTTAGGAGAAGAAGAGTTCTAATTTTGTCTAAACATGATTGAAAAATTCTGGATGTCTGCACTTTAACAACTGAGAAAAACTTAGATTAAGCAGATTTTAATGGAAGTCTTGGCTTGAACTCAGAGTTATAATCCTAGTGTAATTCTTAATAAATTCCTGCCAGTTTCTTTGCCATCTGTTCTTTTTGAATTATGTAATGTCATCTTTTCTGTCTTCTATCCCTTCTTCCTTCCCTGTCTGCAGGATTTTGAGGACACAGTCTCTTGAATGGTATTATAATAATGTGAAGAGTCGCTTCAAGAGATTCGGCAGTGCCAAGGTTTTGAAGACTCTGTACCGAAAGCACATTATTGAGAGAGGAGCGCTCTCTGATCTCCCAGGTAACTTCAGCCTTTTTTTAACCAGCCGTGCATGATCCCTGGAATGTTGCTGCTCTTTTGCTGTTTATTTGTTCGAATTCTCTTCTGCATCAGCCTTCTGTCTAAGTGTGATGCCTGTGTCAAACTGTGAATAAAGCAATTTTTTTGGGAGGGGTAGGCAGATATTTAATGTGAAAAAAAAGGTTTTATTTGAATGCAAGGGTGTGGTTGAACAGACAAGCTGACTTGATTACTCATTAGTTTGTTCTATTAAATGATCACTCTGATCATTGTTTCACACATTTCCTTCTATAGTTGACTTAATTAATTTCTCGCTGGCAAAAAATAAGCATGATCCCCGCACACACACACACACCTCCAGCATAAAGATCAAGGTAGGTATGTGAAACCTATCACAATTTGTTCTTTAATTTTCCTTTATCTAAATTTTATCTTTTGTTAATCTTATTTCTTCCATGTTTTTCTTATCTTTTAAAATACTTCTGCTGTTGCACCAGTGAATGTAAATCCCTGCCTTCACGTGTATGTGTGTGTTCATGTGCGTTTTGTGAGTGCATGACGTGCTGCGATGTGTCTGAGGGTGTCAGCAGTGATGGTTTCCCTGCAGATGTGTCCTGCCAGTTTATCCCTGTGGCAGCTCAGGCCACTTTGCCTGCTCTGTGAATTGTTCCTGTGGAGGACAGCGGCAGCAGGGCAGCTTTTATCCAGCTTTTTATCCCCCCTCCCATCCAGATAAGATTGTTTTGACCCTGCTGCAACATGATCGGTGTGCCTCTTTGGCTGAGAACAAGTCAAACCCTGCTACTCAGGATTAATGGATCAAGAGTGCACAGAGAGGATAAATCAGGTCAGACTTGAGACGAAACTGGATGAGGTTGAGATGGGGATGTTCAGGAATTCACAAAGACCACAACTATATTTTGGGCATGAATTGCAAAGAGAAATGGGAAATATAATGATGAGAAAATAAATCTAACATGCAACCCACGCAGTGGAGGAATAGATACTAATGTTGCATTTCTGTTTTTACTGCAATGCTTTTGGCATTTTCCTCTTTGCAGACAGCACGTCTAGCCATTGTGAAACCAACATTTCTATCTTATAAAGAGTTGGATCATCTGGGATCTAGGAAGATGTTGGTCAGAAAAAAAGCTTATGTTCCTTAATAACACGTTCAGTCTTTATTGGCATGACCTGAGGGTATTATTATGTAGCAAGGTAGAGTTAAAACATGACTAGCAAGAAAGCCAAAGAACTGGAAGGACATGGTAGGATTTCACTCTAGGCCGTCAACTTTCCAACACAGGTCAATCGTGATTTTTTTGTTGTAACTGTAGCTCCTGTGTGAGTGGACAAAATGATATTTTTGAAACCTCTAGTTTTCTGATTTCTTCTGCCCCTCAATCATCCTCTCTCTTCTGCTACTGTCCTCAATATTTTCTGGACTATTTTCATCTCCTCTGTTGACATTGTCTGGGGAGGTAGAAGGATTATGTGACTGGGTTGCCGGGATCCTAGCTCACATGAGCCCAACAGATTATACAGCTTACAATTCTCAAATATTTGCATCACAGCTCCCACTAACTGGGCAGCTGAATGACCGGCTTGCCATATGATTATGGGTATATTGTGGTGTGTCTGCATGTGAATGTAAGTTGTGTGTTTATGGATATAGATATCAAAGCTTAAGAATCAGGCCCATCTAAAGTGTGTCTGCTGGAAGCCACTAAATCCTATACACTGCTCCTTTAACCTGTTAAAATCCAAAAAAAAACCTGATACAGAGGCAGCAGTGAGTTTTATCTATATATTGCATTTTTATTATTGCAATCATTCAACTTGTAGATAATTTAGCACTTAGACACTTAGAACCTCACATCTTGTAGATTGTAGATTGATTGTAGATTTCATGTGATACCAGTATATGAACATAACCTTTGTGGTTTTAGACATATTCCATATTTATTGTAATTTTGAACAGGAAAACTGAAAAATAGGTCTGCGGCTTAAGTGGTTAAATTAAATATTGTCTATGTATATAGGAAAACATCAGATTTATTGACTGGTAAAAAAAAAATTATCTGAATCTGAATCTGAATTATGGTTGTAATTGCATTCTGTTTTGTGTTTTCCTTTGTGTTTACAATGAAATATCTTGTTCATTCCACCCTTCACCCGTTATATAATATATCAGCTCGTCAAACTGTCAGAGGAAGCCAAGGCTACAGCCATCAATATATGATTAGGTTTTAATTCATATGAATTGAGTAAAATGTGTTTTTAAAACCTCTTTCGTGGTTGAATTATGGGACGTTTTAGCAAATATATCACAGAAACAGATGCATATAAAGATTTCTATGCTTTCAATTGAACAGATTATAAGATTTGACTTCAAGCATGTAAATCAGCAGTAGAATATAAAACTAATTCAATTAGACAAAGATGTTGCTCATTAACAAACTGATGTTTCACCAGCTCGCTTGATCTACTTTGCTCAGATGAGAGCTTTTATTGTGTAGCCCAGAAACTCAGCCACAGTCATATCACTGGATCCTCTCTTCATACAAATAGAGAAGCAGTAATGTAGAACATTCTCATAAAGATTCCCATCTACAGTATATGTGAAATATAGGCTGCTGTTATATGTACCCCCAGTAAAAAATATCTCATTTCTTTATTTATCACCATGGGACCAGTGCTAGTGAAATCAATTGTACGGCAGTGTGAAATAGCAGCTGACATGACAGTCGGCAAGAGAAATGTGAATTTTTTTTCATCCATCATGTCCCTGGAGGAAATGTGTGACCTTGAAACCAACAGGAAGTGAAGAAGGAAGGAGCGATTTGTACTTTCATGTCATTGGCGGTGGAATATGAAATCCTCTTCCCCTAGAGAGTTTTCTCATTAAACATGGATTAAGTGTTTTTGGATTGTACACCATGTAAGGAAGAACACATTCCATGTCAGAGAAAATTTGAAGGGAAGCCTCTATCTTTTTCGCTTTTTGCTTGAGCGGCTGAGTCTCCCCTGTTTTAGACTTCATCCAAACACCTCATTAAGCAGATCGGCAGATGCCAAGCACTCATCCGGGTACCTATTAAATTAGTAATTAATGGCTTTGACGGCAGTAATGAAGCAAGTAAACGTGAAGCAGTTGTGTTTACTCATACATTAATCTATCCTGAATGCCATAACATTAAAACCCTCTCAGCCAACAGTGCATGAGTGGCTATCAACATGCTGAATTAGTGACCTGGGGGGAAAAAGTCCATTTAATAAGACTACAGGTTGCAGCCGGTAGCTTAGCTTAGCATAAAGGCTGAAAACAAGTGTAAACAGTTAGCCAAGCAGAATATCCACCAACCAACAGCACCCCTAAATCTCATTATTTAAATAACCTGTATCTTGTAATCAGTGCTGCTATGTAAATTTACTCAAGTATTTAAGTTCAATTTTGAACTCTACCTCAGTATTTACAGTGTTTATGGCTATTTCAACCATTAATGTGCCTTGCACTTAAATGGTTGAACGAGTATTTCTACATTTACTTACTAATAAGTACAGTACCTGACTACTTCTTCCACCACTGATTGCAATCCACAGAACTGATGTATTTTTACAGGGTGGTTTATGTGCTGGACGACGTCGCAGCAACGACAGACACCAGGAAGTTACTGCAACAGGCCAAGAAATAAATAGATTAGGCCTAATGTAAAACCACAGCATGTCTTTTGTACACTGTACTTTCACAGATTAAATAAATATAACATATTCTTTTTTTAAATCAATCCCCTCGTCTATGGCACAGAGAGAAGAGTGTTTCCCAACATGTCAAACTATTCCTTTAAAGAATGCGCATTCAATTGTGAATCCAATCCTGAGCCAATACTGCAGATCTTACTGATGTCTCAGCATCTGCTGTATCTAAAATATATCTGATGTTTGTTTCCAGTGTGATAAATGGGTATGAGCACACAACACTTGGAGATTTTCTGAACACTCAGCTGTTTG
This sequence comes from Lepturacanthus savala, assembly GCA_030544235.1. Classification (NCBI taxonomy): domain Eukaryota; kingdom Metazoa; phylum Chordata; class Actinopteri; order Scombriformes; family Trichiuridae; genus Lepturacanthus; species Lepturacanthus savala. Next base: position 6,030,908 of record CM060476.1, on the reverse strand, counting down.
TTTAATATCTCCATGGCATAGCATTTTATGATTCACCATGAACTACAACGTGAAATGAAAGTAAAGAGTAGAAATGATGGTTTCTTTTTTCTTTTTAAATCACCCATTTCAAAATGGGGATTACTGTACCATTGTCTTACTTTATCTCCTGCCTTTTGGGTTGTGCCGTCACATCCCTCCAAAAGTGGGAGGCTTCTAACCAGTAAGATAACAGAGATTTTAAAATGTTCAAAAACAACAACCAAAACAGGCACTATCACCTTCAAACAGGCTATTCTCTCTGATGCAAAGAGAGAGATTTCTATGGCTGCAGCCACCTTTTCCAATACGATAAAAGAGTCAATGCCCTTGTGTGTCTACATATATATTTGGCTTTAATACAGAGACACAATCAGAACAGATAGCATCAGAGAATGCAGTGATGCACTTTATTATCCAGCAAGATAGGATTCACTTGTTCATTCTGTTTAGTTGAAACTGAATCTCTAAGTTAGAAATAAAATGCTGTTTAGTTTCACTGTCTGTGTGGATAAAGGGATGTGTAGAATTGTCACCAGAGATGAGTTTTTAATGGAGTTTGGATAAAGTGGTTCAGTAATTGCATGTTTGGATTTTGGTGTGTCTAATTTAGCTATTTTTCAAGAAGAAGAATGGCAGCACACTGCAAAAAAAGGTGAAGTAAAATACGAGAAATAAGAACTGACTAAGCAAAGGTTTTACTTGACAAGAAATCTTAAAATAAGACATATCTATGATCAATTTAATAGTATACCATGAATTCAAAGATTGAAACTAGTAAATAAATTTTACCACAAGATAATTAATCTCATATTTCCAAATGTAAGATTTTATATCTTGGCAAGCCCAGCGCAATAAATGACTCACTAATTCACTCACTCCCACACTCTGTAGAAGTGAGCCATTGTGTGTTACTATGCTAGACATGCGTGGAGTGAACAAGGTCAGATAATTAATCTCCAATTCATTAACACTGAGCTTTCAAGCCGTTTTTACAGCTTTTATGAGCAGCAGAGCCAAATGAATTCCAATGAAACCGCGCTTTCATGGGAACTGACGGCCGTATTGTTTCATAAGTGTGGTTATATCAAGAAAAGAGAGTCAGTTCCAGGACAATATAGATGGTGACCTTGTTCTGTCGCTCTACTGCTCTGCCAAAAGAACAGAAGAGAAGCAGAAGCACTTTGTGATTCACCTGGTCTTGTATGCGATTTGTACTCGTTTAAAGCTTCGTGCACCACCTTGACAGATAAACCTACTTTAGTCTGACACTCACAGGTGCATTGTCACTTTTTGGATCATTCTCTCTGTTCTTGGAGCTGGAGGCTTGGAGAGCACAGCACTGTGTCTGTAGGGACTGGAGGTCAGAATATCTAAATGGAGCCCAGATAGAGCCGCTGCTGACGAGAAGCAAACAACTACATCTCTTCATTTAACATCTTGCTGCGGCTGAATGGGGCCAAATATCTCCATATTTTCGTTGCCTAGACCCATCTGCTGAAGAATAGCACCACACCACATTTAATTTGCTCGAAATTAAATGTAAGAACTTAATGAAAACCCTCTGCCAGCTTGATGGTGGAAACGCTTTTAATGAGAGCAGAAGCAGAAAATCTTTTCATCAGCAGTAACTTAACGCAGCTTTGATGTGGCTGAAAATGGCCAGAAAACGCAGGAAAATAAACTAAACTACAAACCTCGGATTCACTTTGAAATTACAAAAGCAGTAAAGCACTGGACACAGTAACGCAGCTCTTTGGCCGTCAAATCCATCTCCATTGCAACATTGAGGCTACTGAATGTAGTACGGTGGCTCGCAGGGGACAGTAGTTGCATGTAAATGCAGAAATAAAATGCTAGATGCTAATTACTGGAGACATTTTCCTCATTTGTTTTGCATTCCAGCATCATAATTTGAACTTTAAAGGGCATGTTTGCCCTGTAACCAATTAATTTCTACACACACATGCGTGTGAATTCTGCAAACACCGGGATTAAGTTAACATTAGGTGCATGAATACAAATATTTGTCATTTCAAAAAAACATTGTTTAATCTACATCATTTGTCTTTGATTGAAATTACATTTGGAATCATCTCAAGGAAAGGTGAGTAAAACTCACAATTAAAAGAGACAAACCAACTGAATGGGGGCTTGTTTATTTTCCTCAACCTCCCAACCTGCCGTGATGCAAACAGACATCCTGTCGGTTCAGCCGTTGTTCGGAGGGCACTGTTTATGAGACGGTGTGTGTGCTGCCAGATGCTGCATTGTAATTGAAAAGAAAGCGTCTGGACTCTCCTTCCTCCTCCTGCTGGCGCTGCTGGCACTTCAGGAACGTTAGCTCTAAGTGGAGCTTTACTGGCTCATTTATTTATACTCTCACACTCTTTATTTTGTTCTCGCTGTCGCTCTACATATTTTGTTTTTATGAAGCTATTTATTTCACTCAGCTGAATCCACACACTTTGCAATTTTGGCAGTTTTCAGCCAAAACCACATAGGACTGATTTCTTTTAAATGAAATGTTCCTGTCAAACCATAAATGGCCCCATTAGCTATGGGGGCGGGACAAAATAAAAACAGCTCCTCTGGATATACAATAACCTGGATGACCGACAGACAGACATTGCCATCCCTAGGGCCATGTGCTACTGTATTTTGCCCTAGTTTACATCTCCTAGCCCAAAATCTAACTTAGGAGTATCTCTACTTTATCAGCCAACGATAGTAACAATGGACCAAATGGGAGGAAATTAGTTGACTAACTGGAATAATCATCAGCGTGTTTCAGTGGCAGGTTTTTCATCAGGATGTGTTACAGAATGTGTACGAATGCAGCTGAATCATCAGTTATGCAGTGAGAGATTGACACAAAGTTGGCCAATTTGCCGCTGAACCTTTACCACAGATTCTCTAAAAAAAAGCACAAAATGAACTTGATCTGTTTATCAATCTTCACAGAAGCTGTTCGGAAAAAATTTAACTATATTGACAACAAAAAAAGAAAAACATCCAAGAATACACACTTGGTAGATCTTGTCCATTTCCTCTCCTTTTACACACACATTCGCACTTTACATGAACAGCGCACACCCTTGCAGATGCAAGCCGCCGCTGTCGTCTGTGCGGTTGCCATGGCGATATCGAGCGATTTCCTCTTCCACTCCCTTGAGCGGTGGAGTGGCGAGCAGCAAGAAACTAACAATGGACATAGGGAGGAAATATAGAAGTTGGGCATAAGGAGGAATATGTTGAACTCCATCACCTCTGTAATGACAAGGCAGCAATGCCGGTCTGGGCCAATCACTGAAGTTATCACTCACTCACTCGGTGTATCGTAGCTGCGTCAATTCACATGATTCATGGATGAACAGCAGGCATGAATGGAGAGAATGGCAAACAAAACAATATGGTGACTCCCAGTTGCAATATGACATAGTAAAAATGTTGTGAGACATAATTAAACCCATCATGAAAGACGTTTTTTGTTTAATTAATGATCCTTTCCAGACATACATCATAAAAGATTGCTGCGAAATCTGCAATTATTTTGTCAAACACAGTTTTATGTTTCCCAATAAATCATAGTAGTCAAAGTATTACTGTAGAAAATCACATGGTCAAAGAATTACTGTATTATGATGCTGTTAATTACCCAATACTGTAAAGACACAATACTGTAAACAGAAGTACAGTACTTCTACTGTAAAAAAGTAATTACAGTAACTTTCTGGATAATTGCTGCCGGTTACTGTAAATTTTAAGATGACGATTTTACAGTGTTTTTTTATATAGAAGTAAAATAACTCCACTTGGTACAATAATGTGTGTTTATGATCTTACTTCCATATTTGCCACTTTAAAATCCTTAGAATGACAGCGGCACGATTTCTCCATGATTTAACATGTCGCTGAGTATGCAAATATATTTTGTTTCGGAAGTAACTAGATGTCTCCTACTTCACTGTCAATTCCATCTCCGTGTACGTGCACCAGCATTTTAAAGTTTCCACACCACATCCGTGTAAATTGACCACGATTGGCTACTCGTACGCAAAACCCTTAAGCATCTGATTTTCAACGAGCACAGAGAAACTTTCCACTTTCAGCAGCTGAATGTGAAAACAGTGTCAAACTCTGCACATACATCATTCTGCTCAGTCAAGCTCATATTTATGAGAAGAGGGGGACTTTTAAAAATGTTTAAAACAAATTGGATAAATATTGCATGTCTGAGTTATTTATGCATTAACTTGTCAGCAGCGGTTTTAAATATTGTAGCTAGTTGAGCCAACTTTATATACTGATGGGTAATCTGCAATCTTTAGTGAAATCGTGATAATGCCACTGTCTGGCAGAAAACTGACTGTTGTATGTAACCATTTTCAGTAAATGGGGGAAAAAAAACTGTTCAAAATAATTGAATACTGCATTGTTAAATTTGCTACTGACTCTTCATATACCAAATCTGTTTCCTTGTTTGGACAAGGTAAATACAAGAAGTCACCCTGCAGGCTGCATGTATATGACTGACAGGCAACAGCTTCGGATTATTCCTTTTGCAAATAGCCAAGTTCTGCTGACAGGCTGTTGTTTCAGTGGTTGGGGAATATAAATAGTGCTGAACCGTGCGCTGCGAGCCTGGTGTTGGCATAGGATGAAGTGTCATGATGCATAGTCCTCAGAGGGTCTATTAGTCTTGTTTATTTGTCTATTAGCTTTCCATTTTGTGTGTGTGTGTGTGTGTGTGTGTGTGTGTGTGTGTGTGTGTGTGTGTGTGTGTGTGTGTGTGTGTGTGTGTGTGTGTGTGTGTGTGTGTGTGTGTGTGTGTGTGTGTGTGTGTGTGTGTGTGTGTGTGTGTGTGTGTGTGTGTGTGTGTGTGTGTGTGTGTGTTGTTACCTGCCTGTCTGTCAGTGTGATTCTTGCGTGCCGGCTCACTTTCCTTGACAGCAGTCCTTTTGTGTCTACATTGTCCTGACCTGCTGCAGGTAATTTCCCCCACCCATTGTCCCTTTTCCACTCTGCCAGTAACTATAATTTGGGTGTAACCAAGCGAGAACACTACAGCTCTGTTGAACGCAGCGGCTTCAGTCAGAGTGAAATGACTCTCCATAGGAGTGAAGGACGGCTGGAGCATGTAATGGTTTCGGAGACTTGTTACATTGTGCCGTAACTGGGAGGACTGGTGTAAGTGAAGATACGCGAGTAACGCAATAACACTCCTTTAGCATGAAGCAACTGTTAAGGCAGCTGTTGCCTGTTCTTTGATGGGTAAAGAAACATCAGACATTGTCTTTTTTTTCTGGTTGAGTGACAGCATGTCAAAGTGGAGTTATATAAGTGTTTGCGATGGCTGGCTGTATGCTTATAGACGTCACGCATTGCAGTGCTTTGACAAACAGCAGTAGGCCCTTGCAGTAAAGCTGTGTTAGTATAACATATCTGACAGCTTGGGTGTGTTACTGCTTCTGCTGTCAGAGGAATGGCAGCTTCTTTGATTTTGATGTATTCGGTTTTTTGTTAGCCTGGCCTCACTCTTTTATGGATCGTGGGCTCATTAAACCCTTTCGTAAACCCTTTCATGCAGAGCATCGCTGATATTTGCACAATATATGTATTTTAGTGCACAGAGTTCTCATCCATCTCAGTGCAGGAGAGTGATGACTCTTTTAACGGCTGGTCGTTTTCCTGGCTGCGTTACAGTTAGCGGCGGCAGATCGGCTCCTCGAAGGCCGGCTTGTACCAAAGCAGCATCCGAATGTCTCCGTGCATTCAGCCAGAAACTGTAAACAGGAACGGGAACAGGACGCTGTTGACTAGATTAACGACTGAGGCGAGGAGACGGGCCAAGGATGAGGAGTCATGGAGTTTGGTTGTGCTTGTTTTTTGTTTTTTTTCTGTCGGCAGCAGCTTTCGGAGCAAAGCTCTGGCGTGTTTTGGCTCCAGTTAGTGGATGGAAATGAGTTGAAGGGAAGGACCAGAGGTGGAACTGGAGTCAGGATGTTTCCGTGTTTAGTCTGGTGCCGGGTGTTGAGAATAAGGGGTCATGGTTAGAAAGTGAAGATAAAGATTTAAAAGGCTTTACGTCCCTTCTTCTGGTGGCTTTTTTATTCTACTTCGGTGGTCTGGCAGATCCCTCTCCTGCGCTGGCTGACACTTTGTCTTCTTAATAAGGTCTGTGTACACGGCCTTGGTTTTTACAGCTTGGCTGATGAGAACGCCACAATAAATGGGGACCACAGGAGAGATATCTAACATGAATTAACAGGCCACAAAGGGAATATGTGGTTTTGGAAGGCGGGGATGGTGTAACTGCTACACCTTCTCTGGGATTTCACCGTTTCAATTTTACTCTCATTTTCTCCCTTTGCTCTTTAACTAGGCTTGAATTATCATCACAAAGTTTCCATTTAGGTCACACAAATGTCCCTCTGCTAGCACTTCACATTCCGAAGTTTGTCTGAGGGAAGTGTTTACGTAAATATAGCAACTCTTTAGAGACTTGGCCTGAATGAGCTGTACACAAATATACAAAAATAAAAATACAGGCACAAAAAGGTTTGAATGGTAGATGGAATTATCACATGAATTGTCCTTTCTTAATTATTATTTTTTTGCTGTCTTTCAAGAAAAAGCATGAAAAACTCCGATACAATTGACACAATGGTAAAATGAAGTTGGGAATACTAGTTGACAAGTACAAATAGGGTTTTTAGTGACACTGTGCAGCATATCTTACTTTTAAAGTGGCAACCGTGCAAAGGAAATGCCTCTATACTATATGTATGATATAAGCAGAGTATTTGGATGTATTTTAAAGGCCTCAGATTGATGCTTTTATCTTCTCTCTCTTTCAGAAAGCAGTGTCCACGAGGGAAGCACCGGCAATGACAATGATGGCAGCATCTGTGGCAGCGACTCCGCCTTCTACAAGCAGAGCGAAGGTGAGAGACGTTTTGAGGCGGTGCGGAGGGGGTCATTTCAGCCACTATTATAATCAACATTATCTTTGCCACTTTACAGTTGTTTCTTTTAGCTCCATTGATTTTTTGCCCCCACCTTTTTTTCCATTTTCTTCCATTTTCTTAAAAGGTTGAGCGTTTACATTTATTGCTCAGTAATCGTCGCCTTAACAAATAGAGACCATTCTATAAAGGGCATGTGTGAAGCGTGAAGCACATCAGAGCTCCGCTGCACTAAAATGAACTGAAACAGAGTGACAGCGTTCCTTCTCGCACATATGCACAAGCACACACACACACACAGATAAAATGATGCCCTCCCACACACTCCACACTACCCTTTTAGATATAATTTACATGCACACACCTTCATACACAAATACGCAACAAATAGGCCCAATCTAACACTAAAGCTGGTAATTAGTCCCTGAATTGGTAAATTAGAGTTGTTTATGCAATAATTAAGATATGCCATTTCGATAATGGCATCTTTTAAGAGGCCAATAAACAAACAAACACTCTGTGTGTGTGCGTGCGTGTGTGTGTGAGTGTGTGTGTGTGTGTGTGTGTGAGATTCCATGCTTTCATTTTGACTGTGGTGTTTAAATGGACCACACGGGCAGAAAATGTGGCTAATGTGTTAAAGCTGGGATGAAAACTACACTTTGTTTCATTATGGGGATGTTTGAATGTTTAATATTCGCTTCCTGTATGTTCTATCAGGACACAGTATGGCAGAGACGCTCACAGTCGCCCTGCGTGTTGCAGAGGAAGCTATAGAGGAAGCCATCGCCAAGGCAGAGGAGTTCAGTGACAGCTTGGTGAGACTCCCCTCTGTTCCTCCTCTTCCTCTCCTCTCTTCCTGCTCTTCTATCTCCACTTCCTCTGTCAAGGCTACTTCTCCTCTCCTCATCTCCCTCTTGGTCTCAGTATCAGCGGGATGCAGTCATGGTTTTTTGGCTGAGATGTCTGTACAGTCTCCCTCCTGGCAATTCCTAATCGCTTTGAAGAGAATTTGTTGTGTGTCTGTGTGTGTGTGTGTCTGCAGGAGAAGCAGAATGAGGCTCGGTATCTGCGGGACCATAAAGAGGAGCTCATAGAGGAACTTGCAACAACTATTGTACAAAAAGTAGGTTGAGTGTGTTTACATGCTTTATTTTGACCCTTTTTATATAGAGGAATCTTCACCATGAGAGGATGAACATGCAAATTTCAATCAAAAGCTTTTTTGTCAATACATTTTGGTGGAGACATAGCTTAGGAACATAGAAATGAAAACAACTGCAGGTTTTCTCCTTTTTTGAAGCTGGGACAGTTTGAGAAAAGGGTAAAACATCTTTGAAAATAATACCAGCACATTAAGAATTCATGACAATTACTTTCTTTGTTTTTAAATGGAGACGGTTTTAATCAACATGATGGCAATATAGTTTGTGGAATTACAAAAAGTGATTATTTGTTGAGGCTGACTGCATAATTACATGGAAATAAAAATGACAGCTTGATTATTGGTTTTAATGTTAGAATAAATTTTCCATGGTTATGTGTTAAAGTAAAAAGGAAAGCTGTTAAGGATTGCATTTTCATTTTGTAAATTGGATTATTTTTATTGTTTATTTAAATTACATATGCTTACATTTCTTCTAGTTTCTATTCACTATTGTTTTCTTCCTCCTACTTTCCTTCTTAGATCATCCAGAGGAGGAAACGTTCAGAGATGCAGACAGAGTATGACTTTGTCTGGCCTCAGCCTCAGACCCTGATCCAGCCCAGTGAGCCTCCCTCTCCTTCACAGCCTCAAGCTTCTTCACAAGGACCACAAGACCCCCTCAAGACCTCCTACTCCCTCTGGGTCAGTAAGTGCCGTCAGTAGCAAAGAATAAATGTCAAAGACTTGACTCTGTGTGATATATGTGACCTCCCCGATGCTTCTTTCGAGCGATTTGTTCTGTGCTTTCAGAATGTGATCACATTTTTCTCAATACTGCCCTGAGGTTGCAAACTGCTGAGTCTTGACCAGAAGGATTTATTCTTCTGTTGTGCAACATGTGTTTAAAATAAGGGCGGTTTGTTTTTTTTTTTCCTAGCATTTCAGAGCTCATACAGTACAATTCTCCTCTGTGTTTTGATGTGCTGTCCTCCGGGTAGATTGGTCATTTGTCTGTGTCTTTGCCAAGATTGAAAAACAGAATAATGTTTTTTTTTGTAACATTATTCTGTAGTGCTGTGTCACCTATGAGGTGTGGCTGAAATCCTGTATTCTTTTCCTTTCCCTGTGTCCTCTGGGCATCGTGTAGCTGTTGTTTTAGTGGAATCAAGTTGTCAAGTCTAAATCATTTCAAATTGGGCACATTAATCCTTGTTATATTTCCAGAGGATTAGGGAATTCTCCAAAAATCAGCAGGATCTGGGTTTTGCTGCGGTTTTTCGGATCCAGCTCCAGATTAAAAGTTTAAAACAATTTGGTATTATTAAAACAACTCATTCAGAGGATTGTTTGGACTTGGCAGAGCTATGCCGTTGAGATTTATTGCTGTTTTCCTTTTGAATGAGGGGAAACATACACCACCATGCAACAAAATAGACCCACCGGTGCATGTCTAATGGCTGTTTTTCCACCCTTGTGAAATATTTTACAGCAGATTTTCTCCTGAAGTTGCCAAAAGCAAAGCATGAAAATGTGATTTGAACCAAGCATGAAACAAGTCTGATTATTATGTCCAAACAATAGCAAAAAATTGACAGACAATAGTATTGTTTAAATAAATGTGCATGCAGTTACACATGCACACTAATCAGCAATATACACACACACACACACCTGGCAGTGGTTCACGCTACTAGTCAGCAGGGACTCTTGGAGATTTGTCATCGTCCCGTGTGTGAGCAGAGCTTCAAAGCTGCACTCCCCAGGCCTCTCCGTTCTGTTTCCCGCTGTTTCACTCAGCGAAGATCAAAGTCCTGTGAAACGCGCAGGGATCCCTCTCAACTGCTCAGCCGCCACGGGACGCTCTGTTTACCAGCTCTCTGCAAACACACTCAACGAGACACAATTCGGTCTATGCAAACACACGCTTTCCTGACTCTATGCTGCCTGAACACGGATCCTTACTCTAATCTGTTCCATACCTCAAATTGCCCACAGCCCCACACTGTATATGTGTTCATTAAAGCTATAAACAACAGCTAACTTTTAACATGTGCTTCATCTCAAAAACTACAAGTAAAAGACAACCTTCAACTTGTGATGTTACACTTTTATATAAAACACATTGAACTGCCCTGTATTGTAGAAATGTATCATTATGGAGAGAGAAAACATTTTCCACCTAACTTAACATCACTTTTTAGATTGCATGTTTGACAAGATTTTGGAGACTCTCTAATTCATTGTCACTGTAAAGGAACTTTGTGCCTTAATGAAAATAGTAGCACAAGACCTCTTTCTGTCTATCTGTCACACACTGAGACAGCAACTCCTCTCTGGAGAGTTATTCAGCTGTTTTCTAGCTCCACCTGCTGATGGGTGTTTTGAGGTGCACAGATTTCTGCCAAGACAGCTCCGTTTTCCTATTATGTTGTTATGTGGTTATTATTTATGACTGTTCCTGAACACTGCAGCTGCCTCTGTCCAAGCAGCATGATTGAAAGTCTGTTTAAGGGGCATCACAGAGTCAAGTGAACATTGTGGCAATTATTTCCAAAAGTTGAAATCATTTTCCATTACCTACACTGGCTGAGCTCACATATGTGTCCCTCTACCTGTGTGTGGTGTGTGTGTGTGTGTGTGCGTGTGTGTGTGTGTGTGTGTGTTGGCAGCGGTCACGCTCAGCCTTCTCCCTCACCAGCGACGACTCCCCAGATAAAGGTCCAGAGGAGGAAGGCGCCGGGGCCGGCAGCGGCTTGCAGGAGTACGCCTCCCTGAAGAGGGAGGCTAAGACTACATCTCTACCCAGCTGGAAGAGTGTGGATCGCTTGGACAACTCCAGTAACTTCTTTTCCGACACATTCTACAGAAAATCTCCTAAACACTTGATGCAAAAAAATAAATATATAAAACATTCCTGTCTTTAACATTGACATTAGAGAATTACAGCCGCTGTTCTTCTTTAATGAGGAGACTAAAGCGTTTTTTCTGTTTCTGTGTTTGATACCGGAGAGTGACGTGTCACTTAATCCACATGCAATTTTGCACTGATTGCAAATATTCAGTCTGTTACAGTCATGTTTCACACTGTTGCATCTACATGCAGCTACATGCAAGAAGTACAGGTGGAAATGAGATGAAGTCGTCTTCATTTGTTTTACTAAGTTAACTTCCTGCTCTCCGGTCATGTTCATCCAGGTGCATCCTCAGTTCTCCAGAGCCCAGACGGTAACTGGATTGCTCTGCACAGCTCCCAGCTGTCCCGGCCCAGCCTCCTGACCAAGAGGAAGAGCCTGGTATTCAGCGTGTTGGAGAAGGAGTCCGGCGTCGTCTCGGCCTACGACGAGATGGGATCAGACTCCGAGGAGGCCGACGAGGGCGGCTGGGGAGCGGCGCTGCGGCAGTTCCGGCGCAAACTGTCCGACGAGACTTACTACACGGACTCGCAGCATGACCCCGAGTGGACATACACACAGCACCTCCCCATCACCTCGCCGTCCTCCGGCCAGTACACCAACACAGAGACTCTCAACTCGGACTCAGAGGCCTCGTCCGTGTTGTCTGCGTGTCCCCGCAAACCACCTCACAGTCAGCTGAGGAAGAAAGGACCACCAGACACACACCTGCACCCTCACCACCAGCCGCTCTACCACCAACACCTTCACCAGAACTACTCTCCGTATCCAGTCCACTCAGAGACACTGGATGTGAACTTTAACCCTAAGGTGATTTGTCTTTGGCTATTCTACAGCAGTGGTTCTCAAAGTGGGAAAATTCACTATAACTCCACAATGACAGAATGTAGAATCATTTGTATAGAGGACTGCCATAATTTAAATTAAATAAATACATTTATGTAATTTAGTAGTATTTGTTTGCTGTTATTTGTGGATTATTTTCCCTTTGCCCATAAATTGATTTCATTTAAAACTTTATTTTCCATTTTAGATATATAGAGTTGAAAATGACTGGTGGGAATGAATACATAAATAAATACATTTTAAAATAAATAAAATGGGAAATCAAATAAATGGGAAAATAATACAGAAAATATTTCATGAATGGATTAAATGGACAACTAAATAAACATGGACATTTGCTGGTATATTTATTTATGTACTGTGTCATTATTTATTTATTTATTCTTGAATTTTGTCCTACTCATTATTGATCATATGTCATTATCATAAATAGTTCACCTAAAATAAAAATTGCATTTTTTTATTTGGGAATAATTTCATCCAGAACACCCAACAAAATGTTTAAAGCTTTTAAGTGCAATGTATAGCCGATAAACAAATGCATCTAGTCCAGGAAACTACTTCTGATCACAGTGCTCCTGATGCTCTGTTTCTAGGTGATGGGAGACAGCAGTGAGGCAGAGGAGAAGCAGATCGACCCCATCAGAAGATCACGGCGACGCAGGAAAAGCAAGAGAGAGTCGTCGTCAGAGCAGAGCAGACCTGCAGGTCAAAATCATGCACAGTCCCTCTACCCCTTAGCACAGGTAAAACATCACCCAGAAGCTGTTAATTTATAGAAAGTCACATGAAATTCCCACCATGCCAGTGAAAAGTTTACAGTATGAGTTGTTTGGCAGCATATTTCCTGATCATTTTTTCTTTTTTTGTGTGTATTTCTGTCTCTTTTTGTCCCCTAAAGGAGAACAGTGGTTTTCTACTCAATGCTCTGCTAAAGAGGGGTTTAAGTGAGGAACACCCAGTACCTGACACTTCGCCAGCGCCTACAGCTGCACCAGACTCCTTCAAATCGGACACTATGACACCTGAGCCAGAAGACTTGGAGACAGTGGCCCCGAATTCAGGGACCTCGAGTCCCCCTCAGCCCCAAACACTGGCTCCGGGGCCCCAGCACTCACTCAGCAGCTCGGGGCCCGGATCCGGCTCCGGGGACCCGCTGGATGAGGAGCTGCGATCCAGACTCAGCGAGCTGGTCAGCCGGGCCAACAGCAAAGACAGCAGCTCGTCGGAAGAGGAGTGTGCAAGGTGGCCTGCAGACAGACAGGTGGATAAAGAAAGTGACAGACAGAAAGAGAAGCCGAAAGACGCAGAAAAAGAACGGCAGAGAGCGAGCGATAGATTAACAGCCACCACTAAGGAAAGAGAGAAAGGAAGTGAAACAGGGGAGCAAGCGAACGGACAAGAGATGACAAGACGTAAGAGACTAACGAAGAGTATGTCGATGAGTGAAGAGGGAAGAGTCCGGGAGAGGAGGTTAGAGAAAGGAGCAGAAAGTTTGGAGGAGAAAGTGGAGGATTCAGAGCAAAGGAGGGGGGAAAAAAGAGAGGGGAACAGACAGAGTAAGAGACATCATAAAAGAGATGTGGGGAAGGAAGCAGGACAGACGGGAGGTGGATGGAGGAGCGTGTCCAGCGCGAGCTCGACTGCTGTTACACCTTCATCCCAGGAGGGAGTGCTGTCTGACAACCAGGTAAGGAGATGAGAAGAAAGTGTGGCAGGTTTGTTTATATCCGCTGCTCATATTCTACTTCTGTTCTGTCTGTCTGTCTGTCTGTCTGCCTTATGATTCATTTATTTTTCAATAACTCTCTCCCACCCACCTCTCTTATCCATGTGGCAATCTCTGTTATTCATCCTGTGCTTTCCCTCTTTCTGCATGCTTCACTTCTTCTCCCTTTGTTTGGCTGGCCTGTGTGTGTGTGTGTGTGTGTGTGTGTGTGTGTGTGTGTGTGTGTGTGTGTGTGTGTGTGTGTGTGTGTGTGTGTGTGTGTGTGTGTGTGTGTGTGTGTGTGTGTGTGTGTGTGTGTGTGTGTGTGTGTGTGTGTGTGTGTGTGTGTGTGTGTGTGTGTGTGTGTGTGTGTGTGTTTCGGGAGCAACAGAGTGACTTGGCGCAACAGCAGAGGCAACAGCAGGTGAGCGATCGGCTAGAAAGCAAAGGCATCTTCTGGTATCTTGTGCCGCAGGATGCAATGCTTTGAAACACATCTGTCCTGACTAAATGCACAGTAATGCATGTATTTCTCACATAAATGTACAGGCCTGCCCGTGTAAAATATGTGACAGTTATGTTGAAATGATGTAACAGGACTGGATGGCGTATTTTATTTTATTTTTTTTGTTTATTTTAGTCAATTTAATCATTTTTTAAAGAAAATTGACCCTCATCTGCCAGTGGGATAAGATAATTCTACTCAATATTGGACTAATAGTACCAAAAACAAGATATTTTTACCTGATATAATTTCAGATTGAGCAGTGTATGTGGTATTGTAGATATTCTAAATACAGTTATACTATCTGTCAGTCATTCAAAATAAATGAACATAGGCTTCTTCATAGACTCACCATTTTTGCAATGGCTTTCAAGAATCATACAGGAAACAACCATGATAGAAGTGCTGCAAATGCATTTTGTTATTAATAAAATCCCCAAAAGATCAGACTGCCACAGGTCTAGCAGTGTTTTGCATTTCTAGTGATTTTTACTCATTATGACCATCAACAGCTGTAACTAGTTAACCTTTCTTCTGTAGAAGTTGTAGAAAAAATGTAATAAATTAATAAAGCAAATAATTGGCAAATTACAAACTGTAATGCAGTGAGAATAAGACTGAGGTCTGATATGATTTATGATTTAACAGTGTGTGCTGTATTCCATTTTTCCATTTTCATACTATGTACGAAATCCAAGCAGGTTTATAGTATTTTCACTATAATAAAGTGACAAAATATCTTTAAATATGTCACTAAATCTGCTTGATTTTGTGTTTACTGTTGATGGGCTGTACACTTACTAAGTACTAAATAAACACTTTAGTAAATTAATTTAATAAAAGTATTAAGTCTTGGCAATGTTAACATTTTGTTTTCTTTTTTGTTAGGTTTAATTAACAGGGACAGTTATTAATATTTGTTGGCTTACATCAGCATTATCAATGTGATTGAGTTCTGCATCTACTAACTGCACCACCAATGTTACTGTGAAAATTTGATGGACTCTTTATAAATTCATGAAGTTCATATATTTGTGTAAAACCCCACATATAGTCACATAGATAAGCTAACATTTTTGAGACATCACATCCTGTACTGCTGGTGTTACATCTGAGGTGTGTGTTGATGATGTGTCATTAGCAGGAGCCATTATAAAGACTCCAATGAGTAATGCTCGTCTCTTATAATGTGTATGACACATGGAATAGTGTGATGGTTTCAGCAGCTCCCTTTTGAAACCTGCTCTGTGTGTTCTGAATGGGGAAAAAGACATGTGACTGATGTTTATCTTTTCATTCTTCATTTTATATTTACACCAAATGTACATGCTATTTCAAAACTCCTGCACATGGTCTGGCTCACAGCTGTTAAATGGTTTAATGGTCTGGTTTAATGGATCAGGTATATCAATAAACATCAGTTTATTTTACATGGGTAATGGAAAATGTAATTAATTTGGTGAATGAAATGCCCTGAGAAACCCTACACACTGATGTCAAGGTAACCTATAAACGCAACGTATTTCTTAAAGGTACAGTGTGTAGTTGCTGGTGGCTTCTTGTGGTGAGATTGCAGATTGCAACCAACTGAGTACCCAAACATGTAAGAGAACCTACAGTGGCTATGAAAAGGCCATCTGGATTCGTGGAGGGAGACCCCGCTCCCTGTAGATAAAAAACCCTCAATCAAAGGTTATAAAATCACAATAGTTATTAATTTGATTGAATAATCGACTATATATTCTACACTAATAATTGTGAATATTATATTTATCTTCTGCAAAGTGTGTTCCACTAGATGCTGCTAAATGAATCTGAATGAATCACACTGTACCTTTAAACCGATAAAACATCATACTATGGAAGATTTTGAAAAAGATGAGAAAATTGACATTTTGAACATGTGTGCATGTAATACTGGCACTTTGGCACAAGATTGTATTGATTGTGGAAGACATAATGTATGTGTGTTGGACTGTTTGATCTGTTTCTTTAGAGTGGATGAGAACATCAGACTCTCACCAAGCATCCAATTCTCCATCGACCAACTCAAATCAATATCTCGTCCAAGCCTCTCAGTCTTCTTAAGATCACTGAAAGGTGTTTTGTTTTTGCTTCTCATCTCTCACCTGATTCTCTCTCTCATCCTGACTGAATGCTGCTCCTCATCCCTTTTCCTTTCCTACCTGCGTCTCCTGTCACCGGCTAAAAGTCCCCCTCTCTTACAGCGATCGATACGCCTCTGATCCTACTGATCATAGCTTCAGCCAGTGATTTTGCCATTATTGAATTACATCTATCTCTCTTCACTGCTTTCTTTACTGAGCATCTGAAGCTGAAGTATTATTCATCCCAGACAGCCTGAATTTGGAGACGAGCTTGGATTCTGGATGATGCTCCAAGAACAAACTACTCCAGTTAATAGAGACAATGAGCAATAAAAGACAAAGATCAACAGATGTTTTTCAGTTGTCTGTCAATGGCATTTTTATATAGTGACTATACGATAAACATACATCTCTCTTTGTGCTACATTTTAATAGGAGAGAAACTGTTTGCTGCCATACCTGTAACTGTTCAAAGCCTAAATAAATGCTAAGGATCCATTCCTCCTCTGTCTTGAAACAAAGCTTTGTTTCAAGACAGAAACAAAGCTTGTTTCCTTTGTTCCTGCTCTTCTTTCTTCATCTAAACTCTAATTGTTTTTCCCAGGTCAAGCACTGACAAAAATGTTACAAATATGTGTCTTTTACAGAAGCTTTTTCCCTTTTTATTCATAAATGTATTTTATAAATTCAGTAAAACTGAAGCTTTTCAGAATGTATTATTTTCATGACTGACCTCTGTACTGTCTGTGTGTTCTTTAAATGAGCAGAAGTACTCGGCTGCCTCTCTCTGCAGCATCACCACTGAGGTGCTAAAGGTATTGAACGCCACAGAGGAGCTGATTGGTGAGGCGGGAGGTGAGAGCTACACCCCATCAGAGTCTGTTAGTGCTTCCCCCATCTCCAGCTGCTCTGAGACCCGCAGGATGGACCAGAGGCTTACCAAGATGGAGGAGAATGTAAGCTAGAGAGCACCATAGGCCTTGAACGTTTTATTAATCTGTCCTAGTAGCTAGAATGACACACGGAGAGTGCATACCGTAAATTACCAAAAATAGCTGGGGTGTTTATCTGTTCCAATCACTTAACAGATCAGGTGTTTATTTGAGATTATTAAACCAGTATGACTACTGTATAACTTACATTTTTCAAAAGTAAGATTACAGTACTGACGTCCTAAGATTACAGGTCCTTCTCCTGAGTTTTCCCCTGCATATTTTACTACAGAAAGTTTGAATTTCACATCATACTTTTTTTTTCACTGCACTACAGCCAGGGTGATTGATAATTAAGCAATATTATGAGAGGGTGTTGTTTGTCATCAATGATGTGATTTGATGATGTGGTCAGGACTGAGGAGCTTGCAAAAAAAAACAGACGAAGAAGAAAAGTGCAGCATCAGTGGTTGATTTTGTTTGGAACCGGCAGTTATTTATCAAAATATACATCTGCATCCTGCAATTAAAGGGGACCCTGCAATTAATTAAAACTAAATAAAAATGCTATTGTTTGGTAATTTGCAGTACCTTCAGCCAAGGCCAATGGTCAGTCCTCTATCTGGCATACAAATGTGCAGTACAGCCAATTTGTGTGTCTATATTTCCAAAACCCCCCAGAATTGATTGGGTTTGTCCTTGGCTTATTCCACTCCCTACAACCAATTTTAATGAAAATCAACCCAGGGGTTATTTATGTTCACAGATAAGCAGACAAACAGAAAGCAGCAACTCTTCTCTGAAAGGTAACTACTTGCTGGGTGTTTGTCTCTATGCAGGTGTACCTGGCTGCCGGTGCTGTGTATGGTCTTGAGGGGGCGCTGGGGGACTTGGAGCAGTGTGCCCGCAATATTAGCAGTGGTACTACAGACACAGAGCTGGCTTTTCTGGAAGACCAGGTGGCCACCGCAGCTGCTCAGGTGCAGCAGTCTGAACTACAGGTACTGAAGGTGGAGCTTTAACTCCCCACACACTCAGCCTGCTCATCTGGTTTGTTCTTCAGTTGAGCACCCAAATCCCAAGATTTTCTCCCAGTGACACTGTTGATTTTGTAACCAATGAGGAATGTTAGATTTTTAATATTCTGCACTATTCCACAAAATCAAATGTTGCACTGCAGTGTGACTTGTTGATGGTTCAAACGCATTTTATTGATAATGTTGCTAGCAGCTTATGATCTGATTAACCTGAAGCAGAGCAAGTATTGATCTTGTACTGGATTAGGTTTTTTGAATGAAGGCTCCTTCTCCTCCTCCTCAGATATCAAACATTGAGGCCAGGATATCAGCTCTGAAAACAGCTGGGTTGAATGTGACTGTCTGCAATCGCTTCTGCAAGTCCAAGCCAAAAGCTAAGGTACTTAAAGCTCCCTAACAACTTTTACAAACACAACCATACACACTTTTTTTTTTACCTCTTGGTCAACAATATTGTCTGGTGAAACCAATTCTCTTTGTCTGCTAACATTTTATCCTAATGTACAGGTATGATAAGCAGGTGAAGGTGACTGGCTTGATACTAAAAGTAAGAAAATGCAACATTTTTAAGTGTTGATGGTTTGTTCTAACCTCGTATTACAGCCTCAAACCCTGGACTCATCACGCCATCAGAGGAGGAAGCTGCCAGCCCCTCCACTGAAAGGTACAAAACAAGGTTATTAATTCAGAGAAAACAATCTTGTTTTATTGTATGTATTGTCATGGCACAGGTAGTACTGTTAAAATGATTTGTTATTAGGATGGATTTCATTTCCACTAAGCCTATTGTAGCAGCTATTAATAGGCCACAAACGGAAACGAGAGTTATCGTTCATTGTTACAGTCTCGACAAAAGAGTTGCTTGCTATCAGCAGCACGCCACTCTGGAGCATTTGTATCTGTACTCTCTGTCTTCTCTGCGTCTGCCTTGTGACAGGCTCATATTAGATAAGACCCACCCTCTTGATGTCTGGCAACCAATCAAAATGACAAATGATGACTTGTGAGCGTGACATAAAAACACATGAAAACCAAGTGTACTGAAATATAATGAAGGAAAAAAACATTCAAAACTAGACAAATTCACTTCTAAATTACCATTAAAAAAGAAATAAAAGAGTGGAGATTGAGTTTGTTCTTTTTTAGCAGTCTAAAATGTCTTAGTCTTAAATTGAAACCCCCACCCCCCAAAATATCTGATTTAGCAAACATTCCAGAGTTATAAGTATTGGATGTTATCATCATTGAAGCAAATGAACTATATTATTAATTAACAGTAACTATGTCAAGATTCACATCAAATTTATTTTCTCGAGACAGATATTTCCAGTTATGACTGAATAATCACTTCACATTTTGAATAATCCCCATTACAATATTTACACTACCATTCAAAAGTTTAGGGGTCACTTAGAAATTGCCTTATTTATAAAAGAAAGGCATTGTTTTTTTCAATGAAGATAAGTTTAAAATAATCAGAAATATACTCTATACATTGCTAATGTGGTAAATGACTATTCTTGCTGCAAATGTCTCTACAATATCTACATAGACAGGTGCATAGAGGCCCATTTCCAGCAACTATCACTCCAGTGTTCTAATGGTACAATGTGTTTGCTAATGTATGACTAATGTAATAAAATGTTCTGTTCATATTACAACTCATGGTGGTAAATAAAAGTGTGACTTTTCATGGAAAACACTAAAGTGTCTGGGTGACACCAAACTTTTGAACAATATTATGTATATATTATGTTGAAATAGGGGGAAATTTGACAACATATGTAAATCAACAGTAGCAGAATAAATGATCCAAGCTCTCAGAGGTTGTAACTGCTGTGCTGTCTCCTCCCTATAACAATAAATGCTCTCCTGACCACACATGCTGCTTTACAGCCTCGCACGCACAAACACTGTGTGTGAAAGACGGAGAGAATCCAGCTCGAGATGGAGAACAAATTTCTATTCACCTTTAGTTAACACATTTTGCGCTTTGTCCTCTAAGAAGAGCCCGGTGGCTAAATGGATGCAAAAATGAATACAAAAGGGAAAACAGCTGCTAGAAAGAGACTGAAAAGCTCCATTAGATATCCAAATGGAAAGATGCAGTCTATGTGAAATAAGGCTGTTTTATCAACCAACAAGAAGTCTGTTCCTTTTCATGTCAGTGAATGGATTTCTCTTTTTTCCTGTTGGGGCTTTCTTTATTTTATGTCTCATTTTTTCCTTCACCAGCATCCACACAATAGCTCTGATTCAGGGTTCAGGGCTTTTGGCAGCGCAGCTCAGAAAAACATGACAGGACAATGGGTCAAAATCAGTGACCATGACATGTAATCATATCATTGATTCCAGCTTAGAGTGTCCTTTCAGTTCATGATAAGCTCTAAATGTATAGCTGGGAAGAGTGTCCTGACACTTGAGATAAAAACTGAATCAGATGTTACAGTTTCTCTATTTCTGGAAGCTACTTTTGCTCAACGCTGGCATTTGTGCATTTCAGACAAGTTGGAGCCAGAGCAGCAGTTGAAAGCATTTCGGCCGTAGTGACGAGACCCTCAGGGCCACTTCAGAGCCCCAGGGCCGGGGGTCCCTCTCATCCAGTGCCTTGACCCAGCGTCCGCCTCCAGCTCCAGGCCAAGCAGGAGCCAACACCTGCCCTGTGCGACCCACGAAGCACTCGGCCCTCAGCCAGGCACGGTACCGCGTCAGTCAAACGCCTCAAAGATGCCTCACTCCCTTCTTTTCATTTCTTCACCCTGAAGACATGACCTGCTTTTTCCCTTTTTCCAGTCGATCTTCAAATATCTCCTTTTCGCCATGTGCATAAAAACGTCAAGCAAGGATGACTCGACAGTCGGTGTCTATGCCTTAAAATCTGCAAAACACTCCCCATGACCCCAAAGTCGAAAAGAATATCTGTACAGACGAACAAAAAAAAACATTTCCTTTTTCTATCTGTTTGCAAGAGTATTGTGATTTAATGTACAATGAAGATGTGTGGAAAAATCATGTGAAACCTTGTGTGATTTGGTGTTTTATACTGCATCTTCATCCCACCAAATGAAATGTCATGAGGGATCTTAATCACACTGTAAAGCCCCTTCAGAGCTTTCACGAATGATTGTGAGTTTTCACACACACATATACACAGCTATTAGATGGTAATCCTCATTTTTTGGGGATGATTGTGCATTTTCACATTTTAACCATTTTAAATTTGTGCACTAAATTACCAGAAAGTAGTGTTTAGACGTGTGAAGCATCAGGGCCAAAACAAATCTGTCCTTTTCGCCTGCCACTAAAATTGCTAGATGGCAATAATGGAACTCAAAGCACATTTTATCATTCGCAAACAGCCTAAAAACAACAATTATAGGAATAGTTTTGTAATTTTACAAGGCTTCTTTCATGCTGAGAATTAGATGAGAAGATTGACACCAAAGTGTTACCAATCTTCTCATCCAACTCTAAGGAAGAAATCAAATAAGGGTATTTCTCAAAAGTTCCTTTAATAAAATGCCAACTGTAATGATACTTAACTGAGGAAGTGTTCTTCTATTTATTTAAAGGTCCCATATTTTACAATCTTTGGTTTTATTTGAAGTTTTGATATCCTTAATCTCCTCTCTCAAGCTTTTCTCTGAGCTTTAGAGCTCTTTGTGTGTCAATAATATCAATGAGCATCTCCTCTGATTGGCTGTAGAATGAGGATTTGGACGTATAGTAGTGACATCACAATTTTACAGTAGGCCTGACAGCTTGTTTTAAGGCACAGTTTCTGAATATGAGCATTTTGAAACATGGGACTGTATTTATATAACACCTAGACCTTCTTATAATCAATAAGCAATTCAGATTTCTACAATATGGATCCTTTAAAGAAAAAAAAAGACAAAGTGAGAATGCTGACGACATCTGATCAGTCACACTCCTACACTTGGCACAGCCTTAATATAGAAGTTATTGTAATATGTCAAACATAATAAGTCTGAGTGTCAGACCCAAACAGAGCTCAGCATAAACTGTGATCAGTCTGATATTCAGGTTTGTTTTTTTGATTTAAAGAAACACACGCCTCATGCAGTATTCTTCAACCCAAAGTCATTCTTCTTCCTTGCTGTCATATTCTTCATTTACTTTGAAAATTTGTGGCCTTTTATTTGAGCTAATTTCATGTTTTCCCCCATCCTCTGGGTCATGTCAGAACTATTGTGTTGCATTCAGAAAATCTTGTAAAGATTTTTACATAAAGACGTCTAATGGGCTAAATAACAAAATGCCATGAAACCATGATTTTGTTACAAGCAATTTATTTTTGTACTTACCGAACGTTTTTATGCAATACCAATGAAATAGGTACTGTTGCAAATTAAAGGCTTTATTCTCTCCTCAAAGGAGCCCTCCTCAGTCTGTCCCATCAGACTCTCTTATGTGTGATGACTCAAAGTGCTTTCAGTGTATGCCTACATTTACCATGTGATATTCTGCCAGTAATGACGATGGTAAATGTTATATACAAAAAAAAACAACAGAGCATTTTTGGAGGGGCTAGTACAATTCATATTGTATTTGTACTCCTTAAACACTAGATTGGAGAATATTGCCTTTCATTTCTGGGTTATTTTACTTTGCATCAGAATATCCGTTAGCCATGCACAGTTTAAGCGGAGGGTGAGATTTCCTGATGGGACTGTTTGAACTGTAAGGTGTGATGATCTTCTGTGTGAATGCTCTGCCCCTTCTATCAGTGACTTTTACATCCCAGCCTTCTCACATCTCTGGTTTTGCACATTGATCCTGTTCCTTTGTCAATCTTGAGGTGTTGATGTATAAAAGCATGTTTCTGGTTTTATCAAATCAATGTACAAATGCCCATGAGAAGCACAGCTACAAGGGTCCAATCATCAGTGTCCTGTATTTTTCTAATGTAAAAAAAAATACTATCTCATCTCAGAATTTAATATATGTATATGTGTGAAAAGATGGATATGATATAGAATAATGTGTGTATTGCCCAATCATAGTTGACCTGTGTATAATTGTCATGACTTGTAAGGCTGGTTTCACACAGGACATCTAATTTACTGCTGTAACTGTGTGATGAGATATTCACACAGAGCTAAAAACAAACTTTGTTCCTGTTTAAATCCAGTGTGAGTGACTATGATGAGGTTCACTGTGCACAGCTCAGCTGGCGAGCCATTCACTTTTATGTGCAATCGTTTGTTGCAAATCCATATGACATGTTGGGGAAAATATTAACAAGCAAAAAATACAGATTCTCTATGTGCCACAGTACTCTGAGAGAATACAAATGTATTATGAAATGAATAAAATTTGCAAACTTGAAACAAGCTAAATCTCCTGAAAGGAAATGTTTGCATGCAGCAAGCGTCACTATAATGCACACAATGAGGATCAACAGATATAATCACAACATCCTGGTTTATTAATCAATATAGATTGCATTTTCATATGTACAGATACGTTTGGAGAAGGATCTCATCAGAGATCCTGTCAACTATCAAAGGCCTCATAACAGATACCAGAGAGAGAAATACAGAATGCATTTTTTTATCTTATCAAGATAAAAAATGAAGACACTCAAAGTTTGGCGATCACTGTGGATGGAGGCAAGCATGCTGTCACGGTAACCAATCCCTTTCCTCCCCATCCAGCACTTTCTTGAGGTTCTCCTTGTTTCTGAGGCTTTTGAGGAGCAGCTCCAACACCCTAACGACAGGCTGCATTCCCCTGGTGTCTTCCAGAGCCTCCACGCCGCTGTGTCTCTTCCCAAAGCGCCCGATGGGTCTCACTCCGCGCCCCACGTACCAGAACGGGTCTATCTCTGGACCTGGACACCAAACAAGGGCATCAGTGGAATGTTTATAAAATCCTGGGAGCTCTGTGCAAAAGTCAAGTCATTTATTGGGATCATTTAACCTAAATCCAGTTGTTATTTCCTTACAGAGAGCTGGAGACATGGCAATTTAATGCCTACCGTACAGCAGCAACTCAAGTTTCACTTCTTAAACTGATATCATGTTCTCATCAGATTTGAGGCTTTGAGGAACTTTACGCTGTAGACCTGATTTGTTATTCTATAAAATATATTTAATCATTCATTATCAGTAAGTTGCAGCAACACTGCTGCTAAAACACACAGTGCCTTTGCCTTTTACATTTTAAAACACTTCAACATGGATGCAAGAAGTCATATGGTTATACTAATAAATACAGAAATAACCTTAAAATTTCTGTACATACAGTATATACTTCATAGCAGATCACATGATAGACATCCTTACTGATTAAAAAATCAATCACAAATTCCAAGTATATATTTACATTTTGAGCTGAATGAAGTCAAACATTTATCTTTCAAATCTTATGATAAAGTCTAATAACACTTTATTCACATATGACTGTAAATCCCTTAAATATCTCTTAACCTAATTTGAAAATCTTGTAGGTTCTAGTCTTCTAAAAAAAATAAATAAATAAAACTGGAACTAAAATCATACTTCTGTTGTCGACGTTGTGGACGATGTGGAAGTCGTGCTGCACCGTGGTGCTGTGAGCGCGGCTGAGGCTGGAGGAGAGGAGGAGGAGCAGCGCCAGAGCTGCAGGCAGCCAGCGGCTCGTCAAGACGCAGAGCCGGACGTCAGCCGCTCTCCCAGGCAGCATGATGTGGACGGGTCGGTCAAGGCACTGCAAAAAAACAGAGGGAGGGAACCAAGGGTAAGTAAGCACAGTTTCACAAAACTTATGCACAGGGTGAGAAAAACCTGGTGTAACAACTCTACCACAAAAAAATATACTGTTGGAGCTTAAATAAACAATTTTGAAAGCATTATAGTTGTAGTATTGAATACCAGTGGAAGACTCAGCAGTCCTGGTATGAAGATGGTGAATTAAATAGATATAAAAGGGATTATTAAACCACTAAATAGGATTAAGTGATTTAAACCTTAATACCAAAAGCCCATACTACTATTATATGTTTAACTTACCAGGATTTAATTAATAAAGGACATCACTCCACTACAGATGTTATAATACTCATGAAATGAAAATAAAATGCATTAGAGCAGCTAATAAAACTGTCATAGATTATAGATTCATAAACACTTTAGTTTGTGTGTAATTAATCTATAATCTATTACAGAATTTGAAAAGATGTATGCGAAAAAAACCTTTTTCAATCATAATAATAAATCTGTATATAAAAAAGAATAGCCTAAACATTCACTTATGATATTCTCTCTATGTTAGCTCTCTTGCATATGAGACATTTAAATAATTGGGTTGTATAAAATGAATAAAACAGAAATAATGACTCCTTACCCTGAACTTTGGTGACAGGCTGAGGTCAGCTGGCAGAGGTCTGAAGTCGTTGATGTTGAGCAGGTGTGCTAAAGCTTATATATATATCCATGCTGCCCATGTGGTTGTTGGATGATGAATCAAGAACGTCAGTCACACACAGGGATCCCTGGCTACAGGATGCATCGCCTCCTCCCCTCATTCACTTCCACCCCTCCTCCCACTCTTTAAACACCCCCCTCATCCTTTTTTCAGAATGGAGCTTTGGTTTTGGAGTTTTCCTAATGTCTGTCACGCAGCAGAGCAGTCCATCAAGAAGTCAATGACATGCCGACAACTTTAAATTAGTGAAGATGGGGCGGGGGGGGGACCCACCACCTCGAGTAGGTCTGTCACACAGTGCCACGGAACTGTGGTGGGCGTTTTTTGATGGGGCTTTCATCAATCAGCTTGATTACAAGGGACAAGGCAGGAGGACACAATCAGACACTGAAACAGGATTCCATGTGTTCGTGGACAGTCGGGAGCAACATTTTGGGAAGTCTGGAACGTTTTTGCAATGTTTTTCTGATAGTCAGCTTAAATATCTTTTCAGTTACATCACATTAAAACTCACTGAAACATATTCATGTGATTTCATACTACACCTGCCACGTGCTGAAAGATGACAGCGATCAAGCTCAAGTGAGAGACTAAGGTGAGGAGAATGCAGAGCTACAGAGATGCAAAATCTCAAACAAATGACCACACAACTCAAAATGAAACCAGCACACAGCTACTGTTGGACTGTAGGTATAAATCTGTTCTGGAAAGGAATGCATGCTTGTTTTATACTGTGAAAATACCATGACCAGTTTAGCCCATGGCACCATTTACAAAACAGAGTAAATTAATTCTTTTGTAATCCTCTACAGTAGATGTGGTACTAAAACAATATGGCAATGAATCACAGCAAAGAGATGCAGTGACATTAAGATAATTGATCAGTAGTGATTTGAATCTTTTCTTCAAGAAATGCAGAAAAACTGCCAAACATTTGCTCGTTTAAACTTCTAATTCCAAATAAATTGCATATCTTTCAGTTTTTGGACTGGAAGATGCAAACTTGGGTCTGTTTTCATTCACCAACTGATGAAACTAATAAAACATTACAGCCCTATGAAGATATGATTTTTTGTTTAACACAATAATAACTATCCATAAATATGTACATCATTAGATTAGATTCAACTTTATTGTCATTGCACATGTCACATGTAGAAAGAAATATACACATACTTTATTTTATAATAAAATTATATATATATCTTATAATTATGGTGTAGTGTATGGTACAATATATACAGACTACAGATTAACAGGTTATGACTGATAATGAGTATGAATTATGATACAGAATATAAATGGGTAATATAAATAATAAAAAATATATAAATAAGTACAGAATATATAAGTATTTACAAATGCAATTTGTATACTTATATATACTAATGTGCAAGTTTAAGACTTATTCTATAAGTCATTAGTGCCATAAATTTATGATGCACGTGTGTAATTCATGTGTTAAGGCTGTAAATATATATGATCCGATTTAAATTAGCCAAAAACCTAAAATGATATATATTAGGAGGATATAAATACATTATTGTATTTATATGCATACAGTATATGCCAGCTTCACCCTGGAGTAGCACTTTGGCTCTCCCCCTCAGATGAGGCCGGCCGTAATTTGGTTCAGCGGCTGAGATCAGATGGTACGATGCAGACACGAGTGAGTGGGAGAGTGCGTCTGCAGTAATGAGAAGATAGCTACCTGAGGATGTGTAATCACACCTCGACATGGAGGAGGCGTCCGTAAATAATAAAGCAAATTTGATTCATGGCGAGCCCTTATTTGAAAACAGTGTGTGATTTGTTGCTTTTTAGATGCCCAGGAACAGCCAAGTGTGTGAGGTTTGTCGCCGGGTAACGTTATGCACCAGCATTTTGCGTCATCACAGGTTTGCGAGTAGAATTTGACCTTATCGGGGCAACTCATGAGGACATATATTGTAAGTTGATTTCAGGTCTTGACATTTTCCACTAAAACCGACCTCAGTTTGAAGTGATAGTGATATGAAATACATTTTATTGCAATTTTTTACATTCTAAATTTGAATTTTATGCTTATGGTCTTTGCTTTTTGGATCATCACTCTTCCAAGATTTACAAAATCTTCGTATTTTGCTTCAAAACACACCAAGGTGAGCACTGTCCTCCCTTTCCTGCTCAACATTTGCTCCTTTGTATCATGATGCTGCCTCTGATACATGTCTAGGATCCTCCTCTTCAAACTATAGCATCATGATCTAATCAGCACCTGATTGAACGGTTTCATCTCGCCGGTGTCATCTGGGTTTCTGTGAATCCAGGCGCAGACGAACATCGGTGAAGCCACAAAAGGGGGGTGACCCTCCAGCTAGACTTCCTGCTCCCATTACTCAACGGGAATAAAATCTGCGAGAGATCATGGCAGCACAAGCGAGAATGAGTTAAGGCGCTTCATTCATAAAAAAAAGAGGGCAACATAATGACATAATTTGCTTGGGACATTCTAACATCCTGCTGCTCCATTCTTCGAGGAATGCCGTATCGATTGAGGAAAAACCCTGCTGGCAGAATGATTAACAGCTTGTCCCGACCAAGCTTTGTGGTCTAAATCATTCCCCTTACGTGCTACAGTATATTTTGTTAATTGCCTCATAATTCGTGACCTACAGAATACGTGGGCTGGTGCCTTCACTGAATCATTTATCCTCTTCCTAAAAAAAAAAAAAAAGCTTTAGTTGGGAAGTAAGGGGTCAACAGGGAAATTTCTTTGAAGGTAATTCCTGTTGTTATTCCTTGCATTCAGAACAAAGTAAGATGCAAATCAAATAGATTTTTGATTATTCTGAGTATTTTGTTTTCACTGAGGATACTAAAACTTCTATTCCCAAGTAATTTAATAATGGGTCAACATCCAGCATGGATATGGATGTGGTTTCGGCCCACATGAGCTACAAATATTGATTGATTGATGGCCTAATGGATAAGGCATCAGCCTCCGGAGTTTGGGATTGTGGGGTCAAGTCCCACCTGGATCTAGTCAGTCATTCGATTTATAACTAAATCAACTAGAAATATAAAACATCTGTATAGTAAACCCGCGTATAATATCACAAATAGTGCAGTCTAATATTCAACTCAAACAATAGTGATGTGTTACCTTCAAGCTTCCATTTCACAAAAAATGAAAATGTACTTTACAGTGAAGTGGGAGACCTATAGTGTCCACCAGTGTAACATTTTAATGAGAAAGAAGGACTAGATGCCATATAAAGGATTTTATAATTAAAAGTAAAGATAATTTGAATTATTCTTGTGGTAAAACTATATTAGAAAAGCATTATTATCCCAAGCAGAGTATTTTTTTATGTATGTCATAATACAGGTTCATGTCAGATAAAGATCTTTAATATTTGAATGTTTAACAAATATGTAAGTTCACAGAGTTAGAATAGTTCTATGGTATTAATTTCAAATTATAGAAGGAATCAGCGAAGGAAGAACATTTTATGTATTTTTATTTATATGGGATGCTTTGCTGCCCCTTTGTGGTCGAAGATGTTGCCTACACACACACACACACACACACACACACACACACACATACACACACATACACACACACACACACACATACACACACTAAAACATTAACATCTTTCTACTGCACTGCATTAAAATTAATTAATGATTTTTATTTTTATTTTGAACGTAATAAAAGATAAATGCAAACAAAAGAAATAAAGTTAAACATGCCACAGACTTATAAATAAATTATTACTTCATGTTAAAAAAAGGAGCATGCAGAGATTTAACAGATTCAAAGACACTCAATTAACTTTTAAGATTTTTTTCAGACTTGTGACTTCTATGATCTTCATAATCATCCAGGGTAAGACTAATTATTAAAAAAAGAAATCTATGAGCTGCTTTAATGCATTTTTAATTATAACACTCATTTACCCTGTGATGCATATTATTGATTCTTTTCAAGCAACTTGTGATGTCTTCATTAACATCCAGGGTATATATCACATGGCAGTAATTACTAAAACAATCAATGAGCAGATTTAATAGCTTGTTGTAACTAAATCACTAATTTTACATTCAACATGTAAGATAAATGAGTTTTTAATTAGAAATGCATTAAATTAGCTCATAGTATGATTTCCTTTTTGTCTTATGATACCCTGTATGATCATGAATATGGCACAAGTTGTCTGTGATGAAGTGTGAAGTTAAATGAGCGTCTATAAATCTGCCGCGTATGTGTCAAATATCCAAAATCAAAACAATTCAGTCCCCAAAAAAGAAACTAGAGATTTATAGGAATAAAAAAAAGAAATCACAATTCGAATCTGTCCACCCAGATGGTACCAATCTCCAGTCTGGTCCATAGACTAAAAGACAAAGCATGTCAGGCGGCTGATAAAAGCCCTCATGAATATTACAATAACACACGTCACCCTACCAGCGGCGCATGCGCAGAACGAAGCGAAAGCATACTCGCCACTATCAAAACACTCAGAGTGGTGCTACCTTCACGTAGCTTTTACTAACGCACTAACCTTTATGATAGAAGGCTACGTCGGTGCTTTTTGAGTGGGGAAGGAAACGGAGCTTTAGCTAAAGCGGAAGAGGAGGCTAATTTAACCTCACTCGGGCCCGGAGAGTTTCTGGAAGTCGCTCCAAATAGTTGTCAGACTGCGCACTTGCTTCCTGTCAGCTGTGGCGAACAAAACATCAAGCGACGAGAACACGATGTTGGAAACTCTGTGAAAGTTGAGCTAGCGGAACCAAACCACCCCCAGTGTGCCTCTCCTCTACATGAGTCTGCGGCCAGGATGTCGCTGAGCTCGGGCGGCTGGACCGCCGCTCTCACCCCGGACCAGTCCGCCGCGCTGCCGCCGCCGCCGCCGAACCACCTCCAGCACCAACACGGGGCCTCCGCCGCGTCGCAGGCGCAACTCGGCGGCTTCACCGTGCTCATGTCGGTGCGGGTGTCGGTGTGTCACTCGGGTATTCGGCCGCTGTGTCTTCCGGGAGCGGGCGATGAGTCACTCCGCCTGCAGCTCAGCATGGACCCGGGGAAATCCGGGGAATTCCGGCTGTCGCTGCAGGACAGCAGCGGTACTGGCCGCAGCGTGGTGAGTTCAGGGACTTGTTGTGATGCGAGTGTTGGAACTGCCCATTTGATTAGTTTATTTGGGTTAGGTTGTATTTTCATATATATATATGTTGTGTCGTTGACGCATTTGCTTCACATAAAATATTAAATTAACACCATACTACATTATGGAATTAAAAAAAGACTCCTTCACACATAAAAAACTAAGACATGGTGAAAATATATTATAATAAAGTTGTTTTTTAACGGTAGATTGGACTTGTAGTGAAATAAAACCAAACTTCAGGTGAATGGGGACCAGCAGGGGGTTCCCAACTTGTTCGTCTTGTGACCAGCGCTGGATGGGACAAAAATAACATGTTGACCCCTCCTTCAGGTAGCCTTTACAAAACAAAGCACACAACCAACAGAAGCCATACTTTATTTATTAAAACACACAAGAAAGACAAAAAACAGACATTAAAATACAAACAAAAATGCGTTTAGCATAAACACATTTAAAAACATATAGTAACATTATTTACTCTATTATATTATTATTCACTACAGATGGCACCTTACGTAAGACCAGAGGTGTTGTTTGGGTATTGAAAGATTTTTAATTAGAATTAGGGGTTTATAGTGAAATTATTTTTAATGCCACTAATTAAGGGAAACAGAATCCTGGTTGTGTATCACTGCATTTACAAGTCAGACTCTACTTTGTGTGTGTAGGACTCATATTACTCAGTAATAGGTCAGTATGACTGAAGCTTGTTTGGTTTGTGTTCACCAAATTTTTTAAACATTTTAAAGCAACATTGAGGTTTTACATTGTTGAAATGATTTCTCATTGTTCCAATAATCATAAACAGACATTTGCCTGACACATATTTGCCCACTCACATGTTGAGAGTGTTAAAAAGTTTAAAAACATCCCTTTTAAGGTACATTTAGAACAGATAAAAATGTGTGGATTAATTTGCGACTGGTGAGTAGCTCAATCTGAAGGTTGATATTATGCATTAATAATGACTATTGATAGTCTTGGCATCTTGATTTTGCTCTCAAATCACACCACATTCTGCACTTAAATTTACAATTTTTTTGAAAAAAAAGAAGAAAGTGTACATTAATATCTGCAGTATGTCTACAACTAGTAATTATGTTCATTATTGATCTGCTGATTATTTCCTAAGATAGTTTTCTAGTTTGTTTTTTTACTTTTCTTTAAAAAAAATGCTCATTACAGTTGTCTTCGTATGTCTTCAATGATTCATTGTTTAACAAAAGTGTCCCAACACCAATTTCCAGTATAATTCTGTTAATTCTTATTATTGGTTGAAGATTTAATGACCAGGATTATTTAACAATGAACATTTATTGGAGCTCGATTGAGGAGAATCAATGATAACTCCGCATGCATGAACAGAGTCCACCACTTCATATGACCTTACCCTAAATACACCAGTTAACTGCATGCCAAAATAAGAATATTGTGTTCTGATTAAGGAACTATGCTTATGATCGCTAACCAAGGTCACATTTTTTGTATAGGCAGAGAAATGAACTGCTTTGCAATAATCAGCCAATGACATATTGCACCCACATAGCAGAAAAGCAAGAAACCGAGAGCAACACTGCATCACAATACCTTTAATCCTGCATTCACACCTACTACTAACACTTTTTCATTTCTAATTGTGTTATAGTCCCAAGATTACAATTATATTTTTGACAAACCAAGTGCGAATATGCATTCGCATATTCATTCTTGTATTTACCTGCTATAGCGAGTTGTCACCTGTGAGTCATGTATGTAAATCATCCTGCTTCCCCAATTCCCGCTTCCTCATCTCTTCTCGTTTTTATTCTCTCTTCCTCTTTTCCTTCCCTCCCATCAAGACGATCGCTGAGTACGATTTGAGGACCATAAACTATGAAGTAAAATCACCAAAATGCCATGAGCTGAGTTTAGCGGGGCCTCCACACGACCGCATCAGCTTCAACTTCCGCTGTGAGCAGGAAGCCCAGGAGTGGGCCACCGTGGTGACGTCATCGCTGAGAGAAGCGCACAGAGGTCAGTGACCCCTTCTTGACAAATACCCGCCTGTTCTTTTAGGCCAATACCAAAAGCCATGCAGAAAAGGGGAAATATGGGTAAATATTTGATGCCTTGCAACAAAGCCTGGTGAACATGCACACATTTGTTGTGTATTCTCAAGGGGCGGAATTTATTCGCCCTTTAGTGAACTTGGTTTGTGCAAACGAAGACTGACATTATCAACTGATTATTTATTCATTTGAACGTGCCTTACATTGGTTGGTTATTAACTTCACTATTATCAGTCTCAACTGCTGTAACCAAGCTTCATATTTTGGCTTTTTGGGGGAATTCGCTTCCTTACGTAACATAGTTTTGTTTGCCCACTACAAGTTGTAATCTAATTGTGCAGAATGCTGGAAACTTACATGCTCCTGTAACCGCTTTGGGCTGACATCACATATGAGATTTATTTAAATAAATGTGTGCACGC
Source organism: Lepturacanthus savala (assembly GCA_030544235.1). Classification (NCBI taxonomy): domain Eukaryota; kingdom Metazoa; phylum Chordata; class Actinopteri; order Scombriformes; family Trichiuridae; genus Lepturacanthus; species Lepturacanthus savala. Next base: position 5,997,667 of record CM060476.1, on the reverse strand, counting down.
CACAGCTATGGATGACTTTGTGACTATCTTATTGAACTCACAAAGTAGCTGCTGATTCAGGAATGTCCCTCTGGAATCTCCCTCGGGCAATATTCCGTGCTCAGCCAGCTGGGAGGAGACCTCAGGAGCAGGACTAGGACATACAAAAAAGACTACATGTCCCAGCTGGTCTCAGAGCATCATGGGGTTAGGGCGGCAATTTATGATTATTTAATGATCAAAAATGATCGGAAATAACTGTTTTTGTTTTTACAATTTCAGAGAAGAAGTGGGGGTAAAAAGCCTGTTATCATCAAATGTAAAATTAAGGTTAGGCTGGGCTGCTCCAGACAGTTCTTGATAGGGAGTTTAACTTCTGATATAGAATCAGTGCTGCAAAAAGGGTGTAACAGAGTATTGAGCCTCCCTTTGTACACAAAGCGTGAAATATCTGAGTCTATGGCAACAGACAGAGTAAATTAGTCACTAGGAGAGGTATGTTGTATAATGTGGGTCAGGTAAATGTCTCTTTCTTGTGTTTTATATTCTTTAAATCTTTTTGTTGGCCTTCGATATTTCTCATTAGCAGTTGCCCCTCAAGATAATGGCCTACAAAGCGCTCTGGAAGGTCTCCATCTTCAGAACACCTCAGCCTTACAACGAACAGGTGTGTTTAGGGATTATTACACAATCTGACCCTATCTTTGGATGTACCTCATAGATATAGACACTAATGTTTATTAATTTATCTATTCATTCATTCATTCATTCATTCATTGAATCATTGTTAGCCCCCTAGTGGCTTGTTGGAGGTATGGCAACATCCTCTGCACTCGCTTGTCTGTATGTTCACCTGCGTGGGCCTGTCTGTGTTTCTACACGTGTGTGTGTGTATGTGTGTGTATCCATTTGTAGAAGAGACGTGCATAGAGCTGACACGAGCCATAGAGGCAGGTGACATGCAGTCTGCATCTGTCTTTGCTGCCACGCTCGCCCATCAACAGGTGGCACTCAAGATCCAGCCCTCTGCCAGGGATTATGAAGACACTGAAATCAAGTAGGATGATTAAGAATTTTTTTTTTTTTAATGAAAGACATTAAGTACAGCCAAACATGTGTTAAATCCTAGACTTGTTATGATTTGGCTGATGACTTGTTTCCTTTTTTGTCTAATAGTTTGGCTGTTGTAGTTGAGGACTCTTCTTCATCTTGTTGTGTCACTGTGAAAGTTTTCCCGCATATGACTACCGCGCTGCTGAAACAGCAAGTTAGTGTGAAAATTATTTATTATTTCTTCATTTTTGCCCCGCTTATGCCTAAAGTTTAAGCCTTTGCTTAAAGTTTCTCACTCTTTCTTTCCTTTTCTACCACCTCAGGTGTTCCTTGAGTACGGGTTCCACCCGCGGGTGCAGCGCTGGGTAATTGGCCAGTGTCTGTGCACCGACCAGCGGTCTCTGGCCTCGTATGGTGTTCGTCAGGACGGTGACACGGCTTTCTTGTACCTGCTGTCGGCCCGTCACGCTCGCCTTACAGTCCAGGCCCTCCAGCAGGACCAGGAGAGTGCCCTCCTCCTTTGTCCTCCATCTCTGTCTTCCCCCACACCTTCCCTCCTTCCTACCTCCGCAAATGGCCCGGTGTCTCAAGATCGGAGACCATACACCACATTGCCCCCGCGACTCAATCCCAGTAGCAGCACTGGTGAGTGAAGAGTATCAATTTGTATGTCAATCTGTCACAGTGGCTCATGCAGTTGGATAGAGTAGTTTTAATTTTCCTGTTTCCATGAGAACAATACATTTTTTTTTTATTCAGTGCTTATATAATTATTTGTGGTGTAGCAGTTCCCAGGATTCACAGTGAAAAAGATGCTTGAAATTTTCAGTAACATCTGTGTCAAGGTATGACATTTTAGATTTGGGAATGAATCAGCTGACATTTGCGTGACATATTTAACCAGCAGGATTTTATACCATTTCAGTTGAATTTAACAGATTATGCAGTGGTAGTGTAGAAGTGTTTGCACTTGTATGTATCATAGGTTGTACACGGATACAAAACCGACACATTTGCATGCAGATTTGATACCAGTTGCCTCCTACATTTAATTTCTCAATTTCTTTAGGAGGATCAGAGAGAGGAAACATGACTGAGATCAGGGATCTCATCAACCTAGGGATGCCACAACTCAATGAAGCACTGAGCCCAAATACAACCTCCAACCAGGTAATAGACTGAAGTTATTGTATATTGAGTATTATTAAGTTGAGTATGTTCTAGTATTTCTCTATTCATTCACATTTTTACATGTTTGATTTTTTTTTATTTAATAAGCTAACATTTAATGTAGCTCTTTTCGTCACATGGCTGTTGAAATGTGAAGAATAAAAGTGCTCATCTGTGCTTCAGGGTTGGTCGTGCACCTCTTGCACTTACATTAACAAACCGACGCGGCCGGGCTGCGAGATCTGCAGTACGAATCGCCCTGAGAACTACGTCATACCGGGGGGATACCGACCAGACGCACTGGAACTCCGACGAATCCAGCAGGAGAAGGAAGCTATCAGACAGTACCAGCAGGTAGGGGGGGAAAACAGAATCACAGACGTACACACATCATACATATATGGTTATACATCCACATGTATATACATAACAGCAATTCCTTACATCTATGTAATAGTGAAAGGGTAGACATTCCATTTGGTGACCATAACATAAAATTGTAAGCAGGTATGTGTCAAATAGCATTTGGTCGGTTAGTGAAAGGGGTTCTAAATTGACTAAAATATCAAGAAAAATTATAAAGAGAGGAAACTTAGTTGCAAAATGTGGAAAAAATGCATTAGAAATCCTAAAAACAAGCAAAAAAGCAAGTTATTATCATTAACGTGATTCCTTTTATCGTTCATTTGTCAAATTTAATACATCATACACAGAATTATATTGCTATGTGACTCTTTCCTGCTGTATTTAAAAAAATAACACAAAAAATGGTCACAATGGTGAGGGAATGGCAGTAGGCTTTAGGTGAGGCTCTCAGGTTGACTCTCTTCTCTTCTGTCTCTGTTTTTTTGAAGGAGAAAGGGAGAAGAGAGGTGCTAAGGAGTGCTGGGGCTCAAAACAACTCACTCCTGTTTAACCTGGACCAGGACTACTGAACAGACACACACACAAGCATACATGCACACTCTGTGTTTATTTATGCTAGATTCACTGACAATTTGAAGTTGTAGTGCTGTTTTCATTGCACACCCACCGGACACTCACTTTGAAGGTCACATAAGAAGTGAATGATACTCACGAGTTCATGTTTTATGCATGTCTATAGGCTTGAATTGAAAGCATATGGGTCTATTATGTATTGGCCAAATAATAATGATGCAACGGTGTCATGGTGCATCCCTTTTTATCACATCATGAAGCTGAAATTAAAATATGCCAAGAATGCTCCAGTGTTAAGTAGAGCCAGACGGATACTTCTGAGGCCAACATCGATAACTGACATTTGTGACATTTTGAGTTTTTTTTCCTCCATACATAATAACAGCCATTTTTGTCCCTACCAATATACTGTATATTGGCATATAAATATGAAAGACTTTTCCTTGTATTGACAATCCAGCTGGACAATCATGCTGACTTTTAACATTGAGTGACTTTTTAATGAATTTTTAAAATGGCGGTTGTCACAAAATTGAATGTATTAGCCTAGTTCTTAACTTTGCACTGTATAATTGTATATACTGTCGAACAGATTAAAATAAAAATGTTTATACGGTGAACACTGTGTGTCTGTGTGTATGTGAGGAATAACAATTGTTGTTGCCAAAAATATCTGATGTTATGATGTACTAAGCTCATTAAGCCCCTCAAAGGTAGTAGTATACGAAACATTAAACGCTGCCAACAACACTGATCCTTGTCACAGGCAAAGGAAGAGGAGCGCAGGGAGAATTTTGCGAGGCTAGTGATGATCGATGGCCAGGACTTGGTGCCTAACCCAGAGCCTGTGGACTGTAAGATCTGCTATGTGGAGCTAAATCCTGGGGAGGGTGTCCTGCTGAGGGAGTGTCTCCACTGCTTCTGCAGGTAAGAACTGGGAAGAACTTGGATGCAAGGTATCTTGTCGAGGGAGGGAAAGGGTGCAAGTAACACATGTAAGATTTTCTTTCTCATTTTTTTTCCTTGCCTCATTATATGACCGATGTGTGTGTTCTTGCACAGAGAGTGCTTACGTTCAGTCATCATGCTGAGCGAGGAGCCAGAGGTGCCTTGTCCCTACAGAGATGACACATATGCCTGTGCCTGTTCCCTGCAGGAGAGGGAGATCAAAGCTGTGAGTTACACCAACAAACGCCTGATCGGATCTGACGCACACGGCTTAGATACAGCGCAATTCTATCAACTGTATTAGCAGATAGCATTAGCATTGTATGTAGCATGTATTTATTTATTCACTCACCCTATTCATTTCCATCATAATATATAAAATGAAAAATTACATTTAAAATAAATATTTAATATTAAGTATTTTTAATTATATTCTTAATTATTTAATACTTGAATTATAGCAAAAATATATTATTTTCCTTTTTATCTGGCACCTCTTCAAGGACCCCTACTAGTCCCAGACCACTGTCCTAAAGTACCATTGCAAAATGTAAACCAACCTTATTCTATATTGTGTCATAATCTATAGCTAGAAAAAGTGAATAAGTAGGTTTTATGTTGAGCTATACAAAGCTGTTGAAATTCTGAGAAAGCGCTACTACCAGGATTAGTTTTTGACCCAGACGAGGGCCCATTTCACATTGAGCAACAGTTAGCCATCTGCTTCACATGGCCCCAGCTGCTTAATGTTACGCACTGAATTGTTATCCAACCAGGACTGCTGAAGACAGGCAAAAGGTTGATGTTTACATGAAAAGAAACAGGATATCTCTGAACTGTCAGCCTGACATACTGTTTTTGGCAGTCAAGCTTGTAACCTGTTGCCTGTATTTCTTGCGTTACCAGCCTCTCTGCATTCTGTTCCCTTTCTTCTCGTTAACAGTTGGTTCCTGTAGAGGAGTACGAGCGCTGGCTGCAGAGAGGTCTGTCCGTGGCCGAGTCTCGATGTGAGGGAAGCTACCACTGCGCCACTCCCGACTGTCCGGGCTGGTGTGTGTACGAGGACACGGTCAATGTCTTCCACTGCCCCGTCTGCAAGAAACACAACTGTCTCATTTGCAAGGTATTAAATATATAGACTATATATATTTAACTATCGTCTAGAATCACCCAGACAATTTTGTGTTTTCCATGAAAAGTCACACGTTTATTTACCACCATGAGTTGTAACCTCAACCTCAACCATTAACCTTCTGATCCAATGAGCAAACACATTGTACCATTAGAACACTGGAGTGATAGTTGCTGGAAATGAGCCTCTATACAACTCTGTAGATATTGCACCAAAAACCAGACTTTCCAGCTAAAATAGTCATTTACCACTTTAGAAATGTATAGGGTGTATTTCTGATTAGTTTAAACTTATCTTCATTGAAAAAAACAGTGCTTGTCGTTCAAAAATAAGGACATTTCTGAACGGTAATATACTATATATACACAGAAATTACACACCATTTGATCATTTATAGCTGTGGTTTTGAGGAAATCGTCTCGTTGAGAGTACATGACAAGATGCATTGAATGTGCATATACATAGAGACAAGACAGGATTGCACCATGTGAATCAATGTGTCAGAGCGAATGAATGACAAGTCCTTTGAGGTTGAGAGTGATCACATGTTTCCATGGTCGCCTCAGGCTAACTGCTTTTGAAAGACAGAATTCTATCTTTATGCATCAGCGACTCTCAATATTTTTTTTTGTTCCGATTGCTGTTTTTTTTTCTCCTAAGTATATTCATGAGGGGATGAATTGTAAGCAATACCAGGATGATCTTGCAGCTCGCGCTATAAACGACTCTGCCGCAAGAAGGACAACACATCTACTCAAGGTCAGCTGTGTATACACTGTCTGTGGTTACAGCCAATACATATTTAACTGCAGATATAAATATCAACATCCAGAGCTTGATGATGTCGTGTTCCAAATGCTTTACCACGTCCTACCGTCTCACACTCTATCTTTCTTCCTCTGGAGTGTTTATTCTCCCTCTTACTCTCTTTTCTGATTCATTAACAGACTCTGGTGCAGTCCGGGGAGGCGATGCACTGTCCCCAGTGCAGCATCATCGTGCAGAAGAGGGACGGATGTGATTGGCTGCGCTGCACCGTCTGTCACACTGAGATCTGCTGGGTCACCAGAGGGCCCCGCTGGGGTCCAGGGGTAAGAAATTGTTCCTTATTTTCTGTCATGACTCACCCATGTCATTGCAACAACTTAACAAAAGCATCTGGATTTGGGGACCAGTTCCCCATATGTTGTTTTTTTTTTTTAAGTTTTGACCTTTACAAAGGCACAAAGACTTTGTTGTTAAAATACCAGTTTTCATTTGCATGGTAAATTAAAGGTTCAATTTTTCTTTCCTGGTCATTTCCAAGGGTCCTGGAGACACCAGTGGAGGATGCCGCTGCAATGTCAACAATCAAAAATGCCATCCCAAATGTCAAAACTGTCATTAAGAATGTCAAGAGCGGTCCGATTATAAAAAAACAAACGAGATTGAAATGGAAACAAACTGTTATCTTATAGGGAAAAGAAGAACGATGCATATAAAAAGATATATTTAAGACAATAGGATGCAGGGTTGTTACATGAAATGCATCCCTATCGTTACAACAGAAGATAGTTTGCAAATTTCTAACAATCACAAAATAATCTGTGGTTTTTCAGTATAATCATAATAACAGAATTGATACAGTTTACAGTTACAGTCTGGTTTTGCGTCTTATAATCAAGGAAACGGGGGATGTATGATTTCAACATTTCAGTGGTCGAGATAAATTTAAAATCTGGCCGTTAATGATGAGAAACGTAGTTAGAAGTGCTCAGAAAGCGTTGACTTTTGTTGTGTGTGGTGCCTTTTTTCAAATGACTGCACCTCAGATGAAGCGATGCAGATGCGTTGTGTTCTCTTTTTTGGTAGTTACATACCTGGATGCATTAAATTAAGCAAAGTGACCTTATTCCTGTGCACAAAAGCTGTAGCAGCATGTTTATGATTAAGTTTTCTGGGAAATGTGATGAAATCCTTCTTGTGACCTTAATTTACAATTTTCTGCATAGACATAGATCAGACCAAAGAGTCTGTGGAGTTCTATATAGTTGTATAATTGTCGTGACTGCGTGATTGTGTGACTGCATGAGTATTGAATGGCAATAATTGTCATTGTATATTGATTAATAGTCAACAGTTAATTTCAATACTTGAATATTATCTATAAGAGAAGGCACATTTAAATACACATTTGGTTAATAAGCTCATATTCCCGATAAGGAAGCCAAATATCTTTTATAAGGTGCATGGTTGGTTTAGCTCACATACTAAATGGCCTAAGGTCTATGAGTGTCCTATCCACGGTAATAGTTTGACTATTTTTCTAATCCATATATGCATGACTTTGTAAATCTAATAAGTTAATGGATTTTCACAGGATATACTTTTTTAACCTGGAGAAGAGCGAGTATCCTCACCAAATGCACTCTCTGTTCACTCAGAAAAATAGATTAAACACACAATATACCTTCAACTACACTACTGCCCTGCACTGAGAAGCCATGAATAACTCTTTACTGTTACCTGTGTTCATTTGTCAGCCTTGTGTGCTGATGTACCGATGTGCCTTAATAAATACTTTTAAACTGGATTTCTCTGTATTATTGTATGTCCAAGTGAATGAACAGTATCTGACAGCTGCTATATATTGATGGAAAACATTGCTGGATTGACCACATTCAATATGGTGAAATCTGTATTTTATTGTATTATCATTTATTTCTGCTTTTTAAGTTATTGTAGTCATTTTACGTTGTTATTGCACATATGACATTTGCCTTTTAAGCGACTAAAAAAAAACGATACCAGCAAACTCCCCTCGGATCATTAGCTCATTCACACAGCGAGCTGCTCAAATTTCACACCGCCTGCTCCTTGCAGGAGGGGCGGAGTTAAACCCCAGACAGCAGCACAAACTGTTCGTTTCCGACCGAGAGCGATCCGAGAGATAACGGGAGGAGGAATTCACAGCCAGACACCGGATTACCGCAGATTAACACGGTGACTGTGCACCATCGGCGGACAGGTGAGTAAAGATGCCTATACGGTGCCTTAGTTTCATTGCTTCTGCAAGGGTTGTGGACTCATGCTGCTACACACACACACACACACACACAGTAGCACAGTTTAACAGCTGCTTGTTAGAGCCCAGGGTTTTGTTAAAGGGTTGCGTTATTACACTGTATTCTGTGATCTGAAAAGGGATTTTTTGCAGTATTTCCACTGCACGTTTTCACAATACGTTATCGACATGTATGGTGCCGCTTTATATTCAGAATCTGACGTTAACAGGAATTTCAGATGTAATTCAACTGCAAATGTGTTAAAAAGGACTTAACACATTTGCACTTAATATACTCAAGTCGAGTTTCAGGTATTTATTTCCATTTTGTGCAACATTTTTTACTCCCTTTCTTCTTATTATTAATAATATTATCTCCCATTATTCATTGTATTCCCCTCTCAGATTTATCTGGTGACCTTTGTAGGAGTTTTGATCTCTGGGGAGGAACATGCTGCTCACACACTTGTGATGACATATGATGTATCATTCAGAGGGACCAAGCCAATACTTTTACTGGAATACTTTAAGTATTTTTACTCACCATGGAGTTACATTGCTGAATGTGCTTTTATTTATGTAAATAATCTAAATACTACAAATAAAACCTGTGAGCCTATACATTCATATATGAACTGTGTGTGTGCCTGCATTTCTTTTCTTTGTGTAAAATTGCATGAAGGCACAAAATCACCCGTTTAAACTTCCAATTTGGAGATTTCATGAAAGAAAATTAAAATGCCATAACATTATAATTCATGAAAATAAATGTGTGAGTGTTTTCTAAGCAGCAAAATGAAAGGAGGTCTCTTATTGTCTTATATAAGCTTAGTGGTGACTCAACAGGTGTTACTACACCCGGCCCCCAGACTTTATTCCTGAAAGAGGAGAGATTAGAAACACAAGCGGCAACAGAGGATTGAAACAAATGTATTTGTGTCCTTGTTTCTCCAACGTCCTTCCCTTTCAACCAGTAGCCCACAGATGCCTTATCAGTACTTAGCAGTGTTTTCTCTCTGACTTCTGTTAGTTTCAGTCTCAGGAGCAGCTTTGTTCTCTATTCACCATGGCTGAGACTAAGGGGAAATATGACTTTGCCATCGACCGGGGCGGCACCTTCACCGACGTCTTTGCCCGGCTGCCTGATGGTCGTGAGAGAGTCCTGAAACTGCTGTCCCGCGACCCCCAGAACTACAAAGACGCTCCCACTGAGGGGATCCGCAGGGTCCTGGAAGAGGTAACAGATGGAGCTTCTCAAAATTAAACTATTTATATATTATAATATATATATTATGTGAAAAAAAATCAGTTTTAACCAAAGCAAACAGTCAATTTTATTCTCAAATTGCAAAAACTAAAAGAAAATTTGGATTTTTCTGATTGGTTTATTAATACTTCAGAGAGGATTAATGTGCAGACATCATGGGAGCAGGTAGATCTCAGACAATTATTATATATAATATCAGGTCCATCACCTGTATGAAGTGTATATGACATATTTCTGCGCATTCGTTGACAGGAAACTGGATTGGCCTTTCCTCGCGACCAGCCCGTAGACACCTCTCTGATTGGCTGGATCAGAATGGGCACAACGGTGGCCACCAACGCTCTGCTGGAGAGGGAAGGAGAGAGGACTGTGCTCCTGGTCACGAAAGGCTTCAAGGACCTGCTGCACATCGGCACTCAGGCCAGGCCCAAGCTGTTTGATTTGGTTTGTAAAACTCATTTCTCATGAAGATATATGCATAGAAGAGGTAACTTCAAGCCTGGACAGAGGGCTACTGCCCCTGTGAGGTTTAGTCATTAGTCACGTTACAGAGACAAAGGGGCAGCTCTTGGAGTTTGCCCCAAGACCAGTGTACCATTAATAGTTTGAGTGGTCACTTATTCATGACGCTAGAGAGCAAACTGTCAGAAATCCATAACTGACATTTGACCTCATTCTTGCCCGCATGTAATACCAGTCAGTTCTTTTTCTTGTTAGTGCACCAGCTCCAACTTTATGTAATACATGTGTGTGTGCAGGAGGTGGCAGTGCCTGAAGTGTTGTACGAGGAGGTGATAGAGGTAGATGAGCGAGTCGTCCTCAGGCAAGATGGCTGCCAGCTGCCCGGGAAAGATGCCAAACGTATTGTAACAGGTGTGAAATAAAACTGTGTAGAGTTCAAATGTTTATTTATCTCATATCAGAGTTTAATGCAACCGCTCTGTTCAGTCTCTGTCTCTTATAGACCCCCTACCGATAAGTCCACTCTGACTGACCAGCTCTAGAGGCTTCAAAAACAAACATTCTGCTTCTTTTGCTTGAAATATAAGCTTCATAAATACAGTGTCGGTCAAAAGTCAGGACAGACCTTCTGTTACTATACATCACTACAGTATAAGTAAAGGCATGTCCAAACTCACATCAGGTTTTTGGAACTTTGTTCATGTTAAACATAGATGTTCAAGATTATTAATAGTATATAAATTATATCAGTATATCAGTCAAAAATGCATGATATGTCCCCCCTGCTTACATGAAAATGGCCTATAAACAAAATCGATTTGTCCCATGTACAAAATATTTGGGGGATTATTCTAGAGACTCTAATGATTAAATAGATATATACATGTCAGGGTTGAAAATCATAATGATCTAAATAAAATGCCCTCTTTCTGGAGTCAGGAGTATAATAATATACAAATATATAAATCTTATGTATATTTTTGTTTTGTCAACTTAATTTCCCTTCACTTCTACTTCCACTAATAATTCTCCTTTCTATCATTCAGTGTCCCTGCCAAACTTTTCCAGTAGTTACTAAAAAATGCTTGGTTAGGAATGCAGGAATGTGGCCCAGGAGCAGAAACACACACAGTAAACCTGCTTTGGCTGAGAGCACTGACTGAGTAATTCTCATTCTTTGACATAATCCTGATAATCCCTGCGTGTGTGCTGGTGATCCTCAGGCAGCACGGGGGATTCTCTGGAGGTGTGGCGGGAGATCGACCTGGAGCGCGTGGAGGAAGACCTGAGAGGAGTTCTGTCCCGCGGGATCACCAGTGTGGCCGTCCTCCTGCTGCACTCATACACGTCAGTACAGCATGGTTCCGTACTTTTAAGTGAGGCGTCAAACTCCTAATCGTGTTCCTTCTCTCCCTTGTTTTACAACCTCTCCATGCATGGACAGATTTTTTAAAAAAGTGCATTCCTGTTCAAAAGTTTGGGGTCATCCAGACAATTTTAATATTTTCCATGAAAAGTCACACTTTTACTTTTATTACATTAACCTTCTGAACATTAGAACACTGGAGTAATAGTTGCTGGAAATGCACCTATGTAGAAAACCCAACTTTGCAGGTAGAATAGTCATTTACCACATTAGTAATGTACAGAGTGTATTTACAATTAGTGTAAAGTTATCCTTATTGAAATAACAGTGCTTTTCTTTCAAAAATAACAACATTTCTAAGTGACCCCAAACTTTTGAACGGTAGTGGATATTCCCTGCTCACTTATAGTACGCTTCTATTTTCCTTCTCTCACTCCGTCTCTGTGGGATGTCTCTATACATGTCAGAGCTGTCTGGTGTCCAATAGCCTTTTTCTATTGTTATGTGGTTTACTGGGTGGAGCTTCGTGTTTTTCTTTCCAACTGCAGCACCACTGCTAATGAAAGTGACACCCAGAAAATCGGTTTTGAGGCTTTCAATGTGAAACACAATAAACCGTAAAGCAGCGAATTGCATAAGAGCTATACTGTGAGTCTTGACTTGCATTCCAGCTCCACCCCATCGCTCTCCCCCCTCTCTGCCCTCTCAGATGGTCCGACCATGAGAAAGCGGTGGGTGCCCTGGCTCGCCGTCTGGGCTTCACCCAGGTGTCTTTGTCCAGCGAGGTGATGCCCATGGTGCGGGCGGTTCCTCGGGGCTACACCGTCTGCGCCGACGCATACCTCACGCCCAAAATCCGTCAGTATTTGAAGGGCTTCACCTCTGGGTTCAAGGGCGGCCTGAAGGTGGGTCCCGTGCTTTTCTTGCTCTTAATGTGATTAGGCTCCTATGGAGGAATAAATTAGGTCATTCCCGCTGTCCATCCTGCAGAACACAGGAATGATTCTACAGATGTTCCAGCAGATTTATAGTGACAGTCACTAATGTAATAAGAGCCAACAACGTAATAACTTTGGGCTATTTAAAATGTAAAAGGCCAATAACTTAATAACTGTCCAATAACGTAATAAAAGTGCTGAAAAAATAAAGTTTCTTAACTTGTTTGTTATTATGTTATTGGTCTGGTGAAGAAAAAAAAAATTTCTTCATAATAAGTTATTACATTATTGGCAAAAAGCTCTTACCTCATCAATTCAGACTTTTATTACATTATTGGCCAATTATTACATTATTGGCCATTTAAAGAGGGCAAATTTATTACTTTATCGGCTGCTACACTGGTATTCTGTTATTTCACCTGATGGAAAACAAAACCTTTATTTGACAAAATACTTTTTAACACTAACATTTATTACTTATTATGTGTTTTAGTGGCCAAATAGCTTTTTATATGTATAAAAATCTATTCCCCCAGTGTCCCATGAGAACATAATGATCTTCAGTATAAGACCCTTATTATATCTTTTCATTAATAATGATGATGTGATATTTCCCTCTGTCCTCAGGATGTGGACGTCCTGTTCATGCAGTCAGATGGTGGTCTGACTCCCATGGAGCAGTTCTGCGGTTCCCGGGCCGTTCTGTCCGGCCCAGCGGGGGGTGTGGTGGGATACGCCATCACCTCGTACAGCCACATGGAGAAAAAACCTGTGATCGGCTTTGACATGGGAGGTGAGTCAGGGGGAAACGGGACTGACTTCCTACTATTGTTTAGCAGCTCTTTTTTATCTCAAACTTTGAAGTTTTTATTTATGACTTTCATTTATTTATTTACACATTTTTTTACAAATAATATTAAATGCATGCATTAATTACATTAACGTTTTTCAGCTCTTCATGCTTTTCGTCCCCCTGAGTCTATCAGTCTTGTCTTTTCCCTCCAGGAACGTCCACTGATGTGAGTCGGTACGCTGGCCAGTATGAGCATGTGTTTGAGGCTACAACAGCTGGGATCACGCTACAAGCACCTCAGCTGGACATCAACACGGTGGCTGCAGGCGGAGGGTCACGACTCTTCTTCAGGTCTGTCAGCAAATCACCAAGTGTCAGAATGTAAATATCAAGTAGTTATTTTGATTGCTTACCACATAATTTAAGCATAAATTTTGGTTCCAGTAGAATGATGAAGTTTGAAGGTTTTTGAGATTTGATGTAATCTCACTAAGACTTTGGTCATGTGCTTTAACATCCACAATGCTCTTTCTGTTTCTCTTTAAACTGAAACTTGAAACTCTTTCTCCTCTCTCTATTTTCTCATCTGCCTTTTTCTCTTTGTTTCTCAGGTCAGGGATGTTTGTGGTGGGACCAGAGTCTGCAGGTGCTCATCCGGGCCCGACCTGCTACAGAAAAGGTAACAGACACTCCTCCACTCCTGCCTTTAATTTCTGTTTTACCTTTTCCAATTGAGGTTCTTTGGCAGACGGAAAATTATAGCTCACGTTTTCACCCTCAGTGGTTTGATCCACTTTAAATCATTCTCCTGCATCCATCTGTCAGACAGAAATCCTGGGATTTGTGTATTCTCCTGTCCTGTTCCCTTCCCCCTTCCCTGCGTTGATAATCTGGTTCAGATGTGGGAGAGCTGCAAATTGGCACAACTCCCAAGTTTTAGATGATATAACTCGGGCTTGCCTCATATCTCTCAGTTGGAGCTGTAACATGTGCTCTTCATTGTTTATGTTCCCTGTGGGATAGTTGTATGTATAGTGGCTAGTCTCGTTTTATACAAGATGTTCTCAAGGGCCTCTCTACAGTTTCACTTGCACACTCTCAGAGTTGTAAAACATGTTCAGGACAAGTACAGGATTGAAACGAGTTGTATTGCACAAAACCGTTCTTTTAAATATGTGACTATTTAAAAACATAACATTAATTCCCTGTTGGATTTTCCTAGGTGGTCCTCTGACTGTGACTGATGCTAACTTAGCCTTGGGTCGCCTCCTGCCCTCCTTCTTCCCAAAGATCTTTGGGCCCGGAGAAAATGAGCCACTGTCCTTAGAGGAGACCATGAAGCATTTCCGTCATCTGAGCCAAGAGATCAACGTCTTCCAATCACAGGCACGAATAGCTTACTCACACTTTATATATTTACTGTTGTAAATGTCTTAATATTTATATTATGTAAAAGGACTTTTAATTGTAACTGACAAGAGTCATTTTTGTCAGGTTGGTGCAAACGGTGCCCACAACTCACACAACAGCACGTTGCCAAACAGCCAATCAGAGATGAGCGTGGAAGAGGTTGCCATGGGATTCATTCGTGTTGCGAATGAGGCGATGTGCCGGCCAATCAGAGCTCTGACACAGGTAATTCGGGTGTTGAAAAATAAATAAATAAATAAAGTAACTGTATGTGTATCTTCAGATTTGTGGCTGTGAATAAGTTGAACATTTAAAATCATACGTTTTTTTTTTCTGTGTGACTCCTTTCACCAACACTTATAGGCTAAGGGTCATGATACATCTCAACATGTGCTGGCATGTTTCGGGGGTGCAGGTGGCCAACATGCATGTGCTATTGCCCGAGCTCTGGGGATGAAGACTGTCTTCATACATAAGTAAGGTGACAGATTGTGTTTCTGTGCTGTATGCATGCGTCTGGTATGTGGGTGACAATGATGAGAGAGAGATCAGTTAAAATCTCCCAATGGACAAAGCGGCTCCTTTTCTTTCATCTGTTTATTGACAACATTAGAGTTGGCCATATTAATGTAATGTGTGCTTGTGTCCTACAGGTACAGCGGCGTGCTGTCGGCCTATGGTCTGGCGCTGGCGGACGTGGTGGAGGAGGTGCAGGAGCCGTGCTCGCTGCAGTATGAGCAGAGTTCTTTCACAGAGCTCAACCGCAGGGTGGAGCAGCTTTCAAAACGTTGCCACGATACACTCCACGCCCGCGGCTTCACCAGGTCAGCAGCAACAAACGTCACATGCTTAAGGGTTAACCACATCGCCATTTATTTCTAAAATCATTTATTTATGAACACAGTAATAGGCCCAGGTTGAGACACTAGACAGGAAAAAGTACGAAGTAAGAGATTTATCATGAGTCCGGTTTTATTTGACCTATCAACACAATTTAAAATTTGATATGTAGATTGACATCCAAACTTTCAACTTAAATTGTAGCCTTTTTCGTACATTAGCTGTATTTGCATGCCTCCTTATCTCAATGTATGTTCATGTCCTACCCAATCTACATCATTAACATTATGTAATAGTCCAACACACCCTCTTTTGGCCAAACATCAAACATCTACTGGAGCTTTCACTTTTCTATAGGAATACATGCTCCCTACAGGCACTGCACTAGTAATACAAATAGAAGTAATACATTGGTTGAACAATCTTTATAGTAGACTTTGACAAAAATGCACCAGATTAAAGTGGAATTTCTGCTGTGTTTCTTGTCTTTGCAGTGAGCAGATTACCACTGAGGTTTTCCTCCACCTGCGTTACAAAGGCACAGACTGTGCTCTCATGGTCACAGCTGCCGACGACCCCAGCCACGCCCAGTCCTGTCAAGCTGGCGACTTCCGCAGTGCCTTCACCAAACGGTTAGCTCTTTGTTTACACGAGATATTCACCAATGTATTCTCTGATGAATGTGTAGGGTATTGCAGTTTGTTCTCCTTTCAGCCTCCTATTTACACTGTATAAGCAAACACGCCATGAAGTTAATGTGTCCTTTCTCCAAAGGAGATAAGCTCGGTAAACTCCAGAGTGGTCATTTGTTTGCATTTATGTTCACTCTAAATGTAATCACTACAATTCATTCATGTTCTGTTGTTTTTTATCCCCTTCTAGATATCTGAAGGAGTTTGGCTTCACCATCTCAGACAGACCTATCATGGTCGATGACATCAGAGTGAGGGGTTGTGGCAAATCCGGTATCAAATCTGTGTATAAAACAAAGATGGGGCACGGACAGGCCAAACCTGTCACGGTAAATTAAGACACATGTACAAAATACAAAGGTTGATGGTCAAGTTGTTTCATGACATTATATGCAATCTGTTCTTCTCTCTAGATGACAAAGTGTTACTTTGAGGATGGTTACCTTGACACCGCTGTGTATCTGTGGGAGGAGCTGCCGTGTGGTCACAACATCCAGGGACCAGCCATCATCATTGACAAGAACAGGCAGGGATTTTGCAATTATTACTGTTAATATTTTCCACCAGTGTCCATTTTAACAAGTACTTAGTCTTGTGGCAAATGCCTGTATTAGTTTGAGTAATATTTATTCACCTTTTTTCTTTTTTTGCTTAGTCACATTTTAAAAAGGCCTGGCATTATAGTCTACTTTTAGTTGACTAAAATCCAAAGTATTTTATTCTAGATTTAGTCACTAGTCTTTATTTAGTCTTTGACAACAGGTTGATAGTTAATCAATGTTAGTAGAGTCAAACCAATAGATTCTTCCTAATGTCAAATGTGTTGTATTTATCCTGCTTCTATTATTTGTCCCTTTTCTTTTGTCCGTTTTCTTCTCCTTCAGCACCATCCTGGTAGAGCCGTGCTGTGAGGCCTATCTGACAGAAGGGGGCGACGTGTGCATGACTGTTGGATCTGACCCTCACTGCGCCCTGGGCACAGAGCTCAACACTGTGCAGCTTTCCATCTTCTCCCACCGCTTTATGAGCATAGCAGGTCAGTGAATGTATAGGCACTGTTAACATATACATACCTTCACCTTGGACCTACAATATGCTAAATCCACCACTAAGTGAATATACCCCTGCAGAAAAAATAAGGAGGGAGCATGGAGTGGAGCAAAGTTGACCAGTCAAGGCTTGGTCACAGTCAAATTGGTTGATTTAAAATAATTAAACTCTTTTGATTCATATTTTTCTGTCTGTCGGGAAGTTATTATCAGCCTGCTCAGCTCTGCTCCATCTTTCCCCGTCTACAGAACAGATGGGCCGAGTTCTCCAGCGGACCTCCATCTCCACCAACATCAAGGAACGTCTGGACTTCTCCTGCGCCGTATTCGGACCCGACGGCGGTCTGGTGTCCAACGCACCGCACATCCCGGTCCACCTGGGAGCCATGCAGGAGACCGTCCAGTATCAGGTGAGGGATGTGAAGCTGCATGTGCGTTCCCGGGTGCAGACATGCTGCTGAAACGTAGAGTAAATGAATTTTCCTCTCCATTATACAGATCAGGTCACTGGGCAACAATCTGAAGGAAGGAGATGTAATTCTGAGTAACCACCCGTGTGCCGGGGGAAGCCACCTCCCCGACCTCACAGTCATCACACCAGTCAGTCTGTCGGGCAGTTATTCAGGATCCTCATTCTTCTTAATATCACTGTTTGTTTTTTTTCTCACACACCTCTTCTGTCTCTATCCCATACCCAGGTGTATAGAAAAGGGGTGAGTGGTCCGGTGTTCTTCGTAGCCAGCAGGGGACACCATGCCGACATCGGAGGCATCACTCCGGGCTCCATGCCCCCACACTCCACCTCCCTTCTGCAAGAGGGCGCCGTCTTCACTTCCTTTAAACTCGTCACCGGGGGGGTCTTCCAGGAAGAGGGTGAGACAGGAGGAGATGAACCATGAGGGACTGATGAGAGGAGGCAGCAGAGATAATGCAGAGCTGCAGTTTGTCGACAAGTCGAGATTTGGACGTAGATTTGGATTTTTCAAACTCTTATAATTAGATTTGCAAAAATGTCCAGACAAATCCTTTCTCTAATGGCGGTTGTAATTGGTCCAAGTCTCTTTATATAACTTATATAACCCAGACAGGAATTTTCACATAAAAATCTAACTTGAGATTGTGAATTGAATTATAGGATTTGCAAATATTTTAAATATGCCTTGCAGGAAATTCTTTCACCACAGCACTCCAGTTTACAAAGACTAGAAGGATTATTAGATCAAGAATTACAAATTAAAAAAATGACAAAAAGATAAAATTACACAAATTTGCAAACATGCAACCCCTCCAAAAATAAAATATAACTATATAATGGAATAATAATAATGCTCACTTATATGCTCTGGAAAAGGATCTCCATCTTCTTGTCACTTTCATACTTCTTTCTTCCCATAATGCTCTTCTGTTTGTCCCTGTTGTCCCTGCTGCATTCCTTCCCCCGGCTCCTCTATCAGCTGTAACTGAAGCCCTGATGGCTCCGGCCCAGTACCCAGACTGCTCTGGGACTCGTAATCTCCATGACAACCTGTCAGACCTGCGAGCTCAGGTGGCGGCCAATCAGAGAGGCAGCCAGCTGGTGGCGGAGTTGATTGACAGCTACGGGCTGGCTGTGGTCCAGGCCTACATGGGGTACATTCAGGTAAACCGTGGCTTTTGTTTGAAAAGAAAAACTTAACATATTGTATTTTTGAGGAATAGTGATGGTGAGACCCAACGACTTCTGTGTGTGTTTCAGAGCAATGCGGAGCTGGCAGTGAGAGACATGCTGAGGGACTTTGCACGTCGCCGGCGGCAACAGACAGGCGCCTTGGAGGTGGAGTCGGAGGATTTCATGGATGATGGGACGCCAATCAGACTGCGTGTCCAGATTAATGAAGAACAGGTGAACACAGAGAATCTCCTATTATCCTGCACGAACCCAGGATTTAAACACTCTGAACCCACTTTAACAAGGAGGCAGGATCACTACTTACATGCAGTAAAGTGTAAAAACCTTCATCACAACAGGGCAGTGCGGTGTTTGACTTCACAGGGACGGGGACAGAGGTGTGGGGGAACTGCAATGCTCCTCGGGCCATCACCCTCTCTGCCCTCATTTACTGCCTGCGCTGCATGGTCGGACAGGACATCCCTCTCAATCAGGTGAAGTGCTTTATTCTAGGTGGGGTTAAAAATGTTTAGATTTAATTCCAACTAACTTTGTTTCATGTGGTGTCTTTAATAATCCTCTGTTTTTTCACACCCAGGGCTGTCTTGCACCGATCAAAGTCATCATCCCCCCAGGCTCAATCCTCCAACCTTCCCAGAATGCAGCTGTGGTCGGAGGAAATGTGCTCACATCCCAGAGAGTGGTCGACGTCATTTTTAGGGCGTTTGAGGTGTGCGCTGCCTCGCAGGTGAATAAATGGAATAAAAAAAATGGACTGATATGTCCTCATTAAATTGTTATTATTTTTTATTCTTATTTAAAAAATATTAATCAAATATTTTTCCCCTTTTGATCAACTGTTTTTAAATTGGATCTTGATGCTTTTATTGTTTTATGTAAAGCACTGTGCACCTTGAAATGTGCTATACAAATAAACTTGCCTTGCCTTACAATCGGTCCAATATTGAGTAGAATTATCTTATTCCACTTTTAAAGAAATATTAGTCTCATTTTCTTAAAACAAAACCAAATTGACCCAAATCAGGAAGAAAAGACTTGAAATAACCTAAATTTCTCCCAGTGGAATATGATGATTCTACTGAATATTGGACTAATTGTACCAAAAACAAGTTTTCTTCACATGTTAAGATTTCAGTTTTTGCAGTAGGGATATAGTTCGCTTATGTTCTCTGCTAATTTATCAGCATTGTTTTTATCAGGGCTGCATGAACAACATCTCGTTTGGCAGCGAGAGGGTCGGTTACTATGAGACAGTTGCTGGGGGCGCTGGGGCGGGGCCAGGTTGGACCGGGCGCAGTGGAGTTCACAGTCACATGACCAACACCCGCATCACTGACCCAGAGATTCTGGAGAAGAGGTGAGACACGATTAAAATAGAAAAGATGTTCAGTTTGGTGAGAGTACAATTTAGTTGTAAATGTTTAGTTTTTAATATCATATGAACTATTATTATTATTTATATTTATTATGTTAGTTATTGTTTCCCAGAAGTGTGTATTTTGCTGTGCAATGTATGTCAAATAATAAAAAAAGTGCTAGTATTAATTATAATGCTTTTTTTACTAGTATTGATCTGCATGCATCTGCCTGCTGCTGTTCAGGTATCCAGTGGTTTTGGAGCAGTTCTCCCTGCGGCCGGGCTCAGGCGGTGCAGGGAAATACGGCGGTGGAGACGGGGTGATTAGGAAGCTGATGTTCAGGGACCAGGTGGTCCTGTCCGTGCTGACAGAGAGGAGATCCACCCGCCCCTATGGCCTCCAAGGTAAACCGTCAATCTTTGAACCGGTCTACAAAAGTCCTCAGGGAGCCAATTTATATGTATTTGTCACTAAACGACAAGGTCTTTTGACTTATTTCATTTTTCTTAGTGACGAGTGGCCTCTTTTTTTTTTTTCTAATGTTCATTCGCGTTTCTCTCTGCTGTTCAGGGGGTGAGGATGGTGCTGCGGGGCTGAACCTGCTCCACAGAGCAGACGGTAGAGTCCTCAACCTGGGAGCCAAGACCAGCATCAGCCTTCAGCCCGGGGTAAGACTGCACGCTGTGTATGTGGGAACAAAGTGCTCTCAAGAATATCTGTAATTTTTTGCAATTGCATGAAAAGTTAAGTATTCTAACACCATCAATTCATTCTAAAGTACTAATGATGTGTACATATTATGAGTTTTTTGTTTGTTTTTTTAAATGTAATGTCTCTCCCTCTTTCTAGTTTTCATAAAAGTTCCTATCACCTGCTGGCCCGTCAGCTAAATCTACTTTTTGTTCATGCCTCCCCCTACAGGACATGTTCTGCCTCTACACCCCTGGGGGAGGAGGCTATGGAGGGGAACAGGGAGCCAATACAAGACATCAGACTAAGCGCCGACGCTTGAATGAGACTTTCCCCGAGAGAGGAAGCGTCTTTGAATACCGAATGGCCCAAGAGGGAGTGTGACAAAGACGAGAGAGTGAAAAGAGGAGAGATAACAGACAAGCTGGAAGTAAGAGGACAGTGAGGGAGGTGGGAACTCAAGCAACGGTGAAAAAGGTTTCATCATCATACTGTGACGAGAGGCAAGAGGCACACGTTAAAAAGTCAGAAAGCTTAGAGATAGGTGAGCAACTAACAGTTTCTATACAAATGTTTTTTAGAATTTCAGTAGATATGTAACATATAGAACTCATCTTTTATCAGGGTTTATGCAAAACAGGCTGTGCCACATTAGCAGAGCAGGCTCAGGTTAAGGCGTCATTTCAATTTGTCAACTCAGAAATTTAACATTCCACTTGTTAGATGCAGTACTTTTCATATAACACATATTCCGCTGTACATTTGACTTTACAGACACTGTATTTCACTGCACTGTTTTTTAAATTAATTCCAGTGTTGCAACTGTCCAGGAAAAAGCTAACTATGCGAAGCAACTGCTAATGTGAAACTGAACACCACTATTTACGGACATGTTTACTGTTCTTCATGAGACTGAACACATATGGAGAGAATTATTCTAACAGACGAATAAACCTCATTTCTACTAAAGAGACTGACCTCTTTTTTTCCTTCCAATCCTTCAGGGGAATAGTTGTTGTTTTGTAGCAGTTTCGGTTCACTACTTCGAGTTCCCATAGATTTATTTATCAAATCAGAAGGCAGAACCACAATAGATGTGTGTATATGAAGTAAATAACACTATATCCTCAACTTAAAGTCCCTTTTCACTTAAACTATGACGTTTGAGCTTCACTGTACATCATGGTGCATGTGCAGAATTTGTCTCGTGGTCCAGTATGCTACATACAAATGTGATGTGGAAACTTGAAAGTTTTGACTTATTCAAATGAAACTTTACTGCATCTGTGTTGGAAAACACACTATGCATACTGTACACTGCACAAATTATTGGAGGCTTGTGGATAACAACTAATCAATTAAAAGATGCACAACTTATTATAATGTGACTGTGATAGTTATAAATGGAACTTCATGAGGGGGTATTGAGATACAACCCAGAGTTGTTGTGTGTACGTGTGTGTTTGGGGGAAGGGGGAATGTCCCTAAGTGCCATCCCCTCCTCCCATCCTTGGGTCAGGAATGATCCGGGAGCATCGGAGGAAGGATGGTGAGGGAGTGCAGGCATGCGTAGGCGGCTGATAAAGAGATAGCGGCCACTGCATTGGAAGCAGCAGGAGGCTGACGGCTGCTGGACTGTTGATGTAAATCAGCTGTCTGTGTGTGTTTGTGTGTGTGTGTGTGTGTGTTCTGCAAACTCTTAATATGCTGGCCATGGACCGCAGATCAAAGATAGGTTCGTTGTTTATGGATCACAAATCCTGCGGTAAAACAATCTATCATGGTGAGAGGATTTGAGACTCACCCCCTGGTGCTGCCCGAAACGATATCTCCGCTTTAACCACTGGCTAATAATCAGCTTAAAAGAGATTTGTGTTCTCATTATGGAAGAGCGAGTGATTATGTGGACAGAAAACGAGCATGAATCAAGTGAGAATCCATATTGACTAATAAACATCATGCCATTAAATATAGAAACACTAACCTAATGAGGAAAGTTATATCCTCTAATTCTGAAATTCTAAGCTGTCATTATAGCAAATACCAGTCAGTCAAAGTTTAAAAGTGAACCAAACAAATATGGGCTGTTTACTATCAACATAGAAGCCCAAGCAAATAAACCGGGCAGGACTTAACAACCAATTGAACAAATATGCTAAAACTAAGAGATGAAAATTATATTGAAAAAAATAGAAATGATTTACACACACACTATAAAGATGTTTGTGCAGTTTCTGTTTACTTATTACCATATACAACACAATAAGACGGTTAAAATACACAGCATTTTATTACATACCCTGTTCAGCACCATAAACTTGTTTTTGATACTTCAAGCTCTTTCAACTTCAGCTTAATACTGTACAAACCTTTAACAAGACCATAGGAAAATGTTTAAAAAAAAAAACTAACAAAAACATTCATCTGTCGAGGTAGGCACACATTCAAGAATTGTTTCCTTTAGAAGAATGACATAAAAAGAGTGCAAATAACCCACAGTGCAAACTCCAAACATGTTCTAGTCTATTTTAAGAACCCAAGGTAGGTGGTTGTGCTGTGGTAGATTGTCTCCAGTGTCAAAAGGTCATGTAGCAGTTTCACAGATTGGCCAGAATTTTTCAGTTTCCTTTTTTTTTCATGAAAATATGTCTATTTCTCTAATATCAGCAAAGAAAACACTAGTAAATCATTGAAAGAGGAAATTGTAGTCAGTCCTATTTGTCAGACAGAGATGGAGATAGTCTGAGCAAAAGCGTAATTGACTTGTAACCATCTGAACCAACAAATAACAAATAAGCCTTGCTGTAGTGTTCACACAGATCTGTGCACACAGACAAACCCAGAGAAAGAAAGAAAAGTGTCTTTTTCAGTGAAATAATGTCAGTTTTGGACCTACTAATTCTATATTGCATACACGTATCGTCTTGATCTGGGTTTTACTTCATATACTCTTTAAAATCAAAGCTTGTTGGCATTTCACATGCCCATAAAATTTAGCAAACAACACAGACAACATGCAAAACAAAATTCATGGAGGGAGAAAAATGGCAGTATAAAAAAACAGTGCAAATAAGACTGGCAGTGCAAAGAGCCTGTAGTAAGACAATCTCCATTTCACTGAAAGACTGAGGTAGATAATTGTTTGCTTGGTTGTTTGTTTTTTTCAGTGAAACCATGTAATACTTCATAGATTGACAAGAAATAAGGAGATACTGCTTTGGAATGTTGACGTTAAAATAATGAAACACTGACCCTTAATTGTGCTTAAAACAAGGATCCATCAATAGCACCGTCTTTAGGCTGTCAACCTCTCTTTAGCCGAGGGTAATAAATGACACTTGATTCTGGAGCAGCTATGAGTTGCAGTAGAAATGTGTTTTTTTATCTTTGTGTACATTGATTTAAACTCCTGAGTTGATTCATAGTTTAAAAAGTGACAGTATGGCTCAGTTTGAGTGAAGGAGGCAGTCAGTACTGAGGGTACCGGTTTAGGGGAGGCCCGTTCTGCAGGCTGTACTGACTTGGCGGCTGGTGATGCGAGTGGGAGTTCTGATTGGTCGGTACCAGCACATCAAACACACTTTTATTTGGAGGCACGGACTGCAACATGTTGTCCAGGTCCATGATGAGAGGGGGGGCTTGGACAGAAACTCGCCCGCTGGGAAGGATGGGCCAATACGCGTGACTTAAAAAGTGGCCCGGGGCCATGGGAGAGCTGCCATAGCTGTAAAGGGGCAGTCCGCCATGTAGCGGCACGAGAGGCCCTCCGTTGAACCGCATGCTGGGTGGGGCCACGGCGTTGGGGGGAGCGTATTTAGCGTAAGAGGTCGGCAGCTCCCACGGCGGCGCCACAGTCTCCCGACGGGCTGATTTGTGGAGCGGTGGTTTGTAATCTTCATAACCGTCCGACCCTGCTTCACCGTCAGGAGGAACACGCTTCCCAGACAGCGTGACCCCTTTCCACTCTTCATCAGACGAGGAGGAGGAGGAGGAGGAAGAGGAGGTGGACGCTGGGCTGGCAGAGCTGGCAGAAGCGCTCCGGGCAGAGGAGGCGTAGCGGGGCCGCGGAGGCGGTGACGGCCGAGGGTGCTCCACCTTGCCCCAGAAGTCCCTAGCTGCCATATCTATGTCCCCAGAGCCGCTAGTCGGCCGCAGGCTGTGCAGCAAAGAGTCGATGGCGAAAGACGAGTCCAGCTTGTAGCGGGACATGTCGTCTTGGGGCGGGGACAGGTTCCTGGAGCCCACGGGAGGGAGCGAGGTCACAGGCTCGGCGGGAGGCTCCGATTCCGGCTTGTGACCTTGCAGGATGTAGGGGGCCAGGTCCTGGGCGAAGATGGTCTCGTCCTGGCGCGACACGGCCGTGTTCTGCCTCTTAAGGAGCTCCAGGGGGACACGGCTCAGCTCCACGGCCCAGAAGTTGCCTTTGCCCTGGGGTTTTCCAGGGTCTTTCAGCACCTACGGGTTGACAGAGGAGTGTCGATGAGTTTCTGGCCTGTCAACCTAGTCAGGCAGGACCGACCTATTTCAGTTTACCATCACAATACAGACAAACAGTAGCTTAAAACCTTCAAACTGGTTTGAGGCTTAAATCTAAGGCCATGCAGAGCATATCTCTCCAACAGTGGGAATGATGTTAAAGCTTATGTTTTATGAAAACTTTACATGTCACGTGACAAAAGATTTGGATTTAAGCATCAAATGTGTCATGCAGTTTGGACATACACACCTTAACAAAGCAGTCATAGGAGGAGAGGTTGTGTCGCACAGAATCTCGCCAGCCCTTGTAGTTTCCTTTAAAGAATGGGAAGAGAGTACTGATCTCCTTGAGGATCTAAAAATAAAAGACACAAACAAAAAGGTCAGTATGACAGCCTGGTTCAATGGAAGCCCCGATGAAGATGCTTGTCTACACTATTTTTTTATTTTTAGGCCTACTTCTGACACAGCTCTATTAAAATGCACATTTACGAGGTGGTGGTGGCCGTTAACATTCCTGTTATCAACGGGATACAAAACTTTGTTAAACTTCATTGGGTACAATAAGACGAGGCTGCAAAACTGCACGAGTGCTTCCCACTTCCTTCAAATTATCATTAAGACACCATGCATATCCTTTGTTTTCGGAATATCAGAAAATGCCTATAAACCAAATGTTACATTATGTAACCACAGACTGTATCTTATCTCTTTCCTAATACAGATCAGTGTCTGGTTTCACTGCAGTCCAACCTTATCAAAGCAAACCGAGAATGGTGGGGTGGTAGTCACTCAAGTGTCATCAAACCTGTGCTGTTTTGTGTCACTTCTTGAACTGTAAATAATTTGTCAGTGGTATCAAGGTGTTTTAATGGAAAGGAGAAATTATCCCTGTAATTCAACCTACTCCCCCTATAGAAAGACAAATCTGTATCGTTTACAGGAGATTTACTTATAACAATAATGATTATTAGAATAAAGTACTGTGAGGTTTAAAACCGTGCGTAAAACGCACCGTGTGCCATCAATATCCAAATTACTTCCAGTCTACTCAAACACCTGAGCAATATACATTATTATTATTATTATTTACCTCAGATAAAGTCAGCTTCTTCTCCGGGGATCTTTGAATGACCATAGCAATCATCGCAAGATACGAGTACGGTGGTTTGGGGTACCGCTGATAGTTCTTTTTCTTCCCACCGGTGGTACTGCTCTTCTCCCGTTCACTGTTCCACGAGTCCCGGGTGATAGACTCCTGTTTAAAGTGGGCATCTTGTGCGTTCTGGTGCGGTGATCCCGGTGGTACGGCTTTATCCATGAGCGTCGGGGCACCGGTGAGGTGGTCGGGACGCGCTGCTGGCTTCTCAAAGCGCGGGGGCTGCTGGGGAACCATCTGAGCCGGGTAGTGGGGCCACTGCTGGGCTGGAGAGCTCCGCGCTACGCCGCTGGGAGGAAAACTCTGCTGCGCATTTCTGTGGAAGTCAAGTTGAGGGTCGTGGTGTTCTCCGAGGTGGGACAGAGCCGGTGGTGCCAAGAGGCTCTGCCCTGGCCAGTGCTTTGTCATGCTGATCAGCCAAAGGGGGGGAAGATCGGCCCAGCACGTTCGGACAGGAGGACGGAGAGGGGGAGGGAGGTCAAAGAGTCGGTCCTTAACTTCTGGCAGACTGCTGGCTCCAGGCCGACTCTATTTGAAGAGCAAACAATTAACAGTTTCATGTAAATCCCGCTGCGTAATCGAGGAGAGAATGACGCGTTATCTGAGAGCAGAATGACTGATCACCCCGGGGGGCTGGGAGGGTCTGTGTTCGAGAAGGGGGAAGAGAAAGACAGTAAACCTGTAAATAACCCTTATGATAATATCAACATGCAACTTAAAACGCCGATAGTTGCTTTGGAAACATACAGCGTTTATTAAGCCCCAAAGGGAATCTTCGCTATTGTAAATAAACTTTGCCAAAAAAGTTATTTTTTAAAATAATTTCATAGACGAGCATATATTTTATCTCCATAAAACGTTTACTATTCAAGAATCTAATGACAGTGAAGATTTTCTTCTCTAAAGTGACGCTTTCAGAGGCCAAAGGGAAAAGTGGGGGGTGGGGTAGGATACACGAAAGAAGTAATTTCGATTGAAGATTACATGCAATCAACAATTTTTGGCGAGCAATATACAAAAGGAAAGGCTAATATGCAAACAATGAAAAGATTAAAAAGTTGGCAATTGCAACAATTTGGACACTACTGCTTTCAATAGCCTCCAGTAACCAAATAAGGATTTAAGTTATTCCTTCAAATTCAAGAGAAAGATATTACAAGTAGTGAGCATTATTTTTATTATTGATAGTATTGATATTCCAGCGAGGAAAACGTACAAATACATCAAACATGGCGACTAAATTTGTGTAAATTTTACAATTTGTAATTGGTCAGCAAATACAGAATATAAAAAAAATGTGGATGCATAATTGTAATGCTATGAGAATGCGCATCAGTCGGGGGTTGCTTTGCGCACAGTAGGGACTATGCAGGATGTCATTCACTGTTGAAAGACTAAGTTTCGGGAATGCACGTCTTTTGTTCAAGTTAACGTAGTGCTAATGTGCAAACTCTTGCTTCCCAGCAAGACAGTGAAAACAAGTTGGATTAGAAGAAACCCCGTTGGCACACTGGAGACAGTTCTGCCCCAAAGAAGCTGCTTAGCATGTGAGGAAATACAGGGGCTATTCAACACCATTTGTGAGTTTTCTGGCGCTTACAAGCTGCTAAGTGTCCTAGCTGGGTCGGACATTCACACCTTGGCCAATCATGTTTCCCACAATTGTTGTGACCAGCTACGAGATATCTTTTGAGTTATTTTACTCAAGACAAGAATCAACAAAACCACACTGGGTCACCATGACACCGAGCTATAAACTTTCAGCCCTTTTAACCACATTAATGGACATATTACACCTGATAAGATAAAGAAACACAACACTCGAATCAATTGTGTCACTAAGATCTGTCCCAGGAAATGCACAAACGGTTTAGGTTGCTTAATCCACAAATCAGTCACAATTAACCTACATTCTTGATTAATAATTTAGTGCTACTTTGCTTTTGTTCTTTAACATCATACATTAGCAGATGGTCCCTTTAGTTGTTAAGCTTTATGCACTTATATTTACAATCATCAGATCAAAATATGACCCTAGTTTGTGCCTCTCCTGCAGGCATAAATTGAGGCCTAAGATAATTTGCAACAACCTTTGTTGTTAATTTGTGCAGAAGCCCTGCATTTTTTTCATGAATTCCTTCCATGAATAACTGTGTGAGACTCTTACCACACAAATTTGCTGCTTTTGTGCTTTTTTTGCAGTAAAACACCAACTGTGTGAACTTGTTTTCCAGGTCAGATGGCTTCCCTAAACATGGTGAGCAACAAACCTCCCTCACCTGCTGCAATTTGCATTAGTGGTTCTCTGATTGCCACGCTCTATTGCACAGATAGAAAGTGTGCCCCCCTCTAGTGGTTTCACTCAAAGCTCAGTGCAAACTTTCCCTTATAATCAACAAGATGGTCCTCCGGGGATCAAACTGTCTCTATTAAAAACATTTTTTTCAGTTTACACTGTGCAGGATTTTTTTTTTCTTCTTTGTGAGCTGGAAAACTAAACATGTACGGGCAAACCTTAGGCACAATGCTTGGAGCCTATTTAAATGCCCTCTCATAGTCAAGTGCTCAGTGCAAAATATTCTGATTTAAATGCAAACTGTTAATCTATCTCTTCCTGTCCACTGAAGTGCCAGTTAATAGGTTTTGCCTGGAGTAGCAAACTATGCATGAGACGAGTGGAAAGCCACATGAATAAAAAAAGGCTGTTCACATATTGGCTGGATTGTGTCTGGACATATGCCCTGTTCAGAAGCTGTCCTGGGATGCATCCTGATACTGATTGGGAGAA
Source organism: Lepturacanthus savala (assembly GCA_030544235.1). Lineage (NCBI taxonomy): Eukaryota > Metazoa > Chordata > Actinopteri > Scombriformes > Trichiuridae > Lepturacanthus > Lepturacanthus savala. Next base: position 5,968,446 of record CM060476.1, on the reverse strand, counting down.
GGAATGAAGTACATGTATTTCCAACAGGGTTCAAAGATGTTAAAAGGCATAAAACATTAAGAATCACAAGACATTTAACATAAAAAATAAACAATCATGAAATCCAAAATCACCACAATTTAAGAAATAAAAATACAATTCTCAGTTTAAAAGAGAAACTTCTGACTATTCCCTCACTGGCCATGGTATTATAGTTATGCTGAGTGTGGACCATTGTTATCTGAGCTACTGAGAGTTATTGATAATCCTCCTTCTGAATTGCTTTTCATCACTTTGGTAACTTTAAATATCCCTGCACTTTAAACATTAAAAAAGTACTGCATGATATCCTGATGACCAGAGATGGGGACATTCATGCTTCCAAGGTATTTCCTCATTGTATCTCTGCAGAACGTCTGCTGCTGGGTCACTGTGGAGGTCAGTTCATCACAGAGTGATCACCACACTGCCTGTAACTTTTTCCAGGTGTTTTTTAGCTGACTGTAGTGCTGCTGGTTGCTTCATTTGTATTAATAAAGTAGTCAGGCAATCCAGTTTACAACATTTCCTACAGTGGTGTACAGTCGTTTGGCTTTGTTAAATTGATCTTCATGTAGATATGCATGCAAGCATGCACACCCTTTACATTTGTTAAGAACTAGTCGGACAAACATTATCTTTCTGGTAAGTGATAATTCAGAGAGAAAGTAATCAGTATGCATTTTTAGTTAATCTCTTAATCTCTTCTTGACATGATTTTAATGTTTATTTCATGTTTTAGTTGAAACATGAGGTGTATGGCACCTCTTATGTACAAGAGGTGCCATACAAAAATATTATTATTATAAAATGATATCTACCATATGAATTTATAGAAAAATAGGACTACCTAAAGGAGATTTTAGTTACATTTGCATGAGAGAATGATTTGTCTGCAGGCTGCAAGAGAGGGGCATTTACAGTAGGGGGCGATATGCACATTAAAGACATGTAATCCCTTTTTAAATCAAGAAGGCGAAGAAGAATTAGATACATGACATGCATAGACATATATACTGTATATGTCAATGCCTGACATGTACTTGGAGAGGAATCAACCTGACTGTTCTGAATCAAAAAAAATAAATTGGATGAGGTCAAAAATTTCATGTGGTATAACCCTAAAAACTTAGGTCCAGATAGTTTAACTAAAAATGTAAAAACTTATGGTCCTACATTGTGTCATCATGTCATCATGTTAGAACCAGGTGTGTCACGTGGGTGGCTCATCTTGTGGGCGTGTCTTTAGAAGGGGGCGTGTCCTAAAGCTTGCGGGACGCAGACAGATACTGTTGGAGAATGAGGGGATAGAAGTGACATAAGAACAGCCTGTAGTAGACTCAGACCTCAGCCTGCGGAGCTGCCGCCCTCTAGTGGCGGCTTCCTGCCGGGAGGAGAGGGCGCAGGTCCGGTTGTTATGGTGAAGCATTTCCCCGGAGGGCTGGCTGTAGCTGGAGCTTTTAGAAGGAGCAGGACCGTAGGAGCTGTAGCTGCAGGACACCGCAGCTGATTCAGTTCCCCGTCGCTGCGGGACCCCGCACAGGACCTCCACGCACTCACCTCACCAGGTAAAAAGACGCCGCGCGCGTTTTCTATCACTTAAATTGATAAGAGTTCGCCCTGCTCGGTTTTAAACGCCACCTTTATCAGCTTAATTCAACTGCTGTTGAGGTGACGTCACGTTTAATTCCTTAAAAAACGCCGGTGCGACTGCAAAGTGAGCTAATCCTGGGCTTAAGTTAGCGTGACTTTACATGAATGGAAGCTGCTCAACAGGTGCGCTTTAGTTTTTCGTGATAAACTCGTACCTGCGGTGACGCGAGGTATCTTAAATGGAGTGTTACCTGTCGGACTAGACACCTGTTGGGTGTCAGCGGACCGCTATGTTAGCTAATCTGCTGCTTCACTTTAATCCTCTTCACGAATGCTGACACGAGCTAACACTTCCTGTTTCTTTTGAAGCTGTTTTAAGGTGAGGGTGTTTTACAGTCAGGAGCTACGGGGCAGCTATATTTAATATAAATATCAAATATATTTAATATAAATATTAAATACAGCCATGTTTCCAAAAAAGGTCAAATAGTGAAGGAGCTACTGAAGCTTTTTACTTGAGTGGAGGTAGTACTACCACAGCATAAACATACTCAATACAAGTGAAAGTCCTGCATTAAAACAGCACTTAAGTAAAAGTATAAGTTGCAAAATATACTTAAATTATGTGTTGTTTATGTAACAATAAGTTATATTCATATATATATAACTAATATTGTGAATAACTCATATTTTGTTTTGTTTCTTAAAACATCTAATCAAAGGAAAAACAAAAAGTCCATATGTCAAAATGAAGACATAAATTAATTACAAATAATTGGTCAGTTTTTTTCCACAATTAGTACAGTATTATCTTCTGGTGTGGAGGTATAAAGTAGCATAAAATAGTAGCACAAACTTTCCCCTGAATATATCACAGCTCCAAGTGGTGATAAGGCAACAAGTGCAAAGTGCATTAACCTTATATATCTAATGTTATATGGTACATTTATAGGGCTGTATCTCAATTGTTCATTGTCAAACAGGACGAGTGCCGTAACTTTGTTTTGTGCATTGAGTTACATTAAAGTACAGGTTTACAATTTTTCAAGTCTGTCAAAAAAAATAGGTAAATAAACATTGAAATATTAACATTATTATCCTTCCTGTTCATACTGAAAAAAATCCTTCTTTCATTGCCAGAGTGATGAGGAACAAAATTCCCTTCTATGCAAAAAATGCATTTAAAAGTTCATCTGATGCTAATATGAAGCTTCAGTCAAATCTAGTAGATATCTATCTCTGTTATAGTTTTTCAGTGCCAGATCCCCTTTTTTTGTTAAAATACTTTCTCAACAAGGAAACGCTGCACGTCATAATCAGTCTTTACTGGATTATGTAATAGATTGTAGAACATCTCGTGTCTTCTATAGAGCTAAAACAATCAGTTAATCAATCTCTTGACCATTTTACAGACTCAGCAACAATTTTGATAGGGAACTTATTGTTTCTCTCATTGATCAATCAAAAAGTGCCAGTAATTCCCACCTCCCAGCTTCTCCAAAGTGAGCATTTTAGGCTTTTTTCCAACACATATGATGATAGTAAACTGAATATCTTCTCCCTAATGATGGAAAAAAAGTAGATTCCTGACTTTTTGACACTAAGTCCCTGAGTTATTATAAATAAATAAACTCACAGCCATTTATTCTTAACAAGCCAGTCAGTTTGACATAAGAATTGCTGTGTGTGGTCTAAAATACTTCTAAGGCTTCACCTCAGTATGTAAGGTCAAGTATTTGCTTGTTTCACAATATATAGGCCAAGATTAGCTTGTAGGTTTCTTGATAGAAATCACTCTATTAGATACTACGCAAAAGGCAAAGTCCTGAGGCCACAGTGCCAGCTCATTATGGAAAGATTTCTCTGTAATCCTAATATATTTTTTTCTTTCATGATAAGATGATTCCAACAAGGTCAAATAACTCAAGCAGTTATTTAAAGGCCACAATTGTGTTTGCAAGAGGTTGGTTTGCTGTTGCATTCCTTTTCTAGTGCGTATAGGCTACTCCCCCTTGTTTCTCTGTTTTTTTTTTCTTGGTGAGGTCTGTAACTGAGGCTTTTCTTTTCCATCATGTCTGTCTATTTAGATGTGAGAGATTCTGCATGCAGACGTCATATAGTACAACGTCGTCCCATCCCGTGGGCACCATTTAAACCATTCCCTGTTTTTTCTCTCTACCCCTGTCCCTGTGAGTAGTGACCCTGACTTCCTGCTACGTCTCCTCCCCATCCTTCCTTCTCCTCATACTCTCCTCTATCTCCTTCACATTCTTCCCTCCACATCCTCTTGCCCTCTCATTCCATATCCTGTTCTTAGTCTGTGAATTTATCTGAATATTTACAGATCTGCCTTTATCACACCAACGTCGTGCTCTTGCCATTCTCTTGCTACTCCGTGGCATTGCTGAGATTGCTGAGTGATTATATGGAGCAGCTCAAACCTTTACACATGACAGGACTTAATAAGTTGACCCCCCCCCTTCCTTCTCCTCCTTTGTTTTGCAGTAATTCTCCTCCTGTCCCTCCTTCATAAATGATTTTTAAGTTGTAGACAGGGCTGTTATTATTTTCATTTCCAGTTGTTTTTTTGATCCTTGGAATAATAATTGAGACCTTGAGCTGCAGAGAGCAGGACAATTATGTCAGTAAAAAAACAGCCAAATCTATTGGTATATTAGGAAATTTATCCCTTTTGTGCACAGGAAATGACTTCATATCTTTTATTATTTTTTCATTTATCCTTACTTTTCATATTGCAATATTGAATGCACAATTACATTTCCCACAACTTTTTTTTCCCCTGTAAAAATGCTTTTTCACACTTAATATTTCTAAATACGATCTTTTAAATAAAAGAAATCATTTAGGGCAGCAATATTCCAGATGCGCATATGGTTTTGGTTTTTTATACGACAGAATGATTTTATTATAATCCATGCAGATTCAACTGCTGTTGATCACTTGTTGCTAGTTGCAGAGCAACAGGAGAACACCATGTCTGATCATTTAGCCGGCAGATTAGGCATTTATTCAAACAGCAGCCGCGATCATTCCTGACTCATCAGGCTGCATTGACTCAGCATTGTTTGTTTCAATGCACAGAAAGGTCTTCCAGGTCATGTCAAAGAGCTCACTGGTCTGCTGGCCGTGCACAACAACCGTACTATAATGACAAACCACGAATGAAGCATAGCAGGAGTTTAAACTGTGTGTTGTACGCTTATAAGTTCAGTCAAATTTAGCTCAGGTACCACCTACTTTATGAATGTATGAGCTACAGTGTTGTGCATGTATTCATAGTAGTCCATTCATTCCAGCTGTTGAATGAAAGCGTATGTTCCTCAGCTACTGCAGGCCTCCCTTCCTGTGAAGTCATTAGGTGGAAAGAAAAGTCCACAATTGTCAGATTGATGCAGCGGGGCTATTTCTCTAAACACACTCAATATTTAGTCATATTTCTCAGTGTGTATGTTCTTCTATGGAAGAGTTTGTACAATATCAGTGATTTACCACATTTCCCCCCTCTGTCTGTCTGGCTCTGTCTGACTCAGAGAATCACAAGGTTCTTACCCAGTACTGGCACCAACAAATTCCCTTATTCTCTGTGTACTTGGGAGCTTAATTTGGCTGAGACAAAACTAACAGAGGCTGAGGAGTTGCAGGGCAAATGTCTCTGCATCCACTGATAATAGTCCACAAGTTCTTGTTGATGAGGGAAACTGCAAGATTCAGAAATGACAAGGTAAGATCGCAAGTGTACTGTTCATTATTGAATTCATTACTTTCACTTAACTTGTTAACATTTTATGGGCATAAAAACAAAGGCAGTCATCATTTGTTTCTTTTGTTGGATATTTCTGGCAAATATTTAGATTCAGACAAGGGACTTCTCTTTGATCCTGAACAGCTGACTGCGAAACCTTGAGTCAAAAATACCATCTTTAAATATAGTTGTGCTGGAAATATCTTCAGTCTGATTTGTGTTGTCCACCTGTGACCACGATCAAGCTCAGAAATGCAATGCAGTGCTCCCCATTAGACTTTTCTCACAGCAGACATTTCTGACTTATAGCAGGAAAAGGACACAAAGTTGTATATATCACTCTTGATGCTAGTTCCCTGTTTGTGAGCGGTATTTGGCTGATTACTGCCTGACCACATGCTGAGACTGACTGAGCTTCTAGTCTCAACTGTCCTGCCTTGTGAGGAAGCTTTTTTTTTCTCTCTCTTATTTTTTTTTTTTTTTTACCACACCCTGCTTTTTAGTTTGTTTGGTTACGTCCAAATGATGGCCCTCAACCTCCCTCTCTGGGAGGCTACTTTCAGACTTTGAGCTGTAGTTAAGAGAGAGTAAAATTTAAGGAGATGAAAGGCTGCTTTTAAGGTGATAATTAACCTGTTATCAGGCAAGTGTTTCTCTAGATTGTTAAATTGTTTGAGAGATGATTTTTGGACAGATAGAAAGGCTCCATGTTGTTATATTGTTAGAATTCTTTCAACATTTTCATATCTTAAAAATAATACTAAAATAGTATGTTTCCTACCAAAACACAGTTGTTAATGTCCCTTTAAAAAAAAGCTATAAAACTACTTTAGCCAATCCCATGTTTAATAGTTACAACTAAGTGTGCTATACTGGTATCAAGCCAGAACAGATGCTAGTGGGCCAGTGTCATCTAGGTTAGGGTGGAAAGACAGTAAATCGGTTTTATGGTCATGTTCACATGCTCAATAATTGGTGCTAAAGAAAAATATGAGACAAGGAGACCCACTTTTGTAGTCTGCCCAGTCAGTGGCCCCTATTTCAGTCTCCAAGCTGCTACAAAGATGTCAATTTTGAGTGACTTTATCTTGGATTTAACTACAAAACGTCTTATTCACCTCCAGCAGGACATCATTGATTTCCAATAAAGGCTGTCACAATGTCCACCTGAGGTAATATTACAAATCCAAACCAGGCTGCTGCTGCCGCTGAGATGTACGCAATGTTATCATCACATAGAAGCTACAAAAAATGAATACGGCTTGTCTTATGGCCTATTCAGCAAACATCACTGGAAGCATCTAAACATAGAAGATTCAGTTTTGCACAAATCCCCAAATTTCTTGCAGATCAACCAATGAATGTTCTCTGAATGAGACTGACCAATCAGTCTTTTTGTTGTTCATATCAGGGGCTGTTTAAAAAATGAGTTTCATTTGTTAGCCTTAAACAAATATTTAAGAGTGGGATTTGTATGATCTTTCAGATTGTGTGTGTGTGTGCGTGTGTGCACGCGTGTGTGTGGATTGTGGAATTATCCCACTAATAAGTACCCAGTTAAGTTTCTGCAGGATTTTCCCATTTCACCAACCTTTCACCCTTTAAATCACCTTAAAATACCACAAACATGTTGCTTTTTTTCATTTTTTAAATCTAGATGGTAGTTTACCACAAACAGCCTGGACTACTAACTCTATGACCTAGTCACAAATGTCTCATAAGCGTTGGCGTGTAATAAGTTTGTTTCCTGTTTCCTGCTGTCCTTTAACCATGACATGGACTTTGGATACTGTGCCTTTTGTTCAGATAAAGGAAGACTGGTTAAAAAAGTGGCCTCATGGATCACAGGATTATAAATGAACCTAAGATTCATAATCCATGCGTAATCCATGTTCATGTTTGTATGAATGGCCCTTGTTGTGGCCTACCCGTCTACAGGGGAGTGTTAAACTTTTGCCTCAATCTGAGGAAATCCTTACATTGTGACAAAGGGTGAGGGGTATCCTAAAAATAGTAGGAAGGCATAGTAAAGGGGGAATAAATGACAAAAGTTTGTCAATCACAAAGCAGTGACTGTTGAGACTGGCAAGGTAAGAGGCCTTATGAAAGCTGTGACTGATTGGTCTCTATATAGGCAATATATTTATGTCCAAAAGGCTTTTAGATAGAGCTGTCTGTTCTGATGCTTACAAACATATGCACTAATGCTGCAGACATTACCATATCAACCAAAAGAAAACAAGATACAAACCCACATTATATATTTAGAACTCTAGATATGATGTCTTGATTTCACGAGCATTAATAAACTACATGTCTACATTTAGAACTTAATTAATACCAAACCGAAAGGATAAACAGACATGGATACTTATAGACATGTTATTGACCTGCCCTGCTTGTATCACCACTAATCAACTTATCAATCCACCAACCAGAGTTGATTAAAATGTTTGACATGCTGGTCAAATTTGGCTGCTAGCTGGCTGCTCTAGATTTGCCTGAAACCTGCAAATAAGATAATTTCTTTAACAAATACAGTATAGTATAGACTATATTTCTAAAAATCCATAAATGGAAACAGAAAAGTTGAAAGTTTTATGTGTTAAATAACATTTCTTGAAATGCTCTAAAACTGTTACTGTCGCCTAAATGAGGTTAAAAAAATGACTAAGAGAAGCACTGTTTCTGCAACTGTTAAGATTTACAGTATCTGTTTCCTGTCTCATAAACTGATTATGGAGCGCTGTGGTCTACCCGTCTTGCACCCACACTTTCAGGCAGTTGGCTGCTTGTTACAGTGGCTCTGTGACTACTGTCTTGTCAGTCACTCTCCCTATCTCACTGAGTGCCTTTAGTTGACCTTCCTCTCAGCGCTCACAGGCCCAGGCCTAAATAATAAATGAATAGCCTAGAAAGAGCCAAGCGTGTGTGAGCCACAGAACTCACCTGGGAAATTAACAAAGGGTAATGAGAGCTACTGTATTGACCGATGCCGCCTGGGTTCTAACTCGCACTGAAACATGTCACATACCAGCTATTTAACCCACCTTTCTACAACATCCGCCTGCAAGTCTGCACAAATTGTCAATGGCTGGAAAAGTGTGTGCCGGGCTGTTGCAGGGTGTGTCAATCATTAATGAAAAGCGTCCCACCGTCTCGGGTTTCCATCGGGAGAGGAGTGGGAGAGGAGGGAGTAGGGGGAAGGAGCTCAGGGGTTAAAGATAACAGGATGAGGATATCAGCGTGTATGCATTGTACTGTAACACAGCACTTCACATCTTCTCCCTGTCATGTTTCTTCTCTTTTCCAGTCCACGGTTGCAGACAGAAAACTATGTCATTGAGGAGCTGATCGTCGAGGACATCGTGGCCAACTTTCTTCCTATAAGGACCTGCCAAAAAGCGCACCAACAACATGATAACTTTGGAATAGTCTCCACTCACCACCACTGATGTTTAAAAACTCAGTAGACCTTGTATGGATGTCTCATTTACTGCCAGCATATAGTCACTATGGGTTATTATAAACTGACCCTTGTTTTGGATCCAGGTCTCAGACACAGTCACCTCCAATACGGAATAGAAACAATGATGGAGCATGTAACCTGGAGAGTAGTTTGACTACTAGCTCTTTCCCCTTTCTGTCTGTCTCTCTTGCAGTGGACCATTGGCCAGTTTACCCAGTAATGACATGGATGGGAGGACTGATAGTTGGTTGCAATCCACAGCTCAAATGGTTATGTTTTGGACACATTCCTCCCACCTGGTACAGTCTAAAAGATGGGAAAGAGACATTGCAACAATTCTATGTGTTGCTTATCTCTGAAATCATGGAGATATCCATCACCTAACCTCACAACATAGGTTGTGTTGATTTGTCCTACTTTGAGAATTTTTTTCTTCTTACTAATTTTTTTTTTTTTTTTAACCTTGAGAAGATATATTGCTGCCAAGGCCTCACACGCGGTCCACGGGCCCTAAGATAGGCCTGTTTGGCTTCACAGGAGGGCCTACTTAAGAAAGACGAGGGAGGCATATGAGAACTTAAAAGAAATCTGGAGCTCGGATTCAAAATCCTCCCGGACTTAAGGGAAACCTAGCGTCGTGGTGGCATGGCAGCGGACCACGGCGAGCTGCTGGCTGAGATGTCCACTATTGGGCGTCTGAGCGCCACCGAACGCCTGAAGCACGCCCAGAAGCGGCGCACACAGCAGCTAAAGGCGTGGGCTCAGATGGAGAAGGATGCCACTCGCGGGTCAAAAGCCAAAGCAGACAAGAAAAAGGCGCGCACCACGAAAGTGACGTTCCCCGACACGATCACGCTGCTAGATGCAGCTGCACGCAATGACGTCGATGAGGGTAGGTAGAAGCTCACAGCGGGCACGTGCCATGTCATAGAGCCTCAGATTTTATGTATTTAACATAACACTATATCAAATTAGGTTTATAAATAATACATTTAATTTCTTCAAAGTGCAACCCTAGACTAATCCAGGGCCTTCTCACCTGACCAATCAAAATCCTACAAGATGTGAAAGCAGCCCTACTCTTGAAGTCAGGGGATACTGTGACCTCTGCAGTTGTCCTCTTTGTTGTTTTGTATTAGACAGGCCGTTGGCCTTTCCTGAGACAGAAGCACTTTATCAACCAGTGGTCTGTAAAACCCAGGATTTAAAAGAAGTGATGCCTGCAAAATTTATTCTGGTCCTGTATTGTACCCTTTTCCAGTTTTTATATCCCTTATCAAGTTGTTTTTGTTGTTTTTAAATACAACAACTCGTCATCAGGATAGTTCTACATCTCAAGCTTCTCTCTGGAGCTCGAGAAAGAACCGGTTGTTAGGTGTCTGGCTATGTTCTGAATACAGGCTGTGAGCATTTCTCTGGATTGAGGGTTTTGAAGCAGGGGGCAGTATTTATATAACACCTAGACCTTCCTTATAATCAAAAAGCAATTAAAATACCATTTTCTATGAAATGGGACCTTTAATTGTAAAAGGCCAGACATTTTGTTTTCAATAATCATCAAGGCTAATTACAGTGACAAATGTTTTTTGAGGTCATTGTTAATTTACAGACACTGAATGGTATCTATTCAGGGAATGTGTTGAAATGTTTATTTGGCAAATAATGTCTGTGTGTGTTTGTTTGTTTTTTTCTAGTGAGGGAGCTGCTAAACAAAGGTGTCAGCCCAGATCTGGTGAACGAGGATGGACTGACAGCCCTTCATCAGGTACACACATATACCTAGTTATTGGAGTTGCTAGTGCAGTGAGGAGGACTGAACCCTCACTGGCTTCCCACCTACAAATCTTTAATGTAGAATCACGCCAGTGATGGGCTCTGGTGTACAAATATTTGCAGACCACTTATTTATTCCTTCATATTCATATATTCCTTGCAGTTGCACAGCGCTGCACAGCATATCGAGAAAAACATAATCAATTTAATACTGCATCAATTGGCATTTTCCGAGATCAAATATCGTGGTGTTAAAGATGAGCTCAGACTTCCACATTTGCCAATATACAAATATGTAGGTAACCAAGTACTATACATACACTCCCTTTTGCATTCAGGCCTTTAGGCCTTTTAGTGTGTCTTCCGGGTACACATGCACAGGTACTCCCATTCCTGCACAGGATTATATAAGCAGTCTAGCAATAAATGAGGTGAAGTTACCCTACACGTTGTTGTTGTGACTGTCCTTAACAAGTCAGGTCACCTTTTGTGCAGCATGTGTGTGTGTACGTTGTGCGCGGCCACAGCTTTGTGCTCACTCAGCACTGTTTACCTTTATTTTGTCTAATCCTCAACTTATCTTTATTCTGTTTACATGAACACTGATTCATTCCCACCGTTTTAGTGACAGAGTCAGAATGTGGAAGAAGGGATGGCAACTTGTTGTAGCCTACATTCCTTCCGTGAACAGTTTCAGAGGAAATACATCATAATTCCTGTGTTTTTTATATGACAAGTCCCTAAAATCCACAAACCTAACACAACCCTGCAACCTTTAGAATTCACTTGGATGCTGTTTTTGTGTATTTTGTGTTTTTGGTTTTATAAGCTAGCAACAAGCAGACTACTATAAACTCATCAAAGTAGGACTTGTGAACACAGAGAGGTCTTTATGGAAGCAGTTGACCACTTTTCTCCTTGGAAAACTTAGTGTTTACCCAGCGAAGGGCTGGTCCATGCATGCAATTATTTTTTCTATCACATGATCCAGCCTATTAGCGGCCATAAATTATCATGCATGCCCTTCCCTATGTGCTTGTTCACCTGCAGTTTACATGCTGTGTGTGTGCTTTTCTTCACATGGATATAAATGTACATTATCATGCATATCTCCATGGACCTTGTCTTGTCAGTGCTGCATTGATGACTTTGTGGAGGTAGTGCAGTGCCTGCTGGACGCCGGTGCCTGTGTGAATGCCTGTGATAGTGAGCTGTGGACACCACTGCACGCTGCTGCCACCTGTGGACACACTGGACTGGTGCAGCTCCTGATTCAAGCGTGAGTTTGACCAAGAATTTCATAACTTTACTTTGATCAGTAAAGTACAAGCAGAGCAGTTTTTTTTCTAACAAATATCACAGTGCAGAAAGCTGATATTCAGATAAAGGTGGCTTCATTTTTTCGTTCTGGCAGAATACTCTTCTCTAGATCTGAGAGGCGTCTTGGTGAGAGGATCTAGTTTACATAAACAATGCAAATATGCATGCAGCTTGACTCTAAACACTTTGTGAGGGTATGAATAGTCTTGAGCTAGGGAGTGTCATTGTGTCACACACCAACCATTTGCACAAGTGTGTGCTTCTGCTTATGTTTGTGTGTTTGTATGGTAGTGGGGCTAACCTACTGGCTGTCAATGCGGACGGCAACATGCCCTATGACCTCTGTGAGGACGAGGCCACACTCGAGCTGCTGGAGATGGTTATGGCCGAGCAAGGTCAGTTAAGTTGAGCCAACAGGAAATCACCACTGAAATTTCTGTATCTTATTTTATAATTTTTATAATCATCTCTGAAAGTTATTTCATCTTTTACGTGTGTGTGCCTGTGTGTGTGTGTGTGTGTGTGTGTGTGTGTGTGTGTGTGTGTGTGTGTGTGTGTGTGTGTGTGTGTGTGTGTGTGTGTGTGTGTGTAGGGATAACTCAGGACCGTATAGATGAATGCCGAGGGGCTAAAGAGACGGCCATGCTGGCTGACATCCAGGCCCTGGTCCAGACCGAAGCAGATTTAAATGCTCAGGATAATAATGGAGCAACACTGGTGAGACCTGAGAGTGTCACATGTACAGCAAAAGTGCGAAAACTGCAAGCATTATTCTCAGCTGTCTTCCAATATTCCCATTTTGTCCCCTGAATTTTTCTTCCAGCTCCATATAGCGTCTGCAAATGGCTACTTGTCTGTGGCAGAGCTACTGATAGAGCACAGGGCTCAGGTGGAAGTGAAAGATTGCGATGGCTGGACGCCGCTACATGCTGCCTCCTGCTGGGGACAAGTCAGTGCTGCTGTCATTTCTTAAATTATTCAATAAATAACATGTTTCTTAATTTGGTAATTAAGAGCATTTATATTTGTTTCATAGATGCAAATGGTGGAACTCCTGGTGGCACACGGAGCCAGTCTGAACGCAAAGTCTGTCCTGGAGGAGACGCCTCTGGGTAGGACCTCATAGCATTTCATTTCAACAAGGCAGAACACATTGTACACTGCAGCCTTTGATCCGGAACCTGTTCTTGTCATTCTCTTTCCTTCGATATCCCACGGTTTCTAACTGTAGTGCTTGTGGCCTTTTCAGATGTGTGCATGGATGAGGAGGTCAGAGCCAAACTGATGGAACTGAAGCACAAGCATGATGCCATCATGAAGAGTCAGGACAGACAAAAGGGCACGCTGCAAAGGCGGGCCTCCAGTACTGGAAGCAGAGGGTAAGAGAGGATATCAGGTCTGGATACAGAGAGCTCAACGAAGTAGAAAGCACACATAACATGTGAGCGGTTTAGTGCTTTACTGCTGTTCTCATCTCCCTCGTTTGCACAGTAAAGTGGTGCGACGCGTCAGCGTGAACGAGCGCTCCAGCCTGTACCGGCGGGAGCACCACAAAGAGGCCATGGTGTGGCAGGAACGCGGCCGGCAGCCAGAACCACAGGACGATGACGAGGACAGACAAACAGACAATGAGCTGAACCAGCATGCCGCCATGGTGAGTGAGCTCAGCTGTTTAGAAAGTGTATTCCTGTCATCACGTTTCCAAAAGTGTTGAAGCTGACGAAATACGGGTCGTTGAAAGTTCTCCATGTGTTTCAGGTTAGTGGCGGCGGAGCCATGTCACGCTCGGAGGAACCGGAATCTGCAGACAGGAAGACGGTGTCCAGCCTCGGGAACGGAGGGACCTCCGTTTCCCTGGCCTCCTCCGTGCCCGGAGAGATGTGGAGCGGCGGAGGTCGCATGGAGCGCAGCGCCTCGTACCAGCTCAGCCCCGCGTCCGGAGAGACGTCGGCATCGGGGTCCCCGGAGGGAGACGGGTCAAACAGTATGACCCGGGAGAAATCCCACCACACGCTGGCCGACCTCAAACGCCAGCGGGCAGCTGCCAAGCTCAACAAGTATCCAGCACCTCCACCACCTCTGCCCTCTCCAATGGAGGAGGAGTCTCCTCTTACAGAAGCTGAGGTGACCACTCCTCAGACCCGGCACGAGCTCCAAGGGACACCCAGCACAGAGCAGGTGGCCTCCCCCAGCCAGGTGTTCTTCACCCCAGCCAGCGGAGACCCTCCACTGCTGAAACTTCGAGCCCCTGAAGAGGAACAGACAAACAAGGAGCCTTGCTGTGGACTCATGTAGAAAGGCTGATGCACACACACACACACGCACACACACACACACACACACATATATATAGCATACAGAAGTTGGACACGTTACACTCCAAGTGGCAAAAACATTTCAAAACATGCTTGAAATTAAAATTTTTGTTCCCAAGTTAAGGACGTTAAGGCCACATGCCAATGAGGGTTTGATCTGCACTGCATTTCATTGATCTATGTGCTTATTCCCCCCTTGATCTTGATTTTTTTTTTTTTTTTTTTTTTAAAAGCAGTAGGATCTACTTTTCCAGAAAGATCCAAGCATTCAGTCACTAGTTTTTAATTCGAAGATGCATCATCTGACATCAGGTGTCCATCTAGTGACTGAGAGGAGAACTACAGGTTCACTCTTGCTTTACTCATCCATTACTTTATGACTAAAATACATTGATATTTCATTGAAAAGCCTTAGAATCACATGAAAGTTGAATTATTTATGTCAAGCTGAATGAAATGAACTTGCATTTGGAGATTTATTTTAAATTGGGAATGACTGAATGAAGTTTGAGATGTGTTTTCTTTACTGAATGACTGGTTTGAAGGTACATGATCTATTCTTCCATATATTCACATTTATTAGTAGTAAAATATTTTTATGGTTGCTTGGTCATGATAGTTTCAGTATGCAGTATAGCTATTCTAAATTAACATTTACATCACATTAACAAGGACTGTTTTTTTTTTTGACTGTCACTTTGACAGTGTAAGACAAGCCTACACGTCAGTGTCTGACATGGTGCAATTTGTAAATTGAGTATTTCTCTCAAAAACAATGTGAGTTAATTTATAATTAAATCCACAGATAATTTTCTCAGCCCGTCATTATCATTTCTAGATTTCTATTTTGCTGTCAGTATTTCTATTTTTCTACCCTTTGAATGAAATCTCATTATTTATTCTATCTGATACTGAATGTGGCTCATGGTGTACAGTTCTTGTACCATTTTGTTTGAAAGAAATGTAATTCTATGAAGAATTTCAAAAGGTGTGATATTTTACTATAACAGAACTATCAAAGACATGACATCTAGTATTATTGTCAAACTAGTACACTTGTCATTTGATGATTTATCAAAGGTTGGTGCCTATTTTTAGGTGTCAGTTAATTTAGGTTTGCAATGCTTGCACAAAGTCTCATGTGTAAATTTATTGAGCAGTGGGATAAACTGATAAATCGATTTCTTTATTGCATTTAATTTTTGTTAGTGATTTTTTTTTTTTGATTTTTGTATTTTTTTTAAAGCAAGCGGTCTTATTTAATGGATCTGGAAATCATGACTGGTTATGTCTGATGATTTTTTTTTGAAGGAATAAGATAAACATGTTTGAAATGAAACACTGATTTGCAACTGGAGTTTTTGGCGCTTTTTCTACATTTCAGTTAAAAAAAATAATGTAAGAAGCCAGTTCAGAATTAAATGATGATCAGAGAAGGGACTTTGTGACCAAGATGATAACTTTTCAAATCCTGTGATCGACAGTTTTAGCCTGTCTTGGAGTTAAGGATGTCTCCCCCTTGTGGTGAAATGTAGCAGTCGATATATAATCTGTCTCATATCATATCTCAGTCTGTTCTGATCCACCTGTCACTGCACCATATAATATGCAAAGTATAAATTCCACTACACCTCAGATGCACTGTAGAAGTATTTTTATTGGGAATACAAGCTGTGGAAGCCATTTATTTCTTGTAATTTATTCTTGCTTCAACCTCCTGACAGAAACCAGGAATGTATAGAGTAGTTGCAGCATGCCAGTACACTGTGCAGCATTACATAGAAAAACTTGTTGTAGCATGTTTTTCACTCAAAGAATTCCAGCCCCCTGTCTATTTACACATGCACAAACGCTTAACTCTAAACACTTTCTGGGGCTTGTATGTGGCCTTGAAAACAGTTGTGCACAGGGTGCGTTTAAAAATGGCACCTGCTTAAGTCCAGACGTATTTTGACTGCACATGAACCGCGCTTGAAGTTTTACACATTTTAGCCATTTTAAGAGCATTATCTATTAGGCAATGTCGATCTGTTATTTAAAATTAGATACAGGCTAAGTGGAACGAACCACGTCATGTGACACTGACGAAATATGCACAGCGTGACACAAGAACGTCATCGGGGCGTCACATGCGTGTACAACTGTTTTAGTTTGGAATATCAAATGTCTCTCCCAAGTGCTCTCCAAGACATCTGGGAGCTTTCACGCACTCACTCACACTTTTCACATGCAGCCACACAAATGTTACCCAAAGTATTAAGCCTAATTAAGTAAAACAAGCATTTCTGCATAGCATTGTAATCATGCATACTTATGAACTTGACTTGACTTATATTCCTGACAGGCAACGTGATTCTGCACTTCTTGGGATCAAGGTTCAAGGTTGATTTTAGGCCAGAGGCTGGTGTGGCGTCAGTTTATCACTGCATGTCATGTAATGTTTTGACTAGACAAATAAAAGATCTGAGTGATGCTGTGTGAAACAGGTTTGGACATGCTGAGATGGCCTTTCCTGATCTCTGGCTGCCCCACACCTTCATGCCACAACTATTTACACTTTAGCCCTAATAGTAACCGTAGAGATCAGCCTAAAGGAAGCAATGTTTGAAGGGAAAACAGACTTTGTCATGGATTGTTATGAGTGAGAACAACAGTCTCTTTTTGTGAGCTTAATTTACTTAGAATTTAGGTAAGATGACCACTAAAACTTACAGTTTAAGTGTATTTCTGAGAGATCTCTTTGTCCATAAGGCAGGGTATGAAATAGGTGAAAGATTCCGAACAAAACATTGGGTAATCATCTACAGTACATCTCAGAGACCTCACCTGGTCCATTAACATCTCTCACCAGGGCTCAGGAGAGACTTAGGATACAGGACAGTTAAGCACAAAACAGACTAATACAACTGTGTCCCTCATAATCTATGAATATGTCAATATATTTCATTTCAGAAGTTTAAATGCTGGACACAAGATGTCTCTCTTTACTTCTTCTCAGTCCATTCCAGTTCATTCTCAGTGTTTGAGCACCGGAGGCTTTAAGTTTCCACAACACACTTGTGTAAGTTGCACATTGGACTGATAATAGCCTTCACACTAGTTGTGATGTCACAAATCATGCTCGTAGGCCCCGCCCCTTAATGTTCTATTTTCATTTAACACAGAGAAACTTTCCACTTTCAGCAGATGAATGTGAAAACAGCCTGAAATCTGCACATACTTCAGTGAAGTTCAAACTGTACTAACAAGAAGTTTAATTACAGGGAAGCTTTAACAGTTGATTAAACTAGAATGCAACGTGAAACAGGTTCAAGCTTGGTTTATTGTATTTCTTCTAAAAGCCTACATCTTGATTTCATTCCTAACTGTGTTATTACTGAAAAGGAGGCTGAAACAGACCCTATTGTACACAACACACATAGTAGACGAAGCTGGTTAGTCAGGTTAACATAACAGTTGAGCAATTAGCAGCTGTAAGGTGCCAAATATTTCTCTGAGCTCTTCTGTCATTTACAGATTTATATATGTCATAGATAGATAGATAGATAGATAGATAGATAGATAGATAGGTAGATAGATAGGTAGATAGATAGATAGTACAATATTGTTATTATTATATTATACTTTTTTAAAACATTTATTTGCATGCGGTCTGTTATTACCCTGATCATATATTGCATTATTGGTTTTTGTTTTGTTTTTTTTTAATTTTCATGTGATGTCTTCAGTATGTAGCTGCATTTGCTGTATGAAAGGCGCTAAACAAGTAAACGTTCATTATGATTAGTAAAATTTTGTTTTATTGTGAAAGAGCAGGAGTAAATATCTTCTTTTTGGTACAATTAGTCCAATATTGAGTAGAATTATCTTATTCCACTAGCCAATAATTTAGCTTATTTCAAGATTTTTTTTTCTTGATTTTTGTCAATTTTTCTTCAAAAAAATGTTAGGGTTAAAAAGAAAAGCTTGAAATAACCTAAATTATCTGCCAATATGATAATTCTAATCAATATTGCATCTAATCAAGATAGTGTTTCACTATCAAAAAGTTTGCACGCAAAGAGCCTTTAATCTGTTTTGTCCGACAGCACGTGAAGGCGCCATGTAGCTGGCTGAAAGCCAGTGAAGAAAAGCAGCCAACCCGGTGCAGAAGCGGCTGAAGGCGTGTCGCCGGGTGGGAATATGAACCGATATGAACACCGAGAGCCTCAAACTGTCACTCATAACTCACAGGAAAACAAACACACACACACTCGAGCTGCCCTGACTTTTACTGCCTTGGAACTGGTAACTTATCGGCGACTCCTTGCGCTCTCGTGCACATTGACACCTACGGCTTTCCACGCGTTTCTTTATATTTGAACTCCTTGTTTCAGATATCGGAAAGCGTCGCGCGCGTCTGACTGAAACCATGGCCCAGCGGGGAGTGAACGGGGTCCAGCGGGGAAAGGTGCTGACTTTGGACACCATGAATCCCAACGTGAAGCGGGTCGAGTACGCGGTTCGCGGCCCCATAGTCCAGCGGGCCATGCAGATAGAGAAGGAGCTGAAAGAGGTAAAAGTCCGGGGGTCAGGTCCGTGAAGTTGGGAGAAAGCAGGTCCAGTTAAAAGAGGACTATTGTTGCACTATACTTTATTTAAAGGCCCAATATGTAGCTTTTAAAATGTCTCAAACGACTATGTTCTATATTCTGCATAGCTGTGTTGTGTCCCAAAATGTTTCCATCAATTTTGCAAACCTGTAAATATTAAAGGACGCCAAACATGATATATTTGCGATTTAAAATAGGGGAAAAAATGATTATAATGTTGTGTTATCGATGTTTTTGGTCTGCCTCTTACACTTGGAAGACTAAAAAAAGGGTTTAGCTGGTGGGCTGTGCTGGGAACCTCTACAGGCAGGGGGGGTTACTGCATGACATCACAAAGTGAAACAGCGAATTTTATAATAGAAGTAATAAATGCGATTGTTTTTAATCCAATGCACTTCAGATCTTGGTTATTTTTTTCATCTTTTAAAGGAACAGTGTGTAGTTTGTGGCGGCATCTAGAGGTGAGGTTGCAGATTGCAACCAACTGAGTAACTCAAGCGTGTGGCAGTTGCAAAAGAAAAAACATAAAAATGGCATCTCCAGAGCCATTGTTTATTTTGAGCATGGCAGACTTTGCAGAGGGAGATGCAATCTCCATATAGATAAAAAAAATAGCTCAATCTAAAGTAATGAAAACGCAACAAATCATATTTGCTTCGACTGAGATCCTAATTAAAACATACTTCTGAATAATAAATTTCATTTCCGCCAAGACTGTTCCACTAGATGCTGATATGCCACTCAGTCTTACACACTGTACCTTTAACTAGACGGATTTCAAGTTATCAGAAAGCAAACTTTAGCAAGTAGCTGCTGTTACTTGAATCACCTTCTCTGCGCCTTGTTATTTTGATTGAAGGACCCCTAGTGGCAGAAAATGACATTGTATGTTTAAGTCTCACTGTATCACCGTTAATACAGATATGTTTTGGGGAACTCCTATTGTTCTAACTCTTAAGGATAAAAAGCGGATGTATTGTAAAAACTGTGTGTGTGTGTGTTGGGGGGGAGGGCAGCGTGTGGGTGTGTGTGTGGGCAGGCTTATGACACATGAAACAGCTGTTGAACAGCCTCAGCAGCTGGAATTCCACCAGATTTTTTTTTTCAAACACATTTTGTAAATCCCTTCTTTAAAAAGTATTGAAAGTGTCTCAGTGGATTTTGACACACACACACACACACACACACACACACACAGCTGCAGTGAACAGTGAACTGAAGTTATTTCCCTCCCTGCTCTGTTTCCTTAAGATATGAAAGAGAGAAGTGTGTAGCCTGAATAATAAGATTCTTACTTTGGACAGCTTTATGCTGACTGGACATAGCCAGGAGGTCAACTATTAAAACTCCCTACATGAGCGGTCTGTTCTGTCCCTGCACTGCCATGCAAAACAACTCATGTTACATCCTCTTGTGGTAATATTGATCCACTGTGCTTTCATAGGAAAGGGCAAGTGGGAAGAACTGAGTGTCTTAAAAGCTGTAACGCAACCCTCCCTCCAGTTATGTCCTCTTGACCTGGCATGCTAATAAGCATCCAGTTCTATCCGGCTTTTGAGTACATTTCACTTTCTCCTCTAGCCCGAGGTGTCTGCAGGGTCCAGAGTGGAGGATGTGTATGTTGTGGCGGTTTTTATTACATAAGACGAGGGGGTTCCATTCTCTGACCACTTTTGTCTCGCTAGAGGTTGCCCACCTCCCTCCTCTCTCCACCGGGGAGAGAGTTCATTGGACTGAGTCGCAGCTGTGAGGCCCAGCAGCGTCAGAGGCCTTTCTCTTGTGATAGAGTTCTTGGTATTCCACTTGTTTTTCTCTCCACTTATATAACTTCAATGATTTGCTGCGACGCCATAATCATTCTTTATTTTTGCGAAATTGGGAATTATACAGGTTTATATTCCAAAGGTATAATTTAAACTCTACAGGAGTGGTTGTCAACACACACACACACTAGGAAAAAAAGCTGTTTTTTCAGGATATGCTAATAGTGTGTTTGGTCAACAGTGTGGACAGTGTTTATCCGCAAGAATGTCCTAGAAAACCCAAACCTTTGTCCATGCCTTGTCGCACCTTTTATCGCCAAGTGCTGGCAATAGAAGCCCCAAATGTCAAATCCCAGAGTTTTCTGAGAGGTCAGGATAGCTGCTAGTTGTCAGAGTGAGTGTTTCCTGTCAGATCTGCAGCTGGAAAGCTTTTACTGACAGCTCAGCAGATTTTCTGCAAGTACGTGTGTGTGAATGTGTGCACTGGTGTGCTGATGACCCTTATAAATCCTTACCCAGACATCTGGCACCGCAGCAAGCTAATTCAGGGGTTTGGATCTCAGCCGCTGGCAGGTCCGTATTGTTTGCGACAGTGCAAGGGTGACAATGGAGTATAAGAATAGAAAAGTAACAGATTTTATTAACTTATGAGTCACAGAAACGTCATATATACACTGTTATTTTCATCCATTTATCCTCTTCTCTGTGTCTGGTATATTTTTCTTTAGAGTGAAATGTGAGGGTTTGTTTCGACTCGATTGGCGTCTTCACAGACATAATTCTAAGTTGGTTAAATCACATGAGCGAAGCAGCAGTGATTATTTTCCAGTTTGCATCAGTTAGAGCTCGAATTAGAACCGTTGTCTAAATACTGCAGGGAGGATGAGCGTTTCGGATTAAAATCATGAGACTCAAATGAGACGTGAAGTCCGGGTAGTTGTCGGGTCTGACCCCGTTCAGCCTGAGCGGCCACAGGGTTTCCTGGACCGGGTTTCACAGGTCCAGGCGGTGTAATCAGTGCCTGGTGCTGACTGAGCAGGAGAACTTTAGAGCTGAGCGGGGAACCGGCTGGCTCCTCTTTTACCCGGAGAACAGCAGCCCCTTTGTTGCTTGAGGTCAAGCTCGGGAGAGGACTAAAACTGAAACGTGACGCCTTCAGTTAGGTTTCAAACGAGCCCGTATCAGACTTAACGCTAACCCAAAGAATCTTGAAAACGTTTCGGTTGCGGTCATGTAGGGACACAGAAATGATAATATCGTCTCAATCAACAAGACAGTCCAGTTCTTTTCCTCTGGAGACCTTTAACCTGGTATTTTATCATGTGGGAAATAAAAAAACCTGCATATTTAGGCTACATTGTACTGCAGTATGGACATGTAATGGACGCGTTTGGAATGCAAACCAACATTTTATGGGTTTGAGATTTTTCTTGTGTCCTCACCTCTCCAGAATGATAAAGTCTTTATTACAGCGTTACAACTATATTTCACCTATATGTATTAAGGGAACAAAGTTTGCATTCTGTATAAATGTGAATGGTGGTTCAGGTGACTGCAGTTTTGTTCTAGTGAGTGCAGTTCTTGAACGTTAAGATGACTTTTGAGCTTTTGAGTGGTATATCTTCATGAAATTACCTGATTAGATAATCAACCACCATGACCTACCCTGCACTCAGCCACACTCACCTGAGCCAGTTTTTGTCCGAGGGAGAGATACGTCACATTACAACACAACAAACCATTTGCAAGTTTGCTTTATTATCAGAAACCAACACAAGGCAAGAAAGGCTCAAACATTCTTTGCCGTGTCTGTACTTGTATTTGGACCTTTTTATGATTACTGTAATTAAACAATGTTAGTCAGCCCCGACATGAAGTAACAACATCAACTGTCAAATTAACTCACGTGATAAAACCACAAAAGGCGGTGCATGAAAGGACACACAGACACCAAACCAGAGCGCCGCGAGATCTAATTAGGTCAGAGACGAAGATGAAGGGCGCGCTTGATTCGGTGGAGATCAATAAGGAGTGGTTTGGAGTAATTGGTTTAAGTGAGGGGAGGAATAAAGCTTGTCATGTGACGTGATTTAAAGCAGCATTCCCTGAGCAGTTGACCCATTCACAGACACTGAGGGTTTGTGTCTCGTCCCAGCGGCATCGTCCCTGCTCAGGCCCGACACTTCCTGCTCCACAGGCCCAGCGCCAACCGCCCTTGGTGCCAGCCAAGCTCTTTGTAAAACCACAAGGGGGACAATGAGAGAAGATGCATGTGCGGGTGTTGAGATGCATACAAGTGCCTCTGATTTGATTTAAATGCTGAAGCATCAAGTGGTGACATAGAGGACCGGGAGTTGCAACTTAGCCGTTGGTCCGCCGACTTCGTCTTTATGTGGAAATGACAGCGGAGAACACTTGTCAATCGATTTTCTAAGAAGATTCAGCACAGAAGTAGAATTTTGCAGCTTCATTAATAACAAGTGCTCCTGCCACGATAACCTTCAAGATTTAAAAAACAGATGTCGGAAGAATTTTTTTAAAGCGTGCAGCCAATATCAAAAGATCAAATTCATAGCAGACTGGGGATGATAATGTAAACCAGCTGTGCAAAAAATGTTGTGTACACTGCATCATGTTAGAACATTTCAATCACAAATATATAATTGTATTGCTGTATGTTATGTTTCATTTATTTTATCTGCAGTGTTGACTTAAAAGAACTGTGAGTTGCAGTAAATCACTGCAACTCTTGAGTTTAGTCCAGATATGTGGAGCATAAAAACAGAATGTAGCTTCTCCATAAAGTTTTAGATTCTTGAAATTCTTGAGTAACTAATATTCATTCGACTTAACAACTACTCAACCAATTTCCAACTAAACAATAAGTTGATTTCATGGCCAATCTATTTCCAAGATATAAAGTAATTCATCATAGAAAAATGTATAAAAAAATCAACTCACAAATCATTTAGTCAACTAAGACCATACTGATTTATCAACTATTAGGGCTCAGCCCTATTGTAGAGAAAGCAAAGCCTACTGCTTATACATAGAGAACAGTTTGTCCATTTACACTTCCTCAAATAATTTGATAGTCATATTAATTTCAAGAATAGTTGCAAATCTTTTATGAAGTGAACAAAAGAAGGAACAAAAACAGACAAAGAAAGAGGCATCTACCTTCTGGCACAACACAGAATCAGATGCTGCTTGAATTATTTCTCTGTCCTTACTTCTGTGGCTCTGCCTTTATACATGTTCAGACACATCTTGTCTTTCTCTAGTAATTGGAGACACATTGCTACATGTAAGCATGAATTGACACAAACTCACCATTTTTTGTCCCTTTTCTTCACTTGTCGTAGTAATTTTCTACAAATTCACACTTAATTTGGGCTTAAACACTTATCTTGCTTGTGCTTGCTTCTGATTCTTACATGTTTCTGTTTTTCCAGGGAGTGAAGAAGCCTTTCACTGAAGTCATCAAAGCAAACATAGGCGATGCACACGCCATGGGGCAGAAGCCAATTACATTCCTCAGACAGGTTGGACCACTTTGTTAATTTTTCCCTTATGTTTTTTGTGTGCTTGCGTCAAATAACTCATCCCTAGAGTTGTACATGAAACTAGAACTACTACATACATTCATGTTTACTGAATGGGCTTTTTTTCCTCTCAGGTCTTGGCTCTGTGTTCCTACCCCGAACTCCTGAAAGACGACAGGTTTCCAGAGGATGCCAAGAACAGAGCGAAGCGTATTCTCGCCGCATGTGGAGGCCAGAGTATAGGTCAGACAACTCCCCCCTCGCTCCGCCAACCACGTTTTCACCACCCACACGTCAGCAGCACCACCCGACCCCCATTTAACTGATCAGTGTTTGAATCAAAGTTCGTTTCCATGTGTTCAAGGGGCCTACAGTGCGAGCCAGGGCATCGAGTGTATCCGTCAGGATGTGGCGCGCTACATAGAGAAGAGAGACGGCGGAATCCCCGCCAACCCTGACAACATCTATCTCTCCACCGGGGCCAGCGACGCCATAGTGGTACGAGCCTGTGAAACGGTTCTTTATTCATTCACCTTCTGTTAATTATATACTCAGCAGCTGCACTTTGCACATCTGCAACTTGACCCCATCCACAGACCTTTGTCAATCAGTGTAGATTTCTCTAGTTTTATGCAGCTTCATCACAGTGATGCCAACTACAGGACTCATTTTCCACAACCAATGCCTGCACTGATCAACTTTGACATTTGTAGCCTCGCATTTGTGTTTCTTTAATATTTGGTATCAACTAGTCAATACTTTTTTTTTGCTATACTACATTTAATTGACACAGTTTCCATTTTCAGATTGAAATTGTACATTTAATATTTTTTTCATGAGCTTGTGAATTACCATGTTAAAGATTTGTTTCCAAACATTCTTAAAAAATTCTGTATAATTAATACCTCCTTGTCATTGTTTCAAAATAAAATAATTCCAAATAAATAACAAGGCCTAAAGAAATAAAACTCTTCAATATTTCTCAAAAAACAAAAGTTTAAAGAGCCAAATGTATGTAGCAGAACTATTACTACTACTTTTTTAATTATTCCCTACCAAATCTATCCTCTAAAAAACCCTCAGATTTATCTTATGACCATTCTGAGGCAGTTTAAACTAGAGCCACCTTCACCAGCTACAATATTTAAAATGCTGCTTATACATTTATTGTTAATTATGTTTAATCATTTTCTGCACAAGCTGAAAATGATTAACTATATGCTTTAACTTATCTAGGAAATGTGTCGTAACATGTATGATATGGATCTTTAAATGCTGCAAATACCATGCCACTGAAATGTCTAAAATGTCACCTTTTCAGACTCCTTCCTCTTTTCTTTTCCCCTGTTTTTTCCATCTCCTCTTGATCCCAGACCATGCTCAAGTTGCTTGTGTGCGGCGAGGGTCGCACCCGTACAGGAGTGATGATCTCCATCCCCCAGTACCCGCTGTACTCGGCTGCTCTGGCAGACCTGGGGGCCGTGCAGATCAGTTACTACCTGGACGAGGACAAGTGTTGGAGTCTGGACGTTGTCGAGCTCAGGAGATCCCTCAACGCAGCGAGGGAGCACTGCAATCCCCGCGTCCTCTGCATCATCAACCCCGGAAACCCCACCGGTACTGAGATTAAAGGCTTCCTGGAGATTCCTATGTTCGACTCATTTCTTGGATGACATGAAAAACATATTTTGAGTTGCACTTTTCTCCCCTAATCATCAAACCTCGGTTGCTTTGTTTTGTGTAACAGGTCAGGTCCAGAGCAAACAGTGCATTGAAGATGTGATTCGATTCGCTAAAGAGGAGAATCTCTTCCTTATGGCTGATGAAGTAATTCTGTCTTCTTTTTAACATTTTATTCTGACTTCAACAGCAAATAGGTTCATCAAGATAGGATTCATTATAGAGCTGCTGTGTTGGATTGACAATGTCAAATCCCTGTAGTTTTATGTTAAATTACCATTTTATAAACAATGATGTGTTAATAATAAGACCTTGAATATTTGTTGTTTTTAGGTCTACCAGGATAATGTGTATGCAGAGGGCTGTAAGTTTCACTCCTTTAAGAAAGTGTTGTTTGAGATGGGACCAGAGTTCTCCAGTACAGTGGAGATGGCTTCCTTCCACTCCACCTCCAAATGCTACATGGGAGAGTGAGTAGCAGCACACACACATTCACATTCACCTACATATGCGTGCAGGGTAAACTGTGCTGCTGTTGCTACTGATTTGTACATATCCTGCTCTACTGTTTGACTTATTCCACTCCTCTGTTTGCTTGTTGCAGGTGTGG
Source organism: Lepturacanthus savala (assembly GCA_030544235.1). NCBI lineage: Eukaryota > Metazoa > Chordata > Actinopteri > Scombriformes > Trichiuridae > Lepturacanthus > Lepturacanthus savala. The sequence continues at coordinate 5,942,005 of CM060476.1, read as the reverse complement.
GTTCCGCGGAGGCTACATGGAGTTGATTAACTTGGACCCTCAGGTGAAGGCCCAGCTCACCAAACTGGTGTCGGTGCGCCTGTGCCCCCCCGTCCCCGGACAGGCTCTCCTGGACCTGGTGGTCAACCCCCCGCAGCCTGACGAGCCCTCCTACAACACGTTTATGAAGGTCTGATAAACACACAAAGCCACGCCTGCTAATGTGCACCAGTGTGTGCAAACACAGAATTTACTCATGCATACAATAACCCACCCACGCAATATCATCCATGTATGTAATGAGTGAGCTGGAGTCCTCATCATGTTATCTATCTATATATATATATAAATATAAATAGCGGTCTAAGTTGTTTTTTCAAGATTTTGAGGAAACTTTATCAAACGCAGAGAATATTATATTTATTCATCATTTCAATCCAAAATGCTTTGACAGTGGATGACTATGGGCACACATAGAATGTTGTGTGTCACTTATGTAATATTAAAGACTTAGGCCAATTTTTAAACATTCTAGTGTGACTTTTAACAACTTAGGAAACTTTAAACCTGGTTAAAGGACTACAGATGGATAACTAGCCTATGGCTTTAATCTGTCATATTTTATGTGAATGTTCATTAATATGCAATATCCCTTTTTATTTAAAAAGTTGAAAGTTACAGAAATAGGCGGGCTGGCCAGGAATAGGTATGAGTTGAGTGAAAAGCTGCATATTGTGGTTCCTGCATTGGCCACAAGGGGGTGAAAATACTAACAAATGCTGAATCCTGTAAATCCAGTGTGTAAACAGGATGTAATGAAACTCCAAATGCAGCTGCCAGTATGCAAATAGTAAGGACACAAGTAGTGTAGTATGGTTTATCTCCTTTGGTTTCTCACAAATTTGTTGTGCAGCAGCCAGTTCAGGTGTGAATAAGGGAGTGCAGATATATTTCTTATTATCAGTCTACACACCTTGTTAATGACAGGATGTTAAAGATAGAATTTAGATGGATATATTTGCCTTGAAGCCTGCACAATGGTCCAAGATTTATGACATTATTATACATACATCACATCATTCATTTTGTTTATTTGTCTATAAAAAGTAGGGTTGGAATCATAATGTAGGTTTGGTCTCAAATCCAAATATTTTAAGATTTTTCAAATCTATTTCTGTTTGAAAATCTTTTTATGTTTGAAAATACATTTTAATACCTTTTTTGCAAATTAAACTAAATGCAAATGACAAAATTTTGTTTGCAAATCTTCATCTGTGATGCATAATTACTGTACTTGCCTGTTTAAAAGATGCTCTACAAATAAAGATTGTTCTCCCTCCAGGAACGGACGGCAGTATTGGCAGCTTTGGCAGAGAAGGCTCAGCTAACAGAGCAGATCTTCAACACGGTACCTGGTATGGTCTGTAACCCTGTGCAGGGGGCCATGTACACCTTCCCCCGCATCACTCTACCTCAGAAGGCACTGGACAAGGCAAAGGTCTGCTCTAGACACACACACACACACACACCCTTCATTTTCTGTCTTATAACATTGTGACACCCTATTAAAATAATGGCTTAGGTCATTTTTTGAAAAGAGTTTTTGTCCTAAATCATCTCTTGTAGAGGCTGCGACATCTTGTTACATCACCTTAGGCTTCAATTAAAAGGATCATAGCCTCTATGCCCTATAGAATAATGGGTGATAAGGTTTATTATCATAAATGCTATAGATTATAATGTTTTATAGTAATTTAGTCTAATTTTTAATCATAATTTAATATAATATGCTGTGCATATCAATATGTAATTAAATAGGAGGGAAGGAAGTTCCATTAAACGTGTGTCACTTTATTTAAAATTTGCCACATCTCAGGTATCAAAAAGTTTTTAATACACAATGTTGGAAATAAATTAAAAAAAAAAAAACAGGCAAAGAAGATGACGAATCTGGATAATTGATGAAAAAGGGAACTGCCTCCTATCCCAATTTTGTTTATCGACATTTGTTTAATTATCTCTAATTATTGTAAGTTTTGAGTTTTCACTATGAAATGAAAGGACAGTTTAAGCCAGGTTTAAAGTTGCCTATTTATATTTTAATGCTATAAAATTGATACACAACATTCTTTTTATTGGCCCTTTTGATTGAAATTAATGAATATAGTATTCTCTACTTATTGATAAAGTAGAGAAATATCTTTGGCCGTTATTTTGATAGGGTGACTATGTGTTTCTCTGTGAAATAATTGTCTATGTGGATTCAAACGTGTGTTTGTGTCCGTCCACAGGAGGAAGGCCAGGTCCCAGACATGTATTATTGTATGAGGCTGTTGGAGGAGGAGGGGATCTGCCTGGTGCCAGGAAGCGGCTTTGGGCAAAGAGAAGGAACTTTCCACTTCAGGTTAGAGCAGCCCACTGAACTATGGACTGTGCTGTCATTTAAAAAAAAAAGACTTTAGTATACTCCAAAAAGTAGTTTTACCACAGTTGTAACATCTGTTTCATCCAGAGGCATCGTTATGGCACTCGCCATAACTTGACATTAGTAAACCCATTTTAACTATAATTAGAGCTTTTAATGTTAAATTAACGGGTTAAATTTCACAAAATGAAAATGACTAAAACTGGTTTGGTTTGTGTTCATTATATTTTTTTTTTAAAGCAGAACTGAGGTTTGACTATTTGTCATTGTTCCAATAATCATAAACAGATACTTGCCTGAAGCATATTTGTCCACTCACATGTTACATTTGAAAGATATCCTTTGAAGATGCATAAAAACAGACACAAATGTGAATAATTTGCAATTGGTGAGTAGCTCAATCTGAAGGCTGATGGCTTAAATTGCACCAGATTGCTGCTTTTAAATTTCCAGTTTTCACATTTTTCTAACCTTACTCCTGTAGGAAGGTGTGAAATGACGCCACTGCCTTCATGGCCCTGCTGCTCTGTCTCTCTCTGTCCAGGATGACCATCCTGCCTCCCACTGAGAAACTGAAGGTGGTGCTGGAGAAGATCAGCGCCTTCCACCAGAGGTTCACGAAAGAGTTCTCATAACGACCCGCCTCCTATCGAACATCTCAAGAGCCAACGCGTTCGGTGCCTTTTGTGTGGAAGAAGCAGCATCTTCGGCAATCACCAACCTGTCCACAGGCTGTTTTCTATGGCAAGCCATTTTAACATTTAGAGGTTAAATTTACTTGACTATGTGGAATTCTGTCTCATAATTACAGTTTGAATAGTTGCATCCTTCATTAAAGATATCTCTAATGTAATTATGACTAGTCCAAACATACAGAGATATCTGTAATTCACTTTTGACAATAGGCGCAACAGAAACGCAGATATCTGTAGTGACATCAAATTATCACACATCTTAAATGACAATTGCAGGTATCTGTATTTTCGGTTTTGACTAGATGGAAGATATCTTCATCTTTCACCCAGTTAAAATGTCTGTAATTGGGTCAGTGACAAAAATGTCATGTGGTGTAGCCATAAAAACTTGGTAGCAGAAAGTTCAACTCTCTTAAAAAGGTTTTAAAACATTTTAAATGCATGCTCTCAACACGTTGTATATTCTAATTGGACTATGTATTTAAAATTTATAATTTTTCAGTTACACCATTTGACATTTCATGTCAAATATCGCACAAAATCTCGATTTTCAACCTGATAAATCTTAAAACTGCATTTTAAAACATTTTGCCAACCATTATTTGTCACCGACCCGTTTATATTCCGACGAGGACGAAAGTTACCTCTAAAGATATCTAGAATTTGATAAAAGATCTACAGTTACATTTTGGCTTCTCATAATTCCAGTTTAAGATATCTACGACTTCATTTTTAATAGTCATTACTCAAGATATAGATGTCTACATCGTTTTTCCTAGTTGAAACTTAATTTAAGATGTCTGAAAAGGGACGTGTTGATATCTTTATGATGTTGAACTAGTTAGAATCAAATTGTAGATGTCTCAAAGTGGAATTACTATTCCTAATTGAGTTACAGACATCTGTAATTTACACTTCAGATATCTAAAAGTAAATTGTAGATATCTAATGACAAACCCCATACACATGAATGGAAAAAGTGATGTCCTTTGACCTAGGAAGAAAATCCTCATACGTTTTTGACTACAGGCAAAACTGATTTACAGATATCTACGTAAAATATCCAGACTAATCTCTAAATGTAAAACTGTTTGCCATAGTCTTCACATTATAAAGCCAGTTTTTTTAAAGATCTTTTTACCGTTTTACATCATTGACGTATGTTGTGAGAACAGCTGATGAAAACTTGTGCCGGCAGTTTTCCTGCTTGTGTGTACGTGATAAAGCATGTGCGAATGTACGGATTTACAGTGCATAATGCACTTTCCCAAGCCAGGTTTATGATGTTTAAATTGTTTGTCATCCTGTAGAGTTTAATATATTCCAGAGGCTGCTACTGTGCGGGGCCTCGTTCACCTGCCAACATTCAAACGGCCAAATCCTTTAGGAGTAGGGATATTACTTGATTAACCTCATGATGCACCATGTTGGCTGAGTACTGCCTTGGCAATATATGTATTTTAAGGCCTGTCAGAATATAGACATTTGTATTACTAATGTTTAAATTGTTCTTGAAGGTGATTAAAACATTTAATTTCTATCACTTGATACCCTGCAAGTCATTAAACCTGTTACAGCTCTTAATAATGTTTTGAAATTTTATAACAAGAGTCACATCCGAGTGCTGGCGCAAAACCATCATTTTTAGTTTTTATTTAAAAAGACTTAACTCTTTGACAGTGCTGACATGCTTTTAGAACAAGAAAGCTGAAAATCTCTTGGAATGAACAGAAACTAAAATGATGATTGAACACTAAATCGTCTCAGTAACACCGTTACACTGCGTTTCCTTCGCCTTCCCAGAGGCCTCCTCTCGGTAAAAGTTCTTAAGTGCGAGAGAGTTTTTGGTTTTTTTTTCCCCCTCAAAGTTCGTCTCTCTCCTGTGAAAGCTTTGTGGCGTGCTCTTCCAAGAACTTGCTGAATCCGTCTAGTGTTCTGTCTCCGCCTTCGAATTTGACAGGGCTGTTCTTGCTGTTGCTCGGGGCAAAGTATATCGTGGGGAAGCCTTCTACTTTGTAGTTGTCGTTGGGGACGTCGTTGGCCGTGGCGTCCATCTTGGCGATCACCAGGTTCTTCTCCTCCTTGTACTTCTTGCCCAGAGCCACGTAATCGGGCTCCAGTTTTTTGCAGTGGCCGCACCAGGGAGCGTAAAACTCGATGAGGACGTCCTTCTGGGTGTCCATGACGATCTCGTCGAAGGTCTTCCCCACCACAACCTTAACTGGTCCTTTGTTGTTCTTTGGCACAGGCTGGGACTTGATGATGGGTTTGAGCTTTCCTGTGGAGCAGAACGTCGAATTAGGGTTTGTGAATTCATTTTCAGTGCGAACTCGGCACAAAAGGATCCATCCTTTAATCTTTAAAAGGATGTCAAACATGTGGCCCGGGGGCCAGAACTCTTTCAGGGCTCAAGGGATAAAATATCTACAGTTTTATTAATAGTTTGTAAGGCAGAAGATAATTTTAGCTGCTGCTTAAAAAACAAAAATCTTCTCAGGATAAAATATCTTGTATTTAATACAATTTGTCCAGTACTCCATCTTAAATTGTTTTCAAGTTTTTCAAAATATGAGATAAACCAGAATTATGAGATAAAAATATAAGTGAAACTATTTAATTTTAAGAAAAAGACTAAATTGACCAAACCAATGAGGAAAAAAAAGACTTGGAAGATAAATTATATATCAGATAATGGAATAAGAGATTAAGATAATTCTGACTATTGGATTGGAGAGATATTTTCCCTTGTTAAGGTTCATTATTGAACATTTTTGAAATTGCAGTTTCTCATCTCTCCTGTTTTGTAAATTGAAGGTTAATTAATCACAGAAATGTTTAGCGTATTTCTTTATATAAAGAGAAGTTTGTAGGGTTTTTTGTATTAAAATTTTAGCTGTTCAGCCCATTTGGGATCAAATTGCACTGCATGTGGCCCATGAACTAATTAGAGTTTGATACCACTGATTTACAGGAATTGAGCATGTTAAATTGAAAACAATTTTTCATCTCATCTGTGTTCAAAATGTACATGACTAAAAAGAACTCTCACCTTTCTTGAAGGCCAGAACAAAGTCTCTGAGCACCTCAGAGTCAAACTCCTCTGGTTCCATTGCAAACTTTTTTCCTCCGTCTGCCAAAATTCCCACATTCACTTCCTCGCCGCTGTCGCTCAGGCCGAGGCCCTTCAGCTCCTCGGCGTAGTCCTCCTCATCAGCGATGGCGAACGTGTACTCTGGGAAGTCCTTAGCCACCTCCAGCACCTTGGACCTCCAGAACTGCGTAGCTAAAAAAATATATATATATACACACACCAAGAGTTTTAGTACTAGCACAACATTTTGTTAGAAAAAAAACAAACTGATGTCCTAGAGTGAGAATAAGTGCAAGTTTTCAGCTAAAACTAAAACAATTCTTGAAACCACTGCTGAATATTTGCTATAAGGTAAAACATGTTTCAACATAAAATAAAAACAGCATTATGGCTTTTCTACCTTTTCTGTAATCAAAGCTGAAGTCAACTCCATAGTATACAACCACCAGTGGCCTTTTGGTGTAACGTTTAGCATCATTGCTCGGCTTCCTGTGGCCCGCCAGAGGGATCGCATGCTTTTGGAAGAACTCCTGCACTTCTGACACCGACGTAGAGTCCTGTCAGAGACAAATCAGGTATTAGAGACGGGTGGGGTTTTTGTCTATTACCCCAGGAGTGTCAAACATGTGGCTTGGGGGCCAGAACCGGCCCGCTCAAGGGTCCGATCTGGCTCACTGGATGACTGTATAAAACAGTGACAGAAACTGACCAGTTCCCGTTTCTTCACACAAATGTGAAGTTTAGGGAGAATCTTTCATGGCTCGAGGGTTAAAATATTTACATGTTTTAAATGTTTTGTAAATTGTAAAGCAGGAGATAACTTCACCTGCTCCGAATCGGGAGAAAATATCTTGTATTTATTACATTATTATTACAATCAGTCTAATATTCAGTCAAGAATTATCTTGAATTGGCAGCTAACTTTGCTTATTTCAAGTTTTGGCCAAAATATGAGAAGTCAGAATTATGAGATTATAAAAAACATTAAGATAAACAGTTTATTATTTTAAGATAAAACTAAATTGACCAAACTCAAGGAAAAAAAAAAAAATTATCACATAATGGGTTAAGCTATTTCAACTTAATATTGGATAAACTGTACCACAACCAAAATATTTTCACTTGTTAAGATGTATTAATTTCAATATGGAACATCTGAGACATTGCATTTTTGAAATTGCACTTTATTTTCTTATATCATCTCTCCTGTTATGTAAATTGAAAGTGAATTAATCATGCAAGTATTTATAATGCATTTCTTTACATAAAAAGGAGAAACATGTAGGTGTAATTCATAATAAACTTTTACTGGTCCGGCCCACTTGACATCAAATTGCGCTGCATGTGGTCCATCAACTAATCTGAGTTTGACGTCAGTGTATTACACCGATACCAGAAGTGAAACCATAGTCATTTTATGATTCTGCCGACTTTCATACCCCATGAAACCATAATCAAATTCCCACTGCTTGAAAAGGAACAAACAACGGTACCTTCACTGCCAGTGTGCGAGTCGCCGGCTCGTACTTGGAGCGGAACTTTTCAGGCTGAGCGATGACGATCTGACCGGGTGAAGCTTTGAGCAGTTTGGCCACTTCGGAGCTGAAGGAGTGACGGAAGCTGAAGTCTTCCCTCAGTGTGTTACCTGGCAGACGGACGGGAAAAACAATAACCACACACGGTCATTCAACGGCATTTGAAGAACATGAAGAACAGAGTGTCAGTCAGAATTCTGTTCACTAATGATCAGATTTTTAAAATATTTGGTGCATCTTTTGTTTCACCATTTAAATGAAGCTACCATTTCTCCTTTGTGCACAGATTAAACATCCTCCCAGTGTTTTGTATTGAGTGGCATTTTGTCTGTGATCATGCTGTGAAAAAAATGCTTTGTTGGAAGTAATTTTCCTAATGAATGTTGAAATTGGAAAGCGAAAAAAAACCTCCAGACAATAATAAAAATATTTCAATTATTGTGCGTTTTTTGTATGAAAGCGATTGGCACATCATAGAAAGGCCTGTAAAGGGTTAATTTATCAATTTCATTGATTAAACTGTAACATTTTTGGTAGAAATGCAGTTCAGAAATACAAAGCAAAAAAAAAAGTGAAAATAATAAAACCATAAATAAAAAGACAACTCAACGAATGTGTAAATTCTTTTTTCCCCATTGATCCAGTGCACATCATCGTCCCTAAACTACTCCCAGCTCATGCCGGGTTCTTACTTACAGGCCTCGTTGTAGATCTCAAAGGCTGCATCCTGTTCGCCGGAGAAGATGCCGACGATGACGGCATCGTCGCCATCCTTGATGAGTTCCTGCACTTGTTTCGCAGCCTGAACCTGTTTGGACGGAGGCCCCGCCTGCTCCCCCATGTAGTCCACAATGCCTAGAGGAGGAGGAGAAAAAGGGGCGGGTGAGCGGAATATTAATACACACAGGCCCATGTCCATGCATTTAGACACAACATTTGTGGTATAAACGATGTGACACAGATCGTCACTTACCATGTTTCTCTCGGGGCCCGTTGTAGTCGAAGGCCTTGCCCTTCCTGAAGATCTTGAGAGTGGGGTAGCCGGTAACGTCAAAGCGGGAGGCAACGTCATTCTCCACGGTGGCGTCCACTTTGGCCAGAGGGATGGGAGGCGAGCGCTGGCTCAACTCCTTGGCTGCCTTCTCGTACTCCGGAGCCAACCTCTTACAGTGGCCACACCTGAAACGTCACATCATAAGAGACAGGGTTAGCTTCTAAGAGCCGAAATGAAAAAAGCATCTTGGTCATCCTTGTATTACTTCTAGGCCAAAAAAAAAAATGCAACTGACCACGGGGCGTAGAACTCCACCAGGATGATGTCGGCGTTGTTAACAATCTCATCAAAGTTGTCTTTGGTGAGCACCAGCGTGGCCTCAGGAGGGGGTTTCCAATCCGGGTGGGAGACCTCTTTCACTTGAGCCACAATGGCTGCAGCATGTCAGAGAAAGAGTCCACATTAATGCTCATTCTTTATTGAAAAATAAATAAGTACAAAAAGAAATACACATGACAGGGTTGAAAAGTTGTGATGTGATCCTACCCTTCATTGTCCTCGCTCCGTCATAATCCAGAGGCTCCCCCTTTTTTAGGATCTTGATGGTGGGATAGCCCGACACCTCGAACCTGGTCGCCAGCTCAGTGGCCACCGTCGCATCGACTTTGGCCACAGGTACGGGAGGGTCGTTTTCCTTAAGTGCCTGTGCGATTTTTTCATACTCTGGTGCAAACTGTTTGCAGTGGCCACACCTTTAAAAAAGAGTGTAAAGTGATTTATTATTTGACTCAAAACTGTCACATCAGCAGGCTGAAAACTGGTTTGACACGAGACATGACAGACATACCATGGGGCATAAAACTCCACCAGAACAGTGTCTTTCCCCTCCATGAAGGTCTCAAAGTTGTTATCATTGAGAACCATCACTCCGTTCTCTTCCTTCACTTCTGTGTCATCTTCATCATCGTCATCGTCCTCATCATCGCTGTCCTCTTCATCTGCAGTCTCCTGCTTTTCCTCCGCAACATCTTACCCCAAACAGGAAAAAGGACAAAGTGAGTTCACAGTACTACAAACTGCTCGTTTTCTGTTTTTACAGATTGATGTTAAAGCAGCTGTGGACACGGAGCAGCATATCCTACACATGCAGAACAACCATTTTAACATCCTGGATATACTTATAATAAAAGGTCCCATATTGTGTGGTGAAACAAAATAAAACTAATATAAAAGAAAGTTAGATTTGAATCTTTTCTAAATGTTCAATCCACAGAAAAATGCACCTTTATAATAAACTGCCAGGACCTCTGTGAAGTTGTGATACCACAATCACACTAGCCAATCAGAGGAGAGGAGCTCCAGAAAGAAACTTGGGAGATGTAAAACTATATCGGCATTTAAAAATCACAAATATATAGGATTATGGGTGTCACAACAACTAAAACCTAGAAAAATACTACACAACATAGGACCTTTAGCTGAACATTTGTGGGTGTGTGTCAGCAGTCCTGTTGACATTAGCTGACCCGCTGTTAGCTTGCTAGCAGCCTATCTACACTAAGTTAGCTAGTTACCTGCAGGAAACACACACCTGCGGCGACATTGCGTCACACAACCTGCTTAATTAGTTCCAATAACCGAATTCGGTTGTCGAACAGCCAACTTACCGTCTTCACATCTGCTAACAGTTGCAAAATGTGCAACGCCGAGCAGCATAATCAGCAGCAGAGCAGCCTTCCTCATTGTGTACGGATGATGCAGCTTCTTCTCCGGCGAAAGTCTGATTAATAACGCTGATGAATGTCATCAAATCAATGTCTGGTCGGATCGATACAGCACTGACGTGTGTCTATAACTGTCTTTGAATTGTGGTTTCATACAAACTAATCACTTCTGAAATCACACACGCCGCCTCCTCCGCCTGGAACTTGTCTGACTTGCCACGTTCTGATTGGTCCTCATCATCTACAGTCGTCCAATCACAAGCCGCCACTCAATTGATGAACGCCATACGTTGACGCGTGTTATTGGATAGTTTTATTTGTTTATTTTTTCCCTCTCTGGCTTCTATGGTACAGTGGGTTGTTTGAACATGAAGGTAGAGAGACTAATAGTCTAATACAAACTTTATTTTGTGATAAAATTGTCTATAAAATTGGAATAAGTGTCTATAATAGTTTCTATTTATATGAAAACTGCACATTATTTACATGTCTAGGAAAAGCACATTTCAGCGTGGAAGTGTAAATTTAACCAATAATTTAGTAGCAACAACTCAATAATGTTTTTGTTTTATAAAATCACATCAAACATTTTTGTCAAACATGCGGCAAGATAGTTGTGTGATCCATAAAAAAATATGTTTAGCCAAAGCAGATGGAAATAATGATGTTAGAATATGATGATGGGCAGATGCACCCTGCCAGAATATGAACTCATAGATGTTTTATTTTATTACAGATTATCTGGCTATACACTGACAGGCTCCTCGTGGACCAGAACCTCCACCATCACCTCTGTATGGGTGGCCTGGGCGGCTCTGGGTCCTTTTGTCCTACTCTTATCACTTTTACTAAAACAACATTTGTCACTTGTCTTAGGCCGTTGGCTGCTTTGCATCTGCAGGACATCACAAAGGACCGTTTGAGACACTGGCCGTCTGCTTTTCAGGTGCTCTGCCATCCAAAGCCCTCCCTCTGGGAGGGACGGATTGTTTTGTGCCTTAAAATATGGCACCCTGGGTTTGGGATGTGCTTCAGATCTTGTTCCACTTTGCTTAAGATTATCGGAAACCACAGCATTGTCTGAGGAGCGACTGTCCGCTCTTTGGCCATGTGCAGGGAGCTCCAGTAGCTTTACTTCAGGCTGGGATCTGGTAATACACAGAAGAAATATGTTAACAGAAAACTGTGCAAATTAGATTATTGTTCAATATGTGTTTAACACTGGTCTATAGACAATGTCATTACCTGAGCAGTTGAGGTGCAAGTGGGCTTTCTCTATGGTCACTGACATCTGTATGATTATTCACCATCATTTGTTTTGTCACGTGTTTTCCCACAAAACTCTGCAAAGAGCAGTAGCTGTAAATGATTGTGTGTGATAGCATGTATATGCACTGTATGCATGTGTCTGTGCCTTTTTCTGCTGACCTGTGAGTCCATGTTGGAGGGTTCCTGTATGAGTGCGATGGCAGGGCTGTCCTCCCTGTAGCGGTGGGCTTTGGGAGGCAGGGTGTGGTGCAGGCTGTTGGAGAGAGCGCTGATTCTGAACAGCAGCTCATCTACTAAGCTTTCAAACTCCTCTAGGTAATACGTCTGAAAACAAAAGGATTTAAATGTAACAGGATATAAGGTAAATGGAGCCTTAATTTGACCAATCATATCTTAATTGTTAACCATCTGTAAAGGTCATGTGACGATGCTATATAGATACACTCCACTTCAAAAGTTTGGGATCAAAGATAACTTCAGAGTAATCAGAAACACACTCTATACATTGCTAATGTGGTAAATGACTATTTTAGCTGCAAATATCTGTTTTTTGGTGCAATATCTACATAGGTGTATAGAGGTCCATTTCCAGCAACTATCACTCCAGTGTTCTAATGGTGCAATGTGTTTGCTCATTGCATCAGAAGGCTACTGTAATAACATTTTCTATTCATTTTACAGCTCATGGTGGTAAATAAAAGTGTGACTTTTCATGGAAAACGCTAAATTGTCTGGGTGACCCCAAGCTTTGAATGGTAGTGTTTGTAAATTATTTCAAAAGACTGAGCAGTTTGTTCCCTCACCCTCCTCTCCACATCAGTATCAGTCCGTGTTGGTCTACGCTGTCCAGTGAACTCAGCAAATCTCCGTTTGATGTTGCTGGCTAATTCTCTTATGGTGAGGACGTCACGTCTGCTCCGAGATCTTTTGGCATTTCTGACCAACAAGGACACCGCACTTGTCATCTATAAGGAGGCAGTTTGTTCTATGAGTATAAATTGTGTGAAGACTTCATGTATGCATGAATCAGTCTGTCCCTTATCTATTCATACACATTTATAATTTAACTAGGAAAATAAATAATAAAAAACAAATGTAGTATCTACCACTGCTGTCCAGACAACTGTGCAGGACAAATAAAGAGCCCTGTAGCAGAGGAAATTGTATCCTGAAAGGAGGAGGCCCCTGAGACCCCGGTAGTGACAGAGCAGAGTCTGAAGGGAGCGGGGAAGGGAGCTGAAAGACCAGGAGCTTTGTACGAACAGCAGGTTTCCCACACAGGACAGCGCCACCAGCAAGATGAAACCTGTAATCTAGGACAGCAGAAGTCACCAAATTTTAGCAATGTCTTCGTCTGTCTGTGTAGTCATGTTAGTATTTGTTTCCAACTAGGGTTGCAAAATTCTGGGAATTTTTAAAGCTGGAAACTCTCCATGGGAATTAATGGAAATATATGGGAATAAATCCAAAAGCACAAGACAATCAAAGCCACACATTTATATTAGGTCAAGTAAGTTTTGATAATATGGGGTAAATATATTTGATCTATAATGGTATTAATGTTTAACTTGCAAATATTTCATAAAATGTATTCACAGTAGCTAGCTGGTAAATTTAGTGGTAAATGTAAGCTGTTTTTCATTTCATTGACCTTTTTTTCTGTAACCATACAAGAATTTATTGTCAAGTATTTTGAAGACCATTCCAGTTGTATAGTTAACTATAATTCCATTCATGACATTGCATTAGTGTTATTTTATTTAACAGAAAAATGCCACATCCACCATCTGATGTGTGGACACATTTCTCACAAGCTGATGATGAAGGATAGTCTTTGTATATGAGTGAATATTGTGCAAAGACACACGTGAAGGACGCTACAAAGGTGCTGCAGCATATTGCAAAGTGCCAACAATTTCTTCAAGGCGCACAACATTCAGCAGACGACAGTTTGGAATAGTTCCAAAATTCCCCAGCTTAACTTCCCATGGAAAGTTTCTGGAAATTTACCAGCAATTTAATTCCCTATTTTTCCTTTGTTTTCTTTTTTTACCATTGGCCAGACAAGGCTGGACAGTGAGCGGGTGAAGAGTGTAGCAGAAGTAGCCAAGGTCTTGTTCACCCTCAGCACAGTCACACACTTCACGGTGAGGAGGAAGAGCACAACGCCACGCAGAGCACGGACATACTGCAGACACAAAACTCCACCATCACTGACAGTCATTGCTATGATCATAAAATCCCACAATTTGATCTCAAGCCACAAATTTGGCTTTTTATATGTATTTAATGAGGGTGTTTTCTTCAAAAACAACAAAGTTATCTAAGTATAAAGTTAAAAGTGAAGCATGTTTTAGCAATCCTGTTATTTCTGTTTATATTTCTTAATATCTGTGTTTTTTTCTTTTCCGCTCACCTGTTCACAGGTAGCCAGGATGCTAACATCCACATGCCCTCTATAGTTGTGTCTCTGCAGCAGCTCCACAACCTCCATGGCGACAACAGAGTGATATATGTAATGGACATAGTACGCTATGGTCACTGTCAGGAGGATGACCTGCAGAGAGAGACAGAAGAGGAATATTTCTGGTACATTTCATACTCAGGCGGCCAAAACACCTTCTTTGACCTTCAGATGCTTTATCTGTGTGGGTTTACTTTACAATTAGTTGTTAGTTCAAGAGCTACAGGTTGCAGTACCCTTTCAGCTAGGTCACTGTGATCTTGTTTACTCTGGTGTATGCACAAGTGGGAGTGAGTGCTGTGTCCATTGCAAGCTGAGTTTTATGAGTTTTTTTGTGAAACTTTTTGTTGGAATTATATTTTTTGCTCATGCACGTTTATCCATGTGTGGGCGACTCACTTCCAGCCAGTTGCAGGGTGTACTGCAGTATCCCATCAGCCCTTGCTGCCCTGCAGTGTACACTTGAAGACAGAGAAGTAGCAGAGACAAGAGGAGGAAAAGAAGCTGTAGAAGATGTGAAACAAACATGAGCAACTTCTGGTTTCATTAGGGAAATTAAACCATACATATCAAGTGTTTCTCCATCTCAATACAAAAAAGTAATAAAAAAAAGTAATGTATGCAATATTTCTTAAAGTTTTAAGTGAACTTATTGCCATAAGATTTGTTTCTTTTTTCCTTTTTCTTTTTTCAGTGTTTCATGTGTTGCATCTGATGTTGATACCATGCATGTTGGCAATTTGAAATACATTTTTATTGAAAACAAATTAGGAAGGTCTGGTATTTTAACAAAAAGAAAAAAGAAATACAATTAATTAGGTTGATGTCATAAAAGTGTACAACATGAGACATAATGGACTGTTACTCAATATAATATCATGTTTGTTTTTAAAAAAATCAAGTGAATCATTAGAATTTGTTGCCTTTTACCTGGCAGACCATAGCGATATAGTCCCACACAGCAGGAGTGTGATACACCCTAACAGACTGGACTTTGGCAGAGGGCAGCAGGCCACCAGTGGGGCTCTGCTCAGCAAGCAGGGTCACACTGCTGAACAAGTTGGGTGCAGGACTGTACAAGGTGAACTGGACCTTCAGGGCCACCGTCTGTCTGTTCAGCCAGCCACCTGAACGCAGGAGCTTCAGTCTATATACAGCATCATATCTGCAGAAGAACAGAAGGAAAGTAAGTGATGGTTATGTTGATTTCAAAGACACCAAAGGAATTACTTCAAGAGAGTTTTATTTGGCAAAGCTCAAATTACAATGCTCTCCTCTATTGTCAAGATTGGGTGGATTCTCACTTTGTGTGACCGAGACTAGCTGTAGCACTTGGTCCTGAGTAACAGCCCAGGTGACCACATGTCCTTGGAGCTGTTGCCATAGGAACCATGACATCGGAGAATGGGTAGGTGGATGCTTTACTCTCAGATAATAAGTGAAGACATCCTGGTAAAAGAGTCACGCTACAGATCTGAGCAGTCAAAAACAGCACAAAGACAGTCAGAATACACACAGTGGGAGGAAAAAAAATATCAAAGGTACATGTAAAAACATTTAAAGTTCATCCTACACCCAATTATATTTTGTTTAGAGTTGTAACACTAACTTCTTCTATGAAGTTACAGTGTCGTTGTTTTTCCAAAATCTGGACACCGATTCATTACCTCTCAATGTAAAACCTTGAAAGAGACTGCAACTGTATATTAATATTGCAATTAAAGAACAAATCAAAATACACATTGAGTGATCTATCCAGGCTTATGAGTCTCTCAGCTTTTCCTCCCATGTTTGTTAAACAGCGCTCTCTACAGGAGGCTCTTTGAAAAACACAAAAATGTGACAATGCCTTGACTGAAGAAAGTGATTTCTTATACAATGCTTGTTATTTTCTTGAAATTCAAGAAACTAAAAGATTTTTTTTTTTAACCTTGTGTTGTTATTAAATTATATTGGCAAATGTTTGAAATAAAAAAAAAGTAATGTAGTACTGGGAGTAAAAGCCTATTTCTTTACCTGGTCCTGAAATGAGCTGGAGTACTCAGTCTTCCAAAGGACTGGTTCACCGATTAAGATGTAAGATTGTTGGATGAAATCAAACTATTGAGTCAGACAAAAGTGGAAAAAATAGATTAGTTTCATATGGTGAAACACAAGGACATTCTTTTTATTGAAAAAATAAATTATTCAGGATTACTAGATAAACCATTTTCAGAGTATCTTAGAAATATTTTTGGAGCGTTGAATTTCTGCACAGCCCTTAGTTAAAGGTTCTATATAGATTTGAATTGCTTTTTGATCACAAGAAGAAGATGTTATATGAATACTGCCCCATGTTTAAAAATGCTCCACAGAAAAAAGCACACAACCTATATTCAGAAACTGTGCTTTAAAGTGACCCATCAGGTCATTTTACTTAAAATCCACAAATATATCCTGTTAGGGACACAAATAAAACTCAGTAAATGCACAATATGGGATCTTCAATAGTCACCGTAGTCGTAGTTGATGAATTCTTGTACAGTAATTTAAGCAGACTGGTCTGTGTCCATCTCCACCAGTCTTCATGCTTTTGAATGGACATAAACCCGTTATCCTTCCCACTAAAGAAGTAAATAAACATATATATGAAAATATGATTGTTAAGTGCTTATAGTGTTTGTGAAATGAAGGTAAGAGAAATTTAATATATGTGTAGGTGTGTGTGTATACATTACCCAAAAAACAGGTTTTTGACAGCTTTATTGAGGTGGTAAAGGTCACTGGATAAGCTGCCATAGGTCATACACAGCATCACGAAAAGCATGGAGACACAGATAGATGTATCCCTGCATGAAAGAAAGAAAACAAGCGATTATACCACCTTACACATTTAAACAGGTGCACATACTATAACACGCACACATACCTGAGGGTTTCATGGATAAGAGTCTCTCTTCTCTTCCTCCCACGTGTCCTCGTCAGCTCTGCAGGAGTCGGCGGACGCACAAGACGTAGGTACCTGGCTCGCTGACGAGCCCCGAGCAGCTGTCAATCAGAGATTTTAATTAACTTTACATCCCGGCAGGGTAGAATAGAACAGGGTAAAATTAAATAAATTGTTGCTATCACCGTTTTGAGGTATGAGCATCTTTCCTGGGGGAAAACAGACGGCTGGAGCTGCTCTTCTGGTTGATTAGCGACATTGTGGCTCGACAGTATAGCAGCCTCTATCTTAAAGTCTGTGATACCTGAAAAACAATGGAAGTCGGGTCTGTTTCTGTACCAGAAGGAGACAGCCACTGCCACCACTAGTATCTGGAAAAGAAAAGGGACAGTTGCAAAGAGTTGAGCGTAAAGCTGCTACTGTTTTGGTGGTTTTTCTAATTGAGAATTAGGGATTTTACGTTTACTTTGTGGGTATGAAATGCAGGCATTAATTTACCACAGCTGGATGGATCAGGAAGATGCAAGACAGCAGAGAGAAGAAAAGAGAGTGTATCCAAAGCAGAGCCTTGCTGCTGCTGAACCTGACAAATTAAAACACAGGTTAATAAATGTTACCATGACACAGCAGAAGCACGGGTTACATTGACAAGAAAAAAGATTCAGTGTTTATAATACATTTATAAAACGTTATCCACAACATTAGTTTCATAATTATCCAAATTCAGGCCTTCACTGTTCCAGTACCTCAGTCCCAGCACAGCAGAAAGCACCAGACAGAAGAGAGACAGCAGAAGACACAGTGCCCAGGCCAGACAGTGACACCACAGGGATGTTGGACTGAATTCTCTCCCTCTCGGTTTGCTGATGATGTGGGAACCACTGCCGAGTTCGGACCACGTTGCCCGGTGAAGCCTGTCGTCCTCAGTGCCACTCTCTAATGGATCTATCTCCTTCTTACTAGACAAATTATCTTTCTGGGTTCTGTGAAACCTGCTGCTCGCACCGACATGAACAAACTCTTTTCTCGGAGGAGCTTGATCCGCCTTGTTTCTGTCTGCAATCAGAAATGAATTTTGAAATGCTGTTTGGATCACAGATTTATCTTCATTTTCCAGATTGTTTGTGGACGCACACAGGGGATCTGTACCCTACAGAAAAAGACGAAAAGGGTGAAAAATAATATGAGAACAAAGACCAAGAGAAGAGACAAAAACCATTTGCTTGTTGTGTGGTGGTTGTTTTTGGTTGTTTATGCCGATGTATCCTTCCAATTGTTTACTTAAGCAATTCTGAAGCTGTGATTAACATAGATATACATGAGAAAGGCTAGATGTCTTATCCGTGCTGCCGGCCAATGGAGTTTTCTTTTGAATGACCAAAACTTTCTCAATTTTCAAGTGATTTTCAAATGGTTTGGTCTGTTATAAACATCAGATATGTAGTTATGACACTGCAAATGTATAGTTTTTTAAAGATATATATTTCATAGTTATATAATTATAGCCATGTTGAAACCAAACCATGTAAATCCGTCAAGTTTTCAGCACATTTCAGATCACTCACTTTCCCTTATGTTCACGTTTGAGGACGTTCGAGTATTGCTGTTAACATCAAGCCTTTCTTATGTATATCTATGGTGATTAATACACAACACGTTGCATGAGGTGTAACCTGGTGTTTCTTCCTCCATGGTTCCTGTGCCCATTGCTGAAGGCCGCTCCAGGACAGATGGGCCTTAAAAATTCTGTTGTTCAGTGAGAGGGCATCTGTACAAATGCATAATGTGTAAATGAACAATTTAATAAATAATACCCTAAGAAACACAACCAATTGGTCATATGGGAATTAAATGTCCTACAGTAGAAAATAAAGGAATAGGTTGACTTTTTCTTTTTAAATCTTTCATTATGTCCATTTCATGTCATGTCCCATTCTCACCATCAAAATAGTCACTGTCAGTCTTGCTGCTCTTTGCGTGTTGCACTCGTGACCCCATCAGCTTGACCGCACGTAGTCGGAATAGGAAAGATGGCAGTGTTGCTACAGGCAACACTGCAGCTACACTTAATACTCCTGTTGCCATGGAAACAGCTGATACGTCAATCATGCCCAACTCCATGTGAAACTGTAAACAAAGTATTAGGAACCACAGATTTATCTTTATAGGTGACAAGTTGTATAACTTTTGTGCAACAATTCTCGAACTATAACTTTTTTTTTTTTAAATAACCAACCTGCTCATCCATTTGTGATATGATTACAGCATTGACACATGCGTACCCCAACAGCTGCAGCAGACACACGCTAAGTCTTTGAGCGTGTGTGAACGAGCCAGGCCAGGGGCAGCTGTACACAGATATCCAGATATGAAGATCGGCCAAGTAGTCCGATAGCTTAAGATACAACATCTGCAAGCAGACAGGTAGCAAGGTCACATGAGGGAAAAGACAGAAGGTCCCATATCATGCACATTTCTGGGTTTTATTTGAAGTGTTGATAGATTTGCTCTGTCAAGCGCTTTGCTGGAGCTCCAGAAAGCACATGTCATTTTTGGTTTGTCTCAATATTCATAAGCCTTGTTCTTCTCATTGGAGTGTCTGAGTCTTTGATGCATGGGGCAGTATTTATATAACCCTTAGATTTTATCTAGCCTGAGTAAACTGTTCATATTCTACACCTTCATGGTATGGTCTGGGTCAATTTCGACCCGGGCAAACAATACCCCTCTAATACGAGTCTACACCCAATTTTGAACGACATATCTTTTTAACATGACATTAATAAATTGCTCCTTTTATGTTATGGGGTAAAATGCACCCCTTTTTAAAGTTTGAGGATCTAGAAAAATAATTAAAAGTATTTTTTCAGGATGAAATTTCTTCTGTTTGCCTTATTTAGGATAATCAATATATAATATGAAAATGGTCCATCTCACACATATCACATGTGCATTTATATTTTTAGTCACTTCAGGAAAAGTCACATGATTTCAGGCAAAAAAAGAAGACATTTATGGTATGTTTATTGCTGTGAAACGTTCAAATTGGTCAAATTTGACCCAAACAGTATGTAAAGGCAAGAGTAAAGAGGTTCATAAATTTGTCTATTTATATGATATGGGAACTTTAATTAAAAGATGTTTTCATATATGTGTGTGTCTGCGTGTACCTTAGTAAAGCCTAATCCCTGGTTACAAACACGTAGCGTTCTCTCCACCTGGCCATCGCCTTTGTTCACAGCCAACCAGCACTGATTGACAAAGAGCCAAGCCCTGCCCTTCACATGGCCTCTGTTCACCTGGATTTAAAGTAGACGAACAAAGCATCTTAATTTTTAAACTAAAAATGGTAACAAGGCATCCACAGAATAGACAGACCTTACCTCAGATACCTCCACCAGTTTGAGGGACCAGCTTGGAGAGGGTCCAGAGTTGTCATGCCAGATGTGAACCCCCCACACTGTGCCCAGGCTTTCTGCTGCACTGTGGTGTCAGACACAGAGAGTACAGTGAATTAGGAGTCTATGTTTATATCATGTAGTATAACAGTAAAAATGTAGACATTTACTCATTTATTTATTGACTCACTTATTTATTTCTGTATTTATTGGGAGATGTTTGTATCTTACCTGAGTATAAAGGTGGCTTGAGAGTTCCTCCTGAATACACTGTATCCTGGGACTTGTAGTTCTCTGGTTTGTGAGAATCCATCTTCACCATACAGCACTATGTAGACCTGGGAAACATAAAGACGGTTTTGAAGAAGGATAACAGGAATGATTAGTGCAAGAAAGAAGAACTAGTCCTTTAATGCTGTTATTTATAAAGAAAGCAAATTCTTGTTAAACTTGTTATCTGTTTTTCAGATCAGTGTTCAAGGATCTTTGGTGTTATTTTTATTTGTTATCAAAGACACCTGTTTAATTCTCATTGAGTGACGTGTTCTACATGTATATAAAGACAGGACCTGAGTGAGACATGTCAGACTGCATCTTGTTGTCTAAAGAGGTGATATTTCACAATGAGGACTGCTGCAGCTTTTCTGCCGTTGCTACTCTGTCTGAACTGGACGAGGGCTCAGGGTGAGAGTGGAGGGGGGACGGGGAATGATATCACTCAGACAGAGGTTCAGTCTGAGATCCTTGGTGTCAAAGCAACCAGTGATCAGACTAACATCACTCCTGACATCTGGGCTGAGCTGAAGGAGCTGAGAGACATGGCGATAGAACACAGCGTGGAGCTGAGGAACAGCAAGAGCAAGATCGAGAAGCTGGAGCAAGAGAATACAGGTTCATTCACATAGTTCTGCACACATTCATGCAATATTCACACAGGCATTACTTTGTCATAGTCATTTACTGCTTTTATCACAGCTAGTGAAAGCAAGAATGCAGGTAGATATTTATGAAACAATGTATAATGAATTCATGATTATGATGCTTTTCCTATGTCAAGATCAAGAGTTAATTGTAATCATATATTTAAGGTGTTCACTGAGATTCATATTTAAGGTTCAAAATAAACCTTTTGGTAAAAAACTTTAAATGTATTCACAGCTTTGGAGGCCAGAATGAATGCTGGTGAAAATGTGATCAAGGAACTCAAGAGAGACACCATGGGTAAGCTGGTAAACATCATTAAAAATCTAAATTCCTTAATTATCAGACATAATGTAAAAACTGCCAAACCACAATTCTATTTTAAAATAAAAAATATAAATGTGTTCACAGTTTTGGAGGCCAGATTGAGCTACAGTGAAAGCAAGAATGCAGGTAGATATTTATATTTTATGAAATGATTTGTAATGAATTCATATTTCTGATGCTTTTCTACCACATCTTTAAGGGGTTTATGAAATTAATATTTACAATTCAAATGAAACCTTTTGGTAAAAAACATGAAATGTGTTCACAGCTTTGGAGGCCAGAATGAACACTAGTGAAAATGTAGTTAAGGAGCTCCAGAGAGAGAATATAGGTAAGCTTGTAAAATATTACATATATTCTGTGTGTGAAAATTAAAACAAGAATTATATTAAGAATGAGAATACGTTTACTGAGGTTAAAATAAGGGTAAGAGTCATTAATAATATTTTGGTGGGAAAACATTAAACATCTTTGCAGAGTTGGAGGCCAGAATGAGCATCAGTGAAAACAAAGTGGAGGAGCTCAAAAGAGAGAACGCAGGTAAAAAAAAAAATCATGAGTAAAAGTTTTAGTTTTTGTGGGAAAAAAAACATGTTTTCAATTAGATTTTTTAATCTTTTTAAATCAGAAACAAGTTGATGAAATTTTAAACAGGAATATTGATCAGAATTCTTTTTACTCTCTAATGCAGATCTTCTAGTCAGAGTAACAGCGTGTGAGAATAAGAACACAGGTAGGTCTATAAAGTGATCAGGTAAAACACTTAAAATCTGCTGACCATGAATTCACAATAATGTTAATGTTGAATGTGTTCACAGTGTTGGAGGCCAGAATTAACACCAATGAAAACGAGGTGGAGGAGCTCAAGAGAGAGAATGCAGGTAAGCTGCATAAACCATCATTAAAGAGGAATAAAAGAAGCTCATTACAAGTAGTTCATGAACTGTTTATAAGTGGAACTATTTTTTCTTCTTGTGCATCTTCCCACATTCACACAGACCGACCAAAGGTGGCGTTCTCACTTGCTCTTACTGATGCAGGAATATTTGGACCCTTCAATACTGACATCACACTTAAGTTCAGTAAAGTGTTTGTCAACTTTGGTCAGGCCTACAATCCAACTACAGGTACTAACGTCTGTCTCCCACACACACAAATCATCTATTTTTATGCAATGAACTCATAAAT
Source organism: Lepturacanthus savala (assembly GCA_030544235.1). Taxonomy (NCBI): domain Eukaryota; kingdom Metazoa; phylum Chordata; class Actinopteri; order Scombriformes; family Trichiuridae; genus Lepturacanthus; species Lepturacanthus savala. The sequence continues at coordinate 5,919,069 of CM060476.1, read as the reverse complement.
ACCTAGTTAGATATTTTTAAAATGTATTAATTGTTACAGTTTTTACTTCCATTTTATATACATTTCATTTGGTGACTGAAAGGGTTCTTGTGGTGAAATGAACTTAATTTTATACAGTTTTGTGAAACTTTTTCAAAACCTGTGAACAGACAATAGAAATGATGTGTTTTCTAAAGTATTTGACAGGTTTTTGTTCTATTTTGAGGTGATCAGTTATTTCACTCTCTATGAACATTATGGGATGTGAATTGTTTTCATCAAACTGACTCAATGAATGTGTAACTTAGAAAATCTAAACCTATATAGACACTGGGTAATATAATGTTACCAAACCAAGAGCATTAAGCAACAATTCCATCATAGTAGAGAAACCCACCTACAGTAACTTGACCAAAGCATTGAGAAGGAACAGTCAACTGAAATTAATGAAGATGTAGTTTAATAGTAGGAAGAAGCCTCACTGATTTTCTCCTCTGATGCAGGTATCTTCACAGCACCAGTCAGAGGAGCCTACTACTTCATATTTAAATTGATGGACACTCGGCATAATTCTTGGGGTGGATGTTATTTCTATCACAATGACAAGAAATTGATGTTGAGTGATAATTATAATGATGAATATGGTTATAACACTAATACTAATGCATTGGTTCTTCAGTTGGAAAAGGGGGATGTGGTCTACCTGGTTTTACCTACAGGCTCTAGTGTATATGATGATAGCAATGACCATTCTACCTTTAGTGGATTTCTGCTGTTTCCTCTGTGAAACTCAGACATGAGAACGTCTTCACCCAAAACAATGATTTGCATGAACCATTAAGTATTTATATGTATATGAAAGGCTGCACATTGTAACTGCGTTGACTTTGGTCTGCAACACAAGGGTTTCTAAATAAATGAATGACTATGAGGTTAAAGCACAGACTCACTTATTATTTGTGAATATTTAAACAAAAAATCAACGCATACACACAAAAAAATCAGTATGATCAGTATGAACAACAAGAACAAAGTCTACATTTGGGTTCCTGACGGTTTTAAGATAAACTTGAAAAATGAAACCATCCTTTAATTTTATTATTATGAAACAAAGAGAATCATTCTAACTTGTCAGCTGTTTAAATACAGTTCAGTGTTCAAGGATGTTTGGTGTTATTTTTACATTTGTTATCTAAGACACCTGTTTAATTCTCATGCAGCAGTTCAGTGACATGTTTTACATGTATATAAAGACAGGACCTGAGTGAGACATGTCAGACTGCATCTTGTTGTCTAAAGAGGTGATATTTCACAATGAGGACTGCTGCAGCTTTTCTGCCGTTGCTGCTCTGTCTGAACTGGACGAGGGCTCGGGGTGAGAGTGGAGGGGGGACAGGGAATGATATCACTCAGACAGAGGTTCAGTCTGAGATCCTGGGTGTCAAAGCAACCAGTGATCAGACTAACATCATTCCTGACATCTGGGCTGAGCTGAAGGAGCTGAGAGACATGGCGATAGAACACAGCGTGGAGCTGAGGAACAGCAAGAGCAAGATCGAGAAGCTGGAGCAAGAGAATACAGGTTCATTCACATAGTTCTGCACACATTCATGCAGATCTTCTAATCAGAGTAACAGCCTGTTTCTATATTCTGTGTGTGTGTGTGTCAATAAGATGTCATAGTCATTTACTGCTTTTATCACAGCTATACAGGCCAGACTGACAGCCAGTGAAAGCAAGAATGCAGGTAGATATTTACATTTTGTGAAATCATCTTTAATAAATTCATGTTTGTGATGCTTCTTTTGTCTCGTCAAGATCAAGAGTTAAATCATTGAAGCGTTCACTGAGGTTAATATTTAAGATGAAAAAAAAAATGGTGAAAAATATGAAATGTATTCACAGTTTTGGAGGCCAGAATGAACGCTGGTGAAAATGTGGTCAAGGAACTCAAAAAAGACATCATTGGTAAGCTAAAAAAAAACATGAATAATAAATATAAATTAATATATAATAGTTACCAGGGACAATGTGAAAACTGCCAAACCACAATTCTATTTTAAAATAAAAAATATAAATGTGTTCACAGTGTTGAAGGCTAGATTGAGCTACAGTGAAAGCAAGAATGCAGGTAGATATTTATATTTTATGAAATGATATATATAATTAATTCATATTTCTGATGCTTTTCTACCACATCTTTAAGGGGTTTATGAAATTAATATTTACAATTCAAATGAAACCTTTTGGTAAAAAACATGAAATGTGTTCACAGCTTTGGAGGCCAGAATGAACACTAGTGAAAACGTAGTTAAGGAGCTCCAGAGAGAGAATATAGGTAAGCTTGTAAAATATTACATATATTCTGTGTGTGAAAATTAAAATAAGAATTATATTAAGAATGAGAATACATTTACTGAGGTTAAAATAAGGGTCAGTCAGTCATTTTCTATACCTGCTTATTCCTCATTAGGGTCGCAGGGGTCTGCTGGAGCCTATCCCAGCGCGTTACAGCGAGAGGCAGGGATACACCCCAGATGGTCGCCAGCCAATCGTGGGGCACACACACCATTCACTCACACACTCACACCTACGGGCAATTTAGAGTTGCCAATTAACCTCAGCATGTTTTTGGACTGTGGGAGGAAGCCGGAGTACCCGGTGAAAACCCACGCAGACACGGGGAGAACATGCAAACTCCACACAGAAAGGTCCCAGACCCAGGACCCAAGGAGGTCTTGAACCTGCGACCTTCTTGCTGTGAGGCAACAGCGCTAACCCCTGCGCCACCGTGTCGCCCTAAAATAAGGGTAAGAGTCATTAATAATATTTTGGTGGGAAAACATTAAACATCTTTGCAGAGTTGGAGGCCAGAATGAGCGTCAAGAAATAAGTTGATGAAATTTTAAACAGGAATATTGATCAGAATTCTTTTTACTCTCTAATGCAGATCTTCTAGTCAGAGTAACAGCATGTGAGAATAAGAACACAGGTAGGTCTATAAAGTGATCAGGTAAAACATTTGAAACCTGCTGACCATGAATTCACAGTAATGTTAATGTTGAATGTGTTCACAGTGTTGGAGGCCAGAATTAACACCAATGAAAACGAGGTGGAGGAGCTGAAGAGAGAGAATGCAGGTAAGCTGCATAAACCATCATTAAAGAGGAATAAAAGAAGCTCATTACAAGTAGTTCATGAACTGTTTATAAGTGGAACTATTTTTTCTTCTTGTGCATCTTCCCACATTCACACAGACCGACCAAAGGTGGCGTTCTCACTTGCTCTTACTGATGCAGGAATATTTGGACCTTTCAATACTGACATCACACTTAAGTTCAGTAAAGTCTTTGCCAACTTTGGTCAGGCCTACAGTCCAACTACAGGTACTAACGTCTGTCTCCCACACACACAAATGATCTATTATTATATAATGAACTCTTAATAGGGTAATAATAATAATAATAATATATCATAATAATAATTCTCTTCTTAGATGTTTGTCACTGACAGTTTTTACTCCATCTTTTGTTACTTTTTTTACACACTATGGTTCCAGCTACACACGTTATATTGCTTTACACAAATACACAAATTTTAATTGGTGACTAAAAGGGTTCTCATGGTGAAGTGAATTTCTCTTTATACAGTTTCATGAAACAATTTCAAATGCACAGACAATGTAAATGATATGTTCCGTATAGTCTTTAACAGTTTTTTTAGTTTTAAGGTTATCAGTTTTATAGAGAAGAGGTAGTTTAATAGTGGGAGGAAGCCTCACTGTTTCAGATTAGAGAAACCCACCTACAGTAGCTTGACCAGAGCATTGAGAAGGAACAGACAACTGAAATTAATGAAGATGTTGTTTAATAGTAGGAAGAAGCCTCACTGATTTTCTCCTCTGATGCAGGTATCTTCACAGCACCAGTCAGAGGAGCCTACTACTTCAGATTCAGATTGTTCGACAACCGGGCTAACCATTGGAGTGCTGTTACTCTCTATCACAATGGCAAGAGATTGATATGGAATGATGATTACAAAGGTGCACATGGCAATAACATTAACACGAATGCATTGGTTCTTCAACTGGAAAAGGGGGATGTGGTCTACCTGGTTTTACCTGCAAACTTTAGTGTATATGACGATGGAAATAATCATACTACCTTTAGTGGATTTTTGCTGTTTCCTCTGTGAGACTCAGACATGAGAACGTCTTCACTCAAAATAATGTTTTGCACAAGCAAGTCATACAATATTTATTGTTATTATTCATTTGCTAATTGCATTAAAGTTTTATCATTACACTATCAAAAAAATTAATCCAAATCATCTGTTTGTGTGTATTTTTGCACTAGACCCCAGTTTTAAATAAGTTACATTCTAGTGCTAATGAATAAGAAAAGGATGTCATATGTAATTAAAATAATTTAATAAACATTAAATGAACAAAATTTAATTTCTTTACAAAAAGAACAACTCCTGTAGCAGTATGGCAATATTATATGGGGCATAGCACCAGAATTCTGGGTCCTGTACACTCTTAATGTCAGTGGGTCCATGCCAGTGCATGAAGCACGTAAAAGATTCTATAGGGTTTTAAGGTACAATCAGATCAGATTATACTGATGACTGGTTCTTTCATTCACCACCTGAATTGATGCATTTGTCCTATATTCAATCTGGGCTCACTGATGTTACATTTGTCGCTCAGCCGCTGTCTGTAGGTGGACTAAACCATTTTAAGCCTCAAAGAGGGGGGCCCCCAGAATGTCCAATATACGTAGTATGGCACAAAGTTCAGTCTATCAATATGTTTGATGTCATATTATATTATTACAGCAATTAACTGGAGGACCCAATTGACTGATAACGATTGATTCACTCATTAAAAAACAAATCTGGATTTTCATGGGCCCTGTCTCCAGTTGGGCTGGTTATTCAGGTCCACTTTTCCCCCCACTACCACGCCCATGTCTCCAATATATAAGAACCACATGTCAGTTTCAATGAGTTGAAAAGAGTGTGACTAACACTGCTCGTCTGACGAGAATGAATATCAGCCTTACCTTTGCACTCATACTGGCTGCAGAGCATGGGCTGGTGTGGATGGTCACAGCATAGAGGTATGGGTCACATGGAGAGTTGTCAGTTAGGTAGTGGACTCTCTGATACTCCTCAGAGACCACGTCAGCTCTCCTGCACACCACCAACCCTGGGATGTACAGACACACACACAGCACCAGCACACTGAGCACTGTCAGATCACTGGATACACTGAGGTGACAGACAGAGAGAGGAGAGTGTTATTTATGTCAGTGAATCAGCATGGACACATAGGATGGTGTTTGTGTCATACAGGACCATGTACTAGAAAAAAAGAAAAGTCATATGGTTATAATATTGTTTGGGAATGCCTCAGGGGCTCACAGTTTTTGGAATAATGACTGCCGTGTCAGGGATTTATGTGAAGAGCCACGCCTCACTCATAGCGCCTGCTGCTACTGAATAAAACTGTAAAACCTCCTATATGGAGTTAACTACCAGCAACAGGCGCCTCCTGCTGGGTGGTCTCACTAAAAAACGTCTCTTCCTATGCAAAGATATCACACAGCTAAAGCTGTGGACAGAAAAGTTGCACAGGGTCACGGCAGATACTGTTGCCAATTTGAAAAGGTGTTAGATAATTTGAATGGTTTTAAATGAAAATGCATTCGATTTTTGGTTTTTTGTTATTCATGCTGATTGTAGGTGATAGAGCTGTTGTTATATTTATGTGAATTGTTGGAGTGTGTAGTTATATTGTGATAATCACATTAAAATTGATCATTAAAAAAGAAAAGATCCAATTTAGTGCTCTTTTTAAGCCTCTGGAGGATGTAGTCACCTTAGAAACGGGTCCAGATCTGCTGTGTCATAGCTGCTGTGGATCGGCTGCCACGCCACGGTCAGTGGCTTCAACTGATGACAACTGAGACAAACAGCCAGGAGAGTTAATCATCACAATGTGTCGCGGGTGGGTGTTTTAGTGTCTGTACATGACTTCATGTTTTAACATTTCACACAAACACACACATATACCCTGTCTTACCTGCAGTTGACTGCAGTAGTTGTATCAGCCTGCTTCGTTCTGCAGCCGAGGTGTGTCCAGGCCCCCTGGTGGCCGTCCCAGGACAAACACAGTCTGCTGTCCACTGTGAGACTGTAGTTGACTTGGCTGCTAAGGTGGTTGTGTCTGAGTGGCTTCACAAAGTCAGCGTTCAGCAGGGCCAAGTAACAAACACCTGCAGCTAGAAATATGTATAATTAAAAAAAAAAAAATCCCTGAAATTACATGTAAATGTCAAATGGAATAAAAAACAGTTCGCTCTAATATAATTTCAAAAAACCTTCTATGTTATATTTTGTATTTTGGCCAAAAACAGTAAAAGGAAATTGGATTTTAAAACTTTAATGACAAGTCTCACTTAAATATCAATGAGACATGTTGGGCATACATTTTCTAATGACATAATTGATAGCATACCCCTGTTTTACACATTATCTGCTTAAAATTCAGTTACTCTTGTCTACAAAAACTCAGTTAATCAAAACAAGTCTTACTATGGAGGTAGGATTGTGGCAGAGTGATGCGGGTGGTGTTGCTCTCCCAGTTGTGAATCCTATGCAGATGGTGCATGCTGGGAGTCGGCCTCTCAAACATCCTGGCACAACGGAAAGTTGTGGTTTAGCTTTGTGGCACATACAGTGGATTAGTCATCTCGTCTGTAGTGCCTACCTACCTGAAGAGCAGCATGATGGGAAATGTTTTGTTGCGTGGCGGCACAAACATCACACTCAGCTGGATGGCCTGGTGCAAGTGTTCCTGGGTAATGTTGAAGCTGTGATAGTTGACCTGGCTGCGCAGGAGGACCAACTCATGCACAGAGCTCTCCTGCAGCACAAAATAAAAGATGATCCCCAATTTTAATGAGAACTATCATTTCTAATATTGCTAGTCACTGATTTGTATTTACTAGTGCAGTGCCATTAGGAAGTATGTATTCCCATAGAAAAGTAGAAGCTTAAGTCGATTTTTAATGTTTTGGCCAAATGAGGGTGTGTTGGACTGTCACAGAGTCGTAACAGACAAATACATACAGACATACATTGAAATAAGGAGAGACATGCAGATACAGTTACTGTAGAAAAAGACTATAATTTATTACAATTTAGTATGGCAAGTATGGTAAGTATGGATCTCAATCTACAGATCAGTTTTGAAATTGTAGTGATAGGTCAAGTAAAATCAGACTAACGATAAATCTCTTACTTCATGTTTTTTTTTCCTTTATAATGTAACAATCTGGGCATGTTACTGCTATACAAGGTTATAAATAAATGAGTTTAGGCCCATATTCCGTTCTGTTAGGTGATAGTACTGAGATTTCTTGAGGGTCTGTGAACACATATTGGGCTAAGAGTTAACACAAGGAATAATTTATCAGCTTAGCCAGCTAGCATCTTAACGGAGCTTTGAATTGTAATGAAAGTGCTGGGAAGCAACATGAGGAAGAGCCGTGATACAGAGATTTACACTGTAACTAAAGTGCTTCTGCAGGATAGAGTTGTGATACGAAAGTCTATTGGAAGTTAACTTTAAAAGATAATGAATGTGTGATGAATATCTATCTAAAAAATTCCACAAAAAAGGTTAAGGTCAAGCTATATCTGAAAGATAAGGTTGAACCAACAAACAGTCAGAGAGATATGTGAGCCACACACACACAGAAATTACTTGCTTTATAGATAGATAAAACATGCTTTAGGGATGAAATATTCAAGATAAAGAGTTAACTTTCTGCAAACAACACAAAAGGAGAAGTAGCAACATACGTTTATTGGTGGTTGTTGCAGCTCGATGTTGATTGGCTGAACGAGGGTTCGAACAGGAATTTTCCTTCTTGTGCTGCATTCATACAGACTCAGGTCAACCACTGGTCTGCTCAGCTGGAAATTAGCAGGAGAAAAATGAGAACAATGACTTCTCTTTAATCACATAAGTGTCAATATATTACACAGTCTCACCCTTCCAGGATGGCGGGTGCAGGTGTAAGGGCTGTGGGTGAGCTCAGTGAGCAGGCTGAGCACACATGGGGGATGCTTTCTGCTGTCACTCTGCCCTCTGTGACCAGCAAAGAGAAAGTAGATGAGGAAGGGAGGCATGTAGAAGGTGGCTGGGCCACCGCTGATGACGGCGGTGGTTTGGTTTTGTAATGTGACATAGAGGGACAGGAAACTGGTGATGACCCTGTGCTCCTGGATTTTGGCGAATAAGACGTACTTCTGAAAAGACAAATAATAAGACAATTGAGGTCAGTCCAGAGATAAATGGGACTGCAAAAAAAAAGTTAGTGAATGTAGAAGAAGTTTTCCTTTTTTTCATACCAGCATCACATCTGTAGAAGTCTGCAGAATATCATCTACAAGCCGCTTCGCCTGCTTTGTTGAAATAGACGTTTTAATAAAGGCATCACCGGATGTGTCTGATATGCAGCTATTCCAAGCATCTATGGCATATCTTATATTTTCACCAGCAAGTGAGTCTGATTCCAGTTTTTGTTGGATGCCAGTGCTGTTGTTTGTAAAGTCACGACCAGTGACAGCAGCCTGCAGGCTGTATGAGAGCAGGGTGACCAGGCTGTGCAGCATCTTCCCATCCATATGGTACCGGACTGGAACATTAGACTCAGAAAGCTGCTCTGAGATGGCCTGAATGTGAGCTGCCACTCGTCGGGCACTTGCTAATGTTACCTAAGAAGAATGAAGCAAGTGTGAGAAACAATCATCGTCTGTTTGTCCTTTAAAGATGGCAACCGTTCACCTACCTGACTTGTAACTTGCAAAAGGTCTTTGAGGATGCAGATACTGTCTACCATCGATGCCTAGGATTAAATTACACATGATCAAAATGCTTTAAACACTTGTTGAGTGAAACAAAGAGTTATAGAGATGGAGAAATGCTTAAAGAGAAGTGTGTGTGCACCTGTTCCCTGATCTCAAGTTCACACACTGTGCAAATGAGAATACTGCGTGTGCGTATCTGCGTTTGTGTGTTGGCCTCAGTGTCCATGCTGAGTCTGTTCAGGATACTGGAGAGGAGACTGACATAGTTATGGATCTCCACTCTGTTACCAAGACGCACCAGAGCTGACAGGTTCTTCAGACCTGACTCAGAACTGGAGAGAAAGAGAGAAACTAGTAACACAACAATACAAAATACTACACAATAATACAAATACTGACAGCTGGCTTGCTTAGAGCTAAATGAGCAGCTTGGGAACATTTACAAAAGGAGGTTTATGTTTGAATTAAAGGCTTTGTTGATTATAAGATCAACACACTACAAAAAATAACTAATAGATATGTTGTCATGTTATTATGATATGTTATAACTAAGCCCATAGTCCAGGTTAGTTTTAACATACCCTGGGGTAAAATGTAACATTATGAAATAAGGATTAAGACAAAAACCTGATATTGACCAGATATTCTGTCAATGTTTTCTCTTCAATTCATCCTCTCTTTACAGAAATTGATGTGGCACAGGCTAAAACTCCAGATACAACCCACAGTCTTACAGTTCCAGATCAGGATCATGATGGGGTGAAGAAGCATCTCTGAGGAAGCTTGGTTGGACTTGGACGGTGACAGGACAGGGTTTAGTGGCCCCTCCATACATGCTGCTTCTGATCTTTGTGTAAATAGTTACTGTGGAAACAATGACAATCACTCAAATAATCAAAAAGAAATTTCTGTCATAAACTGTCCACACACATCTCTGTGTGGAATTTAAGGTTTTACCTTTATAGTTGTCACTGTGGTCTCCAGAGGGAAGGCTGAAGTAGTACTGGAAGTCCCTCCCATGATATAATATCCTGGGAGGTCTGTTTCCAACGCTGAAGCTGTGTTCATACAGTAAGTCCTTCAGAAACACACACACACACACACCTCACTACATCTGAACATGTATTCACAGCACTGTTAAGCAATAGCAACATTACTGTAATTGGCAATTTAGCTCCCATTCCTTCAGCAATTGAGAGTTTTCTCAAGGACTGAAATACATAAAAAGTACTACAGTTGAAACGAGGATCAAATTCTAAAGTCACTCAGAGATGGCTCCCACATAGGGGACCTGAGAGTCAAGTAAGTAATTTGAGTTTAAGTGCTTGTTCATTTACCTCCTTGTGTAAATGTGTATATGTGACATGGGAGATACCTCTTTCCCTGAGGTGCAGAAGATGCTGAAGTGTGTGTATAGTTCCCTCCCTTTGATTGGTTGCACCTGGCAAGTCATTCCCTTTGGAGCAGAGTTGGTTTTTAAGAATATCTGAGCACGGCCTAGAAGACCCCTTTGAGATTCTGAGGTCACAAAGATAAAACAGGCATTAGCAACCAGATCCACACACAAACAGAGTCACTGTCACTTGTGGAACATTATAATGATAACATCACATTTTGCTCTTGGACGAGTCAAAAGTGAATAAAAATTGCCAATTAATGGTCTGAAACTTACTGGCAGTGACATCTAACATGTATTTGCTCCCAGGCCTCAGACTGAAAGGTTTGAAGCTGAGTAAAGGGGAGGAAACTCCTGTAAAGATGGACAGAAAGAGAAAGGTAAATAAAAGCTGAAATACAGAAAAAAGAGAGTGAGAAAATGTGTATTCATGGAGAGTTCTGAATAATGTACCAGTGTAAGTGTAGGACTGAAACAGCCCTCTGTCTACTGGGATTCGAGGTAAATCAAGCAAGGTTGGCTCCTGGATTACCACAGAAGGCCGAGAATCCACCAGATTACTCCCCTCATCAACATGTAATGCTGGATCAAACACTGAGTCATCCCCTGGACTGAAGGTCTCCTCATCCACATCTAATAATACATAAAAAGATATATAATATATAACCTTTAGACATATTTTACACATGTAATGTACAGTACAGTGCCTATAGAAAATCATCATACCCCTCTGAAATTGTTACTTTATTTGTCATATAACCTGAAATCATAACCCATTAAAAAAAAACTTTTTCCAGCTTTATTTTACAAATTTAGCCTTACAACATCAAACTAATGAAAAAAACTGAGACAGTTCTGAAAATTTATAAAAAATGAAAAACTAAAATAACAGGGTTGGAAAAGTCATCAGTCCCCTGATTTAATACTTCGTAGAGCCACCTTTTGCTTTAATTACAGCCATCAATCTCTTTGGATATGTCTCTACCAGCTTTGCACACCTAGATTGGGGAATATTTGCCCATTCTTCCTTGCAGAATTGTTCAAGTTCAGTCAGATTCCGTGGTGAGCGGCGATGGACTGCTCTCTTCAAGTCCATCCACAGATTTTCTATTGGATTTAAGTCAGGGCTCTGACTTGGCCACTCAAGGACATTCACCTTCCTATCCTTAAGCCACTGCATTGTTCTTTTAGCGGTATGTTTAGGATCGTTGTCATGTTGGAAGGTGAATGACCTGCCCATCTTCAGCTGTCTAGCAGAGGGACGCAGGTTTTCCTCAAGAATTTGGGTGTACTTGGCAGCATCCATTTTCCCTTCAATCCTGACCAATTGCCCAGTCCCAGCTGAAGAGAAACAGCCCCACAACATAATGTTGCCACCACCATGCTTCACAGTAGGTATGGTGTGTTTTGGATGGTGTGCTGTGTTTGGTTTTCGCCAAACATAGCGCTTCGAGTTCAGTCCAAAAAGTTCAATCTTGGTCTCATCTGACCATAAAATCTTTTTCCACATGGCAGCAGAATCATCAAGGTGTGTTTTTGCATAGCACAAACGAGCCTGAGTGTGGGACTTTTTCAGAAAAGGCTTCTTTCTTGCCACCCTGCCATACAGACCAGCTTTGTGTAAAACTTGTGAGATTGTTGTCACATGCACAGACAGACCAGTCCCAGCCATAAAGACTTGTATGTCCTTCAAAGTTGCCTTTGGCCTCTTGGTAGCTTCTCTGATCAGTTTCCTCCTGGCTCGGTCATCCAGTTTGGATGGACGGCCTGATCTAGGCAAGGTGTTGGTGGTGCCATACGCTTTCCACTTCTTAATGATGCTCTGAATGGTACTCAGAGGGATAGCTAAAGCCTTTGAAATCTTTTTGTAGCCTTCACCTAACTTGTGCCTTTTCACAACTTTATCACGGAGGTCTTTTGAAAGCACTTTTCCAACCATGGTGAATTCTTTGCAGTACCATGCACTACTAGTAGTGGAATCGTCAAGAAACAGATGGTTTTATCCTGAAGTCATCAAAACTAGGATAATTGATGCCAGGTGGGGGGCAATTAGCCTGATGTTTGATCTGAAGGTTGATTGGTAGCACCTGAGCAACTTTATAATGGTATACTCTAAGGGGCTGATCACTTAACCAAACCAGGTATTTCACTAATTATTTTTTAATAATTGTCCAAAATGCTTCAAAATTTTATTTTCACTTTGATGAGGAGGGTTATATTGTGTACATACAGCTCAAAAATGTTAGATTGAATTTATTTTAATTTCCAGGGTGTAATGTGACTAAAGGTAAAGATTTTGCCAGGGTATGATGACTTTCTATAGGCACTGTATATACCTGTGGGTCTTCCTGCTGAGATTCCTGGGTTTCCCTCCTCCATGCTCAGGAAGGGAACATCATAATCCAAATCTATAAAAGCAGACCAGCTTTAATGCATTTTGCAGATTCATACTGAAAAAACTGCATATAAAAGAAGATACTTATTATGTTAGGATTTGACAGAAAATTAGTGATTTGGTTTCCTATTTTTAAATGGTAGCACTTTGCTGTGAGTTGATACACTACAAGAAAAACTAATTAGTATTATTGGTAATACATCTGTTTACCTACTATTTCATGTTAATATGGCTGCTGTGAAAAAGGTGCTAATTAGTGCCTGTTTAGATACCTTCTTCTTATCCTATCTTCTACAACTTGCATCTTTATAGATTTTATTAATGTATGTAGTTCATATAATATTGCATGCAGCTTCAACCTGATAGTATAATCAGCTGGAATGATTGAGAATACCTGTGTATGTGTGCAGGGCAATTAACTATAACATTCAATGCCAAAGTCAAAATTTCAGCTAGATTTTTTTCCTCACCCACTCGATCTTCCATGCCATCACTCTCCAGAACCGGATAAGAAAACTCCCTGTCAGTAGAGGAGTCTGAATCCTTAGGGAGTTCCCTGATAACATCACCCAGGCCGCTACCATTGTCGAGGGCAAGTGGCAGGTCTTTAGTGGAGTACAGAGCCTCTAGATGGTCAAACTCACCCTCAGGATGGTAAACAGGCTCCTCTCCTGAACATAAGAGGGATATGTTGTTAAATATGTGATAACTATCCAATTTACTATCAAATTTACTGTAACTATGACCATGCTTATAATTAGTTCTAGCTGGTTTCTTCATTGATGTCCAGAACAAAAACATTTTGAAATTTGAAGTTTGGATTCCAATAAAAAAGTAGCACCTTCATGGTAATATAAACAGCTGCCTGCTATTATCCTGCTGTTCTTATGTTGACTGGAAAGCACTAAAGAAAGGCTCTGTCAAACCTGTTAGTAAAAGGCAGATGTCAAATTTAGTATCCCACCAGTCAAATTTAATAACCCACCAACGATGTGTAAAGTGTTTCGCTTCCTCTTTAACGATGTCTTGCTGTCAGTCACATTCAGATTTGGGTTTCCAGCTGCAAAAGCATCCTCAGTCAAGGAGACACCAGTGAAAGCTTGACCCTCAATGCTGGTGGACAGAGCGCTGAGATCCACTGTGTAACAAAATGGGACTACAACAGAAGAGAAAGGGATAGAATATGTTGAGAATGTCTCTACCAAATGAACCACTGGCATTTGACATGTATTTTACCTTCCATGAGAGGTTTGGAAGAGGCATTGACCAAGTACAGGTTCCAGCTGTACTGGATGTGTTGCGGGGAAACATCACAGTTTTCACACAATGCATGGACAGAGAAAGACTCATCCCAGTCCACCTGTTCTCCTCGACACTGAGGGCAGTAAACATCCACCTTTCTGGATTGACATTGATTCATTTAAGGTTAGTTCAAAGCCATCTTCAACTATCCAAAAGCCACAGTGTAGTTATAGTCATTTTTACTCATACCTTATTTCATTTGATGTAACTGTGAGGAAGGTCTCTGCTGAAGCTGAGTAATCTCCGCTGATGATGGTAAGTGTGAACTGAAACTGGTCAAAGTTGTTTTTTAGGAAACTTGTGGGAAACGTGAGCACAGAAGCAGAAGTGGTAACGTGTTGGTTGAAGCAGGAGCCGGTGATGGAGCTGACTGGTTTACATGTCCAGCTGAAGCTACAAAGATCAAATGAAAAACAAGAGTCAAGTTTGCACACATCTGACTCACAGCAAGAGTGTGAATGCATGGTACAGTTGGTCTCCACCTGACTGGGTTCGAGGGGAAGTCAGGGTTGTAAGATCTCTGCCCATCCAGGGCTACCACAGTGGTGTTTCTGTTGCTAATGAAGACGTTAGTGCCGCCCTGGATGGAAGCCACAGGAGGGCTGGGTATCACTTCAACTCTCACACTATAGTTACTGTACACCACACTCCCGACAACCTGAACCTGCAAAACAACGGTACAAAGTCAAATGACAATCACTAAAATCTGTAAAATACTACAATTCTACAAAAAAAATGTAAAGAAGTAATAATTAGAAAAGTACTCTGAGAGCACAGAGCTCAGCCAAGCATAGTGTGACTCCCACCTAACATTTTTGCCCTATAATTATGATGTTTGAATATCTATTGTGGAATGAAAAGTATCAAAGCATGGAATATCTTTTAGGAGTAGTCAAAGTCCTCTCTTAGTGTCTCTGGTGTAGTCTGCAAAGAAAGCTGTAGGTGCAAGATATCACCACCAGGTGGCCCCAAACGATGGTGCCATTCCCCAAACGATGGTGCCATTCCATTTACTGCAACTAAACTGTTACTAAACAACAAAAAAATCAAGTGGTCCTGAAACCAGGATTTCTTCCCGGATCATAACCAAAATTTAATCATCTGTTTATGGAACCATTCCCAACATATGCTCAAAATTTGATGATAATCCAGCCAAAACCTTTTTGAGGTGTTTTGCTAACAGACAGACAAATGCAGGCTAAAACATATCTCCTTGATGGAGGTAATAATATGCAATAAAAGTTGAGATTGTACATGGGCCAATTTACATTTTTATAGTATTATCTTGTATCACAATGAGAATAGTAATAGTAAACAATAAAAAAAGTAATTCACACTTGATTTGTTTGGATTAAAACAAAACAGGATGGACTAACCAATCTAAAACGTTTCTTATTCCTTATTCTGAAATCCATCAACAAAACATTGATAGTTTGAGGCTGTTTATTGTGATGGAATCTTTTCCCTTTTCTGTGCACAGCAGTTTTTATTGGCTATGCTTACCCTGGCTACGGCAGTGTAGGAGTCATAGTTCAGCAGATGTCTTGGCAGAATGAGGCTCTGTCGGTGAGTGTTTATGGGAATCAAAGGGAAGACCTGGCCTCCAGAGTCAAACAGGGTCCAGGTGTAGTTAAGACCTTCTGATATGTCACAGTCAACATCAGCCTCATAGGTCACCCCCAGATGGATATCCTCATATCTTCGCACCTAGGAGAGGAGACCTTTTCTAGCTACTAGACCATACTCTGATGAGATGAAGGTGAATATCCTGCTGGTAAAATGTACCTGTAGTTTGAGAGGCCCCATGTTTTTGACTGGTGGAGGCTGACATGGCTGCTCCAAGACAAAGATATGGCTGCTGAGAGAGGCTGAGCTCACCAGGTTAGACGCAGTCACTTCCACTTTGAACTCACCTGTCCTGTGGAGAGAAACACACGCACACAAATACACATCACTAGAAAGGCCACACGCATTTTAATTTGCCTGCACTGACATTAAACTGGACAGTAAAACTTTTTTTGCTCACCTGTGGAAGACATGCTGTTCTGTGCTCTGTCCGAGGCGGGTTGTTCCATCTCCAAAGCTCCACAAGAAGAGAACGCCATTGCCCACGTTGATCCGGCAACTCACTGTCACTGTGTGGTTCTGTAGGACAGAGGCCCGGTGGACCAGCCTGTTGAGCTTCACTGCTCTCTGGACAACCAGGGGGAACACTTCAGAGGTGATGGAGGTGCGATCACCAGACACGACCACGACTACATCATACCTACATCCAAGAGATTGGGATTTGAATGGTGGGATTAATTGTTGTAAAGACTAATTCTAAGGGGAGTAGCCACGGGGGTCTGTGCCACCCCCACTGCGCCACCAAGCGCATATTTCTAAGTATTTTGTTTCTGAGTGTTGTACCTGCCGGGATTGTGATATCTTTTGGTGATGGTCTTTGAGGTGGTTGTGGCAGATTTGGAGTCTCCAAAGTACCAAAGGAATTCCACCGGGCCTGGTACATCAGTCTCAACCAGGAAGGTTATATCTGTGTTTGTGGGATAAGCTTGCTTTGCTGCAAGAATCCTCACGACTAGGAGACAAAAGAGATTGCATGGTCTACATGTAATTTAATGTTAAAGACTTTAAAAAAATACTGCTGTTACAAACATTAACTATTTTAAAGTAATGTTGTCTCAAGCAAATGATAAATAATTAAAAATGTAGGGAAAAAATGTTAAATTAGAAGATGCATTATGTTTACATTTTCTTTATAATAAACTCCTGGAGCCTATCAACACCTTTGCAGTGTCATATTCAGATAAAAGAAAAGATTGATTGAACCAACTACTGTATATTAAAAAGCATTTGCTGTATTGGATGGTGCTGTGTTAAAAATGAATTAGGGTATAATTTAAGAACTATGTCACATAAAAGGTCAACATGAACAACATGCAATTTGAGTTTATATGATATTTTTCTTAAACTTTACAAGAAATCAAGAAATGAAGGCAACTTTTTCTGTCTATGTTTTGTTCTGCTCAATGAGTGTCAGTTACTTCCTCACCATTGTCAGCCAGACTGCAAACAGGTTTTTGAGTGGTGGTTGGTTGCCAGGTTGGATTCACTTGTGGTGACGGCTTCCGTTTCCCGTCAACACACACGATGACACTCTTGTTCTGAGAAGATACTCGATTCTCAGCTCTAAGCTCAACCACAACCATACCAGTGTGGTCAAAAAGCAAAACCACTGTTGCCTCTTTTTCTGCATCGTAGTTGCTGTCACTGTACAGCAGTGTTGCATTCACGAACAGATGCACAGTCACATGTGAACCTGCTTTTATGCTAAATAAAACCGGGTATGTTTGATTCGTCGTGATCACAGTGGGAATGCTTAAGACCAGCTCTCCAACCGGATCTTGAGCCAGTATATATGTGTGGAAGGAGGCCCAGCTGATTGAGTTAAAAGCCTTAACTGTGACATTATACCGCCCTGCTAGTGGAAGGGACACGTTTATGTTACAATATTTAGTTGTTCTGTTAATCACAACAGCCTCATCCAAACTAAAAGTCCAAACCACTTCTGACTTTACACAGCCGACGACCTCAAGGCTGAATTCAGAATGTGTCGAAACTACTGATGTCCAACTGCCAGAAGGCCTCAGGGCTCGGATACAGTCGTACACCATCAAAGCGCGAGGCGGGACAGTGGAGAGCGGCAATGAAGAATGGTCGGTGGTGGACAGGACAGACACTGTGAGGTGATCGTGTCCTGCAGTGGTGCGAAGGCAACAGCGAAGGTGGAGGTGCAGTCGGCAACTGGAGTGGTTAGAAGTGTGAAGAAGGTGGAGTGGGATGAGGCCGTTTGGACGGGGATGTAAGCAGGTGCCACCGTGACAACAGACTTTACTGTGGTGCTGAGTGAGATTGCGATCATGACTGTTTTCCTGGTTGGTAATTTTTCTTGTATGATCCTCATTTTTATTAATATCGGCAGTGTTTTCATTGGAATTAATAAAGTCACTTCTGCTATCACCATCGCGGTGGGCGTTCAGCATCAGGTTATGAAGAAGTAGGTTCTTCGTGGTGGTGAGCAGCTCCACATCTACAGGAACGCCCGCTTCTGCACTCAGCTGATTCCCAGATACACTCACTCTCAGGTCAGAGACACTGAGACGCACAACCACCTGCAAGCACACACACCCACATCACACAAAAATTAGTAAAGTTCAAAAAAGTTAGATCTTATTTAATTTCTCTGTTTGTCAAATCCCATCTCATGAATTGATCATGCTTGTTCTGCTTGTTATTGGTGCATATTATTGTCATTAGTGAAATCTGGCCTGTTCTTTCAACAAAATGCAAGCTGCAATTATCACAAAAAGTCTATTATGTTGTAGACTATTTTGTTTACATGATGATTGGAGGAGTCCCTTGTTTGATGAATTGCAAAGCAAAAAACCACAAGCTATTATGGTATTTTAAACTGGAAACATATATTATATAAAAATATTATTCTAAGGCCTGAAATCTGACTCTATAGCAGTGGTTGAGCAGTCTTGAGTTTTGATGTGTGCGCGTGTGTTCTATCTATATCTATGGCATTATTCACCCGAATGCAGATATAAACTGTTGACCAATTCTATTTTTGTTGTGCAGCAATGTACCATACACTGGCATATGCTTGACTGACTGTGGGTGAAAATCTGTCTGAATCTGCACTACCTGGCCCAAATATATCTGCTGCAACCCAATCTGTACAGAAAGACATCTACCTCATATACTGCAGCAAAGTCTGCAGCAACCTAGTCCAGTTTATATTGCACTGTGGAGGACAGGCGTAGGAGAGAGGCATGTATTTGGCTCAGGAGAGTGGGGTCAGGTGCATATTTTGGCATGACTGGGCTGAGTCGTGAACTAATCTGACTCCCCAATATAGTAGCGGCTGGAGACAGATTAGGTGGCTCACCACAGACAGGAGATAGCAGGAGGCCATGAATTTATGTTGGACTGTGTAACAAGAGGAGAAGCTTACTTAGAGCTGCTGAAATGCTGGGGCTGGCCCTAAAATGTGTTTTAATCCACAGATGTCAATAGTTCCTAACAAATACAGTCAAATCTATATATACATATATAAAATTAATTTATGATCTACTTTATTTCTAGGAATGTCTAGGTATTTAAGGCCAGAAACAGACAGGAGAAGTTGGAAAGTACTGAGAGACTAATTTATATTTGCTAGCAGATAAAAGATGGCATAAAACATCTCTTTTCCCTATGTGGGATATTTTGTTGTACTTGGTCCCAAATAAATGTAATAAACTAAATCATGTAAAAAACTATTTTATGAGATTTGTTTCCAATAAGAGCAATTTAGAATATCACCAGATGTATCCTTTTCTAATCATTAGTGCCACATGAAATGAAAGCAGAATACTCACAATCTGGATTGTCTCCTGTGTCCATCCATAGGAAGTGGAGGCGTTTACTGACACCTCATGAAGTCCTTTTGCTGTAAAGGTCCAGATCTGATGGTAGTTAAAATTACATTCCCTCAGTCATCAGATTAAAAAACACAATAGTGCATTCATGAAAAAGATTCAAGATTAAATATTACTGGTGTAGAGAGAATACTCCTTAAAATGGAGATGTTCCATTGTTAAATCTTGACTTTTACACAAAGAAAATTAGTCTTCTAGTGAGACTAATAGACCTGCAATAGAGAACTGCTTTCATTTTACACTAACAGAGGCCCCATAAATGCATACTCTTTGATTAGATGAAGTATGGTTGTCATATATCCTTAAAAAAACTGAGATTAATAAAAATAAAACACCAGTGTCTTCAGGGAAAAGAAACACTAAATAAGTTCTGTATTAGAAAAAGCTTACAGCATTAATCTCTTTACTTAGTTAAATGGTGCATGTTGTTTATGGAGAAAGAGGATGTCAAATAATTCCTGACATAGCTGCCAGTGTTATTTATTGGTTATTATGCTTGGTTAT
Source organism: Lepturacanthus savala (assembly GCA_030544235.1). Classification (NCBI taxonomy): domain Eukaryota; kingdom Metazoa; phylum Chordata; class Actinopteri; order Scombriformes; family Trichiuridae; genus Lepturacanthus; species Lepturacanthus savala. Next base: position 5,899,124 of record CM060476.1, on the reverse strand, counting down.
TTTAAACTTTTCACATAAATTCACTACACAACTTGCCTGTTATTTATGGATTTTAATTCTGTTGGAAGACCACAATTGCTGTTAGCCTTACCACAAAGCACCCAGACTTCACTGATTTGTATGACTGTAGTGAGCTATCCTGACTGTAGTGAGCTTTTCCTATTTGATAACATTCTAATTTGGTTAAATGCATTTTAAAAGCAAAGATTTCTTCTAATTAAATACCTTCCACCATTAATCTCCAAATACAATTAATTCACCATTTATATTTCAAACATTTACAGTCCTGGTTATTGTTGTTGTTATCTATTTATTTCTATTCTTTGCTCTTAAAGTACAACAGTGTTCAATTCAGAGTGAAATTCTTTCTAAGTGCACATATACCTGGCCAATTAATCTGATTTTGATTCTAATTCTAAAAAGGCCACTATCAGATCTGCTCTCAACTGTCACTTGTTATGAGCAAAAGAATAATTTCTACATATATAGAGATAACTCAGACTTTACATACCACAGTGCTGTTAACACAGCCAGTATTGGGGAGGCACGCTATCTTTACACTCATCTTCTCCTCCTCCACCCTCTTGTTTTCCTCTCTCTCTTTGTTAATAAACTGCCAGTAGAACTCTGTCACCAGCCCTTCAGCCACATATGCCTGCAGAGTGACAGAATCACCCATGTAAGCCACCTGAACAGTCTCATTGGGGGAATTAGGGATGCAGGAGGGGACGCCCAGGGGGCCATGAAGCAACGAAATCACCAAGGAGTCAGGAAATGGCTGCAAGACTGAGAGGTGGAGGGTGGAGGAGAGTGTGGATAAGGAGTTGGAGACGCTGACGTCTACAAAAAAAATAAAAAAATACAGAAAGGTGGAGAGATAGCAGTTGTTAGATCAAATATGCAATAATCCATGTTTAAATATTCTTTTTTTTAAATTACTGAACAAAATGAGATTGCTCTAACTGATTTCATGTTTTCCTGAATTCTCCAAAATCCAATCAGACGACACAGCAAAGGAACCGTCATCCAACACGGTGACATGATGTGAACTTTGACCTGTAGCGGTCGTCCCCGGAAACGCCACAGTGACAAAAGAGAGGCTCTTCTCTCCCAGACCCAGAATCCCTGAGAATAATAATAATAATAAAAAAAAAAATCATTCAGAAAAAAAGGGAAATCTGTATAAATTGTATGAATATTTTAAAACATTAACAATTATGTATTTTTGTATTTGTTTGCCTCTGTGCAAGAAGATTCATTTAAAAAAAAAATACCTGATGAACCACATTCTGAATGAAATACAGCTCACCACAACATAGATAAAATAGTTATTTTTAAATTAGATCTAAACCAATTACCCAAATGTATTTGATACAATTTTATGATAATTAGATATTTTACATTATTTTAAAATACACATGAATTGATTCTTGATTTTATATTTTAAATAAAACCACCTTATAGAATGATTCTGAAGCAGCTTTGATTTTTTTTACTTAATACAACTTTTTGTAACATTATTATAACATTTTTTTTCCCTGGAAGGCTTTAATTGTGGTTTGCAGACATATTCTTTCTGTTTGTATAATGTGGAGGAATGCTTATCAATTTTAAACAAAATGGAAAATGTAAAGTCAAAGCTGTCGGCTAGACTTCTGTAATAATAATACTTTCATATATAACTTTTAATTCAAAGAATGAAGCTACGGATGCTTTAAATTAAAAAGAAAAAAATGACGCATGACCAAGAAATTTTAAAAACAGCAAAGACTGTAACAAACACAACTAGTGGGAAAAAATCCATTTATTGTGAACTGAAACAAACCGTGTGACAAGTGAGACACAGCAGCCTCTGTATGCTTATTTTCCAGGAACAACCTATAGTGTGTAAAGTAGCAGCTGACCTGTGGGCTGGTCGGGGCATCCAGCCAGGTTTCCAGACACCTCCAAGACAAAAGTTTTCCCAGCATGCACTCTGTCTGGAGAGGTAGTCAGCCTGATGCTGTGCAGAAAGGGTCCTTCAGTTCTGTAGAGCGCCAAATTTCCCTTTCCTCCACCAACAGGCAGGTACGGCACACTGGAAAAGAAAAAAGATGGAAAATTGACTTTGCAGTAAAAGCAACAGAAATCTTTAAACACAAAGGGTGTACATTAGCTGTGTGTTATGAATTATAAATGTTTTTTTTCTAGATAGTGACAGATAATTTTGTGATAAAAACAGAAAATGCACCAGCATGTCTCACCTTTGTCCCCTGGTTTTTCCTCTGATGCCCTCTGACCCTCCAGATGTGTTGAAGCACTCGGTGACCACCCAACCATGCCACTGGTTACCACAGTAACAACTGTCTAAGGTTAATGCTGCAGTCTGGTACCTTCAACAACAAATACTCCAGGTTAGAGGGCTGCACTGCTCCTGTTAACATGTCTTCTGTTTTAGAGAGATGACTGTAAACTTAAGATGTGATGCATTTAAATCTGCAATATCCTGCAGGATATTGCAAACACGAATAATAAGTGTCTCCAAATTAAATCAGAAAATCTTGAGTCCAGAAGATAAAATGTATTTTTTATGTTTTTTTTCCATGGAATAAAAAAGAAATACTGTCCTGTCATTTTATCTAATACGAATTGGCCTGGTGTTATTTGTATACTATACCTTCATATATTTCAATATATTTCAGAGTGAGAACATATCCACATAAGTGCTCGATCGTGTCGATTTTTTTTCATAAAACGAGATGACTCCATGACACCTTTAACAAAAACTGGTTTCAGTAGGAAAACACAATATATACAAAAATGTATAAAATGTGTTTTCACTTTAATTTTACGTCAAAAACACCTAAACCTGCTTCGGTGGAAATTATTTTTTTCATTTTTTTTTTCTTCCTTTTTTGTTGTTACCGGCTCTCACCCTTCATCCAAGCAGCGCACAGAGCAGGTTACCGGGTCAAGGTCACGGACACCCTCGGGTGGATAAAGTTTGCTGCTGCTGGCTCTCACGCATCCCACGAACCACGGCGGATCCCCGTGACCCGCGGCAGACGAGCGGTGGCGAAACAAATGCGACGCGACGAGCGCGCAAACAAAAAACCGGAACATGCCGTGATCCCGTGAGGTTTGAGGACGAAGGCCGCGACGAACGGAGGCGGCAGCTCTGACGGACAGATCTGCGTCTGAAGACGTGAATAATCGAGAGGAGGCGAGGAAACGAGCAGACGCTTTGGTGCGCAGACGCCATATATGAGGAGATGAAGGGACTGTATGCAGATGGGAAGGAGAGGAAGGTGTGACGGAGGAAGGACGGGTTCAGTGAATTCAGTGGATCAAACAAGAAAAGACCTAATACATTTCCCTGCAAAAATAGGCAATAGAAAGCAGGAGGAAGCTATCGAGGCTTCCTGTAGTCTTTGTTGAGAGAACTTGTGATCAGTCTTTACTGAAGCAGGATTTCCAGTTTGACATGTGGCGTCATGACGTTTGAAGAGAAAACAAAAAAAAGGTGTAGCTGCCCCTTAAAATATCTCCTTGCTGCTTTATTGTCATATTTCGTCTTATATATTTTCAAATTCCGTAGAAATCACGATATAACAATTACAAAAGGTTACAAAAGGTGAATCAAGCTGAATGCAACAAATATTTTCAGTGTAAAATAAGGTAAGTCTCACAGCTAGGAAGAGAACTGCTGTCATATTTGGCGTTTTCTGGAGCACAGGCAGTTTTATAATTATTAAAACGTCTATTATGATAAATAAAATAATTCGTGATCATATTAAAACGGGCAGTGAAAAGAGGAACGTGCTGGCTCGCGGTGTTGTGTCCACTTCCCCTTTTTGGGTTTAGTCTTTAGACCTGTATTTAGGGTTATTATTAGGTCGTTATTTCATTCAGATAAACCTGGGCTGGCCTAAAGTGACCTGGCTCGGTGCCAACGTGCCTCAGGTGGACACAGGACGCACATCACAGGAGCGAGATGAATTATTTATCGTCCCCCGTCACAGGACCGAAGGTCACGCGGAGACACGGAGCGAACCGCGTTATTAAGTTTGATCCCGTTTCACGTCCAGACGACCGTTCGAAGGCTTTTGGGTCGTTGAGAGGAACAGAACCTGAACTGCTCTCTTACACCCGGATCAAAAAAATATTACCTTGTTGTGTCTAAACGCGTCTACAAATATTCACTTCATGTGATATGTTATGGGGGAGGGGGTCTCATACTGCCTAGTGAGGGACCTGCAGCATCTGCCAGCTTAAAGAAGCATTTACATGAAGCAAAGAAGCAAAGTCCAATAACGCTTCATTATGAGCAACGCTGGATCTCAAAATCAAAATATGGATCTTAACTACTGTGTATTTTAATTATTTTTTTTTGTAAAGTCTTTTTCCTCTTCAGTAAACAGCCAGCAGGATGATCCACTGAAGTTTTAACTGTGCGTAATATTGTGTTTATCTCCCTGCTTGAGTCGGGATCGCCACTTATTTGCTTAATTCATAGGAATAGAAACATTTGTGGAAAACGTTGTTATAAAGCAAGAATGACGACAATCATCACAGCAGCATTTTGGGGGTATTTTTTGTGCTTGGTTTAAGAACGGTTATCTTGAAAGCGCGATGCTGTGAATTCCATCTCGATACGCGTATTTTTGCAGAGCAAGTCTGAGCCGTGAGGCTGAAAAATGTGAACAAAAACGACAGAACCGGCGCGAGACTTTCCCCCTGAGTCCAGTTTGCCCTGTGAGCCCTTTGCTGAGGGAAAGAAAAAAAAGGCGTCCGCGTCGCGCAGCTAACTCCACCGGTCCACCTTAAAAAGCTCTTCCGGTTTTTCAGACATCCCCTTTAAGAGGACTATCCGCGTCTCCACGCCACCGGCAGGGAGCGCTGTCAGACTGCTCCATCTCCTCCTGCTAACTGTAGTAGGGAGGCACAGCAAGGGGAATCAAACACATTTTCTCTGTCCATTTTTTATACTGAATACGCGCATATTTTGGCGATTTCGTTTCCCCTCTCCGCTCATGGAATCCTACACGTTTTCACAACATAAACACAAAAAACTGCGCGTCTGGAAGTGTGAGCAAAAACCCCAACTGCTCTTATTTAATCTCCCCAAAAATGTTTTTCACTGTTAATTAAATATTGATTCGGTTACTTATATGAAAACAAAACAGCAATGGCGGTGGAACTCCTATTTGACGCGCTTTTACGCATTAAATTTGTATAATTTCATGGCAATTAATTCACACTGAAAACGCCTTGTGTTTTATTTTTGCTGCGGGGCCACCTGGAGCCCCTTCAAGGACCCCCGGAGATCCCCGGATCACACGTTGAGAAGCATTTTCTAACCAAACCCTCAACATAAATATGTAGCGCTGCGGTCATATCGGTGCGTAAAAACCAACCCCGGGCCTCGCTGAGCGCGAATAACCTGCATAATTCGTTAAGCCCGCGCCGCGTTTGAAAGGCGTGCGCGCGGTGATATAATTAACGAACGATCGTGTCAACGAAATCTTTAAAAAGAAGCTGCTGGATCAGCGTTGTGGCGCTGCGTAACGGAGAGTCCTAATAAACAGGCGAAGCGTTATGTAAGCGCCTGCAGTCTGCGCCTCAACAGAGGACACAGAGTCCGCCAGAGAAAACAGCACAGCTGACTCCGGTAGACTGTGAAGTAGCATGAGGTGGAGCGATATTGAAAATAGATATTGTCTTTTGGCTTTTGTTAGGTGCAGGGATGCGGTGGTGGAGAACCTGCCTGCAAATTCGGTTTACCCGCATTTTTTTGCGCATAATTTTAACGCGTTAATCGGCAATTAAAGAGGACCGCGCGTTGATACGTCTTGTGATGAAATGCAATTTTTTGAGGAGAGTAGATGGAAAATAAAATTAAGTTAAAGTTATTCATATGATGATCGGAACCCAGGGGTCAAACTTGAACCACCTTTTCCATTTGCCATAACCAACAGTCTTGTTTCTCTCAAGAAACGGACACATTTTCATAAAAATGTTTCATCTGATCCTGTAGCCACCGGAGCTTGCTCTTCTCTAATCAAATTATTTGGAGTTTTTGGAGAACTAACCCCTTATAGCCAGTTATCTTTTTTATCAACTAGACACGACTCCCTTCATATTGAATTAACAGTTAAGCACATTGATCTCTGGAAGATAATGAGGCCAGGTTTCACTCATCTTTCTGACAATAATAATAAGTGGCCCTGTGCATAACAGCTCGATTACATTTTCTGTTTAATCGAGTAATGGTTTTGGCTTAGTGATCATTTTTTCCCTGTTTATTCTCTTGTAGTGTTTCTTAGAGACACCGGGAAATAAGTAAATTCTGTTGAGACAACCAGTCTGTCTAAAGCAGGAAAAACATATTCCCATTTGGTTTAATTATTAGGAATTGATTCGATAAAGCACACGCATCATCCCCTCCTTTACAGCGGTGATATTGCTGATTCTGCTGAAATTCTTTGAGATACTTACTCATGACAGAGGTCGTCTGCAGGCTCAGAGAAGAGAAACGCTGACTGTTTTTGCCAAAACAAAAATGTAACAAGATTAGTAGATTAGGAAGTCATGGCTGCGAGTTTCAACAATGAAAGGATTCAAAGAAAGAGACACACAGAGACAGGGAGAAAGAGAGACAACTCAATTTGATTTTTTTTAAAAAACGAATGATATAATAACAGAACACGTTTTATCTGATAAACAGTATATTATAATGACAGGTGAAGCAATCCGTTTTGTCTTTATTTTGCTCTGTTCACACATAGGTTACTTATTTTTTCTCTAAACTTGTATATCATACAATAATCTATTATGTCTGTGCTGTATTTAGGGCATTCTTAATTTTTTGAGCCAACCTGAAATACATTTTATAGAGTCAAACACCTTCTGGTGATTGACTCTTCATTATATAAGTATAAACGCCTTAATATTCATAAATGATGACGTGGCATCAATTAATGAAACTTAACTAACTCATCCAATCGTCTTCTCAGATTCTTCCCCAGCAGCTTGTTAAAGGGACTTTGGTTCGAACTATCTGGTCCTTGGTCTTGCTTTCACGAATTCATTTACAAGCTGCTCACCCAGGAATCCAAAAAAAGGCCTGACAACTCGGGGGTGGGGGGGGGGGAGAAAAAATACATTTGGAAGTTGTAATTAACCAAAAACACCCAGTAAACCGCAGTGGGGGAAATAGATCTGAGAGAGATGTTGGAGGAGATCAGTCACGTGTCAGAAAAATGGCCAAAAAGCCAATTTGATGACGTGCTGATTAATGTAACGCCCATTAACTAATATGACTAGTTAAGCAATCACTTAGAAAAACAGTGCAGTGTTGGTTTAATAGGTCTCTAATGACGGTTTATTATGAGTTTATTGGATCCCAAAGCGTTGTAACATCATGTGCGTCCTTGTTGCGCAATCTGCTTAAACATTAAACATCCTTATTTAAAAAAAAAAATCCTTCTTTGACGGCGCTGTGTCGCCGGGGGGAGGGAGAGGAGTTCTGGGCTCCGATTACACTATAAACAAACCTCAATCAGGCCAAATTATTAACGAGGATCCACTGTATCATGCAGATCTTATCAGAGCTGGATCACCAGGAGCGTTTTCCTGTGTTTGATAACAACAAGGGCTGGAGGGAAGAAAAACATAATCACATTAGGAAAAATGGTCACACAGGTCAGAGGTTATAACTAATCAAGAAAATAGAAGAAAAAAATAAAGACATAAAAATATATATTAAAATAGGAAAATAACCAGCTTTGTTTTTATTGAAGTAGCCTAATATTCCATTGACAGCATGTTTAAAAAGTCTGGCACAAAGTAAATTAAGTACTATAAGTGTCTAATAAAACAGAAATTAACCTAGTAGTGAAAACATAAGTCTTAGTAAATATAAATGTGTATACTGATTGAGGGATTCCAAAAATGAAAGGAAAGTCACTTTTAAAGCATGTCATGGGATACCTTGTAATAAAGAATGATATAATAATAATATAAGATCCCTATTAATTTGAAAGAAAAACTCAATAAGAGTTTTATTCCGATGTGAACACCTTCCACTACCACTCCACGCTGAAATTAGTGCCAAAGTGAAGCGTTAGTTACAATGAGGCTTGAATCCCCAGCTTTTCCCCTTTTGTCCCGTATCCTGAATACCCAATATAAAAAGAAAGTGGGTGAAAAACGTTGGCTGAAACTTTATCTGGCAAAGACCCAGACAACCTCCCCCTCAAAAAAAAAAAAAAGGTCTCCTATTATATTTCCCACCAACCCAAATTAAGAAACTTCACTTGAAGAGGAGAAGAAAGGAAGCTCATCCGCTCAAATCTGCTTTTGACACATGGTGTCTCCTGCCTGTGTGCCCTGCAGCAAGGCAACAGGCCATGTTTTTCATCTTCTTGACGTTTGACATATAGCCCTAACTGAACATGAACGGCTGTAGGTGAGAATATCTGTCAACTTAGGCAAGGGGGCAATACCACTGACATACTAATCAATAATCTACAAGCTGTGGCCTGAGTATGTGTGAGAAAGGAGACGGATTCATTTTGGAAGAGATTATTTCTGGAATCATTTGAGTTTGTTTGCTTTCGACATGTAGCAAGTTTCACTCAAAAAGAAACTTGAATTCTGATAATTCTAAAAAGAAATTATAATAATAAATTAAACATTCTGTATGTGATAATAATGTAACTGATGAATTTCAGCGGTGGAAAACGTTCTCAGTTGTTGTGTCGGTGGCTTTTATCCCAGGTCCAGCTTGGCCTCCTTGTCCTAACTCCCTGGAATGAGGGGTCAAAGGTCACTGCTGCTTGTGGCCTGTGTTCAAATCCCTCTATAGTGTGTAATGCTCTCGACTGACCTGTCATATTCTAAAAGAGAGCTAGTGTCCAGATATGAGTTTCCACAGAACATTTTAATCATCTGATAAGATCAACAACCTGAGGCCTTTGAATCCTCATCTCATCTTGTGGCCAAAGGGGCTGCTTACATTTAAGTCCAAATAGACTTCAATACACTGCATGAATTAAGGGATGCTACACGGTGATTCCAGTTTAATCCATTATTCATAGTTCTATGACAGACTTCTTTTTGAGTAGAAACTTTAAATATCTTTAGAAAACGAGTTCTCCCTTTTGTTTTAGTTCAACCTCTGAGGAAGTAAATACAAGTGAGATGAATCATTTTAGTGCAAAAATACAGAGGTGAAGGGTTTTATTTTGTAATGTTTGAAGGCAAATGGGTCTGTCCTCCTAAAAAACAAGGTGTTTCTACTGTAGCTTACAACAAAGAAATCTCTATGTGTATGTGTGTGTGGGTGTATGTGTGTGTGAGTGTGTGTGTGTAGCTGTGGAGGAGGGGTTTGCCATTCGCTACAGTTGGTTTTATTTATTTATTTATTTATTTTTGCTTCCTTCAATGTGTTTCTGTGTTTATTTAATAAACGGGATTAATAATAATATATATTATAATAATAAAAAGTAAAAACTAATATTAAAATAATCAAGACAAATTGTTCAGTGCGATGGTTGAAACGTGCTCAATCATTCGTGAAATAGGATTAAGCAGTTTTTAAAAAACGCACAACAGGAATTTCAAACTTTATTTTGTAGTTTTTTTTGTATTTTTTAACAAGGGTTTGACATCTAAAATTTAAGTCACTGCAAAATCTGCATTTTTATAAGATAATGATTTTTCTTTTCTGATATATGACTATTCGTAATCAGACTGAAAATAAATTACTGATAATATTAAATATTACGTTTTAAGAGAGAAAAACGAGAGGGAAGGACGATATATTTATTTAAGAAAAAAATGCATAATTATATCTAAAAGGCACGTTTTATTTCTTGACGGGACATTAATTTCCACAAACTTAAAACAGTCAGTATAAGAATTGTGTAATGCGTTTAATAGTTTTGTAACAGCCTATCAATGATTAAACCTGATGAATAATTCATAAATAAACCTCCAACAGGATCCGCGGGCTACATGAGCTCTATAACAGACGTGGGGCTGAAATATCCTGGTTAATGAGAGAAGTGTTCGTTTTGCCTCCCTGTGAGTGTGTTCAGCTTAAAGCTGCGCTCAAAACACGCGTCAATGACTGAACCGGGCTCGTTGACGTCTGATCGAATTGTGCGTTTAAGAGTTGCCCATCTCTCCACGCTCCTTTCGGCGTCAGGCTACATCTGGCTCTCTCTCTCTCTCTTTCCTGTCCGGAGAAAAGCCTTTACAAATGGAGTTGAGCTCCATGACGGCGCAGAAGCCCTCTGGTGCTGGTTTTCCCCTTCCTCCTCTTTACCGACGCGGTCCCCTTCTGGACACGGGGACTCCCGTCTCTGAACGCGTTTTCAGCGCGTGTGGGTCAGTCGTTAACTTTCATTTACGCACGCCAGCCTCGGAAATACACGCAGAGTGGATTTCCAATTGATTTCCAATTTAGATTATTTTGTCTTCAGTGGACTATTTAACATAATAGTTCTAGTATCATGATGCACTTTAAGTCTACACCCTTAAAAAATACCAATTTGAGGCTACAGTTTAAAATAAAGTGTATTAAACATGACTTAGTTTAGCTAAATTCATATCTGAGTAAATTAACAGTTAAATACTAAAGTTATGTTAATTATTTAAATTATAACACATGGTCACTACTTATAAAATGAATTATTTGACGTTTAAGTGTCATTTTAAAAGAGGAAGAGTTGCACCAGGAGAGCCAACTCCCTTCTCCTCTCCACACAGGCCGCCATCCGTCCGTCATGACCCCGGGTCCATGCAGGGGGATGCCGGGTAGACCCCGAGCAGAGGCAGCGCTGTTTCCCCCCCTCAGTGACACCGCGATACCCGTGTTAGAAGCTACAGGAATAAACTTTAGTGCAAATGTTAATGAATAGAAGCTCATGCGAGTTTACTAATTCATACAAAAAATGATTAAAAATCCCTGATATCACTGCTGCGTGTTGTAACGTTATGAGACCCTTTCGCTGCTGATTTTGGACTTTTACGCATTTATTTCACCATGCACTTCGAATGCAAAACGCTTGTTTGTCTTTCGAACTACAGAATAAACTGTATTTTTATAGAAGAGCTATAAATATAAATTGGATAGTTTTGTTTTCACTGTCTCTGATTTGTAAACCTTACGCCTATTAAACAATAATCCGCGTAACTTAAAGTCTGCGTGCACCTTCTGCACGTTTGCAAAAAAAAAAGGTCAAACTATTAAAAGCGAGGAAGGAGGAAAGGAGGAATAGGTGTTGGGTTTGAAGTGATGACACGCTTCTATTGACCTCTTTAATGTATACAGTTGCTCGGATCTGCCTTGTATAATGCCTGTTAAAGAGGGAAAAGCACGGGTTATGGCCAGGTTTGGCTTTTTACACCTTAAACTGAAATGAACTTTTAAAACTGAACATGATTAATTGCAGATTTACACACACTATATATATATATATATATATATATATATATATATATATATATATATATATATATATATATATATATATATATATATAAATTTCACAAATTAAGACATTTATTATTGTAGCTCTTAGCTCTACTGCGCAAATACTATTGTTTCATCATTTCTGATTCGCACGGCGAGTCTGCAGCCGCAGCTTCTCCAACAAACAGGCTGCACGTCGTGGGGACGAAATCTGCAGTTTTCACCGTTACGCACGCGAGCCTCGCGTTGGAGTCTTGACGGCCACGGCGCCGTTTTTATCACGCTGAGCCGTTTTTCAGGGGGCTCCTCTGCTCCCCGAGACCCTCCTTGTTTTCACAGAAACCACGGGTCACAAACTCATTCAGACAGACGGACAGAGAGCACTTGAATGAGGGGGGAAAAAGGGACGCGCACACACGCAAAATACACACAAATAAACGCCAATCCGTAACAAACTCTCCCCACGGTTTGTTTTGTTTATGAATATTTGACACCAAAATATTATGAGCTCGCGAGTGACCTCGTGCGAGGGGGCAAATACTTTACAGTCGAGAGATTCAACATAAAAACGTCCTGACAGCTTTTATCGGCCTCCGTGTATTTAATTGTCTCAAAGATCAATGCAAAGTGCTGACCCTAACGCGGCTTGTGTCCGTCAGCATTACCCATAACTTTGTTTCCCCTAAACGGCCAGCGAGGGACAAATATCATTTAGTCTGCAACAAGCCAAATGTTATTCCTGATTAAATTGTGCTAAAGCTTTGCTCAGCTCCTTCCCCCCCCCACCACACTTTCTATTGTTATTCTATAGAAGTTACAGTCTACTGGTTCCCAATCCGCACTGGAATTTAACCCTGAAACGCCAGCAGCAGTATAATGGCTTGTCTCTGCTCCCAGTATGGCCCCTCCAGGCTCCAGCAGCAGCAGCCGGGGCCAGACAGCCTGCCAGCCTGGGCTCCCCTTATCAACCTCCAGGGCTTTAGCCCGGACCATACCGCAGAGTCCCATTAATCAGGGAAACATCACGTCAAACATGGGAGATTGAGCGAAAGGGGGGCAAGTCTGGTCACAGCTTTCTTGTAAAGTTGCAAAGTTACGTGGATATTCAGAACGCCCAACAGCCTTTGGGCGAGTTGAGCAGTTTTTTTCTTGCCGTTTCCACATCACAGGTGCTCATGGCGTGGTTGTGACTTAGTTTATATATATATATATATCATTGTATTTCATCTTGCCCGCTTTGTACAAGATTACGGTAAAGCTCTATGGTGTTCCTGCAGAATTATCCTCTATGTATTTGTTTATTACACGCAGGCTACAGCGCTGTTTGTTTTATGAGTTGCTCCCTGCAGGAGTTTTTTTTTTTTTTTTAGGTTCCTGTATTAACTCCTAGCAGGCTTGCAGCAGCAGCAGCAGCACCATGTGCAGTGGTTGCTGCATGCGTAAATGTCTGCGGTTTGCGCTCGTGTTGTTTTTGCAGTCTCCGCGTGCCTATCACTTCTTCATGTCCCACACCCTTCAAAGAGACCACGTCGGGAAAAGGGAATCCCTCTTCCAGGAGTTGAATCAAATAGAACATTTGTAGCCACCTTTGATCACATTTAGCTCCAATTCTACTTTAAACTGGCTACAGTTTGTAGATCTATTTTTGTCCTTTTCCCTCCTTCCAAATCTGAAACATATTTGCCTGTAGGTCAAAATCTGTTATTTAATTCAAGACTGCTTATGTCTTATTTTCCCTATACGGTCTTAAACATTTATTGAATTAGGCTACTCCTCTAAGTGAATTGAAGGGTTAAGGACATTATATGGCAAGGGAAGGCAAGACTTACTACTACAGAGAAGGGAAACTCTTAAACGTAAAAAGCAGCTGTCTCCCAAAATTAAACATAATAAAAAAAGGGCAACAAAAAGAAAAGAAAAAAATACTGATTTGTTTTCACAAATAATTGCCAAACTCAAAATAAAGAGAAACAGTTTGAATTACACTCAGTCGCGTTTAATGAATGCTTCATAATTAAAAAAAAAAAGAAAATGAAAGGGAAAGTGCTTCAGAAATCCACCGTTCAAGTTTCCATTTCGAGTGCAGTTATCCTTTATATATATTCACAACAAAAAAATATCAATATACAAGAAACCCCAAAAATTCACAAAAATAAATATTCAGTTTCATATAAACAACCAGTGACTTCAAATTCCATGTCAAAAAACCTGACCTCAAGTATTGTATCAAAGAAGTAAATGAGTGAACGAGGAGGGCAGGGAAGTGGAGAAGAAGAGGAGGAGGAGGAGGAGGAGGAGAGGAAGGGGGGGCTGCATGCAGCCTCTATCTGCTGCTGCATGCACGATGCAATTGTTTACATTGATAGCGTCACTGTCAGAGAGCTATTTGTCTTTGCTGTGGAAAGGCCCTCCCATCAGGCCATGACCACCATCTCCTGTCCTCTCCGCGGCGCATTGTGCGCGCCGCGTGAGAATAGAGTGCTGGTGCGCGTCAGTCAGGGAGGCGAGAAAGAAAAAAAACGCAGTTTTTTTTGGGCACAGGCTATTCCTCTTCTCCCTATGCCGCGCAGCCCATGCTTTTGACATGCGGATTAAAGGTTGAAAGCTTCGCTCTTGCAACACAGCGCACCCCCCTCCTCTCTCTCTTTCAACCCTCTGCACCCCCCTCCGTTTTTTTTGTTTTTTTTACAGCCTGTTCATATAGCCTACCAAATCGTGTCATAGCTTCAAAAAAAAAAAAGAACGAAGAAGAAGCTGGCTGAGAATATATAAGTTCAAGTTTGAATTGTCAGCCTCAGAAAATAAGGCTCGTGGTGAGTGGGGGTGGGGGGCAGCGTGGCGATTTAAACACATGGTTAAACATCTAGGCTCCATATGTATCCACACCGATTTAAACTTTTTTTTTTTTTTTTTTACAATCACCCTTTAAATAGTTCCTACAATCCTCTGAATGAATGCACCTTTTTTTTGCTGTGCTTGTGAGGAGGCTGACATCATTCACGGGCTTTGGGTTTGTTGTGATCTGGCTCGCCATAAGCTGGGCCTCCTCCTCTTTGTCGCGGACAGAAAAGCCTGCCAATTAGCAGAGCGCGTCCCGGGCTGCCATTTACAACATCTTACACGTCTTTTACTTAAAATACCTACGTGTAGGTGCAACTCTGAGGGCCACTTTTGATTTATGTTTTAGTGGCGGTTATAGGCGTGAACATTTGAAGCCTCGATTACTAGAGGCTACTACTGAACTTTTTTTTTTTTTTAAAGGGGCGAAATTAAACAGGTTGGTTACTACATTCAATAAAGATGCTGCTGATGTTTACATTTGACAAAATAAAAAAAGGTTGTTTTTTTAAGACTGATTGAAGATCAAAGGAATTAATTGACATTTCTTCCATTTTTTGATCGAAGCAATTGACTTCATTGTAAAAACAGAATAGTGAACACGTAAGTAAATTATAGAAAACCATAAAACGATGTTCTTATCGTTAGAGATTCAATCAAATGGACGCAGTTTGGGCTCCATATTCAAATTTAACAGTCTCATGTTTTGCCCCCCCCCCCTTCTCCTTTCTACCAGCATCTCAGACATTATTTCACTAGTCAGAAAACCCCTAAAGCTTGAAACAAGACCCCCCCAACAGTATCAAAGTGCAATGCATTTAAGCTCTATCTCTTGTGCTTTGTCGCATTGTTTCTGAGCCATCGGGCTAGAAGGTGTTTCACGCTGTTTTGGTGCTGCCCCCCACCCCCACCCCTTCACTCCACCTCCACACACACACACACACGACTGAATCACATCCCACAAAAAATATATCTTGGACGCTGCTTGTGATTTCCTCGACTTATGTTAATAAGTCTGGCACAACACATGATGTGTGCAGAGGGAACCAGTGTCCAATAGGAGCAGGACGGACGTGAATCGAGTCTATTGTGAGACCATCACGTGTTATGAAGGTCTGCAGCCTTATTCTTTTTTTTTTCTTCTTCTTTTTTTTCTGATTGTCTGTACATAAGGCCTGTGTTGTGTCTGGGCCTGCTCTCTGTGCACACATAGAGTCACACATTTTGCAAACCAAGAGAACATCATTCTCCTCCTCGCAGGAATAAAAACAAAGATAGAAAACCAGCACTATTTAAAAAAAAGAAAAAGAAAAAACCCACAACCACCAGGAATAAATTCCTGTCAAATCTAATAAAGGCTTAACTGTGAGCATGTATAGGCTATAGATAGACATTAACAACGTGGGTCAGCATGGCAGTCATAAAAAGAAAACACAGCTTTTTGATATATAAAATATACCAAGTGGCACAGAATGGGAAACCCTGATATATATATTTATATATTTGTTGATTTACCAAGTCAAACTAGTTAGATTAAGAGTCATCACAAGGAATGCTGTGATTTTGATTTTGTTTTTTTTGTATAAACCTATTTCAAAACAAAGCACAAACCAGTGAAACCCTGGCACCCATACAATCCAACAGGTCGAGCATATAAAAAAGCGAAGAGTTCAGGAAAATAAGTCAAGTAGCCTAAACACAATATTGAGGACTCATAACATATTGCTTTAGGATTTGGTAGCTTATTTTAAAAACATTTTTTTTTTCTTTAAGCGTAAAATCCACGAGCGGTGTCTCACAGTCCTGTGGGCGTTTTCTGAGGCTCCCAAAAAGGGGGATCTCGTGTGGTTTTTCCTCCGTCAAACTTCAAAACAAAGCGGAATGTAAATCCATTCATAGCAAAAAAAAAGGAGGGGGGAATAAACATAGATTATGCTAAATTGCGAGCCATTTTGGTGCGCTCACGTCAAAACTCGGGTTAAGGTTGGAGATGGACACGGTGGAGGCTTTTGTTTTTTTGCTATATAAAAAAAAAAATCAACACAGCTTTAGTATTTCCTAGTTCTCTGAGCGTGTGGGGGAGGGAGAACGTGGCCGCCTGGCTGCCACCTCCACACGGGGTGGGACGGAGGGGGAGGCCCGGGGCCCCTCAGCGAGTTCAGGGAGTAAGCGGGGCACAAATCCCCGTCGCTGCCAACAACCAGCGACGGCGGGAATGGGAAATTTGCCATCAGGCTGAAAGGCATTTTCGATGCTACTACAGTGCTGCTGCGTTTGCGTCTGCTCGGTAAATCCTCCGCGGATCCCTCCTCGCAGCCCGCGGGACGAGGAGAAGAAGTGGAGGAAGAAGAAGAAGTAGAAGAAGAACTAGAAGAAGAAGAGGAGGAAGAAGAGGCAGCGTTGTTGTTGTTGGCGACTCTGGGCGCGTTGTGTTTTGTTTGCGTCCGGGAAACTCGGGGTTTCTTCCCCTGTAGCGCCGGAGCCCTGCAGCTTTTGCTCCTGCTCTCCTCCTCGACAGCAGGGTCCTGGGTGCTTTTGCATTCCTGAGGATCACAGGGGGACCTGGGGGCCACATCGCAGCTCCTCTCGGTGGCTTTAACCCCGCTGTGGAAGAAGTCCTGTTGTTTGACGGGATACTGGGCGACTCTGCCCTCCGCTTTGTTATCGCCTCTATATTTGACTACGGTCTGGCTCTGGTAGTATTCATATTCATCACAGCTTTCTTCCACTTTGACTTTCACGTTGTGGAGGTTGAATGGCGGCGCCCCGGCCGCCCCGCCGCCGTCCGAGCCAGGGCTGGCGGTCACGAGGGGCTCCTCCGCCTCGGTCTTGATTTTTTTCAGCGGAGAGGGCGGTTTCAGGCTCCTTTTGTCGGCGGCCTTGGGGAGCTTCGCGTCTTTGTCCTGGTCACACTGTGCGCTCAGTCCCGGGGGGTATTTGGTGGGTTGCACCGGTGTCCTGCGTGGGGGGTGACAGGCCTTAGTCCGGTTAGATCCCGGTGAAAAGGGGGTCAGCTCGTCCGCAGCCGGGTCAACCCTGCTCGGGTCCGCCTCGTGCGCCTTTTGTCGTTTGGATTCTGTGAAAAACGTCGCCTGTATGGATCCAGAGTCTTTTGCGAATTCGCATTTCTGGCGTTTCTCATGTCTACTGTCCCCTGTCTGTGAAGTGGCAGCATGGCCCAGTGTCCTGTGTTGTTTCTCTTGCTGCTGGTTGTTGTAGTGGAACGTGGGCTGCAGGACCAAAGGTGCTTTACTGGGGTTGAGAGTTTTGGCGAGAGAACCGACCCGGGCCCGTCTGAACCGGATGCTCTGGACCGAAACCCGGCTGGAAACTGAGCTGGAATCGGACTGAGAGGAGCTCTCCTCCTCGTCTGTGCTGACCTCTGAACTCTCCGACTGCGTGTCATCTTCGTCGTCGTCCTCCTCCTCCTCCTCTTCCTCCTCCGAGCTCCCGGAGTTGCTGGTAGTGGAGAAGCCGGAGCCGAAGTCCGAGTCGCGGTAGGACGCGCCGCGGTCCGAGTAGGTGCTGGACTCGGTGTCGCTGCTGCAGTAGCTCTCCGGGAAGCTCTGCTCGTCGTGGTGGTGGTGGTGGTGATGGTGGTGATGCTGGTGGTGGTGATGGTGGTGAGGGCGAGGATCAAGGTAGAAATCCGGGCTGAGGTGGAAAGACGCGCCGAAAGCAGCAGAAGAAGAAGTAGTAGTCCCGTGCGCGCTGGACGATTTGGGTTGCACGAGCAGCACCGGCGAGACGTGGTGATGCGCGTGTCTGCTGCTCCTGCTCCACGAGTGCCTCACGCCGTCCCTGCCGCCGCCCCCCTCCCGCCTCCTCTTCCTTTTGTGAAGTAGGTCGCCGGCTGAGCGAGAGAGCCTGGGCTGAGCTACTATGGCGGACTGAAGCACCGCCGGCTGCCGGCTCGCTGCGCTCCGGAAAAACGAGTGCCTTTGGCTCAAAGTAACGCGGTTCCCCGTTATTTTAGCTGTTTCATAGTTTTTGAAGTGTTTGTGACTGGACTTGGTCGCCAAACGGTGCTCCAGTCCGCCGGATTTGTTGTAAAACTGAGGTAGTTTGGAGTCGGTAAGGCAAGGAGTCAGCTCTCTCCTCCTGCCCTGTTTGTTGTGCAGCGTGAGAGTCTCCGGGACGCCGTGCAAACTAAACCAAACTTTCTCCTTCCACAGCTCGGCGTCCGCGCCGAGGAGCCCCGGGGACGCGTCTCTCCCACCCTCGTCTCCGGGGGAGCACGCCGCTTTCGCTTTCCTTTTGTTGGACTTCAACACCCGCTCGGTCTTGCAGGAGTAGTACAGAGCCTCCACGTCCTCCCGCGATATGAGCGTGCACTTCGCGGCGTGGAACGCTATCGAGTTTATTGCTTTGAGCTTCCGCAGCTCCTCCAGGTCGCAGTGGTGCTTCTTCACATTCAGGTGGTCCATGCGCTTGTGCACGGTGGTCCGAGGGATGTTCTTCAGCAGGTCGGTGAAGACCTGAGACAAAGCAAACATTTGCTTGCCCTTGATGAGCAGGTATCCCAGTCTCACTCCTTGCATTTCCTCAAAGCCGCACTCCAGGTCTCCCATGGTTTATGAATCGGCTCCAGTTGCATTAATCCATGTAGTCACTGCCGGTGTGTGGATGTACCAGTAAATGGCATGGAGCTCATGGCATCCTGCTCATACCTTTAAGCCATCCACGCTGCTGCGTCATGAAATTGCAAACTTTGACATGCAGAGTTAAATGGAGCTGCCGGTGTCTAATGGGTTGAATGAGCCGACAGCATCCACTCGGCGCCTCTTGCCCCGGTCCGGCATGGTGGAGGAATGCGACGGATGCGTCCACCAAGCCGGGGCTGCTGCTACCTGCCTCTGCCGGCTCCACTCCCCTCTGGTCGGGCAGCAGGACGAGGGGTAGGTGTACACCACTGCCTCAGCCAGAGGGATAAAATAGCGAGAAGAGAGAGAGGGAGGGAGAGAGAGAGAGAGGGAGTTGTGAGGGTGGATGGGAGGGAGAGAGAGAGAGAGGAGAGAGAGAGAGAAACAGAATAAGAGCTAAAATGCAGCTGCTATTCTGGCTGCTGGTCGAGCCACAAATAAAATGACAGAGAGAGGGGAGGTGCGCCAGTCTGGAGACACCTTCATCAATTAATGGTCTCGGAGTCGACGCCCATTGGACGCCGCTGACAGGTGATGCAATAAAAATGGATATTCCATCCCCACCCCTCCTCCCACATCCTACCATTACAATAGTTTACAATTTGTGCCCACAGCCCCCGCTGTTTGAGTAAATAATGCGGTCATGACAAGTTCATATTTCAATAGCTTGAATAAAAAAGCTGCTGAAAATGTAATCCATGGCCCGAGTGTGTGTGCGCGTGTGTGTGTGTATTACTATGGTCATGCTAAGGCTGGAATGTATTGTGTTATTCCCTTTCGGATCAGATCCATGCAGTAAGTAGGTCTATGCAATCAATTGTGTGCTGGTGAAATTACTTCACACTCCGGCTACTTTAAACGGGTTGATTTCTGGAGCTTAAACAAAGACATTTTTTTTACACGTAGAGAGCTGCTTTTCCACGTTCAGCAGGCTGCTGCTGCTGCTGCTGCACTGACCACGGCTCGACTCATCTGCTTTTGTTGGCTCAAGCTTTTCCTCCATATGATTTTCCCCTCGCTATAGACTTGACCTACTTATCCTACATTTGTCTAGGCTGTGTACGGGCCTTTATCAAATCCTCTCTCTATACCGAAAGAAATTCAAAGGCATTTTGAATATTTTTTTTACACCATTTACGTCATTTACAGTGTGTGTGTGTGTGTGTGTTGGTGTGTGTGTGTGCGCGCGAAACAATTGGAAATGTCCTCTACAGCAGGACGTAGCCAAAATAAAGTGCATGCGTAAAAAGTACCATTTACGCATGCAATTGTTTAAAAAAATACGAACGCCTTCACACTCCTATATTAATTTGTATATGACGATTTTCGAAGAGTCACGATACAAGCGAGTCTCTGGTTGAATTATAGCCTAGTTTTCAGCCTAGAAAACAATGTGAACACTGATTGGACAGACTACAAAAGTGCAGAGTCAGGGTTGCTTTTCCCACAAGGTTTTCTAGTCGATGTAGGTTAAAGCCGTATCCGGTTAAAAATAACAAGAGATCTCGTTAAAGTGTATTCTGCACGTCAATTATATATATTAGGCTATAAATAAACATGACGTAATTATAAATATTATATCAACAAGTAGATTATTACGAGTGGGGGGCAGAAACACGATGTGGTAATATTGAACATATATAGTAGGCTGTTTTAATTCTAAGAATGCGCATTTGTGCCTGGTGTCGTTCACACAATTTTATGCACCTTTTCGCATTGTGGTTAAGCGCGTGTGCATACTGTATGTGCACGGGTTAAATGCGCGCGCACGCACTCACGACTTAAAGAGAACATGTACACGCACACACACACAAAAGAAGCCATGCACGATCTGAAATACTCACATTTATCGACATTCATACACGCGCACACACCAATACATGGACAGAAAAGTGAAGGAAACGGAGACTGAAGCCACCACCCACCCCGCTGTCCAAATAATGTGGCTGTGTAGTATATTATATGGGCTAATTGTCTGAATTAGGTATACAGGCCTGCAGAAGGCTGTTTGGACTGGCTATTGTGTTTCGCCCCTGAGCCATATTTTCCCAATACTCGCCGCGTTATGCCCCGTCTATTGTTGTCTATAAAACACGTGAATCCCTTGTGGCCCGTTCCTCACAGGCAAGCGCCGTGCGTGATGGGGCCAAACTCAAGAGCGGGCACGCTCATCCCAGCAATGTTAAGCCTATTTGCTTATTTACGGGCTCTTCGCTGTATGTTGTTACCTCAGTGACATTATACAGTGTGTTGTGTGCATGTGTATTTATGGCGTTGCTTACAGCTCCTTGTAAAACCTTTATATGAGTGGATCGCCTCCACAAAATGTGGAGTATAACGCCAATCACGTGGTGACCATACACTTATGGACAAGACACGGCCAAGATAAGACAAACTATAGGGTGTGTGAATGGAACTTTCTAGGGGAAAATACGTACAGGCTACCTGTAGCCACCACGCATACGTACGCACGGATTTGAGGGATTTGGGGTCATAGATTGCACCAACAAAATGCCAAACTATGTGGGTTTGCTTTGGTTTGGATCAAACAAGTTTCTCATGTCTTCTTTTTTCCTTTTAACCAGTGAGCTAAAGTGAAAGCTTACATTATAATGGCTGCGCGTAATGTGGCATAACGTCGTGGCGACATTTACAAGTTGATTGTATAATTAGTAGCCGTGCACTGTGAAAAAAACCTTCTGTTTATAAGGTCGTTTGTAATTTATTCGGTAATCCACCGATCTTTAGGAGTTACAGGGGCAGAGTTGCATTTTACGCACACCGTGAGAGATCACGGTGTGTGTGTGTGTCCTCAGTGCCATATTTAAGTCTCAGTTAACTCCAGTCCACCTCATACACCTCAGGGTCATCAGACCTCCAGTCTGCAGCCTGCACCGCAACCAATGACCTGAACGTTGAAGCTCTTCTTCTCGCTCTGGCTACAGCAAAACACGCGTTTCACGTGCTGATTCTGTATGACAGCATTAATACATGGAGCATGCGGAGGTTTTCACGGGTGCAGTAGAGTGAAGGAAGAGGAGGGGGGGGCTCGTTGAGACCCGGATCCCCCGGGGAATCACTTTTTTTTTTTTTAGATTCCACAGCCACGACGCACCGTGCCCGGCCTGCAGGGAGACGCAGGAACAGACGTCAAGGCTTGTTTCATCCTACATCCGGACTAACTGCACGTCTTGTTCTATTCGGAAACCTGACTTTTTTTTTCTTTTCAGTTTGACACGCATACGTCTTTCTGCTCACACAGCTACGGTAGAGCTTAAAGTTTTAATTTGAATGTTGGACATTTAAACCTATATACGCTGCTGATTCCTTTCGGTCTTCATTCAAATTCAACGCTTCAACACAAATAAACGTATTATTAACTTTAACTAACTGGATCCGTAGGACGTTCGTTAGATAACTAGTTATTTCTCATGTTTTGACCACATGTATTTTGACTATGAGGATCAATGCGCAGCCAAACTTAAAATAAACTAATTACTAAAGCGAATTCACTGAAACACACACACACACACACACACACACACACACACACACACACACACACACACACACACACACACACACACACACACACACACAAAGTGGTTCCCTATTCTTAAGGCGACATGAAAACTGTTTATAAGAGACATGCGTCATATTTTATGATGATTATAGGCTATTAGGATATTATCATCGCAGTTATATATGCCGGCAGATAGGCTATTAAAAAACGCCAGCCACAAAATATAAAATAACCAGGCTGAAGTCGCTAAAATACGCCCCACACTGCTGCTTTTTTTTAAATTAAAGCTTTCAGTTTATCCAAAGGTCGCTTAAAACAATAATATAAAATTGTAATAATTAATTAATAAAAATAACAGTGTATACATATGTGAGTATTTCCAATTAAAAGACTGAGGGACTCTTTTGTGATGCAGATTTGTTGGGATGCACCAGATGCCAACGGGGCACTTATTCCCTCCTTTTCCTGCAGCCTGGATGTTGGCCGGGACCGGAGGGGAGGGGACGAGAGTGAGTGGCCGGGAGAGAGACCTCAAACACGGTGGAGCTTTCCATCAACCGCCCTCTGTGTGCCGGAAATGCAGGAGAAGCAAATCTCGCACATTTATACCAAATCAGTGGTGGTAATGGCGGCTACACGTTTTTTTTTTAATAAATAATGTATTTATTTAATTTTTTTGGCATTACGGAGTTATAGGAGCACTTTAATACGTTGAGTATAAGCGAATACAGTTAAGCCTCCTTCATTGCCATTAGGATTCATTCTAAATTAAAAACTGTTGTGGGGTTTTACCTACTTTTAAAATGTTTCCACGACGAGAAAAGCGACGTTAATAGGGGAGATGGTGAGATTACGGTGAAGACCCCCACCCCCCACATACACACACACACACACACACACACACACACACATAACCAGCTCGCAATCGTTTTTACGCAGTTTATCTTACAGCTGAACTTTAATGAAAACTTCAATGACCGATAATAATATGGCACAATAAAATTCCAACACGAGTATGAATTGAAGTCGTTAATTTTACTTTAACGGGCTTAACAAAACACATAGTAGAGATTCCGAACCCTCCCCGATACCTTCTCCATGTGGGAACCAGCTCATTACGCGTTTGATGAATTGCACGCACTTTTATAAGTTGTAAAAAAAAAAAAAAAAAAAAAAAAAAAACTTTGCTAGAGCGCTACAGCTTCGTGCACAGTTTTCTAACACCCGTGAAACCCCAACGTGTCGCTCCTGCAGCCTTCAAGTCATTTGTTTTGAATTTTATGGAGACACTTGGTCAAGGAGGCGCAGGCACTTGTAAGGGCATAGACTTTTTATGACACAAACCCACTGCCCCATGCCAAAACAATGAATTCCTCTCCACCCCCCACCACCCCGGGAGAATGTGATTTTACATGCAATCCGAGCCTGAAGTGTGTGCGGACAGTGGTGGGGGGAGGGCTCTCTTCACCTTTCACCCCGTCGTGTTGGGACTGTTTGTATTTTTTTTCCTATAAGGCCCCTGTGTGTGCTACTCGTCGACCAGAAGCGGAGACCGTGCGTAAAAAAAAGTGATGGGTCCGAGCGTGGTGTAATCAAGAAATAAAAAGACCATAACATGAGGGTCCGGGTCATTTCAAGTGTTTTCAACTTTCCAATATTTCACGCTTTCCTGAAAATCTGTAACATATCCCAACAGCAGATGAAAAAGCCTGGAATTCCCATCCGAATAGCTGGAATAACTGGATTATGAATATAGTCTATTCTTTTCTACAATTGCCCCAACACATAGATTTGAAAAAAAAAATCATATGATAGCCTGCACATGGTCCACCATAGCCCATACAAAAGATATATTACATTTAAACTGACACTCACCAACAGTAATACATGTAGAATCACCTACATATCTATATCAATATCTAATCTATTCTATAACATGTGATGACTCATGTATTGGTGTTGCTGCAGGTGACTAATTTTCACTATAGCTCCAATAATGCAACAGGCAAACACACAATTTAATTCCATTTTATAGAATATAAAAACAGCTACATGTACTGCTAACACTGCTTTGTCCTATTGGTTCAGTATACTAAAAATACTGGATAGACTCAATTTCTAGTAAACGGTTTTAAAAAGCTGGCACAATATGTTATAGGCTATTTATTTGACTTACCATATTTCATTAGCAAGGTCTAATAGGCCACAGATAGTTTACATTCTTTGACACCACCTTAACACCCGTGAAAAATAAAAAGCCATTACTCATTAATAAATTGATTTGAAAACAAGCATATGGCGTCTGTTTGAGAACTGCTTCAAAATGAAAGTCCTACACTTGGCTGTCAGTAGTCATTTGTTGAAGCTTATGAGGTCAGTCTGTGAAAACATTCCTCCCAGACTGCTTTAGTTTTCTTCCCTGCAATACACACATGCATACACACGGCGTGCAATGTTTAAAGGACAAATTTCAAATTTCATACCGGTATGATGTTTACATGTATTATTTGCTCATAGGTGCAATTTATAAATGCAAATAAAGCAAACGTATGCTTCAGAATAGATGGCAATAGGGGGGAAACCTATAGAGAGAATAAATTGACATTAAATTAAATGCATGTAAATTTTGTCTATCCAATTCTTTTCAGTTTCAGAGTGTATAGGGGCTGCCTTTCCCAGTGTTCTCTCTACTAACCCCTGCATTTCAGTTCCTTTATCTGTGGAGAGAGACCACAAAACTTCTTAAATATTTCTTAAAAAAAATCCTTTATGTCCCAACAGACCAGGACCTATAGTAGAAATACTGTTGTAAGAATTGATTTAAAAATCCCTGTCCATACACACTTCAGAGATGTATGAACAACAAATCCGTAACATATAACATCTAAAAGGACTCCTTTGGTATAATTATTGAATCTTAAATTATATAAAAGCTCTGAGTGCTATATGTGCTGTGAGGTCACCGATGTCGTCTTTGGGAGCAGAGGCAGTGTTGCTGCAATTTTTTATGTCTCAGAGAAAGCTCTCCTCTGACAACCTGAGGAACATTATACACAATTCGTGCAGACTTTGACTTAATCAAGTGCAAGTTATAAAAATCATTTGCCATTTTCAGTGTTTCAGTAGCTATATGGGCCCTTCCACAACCGCTGCCCCCTCCTTTGCCTCCCTTTGTTCTCTCCAGCTCTAATAGGTTTTCCCCTGCCACACACAATTCACTTTTTTTCCCTTTTTCCCCCAGCTCCTCATCCCTCCTCCCCCCCACTACACACACACACACACACACATACACACACACACACCCTTTTAGTGCAGTGCCCAGTGTCGACTGGAGCATTTGAGCAATTTGAAATTAAAGCAAACAATGGGCAGGCACTCCCAGGGACCTCTCGCTCACCATATTACACGGAGGACGCTCGTGTGCTCTTGCGCATTATTGGCAAGTCATTACGTTTCTCTGGAAACCGAGAGCGGGAGCTCGCTCAGAGGAATCGGTGATGCAAGCAGCAGCTGAGTGCTTGGAATAGCATGTGTGTGTGCGTGTGTGTGTGTGTGTGTGTTCTGGAGCATCCTTGACAACAGCATGGGGATGCTGTCAAAACAAAACTGCATATTGACAGGTTTGATATGTTGGCTGATACAAGATTTTTCAAAGTCCATTTAGCCTCATTTTCTTCTAAAGATGAAAAGGTATTAATTGTAACATTGAAAAGATTTTCAAAAATGCTCTGGCTGCATATGGTTCTTCATCATTACCATTCTTAATCACAAGGAAGTAGCGTAATGTAAACAACAAAACATACCATATTTCAGTTATTTGAAAATTCACTTATTTGCAAATGATGCTGTTGGACAAAAAGGACATATACATTTAGTCTATAATTCAAATTCATGTCACATAAAGTATCTAAATTCCAATAATAAAATATTTCTATTTTTAAGTTCTACAAAAGGTTAGAAGTGAAGAAAAACAAAACAAAAGAAGTTGTAACTTGTACTTGTACACTTTATACTGAAATAATAGAAATTGTAGTATAATGTTACATATATAAAAATTGCATACATTTAATTATTACTACTTTAATTATGCATATACGTACAAATGTAAATTATATATGCCAGAATAACTGTACTGCAGTTTAAAAATACAGCCTAATCCTATCATAATTATAAATGTACACAGTATAAGGGGCAGCTATCTAATGGCTTCTTCCAGGATGGAGTAATATGAATTATAAATGTAGATAAATCCCATACTAAGGAAAATTTAGCTAATGTCCAATATTTATTACAACAACTTACATATGTTACATACAACCATCTGAACCAAAACATCTGTAGGAGTGAGTACACAGCTTATCTGCAACTAATGATAAATTATTCTTCAGTTTTTTACTAGGCTATTTATTGAATTAATCATTTTAATAGGATCAATAAAGAAAGGGACCACTCAATTTACCTTTGTTTAAAAATAAATAAAATTATATATATTATATATAAAAAGTATTGAAAGATTCCTCTTGAAATTAGCCAGAACCTAACTTGGCATATTCACATTTAACCCAATGAACAGTCAAAAAAACAAAACAAAAGGTATTCAATTAAGAATGATAAAAATCAGGGAAACACAGCAAAAAGACCCTTTTCACTGCATTCCCTATTGACATGAAATGGTAGGTAAACACAGGTGTTAACAATGATACTAATTAAGGCTTACATTTAGTGTAGTAAAGCCTTTCCAGTGAGTCAATAGCGGCATCCTGACTGTTTAACATGAATGGAATGGACCCTTAATTAGAAACATTGGTAACAATATGGCTGCTGTGAAAAAGGTCCATTGTCACAATGAAGCTGCTACCAGTAATTTCTGCTTGAAAAAGGACTTCCAGTGGCATCAAAATTACTGTCAATTAAATATCATCAATAGAGTGACTTCCTGTTCCAGCTGCAAATTCAACTTTTTTTTATTTTAATAAAATATAGGCCTATTAAAGTTATGTTAGCTTGTTACGACTTTTCTTAATGTCAGTGTCGGGTATCATGCTGTAAGAAACCACTAATGTGTAATAAAATGTGTATTTGTGCATATATTATTCTTATTTCAACATTGGAACTTCATAATGTTGCAGCTTGTGTGACAATATAATCTTACAAAACTTGTATATATTGAGATAAATGATAAATAAAAGATAAGTCTGGAACTTCATCTTTAAACTAAATGTAAAAGCTAATACTTTTTTAAATTTGAACAGGGAAAAACATAATTTATTTTTGAATATAGGTTTGATAAATAGGTTATTTTTAGGGTATCAAGAGTTCCAAGTTGGTGGGTCTCTTTACTTACAGTACACGTCGTGCCTGCTGCCACTAAACTCAAGTCCCACTGCCATAAAACTTTCAAACCACCTCGGCCATGTGGAGCCAAAATGGAACATGTCAGTGGGGCACGTACACATACGCGCCGTGCGTCATTACGTACTTCCTGTTCTCGAAGTCCCCCCCCCCTCCTCTTCTCCTCACCGCCGCGCCGTGAAGTGGATGTTTTGGTGAGCAAATATCGCGTCGAAAAGGGACGTAAACACGTTTAAAACATGACATTTCGAACGTGTGGGACTTAAAGCGGCGCAGCGAAGGGCGAAGAGGCTCGTTTTCGGCGAAGGTTTTCGGGGTTATCTATCCGTCGTATTCCTCCGCATGTCCGCTTTCTCCGTAGATGGTCTCCGGCGAGCGTTGTCTGGCGGCGGACTACGGGTTCTCGACGAATAACATGAAGGAGATGATCGGGGGTTGCTGCGTATGCTCCGATGAGAGAGGCTGGGCTGAGAACCCGCTGGTGTACTGCGACGGACACGGCTGCAACGTAGCCGTGCACCAAGGTAAGCACCGGAGTGTTTAGGAGTTAGCGGTTAGCTTCGCAGGCTAGCGTTAGTTAGCGTCGTGTTGTTGCAAGGTTATGGAGCCTCCTCCTCCTCCACTGCCGCCTGCCCTCAACAAGGCCAGGCTGAGGTCAGGATCCACTCTTGGGAGCCCGGTGGATAATAATATACGCCATTATCTGCTGCTTATTACAAATAATAAACATTTATGGCTGGTGCTAATTGTTCCAGCCCTGTCAGAATCGGTCATGTGAGTTATAGAGAGATGTGAAACTATGCAACTCAATTTCATTTCAAAAAAAGGATTATTATTGGTCTGGGAAACACATTGTTAATCAAAATAAATAAAGATATAGGCCTACTGCAGTAAATAAATATGGAACCAACTACCAAATGTAACATTATAATTAACTTAAATACAAACATAAATTGTAAAACAAAACAAATAAGTGGTTATAAGAGCCATAGCCTTGCAATAAAAAGTGGGAAAAATTAACTTTAAAATAAAATGTGTTTTCAATAGATAAGTAAAGGTATGAAACTATCTTACTGTCAAAAGGTGCAACCTTGTAATCCAAAATGCATTGAATATTGGAAATGCTTTGCAGTTTGATCATCCATAAAATAACAAAAATATAAAATGTATACAGTTCAAGCAGCAACATTATCTTTCATGTCAACCCTTAAATTCACATCAGATGATGATGATGTCCTGTGTTTACAAATCAAGCAGCTGGCCATGTGTTCATCTGGCAAAAAAAAAAAAACAACCATGTGAAGCTGAGAACAATTTGAAGTGTCAGTAACTCTGAGCACATGCAGATGCATGTCAGAGTATTTGCACAAGTAACATGGCTTTGTTTGTCACCATTTGTGACATTGTTTGAACTGTTAAATAGTTTCTGTCTGGCTGGATCATGTCTGTATATGAATCTGACTAATGTACGCATCGCAGGACTAAATCAAATGTTGCTGTATTTCACTTAT
This sequence comes from Lepturacanthus savala, assembly GCA_030544235.1. Taxonomy (NCBI): domain Eukaryota; kingdom Metazoa; phylum Chordata; class Actinopteri; order Scombriformes; family Trichiuridae; genus Lepturacanthus; species Lepturacanthus savala. The sequence goes on along the minus strand of CM060476.1, from coordinate 5,869,796 downwards.
ATTTGACTCACGTGTCTATCTGTTTGGTATTAAGTTGCAGAAACTAAAGCCGGGCAGTAATAATACAATGATTTTTTTAATAACTCGTATTAGCAACACATTGTGCTTGCATCATGTTATACCAGTTTGGCCTGTTAAGCATTGTTTTAGATAAGATAATGTATTGTTAGGAGAGTTTTTGTTCAGATGTGCAGCAGTATTGTGTAACCTCCCCTATTACCATGTTCAACTCTTGTTATGACAGCTTCTGTGTAAATCATATCTGTTTGCCTCGTAACATTAACCACTAATGTTCAGCTGTGTCAGATGACTGGCTCATTTCTGCACTTCAGGTATCAACAGACATTTATCTGTCTTTTTTTTTATGAAGACATTTAAGTATCTGTTAGAAGGAGCAGTTTTGAAACTTACAGCCTGCTGAAGGGCTGCTTGTGATAATCAATGTAATAGACTGGCAAAGTTACAAATGCCATACATTATTACAACCGTGAAATACATTGTATACATAATATTTTAATGTTGTCGGTGTAGAATTTTCCCGGCCAGTTTTATTTTTCATTTTCAGAGTTGTTGCAAAAGCTGTCAGGCAGTTTTTTTTAGTAGCTTCTCCTTTTCCATTGTGTGTCACATTGTGGTTAAATGTGTCTTATCAGCAACACATTCAAAATGGTTCTTCATGTGAATTATGACATTTAATAGTATTACCATTAAATCATGATTTTATTGAGCCATAAGGTAGTTGATGTGTGTTAATATCTTTATGTTGAGTTATTAGCTTTATTAATCTTCATGAAAATCTTCAAATAACAAAGCCTTCCCATACTGTGTTTGACACCAGTTTGCATGGCAACAGTACATGCAATGACAGTTTTGTAGCTCCAATTAGTAAAGTGTTTGCATATTAAACAAACTCTTATTTTCTCATTTTCTGTATTGCTTATTTCATTTTACTGCTACTGCATGTATGGTCACCAGTCACCTGTATGAGTTTTGTTCTCAGGAGTCTGGATTATAGTGGTTTATTCCATTGGATTATTGGCTCCGGTCAGAGATAATCTGAAAATGTGTAGAGGTAGCTACTAGGCTATTTAGGGTAGAGGGTAGGTAAACTTCAAGTCTGAGTCCTGTAAGCGTCAGTGTAATCAGGTTATAACTAGAGTTGCACAGATTCTGGATGCTCATTTTGATATTTTAGGGTTTAAAACAATCTTATCATGATATATTGTCAGCTATTGGTTATAATGCTTCTGAGGGAAGAGAGATTACTTCTCTATAGTAATAGTTGCTATCCTAAAGGTACAACGGGTAAAACATTCAAATGAAAAATTTAAATTATCAAATGAATAAAAAGAAATAAGTTCACTTCTCTCTTAAGAGGTGATATTGAGTCAGTGTAGCCTCCAACATTAGAGAAAGAATTGCTGCTCTGTGCCACCGGGAATACTGGCTGAAAGATGCTGTAGGACCGACAATATGTCACTTTATTAAGTTTTAATATGTTTTCAGGCAATATTGTAACCATTTGATTCCCAGTATATGGTCAGTTTATCCAAATATCGCCGGTTTCAGAGTTCCCACAACATCCTTTAAATAAATGGGTATTAACTTTGCAGATGGTGCAGTTAAAGCTGATGGGAATTTCTTTAATACTGCTGAGGATAAAAAAAATGTTAACATTATAATTAAGCAAACTCTGGTAAATAGGTTTATATTTTGTTATGAAACTGCTAAAGATATGTGCCTTAATCTGTAATCTAATTTTCTTTTAATTGATTTTATAAAATTGGTATCAAGAATGTATTGTTTAGAAACTGGTATCAAAATCAATGCACTGGTATTGAACTTTTTTGAAAGCTCGACCCAAGCTGTCTCTAGCTTTGGTCTGTTGACTCGTTGACCTCTCTATTCATGGGTTTCTCTCGTTAAAACAGTCATGTGATCCATAAGGTTTTTATTGTTTTTCAAACAGTCATGTACATTCATTTTTCAGCTTGTTGACTTGGGACAAGCTGTCCTGAGGACTTCTTTATTCGTAACACTGAGCAAAAAGAGGGAAAAATAAGTTTTGTCTTTTAAAGCAGGACTCAATTAAATGTCTCTATTCTATCAATGACATTGTTGCTGTTTTAAAATATATATTTAGAGTTGTAATGCTCTGTCAAAGGAGTCAACAATCTTTGTGACAGGAACAAGGACTTAGGAACAATGATCAGAAGATTTGAGAACGAAGAATGTAGTCGTTAAAGTAGTGGTTTGGCATCATTTGATTATTAATACTGAAGCATTGGAGCGTAAGCAGCATGTTACTGTTGTAACTGCTGGAGGTGGAGCTAAGTTGAACTTCTTTATATATAGTTGGACTATAAATCAACATAAAACGGCTGTCGTCAGATGTCCTGACTCCCTGCAGAACCAGAAAGTTGTCTTCCTGTTCCACTGCAGCAACTCAACTGTTTGTAGCTCCTTTTACACAGCCTGTTCAATGTGGGATTGTCGCTGTTTTTTTTGCTTTGCTGTTTTTCATAAACGCCACAAAGGCAAAATAGGGCAGCGTTATTCCGCCATCAAGCCAGCAGCAAAGGTAGTGGGCATGCCGCAACTGGCTGGGACTTTTCTTCAATTTATCCTCTAATGTAACCCTTTATTTCCCCATGTACACACAGCTGACACACAGTATTAGCACAGACACACACCCCTTCAGCTTCATGTTCCCTAAAACCCAGGAGGACTTTTCTGTGTCATTAGATATTGTGCCTAATTTGCTCTCAGAATGAGCAGTTTATTAAGGTCTCAACAACATCATAGCATGAATGGTAGCCTGCATAGTTTTTTGTCAACTTACTAAGCTTGCTATGTCACCTACTGTATGTTTGTTCCTGTTCTTGATGCCACATGTGATGCCGCAATTTTAATTCTAAATTGAAAATCAATCAAAACGACACTTTGATTTTGAAATTCAAAATTCAAACGAGATTGCATTTGCGATTTTTAAAAACTAAACATTTTTTTAAAAAGTTAAATCAAACTGTGACACCCGTAGTGGTCAATAATGTGTTGAATTTAAACACTGCATTTAAATGGGTTAATTCACAATTGAAGACTGTCTTCTGGCATGTGTAGAAAAAAAAGTCACAGCGAGTAGAAAGCGTGGTGTTTTGTAAAGATCTTATTCGGCATGTAGCTGCATGTGTAGGCATGGTTTGATTATCACTGTGAACGATTCTGGTGAATAAAATGTGTGCTTTTGTTGTGGTTGCAATGACTGACTGCATTATTACCTTCTTCCATTCCCCCTCCCTCTCTCTGCAGCCTGCTATGGAATTGTGCAGGTGCCCACTGGTCCATGGTTCTGCAGAAAGTGCGAATCTCAGGAGAGAGCAGCCCGCGTGGTGAGTCCCATCTATCCATTCATCATTTATGAATAAGCAGACAGCCTGCCAAAGATGGCCAAACTCGTGCTTTTAAATAGCGCTATTTTTTCAAAATGTACCAATGAAATGGTAGCTGGTTAGCTGTTGCATCACCATGCATATTCTAGGACAGTTTATATCTCATACTAAAGGGGACCAATTATGCGTATACCAATTCTATATTTTATTCTGGGACTCCTAGAGTAGCTTTGCATTGTTCACAGTTAAATAAACCAACAACAAATCCTTACGTATCTTGTACTGGCCCTTTATGCACCCCCTAAATTCAGCCTCTGTCTGAACCAGGCTGTTTTAGCACCGGTCTCATTATTAACTCCCTTCTGATGAGCCCGCTCTGTTCTGATTGGTCAGTTCCTGGATGCTGCATCCAGGAAGCAGGTACGTGTTAATTAATACGGTTGTGTTAATTTACTGCTGGAAACACAATTTCCTGCAGTTGGTTCTCCACATTAAATGATTGAATATGACTAAAGACCAATATCTGGAGATATTTGTAGATCTTTGTTCAGCAGATCATTCAGAAACCATGCAAGGAAGAATAATACAAGCGAAGGAAGCTAGTTTAGATTTTTTTTTTCTGACCGAAAGCCACTGCACCTTACCTCATCATAAAGCATTAACTAGCAAGATTAAAATGTGAAATGACCATAATGTTTGTGCAGCAGAGTATTTGTGTGTGTGTTTCAGGCATTATTTGCATATACATTGACCTATTTTTTTTTTTTATTTTGGTTTGGCCATCTGAATATGAACATTTGGCACTGGAACGTTATACTAGTGTCCGTTTGGAAGGGGCCGATTGCTTGGCTTCGTCATTTCTTCATTTTCTTTCAAAAAACGCTCTCGACCCGGCACTTTCTTGCGTCTTCAGCAATACATCCACTAAAAGTGAAAGCATTTTAATGTCAACAATCTGAAAATGTACTTTTCTGGCCTAAATGTGTAGGAGTGGTGAAAAAAGACTTGGACAAATTGGAAAAATGATTTGTCTGGTCCCATACAATGCAAGATTTTTTTTTTCTGAAGCATGTGGCTCAAAAGCTATAGACAAAAATGTAGGTTTATTGTTACAGCGCCACCATCTGGCTAGAGTGCACTAAATTCAGCACTGCATTTACTCAGGTTCCCAGCAAAACGCTCACCAATCGTGAAGTTGATTGTATGAACAATTTTTAAAATATGCAAAGGACATAAAGAAAGAATACTTGCACAGAAAATATACAGAGATGCATTGCTTTATATTATTATATAGATGTAGCCTGGCAGAAGCTGCAAAATCAAAGTAGTTGTGCCTTTTTTTAACCAATATTTTATATTTTAGTAACCAATATTGCCAACTGTGTGGACGATTGTTGATTTTTTTTTTCTTCAAAAAAATGTGCAAGCTGCAACAGCTGTGCACTATGCTCTGGATCAGAATGGCAGTCAGATTGCAGTTAGATCTTCTTCATTTTTTTTAAAAAGCAACTTTCAGGTTGTCAGGTGTGGTTGGCATTCCCTCATTTTTAATCATGCATGCGTACCACATACGTGCGCCCCTGGATTTTGTCCTGCCACTGCCACTCTTTGTGGAGCAGCTGCAGGATTCTCCCACTGTCTGTCTGTTCTGTACCAGTTACCATCACATTTCACCAAAACATGTTTTAATCGTGATTGGAAAGCCCTTTGGAGGATTATTTTAAATGCTGTTTGCATGGTAGGATGGTAAATGGTAAACACCAGGTGTGTGTGCCAAACGTTAAGCTATCCAGTCTGCACCACAACAGCATGATAAAATGTGACCGTTCGTGCAAGAACGCAGCCTGGGAAAAGCATGAATATCCAGCAAGTGCTGCGGGACCTGTGTGCTGACCTGCTCTGCACATCTTAATCATGTCACTAAAGACTGGAATTGAGCAAAGGTGCTACCATATTTTATGTGTCCTTTTTATGGAGCTCCAAGCTGGTATGGTATGCTGCGTTTCAACTTAATATGACCTCTGCAAGCTCATAAAGGCCTGTCTAGATTTTGTCAGGGCACGATTTACTTGATGTAGCTGTTGATACAGGTGTTTGGTATGACCTGCCTTCGTTCTGTATTTATGTGTGCGCACACAGGGCAACGTTTCTCTAGCAGAACTTTAGCTGGATAACTTTTAACCTGATGATTTCTTATTTTCATGACAATTAATTTAGTCACAGGTAGACAATCAAAAAAAGGCCACATAAATACATGTATACATTCATACGTTCCAGTCTGTCAGCCACCATACTGCAGGCGTCAATGCAGCCCCTTTGTGACTCTACGCATAGAAAGCGCATCAACTGTGCATGTGTTAGAAAAGCAAACGGAATGGCAGATTAATGTACTTTATTCAGATTTTTATTAAGCTTTCTCTTTTCTTTTTTCAACGTTTTCTTGTCGGAAAACAGCAACTCCTCAGCTTGCGTCGTGTAAAACAACATAAGGGGCTGTGTTGGTGATGGCGTGATGTTTAAAATGCCATTGAGAACAATGAAATATCATCCCGCAAGTCTGGTTGGATTAACAGATTATTGTATTTAAAGGCTGATCAGGAAAAAAACACTGCACAGCCGTTTGTAATCCTCACCGACTGGATTTTACAACTCTGGAAAGTTGTCACGCTGCAGCCGTGTTTACTAGCAGGCACATGTGGAACGTGTCTGTGTCCTCGAACCTCCGATAAAAGAATGAATGGAACCGTGTGTGCATCCGCAAGACCGCAGCTGTCCGTGGATGCGGGAAGGAATGAATTGGCCTTTTAAAGTGTCTGTGTCTTACAGAATCATTACGTTGAACGTGATGTTTCAAGTGTTAAACTGGCAAGTTTCATTCTCTGTGAAGGAATGTGTGTACAAACTTGTTTGTCCAGCCTTGCAGGCTATGTGGCTGACTGAAGCAAAAGTTGAGTGAAATGTTCCTTTTTAGAAATATAAGAGAAAAATATATAAAAGTGCTGCTGGAGCTGGCAATCATGCATGTGTATAAACTGACTGAAATAATTCCATTGTGCACAAACCTGTCAGAGGGGATTGAATTTTTTTACCAAATAGCCAGATAAAGCCGCCATTTCTTTACCTGAGCTGCAAGCAATTAGTTAGACAGAAAATTACCCTAACAGGCAACAATTCTTTTCAATTCAAGTTTTTTTTTTTTTTTTTTTAAAAAGCAAAAATGTTTTGCTGATTGTATCTCAAATGTGATTTTTAAACTGAATAACTTAGATGTTGGTGACGCATATTTGAAGATGTTTTGTATGGAGCGTGTCGCCAATGATTGATTAACCGAGAGAATAATCTGCAGATTGATCAACAATGAAAATTAATCACTAGATCTGTAACAATTAGTCAATTAATCAATTAGTTGCCAACCATTACTGTCCACAACTGTCCAAATTCTCTGGTTCCAGCTTCTCAAATCTGATTATTTTCTGGTTTCTTTAGACTTCCATAATCGTAAACTGATGATGCGTGGGTAGTAGACTCTTGGCCTGGACAAAAAAAATCCATTTTTGGTTGCATCTTCACCTTTGGGAAACAGTGATTGACATTTTACACTATTTTATGAACCAAACAACTAATCAATGAATCGTTTCAGTACTCAATAGTTTAATCGACTATCAAAATAGGCGTTAGATGCAGCCATAGTAATCATTATTTACAGAGTCTGAATCAAATTGATCTATGGAGTTTGTCTCCAATGGTTCTGCTTTATTGTCATGTTGGAACCTCTTCAAGAGATTAAGAAGTACACAAAAGTTTGCCATGTTCCGAAAGTGCAGAAGCTGGAGAGATTGTGGAAAGTAAAATGGCAAAAAGCAAATTGAAGTTGATTTCTTATTTGACAGACCTACATAGGCTAGTCAACAAAACAAATGAAAATCGTTTGAAAACCTGTTGAGAAAGATGTATTTTAAGATAGGAATGTGGAGTAGAAGCGTCCCAACGTTCTTGTTGGCAAGGTGTGAAGTTTGACATGGAACAGAAAACTAGTGGCGCGAAGAGGAAGAAAAGAATGAGAAAAGTCTTTGTGTTCATGGCGGATTACAGATTACACACAAGTGGAATAGGCAGGCTGACAGCAGCAGGAATAATTGTATTTGCTGATATGTACGCCGCGCACAAACAGAAGGGAACACCCTTAGACGGCAGATAGTGAGGGTGTTTTCCTGAAGAGTTTATCTCAACCGTTGGCATATTTGTGATACTTTTGTGTTGACCTCACCCTAAGTAGATCAGGTTGACCTGTTGTCCCTGACCGGGTGTTTCCTCTTTACCCACAGAGATGCGAGCTGTGTCCCCACAAAGATGGAGCCCTCAAGAGGACAGACAACGGAGGTAGAATCTTTCTCAGCTACACACACATACACACACATCTGTGGTTAGCCTCTTGTGTATTTTGTCATTAATTGCATGTCACCGGCAAGTTTAAGGGGTGTGAGCGTGCTGGGAGAGTTATGTTGCTGTTTGTTGTGTGTGCTACCTCTCTGTACCGTCCTTGCCAGTCCATGTTTTATGAGTGTGTGTGAGTGTGTGTGTGTATGTTTATGAGGGGGCGGGCCAGGATGGGTATAGTGCATGGCCTGTGAGGAGTCTCCTCTCTGGGTTCATTGGGAGGTCAGTTTGGTGGAGACTGTAAATATTCTGTGTGTGTGTGTGTGTGTGTAGAGTCAGTCAGAGAGAGAGGCACAGCTGTGGGATTGTGTCCAGGCCTGCAGGGAGGCATCAGGACAACACTAACACACACCGTTTTACTACTTTCTCTTTATTTTACCCTTCCCATGACCCCTCTCTCTCTCTCTCTCTCTCTCTCTCTCTCTCTCTCTCTCTCTCCCTCTCTCTTCTTTTTCCTCTCGCCATCTCTTTTCCCCCTACACTTTGGTTTCTTTGCTCTTGTCAGTTCATCTTCACTTGTTGATCTGTGTGGTAGTTTCTGTTATTTCAGGTGGGACAGTAATAAAGGACCGAGCAAAGGGATCGGTCCGAAATTAAATATTTGATCCACATTTGGACGGATAGCAAGCGGCAAATAAAGAAAAGTCACTGAGAGAAAAAATACTGATAGTTTAAAGATGATGATGCACAGACACACTGAAAGGTTTCAGACATCATTCGTTATATCCATATGTTTAAGGGTTTTTGATGGAAACAAGTATAGAGGAATACCAGCAACAGGTTGACACAAGAAAAACTATGTGGCAGCTGTATAGAGTTTTAAATTGAATTCGGATTCACTATCTTGAACATAGTAGTTATTATACTGACTGTATTTGGGGTTCATTACCTGCAACAGTTAGGACCACATAAACTAAAGTTTTCTTTTAAGCTGGTGTCGGTGTCATGCTTTTAACATGTTTTACCACAGAAGCCCATAAAGTCATTATGAAGAGCTATTTTTCGCCCCTTTTGCTGTTTATTTGAGATTATAACACACCTCAGATTCATAAACAAAATGTAAGTTCATTGTCTCAACACACTGGACTCGCCGAGCAAGGGAAGTTCGTAAAAGCAGCGGCTTTGTTGAGTTTTTTGGGGCGTAAAAGTGTGAATGCTCGGTTCGAGGAGGAAAGCTGTGCCACTTTTATAGTCCTGTTTTATAGGCCTCTTCCAGATTCTTGGAGGGACTTCAAAACAACAACATGCCCCCCATTTCACACCCGCTGCCTTCTCTCTGTCCCGCCCTCTGCCCTCCTCCCCATGTCCCGCTCACCAGGTCAAAGGCAGGTCAGGGGTTCAACTGTAAGTTTAAGCCTGTTTTTGTTTCCGCTATGGGGAAAAACAGACACCTCCAGCGTGGCAGGAGACTCCCACCTCCCTTTGACCTCCCGTTCACCTCCTCCAGCTCCTCCTCAGCTCATCGTCAATTCTACTGCCACTCCACCATGCCCCGCTGTCATTCTACCGCCCCCAGTTTGTCTTCACTGACAGGCAGCTGTGTGTGTGTGCGTGTGTGTGTTAAAAGGCTCAATAAATGGCTACTTAGATAGATTAACTACCAATTTACAAATTAAAGATCCCCTCCAGGCATGTTTTATGACATGTATAAAATACCCTACTTTGAATAATAATTTCTGTCCGATCATTTTTTTCCACAAAAAAAGTTATCTTGTTAAAATCCTTAAAATGACCTCTACCCCTTCTCCCTCATTAAAAGTCAAGAATCTATAAATATGCAAATATTGTTCATTTCCGCAGTTGAACTGCTGGTCACAGATGTCTCCTACTTCACTGTAAAGCTCTTTCCCAGTGTTTGTGCACTGGTATGCTTCAGATTTCCACATTGCACTTGTCTAAATCGAACATTGGGCCGGGATTGGCCTCCAAACTTTTTTTGATATTACGAGTCCTGCTCTTTAAATCGACTTTTCAATGAGCTTGGAAAAACTTTCCACTTACAGCAGATAAATGCTAAAACAGCCTTGTGCACATACATCATTCTGCACAGCGAAGCTCAAACGTTCATCGGTAGGAACAAGAAAAGTAATAATTTAAGTGGAGTGGATCTTTAAACATTTAGGATACATTTCAGAGTTGCTCTAAATCATTTTTATGCGTGAATGTGACAAAAACTGCAGTTTGGCATATTAATTATGGGACCAGATTAGGTTGTGTATGGTTTGCTTTGTTTGGACTAATAAAATGGTACGTTATTGCATTTTAGTTCTGGTCCATTTTGGGTTCATACTGACTTACTACCAACAAAGCAAACGTTGCCATGTGTCAGCGACTTGTGCTGCACTACATTGAGTCTGAAGGCTTTATTTTATCCTCAATAAAGACATGAATATCCGATGCAGTCAGCTGCAGTAGTAGCTCTGGTTACTTCTTTTCTTTTTTCTTTTTTTTTTAACTAGATATGATGTGACAGTCATAACAAATGAGAGGTACATGGATGTCCGCACAAGAGTCTATGTGTACACCCTCTGATGATGAAATGTACATCAAGCAGGCACTTATACTCACAGACCTGGAGACTATAATTTCAGCTTAATGGTCACAAATTGCTCATGGAGCTCTATAGGAAATATCTGGACTTGACATCAAAATTGTTCTGATATAAATTACAATGTGTGAAGTGGGTGCCATGATCTGGGTTCAGTTGTTTAGGTCCCACACTTGAATTTGAAGGCAAATAAATTAGACCAAGCACAGAGACACAGGAACAGAATTGGTTCCAGTACATCCGTATGGATTTAGTGTACAGACATTTATTAGTCTTAAATCTGCAGGTTGCTATTCAAAGACATTAGCCGATGCATTATAGTTCCTATGTAAACTGAGATGTTGTGACAAACTACCTCCTGCTGTCAAACATGCTGTGGATTCCTTTGTTTTATGTACAAAGGTTGATGGTTCCATTCTGTCATTGCAGGCTGGGCCCACGTGGTTTGTGCCCTTTACATCCCCGAAGTAGAGTTCGCAAATGTTTCAACTATGGAGCCTATAGTACTTCAGTCTGTGCCACATGAGCGCTATAACAAGGTAAAGAAATGACATGCTAAAAAATGACACACAGTCATATACATAATTATGTATTTCTTAGTTAAAACGTTATTTCTCTGTTTGTTTTTGTGCGTGTAGACATGTTATATCTGCGAGGACCAGGGCAGAGAGAGTAAAGCGGCCACTGGAGCATGTATGACCTGCAACAAACATGGCTGCAGGCAGGCCTTCCATGTCACATGGTGAGACCTGCTCACATCACATTAACCTCACCGCACAAAGAAGGAAATTGTGCCTAATTTTCTTTCCGCCACGACTTCTTCTGCCACAGCGCCCAGTTTGCAGGGCTGTTGTGTGAGGAACAAGGATCGGACGCAGACAATGTCAAGTACTGTGGATACTGCAAATACCACCACAGCAAATTGGTAAGTGTCCTTTTTTTATATTTATATTCTATTATACGGATAGCCTATTTGACATTTAACACTACAACTTCACACATCACTAGCCCTTAATTAATCTTAACTGAACATTGTAGCCTTTTTCTGAACAGATTTGACATTATTTGTACTATGACACAAGATGTTGATATTCTTTTGTTCCTGGCACATGACAGGTCTCGCTCATTATCTCATACTGGACTCACACATACTCAGTCTGTTCTGAGGAACTGAGCGCTGATCTCAGTTTTGTGAAAGTCACTCAGACCCGTGTGTGTTTTGAGGACTCATAGTAGCGACAGTGTTTGCTGCATGTGACTGTATGCATAAAGGAGGCGTGTCAATTCACAATTTGGACACGGGTTTGTGTTTTCTGTTTCCCTTACTACAAGCGCAGACTCTGTAGACATGACACAAGCACACACACACAGCAAGAAACTCATCTTGTGAATGATCTTGTTCACTTCCTTTCTATCTTTGAACTTCTCATCCCCTCTCTTCCCTTCAATGTCTCTCCATTCATCCATCTCTCCATCTTTCCCCCCCAAATGTTCCTCATCTTGTCGTCTTCTCTTTCCTACTCAGCTTTCTCTCTCCTTTACTCGACTTCCTCTCTCTGTTTGGCCCCTGCCCTCTCTCCCCTCCATCTATCTTTCTCTCCCATCTGCTTCCTCTTTAACTGGACCAGTCCCATTCATCACCCCACTTCTTGACTCTCTTCCACCTGTACTTTACCCTCCATCTACCCCCCTTATTCTTCATCCCCTCTTGATCCCTTTAATCTCTCTGACAGTGAACCATCTTCCTCCCTTCTCCCTCACATACTGGTCCTAAGCCCAGCGGGTTGGGTTTGCAGGTGCTGGATGGGGTCCTTTTGAGTCTGGTTGTCACTCCGGGGTCAAACAGGGCTAATCATTATTTATGTTTTTCAAATTATTTTTCTGATTTATTTCTTATTGAGCTGTCAGTTAACCTTTTAACGTTTGTTCAACAGGTGTAGCAGTTTTGTGCTGCTTCATCGGACCACATGGTTCCAATAATAGATGTTGTATAAAGGGATTTTCAACCTTTTTTCCAGATTGTGTAGAGCTGCAAAGTAGAGTAATAAGTATGATTTAGGAAAATATAACATTAAAATATTTTGATGCAGTTTTATCTTTGTAAAATTGGTTTTGATGTACATGACAGATAACTGATTTGTCATCCACGATCACAGTAATTATACAATAGATGGCATGTACTTTTTTTATGGCAGTGAGTTATTTTTTATTTAATTGTTTTTTTTACTAATGAAAGCTACAGGACTGCTAATGATGTGTGACATGTAACATAAATAAATATGATTATCATAATTAAGATATTTTAGAGGTGTGAAAAGCTGACAAGTAATAAGTGTCACAACTGAAAAGATTTTTTCCAGAAGCCTCTTGGGTATGAAAGACAATAATCACACACCGAAAGCACTCCTGTAACTTTAACTAGCACAAAATACATAAATAAAAATCAGTAATGAGCCTGGTAATGCAGTTACATGACTGCAATTAGCATGAACCTGAAAGGTGGACGAATGATTACAGGTGATTAACACTCGCCATTTTCAAGCAGATGTCAATCAGATAAAACACAAATGGGAAAGGTAGATGCATTAATTCACAGCACAAGCACTTTATCCACAGAGATATGATTTCAACAATCATTGAAGAGACCTCCTGTCATGTTCCAGATTTTGTTCCACATCTAGTTAACAACCTTGCATGTACATACACAGCATCAGTTAGGGTGGGATGCACATATGGTGGGAAGGAAAAAAATAAAACATGAACGTGACTGAAGTATTCTGATTTCTGGAACAGTGGTGCAGGCTTTATGTGTCGACACACGCACACCGATGACATTTTGCAATGTTAACAAACGCTGATGGAAAGACTCATGCTGTCATATTGATCGTGTATGAATGGCTTTTGATGCTGGGGCATAATGTCATTAAGCTGGGGTTGTATGGATGACAGGAATGTACGAGAGGGAATCGATGATGAAGAAGGCAATGTCGTTAGCAGAGTGGGTTTCATACAGACGCCACTTGATGGATGTTTACGCCATGTTAGGAACATATGGTATTTGACTGGACTCAGTCAGTAGCCAAATCTAATTTTCAAACTTAGATTGTCGTTGTTAAGTCTGGACTACAGTGAAATTTCTCTTCGGCTAGAAATTTCATCGATAATATGTATGAATAATTTTCCCTCTTATTTCTAAGTAGTGTATGTGATTGCTTTTCCAGTCAGTGTTTCTGGCAGACAACCTTTATATGGTCTGGGGCATCTTCTGTGACAATGATCACCAACTGTTTTTTATAAGAAAACGTGTTTGCAACACAGCTAAAGTAATAAATATCCAACAAAAAGGATGTTGAAGTCAAGAAACCCCAATTTGAGCCTGTATTTAATCGTCCACTTAAGAGGAAGAGATTGTCGTGTGAGTTCTATATGAGGCCACCAGCTGTTTTAGAGGAGGATTTATCACCTGGTACAGCAAGTTGCTTCTGTGAGTCAGTTTTACATAAAATTGCCAAAAAAAACTGCTTCTGGTTACATATCTGAGCTTTCGAATAGTCTTAATAAATACAGGCCTTGATCTATGGCTGGAGGTAATCTGCCTGTAATTTGAGGATGTAGTTGTTTATCACCATGGCAACAGAAAATATGAGCAAGCGTATATGAGTAAGATCGATTGCCAAGGCCCTCAAAAGTGTCCCAGGATGCCTCTGTGGATTTTGGCAAAGCAGCTTTAAAAGAACAATAAAGCACAAGCTGTTATTGTTGTTGTGAGTGTTTTATTTTTCACTTTTGTGTAAGTTATTGATGGTTTATCCACACTTGAGTTCACTTTTGATCTATAATAGTCTGAAAAGGAAGGTCTTTATATAGTGGGAGTATTTTTTGGTTTAAATATCTACTGCCACCACATATTTTTGTACTTTGGACAGACCTCAAAGTTTACTCCTTTTAATTACCACTTTTGTAACCAATGCTCATGACAATGTCTTTTGACTGTTTTTTTTTTAATTTTGAGTTAAGTCAGCTTATTTTAGTTTATTAGGTTTATTTTTTTTTTAGTTATTTTTGGTTCTAATTTGAGCCTCTTTCTGTGGACTTCATCCAGTAACTTGGAGTTCCTCTTTACCTTTTAGCGAAGGAGAAGGGGCCGTGGTAGTAGGTCTCAAAGCTTAAGTGGCTCTTCCCTTCAGTGTATGGATAGACCCCCAGACACGGAGAAGAAGGTAAGACAGCCTTCAGATCCTCTCTATGCCTCCCACCCTGACTGTCACCAGAAACATACACACTGCTACGTGCTCACATCACGGACGGACAGTCAGATACACAGTTATTCAGCGGCTCTTATATTGGCTTCATAATCAGCATTCATGGAGATCTTTGAACATATTGGCATGTGTTTATGTATAAGTCAGGTCCCAGAAGATAGGTTTTTCCTATAAATTAACAATACAAATGTATTCTCTATATAGGATTATTCACATCAGTCATTTTTTCTTCTTTTTTATTTATTTATTTATTTATTTTTTTGTAGAGATGCCACCAAAATCCCTGCTAATGTCCATGTGGGTCAACAGCCAATTATTTTACAAAAATAACATTTGATTGAAAGCTTTTTAAATGGACAGATGGCTGTGAATCTGATGTATTCGTTATATTTACTATTTATTTTATTTTGTTTTTAAATTAGATAATATGGCAATAACATGCTGAGAAAGTTGGTAGTATAAAAACATGTCCTACTGAAAAACATCAATACTTTATTTAATTTCTTGTAACAAGATGTCCGATTGAGTCCTGAAATTATATTTCATAGAGGCCAGCAGCATTTGGATTTGGCTTTTAGCTGCTAATATGACTGCAGCCCACCTACAACCACCAGTGATCGCAGCAGCTAATGAATGCTGCATTAGTGTGAGTTAATCAGTCATGCCTGTTTGCAGAACATGTAATCATAGGCTGCGTAAAATCTGAATTTACAGGAGGTGTCGAATCATCTGTTCCACTGTTTTGTTCGTCAGAATGAAGGGCAAGAGAGAAAAGTAAATTTGCCCCCCATAGACTGCATTTGAAATAAACCTGTAATTTTCACAAAAGCAATGTATTACGATAGCCATGAACATTTGTGATGGTTGATACTGCATCTGCGGCCGCTGCAGGTTTGTATCGGATCACAATATGTGTAGATATTCAACACTACAGAGCTAGATATAATGCACTAATTTAAAAATTAAACAAACAAATGTCCCTTTCACAGTTGAGCTGTACTTTGAAAATGCATCCAACCTCACAATTCCCATTATAGAGACCACTGAGAGGACATTGCAAGATCTAAATAATCAAAGACCTTCATAGGTTTAGCTATATGAAGCATTTAATAACTAACAGGATTGTCACAAAAGTGCATTAAAGAAAACAAAGGAAGCTCATGAGATAAAACAAGCTCAAGAACATAACCTACTCAGGCATGTGGGGTAGTGCTTTTGTTTGTGTATATATGTGTGAAACTGTGTGAAAATATTATAGCCGAGGGACTTTTTCCTCTTCCATAACAAACAACAACAACGTCCTATTGTGGTTTAGTGAATGTGAATCATAATAGGATCACTATCTGCCAAAAATAAATGATTCTTTTGATAAGAGTCGCCTAAAATTACCTGTTTTTAGTCAATATTTATGTTCTATAACTGGCTACTTGGCGTAGTAGTAACATTAAATTACTGCAGGTTTTCAACACACACAAAAACATGTATTGAGTTCATTCTATGTATCAGTATTTACAGAAATAAACAGAGGGCATATAAATTAATCAATGATGGGAAAATTGACTGGGCTGCATTTGATAAATCATAATTTCAAAATCTTTATAAATATGAATAATATTATGCAACAATTCATAAAATACGTGTTTTTTTTTGGGGGGGGGGGTATGATGACATTTTGTGAGCTTGTAAGAATGCGGAAGTAACATTGAATGGATGCATTTTGAAAGTGTCTCTGAAGTCAGCTCTGCCGTTATGAAATCAGAGGAAGTTGGCTCCTTTTATCAAGTTTATGTGTCACCTAAATTGCTTCACGTCTACTCAATGAGATGCTAGATTCTAATGAGATGTTTATTTTTAAACCTCTGTTTACATGCAGTCGGCTCACTAGAGATTTTGTTAATGATGCTGTGCCAAAAAGCTTTTGATGCTTTGAGCTCCCTTTTTTTCCCCCTTTCCCCTCTTTTTTTTCCCTCACTTGCAGTTAGTTAATTGTTTTCTTTCTCAGTAGATATTTCATTGTTTTCATTCACAAAGTAATTAGTGGAATCCAAATTGAGCATTTAGCATGTTGTAGGGCATTTTTTTCAGTGTGTGCATGTATGAATGTGTGTGAACACGCATACATTTCTACAAACACATTTCTTTCTTCGTGTTTTGGAGGCTCAGATGCATCCACCGCATGTTAGACCCTGCAGTCAAACTACAGCAGGGGTTAAAAGATCCACACACCAGCCACATAGAAAAAGGCCCTGCAGGAAACACACACACACGCATCCATACATACACAATGGCTGGTCAGAAATCCTGCAGGAAACTGCACGGGGGAATTCCTGCCAGGCCAGGGCGGATTATTTTCCCCCTTACTTCCTGTTCCTCTCGCTGTCTTGCCTCCCCTTTCCCTCTGTGTCTGCACCCCCTCTCTCTCTTCCTCCGGAGGCCATTGTGTTGAATTATACAGTGATTATACATTCTATATCAAATCAACAGGCAATATATTGTACTCTCATCATCAGTACATTTTTTTTATTTGCGCTGCAAAGATTAATAAAATGACTAATTTAGAATATTAATCAGCATATAGATTTTTTGAAAGAACCTAAACTAGCAAATGTGCTGGTTTCATCTTTTCATCCTTTTTTTTTTCTAAATTTGATCATTTGATTCTTGAAGGCATTTGAAGGCTTCTTTTCGGGCTGTGTAAAATTATATTGATGTCGATTTTTATAGATAAAAAGATTATAAAATAAATCATTCATCATAATCATCAGAAAATAAAATCATTAGTTTCAGCCTTGATTTTTTATCAAATTGTTAGTTGACACCCATGGCTACATTTTCCCTAGAGTTAATTTCTTGTATATTAAAGTTACAGCAAGGAAATATTTAACAAGCCCATACACATTATGTAAATCTAACATCAATATGTTGTTTTGATGTTTTAATGTAGTCTAAACAAGAATGGAGTATTATTCAACTGCTGTTTGGATAATCTGTGAATTGTTTTATCATTCATCAATCCAAAATGATGAAACATTGTCTGGTTGCAGCCTCTTGAATGCAAGTATTTGTTTCTATACTTAATATTAAAAAATACTGAAATAAATCCTCTATTTTTTTTTTTAAGTGACCAAACGCAAAAATCAAGATGCCTTTGCATTCAAGAGCCGAACAAATGTGCAGGCAGGCGCGTATTTTGGGGGCCTGCGAGGAGGAATCGTGTTTCTCTCGTAATGAGCCTCATGATCTGTATTCGACATAGACGGAGAGGATTTCAGCCCTCTGTTGTATCGCTCATTGTTCGGGGCTCCGTTGATAGATAGACGCGGACCTCATCCTCTGCCACCACTCATATTTACCTCACACAGTCTCAAAGACCACTTGGACATGTCAAATGATCGGGCCGCTAATGGTCAGCAGCGCAGAAAGAAGGGAGAGGACACGCTAAAAGGCTTTGTGTCTGCCTGTATAATCAATTGACCTGATTGATAAGGGTGTGTCAGGGGTACATTGTGTGTGTGTTATGTTTCCCACGCCCAGTGCTTTGGGTCCTTCAGTGTGTGTGTGTGTGTGTGTGTGTGTGTGTGTGTGTGTGTGTGTGTGTGTGTGTGTATGTGTGTGTTATCCGACCCTCTCAGCTCAGCCTCTGTCCATCAACACCTACCTCTGGAATGTTAATGAAAAACAACAAGGGAATCCCTTAGAGTTTACCTCTCTGTGCTTCTCTCACTCTCTCCAGTATCGTTTTTACTTTTTGCTGAGGTGCTGTTTAAGTTAATCACTCGCTTTGTAAAAACACCCTCTCCGTCTTGTGTTTGTCTCAGGTTATCGGCTTTCTGTAGCCATTACCCGATGTAGGCACTGTTGTTAAAAGCAGCAGAGAAACAATTAGTTAAAGTGGAAGTGGACATCTTTTTGTTGCTTTAACTTATCGTTATGCAGTACACGGTGATTGCACAGTGTAATGGCTGTAGAATGACACCAGCGTTCAGATTGGTTCCCTATAAGCTTCTCTTTCACTGTGCATTTCTGTCTACCACCCAGTGGGATCTGCCGGGAAAATGAAGGCTCAATTTTCAACACAAGATTAGATTAGATAATAGACTAAATGAATGAAAAAAAACTCACGCTCATATTTTATTTTAGCAATACTTCTCTCTCCACCCTGACAACCAACCCCTGCTGTAGTTTCCCGTTTGTAAAGCAATAACATTTCTAAAAATGATATTTAGGTCTGTCATCACAAATCAGTGCTGTGCAGTTGGACATTGTTCAGATGTTCAAAAGATGGCAATTGTCATCTGAATTTAGCTGTCATTTCTATGACATAATGCACAATATATCTGTGTGTCTGTGGTTTAGATATCTGAAGTAAGAGTATGTATAGTATATGAAGTAAGAGATTTGTCATAAGCCTGGTTTTACCTAGGCTATCAGCACAATTTCAAAACTAATATGTAAATTGACATTTGCACTTTCACATAAAGTGTAGCCGTTTTCTTACAAACTATAATATTAATAATAATAAGTTGTCAATTAAGACTATGTCCAGCATTCCATCATACCCTCATTTCGCCAAAACATTAAAAAATCTACTTAAGCTTCCACTTTTCTATAGGAATACATACTTCCTACAGGCACTACACTAGTTTCTATGTAATGGAGCAGTGGCATCATTGACTCTGGGGTTTTAATATTTACATAGCTTCACTGTAAAGCTGGATCCCGCTGATATATGAATATAGTATAAAAATAATATTTTAACATTTATTAAAGGTAAAAGGTGGGAAACTGGATCTTAAGTCGTCATTGGCTTAAAGGTACATCCACAAATCCAGATGAAAACCCAACATTTGTCTTCTAACCCCCAGAGTGTTAGCATTAGCGGAATGCGGCATGCAGACAGGTTACAGCGGAGCTGCTATCTCCTGACTTGGCTCGTGATGTCTGTTAACCGCCACTCATAGAGGAAGTATGGCTAAACTGTCACCAGCTTCCATGCAATCATTTCTCAACCAGACTGTGAGGAGTGGGGGAAGGGGGGGGCGGTTCTGGTGTTTCAGAGTTGTCATGACACTGAGCATCACAAGCATGTTGAGTCGCATGTCGTCTCTCAGGATCGCTGCATATTTTCACCGCCTCGCTTTTTAACGTGTGTCTGTCTGCGTGCGCGCCTGCATGCAGCTCCGTGTAAAAGTGTGCGTGTGTGCACCTGCACGCACACCGCCGCGAGAGGTGTCAGAGTGGTGGCATACATGTGAGGTGTAAATGCGCCAGCACCCAGTCGCCACCTCAGGGGTGCGAGAGGAGGGTGGTGGCGGCGGCGTGCGTGTTAGAGAGGGTGTAAATTGAGCTGTGATGGTCCAAGGAAGAGGATATGATTGGCTGAAACGACGAGACCTTGTGCGCTCCGGCACGAGGCACTTAGACACACTGCTCTAAACTGCAGCACGCCGAATTCCTGTTGCTTCCTGCCCCTTTTATTTTTTATCTCTTCCATCACTCTCTTTGTGTTTGTGGATCTCTAAGCTTTCATCTCAGGCTGAGCCTTTGAAATTCAATGCTCCCTCTTTCTCTCACTCAAACACACACACACACACACACACACTGTTCTTATATCCTAATAACTTTCTTCTTATTTGACTATAATCTTCCCCAGAACACTTGTGTATATGGTCCAATATGTTCACATCCATTTTTTTTTTCTGGTGACATGTGCACTGTTTTTTCAATGTTCCTGAAATGCAGCGGGTTATAACATACAGGTTGTAGAAGGTCTGTTTCCTTCAGTGTGTCTGTCTTTATTTCTCTCCTCCCTGCACTTATGTCTCAGGCAGCTTCACCCATCTGTTTCTCCTTTCTTCTCTTTTTTTTTTTTTTTTTTTTTTTACTCACCATACCCAGAAACACAAGGAGCGGGACAGGCACAAACCAAAACACAAGAAGACCATGGACATGTCGCCCTCCCTCGTCCTCCCAAACATCATGGTTCCAGAGAAGGTGAGAACACTCCTACACTCAACTCTCCCTTTTGTTTTTGGTGAATTGTGGCTGGTTAAATATTAAAACTTTTTTTTTCTTCATCTAGTTTTACCTTTGTTGTTCTGTGTCCCTCACACATCCTGTCCTCCTGTTGACCTTTCTCCTCCTTTTTTTTTGTCCTCCCTTTTCTCAATGGGCTTGTTTTGATAATTTTCTTTCTTGTTCCGGTCCCCTTCTTCATTTCGATCCTCCCTTTTTTTTTTCCAACCTTCAATTTTTCTCACCAACCTTCCTCCCTTTTTTGCACCTTCCTCCTCCCAGGCTTACAACAGTGGCAGCTCAGTGGGCGGGGTCCCCTCTCTGCCTGCATCCTCACAGAAGCGATTGGACGACGGCAGCGGCCGCTTCACCACGGCGAACTTTCAGGAAGTGTCGTCCGCGCTCTCCGTCGGCAGCTCCAAGGACAGTTTGGCTGCAGACGCCGGGAAGACGGTGTCCGAGGTGAAGAACAAGAAAAACAGCGGCGGGAGTCACGTGGTGGGACCGAGGGGCCGCAAGTCTCTCACCTCCTCAGGGAAACCCCTCCCCTCTGCCGTGGTCACCATGGCAACCTCCTCAACATCTGCCTCTGCTTCCACGGGGCCTTTCCACCAAGGTGAATTGATGGCTGCAAATGGTCCTGTATGTTAATTCTTTTTTTTCCCCCACAACTGGGAATTAACCCTGCAGTTAGAAAAATGAAAACGCGGTGACAAATCACATACAAACAAAAAAAACTGCAAGTGCAGCACAACTGAAATTACTGCAACATTATTAAAACCCAAATAAGAGTGATTCATGTGTTTTCTGTGCATGTGTGTGTGTGGGTGTGTGTACGCTGTGCGGCTGGATTTTTGGCCAGACACCAGACTTTTGTGTGTGGCCGTGATAACAGTGTTTCGTCTCGACCGGCCTCTGGCTCCTGTAATCTGGGGCTCTGTCTGGGAAAAGACCAGTGCACGCACACACACACGCACACACACACACACACACGCACACATATACACACAAACAGAAGGAACATGTGGGGAGGTCAGGACCAGAAAGGAATTGATGCTCACACTGAGCTCCTGTGTCTTCTACTATCAGAACCTTGAAGCACTTGTCAGGTGTGTGTGTGGGTGTGTGTGTGTCGAGCAGAGAAATGGTGTGTGTATTCATTCATTTGTGTGCTCGCTCACATGGGACGACTGCATAATGAGGGAGGGCTGACCGTAGAGCAGATAGTGAGAGAACAGATTAAATGTTTATTTTGGTTATCTTGCTGCTCCCATGATGACGGAGCCGAGAGTAGTATGGAAAATTTTCTTTAATGACGGTTTCCTTTGTCGTTTGTCTCCTGTTCTTTTCCGCTCATCTCTGTCTTCTCTTCCTTCCACAGGCCTGCTGCTGACCAGTGCCAGCAAGACGCCCTCTGCTCCTTCGTCCTCAGACTTCCTGAGTTTCTCCGACTCATCGTTGCGTCCCGGGGGCGGGACCACCTTCTCCTCCCCGCCGTCTTTCAGCAGCTGCCTCGTGAAGCCGAGCTCAGAGGGCGGAGCTTCAGAAGGAACTACGACACTGTTTGGTTCCCTCGTGTCTGCCACTACGGCTTCTGCAGGTGACATTAACATACACATGAACCTAATGCAAGGGAGTTTTTTTTTATGTTTTAATTATATTTTATAACAAGAAACATTATAAAGGTGAATTATGTGAAGGGCAGTGTTTTTAGCTAGAGCCATTTTTGACAACCAAAAAAATCATATCTCAATCTTATCTATTTTGCATTAGACCATATTTAAGTTCCATATCAGTGGAAGTGAGATTTGTTTTGACATTGTTTTTTAAATAAGGACTATCTAGGTGTTACATAAATAGTCTCCCATGTTTCAAACAGCTTAATCCACAGAAATACATACAGCCCATTTTCAGAAACCTTAAAATGAGCAGTCAGGACTTCTGTGAAGTCACAGCTATACCTTCACCACCTACTCCCCGTTCACAACTATTCCAATCAGCCAATCAGTATACCTCAATATTAATGAGACAGACATAAAACAAGCTGTTCTTTCTAGAGCTCTAGAGAGAAGCTTGCAGAAGGAAATGTTAAACTATATTAAAAGGTTTTTGGTACTAAAACCACAAAAATATTTTTTATTGTGTAAAACCCATGTGTAAAATTTGGGACCTTTAAAAGAAGAGTGTCTTATGATTGCAAGAATGTCAGAAAGTAGGAGCCTCTGGTTCTACCTCCTGAAATGTTAATATCTTTGGGTTTATTACTGGTGTCTCTCTGAGAAAAGGAACTTAAAATAAATTAAAATATGTAAGCTTTGTTTTGGGAAATTGTTATTTTGCAGATAATGAAATTAATGTTTGTTTTTTTTTGCCAAAGAACAAATATGGCACAATATTTACTCCATTATTTGGTTCTATCTAGCTCTTAAGCCAACAAAACACACACACGCTGTAAACTTGAGTATTCAGCTCTTCCTTCTTGTTCTTGCAGTCGGAGGGAAGCTGTATGAGAATTCCCACAGTCTCACAGCCATTGAGACGCCGAGCCTTGGTGTGTCCGCCGGGTACAAACGGCCCCAGCCCTCCAGCACAGGACCGGGGATCGCAGCAGCAGCAGGAGGAGGAGGGGATGACGGGGTTAAGAAGAAGAAGAAGGGCAACTGGCGAAACAGATTTGGACCTTGCTTTACCACAGATGTGAAGCCTTCAGAGCCAGCGCCCTCCCTGACTCTCCCCACCTCCTCCGCAGCCAACACCACCTCCTCCTCCTCTGCTGCCACCGGCTCCCCTGCCTCCTCCTCGTCCTCGACGCTCTCAGGCCGGCCGGGCTTAGTCTCCAGCAGTGGATTAGGGGTGGGAGTGGGAGGGGGAGGCGAGAGGGGGCTGGGGGTCATGGGTGTCACTGGCGGGATTCAGAAGTCCCCGTCACTCCTCAGGAATGGGAGTCATGGGAGTCTGCAGAGCAACAATGGCTCCACGACCACTGGACCAGGTGAGGAGGACACTAAACATACACACAGCCATCTTTTTTTTTTTTTTTTTTAACTAATCAGAAGTCAGATCTCCCATTGCATTGGAAAGAGAATATCAAATAATCCCGTGACAGTCCCTGAGTGTCTGCTGCTTTAGGAAATTATCTTCAGCCACTTGTTAAATAACGGTACAATTTGACTGCATCTAAGCCAGTAGCCAGAACGTGTCAAATGGTTGTTGGCCGAGAGTGTGGCAAAGGTTTAAATTCAGGATTTATCATCTGATTTATATCCTAGACAAAGAGTGTGTGTTTTTCATTTAAATGAACACGTGTTGTCATTCCTACATTACCTTCAACTCCTTTTGGAAGAATTAGACAGAAACGTCTGGATCGTACAAGAAGATATTAATATTACGGCATCATTATCACAACTGGCAAGGATTTTACACACCTTTGTAATTGGCTGTGTGCGTGCATGTGTGTGCGTACGTGCAAGTGAGAGTGCAGGTCTTATGTGTTATTTGCTCACACACGTGGTAGTGGTCTGTATGTTTTTTTTTTTTTTTTTTCATTGTGTTCAGTTGCTTGGCAACTGTCTTTAAGCTTTGGAGTTCCCCTCTGCTGATGGAAATGGCTCCGTGCAACCCACACATCCCACATCTCCCCTTTCTTCCAGAATTACCTTCTTTTGTTTCTCCTTTTCTGCCTCTCAGCTGCTGTCTTACCTGCATTTTTCTCATTCTGCAGATCCTCACCTGTTGATGTTTTATGCAGTTGACGATTGAGTGTGTTTGCATTATCTATTACAGATACTCTGTATACTCAGATACTGATCAATGTGCATTAGGATCAGCTGATCAGATACTGATGCAAATTTGGTCATTTTTTAAACATTTTTACATGAAGCTCTTGCTTAAGGGATCTTTATGTCTTTGTCTCTTACTTTAGCTATTATTCATTTTTAATTACTTATAAATATAAAATATTAATATTTAAATATTTAACAACACACATAAGGGATTCATAATGTGCGTCGTATTTAATAGAAGATTTCGTCTTTACCTTCATCATCTGCAATGAATAAGAACCATTCGACGGCAGATTGACTGGATCATCTATAGAAAGCATTCAGTGCAATGTAAAAAAAAATGAATGCAATGCAATTTAAAAAAAAATGATGTGGCTGATGAGTGTTATGAGTTGAATTGGATTAGTGGATGTATTGATTGAAAGAAAATAACCTTCAACAGTTCCGATAATCGATTAATTGTTTCAGTCGTGTTTCAAGTTCCAGCCTCTCAGCTGTGAGGATTTTCTGCTTTTCTTTGTCTCCTGTGATTTGAAAGCCAAATATCTTTTTAGGCTTTGGACTGTAGGTTGGACAAAAACAAGACATCACCTTAGACCAGTGGTTCGGAAAGTGGGGTCTGGGTAGGTTCCTTGACGGGATTCTGGGGGGACCCCAGCAAAACAGAGAATTATTAGTTGTCACTATTATATGTGACACAATAGCATAATTATATAGGATTATTTTGGACATGGGTTCTATGAAATTTTTGTAATAAAACGTCTTAAGCCAAAAATCTTATCAGATGGGGACAATGGGGAAAAATCTGATTCAATGGGAATCTGTGAACTAGAGCTCCTTGAAGTGAAAAGGTTTGAGAACCACCGCGTTAGAGTTCCTAAATTGTAAATAAAGTTTTAATGGATTAAACAATAAGTAGAGAAATTAAATGGCAGATTATTGATCAGTGAAAACAATTCTTAGTTACAGCCCTGAGGTCTAAACAGCATTTGGTTCTTGGTAATGTATTTTTTTGTCTAGTGCATATTGTGAAATGCAGGAATAGCAATTTATACTGGGAAAGAAGTTTTTGACTTCTTACATGTTGATGAGAATTTTCTAATTTTGCAATGGTATGACCCCTCATATATTTGCCATTAGTCTCTTTAAATTTTAATTGACCAACATTAAAAACTAGTAATATCTATTATTGCATATATATATATATATATATATATATATATATATATATATATATATATATATATATATATATATATATATATATATATATATATATATATATATATATATTGCTTTTATACTTTTTTATATTTGCCAGCATATATTTGACAGAAAGTGGAATTATACTAAACATAAAACACAAAATTTTATATATACATATATATATATATATATGCATGTGTGTGTTTTCCCTAAATATTGAGTTTAATTTTCAAAGGTGTGTCGATGAATAGTTTATATTTAGGACGTTTTTTGTGAGTGTGTAAGTGAGTCTGTCTGCCTTCTGAAAATAATCTTTTGCAGCACTGAGGATAATTTTGTTTGTGATTCCACGTCTATCTCAGTCTTTGGTGCTTGTGCTTTTCCCTACAGCAGTGGCGGTATTCCTGCCCACAGCTGGTGAAAGGAGATAGGGAAAACATGTATGGTTGTGTGTTATTCGTGTGTGAGAATCATGTGTTCTTCTTCCTACTGTAAATATTTAGCTGAGGGTTAATGCAGGGCAGTAATGGGGAGGATCTTGCCGTTTATCCCCCCCCCCCATCCTGTCTGCTGACTCCACCGTGCTGATGGATAGATAGTTTGATAGATATGTGTTGGTGGGTGGGGAGAAGCAGGGGGTTAGATTTTGGCTAGGTTAATGTTTGACGGCAGGGGGGTCATTGATGGGACGGACACGCTAGTAGAGCGCAGTAGGTTTGCTGTGTGGGGGAGGAAAGATATTGGGTGGACATGAATCTATTCAGGCGTGTGTGTGTGTGTGTAATAGAGTGAGAAAAAGGAGCAACAGCACATTGTTTATTTATGTATTTATTTGCTTATTTACAGTTTTAGATTCATTGAGCGATATGTTTGTTTCCCATTTGCCCCTAATAATTATCAGCAGTCTGCTTTCACTTCATCAAAACTCGTGGGAAGAGGGGAAGTTGTAAAAATCCCCATGAATACTCTGTGAACATGATTTTATTTATATCCTTAAAATAAATTCTTATTGTAAAATATGAAACATAAAATGTGGTTTTACATGTTCTCCCTTATTGGATAAGTTTATAGATAAAACACATTTGTTTTGGTCCAGTAAATATATTTTAAAGGACAAATTCATGAATAGAAATATTTCAGGACACTTTTAAATTTTACTTGATAATTTAAACAAATAATTTGAAAATTCTCCTTTTTTTTGCCAATTTTGTATTTATTTTTCTTTACTCTTTAAGTAATTGCAGTGTTTGTGTCTATTTAACAAATGCGACACTGCAGCACTGAAAATATTTTGTCGAATCATGAAACAGTGAAGCTAAAGAAAAAATAGACACAAACACATTTTGCAGTAAACCTCTAACAAACTAACTTTAATTTCTGTAAATTGGAATCATACAGTGTTAAAGTGACTGCGCTTTCCTGCACATTAGAAATAGGTGTTTTGACTAAACGGTAAACTCTCTCCTGCTGACCAAGTGTAAAATCAAATTTAACGTTTTTAGTCAAATTTAGCTGTGCTTCCCCTCAAGTTGGAAACCGGTTTCAGGTCGTTCTGCTTTTAATCGCTGTCACTTTTGAATTTAGTTGTTGCCCGAAACTGTTGTTGACTCTTCAACTTACATGGCTTTATCAGCACATACATTTTGTTCCTTCAATGCAGCTCAGCTCTTCTCTACACATCGCTGTGATGTTTAAATACTGTTGATCTTCGGTGGTAGAAAATTCTCAGAATAACAAAAGTGTCCCTGTTGCCATGTGGTATTCAGTGTTTGTCTCTACATTCCATGTTTAAACCATGATTAAATGACTGTCTGCAGTGTTTTTTAAAAACAAGCTCTCAGCCCCCGAATTGATCATTGCCCAGCTATTTAAAAGGAAATTCCCTTCTTGAGCACAATTTGAAGTGAGAATCAAATATGCTGATTCAGTTGTTAAATGGCAAAAAAAAATAATGCTTCCATTGACTTAGTTTGGACTTAACCCTCCATAAACAGACAACATAGATTTCCTATTGAGATAATACCAGCTTGAACTAATCAAGGTGGATATTTTTGCAGCTTACGGACGTAGTGAGCAGGAAAGGAAAAGGAACAGGAAGGTTGGCCGATGGAGGCTCTTGTGCTTCGGGGGCTAAATGTTATTGATCACGCAGGTTTGTTGTAAATTTCACAAGCCCGGGCTTGTGTGCGAGAGCCATGTGGAGGCGTGTGTTTATTCTTTGTCTTCTTTTATGTTGCGAGAGCAAGTTTTAATTTCCACCAGGAAATGTAATGGGATAATAATTCGTTTACAATCTTTGTAATATTTGGAACTGGTCTTGACAGAGTTGGCAGCAATTGTTTTTCTTCTGGATCCAAGAAAAACAGCCTTGCTGTCAATGAGACTAATATACGTTTTTTCGGTTTAATTTGTTTAAAAAAAGTTTTATTAATGGTAAGGGTTACAGGTTTTTTCAGCTCCCGCTGGCGCTCGTTATTTCGCTTTTCAGTTGAAGCCTGATAATCAGCAGATTTAGAGCTACTAAGTTTGCACTTTAAAATTATATTTAAAATAAATATATATAATGCACTTAAACTTCACCATGTGTAACCAGGCATTGTTTATCAAATGCATTTGAACTTTTTATTTTAAATTTCCAGAAAATTAAAAAGTAGTTGTTAAATTTTTAAATTAAAAAAAGTAATATAATATGCATGTCTCTCTTTTATTGTTATCAAACCATTCCTTAGCATTAAAAAAAAACTCTCAGATTTTTAACTGACATTTAGTTTAGGTAAGGTGATAATGACCTTTTTTTTTCATGACGAGGCTAATATATAATGTGAATTTTCCTGTTAGCAGTAGTGGTTTGTGTGATCCCTTTGTGTTAGAATGTCATTTCATCTGTGAAACTGATAAACTGTTGGTTTGGCCTCTAATCCAGCTGCTAAAAATCTTGCAGGAGCTCATGCCCTCTGAGCGACGGCAGCCCTGATTTGGGTATCAATTTTTCTGGTGCATATTACAAAGCGTTATAAATAGTATGTCGGCCCATAGAGTGTTCCTATCTCTCTCTCTCTCTCTCTCTTACTCTGCCTCCATCTCTCTCTCGCCCTCGCTCCCTCTCTCCCTCCCTCCACCCCCTCCCCTCCTGGCACAAAGATCTCTTGTTCCCCCAGTGAATGTGTGCTGCCCTGAGCCATTCAGGCTTTTGTGGGGCTGAGGGGCCCTCTTCCCCCCCCTCCTCTGCTGGGGTCAAAGGGGGGCAGGGGCAGGGCTTATCCCTGGTTAGTGGGCGAGCACGGGGGTGTGTGAAGGGAGGGAGGGGGGAGAGATGGAGAGAGGGCAACGAGATAAGAGAATGGAGAACGGGTGTGTGAAAATGGAGCAATATGTATGTGTGGGTAATTATTTTAAAAAAGCTTATATTGTTAAATATTATTTTGAATATAAGAAAAATTACTACATTTGTTCCCGTGAAACTTAAATGTGATTTGTCACATCCGATTTCTGCACATTTCGGAGTGTGTGTGTGTGTTTCTGCACGTTTTAAATTTGAGTTTATCATAATTGGTGGAGTTTGTTTGGTCATAAATAAACTAAACTTGACCACTTACAGGCAGGCCAGTATACTCAACCATGCATTACATTTATTGTTCATTAATTTTCAGTCAATAGATCTGTTGCATGAGTAAAACATCATTTTAGATCTTTGTACACAAGTCATGCTATAATATATTAATCTGTTTCTTTACTTCTCAAATTATAACAGTTGTTATTTAATTGTGGGGAATAAAATTCAACAGAGAAAAAAATATATATTTCATCACTGTCATTGCATATATTTTAAATAACGGTTTATCCAATTAACACAGGTTTAATTTCACTTTTATGACAAGGATATTTTTAGTCTCATATTTAAAAAAAAAAAAAAGAAATGCAGAGAATTTTTCCCAAGAAAATAAATTTCAGAGCTGCTAAAATGTCAGTGCCATTTGTGTGTAGTTATATTTACATATATAAGATGAACTGTTGACCCATATTTCTGTAAAATCACATTTTCAGAATATTATTTAATTGTAATTGGGAGGATAACGATGACGATAACGGATCATTAATATCATTTAACTCTTGATTGTCCACAGGTGTTTTCTCTGGTGCTGATGGGTCATCATCGGCAACGGGGGCTGTCGCCATGGGCGGAGCCAGCTCTGATTTGTCACAGCAACAGCAGCCCACACCTTCTCTAGCCCCGCCCTCTCCATTCACTGCCACCGCACCGCTTACCAGCACAGCCTCCGCACACGTGAGTCTGAACACACAACCTGTGCTTAAAAAAAAACAACTCTCATACTTGTTATACACACTCTGAGACTTGAAGTCTTTCTTTCTCTCATGCACACACACATCTCTATATCTGGCAATTCAAGCTCATCGTTCTCATCTTTGAGCTGAAGTGCAGATAAACTGTGGGAACACAAATAAACCAGAGCACACTAATTAACCATCTTCCGCACCAAATCCCTCAACACTATTATTAATCCACTGCACGCTAATTATGTGAGAAACATGTGTGTCCTGACCTTGTGTGAATCATGTATTCTCAGCAAGTTATTGTATAGCTGACAGCCAGCTGCACCTGTAGCAAATCTTCCAGGTTTATTCAGAGCACCTCAAAAAAAGCACACTGATCCTTCAATGGAATATTCCGATCCATATATATATATATATATATATATATATATATATATATATATATATATATATGGATCGGAATATTCCATTGAAGGATCAGTGTGCTTTTTATATATATATATATATATATATATATATATATATATATATATATATATATATATATATATATATATATATATATATATATATATATATATATATATATATATATATATATATATATATATATATATATATATATATATATATATATATATAAAATATTCCATTGAAGGATCAGTGACCTTACTGAACATGGTCTTTATTATAATATTAATACAGATGTGTATTTTTGTAACAAATGTAAGGTAATGTGATCTGGTAGATGACAAATTCTAAGAAGATTGGAAAATTATCATCATACTTATAGAAAAGAGTAAAAATTCAATGTCTAATATACAGACTGGAAAATCTACGAGACTGCAAATGATTTTAATACACACTCAGGTTACAATAACTGTTGTCCCGTAGTGTGGAAAATGGAAAAAGGAGAAAAAAATGCACATTCACAATCACTATACATCAATTCAGAATGTGGGTCCAGAATCCAGGCTGCATGCTTCTAAATTTATCCTCAAAGTTTGGAGATTTCCACAGTTATTAAATAATTTTAACATGTATTAACTCGACCTCATGTAAATTATAGATGTAGGATCACCAGTTTATCACATTTATTCAGATAAAAATTAATTGTTCAATTCCAGGCTTAAAAAATGAAATGTTAGTGCTTTTTGTGATGTTGTTCTGCTGGTTTTAATACGCTTAAATTCAGAAATGAGGCGTGGGTTTTGACTTGATCAGCACAACCCCCTCTAGTAATCACTAACCCCTGTCTTCTAATAAGAAAAAAGCTCATCTTCAATCGCTGACCCCAATGTCTGTCCTTTCAAAGCCCCCAAAAAGACCATGCTCTGTCTCTGTCCACCCAACGCCATTTTTCTCCCGTGTCCACTTACCACTCGGCTAACTCTCTCTCTCTCTCTGCATATACACGCTTTCTCTCACCCTCGACCCTTCCTTCTCTCTGTCCTCATCCATTTCTCCCTCCGTTGTCCTGTGATGTAATGACATCTGACAAGCACCACAGTGGGGATGGAGGGATAGATGGAGGGAAAGGAGGGGGTCGGGGCAAGTGTGTGTGTTTGTGTGTGTGTGTGTGGGGTTGCACTCATGCCTCGAATTCACTGGCCTGGCCTTCATCTCGGCCAGTTCCTCTCTTGTTCAGCGCATAATATATAGAACGGGAGGCCTCGGGAAGCATAGGATATCACGCCTGTTTGCAGCATGTATAGAGAAGCTTGGAACTGAAAGAGTACAGCAGAAAGCAAGACGTAAATAGAGATAGAAGGTTTTTCCCCCTTCATCTTGTCACTCCAGATTGATAAAAACTTGTGGGTTAGTTTGTAAAGTGTGATGTTCGCCTCTGGGCATCTGGGACACACACACACACATATACTCCGAATGGAGTCCACAGAATTACGCAACTATAGGAGGATGCCAACAACAGGCTTCCCTCACTGTGTGTGTGTGAGTGTGTGAGTGTGTGTGTGTGCGCGCGCACCCGTAAGTGTGGGTGTGTGTGTGTGTCTTTGAGTGACAGTGACCATTTGCTATTTTCAGTCCGCTAGCAGACTCTCGGCCTACTGTTATTGGCTATCAGCCCAGGACAGAGAAAGGGAGTGCAAGAGAGACTTTGAATGAAAAATGAATGTAAATGAAAAATGAATGTTGATGGGAAAGGGGGCAGGATTATGGCACCGGAGGGGGGGGGAGGAGGATGAGGAGGAGGAGGGGAGTCTAGAAAAAATCTGAAGTCATTTCAATGAGGGGAAAAATGGACAGAGGGTACAGGTTCCTTCTTTGAATTTAACATTTAACAGGCGAGGGACTTTCCAGGATGTTTTCCAGATTTTATTATTTCAGACTTTCATGAATTTGTAATAGGAGATTATGGATTTTTCCCCCCAGCATGCACCCTAAATTTGAGCAAATGGATAGGAATGACCCTGCAAGCAATAGATGGGACAGATAGGCAGACTAAGCTCCACAAATGCAGGATTTGTATTTACTTACTGAAGCTTTGTTTATTGAATATTCAGAATTAAAATATATTCATTTTTTCCTCCTCCTCAAAATTCTGCTCAGTCAAACGCTAAAATCTTAAATATGTCTCACTCATCGACAAATTAGAAATTGTGGTTTGACACCAATTAGCTACTTTTGAGACGTTTTGCCTCAGCAACAAATTACAGAACTCCCAAACATCCAAACAAATGAGCAGAAGAGTAAATTCCAGCCACTTTAATCAATTTCCGCAGTGTCACATGCATTGTGTGTAGCTTTTTTTTTTTCCTTTTTAGTTTGAAGCAACCGAAACAGTCAGCCATTTTGTTCCTTTAGATAGAGCTGATACCCTTCCTGACGCTCTCCTCCCTTACACCCTGCTCCACCCATCACTCCACGGTCCTTATTTGGGAAATGCCTTAATTGGATTAAACTCTATGCATCAGAAACACTTTGTCGGCATGTCAGCGTACTGTTAGGGTCCCAAGGCCTGTGTTTGTGTGTGCATAATATACAATACACACTACTTTGTGTACTTTTTTTTTTTTTGTAAATTAAAGTGCTGTAAAATTCACATGAAGGTATTTTTATTACTAGCATGAAATCCTGTGGAGATGCTTTGTGACCTAAAATCCGAACCTGAGTTGATCAGTGATTCTCAGCTTTGGATCCAGGCTCATTATATATGTAATAGTAGAGCGGCCAGAGCCAGAAAAAAAATGTAATATAAATAAGTGAACACTAATATCTGATTATGGGAGACAAAGCTAAAATTCCCATTTATCTATTTTTAATATGAACCAAATTTACTTACAGTTGTTGCTTTTCAAGAAGTAAATATATTCTTACATACTCAAAAATAAATTTAAAAAAATCAATACGTCATACAGATGCCTAATTAACTATTTTCTGGTTGTGAAATGTAAGAATCTGTTTGTTTGCATTTAACTGTAATTTCAACATATTTATGCTTATTTATTTATGTAATTATTTAGTGTGTGTGTGTGTGTCATGGTATTTTTAACTATTTTCTAGATTACTAGAAAACAACGAATCATGAAAATAAAATGTATTGCTTTAAAATGACGTATTTTAGAGTTTTAGAGGCTCCATGTTATGTTGATTTTAAAGAGCTGAAAACTTCATTTTTAATACCGTGCATGTGATTATAATTGCATGTAAAGCGGCTGTGAAGCGAGGCATCTTGTGACTTGTTCCTGTGTGTATCTGTGCTTCTTGTCTTCAGGTGAGCGGTCTACCGGGGTCCGTCTTCAACCTGGCTCCCTCACACATGTTTGGCAACAGGCTCAACCCCAACTCGGCCATGTTGGCACTCATTGCCCAGTCGGAGGCCTCACCAGCAGGTACGGGAACGTGTGTGTGTGACAAATGTATGTGTGTGAGAGAGAGAAAGAGAGGGAGATAATGGATAGGTCACGCCCCCGTGGTCCCATAGAGAGGTCAAGGGTCAGCACTCGTGATATTTTCAAGCTCCTCCCCCTCAGCTCCAGTTACACGCCTTGATCGGTCACCCTCTCTCTCACATGCCACACATACACACACACACTGTAAATATAGTTCACACATTTCAAATATCCATGTAAAACATATAATTCTGCTATAAACTGTGAAGTGACTGAGGAGCAGAAGAAAGTAGAAACAGCGGCGGTTGGCTCTCTGTCCAGTGCTGATGAGGGAGAAAGAGGTGGCTTTAGTAATCAGAGTAGCCGCTTCCTGATCCAAGACATCTGGTTGAATATGAAGAGAGAAGCACGAGAAAAGAAGGGAGAGCAGAAGAGAGAGTTAAGATTGTGGAGGAGGAGGAGGAAGGTTGGTAGTTCCTGCTGCCGGTCAGCAGTCATCAGAGCCAGAACCACTGTGACCTGCAGGTCAACTCACTAATCAGCTTGAATGACAGGGAGACTGTGTGTGTGTGTGTGTGTGTGTGTGTGTGTGTGTGTGTGTGTGTGTGTGTGTGTGTGTGTGTGTGTGTGTGTGTGTGTGTGTGTGTGTGTGTGTGTGTGTGTGTGTGTGTGTGTGTGTGTGTGTGTGTGTGTGTGTGTGTGTGTGTGTGTGTGTGTTTTGTCATTTTCTATTAGGAAAAATTATATTTAATCACTACTACATTTTTTGGACTGTAACATGAACTTTAATGTTTACATTATTAATTTATTCATTGAATTTGCTCATTCCAGTATTTCATACGTGAGGATTTTCATTGTTTAATATAATTTTACAATGAAAATATTATGTGAAAAAGGCTGAATATATATATTTTTTAATTTTTTTATTAATGTGCCTGTTATTTTCTTGATTAATTTATTGATTTTTTTTTCTGTAAAATGTCAGAAATAGTGAAATTTTCCAAATATAATTTCTCAGGCACCAGAACAAGATTTTTACATGTCCAACCAGCAAAGTTTTAAACCCAAACATACCCAGTTTATACCGTATATAAACCAGGGAAAAGCTGCAAATTCTCACATTTGAGATGCTGGAACCAGAGGATGCACCACATTTGCTTAAAGAACAAGTGATGACTGCAGATATGTATTCACTCATCAATGATTGAAAATAATAATTTTGCAGCACTAATAAACCGCTATTTCCTTGCCATTGTGTGCACAGCTACACAAGCGTGAAGTCCTGTTTATCTGCTTGTTAAGGGTCATGTGAGCACAGACGCGCAAGGTGTGTGCATGTGTTTGTATGTATGTAGCCTGTTTACTTTGGCAGCCGCTTGTCTTTGCTTTTGAGCGTCTGGAGGGAAGTGCCAGGACGGAAAGGGTTACGGAGGCAAAGGGGACTTGGAGAAAAAAAAAAAGAAGGCGAGCGAGGGACTAGAGTGGTGACCTGGCGGAGGGTAAAAGCTGGGATTGACTGTCTTAAGTAGAGGGGAGTTTGTGTGAGTGTGTAAATGCAAAAGTGTGCGTTTGCGTGTGTGTGCATGTGTGATTCATTACTCTCACTGAGGAAAATGAAAAGAAGCGTCTGGCCAGGGGCCCAGAGGGAGGAGGAGGGAGAGAGAGAGAGAGACTCAGAGAAGGAAGAGAAAGGAGAGCAAGAGAGAAACACACAATCGGTTTGAATGAAGGCTCGTGTTTGAAAGAGATACAAAGGAAGAGAGTTTTGTACAAGTATTATAGGACATCCACACTGTGAGAAGATACCTCAGTTATTTTCTCTTTAAATTAAAAAAAATAGATAAATGTGGAATCAATGTTTATAGTGTGGACATGGACTACATTATTTTTTTTATTATATTTTTTTAAATAATCACATAAGCCTGGTTGGAGGTTGTGTGGCAGTAAAGTTAAGAACTTAACCAGCGGTCATCACTCGTTTTTAAATCTCCAATTGTAGCCGATCACACAATTACACCTCAACACTTGGCCTCATTATCAGGTAATTGATATGAACCACCGTATCAAATGATCTGCTTTTTTGACAGCAGAAACATAACAAAATGTAAAAACGAGGGCAGCAAAATTGTGTGACGACGTGCTGTTTATCCCACTTGGGATGTGCAATTTTGGAGAATAAGAAGAAGAGGTGGTTTTATGGGTTTTGGGGTTTTTTTTTTAGTTTTTTTATGAGAATGACGCATAACCGCTGATCCACATCGTTATCGTCGCCTATAAATTATTTTCAAATTCATCCCGCTTTAGTGTGAACACACGCTTTAAAGTGTCCCATTGATTTTGTGTGTGTAGATCAGGAGGCGGGAGATGGCAGCGGTGGCGGCGGCAGCGTCGGAGCTCAGGGTTTCTCCATAAGGGCTTCTCCCAAGACCACCCCGCGGTGAGTACACACACACACCCCTCCACCCCACTCCACATTTACATTCCTCACTGACCCACCACCACCCCCCCTTCACCCACCCTCTCTCTCTCTCTCTCTCTCCCTCTCTCTCTCTGCTTTTCCCTCCTCTGGCCCCTCGTCTCCTCTCTCTCTTCCTCTCACTCCTGACACACACACATGCACACTCTCCCTTTCGCTCCTACCCCTACAGGCAATTCTCGCTCTTCCAGCCAACGATAACTTGTGTTTCTGAAGGTCGTAACCATCCTTCAACTGCAGTTGGATTTTTTTTTCCCCCCCCTTGTTTTTAATCACACATGGATGGTCAGCCGCTTGATTTTCTGCATCTTCTCCATTTGGGAATGTTTGCACGGATCTGTCGAGATGGGAATATTGATGATACGAATGCGTTTTTGTTTATTTCTGCTACTTGGTGGGATGGATGATTTCACATGATGAGGTTGGTTCCGTTTTCATCCGTTTTCGCCATTTGTTTTTAAACGCCGCACCTGCGTTGTTCTTGCTGTTTTTGTATTACATAATTTACATCAGAATCTCTGACTTTTAATTTTTAATTTTCAAAGTAAAATATTTGACAGAGGAAATGTTGGGTGTAAATCCTGAAACAACAATTTAACAGTCATTAAAGTTTTTTGCATCAAATTTCATTTTCCGGATGATGCTGCGACATTGACATTTAAAAGCAGAGTGAATTTATGTTCGTGGGACACAAACTTAGCTAAATCTTGCCATCACCACTTCCCTTTTTAACTTTTTCCCAACATCATGCACCCATCTCTGTGTCTCTCCTCCTGTCCCCCATTTCCCCTCTTTCACACTCAACAGATTGTCTCAACACATACACCAAGATTTATCGCATCAAGACAGTCCACTTCCCCCTTTCCGTCTCTCGCTCTCTCTCTTGCATGTCCTTCCTTGCTCTCTCTCTCTCCCCCTTTTCTCTCTCTCTCTCTCTCTCTCTCTCTCACTCACACAGACAGAAAGCCTGGCCCCTTTTCATTAGAGGCCACTGTAACAACAAATTGATGTAGTTTTATAGCCAGCAGCGTCTATGTTTGTCTGACGTTTATGTTGGGTCGTTAATCTCCCTATTGACCTCTCTATCTCTTTTTTTCTATCCATACTCTCTCTCTCTCTCCCTCTATTCAGCTCTCCCATTGGTGGCCTGCAGATCCGCTATGACTCCTCGGGGTCGTTGCCGGGGCCAGGGCTAGGGTTGCTAGGGGTGGGGGGAGGCGGCGGCGGCGGGGAGACGCTGCCCCCGGTGGCCACCAGCATAGAGCAGCTCCTGGAGAGGCAGTGGAATGAGGGGCAGAGCTTCCTGCTGCAGCAGGGAGCACAGGGAGATGGTGAGAGAATGCAAAACACACACAACCACAGAGCTTTGTACTTCTTGGAACTTCTTATTGTCTGTAAATTTCTGTCAGTTTCCAGCCTACTTGATTGTCCTTCAGAAATGTAAATGGAAAACTCAGGTTTAAGTTCCTGTGTCGGAAGTCCTCCCCCTCCTCCTCTTCCTCCTCCTCCAGGCGGGGTTGTCCTTGAGCTTTACGCTGAGTCCTTACAGGCACCAGGGTCACTGTTCTGTAGCTGATCTTGACCTCTGACCTCCCTGTGGAGTATTTCTGTGTAATCAGTCACTGGGCATTTGAGCAGAGCGGTGTGGAGGCTGAGCAGAGTTGCATGTTTTTTTTTTTTTCTTTTTGCCTAGAGCAAGTTGTGGCCTTTTGAAAAAGTCAGGGCATCTGTGTTCTCACTTACTCCGCCTCAAAAGTACAACACATCAAACGTTACATCTGTAATGTAGGTAAAGCCACTTTAAAACCTGCGTTAATCTCACACCGTGACAGATGATTATTTTATTTTTATTGGTGCCAAATTGAGGGGATTTTCTCTCACCCCAAACCACAGAGTGGAAAATTAAAAACTCAGAGCGAAGCAATTACTGAATGTTTGGAGCAGAACTTGGTGCAACTACACTACACTCAAATACTCTGATCAGTCAATAAAATCCATCTGTTTTCTCTCTCTCTCTCTCTCACTCACACAGTGGTGGGCATGTTGAAGTCTCTCCACCAGCTGCAGGAGGAGAACAGGAGGCTGGAAGAGCAGATTAAAAGTCTGACCATGAAGAAAGAGAGACTGCAGCTTCTCAGCGCTCAGCTTTCAGTGCCTTTCACCCCCAGCACGGCCTCCTCAGGTACACACACACATACCTCCAGGATAAATCATTCATAGAGAATTAAGGTTCTTATCTGTCGATGCCTGCAATATCTTTATTTAATATTTATATTTTAAGATTTTCTGCTTTTCTCAGTTTTATCTCCTACAAAACAGAACATGTAATGATGTCATTTTGGTCTTTCAGAATGTAACATTTTAACAGTTGTTAGTTGAAGCCTTAATGCAAACCTACATAGACATAGAGAGATTTTAAACCTGTCATTAATTTGTGTTGTAGATATTAAAGGAGCCCAGTTGGGAGCCACTGACTCATCTTTACCTGTGGCAGCTCAGGTAAGACATTAAGTAAATAATGTAATAGCTATATTATAAATCAAATCAGTTTTATAATTTACTTAAATATGCAATAAAACAATCTACATAATTCACATTAATTGTGCAATTAAAAGAGGTGTTCGTCTTTCTCTCTCAGGACAGTGCATCATGTGGCGGCCACAGCAGCACTGGCTCCACCTCCTCCCTTTCCACCCCCCCCTCCGTCTCCCAGAGCCCGCCCCAGCCGCAGCTCAACGGGGCTCACGGCGTTGCCGTGGGGACGACCCCGGCCGGGCTGGGCGGCGTGGCGGGGCTGATGGGTGCTCTCGGCGCCGGCATGGGGGGAATCGTCGGGGCCCTGAACGGGGTGATCCAGACACCGGTGGGCACGGCGAGCCCCCACACACACACTACTGGAGCAGCTGCAGCCGTCACACTGCCCGTCAACAACAGGTACCCACCAGCACGTATGGTGTGATTTTTTTTTTAGGCTGTTGGATAAATACTGTGGGGAAAAAAAAAGTGAGAACACTGAATCCTGAATGACAGAAACAGGCCGCCTCAACAAATATTAGGCTTACTGACAGCACTGAAAAGTCATTCAAAATGCCAGGTAACCTACTTTGCCTCTAGGTTTCTTAAACCATGTATGAATGCGAATTTCATTGCGTCTTCTCCCCTTTTTTTTTGTTTCCTTGTGCTTACGTGTTGGATTGTAGCAGCTCAACAACTAGTAAGAACAGGTGAGACAGAAGATGGTACAACGTGAAAACTTGTAGCTCATATCAAGAAAAAGACATTTTTCAACGGTTAAGAGATTCATTTTTTAGAAGCTTTAAACACCAGCTCCTTTACCTTAACTGGGCTTCACAGTCTGTTTGTTATTTAGCTGCAGACCTGTATTAAAACATTGTGTGCCAGGGGATGATAGTGTGAGGACAGGGTGTTTATTGTGATTGTCTGACTGCGAGTTGTGTTTTGTCTCGTCAGCGCTGCGCGGCTCGGCCTGCTGTCTGAGCAGCAGAAACTCCTCCTGCAGCAGCATCAGCTACAGCAGCTGCTGTCTGCACAGCCTTCGGCGGTATGACACACACACACGCTGCCCTCACCACTATCACTCACTTAAACACACACAAAGACAGTGAGCTGTAATTTTCCTTTGGATAACCGCCTAGATCGCCAAGTGTATTAAATCCTCTTTTTTTTATCCTCCTTTCCCCCCCCATCGTTGTTATCATTCTATTCTTCTACCTCATTTTTTTTTGCCACCCGCTCCCTCTTTACTCACCTTTTCTTTTCCGCCTACATGCGTTTCCTCTCCCTCTCGTCCTCCCAGGAGCAGCAGCAGGTGCTGCTCTACCATCTGATGCAGCAGCATCAGGACCTCCAGCAGCTGCAGTCCCTCTCCTCCTCCGGCCAGATTCCCTCCATCCCGCTCTCCTCCGCTCAGCTGCCCATCAACAACCTGCTGCCCGGTGCCCAGAGCCAGGGCCAAGGCGCGATCACCGCCAACCCCTTCCTGGCGCTACAGCACGTACACACTGACACACACGCCTCAGGGGCACAGAAGCCACGGTTAGCTGAGAAGGCTGTGGGCGTCGCAGGGCAGGAGAAGACATGACGACAGTTGCTCTTTTTTTGTTGTTGTTATTTTGTGGTTGTTGTTGTTCTTTTCAATAAATATGCAGAGTTTTGGGAGATCAGCCTGTTGGTCAATTTCACAATTCAGTGAGGAGAACATTGGCAGCAGAAAAATCTGTGTCCCTTGTAGATTATTCTTTCCAATGATCGATAGCAGATTTTGTTGTTGTTGTTTTTTGCAGTCACTAACTGCAACAAACTAAGGGTTTCTTTTTTTCATCATTTCCAGGTTAGAATATTATGTGTAAATTAGTAGTATTTATTTTCATCCGATTTTAGATGACTCTTTATTTTTAGTGTTGGTTGAAATCTTCTTTTTTTTTTTTTATTTTTCACAAACATTTTTTCATTTAATATCAGCAGTAGCAGTTTATGGTATGTTGGTGATTCTTCGCTCAACTAGTGAGTAGACCAACAAGTCAGTCCCAGAAACCGTAGTCTCTCTTGATGTTTTCTGCCGCTTCTTTGCCTTTTTTTTCGCCCCCCATCACGTTCTCTTGTTTCTGTGTCATGTCTCCTCTCTCCATTTGTCTCCACATGTCTCTCATCACTGCCTCATCATCCACACTCACATCCCTTCGGTCTGGTCTCTCTGCTGTTTCACTCTCTCAGGGGCCTCCGCTAACCCAAGTTGTGCACTCGGCGCACATGCTAGCACACACAGAACTACAAGAATTTAAACAAAAAAAAGAAAAAGAAAAAACGCAGACATAGAAATACATAAATATAAAGATATATTTTTTAAAAAACTACAATTCCCTACCACAGGACTTAACAGTAGCAGATGTATGTTCGACATCTGTCTCGCAGCGGTTCCCGAGGGTAATATTGGGTTAGAGGCTTGTGAAAATATCCCATGTTCTCACTGCTGCCTCTCTCCCCGCGACTCTTTCGGTCCGTTTGCGTAGGTCCATTAATGTCAGTGAGCCACGCCTGGTACGGTCACTGCAGAAGCCTTGCTTTTGACTGTCTCTACTCTGGGCCAGATACAGGGGGCTCACTCAGGGAAGTGAAATGTAGACAAAAAAAATACAAAAAAGAACACAAGAAAAAAACTGAGGGATGCATTTAATCCACACAGCACTGACTCATAGAAAAAAATGATGCAGTCTGTTGTCATTGCATATCATCTTCCTGATTGAGCCCCTTGCTGCACCTACCTCTCGAGCAGGACCAGCCTATCAGGACCTAAAAGGGCCGACAGCAGCAGCCCGCTAAAAAAAAAAAAACACAGCAGTCAGGACTGGCCAGTCAGGGTCCACACCCAAGTGCCTGAGGCCAAATAGGGAGGCGGGATTTAATTTTCCTTTTACCTGTGTCCCTGTCACTCACAACGCTACTGGTAATTAAGCTGCGTTGCTAAGGCAACAGATTACAAAACACTCAGTAACCTGGGTGGACGTGTGCTGTCTTTTACAAAACCAGGAAATCTTATTCTGCTGCATTCTCTAATATCAAAGCCAACTTTGTTTTGTGCTTTTTATTTATTTGGAGTTTGTTTGTGTAATGGGCGTAAGATGATATATTTTAAAAGTCCGCTGGTGTTGCAATTTAACATCATTTGTACTACTGTGTAAAGTTTTGTTTGTCTTTTTTTTTTGTCTTTTCTCCATACAGTCGAATCTTGCTGTAAAACCCTTTTAATGACTTCTATTATGTGTTCATGTGTTTGAAAGCTAGAAGCTACTTGATAGTTGGCTGAAGGGGAGGGGGGGTGGCTGTATATAGCTGTTTGTAAGGGGGGAGGGGGGCGTGTGTCAGTCAGGGGGTGTTTGGTGGCACAGTTTTTACCTCGTCATGTGTACATAGACCTTTCTCATTGGCCGTTGGTGTACATAAGTGATTGTGATTGGCCCGTGCTGGTGTGAAGGAAAGCCAATGAAGCCTCAGTTTGTGTGTGTGAATCTTTAGGACCAGACAGAAAAAAAAAGGTTGACAGTGACTGGACACACAAAGTATTAATTTATTTTTATATATGCAGGGACATTGTGTTTCTTTTTTTAAGTTTTGCACCATTTTCTTGATGAGAACTCATTTTATACTGGGGGGGGGGGGGGGGCACTGTTTTCATCTGTGCACACATTTGTTTTGGATCAATTTTGTCAATTTTGTACAAGTGGAAAATAATATTGAGGGGGTGGAGAATCTGACATTGTATTTCAAAACACCAAATTAAAGAAACACTCTGGATAAAGTGACAGCAGCATTCTCTTTGTATTGCAGACGTTACACAGTGATTTCATTTTGTAAAGGTTACACATCAAAGTACACACAGTGTTCTTGATTTTGTGTCACAAAACATTTTTAGAACAATATACTACAACTATTTTCATTTCTTTTTATTCCTGACCGAGTATTGATTTGATAAATTATAGAAGTAATGCACCGTTGTCGACATGCATATGTATGTACTATACATTTATTGATGTTATGCTATTAGCTTGTTTGACAAGGACAATGCTTATTGATCGATAGAGAAAACAAACTATACCTAAGCCAGTGTTCATCTGTTGCCCTTGACAAGATGTCAAAAGGCCCTGAAAATGCAAAAATGACATGTCCTTAAAAAATTAAATAGACTTTAGGAAATAGATAATGGTCACAAGTGAGTAAGCTATGCATTTTGTTTTAAATTACATGTATGCTTAGAGCTAATAAATGCTATGCTTAGTTCTGATCATGTTTATCTTTATTCACTGAGACTGCAGATACATTGAAGCTTAAGCTATAAAAATATTTAAATGTGTGGGGGAAACGCAACTTATAGAGTGGCCTTTTTCCAGTTATTTCCCTCTTATGATCTAAAAATGTAAGCAGTGTTTAATTTAAGAGGAGTTGACATCGCTGTAAACCACATGAAATGGTACGGTGAATTTGCCAACCTGGTTTGTATTAGATGGCATTAATTACACTGGAAATCATAGAAGTGATGGCAGCAGCAACAGTGTGTGGTGAAAATTGGATTTATTCAAGAAACAAGGGGGAGGAAAATGAATAATCATCAAGCTAAGATGTGCCAATAGAGCCCGAACATCTTTAAATTTAAACAATGTGCTTTCAAGGCTCCTGTCCTAACAAATATGCACACACACCCCCCAAAGCTGATGACTTCCAGCTGCCAAAAACGCCTGTGTGTGTGTGTGTGTGTAGGTGGGGGCACCACTCTGCTACATCTGCTTCTGCCCTGGTAATTAAAAGCTCACTTTCCTTCTGCACCCCTGCTCCCCCAAAAATACAATCCCCCTCACCCACTTCAGGAGTTTTCAACCTCCCCCACAACACATGCACACACACGCGCACACACACACTCACACACACACACAATCTAACCTGCATTCAACAACACAATCCCCCCTTTTCTCCTCTCTTTACTGAGCACTTGCTCACTCTTCCCTTCCACCCCCCAAATACCCCTCCACACACACACACACACACACACACACACACACACTCACTATCAGCCCTGTCAATCAAAGCCAGGCTGGTTAAACAGCATACACACCACCCCTCCCCCCTCCACCACCATCCAGGACCCTCTCTTTTATAAGCTTCCACCATCAGAGCTTTCTCCCCTCCACTCCCCGTAATAGCAGCACCACTGCGACACACACACACACACAGAGCAGAGGCGCTATATCCATCATCGATCACACTCCCCCAGAAACCCTCCGGTGGGGAGGGCTTACCAGGTGATGGAGGACCCCTGTGTGCTGCCGACCAGGTGCCTGATCACAAAGTCAAAACATTACTAAGCCCTGGTGTAAGGATACAGGAGATCTCTCTCTCTCTCTCTCTCTCTCTCTCTGTCTCTCTCTCTCTCTCTCTGTCTCTCTCACACACACACACAAGCAGATAGCAGGCCAGCAGGAGGGTTAAGCCCTGGATGATTAGACAAATGTAGGGCAGATATCTGCGGCTTCAGAGCCGAGCTGAGCCGCTGTCACTGAGGAATGCTCTGCAGCAACGAGGATACCTGCCTCTGACTGAGCAGGCTCAGGAAGTTTCTGCTTTGCAACTATTTTCTCAAACATTTTTACAAAATGATGCATTTTAATTGGTTTACCTTTTTTTTCCCCCCCAGACTTGGCAACACTACAGCCAGAGAGCAAAACTGCCGCAATCAGAAAGATTGAAGCAGAGCGGTTTAAAGCTTAATTTGACTCTGGATTTTATTTGTATTGTCCTGATTGCGTCCATAAAAGTTCAACAGAAACAGCTTGAAACGATTTGACTCTAGAGGTTTGACAGTTGTATAGTACACACGCAAATTACCATCGGGCATTTAGGCAAAACATTCAGTTGTGTTGAATTAAAATTTGCTGAAAGACAATGAATTGCTTGCAATATAGTTACATCCTGAGTCCTAAGTATAAAGCAACAAGAAACAATCTGATTTTCCAAAAGTGCAAGAATAAGTTGAGTAAAATCTTAAATAATGGTTATTTGCATTAAATGTATTATGAATGTGAGTCAGAATCCAGACAGTCACAATATCTATGCAGTATTTGTTACCATATTGTTTTCCCTGCAGGATAAAGTCATTCCAGCTCAAAGGGCTCACTC
Source organism: Lepturacanthus savala (assembly GCA_030544235.1). NCBI lineage: Eukaryota > Metazoa > Chordata > Actinopteri > Scombriformes > Trichiuridae > Lepturacanthus > Lepturacanthus savala. Next base: position 5,824,852 of record CM060476.1, on the reverse strand, counting down.
CATCAAATCAAGAAACTAAACCATCACCATAAAACAAGTTAACCAAGCGCTTTGAATCATCTCCACACAGGTTTTGGGCATAGGTTTAGTAATTCAGTTAAATTATTTAATTAGAGCCGAGCCTCAAAGAGAGAGCAAAGAGCAATAAAGCGGAGAGAGGGGGCTCCAGTGTAATAAACCATTAGCAGGAGGAGGCGGCCGCTGGTGTGTACAGTAATGCAGTGTAAATCATCACAGAGTGGCTGCTGCCATTAGAAGGCTTAATCCTGGCCAGAAACCTGCAGTCAGCTGCCAGGGGCCCTGATCCGGTGCCGAGTGGAACCAGATCCGGCAAACAGAGGTGTTTAGGGCCGGGGTTAGGAGGAAGAGGAGGAGGAGAAAGAAGGGTACGAGAAGAGGGTTGGGGGAGACAGCTGAGGAGATTCCCAGGGTGCATGTTTGTGTGTGCGTGTGTGTGTGTGAGGCGCACGCCCCCCCACAGGTCTCTCTCCTGTAGGATAATGGTGGCGAGGAGAAGCAGCAGGATTCAGCCTCATCCCTCTTCATTCTGAGACAGCTCGTATTCTTCTGCTAAGTGACACTCCTCTGTCACACACACACACACACAAGCACGCAAATCCCTCTCTCTCTGCCTCCCAGCTGAACACCTAGCAGGGTTTCCTTAAACCTTGATGTCACAAAAACACACACACGCAGTAGTCTTTTTTTTTTTTTACTTTGAAAATCAAGTCAATTTTATTTATGCGGCCCAATTTATTTATGTTTTATTCTCAGGGGGCTTTACAACAATCCATTTGTTATAAAGAAGACCGCTCAACAGGGCACTGTTTACTGAAAAATATACCACTTTCATATCAGCGCTTACACTAAAACATCCCAGAATACACATTAAACCATACAGCTGAGGGTGGTATGAATAACAGCACCAGCAGCAGAGAAAAAAAAATCAAGCTATTATATCAAAACAGCAGACAGATGTGGCACATTTATTTTTGTTTTTTATAGAAATGTATCATATTTTATATAAATAATTGAACATGGTTTCCAGTTTAAGGAATACATATGTGTAAAGTGCAACATTAAAAAAAGTGTAAATAAGAAGTCGATGTGGGCTTTGAAGTAGAAATAAATTGAGTTAGAATAAATATTTGGACTCCTATGTTTGTGAAAAGCTTCAAAACTGTGTGTGTGTGTGTGTGTGTGTGTGTGTGTGTGTGTGTGTGTGTGTGTGAGAGAGAGAGAGAGAGAGAGAGAGAGAGAGTCCTGTAGCCTACTTAGGGTCAACCACAGCATAATGGTGATTTCTATCTATCTATCTATCTATCTATCTATCTATCATGTAGAAGCCTAGTTATATTGTATTAAAAATAAAAAATAAATAAAAAAGTATATATTGTTGTTACTACATGAATGTATAACTCCATTAGTTCGGGGTTTCTATTTTTTTTTTTTTTTTAGAAATAATTAAAACCTTTATTTTGAAAGGTTAAAAGGCTAAAGTCGCCTGTAGCTGCACAAAGAAATCATACCGGGCTAAAATAAGAAATATCCTAAAATGTAGTTTTTATATATAGTTTTTATTTTCTATAGGCTTACGATTGACTGTGAAGACTATTGAGTTAAAATGTATAAACGCCATTAGCGGGTAAAAGGAAGGTTTCAGCAGGCTACACACTTCCTACTTCGCCCCGGCGCAGCAGCAGCAGCAGCAGCGTGTTCGGCTCGTTCAGCGGCGCTCCGTCCGCTCGCCTGCCGGCCGGAGCGACGCGCTGCGCGGCCAGAGAGCCGTCCCCGCCCCGCTGCCTGCGGCTCCCGCTGCCGGCGAGAAGAAAGGAGCCCCGAAAACCACACGCGAGCGGGGGAGAAGGACTTCGCTGTGCGCTAATGAGCATATTAATTCAGCGGTAAAGAGAAAGAGGGAGGGGGGGGGGTGGCTGAATACGTGATTTTCTGTTGTCTGCTATTCCCCTTTTGAAAAGGGGAAATGCAGCTTTGCAGCGGACTCTGCAGCGATTCTGCTGCAGCAGCTCAGCTGTTTATTCTCTGCAAAAAAAGCTGCAAAAAAGCTTGATTTGCACTAAATAACCCGACAAAAAAAATACTATTAATCTCGCTCAGAATTAACTGGTAGTAGCGTATATTGAGATACGTAGTAATTCGAGAATATAGAATAATACTCAGACTACTTTAAAATACTTGTTTAAAAATTAAATATTTTATATAAAAAAAAATCCCAACCTGTCTTTTTGAGATTCTGGCAACCTTGTTTAAACTTATCAAATGTATTCTCTCACATATTATCATGTGTATAGTAGCTCACCGTATCCCCAGAAGTTGTGAACTGTGCTGTGATGTCTTTGTAAAATGTATAGCCTGCTGTCTGTTATGGAGACCTCCGGTCTGCTTGTTTTGAAGACCATCGACCTGGAGAGCCAACTGCAGGGAAGCCACATGACCCAAACAGAAATGCACTAAATTATGTATAAATTCAATTAAACTCAACTACAGAACCCTTTTTTTCTTTGCATATATTGGTAGTTTTTTGTATTATAAGATAGACTAGTCTAATTTAACATAATGCATTTTCCCCCTATTTTAAAGAGCCTTCATAATTTACATGGGTAGTTTGGGTATTCATAGTAAACTATTAAACATATAAAGAGAATTACACCAGCAATTAAAAAAGATATTTTAGAAAAACACACACACACCAACACATTTGCAAACATCACGCACTTTTCCTTTAAAATGCCTACATCCCACCCCAAAACCTATATTGTATTTCTCCTGTATTTACCATCAGTGTGAATGGGCTCCAGTGAAGAATGAAACACTATTACAAAGACAGGTGGTGTTGGCAGAGATGAATGTAATCTTGTGGGGTTATAATGAATGTGACGGGATATAGATCTGAGATGAGATCTGGTTTGATCATCAGGTAAAAATAGATCAGTCACCAGCAGATCATTACTGATAATTACTTTCAAATGGTTGGCTATGTGGGGGTCTATATTATTAAATAATTCCACCTCTGCCTGGTTAGTGATGGCAGGTTGAGGGAATTTTGTGTGTGTGTGTGTGTGTGTGTATGAGTAATAATTACATAAAAAAAATGGTAGAGTAGAAGAGAGGTGTATTATTAATTATTTCCCCAATCTCTACATGTTGTCAGGTTGAATAATTTGATTTTAGTATTCATGCATTTTTTTGTTTTAGCATGATCTGCATAACAAATTATCAACCTCTAGAAACCAAATCCTCTGATATCCCTCTGATCCACCTGTATGTGTCTTTTTTATGATTAGCTAAGAGAAAAACAAGCAAAAGCTTTCAGCTTTAGCCCATAAACAAACACCTGGGGGGGGCTGCCGTGTGCTGCTGCCTTGCTCAAGGACACTGCAGTTGATTGTAAAGAGGATATTCCTTTGGAGAAATGAAGCTAATGTCTAATGCTCAAATGTGAACAGCCGAGATTGAGGAGGAGTCGACGTGCTGGTGCAATCACGATGAACGAGCGAACAACGAGCATGTAAAGAGACCTGGGATTTCTCCAACTGCAACAGCTGTTAAATGGTATAGACCCAGGCTGCATAATGGTACAGGCCGGTGTCAGTATGTGTGTGTGTGTGCGTGTGAGTGTGTGTTTAAGAGCCCTCCCCCTCCCATGTTCCTCCACCTATCAGCAGGCCTCATTTATTATGCAGACTGGAGACCCCTGGGCTGGAGGGGAAGGTTGGTGTGTGTGTATGTGTGTGTTTTGGAAGTGTGTAGGGGGTTCAAATGTGAGCAGGCACACAAAAACACACACACACAGCTGATTCTTTGCTCACAAATGCATGCTGTGGGAGTAAGGGGGCCAAGAGAGGTATGAAGACTGCACACAGAGAGAGAGAGAGAGAGAGAGAGGGATGTGTAATGTGTGCAAATAATGGTGTGTATGTACCTGTTGCGTCAATGATTGCATGAAATATTAGTCTAATAAAATATGCCTCTGTGACGTTTATAATGGGTCATAACATGACATGTAGCGTGTGTGTGTGTTTTGTTTCAGTGGGTGCATGAGACCACACAGACCTTGAGAACACACAAAGAATCTGTCGTGTTTGTGCTAAAATTTTAAACATATTTTTTTCCAGCAGAGAGAGAGCATTGTACACGCATCCAGATGCAGATTATATACAGAGTTGTAGTAGTTTGTCACAAAAATCCCCCCAAAAACTAAAAAAATATTAGTAAAATTTATCAAAGTTAAACATTTTTTGTATGTAGAAAAATATCCCAATGTATATTATAGTCTATGATTTATTAATTGATAATTAGAACTGAGTTGGGGCTAATTTTTACTACTTCATACTGTTGGGTAGGTTAATTTATAACAATGTTTCGTATTTTATATATTTTTATAAGATTTTGAAAGAAGATAATTTGTTTTTGCACCTCTATTGCCTCATAGTAATACTCTAGAACCAAAATTATAAGTTCATTAATTAATTGACAGAAATTAATTGGCAGCAATTTTGATAATTGATTAATTGTTTAAGTCATAAGAGCAACAAATGCAAAAATCAAAGGTTTAAGGTTCCCAAATGTGATAGTAAACTCAACATCTTTTGGCTTTTGACTATTGTTCAGACAAAACAAGTTATTATGTTTATGTTAACTTAGGCTTTATGGAATAATGATAATAATTTCCACAATTTTCCAACATTTTATATTCTGAACAATTAAATAAACTAAACTAAAAACACAGAGTCCCTCTTCAAGACAAAGACAGACAATGTCATAATTGTCATTTCATGATTAATCTTTTTTTTGTGCTTTTTGTGCTCCAGAGTTGACTGTAGAGGAGTAAAAAGTATATTTTATCACTATATACACTAACAAAATGGAAATACTACCTTAAATTTCTGTATTTAAAACGTTAATTTCCACTCCTGAGATTGACACAAAATGCTTTTAATGTATTAATTAAAAAATATTGTTAGAAAAATGAAGTTTATTGTTGCATCAAACTCTGAATATTAATCAACAAATGCAGGTTTGTTTGGTACAGTTATAACCAATGCATTGTGACACCAAAGGCTGCACCCTAACATTATGTAACCGAGCACATGCAGATCTGTTTATCACTGGCTGACAGAACCACATCAGGGATACATAGTTACATAGGGATACCATTTAATAACCTGCCCTGACACACTATACACGATTATATAAGTGTGCACAATAACAAGAAAGCGTATTCCACATTTAGTTTTTTTGTCATAAAAGTATTTTCCATTAGTCTCCCACATTTACAAGCTGTTGACGTGCATTAGTGGCACAATTATAAAAGCTGTGGTCTAATCTTTTAAAAGTCCCAGGGTAATGTTGGAAATGGCCAGAGGAGAAGGGGAGAGGGGGATGGAAGAGGGATAAAGGGAGGAAGGGGTGGAGAGAAACTCAATCTAAAGCACCAGGTGCACCTTTTGTCGACATAATCTCCCAACCCTCGAGACTGCGCACACACTGGCCAACATATACAGCCTTTCATACATACACATGCTGCTTTTTCGACCGGGGATTTGGATCCTGGGTTGGATCTGGTCATATGAAAAAGGGACTCTCGGGTCACTGCGCTGTCAGAACAGAAAATTTGGGTTATTGTTGTTTATGTGGCAAAAACCTTTAACTTTTCCTTATTTGTGATGATATGGATCTATAACCACAGGTTTGCATGGTGTACAACGTTAAGTCAAAAGAATACCTGCACAGATTCACCGGAATCAGGGAGAAAGAGCGAGAGCCCGGATATCTGGAGGGCAAATGCTGTCACATGTGAAAACCCACATGTGAATTTAGAGCACATGTGCTCCCTCGATACAAGTGTTTTCATGTGTGAACCAGTTCTCACATCAAATCCTGACATTTCTTTTTGTCGACACACTATTGTTACACATGTTAACCACAATTTGGAAACACTGTATTTCAACCCATACAATTCATAAATAGTTTATGGCTCTTAAAATGCAGATATAATACATTTCTAAAGTGGTTATTTATTTGTATTTGACAAAAAGCCTCTTGTTATGTTAACAAGCATTCATGTTTTACATTTAAAGCCACACTGTGTAACTTTTGAAAGGATAAAAACTACTTTTTCACTTGCAAATAGAAACTGAATTATGTAATCAGTAATAAAATGCACAAGCAGCGGTTACTTTAATGCACTTCAGGGGTTTCGCTACAACAGCCTCACTTAGTCTGGTATAACCAGTAGCGTATGGTGGCTAATGTTAGCACATGTTAACAAACTTTAAATAGATTATGCTGTGTAACTGATATTACTGACTTCACACTTCACACTGACTCTCCTCTCTCCTTGTGCTACTGATAAACCACATCTAACCCAAAAATTGATGACATATAGGGGGTTAAATAAAATATTACCCATAGTATTGCATGCAAACAAAAAAATGATGATGTGCCCCCTAAAATACTTTTATTTCATCCTATTTTTTAGATGAATTGAAGAGAACATAATGGAAAAGAGCAGCAATGAAATGAATGAACTCAGGAGAAATTTCCTGTGTGTGTGGACACACCCATTGAACGGCAACAGACATGTATTGATGTCTGTCAGTCAGTTTACTACTTTACAGGAGGACAAGGGGGTAGAAAACACAAAGGTTTGTCACAAGAAAGAAGCTTCTGAAAGCTTGAAATGTTGAAAACCTCATGCAAAAAAAAACACACCCTTGAATAACATCAGGCCATGTTAATCAATGGCTCTCAGCACAGTGGATTTAAGCAGACCGGCCGCCCCTTGTCCACAATTCGTCACCCGTCATCCTTTAAGCTCGACCCCTAAACTCCTGTAAAGCCTCAAGTGGGGACGAAGCCAAGGACAGAGCAGGCTGCTCATTGTGATTTAATCTCTCCCTCCACTGCTAGAACAAACATCAAATATGGCCTCCTTATCAGGCCGGGCCTGCTCTATCTATCTATCACCAATCAATACCTCCTATTCTGTGTGTGCAGGCCTGTATGTGTGTGTGAAACAAGTCTCAAGGGCTGCGCTAACTAAGGTCAAAGATCAGGTATAACCCTGCAACGTGGAATGACAGATGTGGCTTGAGGAAAAAAACAAGATAAAAGAAAGAGAAAAAAAAAGGCAGATTTATACCGGTTGTGTCCTAAACAACATATCTCGGGGGTAAAAATATTGTTATTATCGCTTTTGTTATTTGTGCAGCAGGTATAAGTTTGCCCCGGGGCTGCAGGTAGACATGAGATCAGCTTACAGTACCTGGCTGAACGTTGGCCTTGAACAATCAACTGAAAGCTTTGTCAGCGTCCAACTACCCGAACCAGTATTGTCACACGGCGGCGAGTGTATCTCTTTATTAAAATGCTGCCTTTGGTCACAGGGAATAGGAATGAATTTCAAAGGCACCTTGTGCTTCCTGTTTGCGGCGAGGAAGGCGAACCAAATTGTTCAGGAAGGTTGTATGGCTGCATGAAAGCAGTTTTTCTCCCCGGCTCCGACGTTACTTTACATAGGAAAGAAAGTATGTATATGCATTAAGGGGAGTTGTGGTGGTGGTGGGGGGGGGGGGGGGGGGGGGGAGTCTTGAGGTGATATGGCACTGTCTGTACTTCTTATTCACCATGAAACAGCTCCATATAGTTGCAAAATGCTGCCCGAGCTGCAGCCGGCTGCAATGGCTGTTAGAGATAGATGGAGAGAGAGAGAGAGAGAGAGAGAGAGAGAGAGAGAGTGGGGGGGGGGAGAGAGAGGGAGCAATCCTTTGTTCTGTCAAGGACTTAACACAATCAGAGTGTACAGTGTGTCAGGAGCGCACAGGCATATATCAACTTCAATCTCTTTTTAATGAAAAATCCTGCCCTCTCTAATATGTGCAAATTAACCTCTTCTCCTCCTCCCCTCCCTCCTCCCCTCCTGCAGTTTCCCCTCCTCTCTCCCTCTCCCTCACAGAGGCCCCTCGACACCCCCCCCCCCTCCTCGCCTCCCTCTTTGCTCTCCACCCTCTTCCCTGTCCCTCTTCTTCCTCTTTTTCTTTTCCTCCACAGTTCCTCTCCGTGTTCGCTTCACTTTTTTTTCCTTTTTTACCTCCCACCCCGTCCTCTCCTCATCTCTGTCGTGTATTCAGGAGGTGGACGGCATCACAGCGGAAAAGGGGAAGAAAGAAAGTGAGAGAGATAGAGACTCCTGCTTTCCATTAGCTTGTTGCTTTAGTCAGCCAAACCCCCCCCCCCTCTCTCTCTCTCACACACACACACACACACACACAGCAATTATCTAGATCAGTTGTGAGAAATCATTACAGAAACAAAGCAGAACAACATCCTGAAGTCAGTGTCCGGCAGCAGCAGCAGCAGCAGCAGAATTAAAATTCAGCCTCCATCCTCCTCCTCTGCCTCTCTTTGGTCTTCATCTCTCTGCTCCATCCAGTGCACAGTCACACAGAATCATGCTATTACCCTGATTATCCTGATGAGTTGGTCAGATCCTCGCTCCTCGTTCTGCCCACACTGATTGTAATTTAGAAATTACACCTAATGAGGAATTTTTTAAAAACACGGCGGCCGCTCTGTGCAGCCAGCTCCGACACTGCTCCCCTGCTCTAATGGATTTCCTGGTATGGAATCCATTTTCCCCCCCTTTCTGCCCTGCAGGGGGTCCGGCTAGCCAGCACCTCCCTCCCTTTCGCCTCCTCTGCTCTCACCCCCCCCCCCTCCCCTTCCCATGTCCTCTTCCCTCCAACTCCCCCCCCCCCTCACTCCACTAATTGGGGGCGACTGGTTTTGGTGAAAAGAAGTCATAATCATTGTTTCTGCTGATAATTTAAGTGGTTAAGTGTACGGGATCAGCTCGCACAACGAGGAAATGAGTATGATTAAATTTACATTTTTTTAATCTCAACAGCTAAAGTGCCAATTTCCTTTTTTTCTTATATGGTCGTGATGGAGGGTTGTTGTTTTTTTGTTTGTTTTTTTTTGGAAAGTTAAAACTCCAGAGCTTGTGCAAGGTAAGGTAGCCGCCTACGTTGGTGTTTTTGGAGCATCTCAGAGGGCTTTGCAGTAATTTCGTGTTATAAGATGCTTTTCTTTTCTCATTAAGGCTCTAAAGAGATCCAATCAGTGATGAGGGCGCTAACAACAACAGCTTTGTATGATCTTATGAATATCTGTAAATAAAGGGAAATATGTCTTTAAAGACTGGCAGGATCAAAACATCTCATCTTTTTTTAAGATGTATCCCCTCTTTATTTTTGACTCCACATGATGGAATGTGATCCTTAAAATCACAGTGGTTTATAGTTTAACCTGTCTCACAAACACCTGTATGATGCATGTGTGTGTGTTTAAGGACTATATTTCCCAGAAATAGGGCGGGGGGGTGGTGGTGGTGGCGGCGGTGAGGGGGGGGGAACGATGACAAACAACAAACATACACACGCACGCACACAATCACACACGCACGCATGCAAATCAAAGCCATCAACAGCTTGTGATGAAGTGAGACGTCATGGCATAAACAGAGTGTGCCGTTACCATGGAAGCCACTTTCACCTCACAGGGCCGAGAGAGACAGGCCGAGAGACAGAAAAACACAAAGAGCCGGAGCGATGGGGAGGGAGTGACAGAAAAACAGTAACAGACAGAGAGAGAGAGAGAGCGGGAGAGAGAGGCAGCAACGTTTCGTAGCTTTTCAAACCCTTCAGAGCTTTTCACTACAGTTTCTTTTTTTCAGAAACGCCGTGTTTGTACAGTAAGTGTTCCAAAGAAAAGGAAAAAGTTCATTGAAATGTTGTGTTAATAGCATGGCTGAACATTCGCAAGTTTAATGAGCACGTCGCGAAACTACAGAAGCTGACACAGGCTACAGTGGAGGGTTCTGTGGTTGCAGAACCCCTTCGGTTCTCCAATTATTTTTCCAGTTCTACTGCAGGTCACCGTGCTTTTAAACTTCAGATGCCGCAGATTTACACAATTGGTTTTTTTTAGGCAAACAAAATTGTTTAATAAGACCCTGACAGAAGCATGCATCCGCTAAGAGAAACAAGTTTGCTTGGGCACTTTATTTGATTTTTTTTTTTGTCAGAATATATAAAAAAAAATGTTTTATTGTTCCTTTTCTCAGGCTGATAACGCTCAAGGCTGTCACTGTTCCCATCCAACGCGCTTTTTACTTTATGAAGAGACCAGTAAACAAGATTTAAAATTCACTCAACTAGAACTGGAACACATCATTGCCTGCATTTTCTGCATAGCACCGAATGCCCGCTCCACTTCTCCAATTTATAATAATCAAGTCTGTTTGCAGGAAATTGAACATGGTGACCTGGTCATATGACATCAGAGCAGAGAGCATCACAACCAAGTGTACTCTAGCTATCTCCTCTCATTTGGCAGAAACACTTATGACAAATTGTCTTCCTTTATGCTTTATAAATGATTCATCTTAGCCAAATGGGAAAGCTTTATCCATTTAATACTTTCTCATTTTCTCTCCCCGCAAGTTACATAACGCTTACAGATGCAGGGCAGCATGGGGGCTACAAAAAAAAAAAAAAAGGGAAATTTGCTCGAATGTGACTTGGAAATATTCAATCATTGTCGAGAAATCTGGGGGGAAAAAGAGGTGTCTTTTTTATTAAATTCAAGCACTTTTCCCAAACCAATCAGGTCGCTGCGTCTAGTTTGCTGCTTGTAATTGTACATGTTTGGATGTCTTCTGCTGTCCACCTCAAAGCCTGATTGCTGCCGAGTGAAGGAGGCAACCGTACCTTCTCCACAAAGGTCGGATGAGCGAGCGAGGCCGCCGCAGTGATGCTAGCTTTGAAGGTTTGCCAGGGAGGCTACAGGAGGTAATCAGAGGAAAATATGTCCTCTCCTCCTCCTCCTCTTCTTTTAGACCTCCATTAGACCAGTCTGCCTCTGTCTGGGAAAATTGATTTCTCCCTCCTCCTCTTCCTCCTCTCCTCTTTCTCCTGTTTTTTTTTTCTTCTTCTCAGGTTCCAGTTGAGGCTTGTTCATCCACTTTCAAGAGCAGTACCCCCCCCCCCCCCAACCACCCCGACAGCAACCACCGTCTACCATCACTTGTCATTTACACACAAACACACACACACACACACACACACACACACACACACACAGACCTTCAGTAGTTTACTACACTCTTTTCTCTCCCATATTTCTCTTTACTCCTCATCTGCCTAATCCTTTCCTTCCTCTTCTATTCATTCTCCATCTCTTCCTCTCTCTGTTGCTCTCCCACCAGTCTTCACACTTCCTTCCCCTACCAAACCTTCTACCACCTCCACACCATTCGCCCCCCCACCCCCCAAGCCTTGCCCCTCCTCTCTCTCTGAGCCAAGTCGTGGATCAATGCACCATTGATTTTCCTATCAATGAACATTAGTATGGATCAGACTGCTGCTTGCACTGCCCTGCTAGGAGAACTACACACCCATGTGCACACACTCTCTATCTCTCTCTCACACACGCACACACACACATATATACATGCACTAGGAGCGCCTGTTGCCACAGGGACCCCAGATTTCATCACTGCTCAGCTACAACCACACACACACACATATATAAAAAGGACGAGCTGTATGCTGTGGACAAAGGAAAACAGCGAGGAGAGACAGCGATAGAAATAAAGCAGGGTGGGATTGATAAAAGAGAGGTTCTAGTTGAAAGCACGGGAGCCAATCAATGAGGGGAATGACAGAAAGGGTAGGAAATGAAATCAGACCGAGCAGAGTTAGTGTTTGTTTCTGCGTTAGAGGAAACAGTCATCGGTCAACTGCCCGCTAGTCGATTCACTGCAGAATAATTCAGTCTGATTGGCAACCAGCTCTGGCTGTTGATAATGGCTGCTAATCATGACGGTGAATGGATGGCGTGCGCTTTCTACACCTTTGGGGTGTCTTTCACTCGCACAAGCATGAACAGACACATGCACACACACACACACACACACAGACTTACACACACATCTCGTCTCCTCTCTCACCCTATAATGGGCTGTGAGTCAGGTGGACACTTTTCTTTCTGCTGTGCTCCTTTTGTGTCCCACATTGTATTCATTCCACACAAACGGATGGCGGCCTCTCGGAGAGAGAGAGAGCGCATTTCTGCGCACATCAGCTACATTTTGCATCACCAAACAATGCCACCATGCTCACACTCAGCATTACCATCTTCAATTAACTCTCTCAATTTGGCGAAAAGTGGATGGAAGGGGAACAGAACAATAAATATGTTGTTATCCCGTGGCCGCAGCAGCCCACTGCTTTATAATGGACTGTTGTTTCTTTCTCCTATAGTCTTTGCAGTGTGGGGCTCTGAGTTACTTTTAATCCCCAATGCACATTTTATAAAAATGTTTTTCGGTGGATACAACAACCTGAGGTGATTTATGTACATATATATGATTCGGATGTTCTCATATCAGCCCTTTACTGGTCAAACAGAGAGGGAGAGAGAAGCAGTGCAGGCTGTTCTTGATAGAACAAAGGAACATCCTTCTTTGGGAGCGCATGTATGAAAGTTGATCCTCGGTTAAGACCCCCTGTACAAGGAAACTGAGATGCCTCAGGGCCGTCCTTCGCCCTGCCTGATTGTAAAGTGTTTTAATTTGGGCTGCAGCAGTGGACGCCTGTCTGTCTTTCTACCTGTTCAAACAGACGTGGGTATGTTGTGGATTTATCTACAACTTATAATAATTACACTTCACTAGAGTATTCCTATAAATGTGTATGTTATTAAGCACAATAAATCTTTATTGATTTATGTCTCTTACATGCTACTATCAAATACCTCACTGTCTGGTGAAAAGCATTCTTCACCATAGCCATAAACATTTCACTTTTCAGCTCTTTTTTTTTTGTTAGGCTGATCCAGTGTTTTTTTTAATAGTTTACTTAGAAGTAACAACTTCAAAATTCTAAATTGCCAGTCTCTGTAAAATGATCTAAACGCTTGCTTGCACAGTCTGCATAAAACCACATAACATTTCTGTCATTCATCATGCCACCAAGCTAAAGAAGCTCATATTTAAGCATTCTGAGTTTTTTGCAGAATTTGCAAAAAAAAAAAAAAAAGTCCTTTAAGAAATAAGGACCAGAGCTGACTTTCCGCAGTGTCTCTCAAAACAGAACCCTCCTTTCTTTTGCAACAATGTCATATCCTACTTGTAATCACATACTTTTATACTCAGCTGTTAGCTATTTAGACCTCTGTTGCAGCTGTAAGGCTGGATTTTCCACCATCTCTATCTGACTTGACGCTTGAAAAGTAACCACCTTTCATTCTGGATGCACCCGATGCACATGGGAGAGAAATGTTGTGGACAATTGATTGCTGCAAAAGCGTGTAAGGAGAAATATTCAATAATTAAAGTTTGCTGAATGCATCATGATAATTCTACAACTAGTGTAGACTACTTCTACAAGTGGCTGCAAGCCTCAGTGTGAGACACACACACACACACACAGACAAATAGTGAACCCGGGGGAGCATGGGGGGTTGGGGGGGCAGCAGATTTTTCTGGTAACATGTCAACCGAGACTATAACCTTTCTAACCACAAAGTTCAATTACTCACTTAGCTCACTTTGATCCAGACCTCTGCCTCTGATTGAGGCTTTAACATGTGGACTGACTATAATAAGCCTTCAGCAAACCCAGCCTTGAATAAACCTTCCACTAAAAACAGTTGCAGCGTTTGGCGTTTCCTTGTCTGATGGGCACATCAGGAGGAAAATCTACAAGATCCAAGCCAGCAGCAACAAGGTTGAAAAACTAGTTAAACTTTTTTATAGGCTAGTCTACAAAACACCTAAAAAAACAAAAACAACAAAAAAAGCGTGAGCCCTGATATCATTATTGTACTTTATGTTATATTCACACTACATATTTATAGCAGAAAAAGTGGCTAATGTGTCTGTAAGTGGAGAAATGTAGAGCCAAAGCTGTAAAAGCTGCAGCATGTCGTCCTCAGGCAGCGGCAGGGTAAATATGGCGGGTCCACCGTGAGATTATGTCTCACAATAAGCAACACTACTCCTGTTTCATTCGTTTTTTTTTAAAACGCCGTAAATACGGATTGGCTGTAGCGATACGTGCGCAAAATTACGCGCGCGGTTTGTGCGATTTGCCTGTGGTACGGCAAGCGGAGCCGCGGAGCTGCGGTCCCGGGGAGCCGAGCAGGACGTGAGGGGGAAAATCGAGCTCTTGACAGCGGCCGCAGCAGCGGCAGCAGCCGGCAGGAAGCTGCTTTTCACCGGCAGACGGGAGGAGGAACAGCTGCCCCTGCTCGCGCAGGGAAACACCGGCAACCTCGCAATTTACAGAATCAAATATGAAAGGAAAATTTTGAATAAAATATGATATTACGCTTAGTCCATCCTAACGTAGTAAAGGAGTGAAAACAAAAGGCAATTGATTATAAAATTAAATTTAAAAAAATAATAATAAAAAAAATAAAAATACGTCTTTATTATCATCATTATTCTTAATAGACTATTGTTATTATACGCGGGAATAATAATAATAATAAATCTTATATTTTGTTTTAATTGAGCGTCGTTATTTATGGAGCTACTTCTTTAATATTTAAGCACAGGCTTTATGCTTTATTGGTGGATTTGCACATATCGTTAAATAAAACTATGAATATATTTTAATATGCAGTTGGAGCGGTGCACCTATGAAAATAGGAACAGCAGGTTAACGACTATGAGCCCTGTTATTGAATATTGCGTCAAGTGATATTTGCATTTAATATCCCTGCGCCTCGTGCTATATTGTAGCAGTGATCGACAGGCTTAAAAGACTGTAATTGCAATCACATTGAACCCCAAAAAGCTTTTATTGTCAGAGTATGAGTGGGTCTACACACACACGCGTGCGCGCGCCCACACACACGGACACTTACTTTGAGCCTACTTCTACCACTGTGCCTCTAATTAACATTACATCTGTCACATTTAGGGTGGTGGTGGTGATGGTGGTAGAGATGGTGGTGATAGTGATATTAGTCGTGATGGTAATGGTCATGGTGGTGGTGATGGTGGTGGTGATTGTAATGTTGGTGATGTGGTGGTGATAGTGGTGTGGTGATGATGGCGGTTGTGATGGTGGTGATAGTGGTGGTGGTGGTTGTGATGGTGGTGATGGTAATAGTGGTAAGAGTGGTAATTATGGTGGTGATAGTTGAATCAGAGTGGGCATGCGCTAATGGTGAATGTGAGACATTCAAATTTCCATATATGTCCTGTCACAAGGGAGACACCCTTTTTTCCTCACATACCCACTAAAACGCGCGCACGCACACACACACACACACACACACACACACACACACACACACACACACACACACACACACACACACATACACACACACACACACACACACACACACACACACACACACACAGCCTATCATCCCCCCTACTCCCTCTCCCTCCTTTCTTTGTTCCCCTTCGATGATTCCCTCTATGAGCTCCCCACAGGACTCTCTCTCTCTCTCTCTCTCTCTCTCTCTCACACACACACACACACACACGCGCGCGCACACACACACACACACACACACAAAGTGTGAGAGAGAGAGAGACAGAGAGAGAGAGAGAGAGAGAGCAAGAGAAACCACACCACTGCCACCCAGCGGCTGCAGAGGCGCGCGTAACCGTGCACGCGTGCTCTCTATTAGCCCCGACCTCCGTGAATTTTCCATCAGCCTATTAAAAACACGCCTTCGCAACAACACACCACATTTTTACAAGCACATTCATGTAGCTACAAGGCCGCTCCCCCGCCATTTTCTACTTCTTCTTTTACAAAAAAAGAAAACGGAGGGTGTGTCTGCTGAAGCCGCCGCTGCACCACCGGCACACACACACACACACACACACGCTACACACACACACACACACATATGCGCACCCTGCTGAAGTGTCCTTGAGCAAGACACTGACCCCATGCTGACCCCTGTGGACGGGGAAGACGAATGGGAGATCATCACATTATCATCGGAAGAATGTATTTTCTTTTCTGCGCCATATATTTGAAGGATTACGCACCAAACCTGATTCAATAAAGGGGAACATATAGACTCTGAAGGACAATAATTAAGTTATCTCTATATACAGGAAGCTAATTAATGAGGTACTTAACGGGGAGACGTTAATTACAGATTCTATATGGCTCTGCTCATTTCTGCGGGGCATCCTCTCCTCTCTGCGCCTATAAATAGGATTCGTCAATCACATTTTTACGCGTGGGATTCATCCACATGACAGATGGCAATTTATTCATTCATTCGTTTGTTTGTTTGATCCCATCGTTTGTGATTCACGCAGACACAAATCAAGTGACGTGAGGGAAAGTTTTTTTTAAATAACAATGCATAAAATGACCAAAAATATAGCTGGTCTGTTTGTTGGGATAATAAATAATGTAGCCTATGGGCTGTAAATGCAGCTCTCGGTTCGGAGGGACGTGCAACGAGGGAGAGTTTTTTTTTCCAACAGGGGGCAGAGTCACTCTGCACAAAATATCCCCCTATCACGTATCTGCACGCTCCTGCTTTAAGATCTGTTGTTTTTCTCTGCAAGCAATTTTCACCTCCCACGCAGCTGCCTTAAAAAATTACCTTTAAATAGCCTCATAGAAATCCGAGCCCCGCGTGTGTGCTGTTTGTTTAACAAATAAACTTTTGAGTCAGAACAGAGAAGTGTAGATTGGTGCCATGGGTTTTCTCATATATTCCAGCAAAAAAAAAAAAACCCTGAAAGGCTTGCTGGGACCCAGCAGTTAAAACGTGCTGAAACGGTTAAACACACTTGGAAGTTTGACGAAGTGCAAAAGAAAAGTTTTCTTTTCCTACCCAGGGGTTTAAAATAAGCTCTCCTCTCAAGTATGGGATTAGATTTGAAATAATAACTAAATATAAAACACAGATATTTTCTTTCCTCATTGTTACATCAAGCTCCCGAATCCAGAGCTGGCTGCTTTGGGAGTTCTGGTTTCATGATTAATTACGTTTTATTTAAAGAAAATTCTGGTGTCTTAACCCATAAAAAGTGTGAAACAGGACAAATCAATGCATAGTAAATAAGTTGCCATTTTTATTTTATTTTATTATGCAAAAGAATGAACATTTGTATTTTTCAGGATACAATTAATCGAGGGTTGTTGGGTCTAAATCCACCTAAAACAGATTTACCATCTTTTTTTTTTATTATCTCTCAAATAAGGCAACACCAAAAACACCAACACTTAAGTAAAAAAAGCCCATACACTCAGGCACATTTAGATTTATTTTTATTCCCACCAAAAACTACAGCATGTCCCCCACTGAATCCATTTATTTCCCCAGCTTGATTTTCCATCATCATTACACACATGGGTTATAGCTGATGCATCCATGAGTTGTTTTGAACAAATAAATCCTCTTGGATGTACTGGGTTATCAGATTGTGTTTAATTGCATTCTGAACTGATTTTTTATTAAACTCCACTTGTGTGTTTCAAAAAAACTGCACTAAAGCCTCCTAGCTTCCTGCAGTGATGCCCAAAAAATGCAGTAGCTGCACACTGGGCAGGGTTTTACACTTTGTACAGGAAAGTAACACTTGTCAATATGCAATGTGCGCACACAGTGTGCAGGAAACGCTACTCTTCCATTGTGCAGTGGGCAGGGTTTTACATTGTGTGCAGTATTATACTGCTCATTGCGTAGGTAGCACTTCTATGCGTGTTGTGCAGCGCGTATGGAATAAGAATGTGGTTCACGTTCAGGTGGGCTGGCAGGAACAAATGCCTAATTAGCGTATCGATTACTTCTATTTAATATTTGATGTATATCTGCACTGCAAGTAGTGGTGAGCTGCATTGCACAGAGTGATGCTTTTGGTTAAAGGACCTGTGTTTCACTTTGAACCTATGAAAAAAAAAAAGACCCCAAAAAAGGCATTTGGCAGCGATTCGACCACGTGTGCTCTTGCTCCTCGTTTTTGCGCAGATTATTTAAACATATCCAGAAACGTATGGATGTCTTGGTGCCAAAACAAAGAAAAAAGGAAAACAAACCACCCAAGCCGGACCAGATGTCCACGTGCAGGAACAGGCCCGGACTGATAGCTTTGTGTTGCACAGATCAAGCCTTTAACCTGCTTCTTAAATAATCATGTATGTTTATCTTAGAAATAAAGACGCAACAGACGCACAGCCGGACGCACGTCGTAGTAAAACCCGTTTGACAGCGTCTTGTCGTTTCGTAACCTTCACTGCAGTCGATTGGCTGCAACGGGACTTGTCAAATTAAATGCGCACGTTTAATCCTGTTGAATCGAGACCTTTTGGGTTGCAGACACCCCACCGTTGCAGAAAGTTCCTCTCTGTCACTGACAATGCACACATTTCCCAAGGTCATATTACCACAGCGTCTTCTTAAAGGGGATGTTTTCACTTTGCCATCATGGGCAGTCAGTGGAGGGAGATTGTGATATGAACAAAAGGATCGTCCGGATTTTGACTTTAGTCCAACCTGTGATAATAAAAAAAAAATGAAGATTGGGACATAACAGATTTACGCAGGGGAACAGATCGTGATATTTAATAGGTTTTGGCAAGAAACTATTATTCAGATATTTATACAACACCAGATTTTTTTGTATATAATTGCTCATGTAAATATCAGCAGGCTGTATGATATCAGTTCAGTTAACCTGTTAATGCCCCATAGTTTTTTTATATATATATATTTTAAAGTTACAAAGTGTTTCCAAAAAGAAATGACTGAAGGGGACATCATCAGTGCACCGATGCTCACTCCAAAAATTTCACAGCTGTCAGTTTTCACATTTGACCTCAGGAGGTCACCGGACTACAGACTATTTTGGGGGCAAAACGTGCATCTTTAAAAACATCGTACCAGTCACTGCCATCTTTGCGCACTGAGCCCGAAAATAATGTACCCAAAATAACAAAAAAAAAAAAGGTTACTGCTCTACAACCCTTTTAATTACAGTCATAACCCTGCTTAACCCTGGTTAAATTTTACAACCCGAAAGTCAGAATGAGTTTAAATGGCCCTGAACCAACGTTACACAGGCTGAAGGAGAGATCATATTAACTCAACTATTCCAGAATATACTCAGGGGTGAAAAAAAGGAAACGTGTCGTCTCCTCCTGCAAGACGATACAAGAGCAGCGGGGAGGGGAGGGGAGGGGGGCGATCAGCTGTTCACTTATATGTTCAACAGACTCGGGATGGAGTTACAGAAATAACAGCGAGAAAGTAAAACGACATGGTTTTAATGCTTTTTTATTATGAGTGAGACTTTTATTTTGAAGGAATTCGATATGGAGAGGTTTCTTGTGTAAATATGGGTTAATAAGGCGCCGTAACCGGTCGCGTGTAAGAATGGAAGATGATTTGCGCAGATGAGACACGCAGAAGCAAAGCGTGACGCAATCACGGGACGTAAAGGAGACAGAGAGAGAGAATCAAAGTCGCAGAAATGGGATGTGCACCGCGATAACACGGGTGTATCTTGGAGGAAAAACCCAACAGCAGGGAGAGAGAGGAGGCTAATCTATTTCACAACCTGGAGCCAAAATGGACTTTGGACAAAGCGCAGAGTCAGAGGTCACTCCGATAGCTGCCTAACCTCATTTCTATAGATAATAAGCGACAGGCCGGCGATGATCTCACTTGTAGAGGAAATGATGTAGCCTCAAACAACCTTATGTTGCCTAGAAAAAAAAAGACATTTGACAAACAGTAGCTTATAAATAGTTTCTGCTTATCTTTTCAAGTCGACTAAACTGCTGCTGGTGGGAATGATATTCAAGAACAGTGCAGAATCTCATAGATATTTATTAAATAGACAGGACTGAATACTGAAAATGAATATAATAATAATGATTGCGGCTAGAAATTCCTATTGATGCACATATTATAGAAAATGTGCACAAAAAAACGCTTTAGACTGTAAAAGGGGCAGCAAAAACGACGTTTCACGTCACACATGTCAGCTGTTTTACAAATCGCCATCTCATTGGTTTACCTTAATCTGTATCGATAGATTTAACAGGGATAATCAGTACGTTGCTGGGTCCAACTCACTTAAGTGACAAAATATATGTTTCAATACTATTAGTGCAGCAATACCATGTTTAATTTAAATATCTATCGATATTATGTATTGATTGAATCTTTTTTCCTCATTTCATTATTTGATTGTTGTCATTTTTTGGATCTTTGAACTTTCTGTTTTTCTTCAAGATGATAAAAAAATATATTTTAAGAAAGAGCCCTTCATCTCTTGCATTTAATCTTCCTCCTCATGTGATTCATTAATTGATTGACTGATTGATTGATTGATCAGAGATGGCAGGAGCTTCATGTGGTTTCAGCTCTGCAGTGAATTGGGGTAAAAGTGTCCTTGTTCACCAATGCAGATTTATACTGGCAACATCTCATGAATCAGAAGAATCAGAATCAACATTATTGGACAATTCCACATACAAGGAGGTTCAGTGTCTCATAATGTGTTAAACAAAGTAGGTAAAATAGATGCTAGGGCTGTTCTTCACTACAGAAATTCTTAGTTGTCCAATTCTCATTTGACTTATCAACAATTTGACTAATTCATTAATTGATTTTGTCACCAAATCTGTAAAATTTGAATTTGACTCATGCAATAATACAAAAGGGCCTCCTTAAATCTAGAGGTTACCAGATATGCTCATAGGAATATAACTAATTCAGCATGCAAAATGCATAGAAATGGATTAATTGACTATCAAATCTCTAGTCGACTAAGACCAAACCAATCAATTCATCTACTAATAGACTATGAAGGCTCAGCATTAGATAGATTCACACACAAAGATACAACAAATGTAGCAAGAAGTGCTAAAATAATGGAAAATAAAACGTTGTAGGTTGCAATAATGGATATATATTTAATCATTTATTTAAAGAGGTAGACTCATCTCCTTTTCAAGAGAAACCGGTGAAGAAAACTAAACATTTACAGTTTAGGAAAGATAATTCGAGATATGTTTTCAATTAAAAAAACACATTTACACATGTGATAAATACATCAGTTTTTTAAAAATGTTCCTGATAAATAAGAAAATGGACCTTCACATGTTTTTGGAGCTCATTCCATCTGTATGTAGTCTAGTATTTTCAACACACTTTTTTTTCCAAGTTCAGTGTGAACCTGACTTTGTAAGTGCTGCATTTAAATGTAACCAGAGAGCAGAGGTAACCGGGCAGTTTATGCCGTAGAGCTGTATAAATAAACAGCTTTTATTTAGGAGGACCTTCCTGTATCAGATGCAATGTTGAGTGAGAAATTTTACACCTGTGATCATATGTCTAAATCAAAAACCTGCTCGATGTTAAGGCGGGACACTACAGAGGAAAAGGTTAAACATTTCAACTAATAGGTTTCACCGTATTTCCCCAGTGGTTTTTGCTATTACAGGTTGTCTGAAATGTAACGTTCAAATATAAAACCGAGGAATTATCTTAGTAAATATGCATTCATTTGCATATTTCCAGGTATGTAGAAAAAAATCTTGTTTTATTTTGTCTTTTTATCATTAGAAGATGATTTGTGCCATGTTTTTTATAAATAAAATGTGCTATAAACCTGGCTGTGGATGATATATTATAGAAACGCCTCAATAAAGACCTCCAGAATATAGTTTGGTGTATGTCAGTGTTGCTGAAGTGGAATTTTCTGGCTCAAAGTTCGCAAAGAAAAAAAAAACATGGACTAAGAAGCTGATTTTTGGTGAATTTAGGAGAAATCAATAGAGGTAGGAAACAGTGTTTTTGCCTTAAAGACATGGATTACAGATGTCCATTATATCTCAGTTTGTCTGTGGTTCATTTACCCAGTTAATATAGCAACATATACAAAACTGGATTATATTTTATATATTTTATAAAAGAGACACAAGTTGTTAAAGATCCGTTCCACTCAAAAATATCTTTTTTCTTGTTAAAGAAAAAAATATGTTCCTTCTTGTTGAAGAACTTATAGTTAAATATTTCATACAGAATGATGCATGTGGAGGTGTAAAGTTTCTGTGAGCATATGAACATGAGCTGTGACGTCACAACTAGTGTGGAAGTGGAGTTGACTTTACAGTGAAGCAGGAGACTGGATCTGATTGATTGGATTTGTATGCTGCTATGTTGAACATGTAAAAAAGAGATCTCATTGGGAATAGACTGGCAAAATAAACAAATAATAATAATAAATAAACTATACTTTGTCCAGCAGTATAGCTTTGGAATTTATATATATTTGCATATTTATAGATTCTGGAATTTTTATTGAGGGAGAAGACATCATTTTAAGGATTTTAACAAGACAATTGAACTTATTGTAGGGAATCAGACAAAAAAGATTGTAGACACAACGTGAATCTGGTGGGATATTTAACAATCAGTAATAAACGATGACATGTAAGTTTAATAAGAGTATATTATAAGAGTACATTATAAAACCATCTCTTTTTGAGCTTTTCTGTGTAATTGCTGCTGTGTTGACCCAGACTTTGCACCATTTGGACTCCAGTGATGCTTTATTGTAAATTTAGGTTCTTCTCAAAATGTCTTTCAGGTGCATTCACTCTTTGATTTCACGTTTTATTCACATGTAGACTTCCAGTAGCCTGCCTTCTTCATCTTCCTTTGAACACATGAGAGTAGAGCTGCACAGAAAATAGGAATAGAAAGTAGGAAACCACGTGCATGTGAGCGGTTCTTGCTCCACAGCCCCCCCCCCGGCATCCTCGGCTCTGATCCCCCAGTGTACAACCTCAGCTCCCCGGCTCTCCAGCCTCAACCGCCCGGCTCTCCAGCCTCAGCTCCCCGGGCTCCGCGGCTCCTCCCTCCGCTTGCTCCACACATCAGCTGATCCGTCACGTGTTCTCGTGTCGTGGGTCACCCGTGTTGCAAAATGGAGTTGTCGGAGTCTGTGCAGAGAGGACTCCAGTCTCTGGCGGATCCGTCCGTCTTCGACCAGAGCGGCTTCGCGGCGCTGGTCGACGTCTCTTTCCGCAGCCTTCTGTCTCCCTCCGCAGACGCCGCGGTCCTCGGTGAGCTGCGGCTTCCTCCTCCGCTTCTTTTTGTTGTCCGCGCCGCTGCTTCCGGTATCCGCCTGCGTTCGTCATCTGGACGCCGTGTAGAAAAATTAGAAAGCGTTCTGCGAATCGCCGATTCCTGGCGGATTCCCGCGGCTGCACGCCGAGTGTTGCTCTCGCCCGGATTAGTTTATATTCGATCCGTAACGAGGCGCGGCGGCGATCCGCAGCCTGCTTTGCATTCAGCAGCAGTCACGCCGCCGCTCGGGGAAGCCTTTTGTCATTTAAACTGGCTAAACTAAGCACATTACAAAGACTATGTTAGACCATTCTGATCAGCATTAGTCCAGACTGACCGCGCGTACGCGTCCGATTGGCTATTTGTCGTTTTATTCGCGTTTTTTTTTTGCACAGACACTTGGAGCCGTCAGTAAACGTTTTTTTTTCTTTTTTTTGATTGTCTCCAAGCGGTTAATTAAACAAAAATGACAAACCTCAGCTACTATTTCGGCTCTCTCGTGGCTGCTTCGGTTATTTTTCACGCACCATGTGGTGTCCAACTTGCGCAGCATTCCAGCTCTTTCTGTTTATTTGGAAAAGTGAAATGTTCACTGTCCAAACGGCACAAAGGGACCCCGGCTGATGCAGCCGAGGGGCCCATTCACATGCAAATCATCATTGATTTCCATTTTGAGACGTCAATCATGCGAGTGCGCGTATGGATCGCCGACCTGCATCATTTATATACCAATCAGGCGCGTTTTGTTGCAGTCGTTGCTATGGAGAATAATAAAACTATAGGCTTAATTAGACTCTAACTGTAGGTTCCTGCTTCTCCTCCTCCTTCACGCCGTCTGTCTGGTTGCAGATCAGCCCGAGCTGAAGCAGATCGACCGGATCCTGCTGAAGCGGAGCCACGCCGCGGCCACCACCTTCATACTGGAGGCGGTCAAACAGAACGCGGACAAGTCAACCGTCAGGTGAGAAGAGGCCTTCCTGTGTCACGTAGCTGCTGCGCCTTCCCACGCATGCTTGCGGTGAGCCTATGAATGCATGTGGTGAGGTAGTCTCTGATTAGACGTCAGCGCGTTGTGCAGGTTGGTGGTCACGGTGTGCGCCTGAGAAAGTGTTCGCCAGAAACCATGCAACACTTTTGTCTGGTTTCTACAACTACAAAAATAGCGTGCACGGTTTGCATTGAATGATTCACATGAGGATATATAGGGGTTCTTAGATTTAAATGTGTGTGATCTATAGCCGAGTTTTACAAGGATGGTTCTGAGCAACTTTTTTTGATGTTTCCAGCTTAAGCTTTTCTCCAAGTTGAATGGATCTATATGTTACTATCAGTTTTTCTCTGTTGCCTTCAAATAGTCTGTGTCATTGGGAAAAAAAAGAATGAAACCACACTTCTCTCTTTCACTTCAGAATTCTTTCACCAACTCTGAAAAAGGCTGTTACCAAAAGTTCAGTTAAATGGATTTTAAGTGCATGGGAGTTTGCAGTTTTCATTCCTTTTCTTTTTTCCATGATATACAAACTAGTCTTTTTGTATGTGTGTTCTTTACATTCTTGCTTTACACTTTTCTCTGCTGCCCCCTCCCCATTGCCTTAAATAGTGAAAATCAGAAGTGAAAGTGTTATTCTGATGTTAAATTATCAGAGTTACATCATACAACAGACTCTGCAAATGTGTGTCAGTGAAGAAATGATTTATCCGGAAAGCCACGTTGTTGTATTCCATTAAAACCCACTTCTTCACATTCTGCACAGTGATTACAACTTAGTTCTCCGCATAGAGAATGCCTCATCATTCAGCCTTCCTGGGTCTGAATGATGACGTGCATTCATCATCCAGATTTCAACATATCTGCCTTCATAAAGCTGTGAACAGACTTGTAAAGTGTGTTTTTTGTGTGCGTGTGTATTTACTCCCACAGCTCCTCCCTGGAAGACCTCACATTCAGTGCAGAGAGAATAGAAATATTCTGTAGCACATATCAGGTGACAGTTCAATTCATGATGCTAGTGTATATATTAATAGTATTTCCCTGTAGCTGTGGCTGACCTGCCTCCATATATTTGTCCTTTTGGTTTTTTTTCTTTACAGAAACATAAAAAAGAACTAGAACGTCTGTTAGCAAGGTAAGGCTGCGCTGGATTATAGAGGTGATGGTGTCATACTGGGAAAAAAATATATATATATATATATATATATATATATGCAGTACAGGGCAAAAGTTTGGACATACCTTCTCATTCAATGTGTTTCTTTACACATTTGTTGTTATGCACTTAGCAAAAAAGGTGAAATAACTGAGAACAGGTTTTATATTCTAGTGTCTTCAAAATAGCCCCCCTTTGCTCTGATTGATAAATCATGAGTTTCCACTAATTAACCCTGATAAGACACACCTATGAAGTGAAAACCATTTCCTGAAATGCTAGTTCATCAAGAGTGTGCAAAGCAGTAATCGGAGCAAAGGGTGGCTATTTTGAAGAAACTCGAATATAAAACATGTTTTCAGTTATTTCACCTTTTTTTGTTAAGTACATTACACCATAAACATGTGTTCATTCATAGTTTTGATGCCTTCAGTGAGTATCTACACTGTAAATAGTCATGAAAATAAAGAAACCACATTGAATGAGAAGGTGTGTCCAAACTTTTGGCGTGTACTGTATATTTAAATGCCACTAGAATGTGTGAAACTGACCCACGATGGAGATGTTTCAGTCTGACTATAAACAGATTTTGCTTATTGATGCTTTATTGATGATTCACAACTGGAGGTCAACGTTTATCCGATTTGTATCCGACTCTGTCACGTGGGGGGGAAAACACTTCTCAACAAGTCAATAAATATCAGAGTTCAACCATTAGATTATTATTTATTTATTTATTTATTGTTATCATGGGAAGAGCTGCTCTTCTTTCCTCTGTGGGTCTGCAGCCTGCGTGTCAGCAGCGTGATTAATCACAATGTAAATGCTGCTTTATGGCATCACCATAAAAGAAACGCTCATTGCCACAGAGACACGCTGTCTGCGGGATGATTTTCAAACATTTGCCGACTAAAATCGAAGCAGAAACTTCGGCACAACTTCGGCATAAATGGCGAAATCCTCAGAAACTGAGCAGATGGTTCAAACGCGCACAGGGAGTCGCGGTTACGCGTTCTCCATCACTTTGACCTTCAGCGTGCAGCATCTTTAGATTGATGCTAATTAATTAAGGGATGAAGGTGGATTTACCCTCCAGATCTCTCCTGTCTCTTCCAGCATAGGGAGGCAGCCTCCTCATATTAACGACGCGTCGTGGCGTCTGCAATATCACATGAAGGTAAACCAGAAACGTCTCCAAGTTCCTTTTTTTTTTTTTTTGTTTCGTAATTTCTAGTGTCAAACTAAAATCTGGTGTTTCCCCGACAGAACGCGCAGGTCGATAAGGTCAACGAGCCTTTCTACTTGATTTCATTGAACACCGAGGTATAAAATGTCAACACCCTTGTTTTTGCTCCTCCTTTTCAGGATGTCTCCGTGGAATTAAAACCCATGTTATGTTTGCTCCTTTTAATAGAATAAAGGAATCACCGAAGACGTCAACTTCACCTGCACAGTAGAGCAGTTACAGGTAGAGGATGCTGCTTTCTACCAAACCATTACGCACCACATCCAGCGTCTTTATCATAAAACAAAAACGAAACGGACTCATTTAGCCTATAGCTTTCACTTCAGTCAGTTATCACGAATTAGACGTAGCCCACATTACGTTAATGAGAAAATAAAGAGGCATCAGAGGTTTTTCTGCACAGGAATCTGCTGGAGCAGTCTATTTTTTGGATTTATACATGTCGCTACAGCCTCAAGCCCCCAAATATGAATTAAGTAAGATTGTAGTGGTGATGTGTTATAAAGTGAAATGTTGTGCATGTGAAGGATGAGCCCATGTGTAAATAATGCGAGCTGCAGTAAGAGTTGCTATGCAAAATATTTGGTGAATTCAACTCAAGTCTGACTGAATCAATTCTGGAAACAATTTTCTCTAATTTATATTTATAACGAGTTTATCGCACACGTCTAAATACGAGTATTTTTTAGTTGTTAGGTGGAGTTTCTGTTTTTTTTTTTTTGTCATGTTGAAACTGGTCACTTCTTGCTTGTTTTTGCAGGATTTGGTGGGGAAGCTGAAAGACGCTGCCAAGAGTGTGGAGAAAGCCAGTCAGATGTGATGCTGCTGGTGTCCAGTTTCCACTTTAAAGCACTGAACATCACCGATCCATTGTTCCATCTCATTATTGCTTTTTTTTTGTACCTGCATGATGTATGAGACACGTTTCATTCCAACATGTGTTTGAATTAAAACCGAAAAATACCCCCCAAAAATCTTTTTGTTGTCCCTTGAATAATGTCATTATGTTTAATGTCATTTTTTTCCTTATAAATAAATACTTGTATGTTGGAGAAGTAACTGGTAGGCATGTGTTTTGTCAACACTTAACCAGCCTGAATAGGATTTTTGCCATAGTTGCATGACAGCAGTGTATTTAGTTTCCTGCAGCATTTGTTGCAACAAGAGAGGCTCAAGTCCAGCTGCTCGGCTGATGGAAGCTATTTATAAAACGGGCTACTAATAGAGATCTCTGTTAACTAAATTGCTCTATAAGATTTTTTTTTTCGGTGAAAGGCAAGATGAAGAGGGGGGTTCTTTAAGCTTTCTGCATGCACCTCACTGGAAGTTCAAAGCTTCTCGGCTGGAGCAGCAGCAGCGGCGGCGGCGGCGGCGGCTCGGATTCCATAAACATCCCGGAGATGCCTTCGTCTTCAGCGGCGCTGGCTGAAGGATAAAGGATCCAATTCATCAAGTGGAAGTTGCAGCGCATTTTTTGTGTGTGTGTGTGTGTGCGCGCAGACGTCAGAACAGCCTGTGACAAAGGTTTGACACCGAAGGAAGGAAAAAAAAAAAGCCCCCATTTGTCACATGGACGTATTTTCACCGAGCGCGTTGGTCTTAGAAGCCACGATCAACAAAGACTAATAGAAGTCCAGCAGACCCCGCGTCGCAGCCGATAGTAAGTTTGGCTTTTGAAGTATTTTGACGGTCAAAATTGAACGTGCGCGAGCGCCGTGTGCTGCAGTTATTTTTAACATCACAGAGACGAGAACACGCTCATCAGCAGCCTACTTTGTTAAACGCTCCTAATCTGTTCCATGCGGATGTTACTGCGTATATTTTGCTCTCTTCTCGGTGGAAAAGTGTCCAAGACGCCACGAATATGCATTATGGATTATTTCAAATCATGCGTCATACATTAGAAAGACCAGAATACACCGACATTAATTATTTTTTTTCGGCGCCCTTTAAGCAGCTGCCTGCAGTCATTTTAGCTCCGGTGAAGCGCAAACTCCTCAATTCTTTTTGCGTCGTTTCGCGCTCGAATCGCTTTTCTGACGTCTACGCGTGTGTTTGTCCGTGTTATTTTCACATCATGCGTAGTAGATTATTGGAGGAGCGAGCGTTTCTACACCGACAGTAATTCCCAGGCACCCTTAAGCAACGGGGTCACGTGACCAAAGCGGGGCGGTCGAACTATACAAGCCATTTTGGGGACGGTGTCAGTTTCCACGGAGCACACACACACTGCTGCGTTTTTACTGGGGGGTTGAAAGCAGGGTATTTTGGAGGCAAAGTTATCGGTGGCGAAGTGGGAACCTTCCCGAGACCGAGCCGGAAGACCGGGCTCTTTGGACGCCGAGGATCGGGTACGCACGGAGCGCGCAGGCGGCGAGAAGCAGGGGGAGTTTTTATTCGCACATCTGAAATGCGCTCCGGTCCGCCGTGCGCTCTCCGCCACTGACAGCGTCTGCAGCTTCAAGATGGCGGCTCGGCTCCTATTCATTTTCTGCTGATCGCCTCCCAACTTTCATTGTCTATCCGCCTCAAGACCCACCGATTCCCGGCCGAGCGATCAGGTACGTCTCCTTCGATATCGTCTCTAACTAACCGCCGGAGCAGACGGCGCTTCGGGTTTGTGCTTTTGTGGTTTTTCCTGCGATCCAGCGGTGGATGTGTGGAAGCTCTTTCTACGGCGGCTGCAGCGATACACCGACGTGGAGCTTCTGTGTCTGCGCACCACTTTTTTTTTTTTTTATCTGGGCAAAATATGTTCCCCGCTCGGGCACGAACGCGAGTTGAGGTCCGCGCTCACCCGGTGCCGCACGAGCCGGTGTCCGGTAATCCGTCCGTATAAATTGATCCCGCGTGATGTTTGCGTTGCGTCGTTTAGATTTATGTAAAGTGGGAGAGCTCGCGCGAACCGGGCTGGATTGGCTGGGATGTTAACAGCAGCAAGTGCTCCAAACTGTCCTCCTGCGCCCGAACGTCCACGCAGCGGCTTCATATTATAGATTTGGAATCCTTAAGGTGTTACGAAGCGGCCGCCGTGTCGTTTGCGCGTGTACGTGGTCGAATTTCCGACTTATTAACTTAACTTGGACGGCTCCCATGAACGTGCCAGGGGAGGCAAAACCGATTCAATTGTGCATAAATGTTTCATGACGGCTGCTTTTTTTTCGGCGAACGCCGGCTCGCTGCTGCTCGTGCGTCGGTGAGCGGTTGTCTCTGTTAATCATAATTTGATTTGCGACATTTAAAATGGGGAAGAAAAGAAAAGAAACGGGCGCGACAGACAAGTCGGACAGCTCACAAAAGGCTGGTTGTGTGTCACCGAGCAGCCATAAGAGACTCACTTGTAATAATGCGGGCTGAGCCGGTTTGTTTGTTGACATTATAGCTCTTTATGGATTTCCATATTTTCACCTTCACGCGGCTGAATACTGGCACAGTGTGCCTCTGAATCTATGACTGACGTTCTCCTCCTGTGTGTGTGTGTGTGAGTGTGTGTGTGTGTGGTAAAGAGAAGGGGGGGAAGAAAATTATCAATTTTTTGCTCCTGGATGCTGGTGGTGACCCTGCGTGCGCGTAATGCGTTAAAATGAATGTACCCCCCCCTCCTCCAACACACAACCTCGCATGTTTGTGAACAGATGCCATGATGGAACATAACGTGATATCATTTGTGATTTCTCTTTGGTCACTCATGAATCTCCCTACTTATTCAATTCCTTATTTTCGGACAGTGGTTATTATGGAGCGTCTTTTTTTTTTTTTGGAAAGAGGGGGGGATTTTTTTTTTCCTCTTCCCCATTGCAGATTTTAATTGGGTTATTTCCAGCTGCTGTTGATTTCCTTGTAAGTGGAACCTTTACAAGAGGAGCTGCTCTCGTTTTTTTATGGAATAAATTGGGTAAAAGGCAGAGTTAAAGAGCGGTAGCCTGCGTCGCTGCTGTGGGTTCACTAATGACGTTATCAACACCGCTTCTGTAATTAAACTTGGCTCCCGATTTTTAAAAAAAGACGCGGTGTATAAGCTGCGTTTTCTATAAAGTCAAAGTCTTTGTAGTCATAACTGAATCCATATTGTGACTGTTGGTGTTTTCAGCTACCGCATCCTTGCTGGTGGCTGCCATGTGTGATCATTCGTTCCCTCTATGGATGTTTGCGGAGTGATTTGACTTTGAAGTTTTTTTTTCTTCTTCTTTTTTATTTTTTATAAAGTCAGCCTGCAGCTCCCGCAGGACTTGAGGCAGAGCAGTTGTCCAAACACAAGTCGATCGATTAATGGCTCAACAGGCTCCCCCTTGCAAATCATATCCATCATTCATCAACCCGTGCGACGCTTTTGCGTCCCCGTTCGAAACGGAGTCGCTGTCCAAACTTGCCCCGTAGTGGTGCGTTCACGGACCGGACAGGCTGAAGCAGCAGAGCCCGGGCTTGGACCGAAGTGTCACCTCCCTACATGTAGTGTGTTAGTTTTAAATCCTGCTGTTTTACACTATTTCACGGCAGCACAGGACGCTCAGAAGAGACTTTGATAATATCCATCACCCATTGGATTATCGCTTTTTTTCAACCTTAGAAAGATATAATGTCTCATATTCTAGTCGCATTCATGAGGGGAAGTAGAACAAAACGTAATTTGGGCAACAAGAAGACTCGTGTCGGTGTTTTACAGTTTATCAGAGTCGAAACAGCCCAATCAGCGCAAAGTGCAGCTGTTTAACACCTGGCGTTGTAGGTTTTACGCGTGATTTTTTTTTTTTTTTTTGGTAATGGCGCAGAATAAATAAGTCTGCTCCGGTGTGCGCTCCAACTTCGGCGCAGTCGCTGCTTTGCTTGGCCATGTTGGTGCTGAGCAGCGCTGGTTATCGGCTCACACCGCCGTGGAAAAAAAAAAAAAACACGAACCGGAATAAACACGTCCGCCGAGTTCGGGGTCCACGCTCCGCAAAGATCCGGGAAAGCTCGCGCAAAACCGTCTGATTCTGGTTTTATTCGTCTTCCCGTTTCGAAAGGAAACCCCTCAGCCCGTGGAGCAGATACGGGCTTTTCCCCCTCTCTCTCTCTCTCTCTCTCCCTCTCTCTCTCTCTTCTGTACAAAATGGCAGCCGTGCTGTCGGCAGCCTGGCAGTCCAGCGGCTGTGTGCGCGGAGGGGACGCGGAGCCTCCCCGGTTCCTCCTCGTTCCCGCTCTGCACGCGCACACCGAGCCGCTTCGCCGTGCCGTTGTTTTGGTTAGAGACATCCTGCCTTGTTCTGGTCACTGGCGACCAGCCATGTGGGCTAAAAAGCAAAAAGGAGTTGCCATAGAAACGCTCAGGTTTCCCCCAACAGCCTATGTGGCACACCTGACGCAGTGACTGGGTGTCTCGTATCATCCCCCCCTTTTCACCCACCATCACCGCGGGGCGCTAAATATTATTTCCCACCGAAATTCGGCTGAATTCCTTTTTTTTTCCTATTTTTTTTTTTAATGAAGCGATTACGTTAGTAAAAAAAAAGATGGTCATATTATTTTCCCCCATCACTCATAGATCTTTTGCTGCCAGGTTTAAAACTTAAAATGTCAAATCTGGACTCGCTTAGTCAAAGCGTAATTACGCATTTAACACCAAACTGTCCAAAATTCTTTTATTTTTTAAAATTTTATTATTTTTTTTACACGGTTGTGCAAAACGCTTCGTCCCAATCTGGAGTTATGAAACCCACATTGTCTGAGCGGATAAATCTCGAGATTTGAGCTCGTTTCTGTCCGCATGTTACATCTGCTCCTCTGCTGTAGCCATATGTGTGTTTAACGCCGCGGATGCGGGAGACGAAACGAGCGCATCGATCTCCTCGGCGGATGGATTTATGATTATTCAGCGCGCCTCGGTCAGGTGACTCTCCGCTGTTTGCTGCCTATCAATCTGCCACCGGGAGCCTTTCTCCCCTTTGGTTATTATTGGATTAGCATAAAAGATGATGTTGCTTTAACACAGTCACACAAACAGGAGCCTTCTTCCAAATGGTGCGAGCCGCGCTGTAAAAGGAACCTGCAGCCCCTCGATGCCTCCGCGCCTGCCATGCATGCATTGTTTTGACTTGTTCCCCCCTCTCTCTCTCTCTCCCCCCCCCTCCGCCACCTCCCTCTCCACCCTCCCACGCAGGATTGTTGTTCCTTTTGCTCATCATGCATCGGACGACCAGGATAAAGATCACTGAGCTCAACCCTCACCTCATGTGCGTCCTGTGCGGAGGATATTTCATCGACGCAACCACCATCATCGAATGTCTTCACTCATGTGAGCAAACCGACAAAACTCCTTTATTTTCACCCCGGTTGTAAAATGTCAACATGCTGTGAGAATATGCTGCAGCCTGCAGTGTTTCCATGCACATCAATGCTGATGGAGGAGATTTCCTCTTGGCAATTTAAGTCTGGTTCGTCGTCCTGTAGCTGAGATTCAGGATATCTCCTCTGATGCATCTGATACTGACAGATTTCTTCTTCCTTTTCTTTTTTGCACGTTTTTGCAGTCTGCAAAATGTGCATTGTGCGCTACCTGGAAACCAGCAAATTCTGTCCCATCTGTGATGTACAAGTGCACAAAACCAAGCCGCTGCTCAACATTAGGTGAGAATGACTTTTTCCACCATATTCCTTGACTGCATTTCCCTAAGCTTGTTTTTTTTAATTATTCTTTTCATAATCCTGTATTCATACATTTCTTTTAAAGCAAATTCCTAAAAGCTTCTGCTGGACTGACTTTCCATGTTGCGTTAAATAGACTCAAACTTAGTATTTTATTCCGTATTCTTCTCAAAAGGTGTGAAATGATCACTGATCATGTTCAGCAGGTGTCAAGAGTTCAAGAAACGGCTTGGTTTCCTGTTATCTTGCAGTTTTCCTTTTGAAATCAAAGTCTTGTCAGCTATTGTACAATAATAATACAACCACTATCATTAATAATACAGTTACAGTGTTAGTGTCAGGGTGTTAGTCTCCTTTTATCTGATGTTCAGTTACTATTAGTTTAAAATCACCTGTTATACTGAGCCAACTGTGCATATTATGGTCACACACACACACACACACACTATATATATATATATATATATATATATATATATATATATATATATATATATATATATATCCCTCACAATGCACCCACTGATATCAACCACACACTATATTATTTATTTTATTTATATATTTACTGAACATTTTTTTGATGCATGCCTGAGACTCAGATCCGTATAGGCATTTGTAGATGGAGGATACACATTTTGTCACATTTTAATATATTTATATATATTTACTATACATTTAATACCAATCATTTTTGTGCGGTTTCATTTCCCCCCCAATTAAACAGCTGCATTTCTATTTTAAACTATTCAGTCATATGGAACAGATTAATCTTTATGCTTGGTGCTGTAATGGAATAAATGAAAATATATGCCAAACAAAAAGAGAATGCCTGGTTGTCTTTTGTCCTCCTTTTGTCCTTAATAGAAAAGGAAACAAAAAAAACCCTGCTTCACTTCTAGTTTTATCTGCAAGCGGCTGGCTGAAGTTTCTCTTCCGCTCTCTATTTAGGTCGGACAAAACTCTACAGGACATTGTGTATAAGCTGGTCCCTGGCCTCTTCAAAAGTAAGTAAACCGCCGCATCGCACACGTGTTTCCCTTCATTCTGCATTATATTCACATGCTTCCTTTATGGTTTGGTGAGTTTCATCTTTAGTTTAATTTGTAATCATCCAGTAGATATTACTGTGCCAGCCACATTGACATTTCTTCTTCTTCTTCTTAAAAAAAAATAGAAGAACTCTTGGTTTGGATACTAATAAACTTCTAAAGATATCTTATATTATGTAAGGGGCTCTGTTGGAAACACATGGCGTTTGTTAAAAGAAAAATGGCTGAAAAGTCAGTGCTTGTGGTTGCAGAGCAGAGATGCTATCTGCTGCTGTTGTCCTCAAAGCTGCCTGTCTGTGTTACATTATAGTGCTCTGCTCTGCTGGTGTGTTATACTCCATAGATCTGCTCAAACGGGGTCAGACAAACCCCAGCTGTTTCAAGTCGTATATGTTACTCCTATGAAATATTATAATCATCGAATATATATGCTTGCTCATGTTCCTACAATGAAACAAGCTGGAAATGAACAATTTATTTCAACCAAGTGATTCACCCCTAATAATTTTCATCTTCATTTATTTAGTGTACGTTAAGATTTGCACTTGCACATCAATAAAGTGTTTAAGTCTATGTGCACATCATCTCTGAAGTGACTTTTTCTTAAAAACTGAAATTGGACAGACTTGTAACATCTTCCTCTGTCCTTAGATGAAATGAAGAGGAGGAGAGACTTTTACGCCGACCACCCTGTAGACGGTGAGTTAGAAAGCTTAACGGAGATTCTTCTCTTTTTAAACATTACTTTCTGGATACTAATATGTGTGTGTGTGTCTTTTTCGTTTAGCCTCTAACGGATCCAATGAAGATCGCGGTGAGGTGGCAGACGAGGACAAGAGAATAATTACAGATGATGAGATCATCAGCCTCTCTATTGAGTTCTTTGATCAGAGCAGGTAGGTTCATATTCAACACTAGTTTTAGCATTTTTTTTAATGAATGCTACATATGTTTAGAAATAACATTTATTTCAGTGGAAGTAAGTAGAAAAACATTAGTTATACTGTTAATGTTTCTCTGATATGCATTGAACTGCATCAGGTCCTTCAGTTATTCTACTGTATTTGATCAATACTCACCTTATTCGGCTTTTTCCTCAATAACAGGCAGCACAGCTCAGCCGAGTTTGCTTCATCCTGTTCTTTTCATTATTTTATTATGTGTGACTTTTACAATGGCTCACATTGTTTCGGCTTTTCTCGCTATAAAAGCATTTTTTACGGGCTGCTGACAGGAGTAATTGAGCCACAGCGAAGTGTCAAGAGTTTGTTCTTTAATCAGCGGGAGAGGGGAGAAAAAAAAATAGGAAGAGTAAATTAGTGAAGCTTTTTATCACCAGCTGATATCATCACACAAAAAGAGTTAACTTTTTTTTAAAAAATGATTTTATTTTATTAACATTTGCATGTAAAATAGTAAATATCAGAGCTCTGAAGTTGTCTTTTTTTTATTCTGTGCAGACTGGGAGGTGGAGTAGAGGAGAAGCAGTCTAAAGATCAGGTAACATTCTCTTCTCTTTGCCCACATATTGTTCTCCTGTTCACGTCCTTTGGGACCAGATGTCTCCTTTTTTAAGAAAGCATCTCATGAATATTCACTTTCCTGCTTTCTGTTGTGAATTCACTTGATACAGTGTGTTATTTTCCTGCTAAAACATTTTTTTTGTTCATCTTTTCCTGCTCTTAAAGTGCTCCGGTGCCCTTTGCAACAGTTTCCTTGCTTACTTGCTGTATGTAAATATATTGTGATAATAATAGATAATTGATATAACATTTAATTTATCTGCAGGTGGCTAACAAAAGGTACCTTCAGTGTCCGGCAGCCATGACAGTCATGCATCTGCGGAAGTTTCTGCGCAGCAAAATGGACATCCCCAACACCTACCAGGTTTGTTTCCCGTTTCCTTTTTGACAAATATAACTAGGTATTTTTCACTTTGCAAATATAAGAGAAGAGTCATATAAATATTTTTATTTTAGCAGCTATATCTGCATGCTCTGTAAAATTTGACTTTTTTTTTCTCCCCCCTCTCTAGGTTGAAGTCATGTATGAAGATGAGCCTCTGAAAGATTACTACACATTAATGGATATAGCTTATATCTACACTTGGAGACGGGTGAGGCAACTTTTTAAAATCTTCCCCTGATGAATAAAAGACCTAATTATTACACCAACGACAAAAAAACTCCCAATTTCTTAATGTCCAAAATTGCCTTTTTATTACAGTTTATTAAATAACTGATCATTTTAACTCATTTAATTTTCATGTCAGTCATGCCTCCATCAGCTGGAGGAAATATATCAGCACCTTTCAATTTAAATTCAGTATTCACATTTTTTTTAACCCAAATTGAAATAGAAAAAAATAACTGATATTGAAATTAGCTTTTAATTTAACTTCATTTGATTGGAGATTATAGCCTGTATGCTGTTTGGTTTTATTGGAACCAGTTTGAGCAGCAACCTTCAATTTCACACTATATCTAATTGCTTCCATCTTTTTGTCATGAGGTGTTTTTTTGTACACTTAAAAAATTAAAAGTCGAATATATATATATATATATATATATATATATATATATATATATATATATATATATATATATATATATATATATATATATATATATATATATATATATATATATATATATATATATACTTCTTGTGCGTAAAAGAGAGGCCGAAAACGTATATAATTGACCAAAAACGCATTTAAAGTGTGTTTTTTCTAATAAGGAGAGAATATGTTGGATATTTAATGGATTTGCATACATTCTCATTTTATTTTAATTCAATGGAAGCATTTCAGTCTTTTCAAAATAAACCAACAGTTTGCATCGATGCCATAAAAAGCACCGTGGAGTTAATTCCCGTTTAATGCGGAGCCTCCGTTATCCGTTTCATGCGTTCTGGTTTATTTGAACAGCTGCGGGCTTTAATTATAGCGCTGCGCTTTGCTCCCTCCTCCGCAGAACGGCCCGTTGCCGCTGAAGTACCGGGTCCGGCCGAACTGTAAGAAGATGAAGGTGAGCCACGCGCAGCAGGAGGGCCAGAACAGCGCGAGCAGATCCGGTCCGGAGAGCGACTCCGCCAGCGACAAAGCCGGGAGTCCCACGGGGGCCCCGTCCACGTCCTCGTCGCTACCGAGCCCGGGCACGCCCGCGCAGTCCCCGCACCCGCAGCTCCCGCACGGCCCGAACAGCAGCAGCGGCGGCGGTGGCGGCGGCAACAACGTTAACGGGAGCCCGGCTGTCGCTCCGCCGCCGCCGAACCGCGCCTTTACCCAGTTCGGCGGAGGAGGAGGAGGAGGAGGCGGAACTAAACCCCGGAAAGTGTCTGTGAACGGCTCGTCGACCTCCTCCGGATGACTCGGAGACTCCGAACCGAACCGGACCGGACCGAACCGGACCAGCCAACGCCAGACATCCGCTCAGCTAATACTGTTTCCATGCCAACGTAGTTCCATTGTGTAGACGAAGTTCTCTCTCTTCTCTCTCTCTCCATTTTGTTGTTCTGAATATTCTGGCATCATGTAAGTTTAAACGTAGTGGAATCAGAGACATTTCAAAATAAAAGGAGCGAGGAAGTGTTGTTGGAAATTTTATTATGATGTTGAAGAGAAAAAAAAAAAGAAAGTTGGAAAGGAGAAGCATTTATCCCCCTTTTTTAAAAGCTGCGTCTTTATTTTTCAGAAGTGACTGAAGATAGTCTTTTATATTTTCTTTTTTTTTTCAAATCAAACGTGTTTATCATGCTTGTTCAATGTGTGTTTTTTGGGATATTTTTTTTTTTTTTGCAACCACCCGGTTTAAACATGCATGTTCATGATAACACTTTTTTATTTTGTTTTATTTTGTTTTATTTTATTTTGTGAAAGACGATTCTGTGTGTTTTGAACCCACGAGTCTCTCTTTTTTTTCCGGAAATGTTTCAGGCGTCCTGTTCAAATAAAAGGAAAGCCTTGGAAATAAAAAAAAAATAATAATAATAATAAAAAAAAAATACAAAAAAAACAGTTTGTATTCGCGCTGTTGCAGGTTTC
Organism: Lepturacanthus savala; assembly: GCA_030544235.1. Lineage (NCBI taxonomy): Eukaryota > Metazoa > Chordata > Actinopteri > Scombriformes > Trichiuridae > Lepturacanthus > Lepturacanthus savala. The sequence goes on along the minus strand of CM060476.1, from coordinate 5,786,578 downwards.
ACGGGAAAAATGCCTATATGGAGGAAAAAAATCCACTTTTCTTCGCCTTTTACTGGAAAAAAAAAGAAACTTTCTTGTAGCTGCAGTGGAAGTGGATTGCTTATCCTTCACGTCTTTAACACGTATAAGCAGTTTTAGAGAATCCACGTGTAAATAGAGACTAAATGCATATTTAATCAGCGATGATGTTATTCTCTTATCCCCCTTTTGTTCTGAGGGAATGACTTGGGCTCCTGTTCGGCTCCATTTCATGCTCTAAGACAGATGTTTTGATGTCTCCTGTGTTTTTTCCGTATTTGTATCGCTCGATTGTATGAACAACTTATTGTATTGTTACTGTTGCACAGTATAAAACATCTAAATAAAAAACATTTTACACTTAATCGGAGCGGTTTTCTCTTTGTGGCGGACGCGGATCGCCGCGTTTTGCGCGCAGATAACGCTGTTAAAGGAGCCGTGATCACATCATGTGAGTGAACGCATTCACTGAAGATGGAAGACTTTGTTATTTGCCTTTTGTATTAATGATTTATCACAAGCAGGGACGGGCTGATTGTGTTTTACCGCATTGAAATTCACTGTCGAATAGTTATTAGCGTACAAACAAAAATATAATTTGTCTATAAATAAATAATGGATTTTTTATAAATTTATTTCATAAATTAATATGTGTCATTTTCATTCTCAACAAATGCTGGTCGCTATTTTTTCCCTGTGAAATCCGATATATTTTTAAGCCTTTTATGATGATTTTGGATGCTAAGTATGTAGCCTTTTAGCCTTTTTTTATTTTGTAGTTTAATTTCTTTGTTGTATTTAATCAATTTTGAAAAATAAAAAAATGCACAGAGTTGTGGAGTGTAAACCACTCATCACTCATTTTTTTATATAAGCTATATATTAAATCAGCTCACCAATAATTAAAAAAAAACAGATTCAGCCTAAATTAAGTAAATGTTCATGCACAGACCTCTATATTTGTTATTGCGGTGAAAAGTTGAAAGAAGAAGCCACATTACATACAATAAAAAACAATAACTAATTAAATAAATAAATAAAAACACGGAAAGCACATTCGGATGGGGCTTTATTAATTAATTAATTAGGTATATTAAAAAAATCAAATGAAATTAATGAAGACTAGATTTTTGCGATTTTTAAAAAAATTAAAATCTGATTAGTAATCTACTTAGAAATGATCTTAACCCTTTAAATTATTGCACAAACAACGGGAGAACCGTATTAATGAATGACAGGATTTTAGCCTAAAATTCTAGGCTATAATAAAAAATGAGAAGGGCTGAATAGATGTCAAATCAAAATCGAATTGCATTTGACACGAAAAAGCTGCTGTTTTCTACACAGGAAGTTGTTGGTTTAATATTTCCTCTCTATTTGATACAATGTATTTATTTACTTATATAAAAGCTTAAATTGTAGCGTGTTCGAAAAGTTAAATCAGCACTTCCACTTGAATCGCCTAAAAATATCACAGTGGACATTCAGCTGGATGGTTGAACTAAAAAAATAGCCTATGTAATATAATGGCCCTGTGCCGAATTTAACTTATTACTCATTAGTTCATGTTTTTATTGCCAAAGCACAAATTATGCTTTATGTCCTAATATATTATAGATTTAAAAAAATAGGTTTAACATTTAGATTCTGATAAAGATGGCCGTTCCTGATCAATGTGCCCCCCACACACATATATTGTAACAAATACACACACAGAGAAACAAACAATTTGTTTGATTTATCGTATAAAGACAGTAAAAAACAAATAGTAATAAAGCAACTATATACAAATACTATAACACTATATATGCAAATGATAATAGATAATAAAATAGATAAGAAACAAGTGTAATCACACAAAAAATAAAATGAAGTAAACAATATTGAACACTAACATTTTACACAAATTACTACACTAATAAATACTACATACAAAACACCTGGAAATACCTGAAGCAAATAATAATAGATAATAAAATAGATAAAAAATACACAATAGAAACTAGTGCAAACATACAACAAACAAACAAAAAGTAAAACGTATTGCACACAATAACTTGTTACACACATTACTACACTAATAAATACTGTATATAAAATAGCTGAAAATACCTGAAGCAAATGATAATTAAATAAAATAGATAAGAAACAAGTGCAAACACATATAAAAAAAACTAAATTGAGTAAAAAGGTATTGCACAGAATAACATTTTAGACAAATTACTACACTAATAAATACTATATATAAAATAACTGAAGCTTCTTGAGTGGTATAATGTTCACATATGAGACCTCTCGATTTATGCTTCTGATGGCTCGTCCACTGAGATGTTCTTGCCCCATGGTAGATCTGAGGTAGGTTTTTTATCAATTTAAACTTTGAAAAGCTCCTTTCTGCATCTGCCGCTGTGACAGCCTGAGTGGCAGAGACTCTCAGCGCTACCCACATATCTCTGTGAGCTTCTTATCATGCAAGAAGGTCAATAGTTCCATGTTTGTCATACTTGTTGGGGGAAGTTGTAGAAAACTGTCCATCTCCATAGCAAGTTCAGTCCCATCAACATCTTGCTGTCCATGGTGGGTAAGAGCACCGCTCAGGCTTTGACAGTGGTCAAGCAGTAGCTCTATGAACTTCTCATGCGGACAGGGTTGTATCCGCAACCACATTGAAAAATGCTGTTTCCATTTTGCAAAGTGAGAGTAGCATCCACATTCATCTCCTTTGCAGTTGCTCGTGCATCTGAAAACCCAGTTTTTCTGTAGCTGTTGAGGGAATCTCTGGTTTTGTCCAGTAGGTTGACAGCCATAGCTGCATGGAAGGAGACTGCAGAAGTTTGCCCACATGCTGGATCTTGATGAAGATGTCATGCTAAACAACTGTGCAGATACAAAACCGGTAGGAGCCAGCTTCCTCAGCCAAAGACTGAGATTCAACTTTCACCACAGGGTCCGTAGCTGTTCCCTGACCTCCAGAAGAGCATCTCTCACCTTGTCTCTGACCATGATTTCAGGGTGATTTCGACGTGTCTCAAGAGGATATCCCATCTGTGGATGGAGGCTGAGAATAGCGTGAATAATTTGGACAAATATCCAAAGTAGCCAATGGCATATGATGAGCTCTTAGCAGCATCAGCTACTACCAGATTTAGAGTGTGGGCACCACAGCCTAGCTTAAGCTCCTCCAGACGTTTGAGGGTGAGATGTGGATGATTGTTAGCATCACTTTCCACCATACGGACATGCTGCATCATCAATTTGGCCAGAAGCTCCACCTGTGTCAGAAAGTTACCATTGTCTGGTTTGTTTAATTTGGCTGTCGTACCCCTAAAAGCCACATTCCTTTCCGCTAGAGACTGAATTATCTAGTCAGCACTTCACGCCACCTCTAGGAGTGCCATCTCTTGTTTATCAATCGTATCAATCGACCTCCATGTCCTTCCATGTTGGTATTGTGCTCGCTGCTATTCTCATTGGCCTTGAGAAGGGACGTTGCATTCATACCTTCTCCCATCTTTGTGTTTCGGAAATACAAATTTCTTTGATCCGATATGGTCCTCTGACAACAGATCCTGTCTTTACCTGCGTCCGTTAATACAGATGATCAGTCTGCAGGGTCAGTTGGTGGAGCCTTTACACCTGTGTGCTGTGCTTGAGTGGAGGTGGAGGTAGAAGGGATCACTGCATCATGAGAGAGAGATGGTTCTTTATTAATCCTGAAAGAAATTCAGAAAAACAGTCTGAGGCACACATTAGTTGCAATATGGGAATGCGGCATTATTTCTTCACTGGCAGGATGTGCTGAAGTAGAATGAATAGGAGAATGTGTAATCGTACCTGGAAGTGGCTGAGGAAAAACACTTCAGCAGTGCATCTAAAAAGAGGAGATACATATATTTGACAAGTTTTTTTCATATTAATCAAATAGCTGTTAACCATCATGGCATAAATAAAACAGCACCTAACAGTCTGCCCTGATCTAATGAAATGACATGTATTATTCATAGTCTGATTTAAATAGCATTTTATTCTTAAAAACATGGAGAAAATAGATTTTTTTGTTATTCATAGAGTGATAAAAGGTGATTTCTAATTTATTCAATAAAAATCTTTGCCTCTAATATGTAAAGAAAATGAAAGATGGATTTTGAGTTTGACTTTATTCATTGTTCAGATTTCTGTTCTGGAAATGTGAAATGCACAGTAGCAGCACATATAGATGATGCCTCATTTACATATTTAAACAGAACATTTCAGAAAACTTGTGATCTATAAAAAAAAAGAAAAAATAATGTGTTTAATCAACTGAGGGAGTTTCATGTGATATCTATTAGATAAAACATAAATAATATAGCCTGCCATGTTGGGTTCAATGCATTTTCTAGAGTTTTGAGTTTTGGGTTTTCTCTTCTTCTCTTTTTAAACTGCGCCCCTGACACATTCTGTCGCTTCATGTTAATTAATAATAATTAATTACAAACAGTATCTGCAGGTAGAATAGCGTTAGTGTGGTAGTTAGGTTGGTGTTGGATAGATTTCATCATCATTTAAAGACTGTATGGCTGTAAAAAAAAATCCTGTAAAGGTTAAAGGAAAAAAACTGAATCTAAGTCACAGATGCTGATCATTTCATGGGACATTCCTGAGCAGAAGAATTCTGCAACACACGCACACACACACGCACACACGCACACACGCACACACAAAGGGAAAAAAATGACTGGAAGCGGAAACAAAAGCCGAAAGATATGCGACTAACAGAGGTCTCACGTCGCCGCGGGAACAAAAAACCGTCCGCGACGCAAATGCGAGAGTGACTCATCTTCACGCGGAACGATCTTCGATGACGGAGGCTCGAAGGGGGCTCCGCTTCCTGTGCGTTACCACGGCAACAGTTAACAACACTAACTACCTAGCAGCCAAAAGACGGATACGAGCTCCACTGAAACCTGTGATTTTAAATTCCATCTTTTTTTTTTTTTTATCTCTTCCTAAGATAATTAACGACTTCATCTTTTAATAAGAGTCATTTTTCCTTCCGGTGTGAACACAATGAGTCAACGGCAAATCATTCAAGGTGAGCTTCGGTAGCTGCTGTTGATTCAGAAAGGGGAGTTTTTTTTTTCACGCCGTTTTTCTTTCTGTTTGTCTCGTGCAGTTTTTGAGCAGTATCAGAAGTCGAGGATGCAGTTTGTGCAAACTGTTGCTGATCTGGCAGTAAGACCACAAAACATAGAAATCCTCCAGAACGCTGGTAAGAAACAAGATAATAACCACTCATTCACATTCAGTGGAGGAAAGGAGCTACTGTACTCTACTTAAGTACAATACTTGAGTATTTCCATGTGATGCTACTTTATACTTCACATTTCACAGGAAATATTGTACTTTCTACCCCAATATGTTAATCTGACAGCTTCAGTTGCTTTTCACATTCAGTTTGCATGAAGTAATGTCTAATAAGCTAATAAAATACACAAATTGTTAAAGATTAAACCTTTTGTTGTGTAACACCCACTTATAAATAGTATATATAGTCTATAAAATATCCTTTTTAAATAGGTGCAGGTGCAGGGATTTTACTTGTAGTTAAGTATTTTTATATTTTGGTATAGCAACTTTGACTTAAGTAAAGTGAATATACTGTATATAATCAGTGGTGGAAGAACTACTCAAATCATTAAAAGTAGAGGTAAGCGTTACCACAATGAAAAAAATAACTCAAAAGTGTAACTTAAGTAAAAGTACAGATGTTTTTGCAGCAAAATGTATTTAAGTATCAAAAGTAAAAATACTCTTCATGCAAAATGGTCTCATTTAGTGTTATATTGAACAGGATACAAATATCATTGTTATAAAACGCAAAGCATTTTAATGTTAAGGTAAGTCTAATGTTAACATTATTCAAATAAGGTTAGAGCCTAATGTAATTGTAGAAGAATCCCCCTGGTTAATAGAGGTTATTGTTGGGTGCTTAAATGAAGTAAAATAATCCATACTTCATGAAATAACTAAAGCTGTCAAATAAATTTAGAGTAGAAAGTGCAATATATAGATATATATATAGATATATATGTATATTTCCATCTCAAATGTAGTGGAGTGGAGGTGCAAAGTAGCATAAAATGGAAATAGTCAAGTAAAGTACTTCAAAATTATAATAAATTACAGTACATGAATAAATATACTTTATCGTATTCCACCACTGCTTGTATATGGCACCCGTCTCCAGCGTTTAGCCTTGTCCCTCTGCTGCAGGTGTGATGTCCATGCTGCGTCCCCTGATGTTGGACGTGGTCCCCAGCATCCAGCAGACGGCAGCCCTGGCTCTGGGCCGCCTGGCGGACCACAGGGACGACCTGGCCGAGGCCGTGGTGAAGGAGGACATCCTGCCTCAGCTGATCCACTCTCTGGCCTCGCAGAACGTCAGTAATCTCCTCTGCGTCCTCTGGAAAAAAAACTGGATAAAATGTCAGTCTTCACAGGCTGGTGTGTGTGAGAGGAAAAAAAAAAAAAGAGAGGACAGGACACGACCTCGGGGTCGGTCCCCTGAATGTCAGAGTGTGTTTTGGGCTAACTTGGCAGTTTGCCCAGGGGCTACTTCAGAACCTAAGAGCCCTTTACAGCCGGCAACCAGGCCTTTGTTTTCTCTTTTCTCTCACTCTCTTAGCCCACTCAGAGGCCCAGAATGAAGGACAGTGGTTTTTTTTTTTATCGGGGGACCTCTCAGTCTCACATCTTAAAGTCCCCCTTCACTCATAAATATGGTTTTCCTATTTCAAATGTTTGAGCCTCAGTGTACAAAACGACGCATATGCACAGTTTGATGGTAGAAAGCTGTTTTAACCCTGGACGGTTTCTTTGAGCTCATTGAAAGTCAAAGATAAAGGGGCATGATTTGTGACATCACAAATATTTTGGAAGCCAATTCCAATACTCAACGTAGAGATTTGACTAAAGTAGGAGCAGCTGTTCATATTTTCTGGATTTTTGAATGAAAAGGAAGTAACATTTAAATTTTATAGATTTCTAATTAAATCAATAACAATAAATACATCAACAAAATTTCTGATTAGGTAAACTAATAAGGTAAAGACTTAGAAATTATTAATCGAAACAGATTATTCATCTTAAAACATATCTGGAGGGGATCTTTAGTAATCAGACACTATTCGGTTTAAACTAATACATTTTTTATATAAAATTTTACAAGAATTCAGTGTTTGCTCTCCAAATTTATATAATCTTACCACCACTGGAATCTTTAGACAAAATCACATTGGCTATTGTTCGATCAAGCTGAGATTAATGGAGTTTTCCGGGCTAATGGACCATAAACATGAACCTAAGTAGTATATATCTCTCAATGATAAAAGCCTGGTTTTAATTAAACCCTCCGTTTTTATTTGATCTCATTTAAACATATGTGTCTCTGTGTTTTTTGTGTGCAGAGATTCTATAAGAAGGCAGCAGCATTTGTGTTGCGTGCAGTAGCCAAACACTCCCCTGAGCTGTCCCAGGCTGTGGTTTCCAGCGGGGGGGTGGACGCCCTGGTTCTCTGCCTGGAGGACTTTGACCCTGGGGTGAAAGAGGCTGCCGCCTGGGCTCTGGGCTGCATCGCACGACACAATGCATGTAAGGAATGACGTGGTCTGATTCAGAGTTTTTCTCCGTTGGTCTGCCTCATTTCTTGAAACAGAAACGGCATTTTGAAAACAACATAGACAAACCACCAACAGAACAGATTTATTCATTTCATCAAACACATAAACACCTCTATGAACAGCCTACAGTTAGCACAGTTAGCACAGTCAGCCTACTTTTAGCACAACTGAACTAAACTAATTGTCGATTCTCAGTCTAATGGTCTTTGACTTCAAAACATGTCGACATCAACACAATCAGGCTGGTTTTATCAGAAATAATTGCAGTAACAAATTCACAAAAACACACAGTCAAACACTAAAATACTTTAAATATACTGCAAAAAGAAGCAAAGCATCCAAAACTTACAGATAGTATTATATCAAAATCTAACTTTTACACCAAATGACACACACTTTAATATATATATATATATATATATATATATATATATATTAGCATTAACTAACCTAACCCTAATTAATTAATATATTAACACGTTAATATTAGCAGATTTTTACTACACACTGGTCATAATTAAAAGCACTCTCATCTTTAGTATGCTTCGCCATAGTACTGTTAAAATTGTACAGAATTCTTCAGATTTTTATTATTATTATTATTATTATTATTTAACCAAAGGTGTCAGTACAACATATCTATAGCAAATATAATTCCATTGAAGTATATAAAAAAGATCTGCTCACTGAAAAGGAACTTAAGGCACTGAAAATGGATCTTTGATACTGAAAAAGGACTTTTACCACTGAAAAGAGGCATTTGGCTATGAAAGGGATATTTATCACTGAAAAGGAACATTTGGTACTGAAAGAGACATCTGTGACTGTTTTGCCAAATGATCTTTTTGAGTTTTGAGAATGTAATTTCTATTTCAAGAAATGAGCCAAACCACTGCCCTATAATTTACATCTGTCTGTTTTTGTCTCAGTTTCTTGGTTTGGAGCAAAATTGAATGATAAGATTTATAAACATCATTCTTTGTGTTGGAATAGAGCTCTGTTATTAAAAGTGTTAAAAGGACAATCATTCACCTTTTCTACCTCTTCTTATCACTGTGCAGCTTTGTCACAGTCGGTGGTGGATGCGGGCGCCGTCCCCCTCCTGGTGTTGTGTCTTCTGGAGCCTGAGATGGCTCTGAAACGCATCGCTGCCTCCACCCTCAGTGACATCGCCAAACACACACCAGAACTGGCCCAGACTGTGGTCGGCACCGGTGCCATCGCACACCTCGCACAGATGATCCTCAACCCAGATGCCAAACTCAAGGTAAGGCCAGTTAAAAGAAAGCAGCTGCCGGTTTAAAAAGTGCACAAATGAAAACCTAAAAACAAAAAACAATTGTCATGCACGCTGAATATTCATAAATCTTAAAAAAGATCCATGTAGTCATGATTTGATCAAATCATGTGATTATACATCATTTGGTTTCTACCCTTTTTATTGTTCTTGAGCATCTATTCTTCCCACTTGTGTGAGTTACATGTAATACACTGTGATTTGCAACTAGACTTTTTGGAAGGAGGTGATTATTTTCTTTAAAATCCCTTTATTGGAAATACAAGAGTTGAAAATATTCATGGAAATGAATAGGGAAATCTATTCAGTATATAGTTACACTGTATATATTGTTTCTTTCAGTGCAAACCAACATGGTAGAATAGAATCTAAAATATGCTGTTGTGTCATTTTTCATATCCTGAAAATCTCACTGAACTCAGTTTTCCATTACACTTCAAGTAAAAAAAAAAGAAAACTGGAGAACTGGGGAAATTGGATCCCTTCCGGACATGTTTTAACATGTAAAAGACTTTACTTTTAATAATAATCTTTAGTAAAAATCTTTAATGTGGCTTCTCTACTGCTTCTCCCTCATTAAACATTCCAGAATCTATAAATATGCAAATATATTTAATTGCTAAAATTCATCAACATTTCTCCTATTTCAATGTAAAGTCTGTTCACAGTTGAACTGGGCTTTAAAATTCGATTTTTAATGAAAAAGATTCTCCTTTCAGCAGATGAATGTGGAAACAACCCTCTAGTGTTGAACTCACCATAAAGAAGCTCATATAATCAACTTTAGGAACGAGAAGAAACAATTTCTTTAATGGAGGTTTTTTTGTTGTAACTCTCTTTTTTGGCAACCAGTCTAAATGATAAATATAAATTTGTAACTTCAAGAAACAATTCCATAGAATGCAAATTCAACATTCACATTTAATACAATGTACAATCCATGTCTGTGATTTAGAAATGATTATTTTTTTCTCTACTCAGAGGCAGGTGTTCTCAGCTCTCAGCCAGATCAGTAAGCACTCGGTCAGCTTGGCAGAGATGGTGATCGAGGCTGAGATCTTCCCTGCAGCGGTGGCGTGCCTCAGGGACCCCGATGAGTATGTCAGGAAAAACGTCACCACTCTGATGAGGGAGGTGGTCAAACACACGCCAGAGGTATATTACACACACCTGGCATAAACACGGACAATCACACATATGCACATAATAACAAGCCCGTGTGTGTGTGTGTGTTTCCAGCTGTCACAGGTGATTGTAAATTGCGGCGGCATGGCAGCGGTGGTTGACTTCCTGGGCAATTGCCATGGAAACGTGCGCTTGCCGGGGATCATGATGCTGGGATACGTGGCGGCTCACAGCGAGAACCTTGCCATGGCTGTCATTCTCTCCAAGGTGTGTGTGTGTGTGTGTGTGTGGGTGGGTGTTAACCTCTCCTCCATGTGACAGATGAACCCATACCAGGGACATTCCTTCAGGTCCTGTATGTAGGTCATGTTGAACTGAACTGTCCTGATGTGCCGTGTGCCCTCCTGTCCTGCAGGGGGTGCCCCAGCTGGCCCTGTGTCTGTCGGAGGAGGCCGAGCATCACATCAAGGCAGCCACGGTCTGGTCCATCGGCCAGATTGGTCACCACACGCCCGAGCACGCCAAGGCCGTGGCCACCGCCAACCTGCTGCCTCAGCTGCTGCTGCTCTACATGGACGCCAGCAGCTCAGAGGACCTGCAGGCCAAAGTGAGCTAAAGTGCTCTGATGACAGCAGAAATCAAAAGCCAATGAGTATACACTACTGTTCAAAAGTTTAGGGGTCCCTTAGAAATTTCCTTATTTTTAAAAGAAAAACATTTCTAATGTGGTAAATGACTATTCTCGCTGCAAATGTCTGTTTTTTGGTTCAATATCTACATATGTGTATAGAGGCTCATTTCCAGCAACTATCACTCCAGTGTTCTAATGCTACAATGTGTTTACTCATTGCATCAGAAGGCTAATGGATGATTAGAAAACCTTTGTGTAATCATGTTAGCACAGCAGTTTAGCTGCTTAGAGAAGCTAGAAAACTGACCTTCCTTTGACAAAAGTAAAGTTTGAAGGAAAAAAACAAAAAAATTTCAAGTACAAATCATAATTTTTGTGACCCCATACTTTGGAACTGTAGTGGATAAAAGCAGCATATTTTGTATTCCTTCTTTTCAGAGTAAGAAGGCGCTGAAGAACATCTTGCAGAAGTGCACCCACCTGCCGTCTCTGGAGCCGCTCCTCTACGACGCGCCCAGCAACATCCTCAAACATGTCGTCTGCCAGTTCAGCAAGGTGATCAACACCACCGTGAAGTCTGCGTCTTTTTTTTTTTTTCCCTCTCCAGTTTTGATGGTTCAGATCATGAAAGCTTATACACACTCTCCCTCCTCTCGAAGGTGCTGCCTCATGACAGCAAGGCTCGCCGTCTGTTTGTGACCAGCGGGGGGCTGAAGAAGATCCAGGAGATCCAGGCCGAGCCCGGCACCCCTCTGCAGGAGTACATCAACAACATCAACAGCTGTTTCCCCGAAGAGATTGTCAGGTATCCAGCAAACAGGACACGCTTAAACACACTCTTTATTGATATCTAAAACCTGTGCGTGACACACGTAAACAGTAATCAAGGAATGACTGATCACATCACGTGACTGTGGCAGATGTCATCACAGTGTCAGCTAAAACCTTTTTTTTTTAAGAATAACTACAAAGCTTTCACAATAAAAGAAACCTAAATAAATCACTGTAAAATGAATAGAAGAAGAATAACACAGTTATTCACATTAAGGCTACAAGAACAATTCATTTATGTATAAAAGTGAATTTCAATAAGCAGAGATCAGTGGAAGTTGTATTTGAAACGTGTGTGTGTGTGTGTTGTTTCAGGTACTATTCCCCCGGCTACTCAGACGCCTTGTTGGAGCGGTTAGAGAACTACCAGCCAGCCTGACACCAGCTCACCCCACACACCCTGTTGCAATATTAGAATGAAAATGATCCGTGCATATATTTGGACAGTAAAATGTTTTTCATCTTTTGTTTGCGTTCAGGATTTTTTCCCCCACTTTTAAAATGCATGATAAAAGCAACTGCAAATGCAGTTTGTATTAGTAGAGTAGGACACTGTATGTTGTGTAAAAGTCTGTATATATATCTATATATATAATAAAAGGCAGCATCTCAATTAAGTGTCACCTTTAAATAATATTTTACTACACTACATCTTTTTTAGATGCAGATTTGACACAATGGGTAATATAACAAGCTTTAAATATAACACATAGCTAAAGGTGAAACCAGTGGTTTGTGAAATAATGCAGTGGAATAAAATGTTCCAATAAATAAAGTAATTTTTTACATTTCTATCTATTTCACTATAATAGTATAAAGTACAAATAGAAACTGTCGTTAAGTAAAAGTGCTAATTGAGTTACTTTCTAATAGTTAATATTGAAACAAAGGATTTTTCGTGCAGGACTTTATTATTTTACATTACTACTTAGTTACTACTACAACAACAGCTTCTTATCGAATAAATCTGCACTTTCCCTGTGTCATGAATCTGGTGTCGTACAGAGGTCAAAGGTCAGATTCAGTTGCAGAGCAGCGGCTCTGGAGGTGGGTTAGGGTTAGCAGCTGGCCAGATGTTTGCAGACTCATGGATTTGAACCTGTCCCCCTCGTTAAATACCAGCTTCCTTTACCAGAAGATAAGGCTGCCCCTGCAGAGCACAAACGGACAATTAAGCTGATACACGTCTTGGGCCGTCACGTCGGGGAACAGGAACCGTTCAATAAAACGTGATTTGAGACGTTGGTTTTATTTTAAATTACTTGGTTTACAATTTTATTTGATTTTTTATAACGCAGAAAAAAAAAACAAATACCTGAAGTAATGTATGTGTCCGTCTCTGCTGTGGTTGCAGGGGTCATAGTGCCCCCTGGCGGCCGTGACCCCTCACTGCAGCCCAGCTGCGTGTGTGTTTGCGTGTGTGTGTGTGTGTGTGCGTGCAGCAGCTGCAGCGCACATGGCGAGCCGCTCTTTGTTTATTGTCTGCTGGGTTGTCTCTGCTTGTTCTCCACATTGTACTGACGGCGCAAATAAGCCTCCGTCTATTACCGCAGGGAGACCCGCACACAGCTGCCGCCCCCCCTTAAAATAATCTGATTTTATATTCACAGCTACCGGCGCATTTTTATTGTTTTATCGCGCAGGTTACCTAAACACTTTACATTTCTGCATAGCGAACTAAGCATTTTAGAAAAGCTAGGCAGCTCATTTTGAAAGTTCTAATTAAAAAAATTGCATCATTATAAAAACAATTTAATTATTTTAATTGCTAAATTTATTTGGCTATATGACATTTAATAGTTAACTTAGAAACGAAGCAAAACAGGATGGAAGCTAATATATTTATTTGTCCTTATTCGTGGAGTGGAGCCTGTAACAAATAGAACTCTTTATTCTAATTGGGACAATGTGTAAACGTTGAATAAAATTTAAATCTAATTATAATGTGCAATGAATTCATTAAATTAATATTTTATAGCCTATTGGAAAAATGAAAATAGTTTTTTTTTTCTTTGGTAAAGTTTCTGCACAGGCAGAACTATAGGTCAACTGAATAGAGCAGCGTTCTTTAAGTGGAGCTGCGCGTTTGCAGCGTTTTTAAGTAATTACAAATCGATGAAAGGGCGAAGCCTTTGTTCGAAACAAGGCAAGCGAAGAAAAATTCCAAATATTTGAAAATACCGTGGAAACAGCGTGTTTCTATGGAGCTTTTCAACATACGTATTCATGACGCTTGACATATATTAGGAATATTTCATTTTCTGTTACTGCAACATGGACCTACACCATTCAAACTACAATTATTCTACTGCATAACAAAAATGTGCTTTTCACCTAAAATTATACATGTGGTTATTATCGTGTTGCCACATTCGAATAATTAGATTTTTTAAACTGCAAAATTCAAGTTGGCAAATAAAGCGAAGTACAATGTTCGTAATTAATTTATTCTATTTTTCTATGCAACTATAACCTCGTTTCCTCCTTTTTTTGATCACATAAAACATCAGCAAACAACAAATAAAAAGAAAGGAATAAAGCGTTTTTCTATCAAAGCCTTTTTTGTCATCTTTCAGGCTTTTTCTGTCGATTTTTAATTACTACTTCAAATGTAGATTGAATTTCATTTGATCATCAAAACAGAGTAGATTGTGGTTAATATAAGTTTCTATTTAGTTAATTTAATATTAAAAATGAATACAAAAACAAAATCTCTATTTTGAATAAAGTTTAAAAAAACGAACTTACAAATTCAGCAAAAGCTCCTTTTCATTAATTGTTCATCTGTCACTTCTTTTGATGAAAGACTGTGTAAAAATAGAGAAACAGTATAAAGCAAAAGGTTAAAAAAAAGGAACAATAAGACCAAACCATGGAGGTAGACTTGAGTTAAGCAGAACAAGTGCTTTAATTGGTTTGAGTGAATGCTTATGGAATGGAGTGTATTATTATTATTATCATCATCATCATCATTAATGTGAAGAACAATAAACATACAACATCAGTTTGGCCTCTGCCACTGAAAGGGAACTCTCGCCAACCATTGTCAAAGAGCAATAAACACACATTCACACATACACACAGTAATGCTTAAACCACTGTTGAGAGGCCAAAGCACAATCTGCAGGGGGATTATTCCTGGCCTTTCCTTTTGACTTCTACAAATTCAATTAGTTTTGAGCACTGTCAATGATTTGATGATTTGGTTTTAGATCATAAGGCCTAAAAAGGACATTTTTTTTCCCCAAGCTCTGCAGATCCTGCCTGGTCTCTGCTCATTTACATTTGCAATTTAATTTTCCATGAACACAGGGGCTGTTTCCCATAACTTTGGACAAGTTTCACATATGAGCGATACGGTTCGCTCTCTCCCAGTAAACGTTGGGAAAAAAAGAAAAAAAAAACAGAGTGAGTCCAAACAAGACGCATTTTATGATACACAATGTTCTTCAAGCTCATGTGGGGACGTGTGCTGAAAAATGCTTTTGGCAAGTTAATGGTGGCAGCAGGTTGAATGGTGGGTGGGGTTATATCAGGTTATATGGGTGGAAGGAAGGACTTATTCATTTCAAGGTACAGCAGCAGGGCATGTGTTTAATTTGCATCTGTTTAAGTCTGCCATTGGTATCACCTTCTTAACACGACATCCAGAGTTAATATTCCCAAAAACAAACAAAAAAAACAAACATAAAAACTCACTCTCCCAGCATGCACGGCTCTGTTTTCTACACTTGCTTAAGTCTGACTACAAGGAAAGCCTCCAGGGCCAAACAGAGCAGACTAGAAGTTGATTGTTTTCCCTCATTCCCTGTTTCTTTTTAATGATACAACCTATGTACAGTATGAGCTATATGTGACAACAGAAACAAAACAGCCCATTCATCGAAAGAACACAGAAATATCAACTAACCATGGACTCAGGATGACCTATCAGCTGATAACAAGCAGTTTTTTTTTTTTTTTTAAATGTGATGGTTGAAAAAAAGAGAAATCTGTGTCAGTAATGTGAAATCTTGGACAAAAGCATTAAAAAAAATCCTGAAATGCGACTGCATCTGTGGTTAGTGGGTAAAATGTGATGAAGATGACAGTCTCCTGAGGTGAGGGCGGGTTCAGTTAGCGAGGACAAGCACGACAAAACACAATCACGACACACACACGATGCACATCCACACACACACACTCTTTTAAAAAGGCAGGACCAGCGCGACTGAACGAGGGAGTAATATCAGCACGGCCGCCGCCCTCAATCTGAAGCGGCGCCCGTGCACACTGAATAATCAGATTGATGGATTTGCCAGATTTACAGAATCAAAAGTGATCCACCATCTTCAAATTTAACACAGCTATTCACTTTGTTATTTGTTAAAACACAATCATTAGAATGGTTTATCATTGAACTGACTGGATAACATGAACGAGTCTAAATACAGACAGAGGTGCTGGAGTGGACGAAGGGCTGAAATCAAAGTTGGGAATAATGCATGTCAAAGTAAACACCCTATTATTAAAATAACAATTCACCTTTGTTTTAAAAAAAGATTACAAAATATAAAAATTAAATAATTTTGGAGTATAAAGGCACACATCTTGCACAGTGTATACAATGAAAACACTTATTTAAAGCATGGTAGGGACTATTATGCTGAACAGCTCACAAATGTGGTTAAAGTGTGGGGACACAAAGAGAACCTGAACAACACCGACTAGAGAGGGGAAAAGGAAACGTATTCCTGTGACATGCACATTTTTTAATGACTTTTGCCTTAAGTACACCTATAGTAAGCATTGTATAAATTCAAGCAGTATCATTCTTCATTTACCACACCATCATTCACACCAAGGGTGGCTCCTTTTTTTGCTTTTTTAAAATACAACTATATCTCATGACTGAAATCCAATGTAAAAATATAAATGTGAATATAATCTATGATATCTACACAAAACATATTGTGATGGAAGCTTTTTGCATGGGTTAGAATAGTCAAGGAGGACGACTTTTACTTGTTTTAGTTGGTTATCCAGACGTGATACACAACATCATACGCACAACAACGCTTCGCACTTACATACAGGTATATTGCATTTCCCTTGTTAAGACCATATCAACTAATTGGGGTCGTATTCGTAACATTTGGTTCCTTTCCTCTTGTGCAAAATATACAAAGAAAAAAACAAAACCAAAAAAAAAAACCCAGAAACAAACAAAAAATATTACCACATCTATTCATAAAACCGCCAGATTCAAACACAGATAAACCACCATTATAAAATAACACAAACAACAATGAATAACAGACTCACAGCCGAGGTTAGAAAAGAGATCAATGCTGTTGATGTTACTAAATGACTTACAACACTTATCTTTACATCTGCAGCTACTCTCTCCAACCTCCCTCCTCCCCTTTCCTTTCCCCCCTTTTAACAACTTTTGAAACACTGACACACACACCCGTCACTGGGTATGTGCTGGTACGATGCTGGAGGTAAAAAGTCTTCTGTCTGCCCTGAACGCATGAGCATGGGTCGCACTGTTGCCTGAACCCACAGCACCTCCACCGCTGCGCATTTCTAAAAAGGATTGGAGAAGTTCAGTTTTAAGAAAAGCCCTGTGAAGAGAACTTGTCTGCTTTCCAGCTCAAATATTGCAGTAAATTCTTCCCGTCCAATCCCTGCAGATCTGTAAGAAGTGCTCGCAGGTAAAGAATGGTGGAGGAGACAGGGTTTAAGATCAGGCGTCTAAAGATTCAATTCTGAGAGAACCATGCTCCTTTTTCCTCTTTGTTGCAGCGCATGTAACAGAATAAGAGCTCCTAACCTCAAACGACTAATGAAAGTGCAATGTTTTTTTTTTTTTTTTTTTTGATTTTACTCATAAGGTGCTGATGGCAACAGAAAATTAAAGGGCTGCTGATGATTTAATCTGACACCCGAAAACAAAGATATGACAAAGGAGTGACTTTCACTTTGAATCACTACATTACCAGCCGCGACTTCGAGGTCATTTCCTGCCACTGGAACAGAAATCTGACTCTAGAACAATGCCCAAATTAAATGACACTAAAGAGAAGCTGTGCACTTGAATCCCTCTTCTTCTCCTTTGTGCCACTCGTTGTCACCGTGTATCACAACAAAAGCACCGAGACACTGGGGTGCTGAAAACAAGCGTTATATTTTACTGCAACAAGTAAGTATTTTAGCTGATGAGAAGTGTGCGACAAGAGGATGACCCAGAAGCTCAATCAATTAACCGTACAACATGGGAAGAAGGGGAAGGGTCTAAAGGGTGAGTGATGGAGGAGGAGCCCGAGTGGGAAGATTTGTTTGGCGGGTGGGTGGGCGAAGGGTTGGGGGTGGGGGCGGTGGCTGTTGGCCTATTGGAAGACTGCTTCCTACTCCCTGAAATTAAGCAATTGCATTAGGCGAGGCTCAACACACACTTCCTCTTTACATCTTAACGTCCCGCTCAGCCATCATCTGACCTTTGCACTCCCCTTGACCTCACACTTATACCACAACATATCTTCTCCAATCTCCTCCTGAACATCATTAGGGAAAGACAAACATCGACTTGACCAATGCAGGGTGCTGTATGCTGCGTTAGAGGCAGTAATAAAAAAATGCCATAATTCCACATAAACAACCATCGAGACAAAACACAAATTTAAACAAAAATGAATGACATGGACATTTGCTTTTCCACACCCTTATCATCCAAAGTAACACATGAACACAACTCAACAGAGGAGAGGTTAAATGTAAACGAATGATGTGTTTTTTTTTTTTTTTTTAATAGCTGCAGAGCGTGGCACCCCACTGAAAGAGAGAGAGGAACAAACAGGGAGGGATGAGGAGAACGGATGAAGGAGAGTGATACAAAGCCATCACAGCACCTTATTGATTCAGCCTCTCGATGGTTGTTTTTTTTTTTTTTTTTGCTCTCCATCACATATCTTCTCCACCCTACTCCCCATGTGCCCTCCCTTTCTCCATGTGCCTCTGTGCATCCTGTTGCTCCGTGGGGCTATGACAGGATAGTGGTGATGAAATCGTAAAACCTCTTGGAGTACTGCTCTGGGTTCACTGTTGAGATTTCTGCTCCGGCCTGCAGAGAGAAACAAAGACGACTATGTATATACCATGTTTTTAAAATATGTAACATTGTTGTTTGAAATATAGCAGCTGCATACCCCGTGTTTGACAGTCTTGGCGGCGTGGGCGGCTTTCTTCTTGGCATCATAATGCTGCAGGATGTCTATGACAGCCATGAAGTAAACCTCCTTCCTGGGAGCACCTGTAGTTCAAAAGAAATGCACTCCGTTTACGGTCTCACCATGACAATAAAAGCCCAGCAGGGGGAGCTCTCACTAGTGAATTTATTATTTAGCTGTTTAAACAACCATTGCATTGAGAGTGTGTATTTAACAGGTAAATATTAAATGCAGAAAGCCTGAACATGACAGTAAAAGCCCAGCAGGGGGAGCTCTCAGTACTGCATATATTACTTAACTGTTAAATACAACCAACAAAATACTATACAGCTCTGTAAAAATATGAGATCAGAATCTCTATTCCAGCCCTTCCATTCCAGTGTCTGTTGAATTCACCACACATGCTCACCTCATTCTGCTTAAACAGGTACCAGGAGTGGAATAAAGTCACCCAAGAACAATGGTAAAGATTTGTGGAGAGCATGTCAAGATGCATGAAAGCTGGGATTAAAAATAAAGGTTATTGCACCAAATATTGATTTCTGAACTCTTCCTAAGTGTAAACAGTGTTGTTTTAATGTTGTTTTAAAATGAATTTGACTTTGATTTGTCTTTGCATTGTTTGAGGTGAAAACATTGTTTTTGTTATACTGACCATTTGTCAGTTTTTGAAAATAAATGCTCTAGATGATAATATTTTATTTGGAATTTGGGGGAATGGTTGTCAAATATAAACCCAAACAAAATTGTTCCTTTTGCCTAAATATATACCTATAACCATTTCTTCAATTTCCCTGAGGGAACCTTTCAAAGGGATCAATAAAGTCCTATCTAATCTAATAAGTAGTAAAAAATGATAATTTTGCAGTGGTCTCTTATTTTTTCCAGAGCTGTATTTGTATTTAACACTGAATTATAAACCTGGAAAACACTCACTATCATTGCTTTTGATGGCATAGACATCGATGGTGGGATCAAACTCTCCGGGTGACAGAGGCTTGCTGCTGTCCAGGGTGTTGCTGGGGCTGTCTGGGGGCGTCCCGATGCCCCCTCCGTCACTCTCACCCTCGTCTTCGGCCTCATTGTCCTCGCTCTCCACATCTTCCTGCTCTGCTCGCTCTACGTCGTGGATCCCCACCAGCAGACTGTAGTCCATGAGCTTCAGCTGTGCCAGGAACTGAGGATGGTGAGAGACATTAGGCGAGTGAGGTACAAGCACAGAGATGCAAAAGCATGAGGGAGGAAAGAGAAAGATAGAGGGAAAAACCGGCATCTTCATTAAAAGTTACTTACACCACCGTGAGTGTACTATGGATTGCTAAACTGTAAACCAATCCCAAAATATGAATGCCATTAGTGTTATTCTCTATAGTGTATATATATATATATAAGAGACATCTATGGCCACATTTCACCTCAAACACTTACCTCCACATCTTTCCTGAGCTTCTCCAGGAACATTTTCTTGTTTTCATCATCAATGTGGATCTTCTGCCCATCATTGATGAAGTCATTGTCCTTGTAGGTGGGCAGCTCCTTGGCCTGCCCATTAGTATTGGAGATTAGCGACCAGATAAACAACAGTCAAAAAAGCACAAGACTATCGACAGTTCAAACCTGAAAGAGGCAGCACACCTGGGAAAAAATGTGACAGAATTCTGGTGCTTAAATTAAGTATCACTTTTTCTTTAGGAGGTTGTGTGTCCAAAATACCAGTTTAACCGGTCAGATGTAAAACATAACCACACTATTTGTATATAGTTTTAGATTTTGTGCATTAAGATCAAATACAGCAGTAGCATCACCAGCATCAGTGTTCTTCATCCTTTTTTCCCCAGAATACATAAACAAATCGAATATACTGCAGATGTCAATATATTGGACTAGTTGTCTTGTTCTATCAGAATCAAGGAATATTTCAAAATGCATGACAGAAATTGATTTCTACTTTTGGAAATCAGACAAGATTTCCAAATGTATCTCTCAGAGAAGACAATCCTGCATGTTGAAACATCCTGTAGACATAAATGAGGCTTTGAACCTGTGGTTTGTTGGATAAGCCTGATTCTGATTCAGCCAAAATTCAATACAAATGATTTAACTGTGTAATACAGTACATGCAGCATGCTCACAGCAGGGTACAGATCACGCTGATGCATAATTATAAAGCCTGCATCTTATGTTTTTTTTTCTTCTCTTTTTAAACAATCTAATACATTTTCTGTACATTGGCAGTTTTCCAAAAAGCATCTGTTAGATCCATACACTTTGTGTAATGAAAAAGAGGACATTTAATTAAAAGCCATGATCCGTGTTGGTAGTGGGCTGGACTCTGAAAAGCATTCATTCTCATTAGTAGGATAGTACCTGCTTGAGGGACATTAAACTAACTTTTAAGATGCTTTCAGAATCCAGATTGTTTTTGTGTCTACTGTAAAATCTATAGCAACGCAATTGTGACGGATTGCAACTATTCAGCATAAATGAAGGAGTTTCCTATTTAAGTGTCCATCAACTGGGATGAATGATCTTCTAAAGACTGCCAGCAGCCTGTAGGGGGAAGAGTTGTTATGTGAGGAGGAACGAGGCCTAATTCTGAGTCACTGAGGAAATTCTTAGGAAAAAGAAGAGAGCAGGAAATGAGGTAACAGGGCAGCAGCAGCAGGTTAGCTACTACAGTGTTACTATGGCAGCAGGAGAAGAGCAGCAACACAACAGCACTTTAACACACATACATACACATACAGAATTACACCTTTACACAGATGAAGACAGGAATACATCTCACAGAGAAAGACATTTGAGCACATATACATACAGACATAGACCTCCAATTTGCAATAAATGAGATGTACAACTTGGTTGACTGAATATAGATGCAACAGAAAGGTAAATGTGGACGCAACATAAAGCTGACTGCAGAGTGAACATAACCTGAAAAACATTTTGCAGGCTTGTCACCTAAACAAACAGTTCAACTTTTACTACACATCCATTTTTATATTTATTTCCATGCCTTATACAGTCTTTCACACCGGTTTGTGTCATTTTTTTTTGCTTTTTTTTCCAGGCTCGCATAGAATCCAGTTGACCTGTCAGTTATTTTCTCTATTTCAACAACTGCAAAAAATGACTGACTCTCGAGCAGTGCACTACACTGAGGTGGCGAGTAGAAAAACGGAAAGCTATATTAGAGGCAGGAAGAAAAGGCGGGTTGTTGATGAGCCTGGTGAAGCTGTGTGACAGGTGAATTTCCCTGCTGGTTTGGAAGCTGGATCTCACAGGATTCGCCTATACTGCTCATTACCATTCACAGAAACAGTCGCCCTTTCTTAACACCTTATTCACGTGGAATTGTCATGCAATACTGTGATCAGTCACTAGCTAAGCTGATTCATATCAGCCGCTTCAACATGCAACATGAATCAGCATTATTACATGGGAGCACACTGTGTAAATTATTCATGGAACTGCTGTTGGGTGTGTAAGAGTACAACTTTCTCTTGACAATGGGACATAGTTCAAGAGATTTATTGGTGACTGAACATAAAAAAATAAAATGTGATTCAATTTGTGCTACACAGTTTTTTTGGAAACAACGCATCCTTCAAAATTTCAGAAAACTGAGACGGGTAATTGCTATACACCCCTAGGGTGCCAACAATGGCAACTGTTCATACCATACAGCTTATTGCAGACAGTCATGGACATATAGAATTCTAACACAAGTCATACTGCCTTTAGGTAGACATCCAGCAGCTACTGCACAGCTTCAATACATAAATTAAGCCCTAACCTGGCTCATCTCTTACATGAGCTTTTAACTCATATTCTAAGAAAATATTATATTCTATTCTATAATATTCTAAGCCAATATTCATTGACTGTGATCTCAACTAAAGCTTTTAAACAAAATACAGTTTTTTGCTTCATGGGCCTAATTACCTGACATTTTCAGTCATTATTTGGTCTAAAATCCATCATCTTTCAATGTTTGGTTGCTTTTCTCATTCTGACCACGCAGCTAGTCTTCCCCATTCAAGCTGTTGCCTTACTCTTCCACCTTTTGCTCTCCGATGTTTCAAATACATTTTAGTGCCGTTGAGTTAATAGTAGGAACAAAAATGAATTCTCTGGCAACACTAAAAAGGGACTTGCTGACAAGTTGAGCAAAGGGTGACTGTAAATGGATGAAAAGTGCAAAATACGGCCTTTAAAAAACAGTGTATCAGCCTGGAGAAGACGAGGAAAAGAGAATGCTCGGCTGTACAAAATAAAAAAACAACAATAAAATAAAGATTGGTTGAATAGATCATGCCTGGTATATGAGCCCTGGTTCTCTTACATCTCTTACGTGTTTCATGGCGCAGTAAAAGCGCGTGGCAATCCGCAGTGTTTGCAGCCTTTGCTGAACGTTACCAGATTTGGGCCGCGGGGGCACATCCTCTGGTGGGGGCGGCTGCTAGAAAAGGGGGAGCGAGGGAGGGACGGTGGGGGTGGAGGAAAGGAGAGAAGAAAGGAGAGAGGAAGGGAGGAAGGAAGTTGGAAGTAAAGGCAAAGTGTTTAAAATGTAACAGAACACATTTGTTGTTTCAAATTGGTAGAGGGTTGGATAGGGCATCAACGCGAAAGATCCTTTTGACGTGTCAAGATGTTTACAGATCTCAAGATGGCTGGGCCAAGAAAGTGTAGCAGTGTCAGCTCTGTCCAATGATGATGCACAGAAGTGTAAACATTTTAAAAATAATCCTATTTATTAGTTTTATTCAGTATTAGAATCTTAAAAAGGATTCCTAAACTTCAAAGATATAGAATTATATTTAATATACACACGACTGCTCTGGTTGCACTAGTGTTGAATTTGTTGGGGAAGCGCCTGGACTTTCACGCCTGATAAAGGAGGGAAGCAGCCTGGAAGAGCTACTCTAAAAGACAGCAGGGACTATGCAGAGCAAGGACTATACACTCTGTGAACCTGCATCCTAGCAAACACCTCTTCAGGTGTACTACTATTTCTAAGGGCTTACTGTTATTATTTTTGTAGAAGGCTCCTAAACCAATATCAAAGCAGTTCACACACAGTCATACGGGCACATTTAAGCCATGTGACCCCCAGTGGAGATACCAGCCGGTGCTGGTGTGAAGAGACAGAGGGGAGTAAACAAAAACAACAAACAACTGTAGCAGAGCGCTACTGAGTGGAAACCTGGTGCAGACACAGGTGGTATTCCACAAATCAAGGGGCCATTTCATAACATACAAAAACAACCTACACCAGCATTTGATATATGGTGTCAAGGACCAAATTAACCTAGTTTGGGCTCTTGGTTTTATAATTTGAGGATTAAAAATGATCTGGTAATCTCACAGACTACCTCCTAGGTAAACTGTTGTGTGTCATAAAGCTAAATGCTGCTGTGTGAAAGCCAAAACCCTGAGACAGAAACCGCAACATTTATGTAAGAAAAGAAAAATACATGTCATATGTGGGTAGAACAGAACATGTCTATGACATGCAACAGAATGGGGCCTGGGCTTCATACACATTGGAATGTGTTAGAAATAATGTAACTTAAAAAAAAAGATGCAGAAAAACACTATATATCATGCAGATGCATGCATGAAAGGGAGACGGTCATGCAGTCAGGAGAGGACCCTGCCATGCTTGTTGTTTGTGTGTGTGAAGCATTTTTTTTTCTCTTTTACACACACTGTACATTCTGAACAAAATGCATGATTTTCTTCTTTCACTTGGCATGATGCAGCAACCTCTTCCTCATTTTAAGCAACTGCAGTGTGGGAGAATTCATACTTTCATGGTTCAAGATTCAAAAACCATGAAGTCCAGCCGGAGTCTAGTGAAGAATCATTTGAAGGCAGCACATTCATTCATTCAAAGCCCTTTTAGTGGGCAATTGCAGGCAAGTTAAGCATGTCTGTCTGTGTTTGTATGAAGGTGTTTCATGTGGCATCATGTCTCGTCAGATCCTTGTCTTTGATCTGAAGGCCTAGTTGTGTCTGAGATCTGTTGCGAGTTGGGTGTAAACATGTATGCACATTAAAAAGTCTGCAGAGTACTGTATGCTGCATTCATTTAAATTAAGTGGCTTTAAAGGTAAAACAACCACAACATTCTCCAAAGGCTTACAGTCAGCAACAACATTTACTGATTTGTGAGTTAAGAATCAGTAGGAGTCAGTGTAGGCATCTTCATTCATGTTAAAAATGCCAAATTTGTTCTATGGCTTGTTAATCTCTACCGTTAGCCTGTAAATGTTTTTTCACACTTAGCTGAGCTGCAGACAAAATGAGGTCAGAAAGGCGGCTCACATGCGTGTTAAATCCTCAGCTGCTTTGTTTTTCCACTTATCTGTTTTAACCCCAATATTGTTTTGTTTCTTCTTCCATTTACACTCGGCTATATTTATAGTTTGGAGATTCCCTGAAGTCTTCCATGTACCCTGCATGGTGCCCTGTGATAAAGCCTCAGTAAAAGCCGGTGGAAAGTTTAAACCCCTCTGGGTAAATACTGCAGCATTCTCGTATATAAACCGTTTTCATGGTCAGAGAAAACTCAAAAAAAAAAAAAAAGTCACCGTGGTCAAGCAATTCATCCTGATCCAAATGTTGCTGAGATGACGGGTCAAACCAACAGCACCCCAAAGTCACCATGTTCAGTGACGATGTCTGCAGCTGCCGTAAATCAAGGTCAAGGCCTTGTAGCTAAAAGAAAATAACATTTACACCTAATAAAATGTTATACAATGAACCATGAGGGCCTCCACAACTTGAGTGACAATTCACTCTTTTTACATGTGACTTTGTCCGAGCAGCCAAGAGCCAAAAACTGAACATAGACAGTCTCTCACAACAAACATTTCCATCAACATCAAACAGACAAAACATCTTGCTCATATACACTACTCAGACACACAAACACACCACTCAGACAGACACACAAGGATATGGAAAACAGGACCATTCAAAATTATGTGACGACATCTAACTGAATAAAACCACACCATACACACGCACCCAGACACACACAACCCTCAATCTTTCACACACAGACAGCAAGCAGGGGAACTGGTGGAACAGCAGAAGCGAGGTTAGAGGGGGATGAAGCAAATTAAAGAGACAAGAATAGCGTGCAGGGGCTGGAAAGGGAATGGGGTGATGTAGTAGGTACTAACTGAAAGAGATGAATATTTGCTACTGTCATAGCCACCCAAAGGGAAACAAAATAGGACACCATAGTCGTGTTGGGTTGGTCGTTTGGGTGATGACAGTAACTTGAAATTGTTTGAAGCTGCATGGTTATTGAAACCACTGGAAACACAGTTTGTTCTCTCTCTCATTCTCTAATTGTCCCTGTGGAGTTTAATCATCAACACATTTTTAGTACATGGTATCACTGTTTGAATCAATTGAAAGATAAATAGATTCATTTTTGGGAGATTTGAACAAAAATGTTAAAAGTAGGCTACATTAAATGTTATTTAGAAATATGTTTATTGATTTTATTTGCTTCATTTCCTCCACAACACACAGAATGTGGGAGACTGCTTATCTAAGTGTACAAGTAGGAAATAAACTAGACTCAGAAGAAGTGGTTTGCATATCGACATGCAAAAATGGATTGTGTGGAATGATGCATTTGTAATAAATATGCCAGATAAACTTTAAAAAAAGGAATTTATCTTTTTACTTTGCTTTTCAATTGTAGCAGTTTGGGTTTATTCTTTTATTGGAAAGTATTTAATGCTTTAAACAGGTAACAATAATATAAGATAGTATATAGTAAAGGTTCAGAGATCCTGGCTGTGTTGATTTTTTTAGTGTGTGCTTGGGGGGTTGTATACTAGTGGACCCTGGCTCATGAAAGGTGACTTTACCTTCTCCTTGTCGCTGGCCTCTCTTGCCACAGTGGAACCCTAGGAGAAAAAAAGAGACAGAAAATGATTATCCTTAACAAATATTAGTAAAAGAACTGGAAAGTCCTGCTTTGTTCTCCCTGCTTACCTTGAGATCATATTTTTTAAAGACGGAAAGGCGGTGGGAGAAGACATTGCGTGTAACAATCATGTAAGTTGCATCTCCATCCACGGTGAGCCGGTACATCCCCAGAAATTGAGGCAGCAGTGTGTTGCCATGGCACTCCACAATGAACTACCAAAAGAGAGAAAGGAATATGAATGAATATGCCTTTTATACTATAAATGCTTATTGCCTGCATTAGACAGGAGAGCGAATGGCCAGTCCTGAATGTATAATTCTGGTGTTTTATATGACATCATTAATATTGACATTTTGCAATATGGTACACATTTGAGAAATACTTGACTTAAAGGATTGGTTCACAATTTTTCAAATCTGTCACACACCTACATAAACACAATGAGGAGAGAAGAATGAGGTCTGAACATCCCTCCTGTTCATTATGGTTGTTAAAAGAATTTGTGAAAAAATGTATGTAAAACTTTATCTAAAGCTTATAGCTTCATATTAGTTTCATTTAAATTTTTAAATCCATTTTTGCATAGGAGATGGCCCCATTGCTTACATTGGAAGTGAATTATGAACGGACCGCTTAAAGGCCATCATGAATAGGAAGAATGATTATGGAAAGAAAAACCTACTTAACTAGATAGACAGATGGATAGATAAACCTTTATTGTCATTGCAAATTGTATGTACAATGAAATTTCAATGTTCATTTTGGCTGTTTCTGAGATACTTTTCTACCAAAAACAGGATATTATGCAGGTTATTTTAGGAGTTAAACATCATCTACTATATATATATTATGGTAATATCACCTGATGGTACTTCTTTAGAATGTTATGCATTTCTGCCACATCCTCACTGCTGATGGTCTTGATGACGTAGCGTTTGTCGTAAGAGGTGTGGAAGCGGGCCCCACTTCGACCCTGGGCCTCGCTGTTCAAGGGAGCGCTGCGTGTCAGAGAGTTCTATGAAGAGCAAAAATCGGAACAGAAAAATTATTATCATGTTTATCAGGATGTTCACACAGAGATAAAGAAAGTTTCTCTTCTTGTTTTTTTGACAATCATTGTCCATGTCTAAGTTGCACTGCCTGCAGAGAGCTAAGAACCTAATTATATATATATTTATTTTACTTTTTATATTTTACTTTTTTGAGGGGTCTGTGTCACTACTCTTCAGTCTAAACATGTAGGGATCTGACCCCATGTCTGCTGCTTGTCCAAACCTACACACAGACACAAACAGCTGCTGTCCAGACTTTGGAGCTCAAAAGTAACATGATCCAACACCCCTGGCTCAATGCCTCATTCTTCAAGAATTCCTGATGTCCTCTGCCCTCACTTCCCTCTCCTCTCTTCAACTATTAGCATCTTTTGCTTGTAGGACTACACTTTGATGCATACAATATTACGACTGTTATGCCGCATTTTTTTTGCTCTTGTGCTTAGACCAAAAGTGAGTCGTGGGCTTGTTTCTGAATGTTCCTAAGAAAAACAAAAAGCATGGATGAGGCAGGTCTTGGTGTAACATTGATGTGGTTTGTATCACAAGCTGAAAATGTTTTAGAGGCCCTTTGCCAGAGGCTGATAGATGAAAAGCTTTCAAAGTGATAACCTAATGCTTTCTTTTGAGTTAGTTATTTTAACCGCTACGCCTTTATGATAATGTGAGGAAAAAAGTTAATCTGTTTGCACTTCGATTACCCAAGAAACTTAATTCAATAATTTCTCATTAAAACAAATGGTTACTGCTACATGACTTTAAAAGAGCAGCCTTGCAGCTCCATAGGCTGTAATGGGGAATTTTACCACTGTAATTAGAAATAATGCAAACAGGATGGAAAAAAAAGTGCAAACCAAAAACCTTTCTGACCACAAAGTGACTATTATGTAGGGAAGTAGTTTAATGTTGAGCATATCACAACATTCCTTTGCACTGGCCAGTGTCTTAACACCCCCGACTGCCCACTCACTGCAGCCAGCCGAACCCTAATGTAAACATGTGAGAAGGACAGCTGCACTGAGCTGGGACACAATGACCTCCAAAATACTGCCAACTCACTGCCTGCACTGGGAATGGGTATTTACTAGGAAAGAGAGGAAAAATAAAGGAAGACAAAGAGTGGGCTGAAACAAAAGATGTAACGGAAACAGTGCAATAGAGCACAAGTCAAATAGTTAAGAATATGATTAAATTCATATTGGAATAGTTAGAAATGTGTATGTGTATGGGATTGTTTAGTTAATGAGATAAGTAAGATTCTGATAAGGATAATGTATTGCCTGTTAAAATCATGTGATTGTCTACAGCTGGCACTCTCTCTTCTAGGTGGAAACTCACACCAATCTACTACACAAAAGAGGACAAATGAACGTAGATATTTGACCCAGAAATGTTAGTAATGTCACTAGGCTTGTCTGTCATTTGTGAATGTACAGTAGCTTTTCATACCAAGAACTCCTGATCGTCGATGCCAAATCTCTCTCTGAGATTTCGAAACACGAGAGGGCAGTACTCCTTGAACTTAAAATGGCTGGGCATGTTCTCTCTGAAAACACAAGTGAAATAGTTGTGAAATGCTATAAATCAAGGAATTATGAAAATACAATTAAAGCGTCATAATGTTTGTTAAATATATCTACTCAAAAAATAAAAGGCCGTACTTGTTGAAGAGGTGGTTGTCCACTTTGATCTTAGAATATGCCTTGAAGTCGTCTGGCATGAGCATGATGGGAATCTGAACATGGCTCAACTCATTTATCTGGGCAGAAAAAAAAGCACAGGAGAGAAACATGTCAGTGAGATCACATGTTACATTAGACTTGATTATAACTTCAACAATACTGAGCCAAATCATTGCAAATACAATGGTAGAGCTTAAAGAGAAAAAAGAACAAAGTACATTTATTTCATTTGGTCAACAAATCTAGATAATAGGGGTGGAACAAAATATTGATATCACAATATATCAAGATACTTCAACTTGTGATACTTTATCGATACAAAAATGACAATTTGTCATTTCCATTGGTAGTTGAACAATGGATTATGTATAATGGACAATTCAATGCAATGTCTTTTTCCAGAATCTCTATATCGTGACATATTGTTATCGGACAAAGTATTGTATATTGTGCGTTATCGTGTCCCCTATTGAATAACATCTGATACAAGCCTGTTTGTGGTACTGTACAACCAATGCTCTATTGTCTTTTTACTAATGTAGATATTCAGCTATGTGCTGAACTCATGTAACATTTCTCATTTTCACGATGCAATATTATCCAATTCAATAGAGTCCCTCTTTCCACAGAGTGATCTAAAGGTCGGGGCTCATATAACTTCACATGAACGCTCACATGACTCATCTACCACTAAAAGGATACCCAGTGGAACTGTAGGCACATATTCACACATATGTATACTGTATGCTGCTGGCATTGGTAAAAATATTAAAAGTTATTGTATGTCCAACTTCACCACCTCGCTGCATAAAAACTACTCATCTCATTAATGTGACATTTCTCTGTTAACCCTCTGAGACAACTGAGTAATATAGGGACAGAACAAAAAGAAGCAAAGATGATCTCGCACATTTTTTCAGTATTTTTTTTTTCCATCGTCAGTTACCATCGCCAATTTATAATTCAGGGCCAGAGTTCTGGTCTGCTTCACCCTTTACTACAGGCAGTTCTACATAGCATACCTGGTGATGTGAGCAGTTTACAAATTACATTTTCAGGCTGATGTAGCATACTGTTTTGAAGGACAGCTTATAGGGGAAAGGGGTGTAGAAACATTGCCAGGACTGCAGATGCTTCAAGGTGGTTTCAATGTATAGATAAAGACAAGAAGGTGGATTGTGAGTGAGAAAAGAGTGTGTTTAAGAGAAAGACAGTGACAGTGAAAGACAAGAATAGATGTGTCGCTGATGCTCAGCTATTTCCTAATCTTCTGTAGTTTGAGTGTGTTTAGATGTCAAAAATCACTCACTGAGCCTGACATTAGATGGAAATGATGCAGTGCTCACATCTGAAAGTCTTTTGATTCAAAATTGTGTCTCATACATACAATGAAAATTAAGGCAGTGTTGCAGATAAGGTTTTGGACAATCATATAAATTAAGTCTACTAAAACTCAAATGATTTAAAATGAAAAATGCAAAATTGCAGAGCCCTTCAACAAGCCGTTGCACACTGAATAAATAGTGGGGCTTCATATACATATGGCACATTGCAGGAGTTTCTATTTAGAGCTGGCCATGCATCACGTTGCTGTAATATGTAGACCTTACATTTGTTATGACTCACAGGCACAGCTTGTGTGTGTGTGTGTGTGTTTGCGCATTTGTTGTTGGCTGCAAGACAGAGTCCTGGCAGGTTGCTTGAACCTATTAATAACCTGTCATTCCACAGAGCTGACTTGTAATGTAGGTGTACTGAATAAACTCAAATACACAAACTCTGATTGACTACAGCATTAATCATCAACAGTGTGGACATGTTATTCTTCTACAGCACAGCGCCAAATGCACTTTAAGTTTTGTGTTTTGCTCACAGCTAAGGAAGGATCGTGTAGACAGACAAGAGATGGCATTGGATCACAATTCCTGCAGCTGTCTTAGAAGAGGTGGCAATATTTCCAGTACCATCCGAGATGGACTATGGCCCTGTAATGCTGCGGGAGTGTTCGAGCAGATGGTGCAGAGAATGGCCTCAGCATGACCCTTGAAGGCATACTTCGGATCAGATGGTCGTTAAGAAGTGTGTTTTTAAGACAGTCGATCTTAAACACCTTCAGTGTTAATATTCATGATTTTGTTTTGGAACAAACCCAACATATTGCATGGTCAGGGAATTAAATGTAAGGTATTATTTACATCTTCAATCTACTGATTATAATAGGTTGGTCCTGGAATAGAACTTATTGGAGCATACAGCCTCTCAACTTAGTGTATTTCTTAACTTAGTGTTTACCATTAAGGCTTGCCCAAAAGTTCATAAGCCATGGACTAATCGGTCAGAGATCTGGGGCTAGTTCCCCAAACACCTTCAGGTCTGAACTCTCTCGCAATGCTTGATTTCATAACACTGTGTGTGTTACATTTATTTTTTTGTTCCTGGGTAGTAAGTGGTATTTCTTATTTGCTTATGCCTATAAAGTATATAAAATGGCTATAATTCCCAACAAACTTTGCTTTTGATGACAGTGATTATGATTAAATTTCCCAAATTCCAATGGGAAAATCATTTTCAACAAGTAACACCAAGTAAGAAAAAAAAACCCATATGAATCACCGGATAAGAAGATGGGAGACTGTATGACTAACAGGAAGACAAAAAAGTCTGGAAAGGGGAAAAAAGGTTTTGTAATTCATGTAATGACAACTGTCTAGGGGATGAATATCATGTTTTGTTAGAACGTAAAAAACACAAGCATTGTTGAGAATAGAAAAAGGAAACTGCTAAAATACTTTGAAAACCACCCATCCATGTTTATTCTTATATTATTAATACATACCAATAAACCAGGGATGGCATGCAAACTATGTGCATTTTGAGTAATGTTTTGCCTCTCTAAATGTCTTTGATTGATTCAGGTCATTCAGTAAATGAAATCTGAAAACCTGAAATATATTTGGTGGCTGATTTATGAAAGTGGTTTACAGAATAATCTTCAATCTAAAAAAACTCTTTTGTGGTTTCTTTTGTACAACATAAACGCATTGTATTTTTGATTCATATCCATTTCTTGACTTATTAGAATTAACAGTTCCTACCCAGGAAACAGTTGTGTTACATAACATGCCTTGATGCTTTGCCACTGGCCTGCCCACACACACTTGATGTACTTTTTGTGACAGATATGAGGGTACTCAGTGTTGACAATTACCACATAAAAAATGTGAAACTAATAACATAAATATTCAGTTTTACCATCACTGTGGAGGTGTTTGAGTCCTTGTGTTGAAAAAAATTGTTGGTATATTGTTGGCAGCTTCCAAGTAAGGCAGAACTGGCTCACAATTACACTCTATACCAAAGACAAAACCTGCCATTAAATAGACAGTTTGTCAGACAACCCAACTGTGAAGCTTTTAAGTAGTAATGCTTATATGCACAGAAATGTTCCACCTGTTTGTCACAGAGCAAATCACTGAAGATACTGAGTCAGACTAACTTTTAATGCTGTACTAACTAAGCTTGTTCAGTGATGTGCAATGGTTCAGACTTTGTACACTATTCCAATTTAACTAGCTCAGCAAACATGCACTGATTAAGTACTGTAGCATTTGAGCAACAAGGTTGTTTACATTGGGTGTAGCACTTTTGATTTACTCTAGGTGATAGTTACAATTCAAACTAACTTCAAGTATTCTCTAAGGTTATGTTAAGCTTAAAAAGCAGTAGGAGAGAAACTGTAGGAAGCATGAGAACATTTTGCACAATTAAACAAAGATACAGCAAGAAAACCTTTGAAATATGGACAAAAAGAAGGAAGCCTATCTGAAAAGGGAAGACAGCATGAGCAGAAAAAAACAGATGAAAAGGAGTGAGAGCAAGCAAGAGGATCCAAGTCCACAGATGCCAAATCCAACGAGGTTTCAGTGCTATGGTGTGACAGGCACCAACGTCACAGTGATGCTGTAGCACAGATGCATCCTGGGTAATCAGCGGGGAGATGTCGCCTAATAAATAAAGCTGTGTTTTACAGAAGGGCAGAAACAATGCCTGATCCTACCAAGCACACATACACATCTGTGAGAACACTATTGTACTGAACACTAATGCAATACTGACACTATTCATGCTCAAATACAATATGGGTGAATATATTTATATATACACACACACGTTATAATGGTTCTGATAGGGAAAATGTTCTTGTTAAAATTAAATTAATTCAATTTATATCTTGAGAGAATAGTAAAGCTTTAGTGGAGTGGAGTTTAATCAGTTGCATATCTGCTCATCTCCCTGCAGCTATCACACTTGCAGACAAATTTCACACCACAACTTCCTGTTTGTCTCCATGGTGATGAAGACTGGTTTTCCGGCCCAGAGTGAAGCAAGTGTGTGCTGTTCCTCCATTGGACAGGAAGCCGGGGAGAGGAGCGTGCTCCGTCAGCAACACAGCACAGTGTTATCTCTCTGAACAATGACAGATAACTAGCTCTTAGCTAATGACAGAACATTAATAATGCTGACAGAACAGAGATTGTAATTATTTTCATTTGGTGAAAGAAATTAGGATACAATATACGAAACTAGCGTATTTAGTAAATAAGGATATAAAAGCAGAATGAAAATAAAGATAAACCTCTCATAAAACTAAAAGGACATGACATCAGGATGTGTTGCCTGGAGGATGTGTTGCAGGAAAGCTGTGGCTTTTTCTTTTTTTTTTTTTTTTACTTACTGACTTTCAATGTACAACTAGAATGTGTCAAAAAAAAGTCATTATAATGACAGGGCAATTCTGTTCCTCTTTGTCATAATATCAGTTCACCATACAGACATTACAAAATTCATACAAAACAGTTTCATATACATGGGTATGGTGCTGTATTGTATGAATTTTTACTGGCAGAAGTCTGAGGACCAAAAGTGATGGACAGAGTGTACATTTTTTCCCCTTTCCACTGGGGTAATGGTGGCCTAAAGTTACAAAAGCGAGCTTGTGACCAGGCGGTCATCAGTTCAACTCTGGACCTGCAGGCTTCTGGGTGGGGAAAGTGAAAAAAACAGTGCTTGCCTCTCGCCAAATTACCACCACTGAGGTGCCCTTGAGAAAAGGCTTCTAACCCCAGCTGCTCAGTGGCAGCAGATCAGACAGTGGTTGTGTTTGAGCAGCTTCCAGATTAGAATGTGTACAACTGTGTGATCAGGGCTTAACTGCAAAAGAAAGGCTTTATCCATGATTAAATAAAGGTTAAAAAAATAAAATCTGTTCCTTCTCAATTAACCCTTGTTATTAAAGACTTTGCCTGATCTGAATTTCATATCTACCATATATGATTTATTTTGAAACATGCTAGTGATATAGAATGTCAATGCTAAACAACAAGTTTCTTTACATTAAAGGTAGTAGGTGTCAGGAATTAACTTTAAAAAAGCCAATGCCAATTTGGCATGTAATGTCACTGATTTCAGTTCAACAGCCACTAAGAGAGATACATCAACTAAGAAAAGGAGAAAAACAGATGTTTTAAACTGCTGATTAGTGCAGCCAAATGTGTGATAGACTGCTGAAACGAAGAATAGTTGTGAAAACGTGCGGAGACAAACGTGTCTCACAAGTCAATCTGGGAGATCTGGAAAGCAAGTGTTCTAGATGACAGCCAAAGGGAGGGGGAGAGAAAACAGCAGCATTATATGTTGTCATTTGACTCATCTTACAGTCTGCCTATTGTGTCTTGTCGTCAAGCTGTCAATTACATGTGAGAAATAAGACAGATGTTCCAACGAATAGACTCCTAAACAGTGTTAGGCATTAGTGTGCACTTCCCCGAAGTCTGTTTACAAGACATTAAAAACTAAGCGGCTTTAATCAAAATTTCATCAAATCTAATTAACTATGCAATTTAGCAATATGGAACATGTTTCATCAAAATGAATCAGATGTTGCAATGCCCATTTGTGTAGAAACACGTCGTTTTTACGTGAAAACCTGAGTTAAGGATTTGGATTTTTATATAATTCTGTTAAAGTCTTTAATACAATCTTTAACAGCTTTAATACAATGTAAAAATGAATGGGCTCTATTAAAAACCAATATAGCTAGCATATGCATATATATATATACACATACATACACACCACAGTGACAATCATATACAGTATACACCCTGTTGGATGAATATTTGCCCTTTAATGGTCAGATAGTGAGCATCAAAGGTCACATGTGGCTGTAGTAGATTGTATTGAATGTTGACTTGACATTTCACTGAATACATAACAAAACTATTACATCATTACGTGACCTGTTATGAATCCCTGACCCATTCATCATTTGACAATCTAAACAATATCCACATGAAGAATAACAAAGCTAACCCCAAGACCCTACTTGAGCCCTTTCATGAGTTTCAAACACAGTATAACAATGTTATGTGTGTGAGTTTCATTGGACAGCCTGTACTAAGAGCGATCACAAAATAGGGAAGGGAGAAAAAGAAGATAGGGAAAAGGAAATCTACCATTCTGAGTGAATATGCATTTTTTCTAAAAGTATTTTGAAATTGCCATGGTCATGATTGTAAGAACAGTTCCTCTGCACAAAAATGATATTGTAAGAAACATGAATACATGTTGTAAAAATCCAATGGTGTCAGCCTGTATGTGAACTAATTCTGTGATCCTTTGACATCCTCAGTGTGGAGCGTTGGTGGTATTACTCCCTCCGCTCATGACCACAGCCTTCAGGGGTCGGCTATAATGAGGACAGAGATGAAAAATAATGGAGCAGAGATAACGTAAAAGGAGTGATACATGTGTGAATGAGTGAAAGAAAAAAAACAGCCTCAAAAGCATGCAATGCACCATATGAGAAAGACACCACCATTCAAAGCTTAAGGCTGTCTCCCCTTTCATTGTGAATCATTACATCAGGCACTAAAAACTCATTCTTCTATCCAACTATCGAAACACTTAACGTTAAACGACAAATGACTATGGTTGAAATAATTATTGTCATCAACAAGTGCACACACGTAGCTCTCCATGTGTGTTGTGAAGTGCTATGTAAGGCCAGCTATTAAAGGATACAGTGGTTTAGACTGACTGAGCAGCAAACACGCTTATGGTATATGGCCTGTTTTGCTGGGTGAATGAAGCTGCTCAGCAACATGTCACATTGTATTTGAGCAAGGAGAGTGCAGTGGCATGGCGAGTGATCCACATGCGCTCGCACACGCGCAAACAGTGGTGTCAAAAGCTAACTTTTTAACTCACCCAACACACCCAAGTACATTTAATTGAGGTAATAAGGTATTATGTTGAATACTGTAGCCAATAGCAGACCGGTAGCAAGTGACATAATCAAGCAGCAGGTAAATGCTGCTGTAATTGTTTCAGAGTGTACTTATATTTTTAAAGGACACATATAGTGCATGTGTCTACACTGTATAGAGACAAATGAGTAGTTTCCATGCCATCCATTATCATTTTTCTGGCATATATTTTATTATGTGATTTTTTTTTGTACAAACATTTACCACCAGTGTGGTGGATAGTCGCCTGAGATTCCCTGTCAAATGGTAAATCTCCTTGCATTTGGCACTTGGCAAGTGTTAGTTTAAAAAAAGATTTTGTTGAGAGACTTTCATAGAGATACACACTAGGGGAAAAAAAAAAACACAAGATGCTCACATGGTCTGTTATCTGTCACTGCCTCAGGGTGCCAGGATGTAAGTTGCCAGCTTTTCTGATTTCCTCACCCACAATTATCACATATATTAGGTGTAGGTCACTCCTGCAGATATTTATAGAATCCATCTCTTATGCAATCGACAGAACCAGACACACTCAAGCAAGACTGAGCGACAGGCTTCAGTAAAGAAAGAAGGGTAGAGACAGAAGAAAGAGAGAAAGATAGAGGGAGTGAAAGTGAGCCGCATAGAGAAGACGACAAAAAGGGACCCAGATAAAAATAGTGAATGAACCTGCAGGATGGGTATTTTAATGGCAGTACAGAGAAAAAGGAGTGAGACCTGGAGGACGTCAAATTCATATCAATAAATCCTGCAATGACAGCTGTTGTTCTTAAGCAAGCTGGTCATTTACTTATTTAAATAAGTACTTACTTTATTTATTTAGTGTCATTTACCTTCCGGCCAAAACAAGTGTTAATGTATTACAGGGCTTTTCTGTTTTTACATATATCTGACTGCTGCTACTTTTGTGAAGCATAAACACTATATAGGTGACAACTAATAAGGAAATGGCCACCTTGTAGGCACATCATGTGTCCTGTATTTACACTTAGTCTCTATTCTGCTTATGTGAGAGTGAATATGGAGAAGCAGGGTGTCCTGTAGGATGCATAGTCATCTCAAATTTTACTTTTTTACAGTTGTGGGTATTACAGAAAGTGATTTTACGACCAAAAGGCAGCTGCATGACTAAATCTGTTTGGAACCTAGTCCCTCTATTCAGGTTGCATGTGGCAAATATGCAATGAATTTAAAATATGTGTCCTTTGCCTTCAGCGCTTGACGACATTTGTTTGTGAAAAATTATATTACAAGAAATGCCACGTTTATGCACAAGAAAATTGCACCACAGCACTCAAGATCAAAAATATCTACGAAATAAGGTCTGCATTTTTGACCATTTATAATGTTCAATAGGGTGATAGGCATAACAGAATGGATATTTCTCTCACAAAAGTCTACACACTAACCGTAATAGGGGCAGCATTTCACCTCCTACCACGCTCCTTTCACTCTGAACAGTAAAGTTGAGATGTGACACATGGACTCAAGTCAATGAAATACACTATTAATTGATGTACAATGCCAGTACACACCAATAGGTGCCTTTTGTTGTCTAATCAACCATGCACTTAATCACAGGTCTGACCAGACCTCCTGTGCTGCAATGTCAGCGCCATTCAGCTACAATAACATTTAGGAGAAAGGTCACCATTTTTTCAGTTGATGCACTAAAGTTACTGGGTCAATAATCTAAATTTACAGTCAGACAATAATAGCAAGAAAATAGCCACAGAAAACGGACACCAACACCATTTAGAATGTATTAGGCTACATTGTTTGGCTAAATAGTATACTGTAGCTCGTATACTTAACAGTCCAGAAGCAACTTTACAATTTCTGCATCAAAACTCAACTCTGTACTTGCCAAGAACTGTCTCTCCTTCAGTGGAAAGCCACGCAAATGCTATTCTTGCTTTCGTTTCTTTTTATGCCACTTTCTTTCTTTGATGCCAGAGGTAAATTACCAGAAATCTGCATATAGAAAAGTTTACTTTATCAGCTGCTGAGAAATCAACTGTTTTCACATCCAGCAGCAGTGTCTCCAAAAGGTCTAGACTAAGTGTGCAAATGGGGGTTATTTGGATAAAGTGACATCATATTGAAAATCTTAACATTACTTTCTTGCATGAAAAAAATATTAAAACAATAAAGTAACATTGACAGGCCTACAGAAAAAATTACAGCAGCTTTCAGCTGTGCTCTACTTCTTTTTATGATGGACAGAGAGCAGAGTGAATGCTACAGTAAATCATTATCACCTTTTGAAGGAGAAGTGGTATTATAGGTCATAAGAGGATGTTTAACTTTAAACCCTACACAGATTCACAAGCATATAATGAACAGTTAAAAGGCATAGGCTACATGTATAGAGTTGACATGATTACGATTTGTGCAGCAAAAACTATAGAGAAAGTCAAATCTTTCTTCATGCAGACTTATAGCCTGAAGATGTTTTTGTAATGATCAGTGTGAAATTGACAATGTAGAATCTTATTTGTTTGAACTTTCACACACATTGACCTTCAGGAGGTTACAACAGCGATTTCCACTGAAAAGTCTTTTTTAGCTATGGCCTCAATCCAGTTCTGTAAAACAAGCTGTGTAGCCTATTTAGGCTCTGGGGGATGCAAGTAAAAATTCTAACTATTAGGATTAAAGTAAAATTGTGCTACTTGTCAAAGAGAGTTATTTTCAGGAAGCTGCTTGCCACACTCCTTATCCTCACGTTTAAATTCCAAAGTACATATTCCTGTCTTTTCTTAGGCATTACACAAGAATCTTTCTGAAAACACGAATTTCCTTGGTCATATAGATGTCTCTCATCTTTATTATATGCTTCTTCTTGGCAATCCAATTTATTCTGTTCTCGTGGCTCGTTTCACTGTAATTTCTAGAGTAACTAAGTGACCAGCCTCTCTGCAGTTTCAGTGGTATCTTTCTTGTGCTCTCACAGGAATAACACTATAATAGTCTGGTTTTCAGGAAGAGCCAGAGTGGATGGGTTTGACTGATAGGCCACAGTGGATATGGGGGTTGGGGATTACGTTTTGCAGAATCTGTATGTGAGTGTGCAAGTGTTTGCATGTTGCTTCTGCAGTCTGGTTGCATTCTCAGGCCTCCCCCTCAGTTCATTCCTTTCGTAGTTCTGTTATTTGTGACGACTTTTGTGCCAGCTTTTTATGGTTACTTTACAAATTGCAGCTTTACACATCCTTAGGTGGTAACTCAGAAGCTCACTCAGGTAACCCAGCATGTAAAGTCATTTTTATCTCGCCAATGGTATGAGAAACAGAGCACCTTATCAAGTGATGAGAAAAGCAGCAGTGGTCGTAGCCTAAAGGCATAAGAAGGAAATGTGCTGGCAGCAGCTCTGTGTTATGAAATCCAACTGAAGAGTTTGAACATGTATTCTCTAAACTTGTGTAGGGTTTTGTGCTTGAGAGTCAACAGCACATTACACTTCTAAGATGAATGATAGAGAGAAGCCTGTGATATGACCAAAAATGACTCCATTACATCAGATTCTTAACAGACACTGCAGTATATAAATATACTATATTAAAAAGGAGGGATATTGTGTGCTTGCTTGAATAACAGTCTTGTTGATACATGGCTGAAGTTAGGCTGTCTGATAACAAAATCTGGTCGTGAAGAGTAAATAGTCTATGTTCGTTTTTCTCAGGCATCTCCAGTGACAGTAAAACAGCAAATGATTCATGAGTACACTACAGCGACATCCAAGTAAACCTCTTGTCTATCAGCCTTAACACCAAAAACAGGTGACTGTAACCCATCTGCAGGCTACAGATTAAATACAGAACAGCAGCTTTGGATCTTTAGCTGTCTTGGCTTCACATACATCAGACTATCTAGAGGCCACATAATCCACAAGCCGCCCTTAACACCAAAGCAAATATCAAATGCTACGATCTAAATAGAGAGTGATAATGCTTAGTAATGACCTGTCATCATTGTGCCTTCAGTACTGTGCATTTGTCACACTGGCACCATCAAATATCTCAGGATCCCTCAAACCATACAGAAGAATGGAGCTAGATAGTTACAGCATTATTCAAATGTAAAACAAGAGGTATGGATATTAGTATAACAGTATGACTTTTCAAAAGCAGTATGAAACAGAAAACACAGCTGAGGTAAGGTCAACTCCTCTGTGCACAAATTTCTGGTGCAATTGAACTTCCATATACGTGCCAAAAAATGCAGTCCTGTTTAATACGTCAAAGGAAAGGCCCTTTAAAATAATGAGAAGATAAGTCAAACTGCATCAACAAAGGGAAACAGTGGTCAAAACTGAACCATGCCAAAAATGTGTCAAGGCATGGTACATAGGAAGTTGAAAATATCATAAATTGTCACACAACCTTGTGATGTTTACAGTGGCCTTTTAGTTAGAGCTGAATGATTTTGAAAAAAATATCTAAAATTAT
Organism: Lepturacanthus savala; assembly: GCA_030544235.1. Lineage (NCBI taxonomy): Eukaryota > Metazoa > Chordata > Actinopteri > Scombriformes > Trichiuridae > Lepturacanthus > Lepturacanthus savala. Next base: position 5,745,352 of record CM060476.1, on the reverse strand, counting down.
TTTGGACTTATGATTTGTGATATTTCTCATTTTCCCTGAAAAACATACAAATGATAGTGTGTTTGGAAGTGTAGACTAGGACGTCTCTGGAGCATGACAATATTTAACAAATCCCGAGCCTCCAGCAATTTGGAATTTGCAGGAGGCCGATTTTGTTAAAATTTAATTGTTCAGCCATACTTTCAGTTTCAAGTTTCACAAAGTTTCATGTCAATGCCCTGTACTCTTGTAGTGAAACGCCTTAATGCATTTTCCTACTGAGATGATGAATTCTGTATTAATTTGCCAAAGCAGCCAATGTTGGCTCCACTTTTGTACACCACCGCCTCATACAACAAATCCAAGCAGGACAACCACAGGTAAACAACAAAAGAATAATAACATTTACACTGTTATAAATTATAACCATGGTGATAATTTTTTTTACTGGATAAAGAAGTGAGTGTTGCTGCTCACTTCTCTATTCAGCTCTCTTGTTTACATTTTGAAAAGCAGTTCTCCTAAATCTTAAACAGCAGATAAAAATGTTCAGTAAACAGGCAGGCTTTACTGCAATAAGCCTGTCTTATTTTATAAGAAACAAGCTGAAGGATGAAGGAGAGGCTATTCATATTAAGATAGGAAGAACGAAGGAACTGATATAAATGCGGATTATATGAATTAGTCTGCTGACTGAGCACCATCTCTCCGTGTGTTATAATAATGTCTGTAAAACACTGGAAAAAGGGTTTACTACTTGGGATTTGGTGCCAGAAATATTTGGATATTCTCTGCTCGCCAATTTGCTTTCTCTCCAACATATGAGTGTTGACCCAGTGCAAATATTCAGCAAAGGAAGAGAAAGAGGGAGCGGAGAGCAGAGATAAGCTGTCTTGCATGGGAAGATTTGCTCTCTCATGACATGGAGCCCTAGGAGCTTATCCTACATGTGCATAACAGGAAGCCAAAGAGGAGTTAACCGCTCAAAAACACACACTACACACACGCTTACCTTAGTGCATACGTCAAATCCATGCAATAGTAAAATTATGCAAATCATAACTGTACAAAGCTCACTAGAGCGGACACACAACTAACGATTTGCTGTTGGAAATCAGCACATTTGCAGCCTGCAACACATTCACGTTGACAGCAACATAGCTGACCACTGCACAGCTGTCATCTCTGTTTTTTGTCAATCAACTGCAATAACACAGAGGCTGATATCTAACAGCAAGTGAAGGCTTAATGTATCACACCGTAATGTCCAGTGGTGGAAATTAACTATACATTTAATTCAAGCACTGTACTCAAGTACAATTTTCAGCCATTTGTACTTAACTTGACCTGTTGGTATTTCATACTTCTACTTAAATATATTTGACAGCTTTAGTTAGTTATCAGATGCCGTTTTTAATATTTTACATAAAACAGTATACTTTAATATCTATATTTGATAGTTATCTATATTATATATATATTTTTTAAAGTTGCTATGCACTGTAAACAGGTAGAATAATATACTAGAAAAATATAACAATCTACATGATGCGTATTGTTTTTACTTTTGAGACTTTAAGTACATTTTGTTGATAATATTTATGTACTTTGTATTTGTAATTGAGTATTTTTTAGACGACACTTTTACTACTTTTATTTAGGTAAAGGAGTACTTCAGCCACCACTGATGGGGTCGAAGGGGAGATTCATTATGGACATGAGATGGTCTGACTCACCGAATGGTTGACTCCCCACATAACCACGCTGAGCAGAGGGTCGCTGGCACGGAAGAGCTTCACTTTCTGAGCAACGAAGTGTTTCTTCTTGGTCTTCGTTTTGCTCGCAATAGTTGCGGCAATGCTGCTCGCCGAAGCCATCTTTTAAGCAAACGGGTTGGTTATTGCAGTCTGTGCGCTAATCTGGACAAGTGGGTCTTCCCTTGAGGCTGGCACTGTGGCCACAAGCTCACGACTCAGTTGATACCGATACTTTTCATTTAGCCTGCTCACAAGTGCAATATTCTCTTCATCCAACGTCCCACACAGCTTGGTTGACGCGATGGCCCTCCCTCACTCGACAAGGACAAATATGAGGAAAAATGCGATGTGTTTAAAGCTAATACTGCTGCACTCCTTCGCCTAACAGTCCGCCACTTCCCTCAGCCCACATCATAAATCCACTTCTCTTCCTTTCTCGATTCGTCCGAGGCTCCACTGCGATGCGAAATCTCACTGAGCTGGCGTTAGCATAACCGAGGAACCAGCTAGCGATCTAGCTAGCAAGGAAAACCTCAACGATATCTTTTGTAAAATACAAAATAAAATAATAATTATGAAAGCGATAAAACAGAAAGCAAACACTGGGGCGAACGGAAAAAGAAAATGTCACAGAACTTCACGAGTAATTATTAAAATAACACATTAGCGGTGCTGAATGGCTAACTGCCCGCACTGCCAGCTAACGTCAGTCCGACCTTAGCGGCTAACTGACGGCACAAAGCAGCGCTGGGGCTCCGGTCGGCTAGCCGCTGTTAGCCTGCGAGCTAACCGACTGCTAACACCTCCTCCTACGCGTCTGTGGTCAGTCCCTGGAGATAACAGGGGTGTCTCCTGTCATGTCGTTGTCCCGTTTGAAACGCCGAGGAGCGGATATTTAGATGCGGGGTGAAGGGGTGATCAAATCCGTGTGCGGCATTGAGGTTCATGTCCACTGACAGCTCAGCGGAGGGGAGGTGACAGCCAGCCTGCGCTCTGCAGTGTCTGCCCCGCTGATTCGCTGCTGCAGCCCCCCTCCTCCCTCCATCGCTGCTGCTGCTCTGTGCATACATCCAAGGGCGTAGGTTCCCTTTGAATATTGGGGGACATATTAAATCTAGAGGTCCTCCCAAAGCAGATTTAAGCATCAAACACTTCATTTTTTGCTTTATGGAAATTTTTTGGTATGTTTTTTTTTATTCTGCATTAATTTACAGTGAAGTGTCTCTATTTATGTGAAGGAATTCAAATTCAGATAATGCTGCTTTCATTTCATTTATTCCACTATAGATATTTTTTTCACTTTTTATCAATACACACATAGCTTATAGGTATGATTTTATGAGATTTTATGTTATATATATTGAGGGGGTCATATCCCTTGCATCCTCTTGAAATGTACATATACAATTTAACTAGATTTTGAAATCATATTTAATAATTTAACTACTATATAAACAAATAATTTTCTTTTTCTTTTAATACATTTCTTTTTTTTTACAATTTCTATTTGATTTGAAATCAATTTAATTCAGTTATACGTTTTAATTAAAATATCTTGTTTTATTTGTACTTTATATACTTTTTCTGGCTGACATTTTAAACCCTTAAAGATTATATTAATATCTATATCTACAAAACTAGAGGGTCATGCAGCAGCATAATACTGTTCCGCACACCATCAGAGGTATATAAAGTCTTTAGAGGTCATTTGGTTTTCTGCTGCATACTGTGCTGTTTCCACTGGCACACTGCTGTGTCAGTGCCTCTCTAAGAGTAGGAGGCTTCACTGTGCTGATGCTTTAGAGCTAATTTGTTTTATGACTCAATTCAATTCACTTACTCTTCCAGGCAGCAGAGTTCACCCAAAATACGATCCCTATAGCAACACACACACTCCTCTTATTAAAACAGGTCACTATACATTTTTCTATACACCACTGTTGTGTGCATGTGACAAATAAATATTCTTGAATGAACTTTATCTCAATTATGACTACATTTAAGGCTATCAATCTTGCAAATAATAATAAAAAAATCATGCATGGTGTTGACTTCTGCAGACTTTTTTTTTAAATATATGATTTATTTATGTAGGCTATCTTTTCACACAGTTTACAAAACAGTCTTCATAAATACCTACATACATCAGTAACAGAAGAACAGAAAAACAAGTTAATTCTGTATGATAAGGTAGGTGTAGGCAGAAGGAATGGGACTTTGATCATCACAAAGAAAATTGACTATTTATCCAGTTTTAAGTCACATTGTTACATTTAACTTATTTGATCTGTGGTCTTTTAAACCATATATTTTCACTGGATTGAGTGGCTATTTTAATCAATAACTAAACAAGAAAAGAAAATAAATTCAAATTATATATATATTTTTAAATATAGACATATTGAGTAGGCTACCGCAATATAATAGACACGGTGTGTGTGTGTTTGTGACTCCAATAGGCTTTACTCACACATTACCATTACTGTGAAGTCAGTAATATCTGATATATTTAGCTATTAACTATAATAGATTCAAAGGAGGAAGTACGCCGCCCCATTTAGCCCAACGTGGCACACGTTGCCGAGCAACGCGGTGTCAACGGTCTTTTCCAAAACACTGAAGCTACAGTCTGGTTCCTGTGGCTGGATGCTAGCTAAGCCCCAATAATGAGTCTTAAACGTGTCCACTATTAGTATAAATTCCAGGTAGGTCAACTTGAGGATTTACGACGGGGTATGTGTAACGTTCGTTTACCTTAATCTGTCTTAAGCGTCATTAGTAAACACTACTCAGTAACTAGTAACGTTAACGCTAAACAGCTTATAAACGATTCTCTGCGATAACCTACGCTGTGCTCATTAATTTACAGAATGGGAAAGAAAGTGAAGAAAGAGAGTGAAACTCCATGCAAGGAGACGGTGAGATTCATGAATGGCAGCGTCACCATAATCATGTTACCCTGTGATAAAGCCTTGTTAAAGTTACCGGTTCTAAATCTATCTCCTCACAGTTTGACCCACTACCTGTTGAGGGTAAAACTCCAGCAACAGCAGTGCTTCTGCTGAGCTCTCCAGAGGAGGACATTCTCATCAAAGCCTGTGAAGCAATCCATTCATTTGCAGAGAAAGGTACAGTATGCATCCAGGATATAAGAACTGAAACTCTTTACTTATCAAGTCAAATTTCTGATTTTAAAATGTTACTTAAATAAAAGTAATTGTGTTTGTTTCACAAACACATGAGGGGTTTTTAGTGGTTTAACCCATTTAAACTCAGATTATTTCCAAAGATTTCATGTATATAATTATATCAGTTGAGTCACTAACAATCATGTTATGTATCTTTTTTCCATTTTGTACTATTTTCTTTGCAAAAATTATTATTTTAATGACTATTATAGTTGCTGCTTGCACAAATCTGCTCATTAACAAAAACCTATTTATCACATGTATTTTTATAATATGTATTTTTTATAATTTAAATAAAATGACCTCTTTCTGGGAGGGTTTGTCTTCGCCATGTTCTCAGGAGGCGGATGATATGACAGGAAGCTTAAATTATTAAGTATAAAATGACAGTCATAGACAGTCATAGGCTTCAATGGCATCAATGTGGAGCTAATGTTCTGACACCATGCTGTTTTTTCCCCTGCTCCCTGTCTCCCCCTGTTGTTAGGAGATGAGAACAAGGTTTCTCTGCTGGGACTTGGGGCGTTGGAGCCTCTTTGTCAGCTCATCACTCACAGCAATAAGCTGATCAGACGCAACGCCTTCATGGCCCTGGGCATCATGGCCAACAACGGTATGCCAGACAACATCAATGCACTCATCTAGCCTACAGAGTGGTTTGGTGCTATACGATAAATCTTATGTGACTTGTTGACGGACCAATGCCTGATTATCCATCAGGCAAAGACTATGTTGGATGACTTGCAGCAGAATTCACGGTTAGTAGCTGGCTCACTGTAATACTGAGCGGTTAACTCTGTCTCTGTTTTTATTGAAAGGTGATGTAAAGACTGCCCTGAAGAAAATAGATGTCATTCCATCTCTTATTAACAAACTGTCACTTGAAGGTTTGTAGTTTTTTTCTTCACCGCAAGATAAAGAGACTCTTCGAAGTAGTTATTTGCTGTATATTAGCTGCAATAAAACAAACAGATATAGGATGGATGGAATAATATGACACAAGTCCAGTTATTAATTATATGTGATCAAATAGAACAAAATTGATTGATAGATTCTATGCTAGGAAGGAATGGTGATGCATTTTAAGCAAGGAATTTTGCATTGCATTTCCATTCCTTTATGCATTTTAATAAAGGAATGGAAATGAAAACTTGGTGGAATGGGACTTTGATCATCACATAGAATGCAAACTTTTTATCAAGTTTTAAGTCATATTGTTACATTCAACTTAATTGATCTGGGGTCTTTAGACCTTATATTTTAACTGGATTGAGTAGCTATTTTAATGAATAAATAAAAAAGAAAATAAATAAATTTAAATATAATTACTTAATACAAATCTATATAATCTATAAGACATAAGAGATGACGTTGCTTTTCCCTCGGCACCCTGAAAATATAGTATGTCCTAAATGATGTTTTCTCTCCTGTTAAAGAAGATGTAGTTGTCCATGAGTTTGCGACACTGTGCTTGGCCTCTCTGTCGGTGGATTTCGTCTGTAAGGTCCAGATATTTGACAATGAGGGCCTGCCGCCTCTAATCCAGCTGCTTTCTAGTCCAGACCCAGATGTTGAGAAGAATGCAGTAGAGATCATCTTCAACATGGTTCAGGTGACTCCAAGTCCTCATCCTAAAGGAGATTACAAGCCTATACACTTAAGTTTCTGTATGCTTTTTTTTACCCTCTTATTTCTTCTGTTATATTGTGTGTATGAAGGATTACCAAAGTCGCATAGCAGTGCATACATTGGGCGGGATTCCTCCACTCATGGAACTGTTGAAGTCAGACTTCCTCATCATTCAACAACTGGCATTAAAGACGCTGCAGAATATCACCACTGATAAAGACACACGCAGCACCTTCAGGGAAGAGCATGGATTTGAGAAAATCATGGATATCCTCAACAACAAGGTGTGTGGGAGAACATATGCTTTCATGGTGGCACGTATATTTTCATCCCCCTCTTGTGTTATTAAGAATAAGAAGAAAAATATGGAGAGGGTCTTTAAAAATGGACCTTGTTCTCAAATCCTAATACTATTTCTATCTAATTCAAGTTATTCCCTTTATGTTTCTGTTTCTAAAAGGACTTCAGTGATCTTCATGCAGAGGCTCTACAGGTAGTCGCTAACTGTTTAAGTGACAGTGAGACTTTGCCGCTGATCCATAAGGGTGGAGGCCTGACTAGGCTGATGGAGTTTGTTCTCACTCCCAACCCTCCTGAAATCCAGTGCGCCGCTATTAATTGCATCACCCAAGTAGCTCAGAACTGTAAGCACAGAAAAAGACAAGCTATAATTGCATCGTAATTCAAACTATAGGTTTGTAAGGGAAAATATTACACTTTAATCATAGTTGTATATCTTTTCTCCCTATGTTTGTGTGTGCGCAGCCGAGAATCGCAAACTGCTCCACGAACAGGGTGTCGAGAAGGTTCTGGTTGAGCTTTTGTCTGCGGCCAATGACAGTGTAAAAACAGCTACCTGCCATGCTGTAGCTGCCATGAGCTTCCACCTTGACAGTAACGACAGCTTCAGACACCTGGGTACATGTATAGACATTCACACAATGATTGTATACTGCAAAAACTGATTCAAAAACAGTTGAAAATATCTTGTTTTTAGTACATTTAGTCCCATATTGAGTAAAATTATCTCATTCCATTGGCAGATATGATTGACAGATTTTATTTGATCTTTTCTTAATCTTAAATGTTGGTGTGGTTTTCTTAAAACAAGTTGACCCAATTAAGGAAAAAAATGAAAATAAGCAAAATTATCTGCCAGTGGAATAAGATAATTCTACTCAATATTGGACTAATTATACCAAAAACAAGATATCTTCACTGTTAAAATGTCAGTTTTTGCAGTATAACAGCAACACAGTCAACACTATGGAGAGTGAGCTGGATTTCTATGTTTCAGGTGGTATCCCCGTGGTGGTCCAGATGCTGAGTAGTGAGAGTTTGGAGTTGAGAAACGCAGCAACCCAGGCTCTCTCCAACCTCACACACAGCAACCAACTCAATGCCTTGTAAGTGATGGATAACCTGACAGTCCACCTCCTTCTGAGTGTGAAATGATGCATAACACACTGTATATTTCTCTACATTTATAAGGGCATAACTCAATAGCTTATATTTTGCCTTTATATGTGTATTACATTAAAACATCCTTAAAACAGCTATTTATTGATATAGTGTGTGCATGTATAATAATAAACAAAACATATCCTTATCTTCTTTTTTCTATTTTAAACATAACCATTCCTGGGCCTAGAGTGTGAGCCGCAGAATATTTATACCATGAATAACTTTTTGACTAACATGTAAAATATTAGGTGATATATTTGCAGTAAAACCGAGGCTTGGGCGTGGGTGGTATTTTGGAATTGAGTGAGCCTTCCTCTCCACTATTTCTAAGATTTAATGCGTCGTCTATCTACGTGTGGTTCTCCCTCACTGAATATTTATATATCTCCGTGGTATCTTCAACTTATTTATTCCCCAGACAAATCTTCCCTGTATCAATCACCGTACACTGCCTGGCTTCATATTTTAATACACACATACATATTTTAATATCTCCCTCAGTTGTTTGGTCCCTGCTTATGCCTCTCATGCATTCGTTCCTCACTATCCTTACTTTTAATACTTGTTTTCTCATAAACTTACATGTTACAATCACATTGCAGACAGAATGTCATATGTGCATGTGCATACATATATACAGTATATATGCATATACCAGGGTTTCTGATTCTTATTTCTGTGGTATATTCCAGTGCTGTGTATGAGGCAGAAGGACACCAGTTCCTTGTCCAGCAGCTCCATGACAGCTGTCCCAGGACAGTGACCAGTGCTGCTGCAGCTCTCAGCAACATGGCCGAACAGGAAGTCATCCGATGCAGCATCTTGTCATATGGAGCCATACAGGCACTGGTCGAGCCCTTAAAATCTATAGATACACAGGTCCTGGTTAACACCACGCTGTGCCTGGCTGTGCTGTGCTGTGATGTGGATGCTAGAGCAGAGGTTGGTCTGTGTCTCGTTTTCTTGAGTGATGGGTGTTTTGCATAAAAAGAAATACCAGCAAATACACTAAAATCTATTCCTATGTTTTTAAATAATGATCATTATATCAATAATTTCCTATGAATGTCCAAGAATATTTATTTGAATGAGTTCCTAACATTCACCCTCTGTCTAACATAGCTACAAAGTGCTGGAGGTCTTCCTCCATTGGTCAATTTACTTCGCTCCTACCACAAGGAGGTGTTGCAAAACACATGCTTAGCAGTCAACGTCTGTGCCAGTGATGATCTTAATTCTGTGGAGATGTGCAAATTTGGGTAAGACACTGAGATGACAGACAGTGACACAATCATCAATTAATAAATCACCAGCCAAGTTGGATTGAAGCATTTTCCTTTGCAACGGCATGTTAAAATCGAAATAATAACTGTTTCATCGGACTATGCTGTGCACCTACACACTACAAAGTCAATGAAAATTAAGAAAATGTAGAATGGAAGGAGCACTGATTTGTAGTTGTAGAAGTAAAGGCATAGAAATGTGGAGTTTCAACACAAAGTAATATCTTAAACAGCCAGTAGATGGCACTATAGGACAGTATTATTTGTGGCTACATGAGAAAGTATGGGACATTTTCTTTATATGTGCAAATGTATATTAGTGTTTTCATTATTATACTTATCACTGATGTCTAAGTATTTGTATATGTTAATCTCCCTGTTGTGTTTGTGTATCACAGAGCCCTGGAAATGCTTCAGGAAATCAACCAGTCTGTGAATCGTAGGAGCAGGTTCAGTGAGTTGGCCATGAACAGTCTGCTGAATTCCAACCTATCTCTGAAATACAGCCTGACAGGTTGTTTGGCCTCCACCGACATTATTACCGATGGCTTCTATGATGCCGGGAAGGTGTGTGTGCAGTACATGTGTGCTCTATTGACGTTAACAGAAAGGAACGTAGGCTAAATTGAAAATGTGTGTGTCTTTTCCCTAGGGTCGTCCAGGTCAGAGGGTTTTGTCTTTAGAAGAGCTGTCTAAGCAGCCAGTCAACCAACACCGGCCCATCATCGCTGTCAATACAGCAGCAGAGTATGAGTTCAAAGAAGAAATTCTGATTTTACACAGAAACTTTAAAAAAACAAACAAACATATATTCTCTTTAAAAAATTCAGAAAGCAACATTGATTATTATATGTATTTATCATATTCCTGCCCAGTAAAGACTGAAAGGACAACAGGGTGGACATATATGCAGGAATGCCCCAAACTACTAACTGAGCCTTTCACACTACAAACAGAGTGGGGACTTGAGGCTGAACCTGGCAAGATTCCTACACTACCAGCCACATCATGTAGTTAGCTGTTGCAATTTATTGTGGCTGCAGATTACTATCACCCTTCCCTTGTCTGCTCCAATCCAGTGCTCCACTTTTCTTTCCCTTTTCTTTTCTTTTTTTTTTCTCTTCTTGCCTTCAGCATTCCCCATTAGTGTGGCCTCACCGGGTAAACGATCCCATTTTTTAAGATGGCAACGGAGTAAAAGAGCTTTTGTGTTTAGACCAATTGTTTTCTGAACTTCCACACACAACCACACGCATGCAAAAGAAAGCGCACATGCACATCCATGAGGTTGCAGCTAAAGATGCCTGCAAAAAATGCACATCCATGTTGACTTAGACACAATTACAAACATTTTTTCACAATGTGTATTGAAGACAGACAGATAGACACACACACACACACACACACACACACACGGTCACGCTCTCACAAGCTTTCAGCATTGTGATGAATTAACGTTTCCAAAGAGGGCAGTACCCCCCCAGGGTACCTCAGGTCCACTTCATTTCCACCATGTCCCCTCCCCCCTGTCAGCATGCAAACACACACAACATCTAGGGCATTCTTAAGCAGTCTGTTATATAATCCATCAGTGGTCTCATCCACTGCTAAACAGGATCCAAGTTGCCTCTTACTGGAATTAATTCAGCATTTTTTTTTTTCCTGAGCAAGTGCTGAAGCTATTTTCCAGTAATTACTTTTATATGACAGTGTGTGCAGGATATCTCAAAAACTTGGGAGGTGAGATATGAGGTAGACTGGGAAGGTATGGTAGGGAAGTTGCTGGTGGAGATCTAGATAATTACATGTTTTTGGACACAATTGTTTTTTAAGAGAGAATGACACTATTAAGACACAAATTCTATCAATAACAATATTTACATACAGTGGTAGTATTTAGGTACAAATTTATATAAATATTTGTAATTTTCAGATATATAACAATAAAGTGTGCAGAAATTGTAGTTAACAATATATTATCACCCTGTATACTTATGAATGTATCAGTGTTGTGCTCTTTCAGCAAACCAAGGACAATAAAATAGCTCTGACACATACAAATTCAAATGTGCATACATGCAGGTACAGTTGCTGCACACAGACACAACATATTGCCCATAGTGTTAAAAAGACCCTTAAAATGCACTCTTTTTTATTGTATTGTACTGATATATCATTACATAATAAACCAAGCTTAATCACACCCAAATATTATATGAACAAAATACAACAGCTGAACATATACAAAAAATGGTCAATAATAGAATCATAGTGTTGTGTTCAGTTATATAAACCATTATTTTCCCTCCTGTGGCAGTGAGACAGTGGATGTGCCAGAAGAAATGCAGAGCAGCCCACCAGAAGCAGACACCGGCAGCAAAGGAGGCCGCCGGACACCGAGGTGTGTGTGTCAGTGTATGCCACGGGTCAGGGGTACTTGCTGTGTTATCCTACTTACAGCGTAGTTTATTTCTGCACAGAAAGAAGAAGGAGACTGACAAACAGAAAGATGAGTCCCAGCCAGTGTCTCCTAGAGAAATACCTACAGAGAAACCGTGGAAAATGATGGAGGATGTCTCTTTGCAGGATCTAATTAAAGAGGCTAAAAAATCCATCCTTCCACTGAATGGTGAACAGGAGCAGTATTCCGCCTTGGCCAGGTGACTGATTAATGGTGTCAGCACATAACCAACATGCAGACATGCCATTAGGAAGAGAATAGAAAATCATTCATAACATTATTACATTAACAGCGATTTTTTTGTAAAAAAAAAAAAATAAAACCTCATAATTGTTGAAACAAAGTGAAACTGTACTGTGCAGTTCAGCAAACTCATTGTAACTACTGTAGGATAATGGGATACAAAATGAACTGTTTATCAAAATTTGAAAATGTTTTTCCTGTGCATGTGTTTGGGTGTCAGGCTGGTAAGCAAAGCCATGGGCGGAGCAGTGGAGATGGAAAAATTGCATGAATTCCCATGGGAGCTGCGCCTCAGCGAGCATAAGTTTGAGCTTAAGTCTAACGTGGTTCCTATCGGTATGATTAGCAAGGGGATCTACTGTCACAGGGCACTTCTCTACAAGGTATCACCAATGCATGCCAATCTTTTACTACTTCATTTTGATCTGTTTCCTCCCCCTAATCCCTAACCTGTATCCTCCCCTCTACTTCTGCAGTGCCTGGCTGATTGCATTGGAATGAGCTGTACTCTTGTCAGGGGAGAGTACAACCGTGCTTGGAACGAGGTCCTCGTCTTCAAAGGGAACCCCTCCAGCAACGGGTTCTCATCACAGCCCCGCCGCTTCATAGTAGACCTCATGCACCAGCCTGGAAGCCTGTTGAAAGTCAATACCCCTGCTGCTGAGCAGTACCAGACAATATAGCTCAACACAGTATTTCATAAATACTTCATAATGCTGTGATGAGACATTGTACTTTGAGGAGTTGCAGAGAATCGATTTTTAATGTAGAGCAGAGCCTGAAACATACTATATAGTGTCAAGTTGTTAGTTGATGGTCGAAAAAGGAAAATGTTGTGAATAAGGCTTCTATAATAAACATGATTTAATTTTGGTTATTTCAGAACGGATTCACAATATGTTGCATCTACAGAACCAAGGCAGAGGAGTCAAACAGTGCTCCTGTTTACCAGAGTTAAACATAAATTAGAGTAGCAGGTAGTGCAAACTAGGGCTGCAACTTGCAGTGGTGGAAAGTAACAAAGTACATTTAAATTAGTGTACTTAAGTACATTTTTGAGGTACTACTTTTTTTGACCATTTCAATTTGATGCTACTTTATACCTCCACTCCACAACCTTTCAGAGGGAAATATTGTACTTTCTACTGAACTACATTTATCTGCCGCTTAAATTAGTTTTCCGATAAAATAACAAGCTTTTTAAAAAACAACTGTTACAGTGCCCCTTGAGGTCAGATGACCAGGGCAGCCTCCATTAATAAAACAGAGCAGTCAAACTGAGGGCAGACACGACCACCTTTTAAGCTGTAAATTTATCTTTATTTTCACCAAAATAGAAATCCAGGGCAACATAGGGAATGAAAAGGTTAATGAAGGTAGCACCAAACAAAATACATAATAAACCCACCACCAATTTACAGGCACTCAGAGTGCCCCTAAATACACAGGGTGGAGCCCCACTAAACTAATGAACTAAACAAAGGAGTTATTACGTAAATGTAAATGACTGTAAACCCCAGGGTATCTAAACATAACCTAAATGCTTCCCTACCAGCCCAAAAAACCAAATGCAATAGTAAAGCACAAGAAAAACAAGAAACAAGAAATGGTTGGTCAGAACTAACACAGCATTAACTGTAATTCAATAAAAACAACTAAAACTAGAATCTCCTCCTCAACCAAAAACTACATACCAAAAGGCCTGTCCCTGCCACAGCACAGGCAGCAAACAAAAGAGAGGAAGAACAAAGAGACAAGGGAGGAAGTGAGCCATGATTGACTGATTGACTATTGATTGGACACTTAAACCAGGTAATCTTTTGAGCTGAAAAAGAGTGTAAAATGAAAAAAAGGAGACAAACAATGCTAGAAAACATGAAATAATCACAAAATGTATGCCTACACAAATGATATCTTAATCAAAAAACTACATATAGTTGAAAAATGGGACCAGTGACCTCTAACCTTTTTGTCTTTTGATAATTTACAAAGAGCAGTGCAGATGCCATTAATAGCTCTACCAAATAGTGTTTTTTCCCTCTAAACTTCCATATGGTTTTATTTCTATAAATGGTAAAATGATACAATATCTCACCAAAAATCAAATATTAATGAAAAAGAACTGAAAACAGAACTTTGTTCTTTTTCTTCTTTTCATTCTTCTTATCATCTCATGGGTCACCAGATGAGGTGAGGACATTTATCTGGTGACCCTTTGGAGGGCCCTGACCTGTAGGTTGGACAACAACTGAACTAAACTACCTGACGATATGTAAGTTAGTTAAAACTAGTTAAATGCTGCGTATACTGGCAGTTAGAGCCAGTGGTAGCAGAGATATTTATTATATAATATATACTGACACTTATGATTTTTTGTGGACATAGTTGTAACATATCTAAAACGTTTTATTGCCTTTGCACATTGCCTCGCAGCAATAAACCCAGTCCACTTTGACCTGGCCTATATAGCTGAAGGTGTGATTTTTGACCCGGTTGCCCAGCTAACAGCCTGGATCATCAGGGAGGGAGGACCAGCAGGAACTCGCCTCAGCATGAACAATCCTGCTGTAGCGAGCCACTGAGCGCACTTGGCTTCCACTGAAAGCTGCACTTGACAGCACAGCAGGGCAGAGAGCAGCAGTAAGCATGTCTCGTTTCACAGCTCGTCTCTTCCGAGTTGCTTCTCAGCAAGCTACAGCCAGGTCTGCTGTGTTACCGAGGAGCTTCCCAGCGTTCATCCGTCCCGTATCCACCAGTCAAGGTGTGTTTGATTTCTTTATTTTCACTGTTGGATTATTTACATTCCAATTCCAGGTTTAAGATCCTCCACACGTGTAGCATCCTTCAGCTTTCAATTGGATGCTGGATATTAGAGCATTGAGATCTATTATTGTGTCTCTAATAAATAGAGGACTAGTTGTATTTTGAAACTAATGATACTCAATGCTTACTGTCACATGACTTCATGGTCTATGTGATGTAATGTTGGGGCTTATAATAGGACAAATTTCAGGTGATGTTTTTCTAAATAAGACAAAGTAAATCAGTTTTTTAATCTCCATGTTATATTTGATTGAGCAAGTGGAGTTTAAGGGCTTTTATATTCTACAGGACAAACTCATCTATGACCTCTTCCCTTTAACCTCTGCTCCCTGCAGGCCTGCAGTCTCTCACCCGTTATAATGAGACTACTGACTGGCAAAAGAAACTCACCCCAGAGCAGTATGTAGTATGTAGAGAGAAAGGAACGGAGCAGGTGAGTTCACCCACCAACACATCTCCTCTGTTACACAATGCCAACACACCAACAAACAAATAATAATAATTATAATAAATAATAAAAGGGTGATTCTATAAGTAGCCTATAGTGGTCTGTGCTTAACAATGTCAAATTCTACCTGCCTTTATCTGTATTTTGCAGAAATTTAACATCAACATCAATAATAAAAAATAGGGCACAACAGGTTATATTAAAAGTACGCTTCAGTGAGTTACGTCAGACAACACAGCAGCTGTTGATGGACTTTGTTCACTGGATTTTTGACCTCTGTCAGACGCAACAAGCACAGACACAAGCCTCCGGTATAAAGTAGAAGCACAACAACAAGAAACGCACTGAGATTTCTGCATGAAGTTCTGTTGTGTTCATATTTTGTACTCAGTGCATTTAAGAGCTGATGTCTTTTAGCACAAGTTGAAAACATATCACTACCATCAATTCACTGAAACAAGATGATCAGCTATCATTCAAATTCATTGACACCGCTGACCACAGCTAATACTTTTCTTTGGTTTGTGGATGTTAAACCTTGTTGTAGGAGACTTATGATGGAAAAAAAGGATAATTTATTGTATTTGGAAAATGATAATTGGATGGTGAAAAAAAATGTTCAAATCATCCTTATATTTCTTGTATTTCCTATCCTTAACTCTTATATTTTCAGCCCTTTAGTGGGATTTACCTTAACCACAACGAAGTGGGGATGTACCATTGTGTCTGTTGTGACACTCCACTTTTCAGGTAACAGTTTTTTTTAACCTGAGCTTTAACACAATACACCACCCAAACTATGTTTATTTTTTATCACTAACTTGTAGTTGAAGAACTGATAAGAAAGCAGAAAAATACTACACATGTTTAACTCTAGAGTTTAGTTTTAATTGTGTCATCTGTGCCTAAAAACTCAGTTTAGGGCAGTTTACCTTGTAATTATTTTTGCATGCTGTATTGATAGATGCTCATTGAAGGAATGCTTCTCTCTTGATAGTTCAGAGGCTAAGTACGACTCAGCTACAGGCTGGCCAGCATTCAAAGAGGCACACGGGACATGGGAGCAGGACGAAAGCCACGCCTCCATCATTCGTCGCCCTGACAACAGCCTGGGTAGTGCTGGGACAGAGGTCCTTTGTAAAAATGTGAGTTTTTTCCTAGGTTGTGCTTGAATATTATAGCTTTGTGTTCAGTTTTTTTTTCCTAAAAAAAACAGGATTAGTTATAATTATAAACTCAGTTTCAGCTTCATGTCCTTTTGTGTTTTTCCTGCAGTGCGATTCCCACCTGGGTCATGTGTTCGATGATGGCCCAGACCCAACAGGTCAGCGGTTCTGTATAAACAGTGTTGCCCTCCAGTTTCGACCCAGAGAGGACAACAAACCTGAGAAGCCTGAAGAAAACTAATGAACTATCATGCCAGTCTGTGTAGGGGGCGAATAGAAGGTCTGCTTGTCAGAACATTGATTTAATGGTATCAAATAGAGAAGATAACAGGAGATTCTGTCATGGCACTCCTGCTTCTTATATTTATATCATTGCTAAACGCAGAGACTCCAATGACTTGTTTGAAATCCTGAAAATTCATCGGATAACGTGTCAATAAATGCACATTTTGTTTATTCTCTATGTTTTTTACTGATTTATTCATCAGCATTTTAAACTCAACATTATATTGAATGCTGCCCCCTGTGGTTCATATGCACTCACTGCAATGTGGCCTCGATCAATGCCAGTAAACCCAGTTAATATTTAACTGGACAGGTCATCCTCTGTTTCACATTGTTGATCTCCTGTTATCTCGGTATTGATGTGTTTCTTCTGTGCAGTGAGTGCAGTAGAAAGGATAGGGACAATCGTGATACAAAAAGAGGTAGAGAATTTTTTTGGGGAAAAAAAGAAGACTTGATTCTTGAGTGTACTGTTTTTAGTGCCACAATGGCTGGAGTATGGGGCTGCATGTTGTTAGTGGTGGTGTTGATGTGTGTGTGTCTGTGGGCTGAGGCTCAGTCTGTCGGGGGGGCGAAGAGTCGGCCACGACCCCAAAGACGACCCAAGAAGCCAAAGAAGATCAATCCTATTGACCTGACTGAACCCGCACAAAACATAGATATGCAGCAGGTAAGGAACAAGCCGAATCACAGAGAATATGTGTATATTTTTATGTATTATTTATTCATTTTTTTAAAAATATGTTTAGTATAAGGCATGTCATTGCTCAAAATTGAATTCTCTTTTTGTACACATTTTTTTTTTTAACGCCATGTCGCTGATTGTTGCCAGTTGCCACTAAATCATACTAGAGAGATAAATATGTAGAGGTCAATTGTGACAAGGCTGGAAAAAATATTCATGGAAAAGCTGCACTGGGGAGAGAGATAGTCACATTTTGATAAATCTTAATGAAAAAAACATTTTCCAGAGAGCACCACAGTAAATAATTCACTGTGCTGTGTTTGACAGTTTCTCATTTGTTTGTACCCCAATGTCACAACAGCACAGGGAACAGACGTAATAGCTAAAAACAACCTGGGAGCAGAAAGTGATGCTGCAGGTTTTTGTCCATATCTAATAGACTGTTGAATGCTAAATGTTACTCAAGCTGAAATTTAAGTGCAATTTCAATCCTCAATCTCGATGCCTATTCTGAAAGAAATATTCAGAAATATTTTAGCAACAATAATTCCTTTAGCGCCTCAAAGAAGTAAATCAGCTTGGTTATGGATTAGTATTGGGGCTGGCAATAAGGACATGCTTGTGTAACTGTGTCAATATGGTGTCTGAGGCAATGAGGGGAATTTTCATTTAAACTGAATGTGCAAAGATCATAAGATGATAGAGCAGGGCATTTTGAAACAGACGTGTCCTACTCTTTTGTAGAATGGAGGGAGGTTCAGATGGTAATGCACCTTGAAATTGAATTCCTCTGACCCATGTAAATTCTTGTTATAAGTACAGTGAGGATCATTTGTTATGGTGAAATATTCCCTTGTGTAGGAGAAGAAGCAGTTCCAAAGAATGCCTCCCAAACCTATTTTCTGTTTGTAATTTTAAGTCTGAGGCTTAGGACGTAGAAGAAAAAAAATCAACTGAAGACCATGTAACTGAGGTTAGAGTTTGAAGATTATATAAAAAATATTTAAATTAATTAGATTGCACTTTTTTAAATTTTGTTTTACTGTTACAATTTAGCACAGGTGATAAAATGAATCTGGAGTTCTTTTAATTTTCACCAGATGATAAGTATCACCTTACTTACCTACAGATATAAAATGTGAAACGGACGCCTGTATTTAGAGGCGTCTATAGACATGCCTCATTGAAATCCCTCCAAGCATTAAAACCAACAAAATAATTTACAAAAACTACATGCAGTACAAGCTAACTTAGGTTTATTAGAAATGTGGCACTCACTTTCCCTCTTTAAGTTTGCTTGATGCGACTTGTGTGTTGCAGATGACAGGAACTTGGTATCTGCTCCTTACTGCCTCCAAATGTTCCTACCTGATAAATCATGGAACCAAGGTGGAGCCCACAGTCATGCACCTCTCATTTCCCACTGCCTCTGACCCAACTATGTCTGTTAGCACTAAAACACGCCAGTAAGTAACATCTTTGGTATGTGGGCACACACCGTGACATATGTGGCTCCCACTGTCATTGTGACTCTCTGGTACTTTGATTTATCAGCAGAGGGGGCGACCAAGCCTCAAATCACTCTCTCATTCCATGCTCGCACCACATGGGCTTGATTTTTTATTTATGCAGACAAAAAAAAAAGATCTAAACCCCTCAGCATTTCCTTATCATCTATTAAACCTTGAGATCAACTTGACCTGACAGAGAGCACAAATCAAAGCTTTATGGGTTGTTTTTTTGGCCCGTTCTCATACAAGAAAGCCAGTTCAAACTGAGGCTGAGAAACAGAACGTTAGAATGCAGGGGACAAAACTGTGAGCCAAACAGTATAGTGGAATAAACTTAAAAGCAATTGAATATAATAAACATAGAGAAGGTGATTTAGTATATAATTCAGTCCAAGGTCACCATTAAACGCCACCTGAAACTCTCATT
This sequence comes from Lepturacanthus savala, assembly GCA_030544235.1. NCBI lineage: Eukaryota > Metazoa > Chordata > Actinopteri > Scombriformes > Trichiuridae > Lepturacanthus > Lepturacanthus savala. The sequence continues at coordinate 5,726,003 of CM060476.1, read as the reverse complement.
TAATCTAATTTATCTACTTGTCTTCTCTGTCCTCAGTAATCACCAGTGTTGGGAGATATTACAGGTCTACAATCCAACTGCAAAACCAGGACAACTAACACTTAAAGGTCAGTCATTTTATTCCTTCTATAAAAGAGAAATTTGTAATTTTTCCAACCTGGACCCTATTTCCCATGATTCCCACACTTTGATTGTCTATTATAATATTCTCTGAATTCATATTTTTCTATATCGAGCTACAACCACTTGCCCACTCGACTACCAACTCATTTGGCACATACATGTCTTGCTGGTTTTGGCTTCTATAAAGCAGTATTTTTTTCCATTAGTCAGATTCTACCTCAATTCCATGGAGCATCGCTGTGAAGTGGGATGCTGCTTCTTTCATAATACTGGACCAAAATCGCTCCCTTTAAGCTATAAATGTTAAATTATAGTGTAATTCTGCATTGTCATGTGTGAATCTTGTTTTTCTTCCACCAGGAGCTCGCCCTGAGCTGGACACTGAGATAGTGATTGGGGACACAGACTACGGATCTTATGCAATTATATATTATCAGAAACAAGAAAAGCTCACCATGAAACTCTACAGTAGGTCGCACAGCTATGTGATTTTTGATATTTTAGATGCCTGCTGGTAGCACTGATAACATGCTAAACTGAGTGTTTGTGCTCTGTATGCAGGCAGAGCTGTTGACAAGCTGTCAGAGCCAATGCTGACCAAGTTTGAGCAGCTTGCTGAAAAACAGGGATTGGGACTCGCGTATATCTTCCCTTTCCCCGACTACAGTATGTACACATCTGTTTCTATTGAAAATAAAATAGAATACATTTTGAAGAGCAATATTTTAGGACTCCAATAAATAATTATTTTCTGAAAGAATCGATTAGTCCTCAAAAAGTAGTCCACAACCCAAATATATTTATTAATTATATAAAATATATAGAAGTACAGCTGCCTCCATAGCTACTTTTACATAACTATATCTTTCCCCCACTCTAGGTCACTGTGGTGATGTGGATAAGGACCATAAAATCAGTAAGTCAACATGAGAAAAAAAACAATCACATGGCAATTAAAATTGAATGATTAAATGAAGAGAGACACAATGTTTCCTATATGATTAAACATGTTTTCCAAAAAAATACTTCATGTGCATAACACCATATTGAGAATTGTGTCCCTGCTCTTTAACGCTCTAGGCTTCTATCATGCATTTCATAATCACCGTTATAAATATGGGAAGGTTCAGTTCATTGCCTGTTGATCCTCATTCCATCATGCTGTGTGTCTGGTGGCTGAATGCACTTTTTGTGTGTTATCTAATGTGATATATTACTGAAACAATGCCAATGAGAAAGAGGGAGGTACAGTCACTGTGACTTTAATCTGATAAGTTAATAGAACTGATATACTTGCATGCAATGTACTGGCTCTCTATACTGTATTGCACAATTAAAATATATTTACAAGTAAAAGTTCATTTGAGGTTTAAAAATAACTGGAAGCAGTAAGTGTAGCAGTAATTTATTTTTTAGTTTATATTGTGGTCTGGATGAATACTTAAATCTGATTGGCTGTAGGGTACCTAGACAATACCTAGAGTATTAGATTACTATTAGAAGGCATGAGAAGAGGAGGGAAGAGAGGATGAAGGGATGTTGGTAGGGACGACATATGAAATGGAAAATGGGGGAGTACATTACAGTGGGGAAGAAGGAATGTAGAGCTCCTATTTAGTCTCAAGTGTAATTTTGAATGAGGAAATTCTTTATAAAACATTGGGCTTGAGGGAGAAGGAGATCACAGGGAGAGAGAAACAGAGACTGGATGAAAGCAGCTCTTTCAGGAAACCAACGACCTGCTGTCTTGACCTTACGAGACGTTTTTTTCCAGGTTTGCTCCTTCCGGCTGTGCATGTGTCAGCTTCAACTTGTGTAACAATCAGTGACTCTAACTCTAAACCACCGCCTGATGAGTGCATCGGCGCAGCATCAATTAATCCGCTCACTCTTTGATTTGCAGACTGCGTCCCCACATGTTGAGGAGGCAGACGGATCCAGCCACGCAGCGTCTGCAACTGTCATACAAAACGTCTGAAACCTTCTGCCATTCAGGAGTGAAATTATAAGCAAGAAAGTGCTGAAAGAGGTCATGCAACTGTAATACCTGAAATGTTAACAGGGATAAAATAAATAAAACAAAATCATTGTGTCAGTCAATGTGCTGCCAGCTGATTCTATGGTGAGAAGCCTTTATCATGCAGGGGTTATTTTACCATAGTAGGATCCTTTTGTTCTGAGATTTAACAATCGGGGGGTTGGTTGTATGTGAGCATGCTTCAGGGATGTGTGAATATGCGTATGTGTGTGTGTGAGAAAAACACAAAGGAGGGTGGTTGCTGCTGTAGTTGTGGAGCTTCAAATGGAGAGAGTTATGTTACAAAACTCACTTGCAAAATGCACTTCTTCCTGCTCCTCCCTCCTCCAGCACCTCACTTTTCTCTGAGCTTGTTACGTAACCAGCTGATTGTGAGTCAGTGCCTGTCTTGTCTCTGAAACAAAAGCAGCTCTGATGAGACAATTTCTTTGTAAATGTTGCAAATACTTACATGTTACACAGTCTACATCATGTAAACTCTTGTCCAAAGTGATTAGTAACGACTTCAGATGTGCTATTTTCACACAAATCATCCTAAAACGGAGGTAATTTATGCAGGAATGAATGAACGTCAAAAAAAGACTCTGGCTCACTCAGTTGTTAAAAAAACTGGAAAAGGAAGGAATTGATTTCCCCCCTAAATTCCTTGTCTTTTACATTCTTTATAGAACTACAAACTCTAAAAATGGACCAGTGATGTGAGTGAATGGTTGTAAGATGCAAAGAACAATTGCATCATTGTGTGCAACAGTGGCAAAGCTTTTTTTAAATGAGAAACAGTGAATAGAAGTTAAACATCATGATTTCAACACTGCTGGCAATGCAGTGCTCTGTATGATAATAAATGCTACTGAAAGTTTATCAGAGTCAGAAAAGGTGGAGTTATGTGGCATAAATTTAAGGAAGATACTGAAGTTTAGCATTTCTTATTGTGGAACTTTTGGGGAGTTTTCATGTGCCATATGGCAAAGGCATTTGCATTCTTATACAAACAGCTGTTTTGATAGTTCCAGGCCTGCCCAAGCATTTGTGATGGAGAGGGGGGGGGAAAGGGTGTTAAAAGAACCCTATTATGCACCCATTCTCTCCTTCCTTCTCTCCCCCTCCACCCTTCCATTCACACGTGCCAGTTGTGTAACGGTGGTGCTTTGCATACCACTGGGGGAAAGCCAAAAGATTTTTTTAAGGGAGCAATGGGAGGCCGGGAGGGGCAGAGTGGAGGTGGAGACGGCAGGAGGGAGAGGAGGAGGAGGAGAAAGGGATGGAGAGAAGGATATAAGGAGCCACCACATGCCTCCACTTCCTCACTTACTTCAGATACTTCATTTACTCACTGCCAGAGAAGCTGAAACGACGACGACACGAAGGAGAAGCCATGAGGAACTCACTGCTGAGGATGCTGGTCGCTCTGATGTGCGTGCTGGCTGCTTGTGCCGACATCACGCCAGTTAAAGACTTTGACCTGGGGAAGGTAAGGCAAAGAGACATTTTATTGATTTGTCTGCAAAACTCAGGATAACTGCATGCATTCGTTTTGAAAAGCAACATCGGGATCTATGGTTGCTTCTTGATCTGTTAAATGTCAAGCAAATCTCAATGTTAGGAGAATATTATGTGGAAAACATGAGCAGGGGAGAATATTTATAACCCTTACTCCTTCCTTTCTGTCTCTTAGTTTGGAGGCAAGTGGTACATTGTTGCTTTTGCTACCAACGCTCAGTGGTTTGTGGAGAATAGGGCAGCAATGAGGATGGGCACTGCTGTGATTGTCCCAACGACTGAAGGAGACCTGGACCTCTCTTATGCCAACCTGAAGTGAGTGATCAATGTGAAATTATTCTTTATAAACCAAAGCATCACGATGAATGAGAGGAAATAATGACTTGATTCTCTGTTAATTAGTGCTGACGGTACCTGCTGGAGAATGACTCACATGGCAAAGAAATCAGACACCCCTGGACGCTTCATCTTCAGCAGTAAAAGTGAGTAGACTCCACAAACACACCTCTGTTATATGAGAGGCACATATAACACATTCAACAGCCTGACCTGTCTATCTTTGTATAGTTTGGAAGAATGAGAATGACATGCGTGTCGTTGACGTTGTGTATGACGACTACGCTCTGGTCCACACTATCAAGACAAAAGACGGAGTGACTGAGGTCCTCAACAAGCTCTACAGTAAGTCCAGCCTTTAAGGTCCCATATCATGCACTGTTCTGGCTTTTATGTGAAGTTTTGATACCCCTATTATGATATATTTGTGATTTGAAGTGCAAAAATTAAACTTAATGTAGTTTCACAGAGCTCTCTCAAGTGCCTCGCTGGAACTCCAGATAGCACAGGTCATTTAGTCTGTCTCATGAATATTTAGGAGCCTCTCTTCTGATTGGCTGATTTTCTCTTGGATAACTGAAAACAGTGGGTGTGATGGTGGGGGCAGGCGGGCCGTGATAGGGTCCTCTACAGGCGGAGGGAGCTACTGCATGGTATTGTTAAGTCAAGAAGTACAAAGGAGCTGTGAATCAACAGTGTTTCTGAATCCTGGCTGTGGAAGTGTCTATATGCATGATATAGAAAGTGACTCATCTTGTGTTTGCAGGCCGCACTCCTGAGTCCAGTGCCGCCCTGCAACAGAGGTTCAGACAATTCTCCTTGGAAACTGGAGTTCTCCCTGAAAACATTGCTATCCTTGCTAAGAATGGTATGGCATTAACACAGAAAACAACTTGCACACTTTTAGGATTATAAAAGCATCATGGCATTTGTGTAAATTGTTCAGACCTTTGCTCACTTGACTCTTCGTGTGTTGTTACAGCTGAGTGTCCTGAAGCCTGAAGAGTCCCTCTGCCACCACAATCCTGCATCTCTCACTACCTGACGTCCCAGGCTTTTACCCCTTCACTGTGATGTCTGCAGCATCACAAAAGTTGCACCTAAGATAATGAAACTCAAGCATTTGACTCAAAATCCCAGCTGCATACCAAAAAAAAACAAAAAAAACAATCTTCATCCTGATTAAAACCTCATTTTCTGCAACTTGCCCATTAACTGTGGCTCAGAGTGAAGCAATTAGGGTCTGACTGTGAAGCAGAGGGAAGGAGGATTTGATTGTTTTTGTCAGAATGAACCCAGCAAATACAAATAAAAAACTATTACAAAGATGAAAAATATTTTAGAATGTTTCTTTTTTTTCTGATGTAAAACTGCATCATAAATTTAAATGTGTGAACTTTTGAAAGTCCGGTATGTGTATGTGACTTCACCTACTAGAGAAGTCCAAAAATCCAACTACATTGAAATTCATATTTCCTGGAAATAATCTGAACGCCTCAGGATTCAGATTATCTGGAAGATTCAGACATATTTAAAGGACAATATGTTATATAACATACATGTAAAATGACAAAAATGTGATAATATGTCTTGTGATGTAAAGCTGTCTGTGACAGAAACTGGTCATTTCTTTAATTGCATTTGAAATCTTATTGTACTGATAACTAAAATAAACAGCGCTATCCAACCACAAGGGGGCAGACTATGACTTGAATCAAATGCTGCTTCACGTTTGACATTTGCATTTTTCATCAGAAGGAAAATGCAAAGTTAAAACAGAAAAGCAGAATACAAAATAAGCAGCTGAATGCTGGATGTTGCTATTGAGACTTTGCATGAATCATCATGAATAATGCATCAATGGTTAAAATAAATCCCAGTCACCTGAACTAAAAAATGTTTCAATGTGACCCAGTGTGAAAATCTGTGCAACTATAATCATTTTTCTCTGATTCTTTTTCCTTTCTCTGAATTTATATCATATTCACCCTTAAGGACAGCCATGCCAGTAAAAATAAATAATAAATAAATACTGATCTCTACACTTCATCGCTGTTTTTCTTCATTGCTGGTGTCAAATAAGTTAGAAGACATTAAGAGTGTTGTTATACAGTACATGCCATCCTGATATCAGGATTATGGTACACATGTCTATCTGCTGTGTAACAGAAAAGCGATGCAGAGAAAAAGATTATTAAAGATCAAACACTCTTTATTGAACTCAGTAGAACTGAAAGAAAAGACAGATGGATTGTGTCTGTTAGAGCTAATAATCAATTATCATCGGATGTTATGTTCAAAACCTCATATCAAAGGAAATATGTGTGTGTGTTTATTATATGTATAGTCTGATTAATAAAATTACTTTAAAAAGTAAAGTAGAGTCACTTGTTTGCCTTCATGGATTGGATGTGTGAACAGAGAAAGTCGTCTTTGAGTTCTGAGTACAGTAGAAGGCAGGCTGAGATCACAGCTGCTCTGATGGCAGCAGCTTTACCAAACAGATATACAAAAAAACAAAAAAACAAAAATTCAGAACAAATTAACAAATTTGGCAGCTGGTCTTAACTGTGACACAGAGAAAGGTAAACGCAAGCAACACAGACAGGAAAAGCAACAAGGTTAGAAAAAAGAAAATGTATGGTGTATCTTTTTGAATGCATATTGGACGACAAGGATTCATGTTAACAAAGCAGCGGCCTCCTCATTCTGAACATTCTTGTAAGTGAACAGACAACCTTGACACATGTGCTGCCATTCATGCATGTTTGCATGTGTATGTGCGTCACAGGGGGAGGTGTTCAATTGCTTTTCTATAAGTCACCAACAACATACGCTTCAAAAAGTCAGGTTTGTTTTAAGGTACAATGTGTAGTTTCTGGTGAGTTTTTGGAACTCCCTGCTCCCAATATAGATATAAAAAATATCCCAATCTAAGGCAATAAAGCACAATAATTCTCATTTTGATTGAATTCTATACTAATTAAATCATACTTATATTATGTTCCATTTCTGCCAGCATGTTCTGCTAGATATTGCTAAATTCCACTAAAGCTTACACATTGTACCCTTTAAGGATTTGAGAGAAATGTGCGTTTTGACTTTAAAATCAGTCTTTTTACTGGGTAAATAGAACTCAGCACCGTAAAAAACACCTGAAAACTCTGATTAATGAGAATTCATGCAGCAGTAATCAGGTTTTGCAGTAAGCCTTTGTTAAATAGTCCGGGCGAAATGGCACCTTGAAGGCACAATGAATCATTAAGCCAATTGTCATCTTAAACTCTTCCCAAATATAAATCAGATATTAACCGCAGTGTATTTTTTTTTCTTGTTTCATGCTGCTTTGACTACTCAATGGCTGGAATTAAGTGTATCAATACAACTCATTAAGTGTCTCATCCATTACTTTCCCGTGACTGTCTTTCTTTCCTGGCAATGCAGCTGTTTTATCTTCCTCTTTAAACGACTTCACACATGGATGCAGGTACAGCTCGCTGTCAGTGTAAGATATATGCAAAGAAATCTCTCAAATCAAACATTCCATTTAAAAATACGAGCCAGTCAAGGAATGACGTAAGACTCAAGAGTTTGGCAAAGAAACAAACCGACTGCTCTGGTGTGAGTAGAGTTAGGCTCACGTTTCACTCGTTTGAAATGAAAAGAAAGCTGCCGTGCTGAGCTAAACCAACCATAGAGTGATGATTTCCTATTTTCCTCTGAGAAGTTCCTCCCTGTCCTTGCTCAGAAAGGAATGTCCCATAGAATAGAATAGATAATAAAATACAATCGAATGTCATAAGATTTGAACATAAAACTCTATATTTAATACATATATAATGTATGTACGGATGTATGATATTTTATTATAGATCTGAAATTAGTAATTTATGTACTGGACTCTGAATAAATCTTTTGAGAAATAAAAGAGAAAATAACACAAAGTTTTGTATTTACAAAGTGAGCTTTTGGCATCTATGTTCAACCCTATAGTACCACAATATGAGTGGCGTGTCAATCGATGGATATGAGTGTTGGCAGGCTGGTGCAACCACAGCCAGATAAATAAAAAAAAAAGGGTTTGGCATGTTGATTTGATCATTTTTGATAGCATTTTTGTTAAAAAATAAAATCAAAACACAACAGAGACTGCTGATAAACCTGTGCTATCACACGACCCAGTAAGTATAATTATTTGTCATATACGGTATTCAAAGGACTCCTGAAAACTCCCAAGCACGATACAAAGAAGGACAAGCCGGTTAGTATATACATGTACAGTCTCTTATAGCCGTGCTCCACTGAATAACTGTCCCTCTTCTCTTTTTAATACTCTGAATATATAAAAAAAACAAAAACAAACAAAAAAAACAAACAAGATTTTTTTATACGTCTTTCCCACATCCCTGCCCTGTCTGGGAGATTATTGTCTTATTGAATGGCCTTTCCTCATCTCTCCTGGGATTGGTCATCAAATAAAACCTCCTTCATCTCTGTGGCAACTTGTGGCGAGACGCATCACTTCCTCCCCTCAAAGTCCCGCCATTGGCTGTTAGATGAACCACTCCTTCTTTGATTCGTCGATGGTTTCTGGGTTGTCCGTGCCGATGATGGCCGTGTCCGCTGATTCTCCGGCGGCCTCGCCGCTGCCTTTGGCCTCGTTGGTGTGGTAGGTGCCTTTGTGGCGGAACATGTAGCGGATCAGGAACACCAGAGTACATAAGATGGTGAAGATCACCACAGCGATGATACCTGAAGAGGAGACAGACGTCAGCCATTTTACTGGCTTCAACTTCGGAACAGTGTCAGCCGTCAGTTTGGTCTCTTATCCACTAAAAAACTGAGGAAACTTGTAAGTAGATGCGTTTGTTTTTCATTATTCAGTCAGCTGTATTTCATACATAGCTGCCTCAGTATGAAGATGATTTACTTTTCAATGCAATACTAACTGTGTTGACTTGTGAATTGATATTTATGTAAATTTTTCTTGAATCTGATTTGGATGAAGAATCTCTGTGCTGTAAAGTGGTGTTTTTAACAATGTAAGTGGTTATTCTTTTTAGATTAGTTTAGAATTGTGCATTTATTGCATTAGGCGGGGCCCTGGCCTGACATCTTTATTGAAATTCAACAAAAACTACTTTCACAAATGTGACATTTATTACCTCCAATGATGGCCGAGTCCCTGTTGACTCCATCAGGAATCACTCTCTCCTCGTTGAAGGGGAATTCTGCATCTGAACAGAGAGAAGAGAGGAGGAGAGAAAGATAGACCAATACATTTATATTAACAAAACAGAAAGATTAAGATAATTCTAGTAATATAACTAGCACATGTTATGTTACCAGAATGGCTACACTAGAGCAATATATGCACATGAAAATACAAAGATACAGATGGGCTTGGTGCATTTCAAGGTCAGCAAAACAACATGTCAGAGTGCTGTTTGCACCTTAGTATAAAAATAGAGCCTGTGGTCGTCCTCAAAGGTCAAATGATGCCTAATTTATTTGATTTTTCATGCTTAATTTTTGTTGAATTATAACTAAGATTCTCTCCTTGAAGAACACTAAAGCAAAAACACAGCACTAATAGAAAATCCTCAACAGGTTAAGATTAAGGTTAACAGCTGCTACGTCTGCTCCATCCACTATAATTCTGTGCCAGTAGCAATCATGTCCATGGTTGTGTTTGCCTCTGATTAGAGACAAGTGCGGGGCAGATGAGTGAAAAGAGAGATGAGAGTTTGAGATGAGCGGAGGAGTAGTAGTAGGAGGAGGTAAGTGACGGAGGAAAGCAATTTGCCCTCTCAATCAATTTCTTAATTTTCTGAGTAATTCCCATTGATGTGCATAGACAGAGACTCTACTGCACACACAACCTGCAGATACACACATATCTGTGATGAGCTGGCAGCTATTTCTGTTGCTGGCAGCTTTACCGAGTTCTTCTGGGAAGTAAAGAGAATGAGTAGGAAGAGCAAGAAGCAGAGGAAGGAGCAATGTCGTGAAAATGGGCAAGAGAGCAGTCAGACTCAATATAGTCTGTCAGCTGCAGAGAAGAGAAGAGGAGGAGAGGAGAGAAATGTCAGGCTGGGCGAGTTATAGATTAGATCTATCTATAGAAAATGTAAATCAGAATAAATACTGATTGCTTCAGTCTCCTACAAAGGACAGTGGACAGCTGACTGAGTTTGGACCTGGACTCCAGATCGATGGATCGGATCGATCTCAGATAGCTCAACATTTCCCATAAAGCCACATTTGCTGCTGAGCCCGAGGAAAAAGGCTGCTTCTAGAATAATGACACTAAAATGCTAAAAAATGCTGAGAAATGTAACAGACAACAGTAGTCAGCTCTGAGTGTGTGAGTGAGTGAGTGAGTGTGTGTGTGTTTGGATCTAGTGTGGAAGCATAAGGTGATGCAAAGCTGATTTATGTGATTTTAACCACATTAACAGTGTCTTTAAGTCAGTTGGACAGCCAGCCACTTTGGTGCAGACTGAATTATCTCATTATATCATTTAGTTATATTATTTAGTTTAGTTAAAGATTAAAAAAAAAATGTTTGTACAGTGCGGACACTGACGGACTCCACAGGAGGAACTGTAGTCGTGATTGTCTGACTTTTCATTAAAGGTATTTATCAGATCGTGATTATAGAGTTTTCAAGACAGAGTTTGACTCTTCCTTTACACCAGTGACTGACAGCCAAGTTCAGAGTGTATCTGTGGCCATCCCCACCTGTGTTGTCCAGATGCCAGGGATCTGTTGCGGCAGACATTGGTGGGATGGTGAGAGGTGATGCCCCACAGTTGGACTCCACCAGTTTTCCCTGGTAAGACACCGGCGATGCTGCGGCAGACTGTCTCTCTGGGTGAGTGGCTGTCGGCGTGCCCTGCGCCTGTGTGGTGGTTCTCAGCGCAGACTTCAGGGGGGCGATGCCGTTGAACTGGACCCGGGAGAGGCACCCGACGAAGCCGGGGGTGTTGTACCGCTCGATGAGCACCGGGTCTACGTATCCCGTTTCTGGAGAGAGAAAGAAGCGGATTGAGAGACAAGGCCGGGATCATTTTAATAGAGTCATCTTGTTATGGGCTAATGAGACTGCCAAACCAGTCTAATGATGATGTTAACTTATGTGGATGCATGCCCATAAAATGTATTGATATTCAGCGACTGCGGGCAGCAAATGGAGAGAGAGAGAGAAACGAGACTCCCTGGCGCTCACCACAGGGTTTTTTTAAAGAGGGAATCAAATACATCAGCAATTGCACACAGACACACACATGCACAAGGTCATTACTATTATGTTATCAATATCTAATATCAATATAAGGCTGTGATAGATTTGGAACATTTGTATTCATTGCAACACTGATCCAGACAATTGCAAGTCTGCATGTTGAAAAGCACCGATATGTGCACTTTTTACTCTGCCTCTCCTTTGATCTATCTTGATGAGAATGATTTCAACACACATACGCATTCAGTTAAGCAGCACCTGAAAATCTGCTGGCACACTGAGCTCAGAGCAGCGGTATTTTCCGGTGATGACATATATGGATTTTTTTTATTGACAGGTATTTGGAGCGGGAAAGCGTAAACAGAGAGTTGTTTGCACTCTCAGTGCAGATGTTTCCGGGGGCCATTCATTAAAAAACAATCTAAAAGAGTTTAATCCACTCAGTGACATCATTCAGTGTAGTCAAACAGTGACTGTCTGGTGTTGGCTCACATTCAGGATCACAACAATCATCAAAATGCTGCTTGATGCTTTTAAACATGGAAACATCTTTGAATAAATCCAGCCGACACATCAGCTTGGTTGACTTAGGTTGCACACTGCAAATTAACTGAGGAGGAGAGAGAGAAGAAACGGCAGGCATCACGATAAAAAATCCTTTCAGCAGTTACAGTTTAGTAAAGACATAAACAATCCACTCTGGCACAAACTTGGACTGATTTCAAACTGGGCGAGCTCTCTTTAACATTTTCACAGAGCTCCAAAAAAATCTTAGTTCTTCTTCACATGAACTCAACTCTGGCTGAGTGTGCAGACTGAACCAGATTTTCCTTTTTTTTTTTTTTTTTTTACCATGCATGGCTGCTCTGCTGCTGCATGACTGTGCCACACCCAGAAGGAACTGTTGGACAATCCTGCAGCAAAAATAAGAACAAAGCAAGACTCCAGCTGTGCGTGCATTTACTAAACGAATCACGTTATCTTTGATGATGTATCTGGACGTGGCTTATAATGTAATTTTCTCTCTTTATTCCATTTTGATGTGACCAATGCAAGTGAGAGTGTGTCTGCGTATGTTGGTACTGTATTGATTGTTCTGCCAAGAATAGAGCTGAGCGCTATTTTCGTATCATCATCTGACCAGACCAGATATTTGTTTTGTATGTATAGACTGTGTACTGTGTGTGTATGTATGTGTATATATGCAAAACATGTTCAAGTATTGCTCAGCATCACCGCCTGACGAGGCATCGGTCAGCCCTTTTCCGCAGGAATTCACTTCACACCTTAAGAACCGTGTGGATGTGTATTTGCATATGTGTGGGAGTGTATAGAATAGAAAGAAGTACCTCACAGTGTAACAGTAAGCACAGTGAGTAGAATATTGATAACCTTCATATGAATACTGAATATAAAAATGAATACAGGCTCTCTTTCTCTCTCCTGTATCCCTGAACATGTGTCGATACTGCAGAGGCCTGGGCATGAATACTAATACACGACAGCCTGCTTTGCATACAAAGCCGATGAGGAGTAAATAGCAGACAAGCCTCCCTTGTATCTGTTGTTTTTGGGGGGAGTGATTTCACAAGGGAGCATTCCTCAGAAAGCAGCGTGTTTCCAGCTAAAACAACATACTCGTCGCTCATAAACATTTAATAGGGACTAAGAGCTGGGTTGTCACTGATAAGAGCCTCAGTGTGTTTAAGGAAACATAGAATATCAACCTTATACTAATGGAAGACAACAAGAAGTGGACACAATTACACAAATGCCTGCACTATGTAATGCAATTTAATACAGTATATACTACAATTGTGAAGCTTTGTGACATTTTACATGCTTACAAATAGAAGGGAACAGGAATCAAACACCACAAACAGTGAACGATTAAATTTCCAAAGCTGACTCAACACTTCTTTGACACAATCTCAACAAAGATTCTTACTTAAGCTTTCCATGGTAAATTCTTTCTCATTTGACAATGTTTAAGACATTTTCTTCATTTCCAGTGCTCAAAAATACCCATCAGTTATCTTTTATGGCACATAAAATGCTCTGCCTATTAATCTGCATCTCTAAATATTGGTTTTCCATTCCTTTATCACCCTTATTATTCTATAAATATGTAAACATTATTTATTTACGTTTCAATTCTGGAAACTTCATGTCTTTTACTTAACTGAAAAATCTATTCTCAGTGTGTGCACTGGAGACTTGAGGTTTCCACATTATGCTTGTGCAAGTTGCATATTTAACGGAGATGGGCTCCAAACTATTTGCGATGTCACAAACCATGGTAGACAGACAGGAGAGGGAAACTTTCCACTTTCATAGGATGAGTGTGAAACTCACATTTCTGACTGGTGGAGGCTTTAATAACATTCTAAGTAATATTCTGAACATTAACAAATCTTATCGCCTTGTCAGAGCAAGTCATGGCGTGATATGACATGACACGCATCTTAATGCTTGTAATCCTTTCTTTGAGCTGGTCTTTGGCTTCAAAAGGGGCTTTCCAGACTAATCAATAAAACACAGGCAAATACACACTCACACTAATAGGACTGCACAGACTAATCGTGATTAGACCTGAGCAGAGATTAATCCAGTTGGGTTGAGACTGCAATAATGAAATGTACCATCAGGACCACAAGGTGGTTCACCAGTTGACTTGTAGCACATGTAACCCTCCTTTGCAAGAACGCACACACATATACACACACCTTTGCACCTTCTGATGGTATCACCAGCATGACTGATGACATCACCTGAATTGTTAAGAAGGTGTGGAAGCACATTAATCTGCGAGGAGAGGTCTGGTGTGAGGAGAGTGGGTGGGTAAGGGGTGAGTTGTCTGTGGGGGAGATAAAAAAGAAGTGGGTCAAGGACAGAGAAAATGGACGCAGAGAGGGAGGGTGTGGCTGGTAGTGGTAGTGATGGTGGTTGGGTTGGGTGGGGGGCTAAGGAGGGGAAGGTGGGAAACAAGAAAGCAGGAGGAGGAGTGTGTCTCTGGTGTGTGTGTGTCTGGTTGAGTGGATGCAAAAAAAAAGGAGAGTGGGAATGAAATGGGGTGACAAGAGGGGTGCTCAAATGGAGGGGCAGGGTAGAGGAGATCAAACACAGTTGCTATGGCAACAAATGGAAGCTGATATCGGGGGGAGAGAAAGAGAGGGGGAAAAAAAGGAGGGAGCGTTAATGAAATTTTGAGACACACCAAAAGAATATTAATGTGAATCTACCCACCACACCCTTTGTAAACCCCAAATAGACATTTAGGGAGCAGTATTATCAAAGCAGAAAAAAATAAACTAAATGTTTTATTTTCTGTGAGTATTTCATTGTTGTATTGCATATGTTGTTGATATAACTGTTTCTTCTTGAAATAAGATTGATCATGTTTATATGTAATGCTAAATTTAATAATGAAGCCAAAATCTAAAAACTGACCACTGAACTGAACTCTTATGCAGTTTGGTTGTGATCTTCTCTAAATTGTCACTAACACTGTCATAAAACAACACATCCAATTAAGCCAAACTGAAAACATTTGCAGTGAATAAAGACTCCTGTAAAGACAGGCGGTGTGCAGCATTGACAGAGTGATTAATTGTGGGAAAAAGTAGAGGTGGAGAGAAATAACAGAAAAACAGATGACAGAGGAGGGAGATAAAAGCTAAAAGATGAAAAGAGTACATGCATGAGTGTTAGTTTCATACATGAAAAATACACCTGTGTTTGCAGCACCTACATTGATCAGAAACATGCATGTATTAATTAGTGCCACCTTGAGCTTCCTCCTCAACCAGAACGTCAGTTGCATAGATGCCAAGTCAAGAAACACATGCATGACAGATGCAGCAACGACCAGACTAATATTATAATTAATATCGTCATGACTTCTAATTTCTCCCTATGACTCAGACACACTATGAGGAAATCATGAAAAAAGCTAATTCTCTACTGCAAATTTAATTGACACTTTACCTTGACACTGAATTACTTAAGCCATGGCACACTCATGCACATACAGTAGGATAACACAAAAATATGAGCCACACACACACACAGAAACACACACATGCATACAGCTGTAGTTACCTATGTGGAGTTTGCGTCAGTGTCTGAATACAGTTTGTGAGGCAATCCTCTGCTCTGCTTTCACACGTTCCTCCTCTCTGCTACAGTATGAGGATCTCTGCACACCGTGGCACATTGGCGCTCTCTCTCTCTCTCTCACTCTCTCTGCCTGTCTCTACCTCTCTCTATCCCGCTGCAGTGCAGTCCCACCCCCACTCAAGGCACAGCAGCTGGAGAAAACCTGGTTCCTGGAGCAGCAGCAGCATGGATCAGGACTCAGTAGGGTAAAGGACAAGTACTGGTGATAGCCGGGGGAGAGTGGCATGATGTCATCCTTACACAGACATTGTCTTTAGAGATTATAGAATTAGTGATCAGATACAATGCCTGAAGAGGAGAGGGTAAATCTGCTCTGTCGTATCATGACAGCGGGGTTCATCAGCGCTTTAATCAAGAAAGGTCAAAACACAAAAGACAGGCATTGAACCAGTGGGTGACTGGAAGGGAGAGAATTGATTGAACTTCATCAGTCTCGATTTGGAAAATGGTCAGCAGTGTGTAATGTCAATGTCAAGTGTATGTGATGTGTGTTTAATTAGTTGCACTTTACTCTGTATGGCTGCTTGCTGAATCATCAAATCCCCAAACAGTTGGGCAGCATTTAATAATTTATTTAGATACTGATGTTTTCAATGTTCCTGAGGTTAAAAAAGTGGCCTTTGATGCCAGTTTGTTTTTAAATAAATTAGTTTAAACAGGCAATACTGCCTGTTAATGATATGGTACTTTTACCAAGTATATATTAACCATATGTTGATTACACATAATCTACCCAGACAATGTGTTTATGATAAACTATAATTATAAATATTAGTATCCACAAAAAACTGTATATCAGAAGCATAGCCTGCTTACTTTTCCATGCTCAAGTTAAGCATGACAATGTTTAAATCCACATTAAAACATGTATATGAACTATATCTGTGCTTCTTAAAAATATTTTAAAAATATATACATATATACACATATCCATGCTTATACATCTATGTTTTTTCACAGATTTATAAATGACCACAATTTTTTTAAGCAGCAAGGTCGAATTGTCTTGACCTTCCAGCTGGTATTTTACAGTGGACAGATCTGGATGTTCAGTGATGATATTTACTCTCCATCTGCTCACTAGTCTTCACATGTACAGGCAGATGGTTGAAATGTTGTTCTGTATACCCACTTTATATACATCTCTATTTGTTTAGATATACTGTAAGTACTAAATCAACTAATAAACTTTATTAATTATTGACTTATTGTTTACTTTTAGTTTATAAGTGCAGTGTAGTTTTCTGGCAGCATCTAGTTGTGACTACCCAAAGCATGCAGGAGAAACTGTAGTGGCCTCGAAATATGCAAAAGGCTGTCTCTAGAGCCACTGTCTGTTCCGGGCTACTGTAGAAACATGGCGGTGCAACATGGCAGGCTTTGCAGGGGGAGACCCGTTCCCAATGTAGATTAAAAAAAGATCAATCTAAGGAAATATAAACACACCAATACTTCTTTTGACTGAATGACATCATAATTAAAATTTGTATGAATATTATATTCCATTTTTTGCAAAGTCTGTTCCACTATATTCTGATAATTGCCACTAAATCTTACACACTGTACCTTTAAAGTAATAGCAGTTCATGTTAGTCCCAAGGGGGAAAAAAACTCCTTGAGGGGCAATTAATATTTTGTGGGAACAAAATGGAGGTTCAGAGCATGAGCACATGAAAAAGAAATAATCCTGGGAGGAGTCCTCTGAAAATAACCGCTATTACACCTCAGAGCTCCGCAGGAATAAGTCTTTACACCTTGAAATGTCAGCGTGGCTTAAAGCCTGCGTGAAGTAATTGGCAGCACCCATTGGGAGCAACGTGTTTAATATGTGTGGACAGAGTTAACACTATGAGAGAAGCTAAGGGGGGAAAAAGAGAGTAATCTGAATTTCAGTGTAGCACTGATGTACATATCATTTACAGCGGGCCCTCAGGGCTACAGTCATCTGTCTTTAATAGCACATTTTGTCACTTTTTCTTACGCTCACCCTCTGCCTTTGGCTTTGATTCAATTCCCTATATAGAGAGGCACACTCGCATGCTGTCTGCACACACACTCATGCATGGATTTGTGAGTAATATTTTGGAGAACTGGGTTGGGAGCGTGCCTGCTGATGTATGACTCATCTCCCCCCATCAATTCTACTGGGATGCAGAGATCTAGTGAGGACAGACCCATAGGCAATACATCAACCTAAACACGCGCACACAAGGAAATATATGCACACTTACACTATATGCATAAAATGCAGTATTAAGCACAGATGTAAGGATACAGGTACCTTCATCTAAACACTGCATACTGTTACATTCAGCATCAGGCTACCATGGTTTCAGCAGTGTATAGCATACGCTGAATCATCCCTGTGCTTCATGATCAATAACACTTTAGCACAATTACCCTTGGCAGCAAACACTGTAAATCTCATAACCTGGGACCTGAGGTACCCACACTGCTGGCTCCAACAAACAAGCTCAATGAAGCATAGTTACATGTTTGATCCCATATCACAGCAATCTCTGCATTCCCATACAGTGGCTCCCCATAAAGTGTAAGATAGATTCAATACGCTGCTTATAACTTACAAGGCCCCGCATGGGCTGTCCCTTCATAAAGATCCAATCTATTGCATCCTTACTCCACCTCTAGGTCACTCATAACTTCCAACTAAGGCTTCCTATTTATACTGCGCTCCCTCAGCAAATCAAAGGGTGATTGTGCTTTTTGCCGTTAGGGCCCCGTCCCTCCGGAACCATCCTCACCTCTCTGTTAGACCAGCTGAGTGTGTACACTTCTAATGGTTTGCCTTCCCCGTAAAGGGACTACAATTTTTTTATATGTTCTTTATTTTTCCATGTCTTTATCCTGTGCAGCACTTTTAAAAACTTACATCAACTTACATCAGTTCCTTAACGCCATAATATAATTAGTTGCTTACTTACAAAATACTTTGCCAGTTTTGCAAACCGAATAGTAATTAGAAGCGTTATTAGAAGTGTGCAGTAGTAGTAGTAGTTACTATATATCAATAAATTGATATATTATTTTATATAATTTCATAATATTTTGTATTCAAATTTAGAATACTTTCTATTATATATTCTTAATTTAAAAAACAATATTGGCAAATATATTGTAAATAAAAAAATAATTGTGTTGGGCGGACTACAGCTTGGACATTTATCTCTGTATCTATCTGTTCTTTAATGTCTGTCTCCCTTGATTCCTGCCCTCTTTATTCCGGCCAACTTATCCCATCCCACAATCAGCAGACTGGGAGGTGATAGAGGAGACATCTCTCTGATGAGTGTGTGTGTGTCTGTGTGTGTTTGTGCAAACACAGAGTCTCTGTCTCCCAGAAATGCAGAATCTGACAGCTCAGCTATCTGACAGCCTCTCTTGTCTCTGCGGTTACAATGCAGATCTGGAACAGATCTGATGAGATGAGGAAAATCAAACGTGTGCTTTTGTTCCAAATGCTTTGTCTTCTCTACACAATATTCCTGTCAACCTATTGTTTTCCTGTTTCTCTTTCGATCTAATTATCTTCACCATTTCCTAACGCTGTCTGTATGTATTATTTTGCACATTTTTAGCAAAAAGACTCTATTGAAATGTAAGGTTGTATTTGAGAAAATAGTTTAGGAGTAACATACTGTTTTGACATGTTAGGTGACTTTGTCCTGTGTGTCCTTAAAGCATCTGTGCTGGGCAAAGATGGATGGCTGCGTTTCATGTGTGCATGAACATGAGCGTGTGTGTGTGTGTGTGGGTGTATGGGGTTGTATTCCCAGGGGTTCTGGTGGTGTGAGCTGCAGTCGATAGTTCTGTCTGGTGAGTGAAGTCAGCCATTACTTCAATCTCACTGACTCTCTTCGAACTTGAGGTAGAGGTCAAAAGACACAAGAAGTAAGGAAAGAAAGGAGAAGAGAAAAAGCTGCAGCAAAATGCAAATTATGAGATTTAACCCTCCATCAGAGCTACATTATGAGTAATTATAGATAATAAACCCAACTAAAATCAAGCCATAAACCACAGTTACCACTTGAGAGAACATCAACAGTTTAAGCTAATTGGAATGGATAATTACTGTAATTAGGGTAATCAATGTCTAAGGTGTTTGGGCAGATGATTTAGGGTGTTGTTAACAAGAAGAATCACATTTTAATCAGCGTCAGCACTGCAGAGCCGGAGTTTCCTACAAGGAATGTGTCAAATAGTAGTGGCTGACTAAAATTAAAAGTCACATAAAAGGAAACTCACTTTTTGGGCCTTCTTTAGGTCCGACAGATATTAAAGCAGGTCAAACGCCTTAATAATTCAAACGAGTCTAATACAGATACTGAAGACCAAATCCATTATATAAGAAAAGGACATTTACACAGTTTACACCCTAACATTGATGAGTTCTTTTACTCTCTTAGCCATGAATATGCATCCATGAAGAGCCACTACTACTAGCACTACTATCCCTTTGCAGCTCTCTGGTGTCCTCTAGTGGGCATAATGTATAATTACTGCCTCAGGTGTTAATGCTTTATGGACCAAGTCGAATGGTTTATCCTTGCATTCAAATTGACAAAATAAGACATCACAGATTACAATCAAAGAAACAAGTACTTCTTTTATTGCTTTGCATTTATTGTATTATGAGCCTCCGTGCAGCTTGTTTTAAATACTACCTGATAATGTCATTAAAATATTTATTTATTAACAGCTTAAGGGTTATTCTCTTTTTTAGTCATTATTGTCCTGCAAGAATTTTGTAACTCCAATTTCACATTCTCTGTTTAGTGTGACCCTGTGACTGTCCAGGGACTGCAGATGAAAAATAGCCTCTTGGCTAACTTATTTACAGCAGGGGTTATAAATGTGCACTGTCCCTCACACACACACACACACACACACACACACACACACACACACACACACACACACACACACACACACACACACACACACACACACATATATATATAAATATTATTGATTTTTAGCATTTGTTTGTTGTTCATGTATTCATGTTCAGTTGTGACATTACATTAGCACAAATGGGGCTGATGCCTTCACTGCAACATTCAGTGTGCCTCTTCATCTGCAAATCTGATGATGCTTAGTTAACCTAAAACATTATACAGTACCGTACATGTATATTATATTGCAGATTGTCTGAAAAAGGAAAGGAGAAACCAAATGATGTCTACTGAATGTTTGCCTGCCTCTAAAGAAACCACTTATCTGACTACTCTGGTTTAACCTCCAGTGAATAATCAAGGAGTTTTAAATTAAATTATGGAAAGTACATAGATGTTTCTCAGGAAGATTTATAAGTTGATACTAAGCAGTTTGATCCATGAGAGAATTGGAGCGGTATGAGTTGACCAGAAAAAAAGAATATAGGTGAGAAAAAATATAATCAGATTCAACAAGAGTTTGTGGTAATGTTGCCCACTGCAGGAAATAGATGACACATACTCACCAAACACTTTGCCCAAGAACAGCGTCTTGACCAGGTTGAACTTTGTGTCTGAGGCATCTGGGAGCGTGTAGCTGACTGGAGGGTAATGATCCAACTGAGTCAGAGGGCGAGAGGGGGGGAAAGAGAAAAGGAGGGGAGATAATATATCAGTATTTGCATTTTTAACGAGAGTCTGGGTCTAAAAGTACTGACTGCAGCACTTTCAAAGACCCGGTTTAGGGCCTGCATCAGCACATTAAGCAGCATTAAACACGATGATGAAGAAGATACAGTGATTCACTGCTGTCACTGAAGTTCTAACACAGCATAATAAAAAGCTTAATGTCTCCCTCTTGTGGTTTTAAAATATCAGCTCTGTTTACAGCAACACACCTTAATTTTATTCTGAGAAACCAAAAATCAATGAATATTAATAACATGACTGTGGCAAACCCGGCAACTAGACAACCATGTATGCTATCAATTATTGACTCAGGTCTATATCTCACTCCTTTGATTTCAAGCCTCATGGCATTGTTATAGCATATTTTGGGGATTTTTTTTATTAAAAAAATAACAGGGGCATGGAAATTATCTACAAATAATGAATGGATGTCATAAAAAAGAACCTGTATTATCGCTTATTTATAAGACTTGCGGTCTTATGAATAGGAGAAAAATCCTTGTTTAGTGCAGTGTTTATCAGCATATTCATTCAAATCACACTGGAGCAAATGATTAAAGAAAACCTCTTATTGGGAAAGCTGTTAGTTCTGTTTTTCCTTCTTGTTTAGTCAAGCCAGTCACGGCTGAACACCGAAACGATTGAAAAGCGATCCTCCATAATGATCCTGCAAACAAACAGCTCTTCACCAGGATTAGATAAATGAGCACAAATTAACATTAACAATATGCATTCTCTGAAGTCTGCGGTGGGTTGAAAGCTTTGTTTTTTTTCCCAGAGAACTCAGAGAGAGAACAGGGTGTCAGCGGAGATACGAGAGCACAGAGGGTGTTGAAGGGAGGGAACACATGACGACTTTAATATCCCTGTACCGTAATTAACTTGTTATTGCTATTTCGCTGAAGTTTTCTAATTAGCTTGAAGGCTGCAGATGGTGCTATTGACGAAAGTTATTTCAAACTCCACAAATTGGTTTCTGTGTTCCAGAAATAAAAAGATCTTCCTCCCTCTTTTCTCTGTGCTCACTAGAGGACTGTATCTCAGCTCACACCGGCCTGCAGAAATCAGACCAACAGCCGCTGCCAGAAGAGGGGTGGCTGAGTGAAAACAATGACTTTTGTTACTGTGCGTTTTACTGGAAATTTGTTCCATTGATGTGCTGAATGGCTGTCTTGGCCTCTTAGCTATGGGAGCTGGGTTGGACTGTCACTAAAGGGTTGAGATTTGTGTGTGTTGTACTTGTTGATATATTTGAATCACTAGTCTCCCTCAGACCATTTCTCCCTCTTTCTCTCCACATACACACGCGGCTAATTTGATTCTTTCCAAAAGCCTGGTCTCAATGGAGCATTGTGTAGGTTTTGTTTTCCATGGTGACCGGAGGGTGGGATAATGGGGGAGAATTAAATTGCGCTCAGCTTATTTACTTTTATCTGAGAAAACAAATTGGCTGCTCAGGCAGGGAGGTCTGGATGTCTCTCCACAAAAAAAAGGTCCTTGGAGGGAGACAGGCAGGGAACAAACCTCATTTGACCAAACTTTGTCATTACACCACAATTATTTGGATCTTTTCCTTTTATGTTGCACCATTTAAACAACACAATTTTCTCTTTGAGTGCTGTTTGTGCCTCTGAAGGTATGTTTTTATTCATTTATTTGAAACACATTAGCCATTATCAAGGTAGCGACTGCTTTTCCTGGGGTCCCCACAAGTCAACATTACATCATAATGCAAAATAATGGTGTAATTAATATCCTAGGCAAAAGGTGCAATTTCATTTAGATTTGTTAGAAATAAGTCACCTGAAGATGGAGTTTTGGCTATAGGATTTTTGTCCCATTATTACATTTAGGTTGCCCCACAGTTTTCCCTCCATCATATTCACACTCATTTATTTTGAGTTTGAAAAACATATTTTTTCTTTCATTTTTTATTATTGATTTCAGTAACTTGATTTCTCAGTTCCCAATAGGTCATGTTTACTCTCCATCCTCTTTGCAAACCCTTTTCCACATCTCCCATAACACTTTGCAGCTCCTCATCAATCTCTGGTGCCCTGAGACCTTTTTTTTTACTATATGTGTTTTTGATAGATGTATGTTTGTCCACTACAGAGTAAAATATGTTTTCATAAGCTTTAATGGCATCATCAGGATGATTTTTCTTATATATATCAGACCAGTGTAAATGATTTACATCAGTACAAAATGATCTCTGACAGAATCTCTTGTATGATCTTTTATAAATCAATTTAGGTTTTCCTTTTGGTGGCTTTACTTTCCAGTTACAGCTATAATCTATCATGACACCCAATGGGAGCAGATATGCCCGTGGAGAAAATATCCACAGCATTTGTAAAGATCTATTCTAGTAGATGTTCTCTTGCCAAAACTGTTTATATAGATCATTGACTTTTGTCATGCAAATAAACACTTTGATGTTCTTTTTTTGCTTTATACTCTAAGGTCTAGGTGTTATATAAAAACAGTCCCATGCATCAACCACTCAGAAAAATGGAGAAATACACATAGCTTTCAATTAGAAACCTGCAGTTTCACAGCTCGTTTGTATTTCCTTGACTCTGTGATGTCATGTAGTAGCTCCCTCCAAGATCCCAGCAAGGCTCGTCTGCGAAAATCAGCCAATCAGAAGAGCAGCTCATGAATATTCATGAGACAGACACAAAACGACCTGTGCTTCCTGGAGCTCCAGTGAAGCGCTCGAGAGAGCTCTGTAAAACTACATTAAGCTGAATTTTTGCAATTTAAATTGAAAAGTCACCCATTATATTAGTTTCATTAACACATTAAACAGTGACAGAAAATACTGTCAATCATGTCACACAATTCACTCAGATACAGGCTGTTTGCACATTGGTATCCTGTGGCATCCAACTGATTTTTGTTTGGTATACAGCAATTGAACCTGTGAATGTACAAACATAAAGCGTACATAAGCAAAGTAAAAGGGTTAGACAAAGAGAAAATTAACAATGGGTGAAATCTATTTCTCTGACTATTCAAACTAATTTACAGTACACAAAGAACTTCATTTGTGGCAGCTCTGTTTCCTTAATGATATCTCAGAGAGAAAAAAAAAGTCCCATAAAACAAGCTAAGTGCGAATAATTGCTAATTTCCTTTTTTTTTAGCTGAATAAAACATCATTACCAAGTGAATTACTGAATTATTGTCCTGTTCCATTACAGCTATAGACAGTGAGAAACCAAGAGAAACCAACCACAGCAACACATTTTTAGGATCTTTTATATTATGAAATAACAAAAAAACTGTGTAAATTGTTGTGTAACACAAAGGGAGATTATGGCGAAAGAGAGAAGGGGAGAGGAGATGTGTGATACCTAAAGGGATGCCGCACTTTCATCTCTACTCTCTTTACAGTGTGTGAAAGAAAGGGAAAACCAGACAAAGAAGGATGGGAATCATCTTGATTTGCTTTTTGGTTTGCCTTTGATAGAGAGCTAACCTGACCAGACCTCACAGACTTGCTTAAAAAGCAAACACTTGCTTACCTGTGCTTTGCTCTGCATGCTTGTGTGTACACAGCAGGTATTCGTGTGCATATGCAGATCCACACCTTGAAATATGCTTCAGGTCTATGGAGGGGCAAGATAATCTAAATGCATCAAAGTGATCTTTGTTATCATATTGTGTTTGCATACTTTGTTTATCTAAAGGTATTATCTTTTTTCTTTCAATCTTCAACCTTCTTTTTTTCCCTTCCATCTCTCTCCTACTCCCTTTTCACTCAGATTCCAATTACTACACGTCTACTTGTCTTCCCACTTGTTCTCCGCAGTGTCTTTAAACTAAACAGTTGGTTGTCTAAATGCTTTTAAGATTTGTAGCCCTGATAGCAGAGAAGAGGGACCTCCGCGGGCTCAGGTAAACACTCCGCTCTCTTTTACCAAGGAAATTGAATTTGATCCACAGACAGGCCTACCAGCATAGCATGATTTTATATTGCATCGAACTAATTTCTGTCTCTCACTCATGCTGTTTCATCTGAGATGAAACCGTCTGCAACAAGGCTTCTGTTGATCATGTCAACAAAATAATGATGATGATTAAATTTGAATGCTGATGGCACACTTCAACAAAATCTCAGTTGAACACGTCAATAAATGGCAGTGCAAGTTCCCACATAATAATTTAGTGTCAACATCCGCTGCTTTTAGGCCCCTCAAGATTTTTTTTTTATCCACACACTTCTCAAACTTATCAAATTTGGCCTCTGAACCACACCAATTTATCT
The DNA here is from genome assembly GCA_030544235.1 of Lepturacanthus savala. Classification (NCBI taxonomy): domain Eukaryota; kingdom Metazoa; phylum Chordata; class Actinopteri; order Scombriformes; family Trichiuridae; genus Lepturacanthus; species Lepturacanthus savala. The sequence goes on along the minus strand of CM060476.1, from coordinate 5,700,663 downwards.
GGAGATCTGTCAAACCGGATAAACAAGTGGAGAAAAGTGAAAAGTAGATTTGTGTAGGGACCCCAGGCTTTTAGGCAGATTATATTTGTATTGAGGTCTCTGGGTAGTTTGAGATATTCAGAACAAGATGTTTTTGGTATTTGGTTAAAAAAATGTATAGATTAGAATAGCTGGGGCCTTAAACATCTGCGTTCAGGTGAAATTCTGCATCTGTCCCAACTGTAAGTAATTTTGATAAATGATGCTAAATGATGATTAAAGAAAAACACCTGTACTCCAAGACCTTGGACATCATTTCTGGACAGTAGACTTTGATAACAAATACAGAGGTATATACAGTATATATATATATATAGTCCTTTCTTCAAAGTGCTGGATCTGCAGCCTGTATTCTCAAACGGTGCCTTAAAACAAACCATCAGGACTTTCATGAAGTTGAAGTTCTTTTATAGTTCTTTTAACTATACAGTCAACCACCAAATCTAGTTAGGGATATCAAAACTTCAAAGAAAACAAAGTAAACAAATCTTTTTTTTCTTAAAAAGGGGACCAGATGGTCAACAGCAACAAGTATGTGAGACCACAACTTGCTCAGTGCCTTTGCTGCTCTAGTTGCTGCCATCTTCCAAAGCGCAATATGTTCTGTTCTGTGCACCTTGTTGGTGTGATGTGTCACTGAGCTACTGTCATGGCTGCAGTAAATAAACTTACTAAAATCCCTCCAGGGCATGTGAGAAATCAGAAGGTGAGGTGCATGAAGAGGTAGATGAAATGGATTGAATAATGTTGATTTGGTAGTGCAGCATTGGTCTGTATAGTGAGTTGACCTGACAAGGTTCCACTTGTCTGTTGGTATGCGTGTCTACATCTGTTTACACATGGATATTAAGGCCAAGACTCTTACCCTGAGAAGAGCCCTGAGGTGGTGAGGCTACATAAACAAGTTTCACTCATCAATGTTATCTTCGTTAGCTGTCTTCTGGCTCTACCTTTCATGTCCTATCTATAAACTTCATCTATGTTCTTGTTCTCTCTATAACTACCTCCCCACGCTTCCCTTGCAGATCTTTTTTTTTTTTTCATTTTTAAACCCAATTAGCACATCATGCCCACTACTCTTCTCCTCCATCCTCTTAACATTCTTCAATGTTTAAGTGATGAACCTATCATTCAGAGACTAAAAGATTCACTGGGTTGTTACCTAGATTATACTGGAGCCCGTGGGGAGTAGCCAAGTGAGGATATTCACTCGATAGTTTAATCACACTGAATATCGGTATTGCCAGTCGAGGCACACCTAAACCATGGATGAACCAGTGGCATGGGTGTGCATGTATGAATTGCACGTGTGTGTGTATGTGCGTGATGAGCAAAGACTCTTACAATTGCTCCAATTCCTTTCTCTGCCAGTAAAATGGGGATGTGTTATTTTGAAGTGCTCCCACCGGAGTGATCAGCGGTTGCAGGGTGTGATTTGCTCAGGAAATGAGGGAGATTTCCATTGGATATTTCAGTTTAATTTTCTAGCTGTCAGTATTTTTCACTGTAGTGTGTGAATGTAGGTGATGAGATTCCAGTATTGATGGGGCCATTGCTCCATGTACATGCAATGAGAGAGGAAGGGAGAGAGAGAGAGAGAGATAGAGAGAGAGAGATAGAAGGCTGAAGACTAATGAAGGAATGAATGATTGAATAGTTAAATAAGTTTGCAAAGGTATTGTGATTCATTTTGGCCAAAATGAATCAACCCAGTTTTTTTAAGAGTAAAGCATGTTGAAAACCCCCATAAAATACAGTACGGTTTAAGATATTTTAGCTGTTAGCCTACACCCTGCACTGTAAACAGGTCAAATGCTTCATCTTACATTAATTTTCTTTGTGTCCATATGTCTACATTTGGAAATCATTTTATCTGAGGTTCAGGGATAGTACCACAACCGAAAAATGCCTCTTCCTGTCTTATGCCTATAAAGGTTTTGCTGCACAGCAAACCTGTTCATTTTTACTTTCTCTCCTCATTTCGGAGCAGGCTGGATCACCATCATCAAGCTCAACTATACATCCCTCACTCTACATTGCCAAATTTGGACCATCTCTCTTTTACCTCAACAGCCCTTTTTTTTTTTTTACCTAATAGTTGTATTAGTATTCATTTAGTCATTACATAGGATACCAGGGTCTAGTCTTACATTCACTCCAACCTGCAATATTGCTGAGCCTTGGAGCTCCAATAGATCCTGGTAAAGTCTTCTCCCCACCACAGGTATTGTTCGCACTCTGTAATTGTCATCCACCAGCCACTGTTCCTAATTTCATAATCATGAACAATCATTCACATATCATTGAGGTTGTGGTCCTTGCTTGTGAAGCTGTAATTTATTTCCATCCTGCACATTCATAGTGAATTTAAACTTAATATGTTTAAATTATAGGATGATTGGTTTCCATTTGCAAATCTGTTTTATCAGTCAAATTCAATTCAATTCAAAGCCTCGTTTGAAATTTTCAGTTGCCAAACTCTTCCCTTGAAACTAGAGATGTGACTCTGTTGCTTTGAATTATTCCATGTGTTTGTTTCATGGGTGGAATCGAATGTATGAGGATACGATGAAAAAGATGACACTGCATATGAGACAAAACCTTATAGATGGCTGCAGGGACACTAGGTTCTGTCCACATATTAATCATAAAGAATATAGAGAATAAACAGTGCTGGATAGAGAAATCAGCTCTATGTATGTAATAAAATGTGTGATCATGTGACAGAAAAGACTTCAAAGCAACAAAAGTATATGGTATAAGTGAGTGAAATCATTTATTGGTTTTGGTTCACCTTTCAGTAAAAGGAGAAAATAAACTGTTCATGCAAATAAAATGTCATTCCGGTGTGGCTACAACCAGTAACTAGATTATACAGGAAGCTGCTATCCATTTTGAGTCCTCTTTAAACTGTCGCCTGCAGCCAAATGTGAGCATTTTTACCCAGAACAAAATGTGTAATAGTTTAGCTGAATTCTCACTCCATTCTTGACAGCTACTGACTGAGGCTTGCCTGTATTGATCCACAGTAAGCTGTTTAGCTGCACAAAATTCAAGAACACACAGATAAACCCACAAATACAAACATAGACTAACACATAGAAATGTACTGGGCACAAACATGAACAGTCTCTTACTCTCACAGTCTCTTAAATGCTTGTACATGTGCACACATACACACAAATACAGTCACAATCACATGACAGCGTGCACTCTCCACATACACACACAAACACACACACACAGATCGATGCATTCTCTCTGTTGCAATACTTAGGCTGTCTACTGGAAGTGGATTAGCAGTGGCAGAGGACAAGCCGTTTCATCACAGTAGAAGACAGAACAGGACACTCCTCTCCCCTCTGACTTATTACAAACCATCGAGCTAAAGCTGGCTGTGCTTGTGTGATTGTGTACTTGTGACGTACTTGTGAGTATGTGCATGTGAGTGTTTGTGTGTGTGCGTGTAGCTGAATGGCAATCCGCTCACTCCTTGGTTGCTTGGAACGCAGGAATCGAGAAATGTAATCCAAAATCTTCCAGATCTCTTCTGAGCATCAACTAAAAGCCTAAAAAATGGTATCGTGAGTGCCAGCATACATTGGTGTGCAGTTGGTACCTGAATGGTGATGCTTCTGTCGACACGGGACATATTGATGCTATGTGGCTGTCCGTTGGCCAGGTTACGTTGGTCTACATCTATGGCAAATGGCTCCTTCAGACCACCCAGGTTGTACCGCACCTGCAGCGAACCTAGAGACACAAAGGCTTGGGATTTGAAAACTGGTGTGATTGTTTAAACCTCACCCCAACAATACCCATTTTCCCTGATCTGAAATTATTTAAATACACAAAAGCACAATTTTATAAGCAGTGGCTGAAAAAATGGTCCATTAAAAAAAAGATTTTATCACAGCATTTTTTTCTTAACCAAAAGCATTCTGACTTAACTGAATGCTTAAGGACAAAATAGGTAGTGGGGGAACCCCTGACAGGGCTCCAGGAACATACTAAGGATTATAGATATTTAGACTCTCTGAGTAAGCAAATTTTAGGCAGCACCCCTGGGCTGCGTAAACACTTCCTTTTGTGACTGTGATTGTGTGATTGAATGCTGAAACCCTACAGTAGATGGCACTGCCAAATTTTTATTACCTCTATTTTGTCAAAGCCTAAGCTGCGTGTCAACTGCTCAGAGGGCAGCCACTGACTGTAGGATTTTGGGAGATTATAGGACTTTTCTTAACAGTGCTGCAAGGACCTTTACAGACCTTTAAACATTTCATTTGGAGCACTAACAAGCATTAAACCAGGCAGACGCCTTACTGTGAGATAACAGGACTCATACCCGTGATATATATATAGATATATATATAAAATTGTCACATGTGTTCTTACCATTCTGCCTTAACACCACCGCCATATAATCCTGTGTCCTGGAGCTGACATACATGAGAATAGCCGGAGCATTGGATGTGCTGAAGCTAAAGGCCACGTCCTCCTTTGTTAAATTCACATCCTGTGGTGGCGACAGCTGATGCGTGAGAATCTTTGTGTCCTTACTCGCTCCTGCTGTTGCTTCTGCCATAAAGTTGTACTTGATCAGTGTTCCCGCCTCAAAGAAACCCCCGACATCTGAGGAAACAAAATAAATATATAAAAAAAAGCCACAAGGAAACACTCACATGCCAAGACACAACAGGGTAGACATATTATATGGCCGGAGAGAAATAAGCACACACATAAATATTGCTATGTTCGGGAGGTATAGCAAAGTGGGTGTTAAATTACTGTGCTCAAGCATCTGAAACAAAACAATAGGTTGTTTACCAGTACATCAACAGACTTAATAGCATATCCTAGACATTCCAGGAGGCTTATTGATTCACCTAATCAAGTGTTGAGAAGGAGAGACCTTATTATTCTATAGTTCTGCTATGCTCTTTGTGTGGGGGGGCACATGAATAAAGTCCTTGTGTCAGCTACAAAGGAGATGAAGGGTTCAATGTGCATGAAATTAAACAGAATGGTTATGGTTGTTTATGTTAATAACATATAATGTACTTTGCCATGTTTGCCTTCCCTCTGTGGAAACAGTGACAATGTAACTACACCTATGAGTGCAGAATACTAAGTGAATACATTTATGCATCTTATTTTAAAGCTTCACTTCACCCATCATCTCCCAACAAAAACAGTGCAATAAATATGTCAAGCTACATTACTTTAATTTAATAGAATGCTTATTACATGAAAATGAGCAAGTTCTCTGACCGGTTATAGGCGCATTGGGCAAAACCTCATTTCCCATTCAGCTGCTTTACAATTTTTATCCTTTATTCTGCTATGCACTGATATACTTTCAAACTTTAGAAATCTTGAAAGAAACATTTCACCAATAATTCTGAATTAACCAGGCTTGAAGTGTTTTCAAATAGCCTGTTTTGCAGTGCCTGCCAAGATTCATGTTGCTGGGTATTGACTGAATCAAAGCAGTATGATCGACTGAACTCATGATTACAAACATCATAACATGCCCAAACATTACTGTTCTAGAATTGAATCAGGACAACACAGAGAAAAAAAGGCAGTGTCTTCCCTCATAGCTACATTACCATTCATTTAACCTTGTACTAATAATGTTCAAACACATCTAAGGCAGATGATACAGCATGGGATTTGTTGTGCATTAGTTCAATTTTCATGCTTGAGGTTTCTGGATTTGGTTACGCCAGCTATTTGTAATTTCAAAGTTAGTCTGTGCATGAAAATATAGCTAAAAATAGCTTATTTAGGGCGCACTGTTGTGATTATAAAACGATTTTTCTTGGCAGCACTTGACTAATGTGTCAACTGCATGTAGCATCATTTAATCACAAAGCAATCAACAATTTGAACAAACATGACTGTAGCAAATAAAGCCGTATCATTATTATCATTATTTTGGTGAGATTTAATTTGAATTCTTCTGAGTGGCCAGGTGACTCATTAAAAAAAAAGAAAAAGAAAAAGAAAACAAGCCTGCATCCTTCCCACAATAGCTGTGTCAAGGAGATCCTAAACCACAATAAGCTAAGAAAGATTTCAATTACAAACTCCAGCTTATCCTTTGATAAGACATGGAAGTCCTTCACTGACAACCTCAGTAAAGCTGTCATCCACCCAGACGATGACTAGATGCTGCTGTTATCCTTTCAAATCATTATTAAACAGACAGATGTGACAATATCCCAAATGAACTCTTTTACTCTGCTCTAGTTGATCCATTGCTCAGTTAGTTGCAATCTGCAACCTCACCACAAGATGCTGCTAGAAACTACACACTGTACCTTTAAAGAATCTGTGTGTAGGCGTTATCGGCCTTTAGCGGGGAGGTTGCAGAGTGCAAGTTAAATATTATATGTTAAATCTTACACACTGATCCTTTAACATTAATTAAAAAAGTTAAAACTTTTTGCATATCCCAGCGTTCATGCATACAAACTATAGATAATGTGGGGTCTATGTGTAACCTATCTCAGCCTTCTCTGCCCTGCTGAGGAAAAAAGGAGAGCGAGCCTCAATGCCGACATGCACACAATTGTTGGGGATCATATGAAGGAATGAAAAAGGTCGACTTCAAGGCAGGGAATGTGTGTGTGTGCAGGACTGTGTTTAGAAAAATTTGGAAAGGGAGTTTGTGCAGGCACGCATGTGTTTGTGTGTGTATGTTTGTGTATATATGCGCATCTGCACAATGGCTCCCTGTGACCCCAAGGGCAGAAAAGCAGAAGAATGAGAGTTTATAATAATAATAATAATACTACAACAGAGTCCCCTGAGCAATGTGTAAATATGGATATAATGGAAATGCACTTTGCAATTACGGCTGGCTTCATGCATTTTTCACTTGCTGGGAGTACAGGGACATTAAATGAGAAAAGGGGAGAGATTCAGAAAAAGGAGAGGAAACGGGAGAGGGGCAACTGGGAGAGGAATAAAAAAGGAGAAGACAGTTGGTGCGGGACAGGGGTGAGGAAGAACATTCAAGGGAAAAGAGCAAAAAAAGCGGGAACAGTAGAGGCAGGACAGAGGGAGATAATTGGGAAAGCAAAGAGGGGAAGGGAGACAAAGGGGAGAGAAGAGGAACAAGAAAACAAAGAAGACAAAGACTGACAGCAGGGTTGAGTGAAAAGAAAGAAATGAAGATGAGAAGAGAAAGAGGAGATTCATGTCATGCACAAAAACAGGCAGACACAAGGGTGTGCTCTCTCCCTTTCTTTGCCTCTTTCTGACACACAGGCACACATGCACACGCACTCACACACATGCATGGATGCACGCACATGCATGCGCACACACACACACACGCACGCACGCACACACACACACACACACACACACACACACACACACACACACACACACACACACACACACACACACACACACACACACACACACACACACACACACACACACACACACACACACACACACACACACACACACACACACAAATCTCTATTCTCCAAGTCCTGAAATGCCTGATTGGTTATGACAGAATTCAGAGGAGGTCTTTTCATGTCTACACTAGCATATCACCAGACGCTGTCATCTTTTTCCTGCAAAACACACAAACACGCGGGCACACGCATGCGCACACTAACACATGCACACATGCACACATGCACACACACACACTGCTTTTTCTGTCATCTCGTCACCCCCTGCCATGAGCACAGGGGAAAAACACTATTCGGCTTTAGGAAACAAATTAATTCACATGTCGGGGATCAACTCTCTGACTGGGAGCTAGCCCGAATCCGCTGACAGCACTGCCACTCTTCTCCCCAGAGCATTTATGAAAACTTGTTTTTGGGGAGTCAAACTTTAATGCTGTATCTAATGAATCCATGCGAAACAAACATGATGCCTTAGCTCATGCTACAGAGCAAAATTGGAGCCACAGCGTGACATTTCCCATCTCTGAACTTCGAAACTCGTCGAGCTACACCCGCCGCTTGGTGAAGTGACTTGCATTTTGTGTTTTTTTTTAGTTCGATCTCTCTGCACAATCTTAATATTCAGTAAGTGCACTCTAAAGTCAGGGAGAATTTCTGGGTAAGCATAATATCACTCCCAATCAATGCCTTTTATCATAAGCCCAAACACTTTCAACACCGGCAGCTTCACACTCAATAGGAAGTGAGGACAATCAAAGAGCGCAGCAAAAATCACAGTGTGTCATCAGACAATGAGGCTCATAGAACCTAACTGCTCCGGCAGTAATCCTGGTGCTATTTGACTCTGGCACTCTTGTGAACTAAAGAAGGGGCTGTGCCAATCATAACATGCTTTCACAAAGATGCCCGTAAAAGTCATTAGAAAAGTATTAGCAGAGAGATAATGACTCAGTATGTCATCCTAAAATCCAAAGCAGACAGGTAATTTGTTAGATTTAAGGACAGGAATAAAGGAAAGAAAGCTATTAAAATATTCAGTCATCTGCCGCTACTATAAGACACCTTAGGGAATTGAAAAATATCCTGCAGTGCCAGCAAAAGGCAAACAAAGTTGGATTTCAAAACAATAACCAAAGGCCCATGGGGGTGATTGATTTGTCTCACAGTTTTTTTTTTTTTTAAATTGTAATATGTCTCTAACCCCTGGCTGCAGTGTAAGATAACTCAGTACATTTGCTCAAGTACTTGCACTCTACTTGTGTATTTCTATTTGATGCTACTTTATACTTCCACTCCACTACATTTCAGAGGGAATTACTGCACTTTCTACTTCACTATATGTATCTGACAGTTTAAGTTACCCTTCGGATGAAGATTTGACACAATGGATAATAACCTTTGAAATACAACACATATCAGTGGTTTCAACCTTCTAGTCTTTTGACTTCTTGCAGTGTGCAGTCAGTCCACATTTCACGTGCCTGAGTGGTTCACAGCTCCACCAAATAGTGACTTTTCCCTCTAAATGTTTTGCATGGTTTCATTTCAAAACATGTTCAAATTATCCAGTTTTAACCAAAAAAATCAAAGATCAGAGAAAAAAGTACAAAAAACAGATTTGTGAGTCAGTATTTGTTTTTTCTCACAACCCCTCATATTATTTGATGACCTTTTGGAGGAGCTCGACTCCCAGGTTGGGAACCGCTGGACCAAAGGAATTAGGAGTCTATACCAGAGGTGTCAAACTCATTTTAGATCATAGACCACCTAGAGACCAATTTGGTTTCATGTGGGCCAGCCCAGTAAAACTGATCCTTAATAACCTGCTGTATAAATAACGACACCTCCAAATTTCTCCTTTTCTTTTTATGTAAAGAGGTAAAACTACAATCAAAAAACTTTCACATGAACCATTCATCTCCAAAACAGCCTCAGATCTTCAGAAAATTTGCGCAGTTGCTGCTGTGAAGAAAACAAGAAACAAGGCTTCTCATTTCTATGAAAAAATAGACACTCTTCTTGTTAGAAATCCCAAAACTCTGTCCCTCAGGCCACATGTTTGACACCCCTGGTCTATACAATGTAAGAATAAATATATAAAAAACAGATACATACTGCATACATATAAATGCTTCAGTATTAATAATTTAATAATGACAAAGTATACAATAATATATCAGACAGGGGGATGAAACTCGTATTTCTTCCTCCATTTAATCCTTTAAGTAGATATTGCTGATAATGCTTAAGCATTTTTAAGTAAGTATTTTTTTTACTTATAGGTAGTATATTTTACAATGCTGTATTGTAACTTTAACTGAACCAAATGATGAATGAAATAGTTCTTCCCCCACTGACCTCTGGTGCAGAAAGGGCCATCATAGGCGGTGGTGGTGCAGTCACACAGGTACCCGTTGTACCTCTCCACACATTTTCCTCCGTTCCGGCAGTACATCCCATAACTGGTACAGTGGCCTTGGCAACCAGGTTTGACTCCGGGCGTGACCATAGCTCTCTCCTCCAGGTCGAGGGTGATGCCGTTCATCCGCAGGGCACGGATACAGCCCAGGAAGCCCCTCTGGCCCCCTGCAGCACCTGAGGAGTGAGGAAAAAAGTAGCGTCAATATAGAGGGTGTGTGGATTTTGGTAGTAAGTGAGATAGAAAAAAAATAAATGAGGAGACAGATGACAAATGGAAGTCAGGGTCACACAAGTCACACAAGTCACTTTGAATGCAAAAGGCTCTGTTTTAATCTTTCTTTTAGAAACGTTAATAATCTAGTGCCTGGAGGAAACCACGGATGTCATGTTAACCGTTCCGACTGCGTCGCCATTCTTGAAACAACCTTCAACTCATTTGATTTCTTCACTAATTAGAACCGCCTAATGAACACGGTCCTAATGAACATCTCACAAGCATATACACATGTAGGAGGATGTATGCATGCAAACTATATAGCACGACCCCCCCCCCCACGCAGTCTTCTTTAGTTGAACGAGTCAATATAAGCATTAATACGTTGCCTTGGGGTGGCGATAGCCATTCTTCTAAAGTGCTTCCGTTGTCATTGTGGCCGTGCACCATTACAGTCTAATTACCTATTAACTTGGACAGAGTAGGGGGTGTTAAATAGATTAATGCGCACCCAAATGACTATAGCAATAAACACACTCATAAACATACACCCACAGGTAAAGATTCAAATATGCACAGGCAGTAACACAAACCACAGTTACAACGTACAGACACGGTAAACACACAAGAACATACACATGCACAAGCTCCCCCCATCATTGACAAGAGCCAAGAGGCATTTTAATTATTAAAATGTCTCAGTTGCATCCTTTGGATTAGGGAGACTTGAACGTTCTCACACATTCGGAAATACGGTTACTGTGTTCTTGCTCTATCATTCTCTCTCTCTCTCTCTCTCTCTCTCTCAATACATTATTCACATATCAGGATCCAGCTGGGCTTTCACATGTACACCTGTTAATCTATCTATTTTGTAGCACTGATTAGCTGGAGGTTTCTGCCACCTGTTTACCCAGGTCTAAATCAGTCGCTAATTAAACGAACTGCAAAGACCATGGCAAACAGATACACACACAGGTGTGTGCAAATTCTTTATTAAGAAACAAATTGTGAGTAACAGCCTGACTGATGAATATTTTGAAGATCGCATTTTTATTGAAGTTTCTGTCTTCTTTGATAATTAAGTACATTTTTCAATTAATTTTTTTGTTCCAATCAAACTCAATCATGACCCATAGGTGTTTTCTTGACTTGTCTTGTCTTGTCTTCTTGACGCTCATACTGTTCACACATATATGGACACATACACAGACATGAAAAACAAGTACACATGCAGCATGTGCATGCACTTATTTATTTATTTGTAGCTCTATGGTATCTTACTTTATAATGATGTGCTAATGAGAAAATGTTTAATATTCATTAGGTCACATACACAAAGCACAAGATGCAACAGCCAATTTCCAGATTAAAAGAAAAAAAAAAAGTTGAATATGAGCTTTAAAATGTGACCTTTTTAAGCGTCACTCTGTGTGTGGAAATGTTGGTGTATAATCCTCATTACTAAATCATGATGAGCTGGTAGTGATGCACTTAAATACTGCAAAAAAGTGAAGAGATACACAGATTTGTTGTAAATACCATATTTTTTTTTTTAAACAAAACGCTGCACAGCTGTTCAACCATTACCATTGTATAATGGGGTTAGCAGAATGGTGGTGCTGTGTCATATTTGGTCTGTCTGCTGTATAAATCTCCACAAGAGTGGGTATCCACTCCATGTTTATATGGGCTGCTCTTAAGGATGCCATTTGTATTGGTTTTATATGGTATTTCTGATTCACATGGTCTTAGATGCCTTTTCGAAAGCCTTTTTAACCCACTGGTATTTTCAGAGGCAAGATATTATCATAGAAATCCAATTTTGCCAGCCCTGTAGTTTATATCTGTTGGTTTACAGCAATGTTATCTCTCTTAAAGGGACATAATGGGCTTACTTCTGACAGATTCCTGTATGAAAAATGTACTTGAGCATTGAAATAAGCCTGAGTCGGCATTAATTTCTCCTACATATGTGTGAAAGTGTAATATGAATAAAAAAAGTAGGGCTCCAAGAGCATGAGCGGTTACCTTTTTAGAATATTAATCTTCAGCTACTCTTTAATCACCACTGGTGTGAAATCACACCTGAATAAGATGCAACTAAACACACTATTTGGATTGTAGATGAGCTCTTTGACTGTGCTGGCAAATACGGTGTAAATGGAAGTTTTTATTATGTCTCTGTATATCATAATCAATGTCATAGAGACATTTCATTGTACTCATTAAATGTTACCTACTGTCTTGGCAGGTGAGTGAGGCTGGTTTCCCTGTGACAGGTGTCGCACACATGCAGTGAGTGGCAACAAGAAAGATGTCGATCCAGTGAGACAGAGGCAAGAAAAAGAAAAACAAAGGAGTAGAAAAACAAAGACAAAACATCCAACCATAAGAGAACTGAGTAAAACATGCAAAATCATAAAAAAACAAGCGATTGTGAGCATTAATCTAGAGGGGAAAAAAAAGATGGTGACATTAAATGAATAAAATGTGGCAAGATTTATAGTTATATGCATGTATGAAATGAGTTGAAGTGCTAAAAGTTAACAGTGTGAAGTAAATGACAGCAGGCTGATGATATAACATTTACTCTCAAGGCCATTAGAGCAAATGAGCCACTGTGCAGTAAACACTAAAGCAATCAAATGCTTGATGAGGAGCATATTGATTGAGAAAGAGAGGAGGAGATGATACTGAGACTGATATGAGAATGGCGTGTTTTGTGAAGTGAGTTCCCTTTTTCCCTTTTCCATAAAATATTGCAAACAAACAATGGTTGCAACAGAATTCAAGATTGCATTTGATGTAGGTTTTGTGCCTCTGCATTATTTTCTTTTAGCTCACTGCCTTCAAACAACAACATCAATAGCAATCAGACACAATGTGTATAGTCGCAGAAGACATTCGATTACACGGAAGAATCGAGACTGTTTCTGATAGAATCTTGATGCCAGTTTACCTGCAGTGCTCTTCTCACTCTTTCCAAATCTTGGGATTAACCACACAAATATCACATCGTTTTCAAGTGTCAGAGGCAAAATCTAAACCACTTCCCTTTAGTGGCTGGGTCACTTCCTGTCAGCTTTCCAAAGCAATGCTCAAATGAGGATTAGAGGATTAGAGATCAGGTATGAGAAGTATGAGAAGATCCTGTCTCCTATGTGGCTGATGTTACATACACGTCTTCCCCTGTTTTCTCTCTACCCGACAAAGCAAGCCTGAACCTCTTGTTTGCCTTTAACAGAAAAGTAAGCCAGGATATGGATATGCAAATGAGGTGGCAAAGACGCTATCTGGCAGCCATTACCTTCCTGGTTGCGTAGCCGCGAGTCACACGACAAAACGTTTCTCGCCCTTTTTCATTTCACTAAATGAAAGTACAAATATACTGAGAGGCGAATTGGGACATGATAAGGTGATTTCAGCAAAAGTGATGAGACGATGAAATTATATTATAAACGGGGATCTGGGAGGGGTTAAGGCTATCACATCTGGACGCCTGATTGGAATTTGGAATCTCCTTTGGGCAGAATTTTTTTTTTTTTTCCATGAGATAGTAGGAGCTCTGTGATCCGCCTCAGCACTTTTCCTTCCATCCGCAAATCCCTAAAACTATTTTAGCTCGGCAGTTTGGGTTTATAGACTATTGACAGCTCAGCACAAAAGGCTGAATGAGACAGAGAAGTGAAAGCACAGGGAGAAAAATGGCCAGATCTTCTGCCATTTGAACTGCTGATGAGCTAGACAGACATTGTGTGGAGAGGTAGATTGTGCCATAAGGACCACAGCAGACCTCTTTAACGAAATTAGCCTGATAATAAGGGCTTGATTAATTCAGAATGTGTGTGTGTGAGGTTGGGGGAAGAGTCAGTGAGCTGATACCCGCCTTGTGCATTAATCATTTTTTAATCTAAAGAAAAATAAATGCTGAGTCAAAGACCTCACTAAGTGAATATAGTTAGTTTTAGTCACACACCCTCACAGCCGGCACACAGGCTCAGCAAACTTCTGATTTAACTTCATTAAAAAATGTCTCTAATACTGAGGACGTGCGTGTGTCCACATGTGTGCATATCATTAAATGTGAAGCTCCTGTGCGAGTGTGTGTGCTGGATTAACATTAGGTTAATTAGCAGTGGCTGTGACTAAGCTGGACCGAAGCCTCTTAAGAAAGAACACAGAGTGATTTCTACTAATAGGCGGGTACATCTTTAACTTATGAAACAATCAGATGTCCTCACAGTGGATGTCTGTATCAGAGGGAGGCATTACTGGATATGCAGACAGCACAGAAAGATTTTTAATTAACAGTTCAATCCAATAACATGGATAACGTGTACTTAGCTGTTTGCTTTCCACATAAGAGCTCATAATTATGGTGTGTTGCCTCTCAGAGTGTCCCCTTAACAAAACGGATTTAAATGGTCAAATTGCAATCAAATGTGTGCATGTGAGTCTTTCCATACATATAAGGCTTGTTAGTCCTGTATGCAACCTACCCACGTAGAGCTGGCTGAACAGCTCTAGCCGTGTGTGTCCCTGTGCAGGGGCAAGCCGAGACGCCCGGTAGGTCTGGTCCAGCTGGAGCACCGCCTCCTTCACGTTCCGCTCGGCCATGACGCGGTGCCACTGGTCGTCGTTGAGAGGCGTGGCTGAATGCACTGTTAGCTCCACAGGTCCGTTTCCGACATCGAAGGAGAAGGAGACAACTTTAGGAGCTGCGGGGAGAACATGCGGGAAAAAAGCAAAAAAAAATGAAAACACAAATTTATAAAATGCATAACTCCTCTTTCTGTCATAGTCCACTCTACAGGTAAATATGAGTTCGATTTCTAATCTAATGGCTCATTTGTTTCGAGTCCATTCATTTGGCTCGTATAGATTTCAGCTTTGCAATACACGA
The DNA here is from genome assembly GCA_030544235.1 of Lepturacanthus savala. NCBI lineage: Eukaryota > Metazoa > Chordata > Actinopteri > Scombriformes > Trichiuridae > Lepturacanthus > Lepturacanthus savala. The sequence goes on along the minus strand of CM060476.1, from coordinate 5,685,638 downwards.
CTGCTCACAGCTCTGGACAGGATTAATCTTGCAAGCTGTCGATACACGCCAGGAACTGTTGGCTTTGCATGACATAAAGTTGTATCGCAGCAGCTGTTGGCTGTTTCCATGTGTGTGTGTGTGTGTGTATGTGTGTGTGTGTTTTGCAATTCTGTAACTGGAGGTTTGTTGGAAAAACAGCAAAGCCAAAGTGTGTGTGATGAAACGGAGAACGAGTTGAAGAAAACTGACACAGTGTGAAAATGAGCAGACAGAAAAATTGAAATCGTACATCAGGTATTCTTGTTTTTTCTGCATGATTCAATTGTGTTTGTGCATACATAATAATTATTAGCATGAATATTATCGGAAAATATTATTACAAAGTTCAATTGCCAATTGCCTAATATGACAACATACCAACAGGGGGCACTGTTATACCTTTCATGAAAGGTTAAACCACAATGTTTAATTGATATTTCTAAATGACCGTGTGTGTGTGTGTCCATTTTAGGTCACTCTCTGATGGCTTTTACCATCTCTGTAGGGAACACTGATCAATCTATAAGCACTTGTGGGGGAGAAAAGACAGAGAAGGTGTGAGTTCTTATCTTCTACTGTACCTCACCTTGATACAGTCAGATAAGTTATCTCTGCAGGACTAAAGATTTTACAGTTTAAATCATTAAAAACAAATGAAAGCTGAATGACAGGCCCTCCTCTGTCTTAACTCAAAGACTCGTTAGAGAAAGAAAGATTTGCATTCCTAATTTTAACCAAAGTTGTACATCAATGTTTCTGACTTCACAATGTGTTTGTACAAGGGTTGTTAAATAAATGGTTGCCACTGTGTTTCACTGTGAACTACAAATGGAACGAAGCAACAATGTGGAAATAGTGAGGAAATTATTTTCACAGCTGGAAAGATGATTTACAGTTGTCAAATTAAAACACAATTTGATTCTTTTCTTAATGTTTGACAGTGCTGCTGAATAAAAGTTGTATATTCTGGGTTGGTGCCATATGGTTGGTTATGTATACCGCAGTTGTAGAAATGATAAATAACCACTTCAAAGCACGACTTGTTGCTGGTTTATTATGGCTCCATTAGGCTCAGATCTTACACTAGATACGTTTATGTAGTCGTCCATGGGGAAATGAACTTTCTTTTCCCCCCTTTTGCCCAATCAATGTGCCTGTTCTTTCCCCCTTTTCATATCGTTTCATCTAATTATTTTTTTCATTTCCATTCTCTTCCATCCTTTTGCATGTCAACACTGTTCCACACACATCTAGTAGACCTACTGCCTCACTTTCTTACCAATCTCTCTAATGTCTGGATTCTTTGTTTGTTCTTTTATTGCTTTCCAACCTTTTATCCACCCCCACATCCCCTGAGAACATCCACTCTTTCCTGCGCATTCTTTCCTTCATTCTTTCATTTGTTTATTCATTTACTGCTTGTTTGCATTCACTTACTCATCCCGTGTCAATCAGCTTGTCACTGTGCCCTCCCTCATTCTATGGGGCTTCCCCCCTATCTTTATTCAAGAGTGTAGTCTTTCAATTTCAGAGCATGACTTATTGATTTCACGTTCAGATTTTGTCATTTTTTCCCTCAAAAACTCTGCCCTTGCACTCAAATGGCTCCTGCTTGCACACAGATTAGCTCTGCTTCTGCTCAAACTGTATGCTTGCACTCAGATATATTGGTGGCTGCACAGATTTACTGCTCCAGCTTCAGCCCCTTTACTCACATTTCATCTGCTTTCTGTACTTCACTTGCTGTCTTGTACAACTTATAGAATAAAAGGACAGTAAATATGAATACACTGGTGTCTGTGCATTTTCCTTTAATATATAATAGCTATATATATCTATATATAATAGTAGCTGTATAGCACACCAGCCTTCTGTCAGTGTGCTGGAGGAGAAAACATCATGTCCTTCATGACTCAGAAGTTATCTAAGTCAAGGATCTCAGATAAGATATATATTTTTTTTTATTTAAATGTCTAATTCTTCTTATTCCTTTCCATATTTGTGATTCAATAACATATCCATTGATAACATGTCTGGCTGTCGTGTGTTGTACATTACATGAACACTAGGCAGAACACTATGCTCGCCAAGTAAAAATGAGGTGGATGCCGCAGTGTTTTGTTTTTCTTTTTTGGGAATGGGAAAAGTACCAATAGCAATAATAACCAGCTAATTCATTAAGACAGTAGGAAATAGAAGTAATGTTCAATAAGCAGTAAGCCAAACAGTAAACAGCATTTGAGGAGAAGGAAAGCACCTCGATATAACACAACCTCACCACTGTTTTAAAAATGTAGTAGCTCACTGAAGTTGCTTTTATTTTCTGTTTATCTCCATATTTATAGATTCCGGAGAGATATATGTCATTTTAAGGATAGAAAATGGAAGATAATTTGAATTTTCTTGTGGAAAAAACACATCAGACACAAATTATTATTCAAAGTATCTAAAAACATGTCTGGAGGCGATCTTGAAACATTTAACGACCCACAATACATCACAAGACACGCACACACAGTATAAGCCCTCCGGCTTTAGTAAACTGAATAATGATGTCTATATGCACAGCGCGGGTCTACAGGGCAGGGAGGAGTGACATCAGTTATGCTAAACGCTGAAAGAAAGCCAAGCATATATCAAAGTACTGCAGTAGCAACAAAGTTAGAGCAATTTGTATGTTGTTTTAGCAGCACTGTAAAGAGAGACAGATGCCCTGCAACTTTCTTTTTATACTCTGTCCACAGGCAGGAATGAAAACTAAAGTCCCTCACTGATGGATGTCATAATATGTGAGTGAATGTAATTTTCTATGTGTGCAATATATTTGCATGTTGGCTCCGAAAAGTCCCGGCAGAGCTTTTTATTTTTGTTATTTGTTTTCTATTCGCCTTTAATATGGAGTCTAAAAGAGCCAAGCTCTAAATTATACAGCAGTGCAGCACAAGCAAACAATGATAAATAGTGAAAGGGATCGTGTATGTCTTCACGATAGGGATCACTGTGTGTGGGTGTACATAAGTATGTGTGCCTGTTTGTTTGTCTAAGGTGAAGCTCTATTTGGCTGTTCATCTATTTTCGGATGGCTGGCAGTGCATTATCTCTTCAATCCCTTTTCTGTTATACTTGCTAATTCTGTGTTGTCTGTCTCGTTGGGTTTGTTTGTATTTTGCTCCGTGCTTTTCACTCCAGGGACAACTGGAACACAGTCTGGACCCTATTCAGGAGGGAAAAAGTCTATTTAAGCCCAGCCAAACTCTGAATGCCATCGCAGACATGCTGCTGTTGAGACTGAAACGTGATTTAAAGTGACTTCTAAAAAAGCAAAGCGTATCTGGAACAGAGCAGAACAGCTCTTCAAATAAAATCTTCAAAAAAAAAAGCCTTCAAAATCTCCTTTTTACGCCTATCAGCAAAACTTTCTTAGTGTGTATAGATACAGAGATAAAGATTAACTTTTGACAGTTTTCTGAAGAAGAGACTGTATAAGACTTAGTAGTGGCTGGTTGCATTTTTCATTAGTAGATAAGCAAATGTTCAAGACACCTGACAAGTTTAAAAAGCTGGAGCTGCACAGGCTACCGCTGAACTTCACATGTAAACTTTGTCTGTCAGATTTTCATAAAAAAAAGAAAGAGAAAGTTCTCAGCTTCAGACAGGAATCCCCTGACTGAAAATGTTTTTATCCTTTGGGCAAGACTGTCAGTGAAAATGCAGCCTCTTGACTCAACACATGCCACATACATGCTTTCTCAATCCTTTTACCAGTCCAGTTCACACATCTACAGTGCTGCCTCTTAAATGTTTTCTGAATTTGACTTCTTTTATTTAAGATTCAAAGAAGTTGAGCATCCACCTGGTAGCTTTGAGCCTGCTGAGGTCACAGGGATGTGTGTTTTAAATCGATGAGTGAGTATATGCTCTGAGCTCCTGCAATTGCCCAGCTATGCTATTGTGGCCTAATGCTAGTCATTTCATGCCCTGACTGGATTGCAGCAGATACAGTGTTTGCACTAGTGAGAGAGCAGAGATTATGTGTGAGTGGGAGTGTATGTGCACGCAAGTCATTTTAACCGAGTGCTGTGGGGCAAAATGCAAGATGATAGCGAGGCAGAGGAGAGAGGAAATCAATGTGGGGGCATTTTGAAAGCCTTAGGAGACAAACGCGCACATACTCCCTATCTCCTCTGCCCTGCTGTGCAGCTGTGACAGAACAGATACTTACTGCATCTTTGTGTGTTTGCGTGTGCACGTTTAAAAAGACAAACACCAGCCCCCTCAGGGTGGTTCTCACTTGTACATGCATTTTGTTTTCCCAAAATATGTGTCTGTATACGTATGCGTTTTTTGCTTTGTGCAAAAATAGAATTTATTTTTTACTCTGCAAAAAAAAAAAAAAAAATCATGTCGTACTTTTAGGCTGCATGAGCATAATCTCATTGTACTGCTTTAGAAAGCACTTTGGCTCAAAAATCATGTGTCCAGTTGGTCTATTCACGGGTTGGCATTCTGACACAAAGGGGCAGGTCTGGTGTGCCAGCAGGATATGGTCAGCAAGCGCCTTTGACACCAAATGTTCAAATCCCTTTGAATCCTAAAGAAATGTAATTACCATCTATCGGTGACATGCTGTGCCAAGAACGCCCCTTCACAATGCTGCTCAGTAATTAACCCTGGGACCACGATTTTTAACGTTCTTGAGAGACAGACATCAGAATAGTTCCACTGCTGCCGCTGGGATGTTGATTTGAGCCACTGGAAAAGCATCACACAAATGTGCTGCCTGCCATGTCAATCACGAATCCAGGGAAGGCCTTGGAGAATGTGAAATGCAGTGGTGCAGGGCTGTTCTGTTGTTTTGGAAGTATGAACATTTTCCTTCTGAGCAGTCGCTTCCATTTCCTTCTACTGTTTGACATAAAAAATACAAAAATCTAAACGCTTTCAAAGCATGAAACTATTATTGAGGCATCTATATTTTTGTAGTCCTTATCTTGGCATAAGGCTGCATGAGGACACACAAGTAGTTGTCTTTTTTTGGAAAATAAGAGCTAAAGTTTGTTACGACAGCATGTCAGCAAATAAACTATTTTCCTATATTGACAGCTGTAGTTACTCTGTGTGAGTATCTGCATTTGGGGCGGTAAAGGGTATGGTGTAGAATTTTGAGGAGGTTTAAATTCCTCTATTTCCAAGAATTTAATTTTTTTTATTATAGGAAAAAAAAAAAGCGAGAGGGAGAAAGACATACAGAGATCGTGTGTGTATGTGTGTATATCTGAGGAGCTTGTGTTTTGTCAGCCCTGAAAATGGGTGATTTGGTTAAACAGAGGTTCATAATGGACATAATTATTGCACACACCAATTACCTTAAATAAATGATTGCTCTCTCTTGCAATCACACAAAGTAGTGTGCCGTAATCAGGAAGGCAAATGACTGTTGCTGGCGTGTGCATCTGTACTGGTTTGTGTGTATATGTATATGTGTGTGTGTGTGTGTGGGTGTAGTGACAGGTTGCACCCAGCGCTATCAGACTGACTGCTGGATTAAACCCCACCCAAGGCCAGATAAGGAGTCTGAATGAGAGAGAGAAAAAAAGGGAGACAAACACGGAGAGAAATGACTCTTGCGCACACCCAGGTGCATCTTACATTTCAGCTCCAAGCGGATGAAGTCAGTGTTGCCTAGGTTTTCCAGAAAGACGCCGTAGGGTGCGCTGGTCTTGAAATAGAAGGAGATGTCTGCGCTGGTCTCACCCTGGAAGGTGGCGAAGTGCAGGTAGGATGACGGAGTGGTGAACGATGCGGCGTTCCAGTAATTATCTGCATGAAAAACAAGGACAAACAGATTCATAACACTGAATAAGATAATACCACATCCAGAGAGGGCACTGTCACAAACATCAGAGCCCATTCTAATCTGATAGGAAATAGGCTTATTGCAGAAGGGTTTCATTTCAAAAGTATATACATCCATTTTCATTTCAAAGAGCTATCACTCATTGATAAAACATTGTTATCTCATGTCCATTGTTAATGTGGCTCATTTAATATCTAATAAATTACTTCTATGCAGAGTTATTAATATAGCCTGTAATTTCCTGCAACTTCAATAATATTAAATAGAAAGATGATCATATCAAAATAGCAGAGAGAGCTCATTTCTTTTCTTTTACATTGGGGATCTGAGAAGGGGACAAGGGTACAAGGCGGAGTCGTAGCGGGATTTTTGATAACAACTTTTCTAATGACTTTTGAATGAAGCGAAACCAGCGGCTGCTAATGAAGACGAAGTAGCAGCACGCTAAACAGCTGCTGATGAATTATCAGACTGTGGTTGATGAAGTGCCCCTCGCCATGTCTGTGTCTCGCCCCTATCACTCAAGGAAGATGAAGGGGATGGGGATGGAAAAAAAGAGCAAGGGGAGAAGTAGCAGTTAAAGACAAAGAGGAGTCAAAAGAGACCAGGCACGGGTGAGAGGCTAGAATATTGAAGAAGTGATAGAAACAAGGAGAGCAAGGTCATGCAGAAGACAGACGATAGGAGAGTGTGGAGGCCAGGAGGAGGAGGAGAGTGAAGGCTAATTTGCTACCAGCTGTGCTTGATCTCAGTAGATTGGTCTCAGATCCTGGAAAACAGAAACAGTGGAGCACAAGAGAGAACTAGGCATGGTGTAAATGTGCATAATAATCAATTCATCGTTTAGTCTACAAGATGTCAGAAAACAGTGGAAAAAAACAAAAAACAAAAACATCACAATATCCAAGAACAGAAGGTGATGCTTCAAATGGCTCATTTTGTCCAACTAACAGAAACCCACAAATTATTTAATTTATAATACAATAAGACAAATTGTCTCAATTGAGAGGCTGAAACCAGAGAATGTTTGCCTTATTTGCTAGAAAAATAGTCTTAATGATTGACTAAAAAAAAGGTTTTTCTTTATTCCTTATTTTTTTTTGTTAAGTGACTGATAAATTAATTATCATGAGCTTTTCTGTTTTTAAAGCTTTTGACTGTCCATTTGAGTGTGTCCATGCATGAGTTTATCTTTATCTGTGCCAGCGTACACCTGTAAGTGTGGGTATGCATCAGTGTCCGTGCATCTTTGTGCGTTTGTGTGTCTCCTGGTTCAGTGCGATAAGCGATCCCCAATGACAGCGCTCAGCTCCTCCCCTCTCCTCCTTGCCTCACATCCTGTCACCAGGGGCAAGGGCAGATAGCGGCCGATCACACACACACGCACGCCCGTACACACACACATGCACGCACGCACACACGACCACCTACTGATGCTGTCTTTTTGATTAGTGTGTTTGAAGTCGGAATACTGTTCACTTCTCCGCAGGAGGCAAAGTCGATTATTGACCGGGGTTACTTCAGGACTAAACGTGAGGATGCCTGTAGAGGCCACAGAAGCAAATAATTATGTGTTCGCCATGATGTTCCATCATAGCAAGAAGAAACAAAAACAGTGCCACTTAGTTGTTATAACTCAGATGTACAACCACTAACTGATTGCGAAGGATTTGTTCGGATGATTGCAGCACACCCAAGGGCTCAGTGTTACAAGATGTTACAAGAAACAACCAAAAAGCAACAGCTGGGGCAAAGCTGAAAAGGAAATGCATGCAGTTCCACAAAGAATGGACTTGTAAATGTGTGATGCACTACACTATACATACAAAAATCATATGAAAAAGTCAAATATACCATCCAAGTATATTTGTGTACACTAAAAAAGACCATAAAAGCCTCGAGCAAGAGGGGAAGAAAAAAAAAACATAGACAGAAACATAAACGTAAGAAGGACATGAGGATATAGAAATAAAGCCAGGAGGCGAGTCATGCTTCAGAAGGAGGGAGTGAGAACACAAGGAAAAGAGGGACGTGGGAGGTTAAAGAGAAAAAGGTTCAAAAGAGATCCATGGTGGGAGAAGCACAAGAGACCAAAAAAAAAAACAAAAAAACAGGAGTTGACAAAAACTGAGCGTTGGACAGAAAACAATGTTTGAGGAATAAACATAGAAGCCAAATCATAAACCTCTGATTGCCCACATGCCAGATCCACAGATGCAACCGTTTGGCTTGGCTCTGTGGTACATTTATCACTCTCATATTTATCAAACAAATGTTTCAGAAACACTTCCAGCACATAAATGTCTTTTTGAGCTGAGACACTGCAAATATTAGAGATAATTGTAGTGCACAGTAGATTTTTTTCAAGGCAAGACAACATTCCACAAATGTATTAACCTAAGATTCACAAAACAAGCTTGATGTGAACAGGCACCTGGCACAAGATGAGCTGTATATATATATATATATATATATATATATATATATATATATATATATATATATATATATATATATATATATATATATATATATATATATATATATATATATATATATATATATATATATATATATATATTCTGTGCTATTGAGCATGTTTTTTCTTTATTTGAAGGAGAACGCTCACAGTACAGCAACAAGAAACCAGAAAGCCTTTTCAGGGTTGTGGACAGCATTATGAGCTTCTCAAACAGGCTGTTTTCAAAACTTTTTGACAAGCTCATTGTGTTGGTGGATCGCAGTGAAACATGTGACTGATGCAGGAGTGTCTAAGATTTACTGAGGATTTTTTCTGTGGTTCTTTTATTTTTCAACTGTTAGAGACAACAGAAACGGGATAATGATGGTTCAAGTGATATGATTAAATAAATAATAATTATAATGATATGAAATTTTCATATTCCTCAATACCGGTGAGTGTGTAGTGTACAAAATGTTGGGAACACAGAGTGGCGGAACGCTACACAGAGGGACATTGTTAACCAAACAAGCTGCATGTGATAGCACAGCCTGTGTGTGTTGAGCGGTGAACAACATGGATGGAGAAAATGTCACAGACACAGAGGAATTTATATCAAAAAGAGGAGCAGTGTGGAAGTGTGGAAGTACTTCGGCTTTAAAAAATCTGAGGCTGAACAAACAACCATAATCTGTAAATGTTGTCGGGTTAAAGTTATCAGGAGGCAACATGAGCAGTTTGCTTCACCACCTCCACCACAAACATGTCCTGGAATACGATGGATGCATGAAACTAAGATCTGCATCCTCTTCCACGTCTGCAGGTAATGTTAATGTTGGTGCTTTAACACGAAACACGAGTCAGATGTCACTGAAAGACATTTGCATTTGCTAAGGGGACTGCCATTCTTTTAATGGTTTACTAACTTACTAATAGTTTACTCCAGTAATTATTCTCTAAATTATTAGAAAATTGGGTTAACAGCTAATGATGCACAGAAAAAAATGCTGTCAAATACCGTGACACCAATATAATTTCAATTCAAACCACTGTGATATCAATTTTTGGTCATACTGTCCAGCTCTAACCAAATGTTTTATATTTTCTATTCTTCTGTTCCTTTTCCTTATGGACTCTAATTCTACCTATCCCCTGGCATCAAGCAGAAGGCCACTCTTTAAACCTTATTAATATGGGCTCAGATTTTATTGCATTTTGAGTAAGTTACAGTAAGTGTTGTTGTTGAGCCCCGCCTGAGAGCAAAGAGAAAAGAAATTAGCTAATTGCAGCTCAGTGTGAGTCTCTTCTGCATTTTGTTGTAATTTCTGAACACATGGAGTGGTGCAGCTGAGAAACAAACTACACTGTCATACATTTCTTAGCGTGGAGGGTGGAGTACACAGCTGTGGACAAAGGGTTACACAGATTAGGGGTCAACATGATTTCCCCTGCCGAGACTGCCACATGTCAGTTGAGTAGGCGGTCGGTCAAAGTGGTCCAGGACCCATTGCGTACACACTGCTGTAAGAATGTGTGGTTACAAGTAGCCCAGACCACCTCTGAATGTGGTTTGAATGATGAGATCTCTTTTTGAGTGTATTCACACCTGCAGTTTGAGCTTGTTCCACTTGTGATCAGATTACCCAGGACAGATGTTAATACAGATGTGCACAGGCCATACCTGGTACACAATAAATACAAAGAGACTAAGTGCAGCATAAAAAGAATTTTATAGGGCTGTCCATCCTTGTGTAGAAGGACCACAGATGTTTGAATGCGAAGACCACGATGGATTAGCAGAATGTAATAACACTAAATGGGTATGCATGTCAAAACATTTCACGTTATTCAACAATAAGCTTTACAGCTTTTCTACACTGGGTTGGTGGTGCAGTGATCATGGTGATTTTAATACTGCACATGCAAGAAAGAAAGTGTTTCTCAGCATGCAATGTTATTACTGAAGCACAGTTCTGTGCTCCATTTTATGCTCCCATTTTAGGCAGTTACTGTTTCATTAATCCAAATTTAGAGTGAAATTAAAGTTGCTAAAAATGTAATTGTAATGCCTAGAGGTATGGCTCTTTGTATGGTAATGTGGGTCTTTTGGTCAGTCAACCATTTTGACTCGGAATCAAAATGGACAAGAACTTGAGACATTAATGGTCCTCAGCAGATGACCTTGCTGACATTGACTTTTCCTCTACTCCTGCAGCAGTTTGACATTTTTTATCTGACTGAAAAAGCTTCACAACTATTAGATAAATTATCATTGAATTTTGGTACGGACATTCATTTCAGTTTGTCCAATTCTTTGGTTTATGATTAAACACAATGACCTTCCCATCAGATTCACTTATAGTGCTACTTATCGAATGGTAACACACTAACGTACTTAACTAAGATGGGGAACATGATAAATAGTATACTTATAGATAAACATCAGCATGTTAACATTTTTATTGTGAGTATATCAGAATGCATAAAGCCATATCTCATTGTTTGGTTTGTCCATTCTGGGCTGCTGTAGAAACATGGCGGTGCTCCGTTGATGGAGACCCACTTCCAGAGTAGATAAAAGCACATTTCTTTAGATTTTTAATTGAGGTATTTACTAATTAAAACTCACTTATGAATATTATATTACATTTCCAACCGATGCTGCTAAATCCCACACACTCTTACACACTGTACCTTTAAAGGTCCCTCTATACTTTACAATTTATTGTTAAATAAAAGTGGTAAAACCCACATCAACATGTAGGGGAAACACGCTTATCCTTTTTGATATGTCCATGGCACACAAAAAACAAAAAGAGGGATGTGAAATAAGCTTGTGTGACTTTGCTGCACAGTTTTTTTTTCTATTTATGTCTCAGAGCTATGATTCACCAAGCATTCACTGCAGTCTGACATGACTCAAATTGATATTGTGCAGTCTGACTTCCCTGATTTTGACTTTGACAAAGATTTTATTAGGCGTCTCACACAATGTTTTTGACTTTGACCAACACTTTATTAGGCCTCTCACACAATGTGACATAAAATAAACCTACATAATCGTCATTGTTGCACAATCTAAAGGCACCTCAAACACAGACTCACACAGTTTAGCTAAGCAGGGATAAATAGAGACGATTGATGATTGCAATCAAAAGAAACTGAGCACGATACACAGCTACTCTAACGTCCTCTTCTTAAAACATTATATTCATGCTGTAATATATCAGGTGGTGTTTCTTATAGATAGATGTCTTCTCTTAGATCTCTTAGACACATCACTTAATTTGACTGGACAGTGGTGTTGTATAAAACACTAAAACAGCTGCTGACCTCTGGATTAAGCCACAGGGACATGTGTTATATAAAAAAAAAACAACGGTCAAGTCCACTGAAGTGTAGAGGCAGACATGATGAGAGATACAGTTTGAGGTGAAGTTTGTGTCTGGAAGCCAACTAGATGATTCATCTGTCTATGCTTGACCAGATGGGTTATGTGCCAGTACCAGCAGATGGTAAGGATGACTGACTGCACTGCCTCGGGTCATTAACATCAAGCAAACAAACGTGCGCACACACACACACACTGACACACTCATTGATACACATTGAACATTTAAATTCATGGACACTGTTGGCTGACGGCTGAACACACTACACTTACTGCCACAATGGCTCATATTAATGACCTCATTCTCACACATACTGCATGTACTCACAGTGTGAGCTCTAATATTACTAAACATTTGTGACATTTAGGATCTCAGGCTTTCTAGAGAACTTATTAAGTTTGTTGGAACAAACACGCTGTGCCAACTAATTTCTGCTACTTACTTCAGGTGTGATGAGTATTCTCATTTGACAATACAGACAGCAGCACCTATCTTAAAAGGTGATGCATCTAACTCAGAAAGTGCCCCTAAGGGCAACACTCTGATATCATTGTTCAAAACATAACACTTGAACCAACTCGTGTTGAACCGTGGCACATCACGCAATTACATTTTCAAATTGCCATTGAGACCTTTAATTCATCTCATTTGCATATAACTGAGACAGCCGTGGTGCCTATTTTTATGATCAAGGTAGGGGTCAACATGCAGCTCTTTAGCTCATCTCCAGTGGCTCCCTATGGCTTTTATCTTTTACAGTTATTTTTATAGGCCTATAGTGATTCTTACATTCTCCAATTGTAAAAACTTTGTAGTGGCTAGTGTAGCTATAGGCTAGTTATGGATTCCAAAAGTCTCAGCCAAAAATAGAGAATTGATCTGCAGAGAGAAACTGACAAACAACAGCAAAAAGTAAGATAAAAAGACATTTCCAGAACAAGCATACTGCAATTTCTGAAAATGATCTGGATGGAAGCGGGAACAAGAGAGTGACTTCGAAAGTGCTGTGGAAAGCAGAGCAGAGTAAATATATGTAAATGCTATGCAGGTATGTGAACTCTGATGGGCCGCAGGATGAAGTCATTGAGCTGATAGTGCTGAAAGGCCAAACACAGTTGGAGGACATTTGTGATGCTGTTATGAACTGTTTAAAAGCCAAAGAAATAAACAGCAGCCACATGGCGTCAGTGGCTACAGATGGGTCATCTAGTATGAGAGGGACACAGAAGGGCTAGGGTTAGGGGTTAGATCGAAGGTTTACATTTAACTGAATCTTCCAGGGAAAGAACTAAATGATGTCAAAAGGCCTAAACCAGTGATAGTGTGCATTTCTAACATGAACTAGACAGCGCAGAACAAAGTCTGGTGGCTGTCCAGGAGGGAGGTTTGCAAAGCAAAGACCAGACATAACCAGAACGGTAAACCTGACAAGTCACCAAAACAAGTTGAAGTTAAGGGAAAGAGAAGCATGGCCCTGTAGGTGCTAGAAGATTTTTAGCATTTTAGCGTAGTAGTGTTTGCAATCACATGTAATGCAGGTTGCACTTGGGAAAAGATTCAACAATTCCGTTGTTTTGCTGGTAATATTAGACTCCAATAATGAAACTCTAAATAGTCTTCTTTATAGTTCTATAATTTCATGGTATTATTGTAATAAAAATGCAAAGTTAAAGTACCAAATAATCCTTAACAGCCCACTGCAGAGTAGCCACATGTGGTAAAACTGTCAGGGCTGTGGAGCGTGCCGCTCTCCAAGGTGCTGAACCTGCTGCTGGGAGCTACGAGGCTGTCAGATGTGCTCTCTGTCTCCTCCACCCACAGTAGTAGGGAGGCCTCTGCCAGCAGGAGCAGTTACACCTTAAAGATCAGGATTATGTTAAATATTACATCATAAAAATCAGAAACAATCCTGTGATCATGTTTTGCTTTCATCCATAAGGTTTACTGTTCAATTTTCAGCTTCATCTACTGTTTTTTTTAATCACTTTTTTGTTTATTAAATCATTAACCGGCAAGCTGCCACTCATCTATTTGCGGTTAAATGCATTCAAAGTATTAATGTAAATGGCCCATTTTCATTTTTTAAACAAATGTTCATAGAAAAATGACAGAATTATGTTAGGTTTATAATAAATATTTTATGTACGGCACATTCTTAATTACTTTTTGCTGCTGCAAAAAGAGGTCAACAAGTTCACAGTGAATGATGTGCTGCGACGTGAAAGGCTCAGAGAAAAATGAGAAGAAATGTAAATTATTGGCCCCTTAAATAAGTACCAAAAACATAGCTGAAGTTCAAACTACGAAGAGCTTTTTCCCTTTAAAAACATAAACAGATGAATTCACAGACTTCCTTTTTAGAAAAAAATACAAGCTAAAAGTAATGAACCCATGTCTCATAGCAGGTGCATTACATTATAATAATAGAATATATTGTAGGCTGCTTCGCTTCATTTACTGTCATTTATTTTCATTCCCATCTATTAAAATGTCCAAAACCTTTTAGCACCAATAAATGGGACTAATTCTTCTCTGTCTGGCTGTGACTGTATAGGTTGCCATTAAACTAGCCATGGAAATGGGCTATATTAATGCCAGTGCACATACACATACACCCACATGCAGTAAGTAGCACTCTTACAGAAAAAGATAGAAACACGCACACACATGCAGCAACACACATACACAAGTAGCTCCTTACTAGAACTTTCTCTGACTGCCCAATACATTAGTCATGTGCCTATGAAAAGCCATTATAATGCAGCCAATCACCATTGCTCTTGCTGAGACAGAGCTCCACACACAGTATGAGACACATCAATCATACACAGAGTACCAATTCACGTGTGAAATTTTTAATATATGTTTAATATGCCTTAATGGGCCAATGTATAATGTATGCTCCATGTTACAGTGTCTTGGTTGGCACTATGGCAAACATGGCTGAAAGTCATCTTCATTTTAAAGTTAGTTTGTTAATGGAGTCACTCACTATAAAAGAGGAGAACTCTCTTTGTCTCTAGCACAGACTCAGACACACACAGTGGATAATAGAGTAAGACAAAGAGAATATGGCTCCTTCTAAGTGACAGATGGATCCATCTTTAGCCATTTTGCCTGCCATACTGCTACAAGATAGTCAGCCACACACACACATACACACACACACACACGCATGCACTCGCAGATGTGATGTCATGGGTCATTAAATCATGGTTTGTTTGTATGTTGTCAGCTCTGTGATGAAGGGACATTAGTGAGAGTGGCACCGGGTTGTTGATGAAGGGACCATAATGAGTGTGACACCGGTGAGGGCAGGTGTTCTGTCATGGTCTGTGCCCTCGACAGAACCAGGCCACTTCCTGTCCACTGAATGGATGGATGGAAATGGGAGTGTAAAATACAGTCTGTGAGAGATGAGTAAACTATGCCTACAGTACATAATGCTATTCCCTGCAATCAGGATGCCTCTGTAGTTTTAACTCCAGCGCAGTGTCTCTATGAAACAGGCAATATACACATTATCTGCACTCACAATGCACTGAGATCACATAGCTCATCTTTATTATTCCCTTTAGTATGATAAATGAGCAGTCAACAGATAATATATGACGCATTATTATCGTAATGATCACGCTGCCTCGTGCTAAAGATTAAACCCATGTTTGTTTTTCCTCTCCACAGGATATTATTTTTCACAAAACCGCTGGTATTTTGTTGGATCACACAGCAGAAACCACCATTACTTCCTGTCTGTGTGGTTGTAATCTACCTTTTATTAAAAAATAGAAAAAAAATAACGAGAGGATGAGAGTCTCAGAGGAAATCTGAAAAGGATAAAAAAAAAACAAAAACAAAAAAACAGTAAACTCAGCTCTATCGATGGGGAATACATTTTGGTCAGAATCAGATTGTGGTTCCTTTTACACCAGTAGTTTGGTTCACTTGTTCCAGACAAAAGACAAAATAAAACATTGATCCTTTTACTCCTCTGCCATTTTGCATTCAAGGCACAATCTTAAGGGAAAAAAGACTCCTTAGCTGGCCTGAGGTATATTAAGCAAACTAAGCATTTTTTTTGGCTCCAGGCAATCTCCAGTTTTGTCTATTTTAGGGTCTGTTCGGGTTGGTTGCATTTTGAATCAGGTGTAATTACCCATGTGTGTATTTGTATTGGATCTAATTGCGTTTGGCTCCCGTTCCGATCGGGTCTCCTTTTTTAAATAATGTATTTATGCACAGCAGGTTCGGGGTAAATTTTCCGGCGGTCTGTTTTGGATCAGATCCAACATCGTGGACCCATGCAGGGTTCAGCACCACACACCAACTGCATACAGTAGTGTTATGTCATTCAAAATGTGCCAGGAGCACACATTAGAGCGAAGACAGAAGTAGTAATCAAGGTGTAGAAACCAAGCTGTGCTGATTCAAGGGAACAAATGTGATAAAAATGACTGCTTATGAAATGCTTCATTCAGCCAAGTATACCTGTTAGACCTACAGTTTCTGCAGCTCAATCGTATTGACTACCTCACTCTTCTCATGAGTTAAGAGAAGACAGAGGTGGTCAATAGGATTGAGCTGCAGCAACTGTGTGTCTTCCAGTTGACCCAAAGTCCCACAGAGAGCAGTGTGCTGACACTGATTAGAAGAATAGACAGGAAGAAAAACAGCAGGGATTAAACTGCTTCGGTGTGTGGGTTTGTATGTGTTTCTGCTGATATCTGATGTTTATCTGACAAATGAAAGGGACTAGAAGTAAGAGACAAAAAGGGTGAGAAGTTTGAAGAAAAGTCTCTAAAGTTCAGGTAACTTCATCTGGCCTTCTTACTTCTCCTGTTTGTAGGTTTGTGAAGGATATATGTTAACTAAATCAGTTTTTGTAAATAAATAAAAAACCTATGAGCTCATGTACTGGCAGCAGTATGCTAGGATTACACCTACAACCAAAAAGTATATTATTATGTTATCATTTTATATTGGTAAGCTGAACTGAAAGAACTCATAACTGTTGAAATATGGAAATGTGACTGTATTTCATTTTTAAGAATACTTCTTTATTATATGGGAGATAGAATATAAAAATGCATAAATGAACAGATAAACAAATAAAGTTTTATATTGCACATGGTGAATAAACCGGCACTGAGCAAGACTAAACTATTACCTGTCAGTGGTCAGTCTGGTAGCAGCTGGTGCCTGTAACACGTGCATAACAGCTGATGTGTGTACAGACTCAAAAGCAAAGATACATACACACATTTTCCACAGAAGGAAAATAGTTGAGATAAAGCAACACTTTCTCTGAATGATCTGCATGGGAGTATGAGCAATTTGTTATTTTCATACTCAAGTGCAACCACAGAATAACTTCGTGCCCAATTGCACTCCGCTATGCACGACTCGTTTTCTCTTGTTCTCTCTCATGATAGTTTTTAATTATGACCCCAATCAAAGCATCCACAGCAATTATCTGCAATTCTAATAGTCAAAAGATGTTTGTTACTTTCCAAAGTTGTAGCTAACAATGTTTGAATCTATTGTACAAATGCAAACACATTCTAATAATGTTTTATTTTCTTTTGACATTGTACGAAGATAACATTGTTAAAACAATATGAAAATATTACGTATTCTCTTAGTTAAAAGGTTCAATGTGTAATATTTAGTGCTAATTTAGGTTAAACCAATCCAACAATTAACTATGACTTTAACTGTTCATGGAGACGTAATAGTGTTCTATCTGCTGTGTTAAAGCGCCACCTATCTTTATCAATGTTAGCCCCAGCCCATCGTGCCCTGTAATACTACTCCTCCCCAGCTCCTTTACCCAACAGGAGCTGTAGCGTCTAGACTCCATTCAGTCAACATGAGAGGCAGAAGTTCATGCACTCCAAAAAAGTTGATGAGAGTTGAAAAAATTTAGATTCCTGATATGTTTTTAGTTTATCCAAATAATGCCCGACAAATTTAGTTAACATTGGCACAGGTTTTCATACAGATTTCATACTTTATACAGAATAGGACATGTAGCTGGATGTCCTTGAACCACAGTATGACAGATATAGTGCAGTAGTAGCTTATGCAATACTGATTGCATTCAAAGGGTTCTTGGGTTCTTGCATTTTTTTTTAACCTTCAACTCTGTTGAGTGATGAATTTCAAGTCGCACTAGACTATCAGATATAGCTTACTAAAAATTAGGAGCCACTAAAAGATTGAATATACGAACAGTTAAAAGCAGGAGAGAGGTTTCAATCAGCTATGAGTCTCTGGTGTAAAATGGTAGCCAATATGTACAATAAGTAGCATTGTTGTCAGATGGTCGATTTGAATTCACATTGACATTCTAGTTGAGAGAACAGTGACTAAAGCACTGAGCCAGCAGATTGCACTGCTGACTAATGTAAAACTGTCCATTTTGCCTAAAGTGAAGCTTCCAGGCCAGATATTTGTATCACTAGTGGCAGCAGGACTTGCAGAGCATGGCCATGTGTTCTATTTGTCCAAATGGTTTCAAGGAAGAGAGAATCCGTTAAAGTACAAAAAGCAGCAGAAAGAGAAGACTGAACCTGCACTTTGCACTGCAGTCACTGAGTATTTGGCAGCACTCTGACTATCAATGGTTCAAAGTTAAGATCTCAAAAACTATAAATCCTATGGGGAATATATTTATTTTATAAAGGCTCATGGTGGCATTAGAGCATCTGTGAAAGGTGTGTAGAAAATGTCTCTGACTGATCATGTATGAGGCCTGCATACTGCTCTAAACTGCTGCCTTTGGACTTAAATTGGTCCAAAAGTACCAAAGATATCACAACACAGATTTGTCCATGTCTTAAATCTTGAACATGGTCTTTACTATAATGACTGAAAGCTGGAGAGACAATATTAAACTACACCATAAAGTTGTGTGTATTCTTTTTTCTAAATTATGCATAGGTAACCTCATGAAGACAATATATACAAGTTTTCATTTCACAGCTGCAGTAAATTGCATACCATGTACCTGCCACTTAAATAGTCTATTCAGGTAAGATAAATGTAGCCTGCCATTATTCTAAGATGCAGTTTGCTCTTCTGTATTATTCTATTCTTTTATGTCATGTTCACTTAGCACAGAAACAAAGGCATAGAGAAAGTAGAGCAGAATGGGGGTAAATTAAGGAGAGGCTGGAGACATATGACTTTTTGTAGGGCACAGGGCATTGCCAAACCCTCTAAAAGTGTTGCCCTACATTATCTCAGTGACTAGTCTAAAGGGATGATGTATCTTTTGGAAATGATAGAGTGCCCGGTTACTTTTCAGCACTGAAGGTCACGAGTCAAACATTTTAGTTTCCTGAATGACTTGCCTTCACATTCACAGTATAGAATTCTCAAAGCTAATTTATTCAGTCCTAATTGTATTTTGGAAACATTCCAGCTTGGTTTTCAAATGCTTCACTGTAGACAGAGACAGTTTCCTTATGGACAGGCAGAGGAGACTGCTGTTGTGTTTGTCTTACATCTTGGTGCATAATGATCCATTATCCATAATATTACTTAACCTGCATCAACATATTGGTATTTCAGAAATAACACTACCATAGTTCAGGAGACATAGAACAATCTGCCTCTCAATCGCTAACACAACCTAATACACACTCTATAAAGATACAGCCTTGTGACCTTTGCTGTTGTTATATACCCAACTATAAATGTCTTTAACTGTTTGTCCGTGAATTTCTGACAACTTCACAACGAACTAAAAATAGTCCTTTCACTGCCCTCCCACTTTTTAAAGCAACAGGGGTATTTTAATAAGCCTGGAATTAAGGGGAGTAGAGGTGTTCTTTTGATTAAACCTTTGATGATCCCTTCTCAAAAGGTTATGCAGCCATGACTCTGCAACCAGCCAAAAATGATTTGGAAAATTAAACACAACTCAGCAGCTGAAGTCATTAGTGCACATATTTCCTCTCTTAGGCCACTGAGATCGCAGTTTGCCTAACTCACTCGGAGATCCATTTTTACACCTGCAGCTAATACAGAAAGCTCACTGCAATTTCAATCTTACTGCAAGGTTTGAAGCTGTTTTTAAGATCTCGCTGATAATTCTAAAGCATAGTGTGGTTAAACCCTAAGGTAGATTACTGACCTTTTAATACTCTTTGAATAAAGGCACACTTTTGAGTCCACAGGCAGATACCTCTGTCTGTGACTGTTCCACAGTGTAGCCTCATGGGGGCCAGGTCACCATTATAGTCACAATGTTGTGGCTTATTAAACTAATTAATCAGTGTGCTTTCAGGGGCAGTTTTTAACCAGTTTTGCAGTAGCTTGATAATGAATTATTAATTTCTATTATAATTAGCATAGCTGGAGCACATCTGTAATCAAATGTGTGGCTAATAAATCACTTATCGCAATAATTTGTTAATTACATTTTCAACAGATCATACTTTGAATACACATTCCTCTCTGTTCCTTCCTTCAGTCAATTATCACTTCCCCTAAGCCCTTATAATTCTTTAGTTGTGGTCTACAACCCACCAGTTTCTCTATGAATCTTCAGTAAAAGCAGAGCAGCTAGAGCTTTGTTTCTAGCTAGCAAGGCAAAAAAAATCACTTTGCTCATAACATTTGCTTTTTAGCTATTTTAGTTAGTATTTTAGTATTTTTAGTATTTTAGTTTCCCATCTGTAATTGTATGCCTTGATTAGTGATTTGGATAGTCTGCAATAAGGTTGCAATTCCCTTTTGTCCTGTACCCTGAAAACTCCAAATATACCACTGGATGCCTCAATATTAATCTTCACAAGGAAGTATATTCAATTTCTAGTCATGGTCAGTCATCAAACTGGATTCTAAAGTTGGTGCATAACATTTTCCAAGTCAAAAATCATCACTCAAAAACGCAGCTATTGCCACCCAGTGCTGCATAAAGAAATACAACTCAAGATACATGTGTATCCATGATTCACAACACTTACCATCTCCCTGGCAGCGAAGCGGGCCAACAGTCAGCTTGGCCTGTGAGCCCGGTCTGTTGGTATCACCCACAGCAACCTGACTGACTGGCAGGTGTTCCTTGTACACTAGAAGACCAGAATCTTCTCTCCTGTGAAGTGAGTTGAAAGGAAAATAAGGCTGAAGTAAAAGGGGAACCCAAGACCCAACAACAACAGCAGTGAATTACATTGTTTAGTGTCTTCTTGTTTTGTTTATCTGCCATGTAAGCATCTTTTACAGAGGCAGGGAAATTGTGGAAGGACATAAAAAATGCAGTATTATTCCTTCCTTGGGAACAACAGTAGACGATATATAATAATAAATGAGATGGAGGATCAGGTCAGTATTCATATTGCAAAAACTAAAGTAATTGCAAAAGGATGGAATGTATAATTAATACAAGATGATATATGTATACATCCCACAACAACATGCATCCATGTACAGCACCAATTTATAATGAATACAATACAAGATGATATATTAATAAATTGTTGCTGTACAGGGATGTATGTTTGGATAGATGGTGTGATACTTAATGTTTGGATATGGAAAGCGTTTCAACAAAGTCTATGGAAGAATTAAAATAAAGCTTTTTATTTTGTCATTAACACGTCCACTGACAACCTCATAACAGACAATTAGTACGAGCATTTAATATTTAGATTACAACTTCACAACTTTAAAGTGCAAATGAGTTTGAAATGAGTTTTCACCACAAACAGTTTGATTTGAATTGTTTGCCCTTGACTGCAGTATGGAAATTAAATAGCAACATCAAATTTATGGCTTTGTGAACAGGTATCTATATGCACAAGTACATATACGTGTGTGTTCCTATATGCAGCCAAAAATATGGGTAATGATAGGAAATAGAGTTATATTGGCAATATTTCAAAAACGCAGTCAGCCAAACAATCAGACATTAATGCATACAATATTAATAGGAGAGAATGAGACAGAGACATATTTGTAATCTCATCAGTTTTAGAGATGAGGAGGGAGACAAGAAAGCAAATGAAATTTCACCTCAGTATCACACAGTAATTACTGCCTAGACAAACATACAGTAGGCACATGCATGCACATGACCAAAACAATGCAGTTTATTTAATGAGACTATCCATCAGCTGGCTAAAAGAGCTTTGAAACACAAACTGTTGATTGTGGAGGCAAATACTCTTCTTAAATGAATGCATCACTGATGGTGGCATTCATCATTCAGTCAGACACCTGTCCAGCCAATGCAGATTTTGGATTGATGAAGACATTAGCATTTGCAGTAATGACGACTTTGATTTCACCACAGTGCAACTGTTCCATCAAAATATCAATGGCTATGCCATGTTTTACGAGTTCAGTTGATGTAGCAGTAGAACGGCTGCATATGCATTCTTACTGTAGGAGAACATTTAGAGATGTAGATACAGTACATCAGCCGAGATGAAATTCTGGAGCATGGACTTACACAATATAACAGCTAGGAATAGGCACAATGACCTTTACGATTTAATCTGAACTGAGACTATATAAGAAACATGTCTACAATACAAGTACTTTAAAAAGTACTTAAAGTTGTGAAAGTAAAATACTAGTTTTAAGTGAATCACAAACCTCTCCTTCCTTCATGTCCCTGATGAACCCTTAAGACTTTTTATTCCCTAACTCAGAGGTTCTTACCTCCAGGCCATGGACCGGTACATAAAGTTTTTGGCAGAATGTAAATAAACAGATGCGCTGACTCAGCTGTATGGATGTTCCTGTGTGACCTGTGATGCTGTGCTCCAGTGGGTGGACTTGGTGTGACTGAAAACTTTTTTTTTTTTTTTATCGCCAGCTGCTTCAGGACTCAACTTAAGTCAATGTCAAACTGAAACTTTGAGGAAATCAATCCACATGTTACAAAGCGTTTATGTTCCCTCACGCTCAACTTTTTATGCAATAGTTTAAATAACTCACCAGTATGCGCTGTCAGTGTCACAGTTGCAGTCGTATTTGGGGTCAGAGCAGTTCCTGTCGATGCCACAGGCACATTTCTGGATGCCAGGTCCTGAGCCGCCCCAGTAGAAGTGTTTCTCGCTGCCGCGGCCCACCCACCATGTGTAGGGGGTCCCATCTGGGGAGTCAAACACAAAAGCGGAGACCTCTAAGTTCCTTTCATGCGCCCACAGATATTTTTGAGGCAAATCAATCTGTCACTTAAAGAAAAGTACAACAGAGACAAAAAGACAAACTTTTAGTAAGGCAATTAAGTTGTGTTTTTAAGCTCCTTCCGATTAAAAGTGATTAATTGCTATTTGACAAGTAACATCTGCACAGAGAATTTAATTTATTACTTGATATGTTTTACACAGCTGAATGGTGAATTCTTTTGAGACTGGCAAGTGCACTTAGTCACAGATCACATCTGTGATTTTAGAGCTCTCAGTATATTAACACTCACATTTTGTATTATTCTGTGTGAACCTGTGTGTGTGTGAAATGTACTACTTTTTTTCCAGTTGGTTGGTTGTAAGTGTGGAAATTCAGGTGATATACAACTTTTCACTGTGTGGCAGTGAAAGTGTGTGTGCGCGTGTGTGTTTTAATGAATGAATAAAAGGTGAAGGATCGCCATTTCAATAAGAAATGTAATATTGTTTCCTTGGATAACATATTCTGGCATGGCACAGTAACTAGGCAGAGAGATAGGTGTAAATATTGTTGGTGCCTGGCAATATATCACAATAACAGCTGAGAAAATGAAACAATATTACGTTTCCCTCCTTATTCAAGGAAAATAAGCTGCATTGTCAATATCGCTTTGTCAAATTCCATCAGAGACAATGAAATCTCTGGAGCCACATTTTTTACAGGGGAGGATTGAAACAGACTTTTGATGCAGCACAATTGCATTGAATGGTGTGATATACTATATTATTATACTTTTGGATTTCTGAAGTGGGGCTAAACTGCAGGTGTGTGATACAATAGATGTGTATGTGTGTGTTGTGTATGGTGTATATTGTGTGTTGGTATGTTTGGCCTGGATGACCTGTGGGTTTATTGTCCTCATAAAGAGAATTAGCCTCATCTCTCCTCAGGCCACTGTTCAGACAAGCCATTGTCAATAGGATTAACACTACCTCCTCAAGAGACTTCCCAATCCCCTCCATTTGAGTGTTCACATAGTGCGTGTGTGTTTGTATGTGTGTGTGTGTGTTGTTGCATTTCTGTATGACTGAGAACCAAGTTTGAGTTTAAGACCTTCACAGTTAGGTCATTGAGGTCCCCAAACACAGTCAACTTGCCTCCTAACCCAATTAGCGCATACGCGATACATCAGTGCCCCTGTTATTGTCCTTGAAGCTGATCTGCAGCCACTTTGAACAAGTTGAAGTGAATGCATGTAGGTCCTTCTTGGTTTAGTACAACTATGAAGAAAACATGGATTAAAACAAGTGGATTTGCTAAAACGATCACTAAATGATTAATAAAAAACAGCCTTGCCACAAACAACTCAAAACTCCCACTCAGCGTTTTTTTTTACAGGAAATAAAGCTTCTGCACAGTTTTTCCATAAACTGTCAGTCCAAGATCTATAAAAAAAGATAAATAAATAACATGGAAAGAGAGATTAAATAAGAAAAGTGGAGTCGATGTGATCTGTTGCCATTTTCATACTAAAGAAAATCCAACTTGATCCTTTTGTATTAGTTGTTTCTGAGACAGAAGAGGGGAGAAGAGAGGTGGTGTAGGAGTAAAATCATGGCACAGGTGGAATGGGAGTTATGTATTGTGCCAGTTAAAGTCTCCTGTGTCATACGGTTTAAGCTCTGCCAAAACAAACAACTGAGAAGTAGCGAGACGGAGGTGGAGGGAGGGGACAGAGGGAGATGAGGGAGCGACAGCACGGATGGATAGAGATGTGAGGGAGGGAGAGATAAAATCGTACTGGCAGAGGGTTCACATGGAGAGCCACGGGGAGAGGACACTGCCAATATGAGTCTCAGCAGCATCGCTGTGTCTGAGGGTTTATGTGTTCATGTGCGTGTGAGGAGGACGGTGTGTGTGTGTGTGTGTGTTTGAGAGTAAAAGAAATGTGCATAGTAATTATCAGAAGCTCCACGAGAGTAAGATTAGCTTTAAGAGCTGTATGTGTTTGTAGATGCAATAAGAGATCAGCGAGAGACAAGAGATCACAAAAAAACACGACAGAAGAGTTTCACTTTCATAAAGTGCTCAGGTAAGTGCTGAAGGGAGGAAGAAGAAAAAGAAACAGTAAAGAGCAAGAGATTAACTGTAATAATATATATTTTTAGATTAAAAGCAGTGAACACGGGAGGTAAAAACTTTGTCTTTGCATCACTGCATGATTATATTAGAAATAATGATTTCAGATTTGTGAATGTTTTAAATAATTGAAAGCACTGCAGTGTTTCCATTAGAAATGCTGTTTGCTGTTTGTTGAAATTCAAGCTGTCATTTGAATTTCTTTTCTGTTTTTAGTCTCGTGATTATTGTTTTGACTTATTTGATTTAAGCAATATAGGCAATTAAACATTTTGTTTAATTGTCATATCAAGAAATGACTAACCCATATTTTACTTTTTCCCATTTCTTTTCCCCCCTCTCTTTGCCTGTGTTCCTTTTTAAAAAAAACAAAACAAAAAAAAACAAAGGTTAAGGATTCAGCCTATGAATGTATCATATTTGATTTCAATGACCAAAATAGAATTACTACTATTTATAGTATTTTATTGTATTTACAGTACATGTGATACATCATTAAAAATCTGGTTATTAATTAACCCAATTATGAAGAATATACTGAAAGTACACTGTTTCACGTTGCTGATAGATTCTTTTATTTTGAAGTTTCAGGGAAATAAGCTTCCCCTGCTTTCTGGCAGATTTA
Organism: Lepturacanthus savala; assembly: GCA_030544235.1. NCBI lineage: Eukaryota > Metazoa > Chordata > Actinopteri > Scombriformes > Trichiuridae > Lepturacanthus > Lepturacanthus savala. The sequence goes on along the minus strand of CM060476.1, from coordinate 5,660,016 downwards.
GTAATGAATGTCTCCTTTCTGTAAAACTGCAGCATGTTAAATATGTAAAATAAAGGTTGAGTTTGCTCCATTCCCAGATCCCAGTGATACATTTGGAGAGTGCGATGCTATTATAAAACAACACATATGCTGGCCAGAACACGACCAAGGACAGAATGACCCTTTAAACAAAGGCTATAGATGTGAATTAATGAATCAACCCACCATATTAGAATGTCTTGTTTGTGTCATTTTTATAATCTCACTTTTTGCATCAGTTTTCATCCCTTCTTTTTTCCCCCATAGTCAAATCCCTGAACAAACATGCTGAATGTTCACAGGAAGGGGAAATGATGGATTGATAATGCCAGAGTTGTGTTCCTCTTGCTCGTCTTCAGGGACAGTAACACACAACACTACTTATTGTGATGGCTTTATCAATCTTATTTCAACAACACACACTTTCACACGCTTCTGCAGTCACACACACTCACATATTTATCTCTTTTCTTATCTGGAGAGTTTAAAGTCTACATCTTCATCATTTCTGCTGTATTTTGTGCTTATATCCCCCCCATGCAAAGAGAGATAGAGCAGTAGAGAAAAACACAAAGACAGAAGACAAGACAACGAGCAGGAGATATAGGCACCATTTTGATGTAGGAAGAATGACAGCAAAAAAAGGAACAACAGCAGGCAATAAAGGCCAGGGTGGGAGAAAGAGCACTGTCTGTGTACTTTACACTTCTCTCATACCCATCAATAGCCAGGCAATTAAAAGGGCGTCCATAATATTCTGATTCATGTTGGAAAGATCACAGCCTTTCACTCCAAAGGAGGCCTGCAGATCTAAATGTCATACTCTTTATATTTGGCGTGAGCCGAGTAAAGCATTGTATTTTTATTTGGAGGCAGCACCCCAATAATTGACATCATTACCCAAAAAAGAAAAAAAAAAGACTCCTGATTACAAGTAGATATCAAATGTTGCTGTACACATGTTGCAAACATGATTTGAACATGATTTTACAGAAAAAAAAGACCACTGCAAAACATGAAATAAAGAACATTTAATAGTTCCCTGCTCATCAGATTGTCAAAGATTTGGTGAATTTTTGTGATTCAAATTAAAGCAAAGTTAAGTCAGTTTTGAGTTATTAAGCGATTCCATGCTAGTTTAACTTTAAGAATGCTTAAGTGTGCTTCATTTTCCATCTGTATCAATTATGTTGTAACAGTCCTAAGCAGAGATCTTCTCCAGGATCCCAGTGGCCTGAGTGTAGAAGATTTTCCTCAGCCCTTCAGCTTCCACCCAGCACCTCCTCTTGATCACAGAGACAAAAGGCCACCATCCAGGTAGTTGGGATTCCAAAAAAAAACATGTTGGTGTTCAATAAACAATGCCTTTCAATCCCAAAGCTTTCACCTGTTGGCTGAAGGTCGGGTTAAGGCTGAGATTTTAAGCCTTTGCAGGAAGCCTGCAGTACACAGAGATTTAAACCAAACTAATTCCATCCACTGTCTCATCCGCCTACCCAACACAGCCCAGCACAAGTACCTACACCACTGTTAGTTCATATCATGGGATCCCGCCCCTGCCAGTCAGACCATGAACTGAGGTCAGTGGATCCAAAAAGGCACTTTGCTCTGTTGCTTATTTCCCCTGTCTGGGAGATGATGGATTTTTAAGAAAGGTGGTCAGTCGGAGCTGAAATGCCAGAGTGGGATTCATAATCCATAGAAGTGGCTCTTTCATAAACCTGTCTCAGGTGTCCCCTTTTGGTACAAGTCATTACATCTAAAATTGAGGTCATTACAGCCTCCTCAATTCCTTCTTTGAATGACAGGTGTCTGTCAATGGGAAAATGTACAGTACTGCAGGTGCAAGCACAGGCAGAAGAAACTATGAAACAGTTCATCTGTTCTCTACACTGCTCTGTAGGGAGTGTGAACGTGAATCAATACTTTTTTTTTCCCTTTCCCCTAACAAGAGCAAGTACTGTGCTGTATTATTTAGAAAAAAGACAAGGGCTAGAATAAGTCTTGTGCATGCTGCCAACCACTTGTCTTTGCTGTAAAAACAGCCATCAGCAGACACATATTCCCCTCTGGCTCTGGATAACGAAGAGAATTCCCTCATAAACATGTGCACACGTGCATTTATTCATTTTTCTCACACAAAGTCGTGGATCAATTCGTCTTTGTCAGGCCAATGCTGGTTTCTATTCTTTCTTGTCACTGTTCGTTTTCATTTCTGTTTGTTGTGCACAGAGCCTGGTGTCTCCACTCTGCAACCGCTGGTCTTTGTTAGCCTCCTATCCTCTCAGCATCTCTGGTTTCATAGGGAGGCATATTAGCCATGCCCCGTGATCTCTCCCAGGACCTACAGATAATGCATGTGAATTTGTCTATGTGTGTGTATATAAAAAAAGAAAAGGAGAGTTTTTGTATGCCTTTTTCTTCATCTCCATCCTTTTGTTTATTTATACAAGTGCATGTGTGTCATACTCCTCTTCACCTGACTTCGCGGGCTCTTTCTATTATCTAAATCTCTTTCCTCTCCTGGTCCACATATCCATCAATTTACTTCGAGAACCCCTTTTACCTTGAAACATTTTCTCCATTTCTATCACTCCCGAATATTTAGGCCTCTCTCAACTTTATGCTCCCTACCGTTTCCTTTCTCTCTCATATCATGCTCTCAGAGGTCCCTTTCTTTTTATCTTTCCTCCTATTATGTCTTTCTACTTTCTTTTTGCACCCGTGGCTCTCTTGATCTACCTCCTCCCCTCCTTCCCCCTCCCCTGTTCGCCCATGTCTCGAACAGCTTCTCCTTGCATTCTCTTATCAGTTGGTCTCAGTGGCCTTTCTCTTTCTGTCTATGTCCATTCTACATATCTGTCAATCTATTCCATGTCTCTGTGACTCTTTCCTGGCATCTAATCGCTTCATGTTCTCATTAGTCCTGCTATAATCTACTCTTTAATCCATGCTAATTGCAAACCCCCCTTTCTCTGTTCCTGATCTGAAGCTGTTTTGGAATCACATCCCGCCTTCCCCTGATTATTCCGTATGGTTTGATCTGAAAGGGCTACAATGCATACCCAAATATCAAACACCTGATCTGTTACTTCTTGTAATTCTTCACCTTGGCTGATTAAATGTCAGCAAGCTGTGGGGTTTTTGACCACTAGTAATGCTATGGAGCAATGGTATTAAGGAGTGAGCTTCTGTTCTTTTAGCTTCTCCTGCAGTTTGCTTCAGGCTATTAATGGCGATAACATGCCAAAATACACAGAAATGTGCCAACACGGGCAAACAAATGTGAGCACACACAAGACAAACCAACAATGAATTGATCCTGCTTACAAGTATTGTGTATAAACTCTAAGCCTGATATATCATATTCCTCTGCGCTATAGAACTCCATCCAAAAACAACAAACTTTGTACCACATTGCGGTTGTAAATAACTTTAGTATAAATTCAATAAATTGTGATATGTAGCACAAAAATCTAGTGAAACACTGTAAATAGAGCTGCCTTCCTGCGCATGTGCAGTGCTGTGGACTATACAAGGAACTACTCTCCCGAGACTGAAAATGTGAACGCTGTTATTACTCTTTGGAGCCATTTCTAAACAAACTGCAGTACTTCTTAGTGGCAAAGGAATGAGTCACACAGTGCAACAATGTGGCTCATTGAGATGTTTTATATAGATTTTACACAAAGGTCTTTGGTGCAGAGGAAGATGATGAATTAGGCTTTGGATACACACACACAAGATACTTGTATGTAGGATCATTTCATTGTTTGCTTGACTCTGAACACGAGATGATTTGTTGAAAAAAAAAAACTTAATAAAAAAATAGCCAACCACATCTTTTTAATTCTGGATTCAACCTGTTTGTTAAGCATTTATTTTGGGTGAAGTTGACCTCCACAGGACAAATTTGATATGTCATACATCCATAATGCTCTATGCTTGCTGGCTTATTTTGTTGCAAACCAGAAAAATCGCTCTGAGAGCGCAGATGTTAGCCAATCAAGTTGTCCTATAGTATGCAGGTGCAAGATATTACCACCAGGTGGCGCCTGTTTGAAGGTCATTTGCTGCAATATTAACAAACAACAGTAGATTCAAAATGATCCAGAAACCAGGATTTCATCCAAATCATTGCCCAAAATTATCTGTTCATTGTACCATCCCCAACATTCGCTGGTAGTTTGATGAAAATCCGTCCAGAGCTTTTTGAGTTATCTTGCTAACAGTCAGACAAATTCCATATTATATATTACAAACAACCCATTGATCATTAAATCAAGGAATTGCTATATTCATTTAACCTGTAAAAGTTATGTCAATTAATCTGTTATAAACAGTGACATTCTGCAGGGAGTTTATTTTGGTGGTGGAGGATTGAGGTTAAAGATGAACAGAGCAGAAATGAGTTGGTTTTTTGCCTGCTGTGCATGCAATGTCAGGCGTGACATCTACGTTGTCTACATCAGAACCCACAGCAGACAGGCCAGGGAAGGATAATGAGTTATTCCAAGAGTTTCTACCTGAGAGCACTCATAACGCGATCCACCACCCTGACAGTTCTGAGGCCGAGCCTCCTTCCCCCGCCCGCTGTTTGGCTCAGCGTTATGCTCTAATAAATTCACTCTGCATACGACTGCACCCACCCATCTACAACTCTTCACAGGTCATCACTGAGTGTATCCGGCCATTAAATGAAAAACACCTCGGAAAAAGGGGATGGCGGGGGGAGGAAGGGGAAATTAATATCAATGGTTGTGCCCCTAATTGGCTTGTCTGCTTGATAAAGGACACAATAACCCAACTCTGCAGCTGTTACCCCCCCTTTCCCGAGTGTCTACAGTATGCACTAGGAGCTGACACGTGTGCACTCACAAACATAGCACAAACAAATGCAGAATACACAAAAACCCACACCACGGGCAGCCATTGTAACCGACAAAAGTGTGGGCAGAAGACCATAAACAACTATAATCATCATTACTGCAGGGTAATCTCAATCAGTGTGTGTGTCTGCGTGTTTATGACTATAAGTCAGATTTAGTACCGTGTCCCCTCAGGTCAAGGCCGATGGACAGATGTGTCAGGAAGAAAATGGCTTCTGCCAAGACACAATCGTTTTTCACTGCGCTTTTTTACTCGCACCATCCATCTCCCTGCAAATCCATCAGGCACGTCATATGAATGTGGCTACAACGCTCATAATTACAGAGGAGGATGAACAGACAACTCCACAGAGGCGAGGGCAAAGAGGAAGAGAACAGGAGGGAGAGTGAATTGGAGACAGAGGCTGTGGTTGAGGAGGAGATGTTAAAAAAACCGGAAGCTGGAATGGTGCAAAAGAAAGAATGGAGACAGAAAAAGAAATGAGGACATGACAAGCAGGGAAATAGGGCATGCAACATCTTTACAGTTTCTCAGTCACACATCTCTATATGTGAATATGACACAAGAACAGTGGGTGTCGTGAGAAAATTCACAGATGAAGGTGTAAAGACTCATGCTGGAGTTAAAGGTAAAGTGTCCTCGCTGAACTTTACCTGCTGACTTTACCTGCTGTTTAATCAAGACATGAAATGGCACAAACTGATTTAGAAACATGTCAAGATTCTCTGGTGGAGAAATGCATTGTGGCCCAGGAAATTGCTTGACTTTAGATATATCAGGAATTGACATTTTCTCACTTCCTCCTTCAAGCATAAAGCTACAATATTGTCCTATAGTCTACTGAATAAGAATGAATTTACTGCCACATCTCTGAGCTCATATTTGGTTTTATCCCATGCCGCCAAAGCAAACATGATATCAAGCAGATGCAGTCATGAATACATCCCTAGTATGAGCGTCATGAAAAGATGTCCGACACTCAGTGGCGGTGTTTGCTGCCTGGTAAACACAAACTCAAGAGGATTAGGATTATGTAAAGCACAAAGATCAAATGCACAAAATCCTGGTACGGTATGATTAGTTAGAGCCATATTGCTGTTACTGGATGTGTTAAAAAAGAGTTTGCATTTGCTGTAAATACTCTTCATAATAGCATTTCTCAGCTGCTTTCCTTTCCTGCCTTCTAAATCTCCAGTTATCACAACCAATGAGGCCTCATGTGTAGTTGGTTGATTGATAAAAATATCAATGTTGACTGATGTAAAAATCAATTAATAATAAACTAAGCCGTAATTACAAACACCTCGTACATCACAATGCATAAACTACAAAATGTATGCACTTGTGTAAATGCACTAGCACACTCAGGCATATAATAGCAGACACACACACGCGTGCACACACACACACATGCACACACACCAACCATCTAAATTTCTTTCATGTTGCAGTGACACAAAACAACAGAAACAAGTCTCTCTAGTGTCAATCAGCCGTCAAATAATTCCTAGCTCTTTTTCTTTTTTTTGCTTTGTATTACTCATGAAGGGGACGTGCGTCCTGCTGACAACTGGGTGTTATGTTCATCATTGCACTACTTTGTTGTCAGAAGCGTGATGGATTTTAAGTTTTCTTTCATCAAAAAGATGTTTTTTTTTCTGTTCTGACGTGTTTTTCCACTTTTCCTTTTCATGGTCCAGCTGTGCCGCTACGCAAATAAACTCCTACTCCATTTCCTTCACTTTTTCCTTTTTTTTCCCCCTCATACTCTGACGTGGCACAATCAAACGATATCTAGCGGCTGAAATAATTATTAAGTAAACAAAGAAGAGCGTGAAAAGAAAGAACACGTCAACCAGCATCGCATGGCCGAGGCCCGCTACTCCCTTTTTTGCTTTGTTCTGTCAATACTGATTCAAACACTTGGTGGTATGGAGATTTAGCTTAGCTTGCGGTTTAACCTTGGCAAGGATTCATCTGAGGATTTCATCGTTGCATCAGTCTTGAGTTTCTCGTTTCTACAGTCGAATATGCTGAGAGCCACAGTTTTGTGAAGACAAAAAAAAGAAGAAAAGGGCGGCTTTAGAAAGACACTTCAGAGTTCTACACGGTGTCTTTCAAAGGAGAACAAGGAATAACCTCTGACAGATTTCTCTCATCCAGCCTGGCTCATTCTTCTCCCCTGCTTCATTCCCACCCTGCTCTTTGTTTGCAGTTGATCCGCAGGTGAAGAGGTTGACCTCGCCAGGCCAGACACTGCCCCGCCGGGCTTCTCCCTGAGCACACAAAGACTGAGTAACCTTATGTATCTTATTCCACCCTTCTTACACACTCAATCTGTTTTCAGCTTTGTCTGTTCTCTCGGTTTCTTTCTGTTTCTCCCTTTGGTATTCCCATCTCCCCATCTCTCCGTTCCCCTTTCCCTTCTCTCCCTCACTGCCCCGCTGCCTCTATCGTAGCTTGAGTTATTGATTTCTGTAAAGGTTGACTGCAGCCGCTGCCTTCCTTTCTCTTTTCTATCTTTCACCCTCATCTCCTTCACCAAGTCTACTACAATACTTTTACCTCACTTTTTCGTTCGCTCGCTCTGCCTCTTTCCACCCATCTCTGTCTCTCTCTGGGAGGCACATGAGGTGAAATCTCCAGACGCTGTGAGTCTACATGTATATGCCCAGTTCTTTGTCTCCCACTCATAATCTACTTTGGCCTGGCCTGCAGACAATGCACTCATGTCGATTATACGACACTGGAGACAAATGATTTGGAAAGTAATATATTTTTAAGAGATGGTAAAGCATCACCCTTTTAAATTATTATTATTACATAAATTATTGTAGTCCTTTGTTCCTACTAAGCCCACAATATATTTTTCAATTGGTCAAATTTTGTTTGTATAGCATCTTTTGTAAAGGTAATAATGCTTCACAGATGAATGACATAAGACACATACAAATGATGAAAATGTAATATAACACAAAACAAAACAAGAACCCCCCCCCAAAAAAAAACAAAAAACAAACAAAAAAACAAAACAAAATTAAAACAAAATAAATAAAGCATTTTAATCAAACTGTAGGGTAAAGAGATTGGTTTTAATTTTGCATTGAAAAATAGCAGAAATTGCAGTTGCTCAGATCACTGGGCAAACTGTTCTAACAGCAGGGAGTATACAAAGCAAAAGTTTTTTTTACTTGCACTTTGGAACAACTAAAAGACTTACGCCTGAGGAACTGATAGGCCGTACTGCTTCAAACATACTCTAACCATTTTATACAAGTAGCCTGGTGTAAGATCATGAAGTGCTTTATAAATAAGTAAAATAATTTTGAGATCAGTGCATTTCTGAAACATCCTGCAGCAGAGAAATCCAAGTTTACTTAAAAACAGAAAACAATCCCTGAAGGAAACGTTCTCTTCAAAGAGAGCAAAGAGAGTTCTTTTCTTCAAAAAATATTATAAATCTTTCACAAATAAAATCGAAAACCTAAATAAATATTCACAAAGTAGTGCATGCAGACAAGCATATACAACTAGTATAGAAAGAGTTCAATTCCTTTGTAGTTTTTTAGAGATGGGAGTTTTGAAAGGATGAGGCTCCAAAGAAAAGGTCTCTATGCTAGCCGATTTCTGACAAACTATGGAGAAGGACAAAAACCCTCCATCCTGTGAGTGCGTGTTGTGTTTTTATTGTGTGTGTGTAAAATCTGTTTACAATTTACCATCTAAATAATTCATGTATGAGAAGACAGATATGACTGCAACGTGATGTATATATCTTATATTAAAACTCTAAGTAGGGAAGACTTCATCCAGGTTAGGGTCATATATTTTACATCCGCTCTGCTCTGTGTCTTCAGGTAAAAACACTCAGCATGATTTATTGTGACAGTGATTTGTAATAGCAGTCCACATGACTGAGCACATATACATTTATCTTTTTATGTGTGTCTGTGTGCAGACACATTCTTATGAACACAGTAACTCAGATTCACCGACTTACTTCAGAGGTTTCCCTATAGAATGTAGAAGACCTCACTGCATGGATTTGCATTTCTTTGAGGGAGAAACTGAAACTGTCTTTACATGTAATGCATAAAGACAGAAGTGTTCATATTAATGCTACCCATGCATTATAAACAGACAAGTTAAGTTGAGCATGAATATCTATTAATGTATTAACTGAAGAGAAAGAGTCACTCAGGACATAAAGCAGCCGAAGGCAACTTGTCAGAACTCTAGAAAGTAGCTATACAAAGGCATTCCATTTGCAATAGGTTGTTTTGAAAGAATTACATACGTTTATACCACACTACAGCCCTTATGAACACTTTGTTAAACACTTTTGTCGACTGCGTACATGTAATAGATTTTTGTTTGCAAGAGAACCTATTGTAAATGGAGCCACTGAAAGCACAGAGTACACCAGCAGACTGACTGTGTGCAATGTGCAAAGCTACAGTGTTTGTACTTAGGCTGCACAGCTTCTCATCAATATGATATTCTAACAACCCTGGTTGACTGAATTGATAAACGCCTCGACAACCTTGAGTTGGCAGTTAAATATGCAACAGAATGGTAAGCATAGTCGGTTGCGATCTGGGAATTTAGAGTTTGAGCTCTCCTTCCACCAATTGTTACATTAATATTGATGCACAAATACTCCATGCATCTGGTCCTCCTCAAAGTTGTAATGAGGTCTGCTCATATTTGCACATTGAAGATAATGAAACTTTTAACTGTTACAACTCCCTGTTCTCAATGTGAACGTTTAATCAATGTCTTCACATGTGGGTGAGTGTTTTGACCCATAGATTTAAAAAAAAATGTCCTTTAAATGGAAAAATACTCAATGGTGTTCGTCATTATATCTGTGCTTTGTGTAGGTCATGTTAAATTTAGATAAAATTTTGCACAAAATTGGCAATTTATTTTTTAGAAGTGTAAGAATGATACTGTAGTGTTGCTCACCTGCCCATCACTCCCTAATAACCTGTCCATGATGTCCTGGAGAACATGATGGCCGTATTAGTAATAAGAATGTGGCTGACAGGTAAGGTTGCATCTGCCTTGTGGATGCTCATTACAGAGTCTTAATGGTGTGTTGTGTTCCATAATTAGGAGACTTTTTGGCTCTCTGTCCAATCTCCCTGTTTGGTTGGCTTGTTGGTTGGAGGCAAAGCGAGTTCTTTGGTTTAGTTTGACAGTTGAAGGCGCAGATTGTCTGAGAGATCTGTGGAGCTCTCCCTGGATGTGCCAGTGGAAGCTTCTACAGGAGTTTACATGAGGCTATATACCCGATGATAATGGGATATGAGAAAGACTGAGTTGTGCTGAAAGTTGGAAAGTTTGGAAACTTAGTTATATCTGAATGTCTGCAAAGCAAATATTTTATCTTTTTTTAACTGAGCTATATGTTGTTTTATGTTTTGTGTTATGCCTACTGGCCCAGGACCAGCTTCCACGAACGATGTATGGGTAAATGTGCAGCTGTGTTTGTACTGTACTGTATATGCAGGCCTGTGTCGACCAAAGTCTTTGTGTTTCTACATGTTAATGAGAGCCAGAAAGTTTTTTAAGCCTAAAGAGAACTAGAAATGTTGTACTCAAAATGAAGCTGCCCGCTGAGATTGTGTTCTCCATTTAGATTTTTAGACTTTACATATATCCTTGTGTGAGTCAATGCATGCCAGAGGCATTGGGATTCATTTATTCAGGATTTGTTCCAGGTTTATTGGCTAGGGGGGACTTAACTAAACAACTTCTTAATTAGAGCCATGGAGTTTTTACGACTTTGTTCGCAATGAAGATAGTCACCAATGGATAAAGTTTGGATAGCTTTAATGCATGTCTTAATTCAATAGTGAACCATAATGGTTATTTTTGTGTGAGAAAGACCAGTAATGTGACTATTAATGATGGGTAATCTGAACATATAAAGTCTATATGTGTCAGCTGATTTAAGGTCATTACAGTATAAAAGCATTTCTGTATGTATTACAGGGCTATATTAATTTTAAATCACTGGAAAGTGGTAGGTATGTAGTGCAGTAAGTGCATTGAGTGAGGAGTAAGTGCTTGTGTGTGATGCTGTGCCAGTTAATGAAGGCTAGAATGATTGAGTCAGAGTTTGCAGGTCTTGTCTCACTGTGGAGGAGAGCAAATGATGAATACACTTCAATCATTTCAGGGCAGACCTTCATCGTTTGTTGCAGCTGTCAGACAGTTATCTGGGCTCACTATAGGCAGATGGAGAGCAAGGCTCATCCATAATTGAAAATTGAGTTCAGAAATGTCACATGTACTGTATCCGTCCATCTAAATTTCAAGGCAGGAAATCCTTATTGGCGCGCAGCATGTAGAGGTCTGACAGTGCCTATCAATACAAAGTTAAAGCATTTTAGTCAATAGAGACAATCGCCAGTGGGAGATTTATCCATTTTTAACAAGGAGCGTGTTGAGGAGCTTCAAAATGAAAATATGCCGCAGGCAGATCTTAGTGCTTTACTAAATATATCATTCTTTAAAGAAAGAGTCTTCCTTTTTACTCTTTACACCCTGTGTAACCAATTCAAAGATTAGCAGGCAGGTGGTTGGCGTCATCTGGACATGCTCCCATTTGTGTTTTCTTACACATTTCAAGCTGCTGCAGGATCTTTTAGGCCCTAAAAAAATATTTCTTCAAGGAAAATTCTTTGACAGCTACTTTAGAAATGAAACAAAAAAACCCATATGATTTAACCTTTAAATCACCAACTGAGTAACCTTTATATTTGCTGCCGTAGGACACAGACTTCACAGACTGAGCTTTATCAAAAACAAAAATGAATAAATCAAAATGCTATGGCTAATCCTTTAACTGTCCTATATGCTTTCTTTTCCTGAATACGCAGTGAGTATATGTGCTCACCACCTTAGAATATCTACATTCAAGGTCTAACTCCTCCGTAGTGGTTTCTAAGTGAAGAAAATAGAACGCTAATCTATTCTGGTGTAATCACGTTTTGACTTGGCTAATGGAGGCACCATACCCCAGGGCAAGATCTAATCAGGAGGACAGTTAATAAAATGAACAAGACTGCTTTACTGATCTTACTAATGTCTCTGACCTTCCCTGAGGGACAACACTTACACAGGAATGCTCACACTTATACATGCATGTGTTCAGATGTATGACCATATACAAGAGGCTGATTAATGTCAACAACTGGATAAGAAACAGACAGAATGTAGCAAACATTAATTCTACAACATCATTATTATCCCATGATCCTTCAACCCAACTCCAATTATCTCTGCACTAAATCGTCTCTTTACGCAGAGATGATTAAAAGGACAGTCAAATCACTTTTTCACACCTTTCAAAAACTTTTAAACGACTGCAGGGATCGGGTGTGAAAGCATGATCTATTTCTCGATGTGTTTAGTTTACAGCTGGGAGAGGATTGTTTTTTTACGGAGGTCATGCATATCCTGGGAAGCAGAGTCACGACTCCATAAGCAGCTGTCAATCAAACGCTTTAATGACTGGTGGAGCACACGCACATGTCACTTAGCACCGGGCTATATTTACACGAATAATGCAGTGAGCATACAAGCCCTGAGCTACAGGTAGACGTGTCTCAATGTGTACATATTCGCTTTGAAGAAAAAAAAAAAGCAAATCAATTTGTGTAAAAACTGTTACACACTACACAACTGTTGCTCTGTACCTTTTAGAAAGTGATGTTTTTTCTACTTGTAAATGACTACTTTCTGGTTTCTATGGAAATAGTTGGCCAGTTTCAAAACATGAGGCAACACAGGATTACATAGAAATTAAAAAGATATAATAAAAACATTTCAAATTTCCGTATTTTTCTCTGCAACCTTTGACTGATGACTAAAAATATTTCATACAATAAGAATGACGAAATGCGCTTTTTCTGCTTGCTTAAGCATTGTGCTTTGAAAACACCAAGCATGTTTCAAAGTGAGTAAGACAGATCTTGCAGATTGCAACGTTGACATATGTTCCGCTACTAACATTTTATGAAGACATTAACAAAAATGTAGTGTTTACTGTAAACACATTACAATTCAATTAGGTATTGTAAGACATGTATTACATGCTGTACTGTCCCTGTACCCATAATGCTTAACATTAATGTAATGCATCTCATTCACTCAGTAGTCATGATTTTATGATATTAGTAGTTTCAGTAGAACCTCTGCCCTACTCTTGCGTGGTATGTACTTCAGCCATTTGCTGGATTTCAGCAATTCATCACAGTGCTTGCAGCAAAATAAAAATGTAATTCTCAGGGCGCTTCAGGGAAATACAAGACAAGGGATCGAGAGCGATCACTTGTTGGCACATGATTGCCAATGGTTGCTGAAGGGAAGTTGTCTCGAAGCGAAGCTCAGACATTCCCAAAATGGTAAAGTCAGTCATATGAGGGATATCATCCCCAGGAAGATTAAGACTGATGAGTGATAGGCAGAGTACAGTGTGTAAGAGGTTTCTCCTTGGGGTACGGAAACAATCTTGTCAGTGCATTATCGCCCCCCTGACATCTTTTAATCAAGGCATACACACATGAATGCAGGCACACACATACCCTCATATTAATACAGTAATGAGACTGGGGCATGAAGTTGACAGTGATAGTGTTAACCACTATTGGCAGTGCGAATGGTTATTGACAGTGACGGCATCCATAAAAGCTGGTGTTAATGGAGAATGAAGGTGGCGTTAATTAAAAACAATTAGCTGTGTGTATCTGTCCATGAATCTGTCATATAGAGCAGAGAGAGACACTGATATCATCACCCTGTAATGTTTTAATTTACCAATGAGTGGACAAACTTATCTGATTGCACAGCCTAATCTGAAAACTAATTTTTTTGCATGAAACACTGCATTTAAAATCATCTTCAAAACAAGGAAGAGCGTCTCCTACACCTTTAAATTCAGTTCAATCATTTAACATCTTTCCCAGCTTAAAGTGCATCTTTTTATCTCATTCTGTTTATTTATTTTGACTCAAGACCATGATCACATGGTACCATATGGAGCACAATCAGGACATATGGTAACAATTTATTTGAAGGTACTGTTTTAAGACTGACATGACACTCTCATAATTAATCATAATACCATTATGACATTATCATGCCAGTCTTATGATGGTACCTTCAAATAAAGTGTTACCGAAGATACAATATAGTAATAACAAAATGCGACTTGGTTAATGTAGAACAGATGTGAAGAAAGGATGAAGGACATTCTTCACAAAGGCATCTACTTAATTTACAAATAACTTCTATCTTATCTGATTGTAACCATAACAATTATTTAAACAGACGGGCAGATTAAATAATACTTTGGCGGCAAGTACCTTTCTCTATAATGCATTATGCTCACTTCTTCCAGCATGAAATAATAACCATGCGTGAAACTGCCTGCAGATATGTGTATTCTGCATTGTAATATAGAGCAGGATTGCATTATAGAAACAAATCAGAGTCTGCTTCCCTTGTTTATATAATAGAGGCCATTAACACATTTTGTGACATTTAATAGAAAACATTTATTTCAAGCCTCATAGAAGCCATGGACAATATAGTAGGGAATGGGATTAGAGAACTGATAGTGAAACAATTATTATTAAATTTCTCATCACTGATATATTTATAATAATAATCCAGGATTCAGCTAATGATATTTTCAAATACAAATCTTGATTGATGTATAATATTGTCATGGCAGCTTACACTGCTGCAATAACACACACACACACACACACACACACACACACACACACACACACACACACACACACACACACACACACACACACACACACACACACACACACACACACACACACACACACACACACACACACACACACACACACACACACACACACACACACAATGTGGTATGCACACCAAAGAGATGAGAGCATGGTGAGAGACAGAACCGATGCAAGCAAAGGTGATGGACTGTCATGACCTTCTCAACTGTTGGCAGTAAACGGTAAACAGAAATCATATTGGAGAGAGAGCAAAAGAGAGAGAGAGAGACACACAGAGAGGGGGGGCTCCTGTACAATAATTGGACTTGGGGTGATATAAGAAAAGAGAAATCCTGATTTATTAAATCACATGTGGGAGCTGAGTACAGCAGTTTCTGCTCAACCAAGCACGGCAACACACAACGGACGCTGCTTGCTTACTTCTTTTTTTCCATTGAATTTTCATTGTATTTACAGTCTAAGGCAAGTGCTCCTATGTAGCCTTCATGCCATAAGACTTTGAGAATTATGTTGTATTGAACTGATAGTAGAAATAAAAAAAAAATAGAAGTTTGAAATTTCTGTCGAACCCTACTGTGTTTATATGTTCCTATACATCTCCCTGTTGACCTCTGTCTCTTCCTTTTATTGTTGTTCCTCTGCTCTGTTGTTACATCACAGACAGAATGCTGGAGAGAAAGTAGCACAACAGGAAACTCTGAACCCAACTACTCTTCTCCTGTTCCTTCATAGACTGAATCTGTTTCACAGCTTCTGCGTTGCTTCTCTCTCTCTCTAGTGTACTTCCCTATCTGATTATATTTCTACCTTGCACTTAATTTGTCTCTTCTTTACAGCACTGCATTTTTCTTTGTTCTTTTCCATTTTCTCATCCTCTGCAGTCTATCTGACAGTATGAAACATGACCTCTCACTTTGGCTGAAATCCATTAAATCTTTGGTGTTTTTGTTAGTGAACACACACACACACACACACACACACACACACACACACACACACACACACACACACACACACACACACACACACACACACACACACACACACACACACACACACACACACACACACACACACACACACACACACACACACACACACACACACACACACACACACACACACACACACACACACACACACCTGCCACACAAATTCGAAATGCTATTTCCAACTGCTCTGGAGCTGGAGGAAGACAGGGGCTTATTGAGATGAAGCATGGGGCCTTGGGGGTGACAACGTGGGTGTGATTGTCTGCTCTGCCAGCCTCTTCCCTGAAACTCCGCAGAAACTAAATCCCACTAGCGACCACAACTAACCACCAAGGGAGAGAGAAAGAGAGGGCAGTATTTCAATTCTCTGCCTTTTGCGATTCATCACCACCCTCTAACAGAAAACTGTGCAGTTAAGCTATTGCTCCCTGGAAGAAAAACAGGTTTTCTTCAATCAAGTTGTCTGATAACGTAAGACTATATCATTCCTGCAGAATGACTTGAAATATACATGCAGAGTAAATTGAGGCTGCCTTGGATGAACAAGAGATTCTGTGAAATCATTTATAAAAAGATTCTCCATAGAGAATTTTAATTCAAAAATAAAAAACATTCAGACACTTACTATAGTCGTGACAAAAGCTAAAAGCATATCATTGCCAGCACTTTTTTGATCTCTTTATAATGTTTTTCTAGTAAAAAGCTGCTGAGAAATCTCACCTGAATGCACTTGGCACTGAGCAAGCTGTTACACGACTGATACACAATTCATACATGCGTGGGGCTGAGGTGTGATTCTGTTTGTAAGTGTAAATGTGAGAAACAGAAAACAAACAATCAGTTTGACGTATGAAACATAAGGAGAGAGAAACAGACATTATTTTGAGGCAATCACATGAGAACACAAAAATATGTCCCTGATGTCAGTGCAAATTCTACACAAACAGTGTTTTTCTAAAAGATGTCAAGATTACATAGATAAAACTGCAAACATTTAGAGATTTAAACAAAAAATCATTGCAGACCCAATCCCAAATCTGTAGAATGGACCTTCATTTTGAGACTGTGACATCACATGACATACCGGAGAGAAGAACGAGAAGAGGGCAGCGACTATCTTGCATATAGAGATCCCTAGATGATTGGTAGGCAGGGAGATTTCTGATCGTTTGGTATTGCAGGACTGTCTGAATTAAGCATTCAAGTTAATCTCAAAACAACAGGAATAAATAAAATTGTTGTTTTTAAGAAATCTTGTAAGCCATTGTTGCCTAGTTTTTCAATGAACACAAGAAAGTATTTAAAAAAAAAAACATGATGCCCTGGGTTGGTTTTCTTCTTGTACTGTCTAATTTTTCAGGTACCAAGCTACCAGTTATCGTAGTGCCCCATTTGGCCAATTATTTCTACTTTTTTCAGTAAAAGAACATGCATCAGTATTCCCATAAAAACATTCACAGTTCATTTCTTAAAGATCAGGGTTGCCTGAAATATCTCCTCAGATATATATCACCTCAGATATGTGTCTAGTGATATACTGGGACAAATAAAAGCTTGATACATTCTGTGTTACATAAAAAGTAAAATATAATATATAGATTTCTTTAGCTTCCTATTGTGGATAATCCAAAGCAAAGATGCACTAGTGGAGAATACTTACAGGATCAGAGAGAGATAGATAGAGCAGGGAAAAGAGAAAAGCTTCATTTTGAATGACACAAAGAAACCGAGACAGGGGGAACAAACATTTTGAAGCGCGGATACAGGAAGGCTGAACAACAAAGCGATTTCCACTGTTGGCGCTCATAACAGTCATGCTATGATCTGTTAGCTTGCCTGAGTTATTGTACTAGAAGCATTGTTGGGCAGAAAGCACTGGGGAAGCAGTAGGCTTCTTAGAGCCACAGGGATTTAAGGCTTAATGACAGATGATACACAGATTTAAACACCACAGGATGGCCCAAGGCAAGCTGGGAGCCACAGACAGGTATCCATATATGGTAACACAGATGCTGCACATGCATACTCAAACAGCATCAACACGGAGCACTCACACTCACACACACTTGCCGTTTCACATTTCAGGGGAAGCTTCCTTTGAAATCTGCATTTTGAGAACAAACACAGAGAGACAAGGGCTGATAAGGCTGTAGTGGTTTTAAAAAAACACAATGCGCTCCTGCTTTTGCGGTTTCTGAATCTGCTGCAGAAGTTAATGAAGGCGGCTAAAGTGCACCATTAGCTCTGGTATCTGAGATGAGGCATGAAACGGAGCTACAGGGATGCATCCTCTGAAGGCCACACCGTTTGTATTTTACGTCCTTTGAAGGAGCTGGCCCCCTAAATTGTGACACTGCTAACATCTACATTTACACGTGCGGAGGTGCCTGGATATCATGCTGTGTATCTAATCTCAGTTTACAGCCCACCACATGGTGTGAGTCTTCCAGTGCACCCTGAAAATGGATTATGATAATTCCATAACTGCCTTGGAAGAAGCAGTCAGGTGTTGTCGCGGAAACATCAGTCGACTTCCTGCAGCCTCCTGCAGAGATGCGCAGCACGCGCCACCATCGGTGCGATCCAGTAACACATACTTCAGTACACACTTTCATTTTCCTCTTCTTTTTTTGTTTCTCTGTTCTGCATTTTATCCAGTGTCATTTCCTCCATGGTCTCTTTCTCCTTTGTTTTCCACCCCTCCGCTGTTTCTTGTGTTCGGGGGAGTCGTTATAAACTCATACACACCTGCAGACACAGCCGCGGCATCTTTTCGCAATGGGTGAAAGCTGTGTGCCAATATCAAGTCCTGTTATGGTGCCCATTATAAATGCGTAATGTTGCTGACAACAAGGACAATAAAAAAAAACATTGCCTCACATTGAGGCAGAACGGATGGAGAGCAACCCGGCATCTCAAAATCTCAGGCTGTAATATTTCTCAGTTTTGTGATAGTGTGCTATTTTCCACTCCACAAAGCACAAAAACCCACCATGTACTGCACAATACACTTGTTCAGTTAGAAGTTCAAGGTCCCTTCTCGGATTACAATAAAACTAAAAGTGAAAGCATATAATGAAAATTACCTCAGCACCATTTTCCTCTGCTGTTGTGAGGAGCTGCATTTGTACAAGCAAAGTGAAGCACTGGGACACCAGTGGAAAGGCAAGAATTTAGTGTGAAGCAAGATAAATTTCCTGTAGCTATTGATTTCACAATGACTTTAGTGGTGAACTTGTGCAGTTTTTCCAAATAGTAACCTAAAAAGCAACTTTCAGTCTTGAACTTGATTATGTTAGAGATCACATGAATCTGGTTACTGTGCTTCACTGCAGCAGCAGTAGTTTTAGTAATAGGGCTCCAGACAGTCTCCTTACACAGCTTTTCCCTCACAATTCACACCGTCTTTTGTTTTGTTGATTTCTTTGATGGTCGAGTCTCTGACAAATGATGCTGCACAGTTAAAAAAAAGTTAAAAAGTAGGAAGGTTCATTTTAATTAATTGTGCAGCCCTAAGTAGTAGTAGTAAGAATAAGTAACAAGGACTCAATATTTTTTCTACCAGACCGGTATAGTAGTAGGCATGTGCTGGAACTCACAAAAATTTAATATGCAGCTCCATATCACCACTTTTGAGCGATACAGTCTTTCAGATTTGATTTAAATCCTGTATAACTGAATTTCGCCCCATATTCTGTCACTGTGTCTCACTTAGGAAAGTTATTTTCTCTATCATATTACAGAAGGAAAACTGATGCTGTGTCACTGGGTCTGAACACTGGAACTATGATAATCATGAGGTGAAAAAAATGCAAAATGTTCTCATGGCACACACCCAGTTCTTTTTTTACATTTCTACAATGCATTTAGGCCTTAGTTGCTCCCGTGGGACCGACTGTGGCTGGAAAGTGTAGGACTGTACATAATCTAGATGAATTTCACAAAGAGATGAGGTCATTGTGGAAGACCTTTTATTTGTGGAAATGAACAAATGCTACGGAATTAAATTCCTAATGAATTGCTTATTTACTGATTTTTTGCTTAATTGCTTATCATGTATGATTGCTTGTTGAAGACATTTATGCTTATGAATTCTGCGCCTGTATTGTTGGATTTGGATTTATCCTTTGAGGAAGTCATTTGGACTTGAGGTGTTAAGCACCCTGATTGAACTTCTGGCCTATGTTGACATGGACCTTTCTGAGTAAAGAAGACTGGCAAATGGCATCAAACCCTTTGCTCCTGTAATTGGATGAGATTAGTCTGGGTGGAGAAAAGCAGCCCTAAACATGGCTCAGCTGCAGACACACTTTGCATAATTCAAAACTGTAGGGGTTTGGAACAAGTGAGTATGGAAAAAGAATAACAAAAGGGATTCAATTGGTTCCAGGTAATCAACAAGTCAAAGATGAACATTTAATGTCAAAGCCAGAGATATATATCCATTTCAATTTATACTGTACTAATAAAGAGTTGTTATGAAAAAAACAACAAAAAACATCTCTCTAATGTAAGTAAACAAACTATTGTAATGAAGAACATGGTGATCAGTATACCTTTGCTATGCTGTGACAGTGTTTTATTTGTCTTTCTATGTATCAGTGACCTGGACAACAGAGAATCTTCACAGACTCAAATCTAATCCAATACATCCATGCTAATATGAACACTCTATTGGGCTAAAGTCATTCAGTGTCTTAGACTGTTTTACACCTGTACATTTCCATCCAGCTAAATCAAACTGGTTTGTTTTCCCCCTTGGTGTGATTCATTTAGACAGGTGTCACTGCAATCAGACCAAAACAACCACGCTGAGACCCTTTAGAGTAGTGGTTCCCAACCTTTTTGGCTTGTGTCCCCTTAAAATAAAACAAGGTTCCCAACCTGGGACCCCATGTCACACACTGTGATCTTTACCAGTTAAGTTAAAAAGGGACCAGAGAATGAATTGAGGTCCTAGCTGAACCAGTGCAAATTACTGTGTTGTGTTTGGCCAGTGGACCTCTTTCAGGACCTTCCTTCTGTGTTTACCTTCTTACTGCCACCCCAGACACATCTAACAATGACTGAATGGAACAATCTCACATGGTTTGTAGTCGCACTTTTGCTTGTTTGGACTTTTCTCTATGAAAAGAAACCGAACCAAGGGGAGAATGCACAGAGTTCACCTAATCCAATAATTCGTGGCAGAGCAAACAAACTATAGGTGTGAAAATGCCTTAAATCTACAGGGGTTTTGTTGCGGTGGCAAAGTCAAGGTTTAGGGAAAAGTGTTTAAGGAGCACACACCGCAATGCATCACTCTGGGATGAACATAATGAAAACTTAAATTGAAAACCTTTGTCGGGTCAACGATCGGTGTGTGCATGCATATGTGTGTCAGAGAGACAGATAGAAAGACAAAGCGGAGTGAAATTGCATGTAGAGCACTTTCTTGAGCAATGGGGTGCATCTGCATGAAAGGCAGGTTGAGATCTTGGAATCCTTTTAGTGTGTTAGACATATAAATTGCCTTTCATGGTGTTACATAAATCAGAAAAGGGCTATGCAAGTGTGGCTTATCTCTCCCTCTCTTTTTTCTACCTCTCTGCCACACACCATCCATATTTCTTCTTTGATGCACCACAAAAAAATAAAAAAAATCACCGGCCCTTTAACTCTCCTGTTTCTTCTCTTCCGCTGGTAACGGGGTGACTGTATGTGCATGTGTGCCTGTATGCTGCCTCCTGACAAAAGACACTCTCGACAAGCCAAGCCTGCCCCCTCTCAACGCCCGTCTTATTCGCTAACATCGTGATCCATCACACTGTGGTTCAGTGGACCCCTCCCAACACCACAATCCCCTGCTCTCATCCTCACCTCCACTCTTCAAGCTGCCTGTCTGACCCCGTTCCTTACTTTCCTTCCTCCTCCCACTCGACTTCCTCTCCTCATCATGCTCTCTCATTTTTGCCACCCTCCCTTGATTCTCACCCATCTGTGCTCCATTTCCCACTCCCTCCCTCCATATCTCCCCTACTCCCTGTCACCTTTTCTCCCTCCCCTTTCCTTCTTTGAGTGTTTATCTCGCTGCCTACGCTCCAGTCATCTAGGCAGTGAGGGGAACGACAGAGAGCTCTCTCCCCTGGGTCGGTGACCCTTGTCATGGGGACAAACTGCCCAATGCTGCTTGCTTACACAGCTGGAAAATTAAGGACTTGTGGGGTCAGAAAGTTCAGTATGTCTGTGTGTGTGGGAAAGAAAGAGGTACAGACAGTTTGTGGTCGAGAATTAAGAGCTTGGCACTTTTTGTTTGTTTGCTGATATGGGCTAAACAGTCTTGTTTAGAGAGGAAACATGCTGCAGATGGTTGTGGCTGTCCAGCTGTTACTCCATCTAATGGGTTAATGAGTATCACAGCGTCCATGCAACTCACTCTCTATTCCTCTCTTTTGTGCCTCTACCACATTAGCCTGTTGGCAGACAACCACGCCGCTATTTAGCAAACAGAGCAAACAGCATAATAATCCCCTAAAAACATTAAAATTCCTGCTCCATTTTTGTTCCTGTCCTTGCATTTATGATGCCTGACATCAACTATTCTTTGTTTTCTATGAAGGAATAAGCTACAAAGCTAATTCCCAGGTTCTGTTATTGTTGCGTAACATTACTGATGCTCTTTGATCAGAATCCAAATCAATTGCCTTCTGGGACTGTAGCAAACACTAATCAGAGTCGAGATACTTTATTTACTTCATTAATCTCAGGGGGCTTGACAAAATGCCAAAAGGGTGGTTTTAATTAAATTGCAGCATAAAAAACCTCCAAACTACTTGAACCTAAGAAAAGTTCCAAAGCCATCCAAAACTTAGTTAACTGTGAATGAGTTTTACAAGCCTGAACCATCCAATCTTAATTTTTTGATGAGATCATACATTTTTCACATGAGATGTAAATAGAGGGCCTAAATACTTCCACCTTGCTGTTACCCCATGGGACTCTATATTAGGGTAATTATGTACGGAGGTCAATGGGGAATGACAACTTGAATCCTCCAGACATATGATGTTTTTCTATTTAAAAGATAGTTTTGCAAGTCAAGAAGAGAAACTATAGAAACTTCAGCTCATAAACTGCTCTGTTGCATAAATTACAATTTTAATTGTAAATGGTAAAAAGGGACTTGTTACTTCTTCAGGCTATCCAGAAGATCATCCTGTCCAAAAGGGTCAAGTCATGGTCAAGTTATATTTCTGGCCAATTTTGAAGTGTCTGTATTGAACAGGTGTTTTCTTTTATGAAACATCGCCAAGGCAATCTATGAAGCTGTTGTTGAGCTTTTTCATTTCATTCAGGACCTCCATTTCCTGCTTTGTGGGTTCCAGGTACTCACGCAGGCACCTTGTCTGTTTTTATCTTATCCAGCTTTATGACTGGGTGTGCTTTTTCCTCATCCAATTATTTTTCTATCATCTTCAGGTACTCCATATAACTCTGCGATGAGCTTCTGTTAAAGAAACTCTCAGCAATAGCCAAAGTGAAAATACAGAGGCCATTTTATAAAAGTAAGTATAAAAGTAAGTATAAAAGTATAAAAGTACCTCTGTGTCTTTGCACAGAACAGACTCAAAGTACTTTTCCCCTTAGTTAGGACAGATCACAAAAGACTCTGGATAAGGTTTGTTTGTAGCCTTAATGTTATCCAACCCAACTACTACTAGTAATTTACAACCTTGAGCTCAACAGTTCCTGTTGCTAGGTACTTTGTGTACTGGGAAATCAATGGATAATGAATTGGACTGTCACAACAAAGTACATTGCATTTTTGAGATGAGGGGAAAATGCATCATGTTTACCAACCCAACAACTGACTTGAACAAGTCAGAACAAACTGAAGGTTTGAAAATGACCTTTGTGAGGGGACGCAGGGAGTCTACTATACAAAACAGAGAACACTGTGCAACTTCTTAGGCTGTCAGACAGACAAAACCTTTCATATTGCAATAGATTCCCTGTTTGCAGTTTTTGTGGATAATGAGTAAACATCTTTGCAAAGAAGTTGTATCATAACCATGCTATGTAGTCATAGACTTCAATATTTTTCCTCTCGGTTCAGTCCCTCAAAGTATGAGATTAATTATGGGACCTTCGTATATCGACTAATATATTAAGAATATTTCAAGTAAGCCACAAAGCTTTTGATAATACCCAGGAGGACATCATATGCAAGAGCACTCAGCACTCAAAGGGGGATGACACACAGTAAGACACATGAGAAATATGCACACGGACCCACTACACAAAAAATGGGAGCTGCGTAATTACAAGCGAATGCTGCGTGGCACATCAACATTCAATAAGACAAACGTCATGAATATTCATTAGTTTGTTTATTCTCCCTATGTGAGAGACAAGACAAAAAATGCTCCACTGAGATGTGTCATCGGTACAAAATAACACACCCCGACACAGGCACGAACACACAAACTGACATTCACTGACATGGATATAAACACAGTGAAATTAACATATTGCCAGACAGACAGACAAGAAAAACAGGGAGAAAGAGGTGTGCAAACACACAAACACACACACACACACACACACACACACACACACACACACACACACACACACACACACACACACACACACACACACACACACACACACACACACACACACACACACACACAAAAGCACAGTAATAACAATCCATCTCACACCGACATACACATCCACTCCCTCCCCTCCATGTGACAGCTATAAAACTCTGCATCTGCAACTTTTGTCTAGCCAACTTTTCCTGGGTTAGTTTTAAAGCCCCTCAAGGTCAAGACGGATAATCAACTTTCCTCCCTGTGTCGCTTCATTAGCACCGCTGAGTGATATTTCCTCTGTTTTTCGCCTGTTGTTTTTCCAATTGGTCTAATCTCTCTGTGCCCCAATATCCTGCTGTAATCCGAGAGCCATGCTGGAGCTGCCTCCAGTGATCGCCGCATACAAACTCGCAGGGGCCTATAAACCTTACACTTGCTGATGCATGACACGCTGCTGCATGCAGAAACACTAATGACACAGAATTTATTTCATAATATATGAGGTGTGAGTGTCTGTGTGTGAGGCTGAGCCACAGGTAAGGCCATGAGTTTATGAGTGTATGTGTGCGTATGCAAATGCAGGGACACAACGTCTTCATTATGAAAACTTGTGTGATCCATCACCAAAACTGCTATGCTTGATGATCAGTTTGTGGTCATACGCCACACTTCGCCAAGCATCTGTTGTCCCTGGCAACCTTGGGGAAAACAAATGCAGCGCTGAGGATTGCCTCAGAAAGCCTCATAATTGAGATCAACCCTTCAGCTCGTCACAAATGAGAAGACCATATTATAATTACTCCTCAAGCGAGTGTTTCTATTTTTCCATTTGCCTTTTATCTTTCTGCCAGGCGCTGGCCATATGGTGTATCTTTTATGTGCATGTGCTTGTTTGGGTGTGTGTGTGTGTGCGCATGCGAGAGGGTGCAAGTACAGCTCAGAAAATCCCATTAAGGGGGATATGTATTGGTTTGCTGTGTTATTCAAGGCTTTCTGGGACATTAGTATCGAGATATCTTTCAATGTCAGTGCAAGCGACAGAAAACAAACTAATCTGCTTCTCCTCCGTCCTCTCTCTTTCGCTCGTTTTCTTCCCTCTCTGTCACTCTACATCAATCTCTGTCTTACATGCCCCCCCCCTTCTCTATTTCTTGCCATCACTCTGCTCACCCTTCTTTCTTTACGACTGTCCTTCTCTTCGGTCCTATTTGCACCTTGAAAAGATTTTTTTTAAAACATTTTTTGCATTCAGAAACTAGGCCCTGATCCACTTTTGCATGATGTTATGCTGTCAACACCAAAATCTTTGCAAAAGCCAGGAAAAAGAAAACATTCTTTCCACTACCTTACATACACAACAGCAGTGTGAAATCAAATTCTGAATAACATATACTCGAAAAATACAGAAACAAAAAGTAATTAACATATCCCAGTGTCTCAAAAGTAGCCACAATGATTTAAATCCAATTATGTTACTTGAAAACAAAATTCCAGGTGCTCGCTTTGGCCGCAGTTTGTGAATTCAAAAACAACAAATGCATGTTAACACGCGATACCACACAACAGCTGTAAAGCAATCTCTTTTTTCACATTTAGACGCCTTTCTTGTTTGTGTTAAATGTCTGCACAGTATGCTCAGAGTGATAGAATTAAAGGCAAGTTGTTCCAGGATTTTAACCTAATTTTAAAAATTATAGTAGAGCAAATATAGAACTATAAAGTACTAGAACAAATTAGTTGTAATTACAGTAGTAGTGCAGAAGCAGTACAGTGTATGTAATGCATGGCTCTACAGAAGCCACAGTAAGTAATGACAGTGTTCTTAAGTGAAGGATTATACATGACAGGGTACATGATCATGTTTTAAATCACTGCTGCTCATAAAAAAGCATCTGGTGTTGGTGGGGTGACCAGGAAAGAAGCAGATTACTGTGCATCAACCGCAAGTCTGCAGATTCAGTGCAGGAAGGTTGGTCACTCCAGTGCATTCTCTGTCTCTGCCGCAACAACCGAATCTTCCCTCTGGGGATCATTAAAGGCTTATGTTAAATGATATGAATTGACTGTAAATGATTTTATTCACTGTAGGAGTTTTCCTCCTTTATGTTAGTCTCTGTTACATGCAATGCCTTTGTCAGTGAGGCATTATAATACCTTACCGATTGGATAACTTCCACAGTTCATACACAACCTTGCTTTTTGTTTTTTGGGAAGTTGAACACAGCAAAAATCAGTTATGATCTACCAAAAATACAGACGGCACAATAACAAACCATGGATAAAAGTACACTGGATCATTGCTAAACGACATTAGATGAAGCTTCATGAGCCTTTGATCTTTGTTTGGTTCATCTGCTCTCAACAGAAATACGATTAGCGTGTGGACAGAACTGTGAGGAAGCTGGAATCACAGGCCCACTTTACTGCACTGTGATTTTGAAGCTGCAGCTGCAGACCTGGATAAAGTCACTGCTACTGTGATATCTTTTGTGAGTATAAGTGTGTGTATGTGTGTGTGTGTGTGTGTGTGTGTGTGTGTGTGTAATAGGGCTGACCCAAATAATTCGAAGCTTCGATGGTGCCATGGTATTCGAATGATTGGTCTGAGCACAAATAAGTTGTCGGCCAGCAGTTTATCTGACAAAAGCTAACATTAGCACACTAACAATTGGAACAAACTATCTACCGACATCCAGAAATGCTCCCTGCTCATGTTTGCTGTTGCAGGATCTTGTGGACATGTTGAAGCTTACAGCTAAACCTAGGCAGTTTTCTCAAGCCAAGAGAGAACAGAATCCTGTATAAATAGGTCAGAAACACACTGAGAACAGGGGATCAGAGTTGAATGAGTGGAACAGATAAGCCATGACAGTAGACAATGCTTCAAATATGGATGTCGTTGCAAAGAAGCTACAAATTCTTAAATGTGGATGCTTCACACACATCTTCAACATGACAGCACAGGGAATCTATACAATCACCACAGTGTCAGGGTAGGCACCCAAGATTAGGATCACAAATGCAAAATGTACCCTCTTCTTTTGGTCCTGAGTTATAGCATTGGCTAAAAGACAGAAAAGTTTTCGTGCAGACTTCTATGATGTCACAGGTAAGTTGACCTTTATAAAATGTCACCACCATCATTTAATCTTAGTGGACATTTGTGTGAAACTTAAGTCATGATTAGCATATGAATGCTTGAGTTATAGCCAAAAGCATGTTTAGCAAGGTCCGAGTGACCTTTGACCACCAAATTCTATCTCTTTTCTCCTGGAGTCCAAAGGGATGTTTGTGCCAAATGTAATGAAATTATCTCCTGGTGTTTCTGAGAGAATGGGATGGACATGAGATCACAGTGACCTTTTGCCACCAAAATCAAATCAGATCATCCTTGAATCCAAGTGGTTTGTTTGTGCCAACTTTGAAGAAATTCCCTGAAGGTGTTTCTGAGATACAGTATTCATGAGACTTGGATGGACACAAAACTGATCTGTGGAGACACATCTGACCTTGTGTATATTTTATTCATCTAATAGGTATCGGCACCAACAACCTGATATTCAGAAACTCTGTGTATTCTTTTGAGCAACACACCCTAGAGTCCCTAGAGCCATGAAAATGAGAATTTCCCAGTGGAGATCAATAAGCTATCACGTTCATTTTATCATCACTCTGTATGCTTACATCAGAAACCTGGCCCACTTGAATGCTATCCATGCTGAGCTTTTTTTTCTCTTGGGAGGATTCAGTTTAATGTTGCTGTCTGACAACAATCTCCACCCAGTAATATCAGGAGCACGAAAACCATAGGGGATAAACTCGTGCTGATAACGCACATCAGACGTATCAGTACTGAATGGAATGAATACATTAAAGTCCTCAATAAGTTTAGATCATCAGAGTACCTCATGAAACACACATGCACACGCAGTCCCACGTGCATACAAATGCCATCATGGGTGCACACACATATCTGTTTCATTTATACTGGATTGGCAATTCTTCTTCAAAGACATGAAAACAGAACAATCATACATGTTGTTAGTTTGATTTTCCGGATGTGTTAAATGTGTGTGTATTTCTGTGTGGCGTATGCTTGTGTATGTAGATGAGATAGAAAAGAGAAAAAATATGTATATGTAGAAAAAAACAGATAACAGGGAGGAAAAAAGAGAGAAGCTAACGACGAAACCAGAAAAAAAAATACAAAGACTGGATGTGGATGTCCTGTGACTGTGCCTGGAGTGCTTCTTGCATGCATTTTCTTAGTGTGGGTTGGGAAATGTGCAGTATCTACTTTGCTGCTCGTACTAGAAAGACTCTTTCACTTTTGAGATACATCTTGTTTTTGTAGATGTGGTCATGTGCAGCTTGTACTCTCAGTGAAAAACACACCGTCATCACTCCTATAATTCACCTGGACTTCTTTACTTGGGTCCCAGAAGACCATTAACAAGTTTAATGTCTGATGTTATATTGTAATATGCACATTCACAATGGCAGTAAGGAACCCATTAGAAAATTGTTCACAATACTATGTGCTGAGTGCTGCCTTTTTGCATGGATAATGGACTCCCTTGTAGGCTCTTTATATTGACTGATGTCTAATTTTGACTGAAAAGGGCAAAGGCAAGAATACTCTGCTTGCACTGTATAAAACGTCTGACACAAAATCCTGTAACTTTTATGATGACAGGCAGACAACTTTCTGTATTTGCATGTTTAACTGCATGTTAAAATTCAGCATAAATGCCATGTATTCAATGCTTGAGACCAGCCATTTTGGTCAAACAGAACAAACATGGTGCTGCTATTGTGCATGTTGGCTCAATGGAAAGGCTCTGCTGCACTAAATTGAACAGAACCTTAATTGGTATGATTGGTACCACATTTTTAACTACTATGCAATGAAAATATGGCTGCTGTGTTGTTTCAAATTAAAAGTCCTCTATTTAGTTACACATGCTACAGCCATATACTTATGTCTGTACATACAACAAACCCTGCTGTGTGCATCTGTCTATACTTACCTGCTATTTCCAGGATGTTCTCACCATGTGTATTTTGAATTTTTACAAAACGTGAGTTATTTTATCTTTTTGAAATGTCACTTGGAGTCTGCCTATCTCTAAATCTGTCCTGCCTGTCTTTGATATGTTAATTTTCAGTTTTTTAATCAGCTCATTCTGTTGATCCTGCTTGATTTCTGTTGTAATTATGCATAGCCAGCAGCACTTTCCTTAAAGAGGTTGGACTATGACATTAAGCATGCATATTGAGAACTGCATTAGCCAAAACATTTAAGCTTGTAATACTTCCACATTTAATTCTATATCTAATAAATAAATATATGATGAATGAAGCTTTTAAAGGATTAATTTTAACTTTGAGCGAGAACCTGTTCAGCTCTAGTAAAACAAGACCAGGAACAAACCATTTAATTTATGCCTCTGCCCTGAGACAGAGCATTAATTTCAGATGCAGAAACTTCAGCCAGATTCCTCTCAGAAAGCAAATATATATTAAGTATGTAAAGTATTTTAAATGATGTTATGCATAGGCTTTTAAGATTTGTGTATGACTGGAAAACTAATCTAAAAATATATATATTTGTTATTATTTATGTTCAAAATCTATTCAGAAACAGATTACAGTGCAATTGTTTCTTCCTGCACAAGAAAGAATACAAAAAACTAATCCCGCTTGATAGACAAATTCTCAGATAAGGCATTTTAGAAAAGGGGATTTGTCTTTTAAATCAATTCACCTGTTTTAAATAAATGCACAGTATAAATGTTTATATTTTGACAATTCAAATTTGGCATGGGACGCCCAATCCATTGCAATGGGGCTTTAAAAACATATGGATGGACACACAATACATGTGCTAAAAGCTTCACCAGCTGGTAGAGTTTTTACAATTACAGTAGTTCACTACAGACAAATAGACAGACCCCACACAGAAATAAAGTTACAAAAAAAAAATCACACACATAGGCAGCATCCATATGCATACAAAAACTCGACCACCCATGGGACT
Organism: Lepturacanthus savala; assembly: GCA_030544235.1. Lineage (NCBI taxonomy): Eukaryota > Metazoa > Chordata > Actinopteri > Scombriformes > Trichiuridae > Lepturacanthus > Lepturacanthus savala. Next base: position 5,629,697 of record CM060476.1, on the reverse strand, counting down.
TTCCTGGTTTCTGTGACTGAGAGACTGAGGGAGTAAAAAAGGCAGGCACAATGAGAATGAGGGGAAAAAGAAATTTGAAATATAAAAGCGTAACAGAGCAAATAAAAGAGGTAAAAAGAGAGAGATGCTGCCCTTCCAAACACCTTATTACTCCAACTTAATGTAGCGTAAAGTGTTATACTCTTTTCCTGCGACACAGGCACCTGTGTGGCTCTAAGCAGTAAGTGTTACACTCAGGTAGACAGACATGGGGCGGGATAAGACACATGACTCTGTCAACACAACATATGACAGCATTATCCCAGGCAATGATGCATTACAGAGGCAACAGCAACCAGAGAGCACACATTACGGGATGTAAATGATTTTGGCGCCTCTGTGACAGATCACACTTTGTTGCTCTATTTCTTGAACAACCTTGCTTATATTGAACAACGCTCTCAGGAAAAAAGCTCACTTGCACACCCACACCACATACATATAGGGTACAACGTTGCCATGTCATTAGCAAACCTCCCACTACCACCACCATCAAGTGTCTCCTGTTCTAAGGTATGTGAGAGGCTGAAGGAAGACAATTCCCTTGTTAATTTGCTGTTCTATACAGAGCCTTACTTTATGTCAGCCTTGAGTTCCACTAATGAACTTAGTGAACACCCACAGCTCCTCCTGCCCCTGCCCATAATGGGTGGGTGGGGGGTGGTGGCAAAACTCTGCTTGCAACCTTGAAGGGTTGGCCGATTCACATCAGTGCATTTTTAAAGCATGGTTAGATAGAGAGGAGCATTTAACGTTAATTAGTACCCTGTCTACAGGGAAAAGGAAGAGGGAAGCGGACACCAGGGTGATGTGGGAGGGCGAGAGAGACTCCTGAGGACCCCGGTGATGGTTCTCCTTTCTCTTGTCGTTGGCTATATTAGCTTGTGTTCTCTCTTGGCCCCATGACTCCCTTCATGCCTGGGGTCCGCTCAAAAATTAATGGTACTGTAACCAGAACATTAGTCGGATAATGAGAGATGTGGCACAACAGGACAGTGAGGGTCTGACGGGAGAGTAAAAGAGGACGATACAATGAAAATCTAAAGAGATATTTCAAAGTAATAATGCCACAATCCCAAAGGGCTAAATCATACACTGTTCTGGAATAGTTCTCATTTTCAAAGTGAAGCCAACAGGTGGGAGTTGATGTAAGGGCCACACAGCAGAGGAACCAGCTGTACTCGTTTCTCACCAGTTAAGGACTGCATACTTTTTCAATTAAACACACGGAGGTACACTTCTCACAGCAGTGCACCATTTTGGGTACCTGTTTATTCCTGCAGAGAGACACGTGAGTGTAAGGGGGGGAGCAGGAGAGAAAGCAAGCGTAGAAAAACAATTGTCTGCCACTTCTGCATCTGCAAAGGTTAATGATGAACATCAAAACCCACAAATGAGAGAAAAGAATAAACAAAGGGGTTACTGGTGCTGCAGAACGATATTATTGTGCTTTCTGCAAGATATCTCAGTGTGTGTGTGTGTGTTTGTGTCTGTGTGGTATATCACTATTGTTGGCTTGTTGTGACATGTGAGGCAGTAATTGAAAGCAGAAGTGCCCAAGGAATGGACTGTAAGAACAGCATGCATACGCACATCCTCATTATCATGAACCACACTTATAGCTCCATCTCTCTCTCCTCCTGTCTTTCTCCTTCTCTCCTTTGACCTGTATTCCTGCACATTTCTTTTAGAAATGTGACTGTTTTATCCCAAACTTGATGAACACAGGGCAAGTAGTGCGTTATGTTTAATTTATTTGCCAAAAAATAATATTGAAAAAAGAATTCTGCCCCGGATACATTCATTAAAACTTCATAAACTCAAACTTGTTTACATTTGACCCTGTTAGTGTTCCAGTGGCTGTGGTCAGCCAATTAGTCGTGTTGCTCCAAGTCCATTCTTTTCCACTGTGTGACCTACATATTGTGCACTTTTCAAACTCTGAAATCAAGGTCGTCTATTTCTGGACTCAGGGCAGTCCTTTTCCACTGAGGATCTGTGATTGAAATGTGTTGATAACTTGATGCAACATGAGAACAAGAGTATCGCTTGCTCCCTCTGCTCCTCTTTGTCTCTCTTTGGCTTTCTCTGTCTTTTCCCCACTCTCTGTAAACCTCCTTTTATCTCTCTTTAATCCCCTTTCCTCTTTCTGTCTATCTACAGGGGTTATGTTGTTTCAATTTTTTTCCCTCTTCTCACCCTCCCCATCCCTTGAAGCAGTCAGTAAAGCCCTAATAAACACTATATTTTACTCCTCTTGGTTAACAGTCAGTGTTCAGTTTACATTGGCTATCATTTAGAAAATATAATTAAAAATGTGTATCCCTCATTAATACTTGCCACCATTAGCAACAGGTACTATTATGGGGATTTAGATTGGACATCTGTTGTCTGATCCAAACTCCTTTGCTAAAAACGGCTACCATAAAACGTATTGTTTATTTACGGTTTGTTTAATTTTGTATTGTACTGTTTTTATCCAATAGCACAGGGGGAGGTTATGTGAGCTTTTATTTTTCCCATGTGAAGATGGACACCATTTCATTTTGTTATTTGCTTTTGAAGGTAGGGATCCAGGGAGTGATCTTTAATCTTTCCATTTTCAGTTTCCACTGTTGCATAAAGCAAGCATGTTGCAATAACACTTGAAAAATGTCCCTTTGCGGTAAATTTAGAAAAGATATAAAAAAATATGTGATTAATTGCAATTCACTATGGACAATCCTGTCCATTAAATGTTTTAATGGATTTACAACCCTAGTAATTATATGTCATTTTTCCCCCCAGGAGAAGATACATTTACCAGCAGCATTAAACTAATTCAATGTTCTTGGGTCCATTGGATGATTCATGATCTACAAAATTGCAGATGTTCTCAGTGGAGATCAGAGCTTTCACCATTTCACAAATGTGTTTTAGTTGTCTATCCCTGTTCATGATTATGGACCCATCTTTACACCAAATTTGCACTAACTAGATATTCCCATAAAAATTTAAGATAGTTTAAAATTTTGCAAGTGGACAGAGAAAACTGATTTGAGGTTGGAAATATAGATGTGCATATCAACTGTTTTTAAACAAGCTGATACCGACTTCTAGTAGTAGAACAAGTGCACAGTCCCAAATCTACATCATCATTCAGATAGATGGCTGGAACTCAGGCACAGTATGCTGTAATAAACATAGTGCACATTTCCAAAATTGTGGTTCGTACTTGACCTTTAAAAGCAACTGATCTCAAATGATGTGCAGCACTCAAAAGCTTTAGCATAGTTACGCTACATCCAAACTTCTCTGTAGCAGCGAGTGTGGGTTTCAGAGAGTATGACAAATGTGTGTTGTTACCGGTCTGTGCATCTTGTTTGCCATTGGTTGTTTACAGGTTGTTTACGCTAAAGGGGGTGGCGCTAAATCATTAGTGAGGAGTGCTAATTCTCCTCTAAAAGCTGTGATTCCAACACTAATGGAAAAAGGTGTTCAACAGTGTGGGCGAAGGGAGAGGGACAGAGAGACGTGGTGGGGAGATGTAAAAGGAAGGAAGAAAATAATATGAGGTGAAATTGAAGGTGAAGAATGGAAGAAAGGCAAAAATGGAGACTCAGGATGGTAAATGGGATGAGGGAGAGAATAAAGGGAGAGTAGGGGGGGGTAAATGTGGAGTAGGAAGTGGAAATAGATGGACATAAATTGATAAATGTGGATTCAAGGGAAGATGGGTAGCAGTGGAGAGGGGATGAGATGAGATGTAAAACGAAAAGGGTAGTGGGGGAGAAAGGGAAATATTACCTGCCTGTATGCGTCTGCTCGAGTTAGCCTATGTCTTTGTGTGTGTGTGTGTGTGTGTGCGTGTTGCTGCATGCATCAGCATCAAGCTCTCCCATTATTTTATCTATCAATACTGTGAATAAGCGGACAGGAACAAGCTGTGTGTGTGTGTGTATCGAGGTGTAGAATGTTGTCTGAGTGAGGGAAAGGCGATAAAAAATGAAAAAGGGACGTTTTGTGTTAAAGAGGTGAGGAAGAGGTCAGACAATTAGCGCAATTACTGCCCAAGTTCCAAATTAGGGGTGTCACTGGTGGCAGAGTATAATTCCCATTTAACGGTTCGTTTAGCTCCAAAATGCCAGCCCTAGTGTAATAGATCAGGTCTGGACGTGGAAAAAAAAAGGGGACGTGGAAATGAAGGAAGCAAGTGTGCGTCTGTGTGTCTTGCCTTGTGTGTGTGTGCAGTGCAGTGGATATGTTGTTGACAGTATTTTGATGAAAGCCGACAGCTAATTTATGAGCATATTTTTGGGTAAATGATGCTTCCCGGTCCTACGTTCTCAGTCATTCCAGACTTGTAATTGGATTTCCCTAACTTGAGTACACCGGAGGACTGACTGTGTGTGTTTGTGCAACTCCATTTTGAGCTTGAGTGTAAAAGAAAAAAAGAAAAAGTATATTAATAATAGGTCTGCCCCATGAAGATTTTAATCATCAAAGTAAGAGATCCCTCAGTTGATTGAGATTCTTCAAGTTGAGCGGTCAGCATCCCTCTGGGGACATTTCGGTCCCCAGAAGTAGCTGCAGACTGAGCAGTGCTCGCTTTCACGCTGCTCTCCGGGGGAAAATCATTCCACTACGTCAAGTCATCCTACTCGCTCAGTGAAGATATCTGCAACATGTGCAAGACGCTGCGGAACCAGACAGAGGGTGAGTCTGAGACGGAGGAGGAGGAGGAGCCTTGCCCTTTCAGGCTCTGAGATAATGTCATCTTCTGCCTTTCTGCTTAGAAGTGGTGAATTTACAATGCACAGCAACTTAAAGGGATAGTTGCGGATTTTTGACATGAATCTGTATGGAATCCCTATCATCAGTGTCGTACACTCACTGACTTACCCCCATGTTGATGTGATGCATATAAATCACTCTTTTGAACACACGCTGTTTTGAGAAGAAGGACATTTTATTTTAGCCCACAGAACTCCTGGAACTTCCAGAAGACTTGGGGGATACAAGCTATAAACATAATATACATATGTGTAAAAATGGGGTGCACTTGTGACTACCCACCCGGATTTCTGTGACGGACGTAGCTCTGGTCATCTTATGGCAGCGCACAGATAGTAATTGAGAGAAAATAGGGCCAAGTGATTATGAGGTTTGACTTTTTCATGTTTATTGGTTTTGTGATGCATAAAAATCACTCTTTTGAACACATGCTGTTTTGAAAAGAAAGATGTTTTATTTTAGTCCCCCAGAAACCTGCTGGACTACTTTCTTTTTGACCAGAACCGGACCAGAACTCACCTCACAGTACACTGTCGAGGGTAAGTCAGTGTGAGTGTACGACACTGATGATAGGGATGCCACACAGATTCATGTCAAAAATACACAACTATCCCTTTAATACCATATAGTTTCTGGCTCCAAACCAAACCCTGTATTTAGCATGCATTAGCTCGGAGTGCTAACTTGGCTTGTCACCCTGATCCTCATGCCAAACACCACTCAAAATCTGTCAGTTCAATTAAGACTTGTTTGTTGCCACACATATAATGTATACATATCAAAGTAAATTATTTTGTTTTGCTTCCATCGTACTGGTAAATCCAAGCTTCAGTTGAGACACAAAATAGCTCCTAATTAAATCATCACCAAAACTCATGCCAGTGGCTTTTCTGATTGCCAAATAGTCTATATTGAGAAAAGGAACATTGAATATTCGAATTGAACAGCCAAATCCGATTTGACTGACAATTCTGAGTCACGTAATTAATAATGTGTGTGTACTTGTGTGTCTGTGTGCCTACTGACTATGTTTGCAGGTGAAGGCGTGAAGGCTAATTGCAAAGTTTTGGTCTGCTGCACTAATACCCAACTATTCCTAAACTAGTGATTTATTCCTACTCAGTCAATCAAGGACCATGGACACACACACACACACACACACACACACACACACACACACACACACACACACACACACACACACACACACACACACACACACACACACACACACACACACACACACACACACACAAATAAGAAACCCACTATCCGTCACTTTAATTGCCAGAAGTGTCTTGTCTTTATGAAGCAATTCCCTGTGGTTGGTCTTTATGTGCATGCTTGTAAAGACTGTGTGTGTATACGTTTGTGCATGTGACAGAGTTTGTGTTGGCCAGAGGAAAATGACTGAGTGAATCTGACAATGACAGCAGGCTTGTTAGTTTCAGAGTGAATATGACACAACACTGAATAATACTATGCATGTGCAGTATTCACACAAGGATCTCTTCCTCAAATAAGATATTAGTCTAAATACCAAGCTTTTATACAGACTGAGCAAAACAAGAATAAATCACAGCTTCCTTTGTCTCTTCTGTCATGAGCTGCACATGCTCATGTCTTCTTCTTCCTCCTCAGTCTGATATCAGTAATTGGCAAATAAATATCATACCGATCTCATGTCATTTTGCATGTTATCACTATATATCATAGTTCTTTTTATGTGTCATTTATGTCTGTTTCATACCTTTAGAAATTACACACCATTGATAATTTAGGGCGTTACTACAGGCATGGAGGAAGGAAGTGCGTGTGTCTTATTCCCCGGTCGTGAAATACCAACTCATGCATAGGTTATTATCTATGCAACCCAGGAAATTTCTGTATCTTTGTGATTCTTGGTTTTGGGATTTTATGTCAGCCTGACATAGCCCATTCAATCAGACCCTGTTTTATAAGCCGGTGCAAGCACAGAAAGAATGTCTCAACAAAGTAATACTAAAATTAAATAGAAATATAAAAATATATTTACAGAATATAAAAGTAAATTTTTGACATGTGATATAAAACTTGAAATGATAAATGGTTTGTACTAAAAGAAATGTGAAAGGTGTGTGAAATATATGTTCCAGTTTGAGGAAACATATGAAAGTGACAAGAGCAGCAATTAAATGAGGGATGTGGAATTTAAACTCCGGATTGATTACCCTGTCTTCATCCTGTTTATGTATATGGCCATGGTGCAGGGTTTGATGCAGACACACGTATTCTTGGAAATATAAAACTAAATGAGGAACTTCACATTTTACAATCACAGGCTATAAAATACTCTTTCTTAACAGAGATAGCGACCAACCGGCAGCAATGTGAATAAGGCTCAGACAGTAGACACAGCAGTCGAATGTGCAATGTCTGCCCACAACATAACTCTTCCATATCCTTCCACTATCAAAAACTGACAAAAAAAACCCCAAAATGAAACAAAAAACAGTATTTCTCAGATTTGAAGAAGAAAAGTTTTAACTCATGGCTTTAACATCAACCTGTTGTATTGCTGAATAACCACTATTGTGGTTTTGTGTTGAGAAATATTAATAAAATAAACCCTTAACACAATGGCATTGAAGAAAGAAAAAACTGGTCAAGTGGGTCATTCGGTCAGCCAATTGCAAGGCTTTAAATTCTGGATTTTAAATTCCTTTTATCCTCAGTCCATAAACAGTTATATAAAATAAAGGTTCTAGCTTTTCGGCCTTAGAAATGTGCTATTTATACACCAATCCATGAGATCACGTTGCTCTGCTGCATATTTAAACCCTGTTTAAACTCCACAAAACCTCAAATCAAACATCTAATCCAGGGCAAACCTTAGACAACTCAACCATTTTACAAGCCAGTTTAACTAATCCAAACCAAACAGATACAATACCCTACACAGTACCAGGCCCCTGCTAAACTACACTGCAGCCAGACCGACTCAGTCCAAACAAATCTAATGCAAATTAATGTAATCCGAATTAATCTACTCAGAATGAGCCCGGCCAAGCAGCAACTCATTTCCAGTGGCCTGTTTCAACACTATCATCCATGGTTCTAGTGCTGGGTAAAGACAGGATGAAGGCAACAGTGAAACCATGACACATGACAAAGGAAAGCTTATAGAGGATCTTTTAGTGAGCTTTCCAAAGATATTCTTGCATTTGTATTTTTAACGATGGCAAAAGAGCATTCAGCATCTTGGTTGAAAATCTTCCCTGGATGGTCATTGAATAAAGATCTTGTGACTTATAGGGCATATCATATGATTCCCATCATTTTCTTAGCATTTGCATTCTTGTTTCCTCCACTAATTTATTTAACTTTAAATTGTTGCTCATTTGTAGTGATAGGAGATGGAGAAATGCCCCCTCTGTGTTACTGTGACTGTGCAACTGTCTGCTGCAGTTATGTGTATTTATTTGTCACGTATGTGAGTCAGTGTTGAACAAAAATCTTACCTGGAGTGTTGAGCAGTCTGGACATGCTGCATCTGTAGGCGATTCGCTGCTCACAGTACTCCGCGCTGGTGGTGATGGCTGTCACCTGGCAACACAAATATGGATATGTACTTTCCTTTTATCTTATTCGATTCAACGGGCAATTTAATGTGAGAACAAATTATTGAGCTGCGAAATGAAACAAAGTGCACTGTTATGTTGTTTTAATTTATCTCCCCGTGATTTTTAGAAGCTGAAAATGGAGCCAGTGATCCATACAAATTAGGAAAGAACATAATTACGTGAGGGACAAAGGAGCTGCTCAAACTATGTCATCTTGTGGACCACAGCGGTCTTGCACACATTGCACACACATTACAGGCGAAAAACTGCTGTCACTCCTTATTGGAGAGTTGAAACCTGTGAAGTTCACACACAGTTTGCTTTTGCCTGTGAGTGACAACTGTGATCTATAACCACTCACCAGAAAGATTACGGTATTGACTCGTGTGAGAGAGCTACATACAACTCAGGTAGTCTGAGTTGTATGTAGCAGAACCACAGCAGACTAGTGTAGATACACAGGGTAAGTATATAAAACTCCTTATATTGGATTACCATTGTGCATTTGTTCAATAAATAAATAAAATAAAAAAACAAATAGAAAACTGTGATGCAAAATGATATTTCTCATATCTGTCATACATCTACAAGACATACAGTGAGAAACATCTACAGATGACAAGTTACTCAAAGAGTACCAGGTCGGAAAGAGGATATAATGAGTTACAGATTTTATTGTGTATTTATAGGAAATGCGAGAGGCCAAATGACTCATTGCAGAAATAATAATGAGCAAGGATTTCAGAATATATCAAGAATCCTGGATTCTACACTCAATTAGTAGCTTTAATTAATTAGGTTTATTTGAATTATAAATCATCGAAATGGGGTATCAAGGTTGACTAGTTTCTGTAGAGCACTCTATTAGCACTGGGCAAATATTAATTTGATTTAGCCTAATGTAATTTGACTTTTATTTAATAATTTGGTTTAATTATTTTTTTAACAACTCTAGACACTGCTCTGCTTTACGAATAAATTTGTGGACAAAACAATCTTAAATGATCAGTAGCTGACATGAGTTAGGATTTGACTTGTGCAATATAAGTGACTTAATTACCGTAATTAGAAACTTCTGGACCTCAGTTTTCTTTCTCCCTGCGGTTTTAAGGAAGTACAGCTTGAGAAGCAGATACACCTGTGCTGAGACTTTTCAAGAGGTGGTTTTGATAAGTGCGAGGGTATTAGGAGGGTATTACTAAAATTTACAGTCTTGTGAGAAAAGAGAATGTGTTTGTGGTCACAACTGGTACATCATTACTTGACAGAATTATCAAATGTTCACACATACAGTAAATGGCACAGAATTGATGTACTAAGCAATGCAAAATTTTCTATGCATCAAGCATGCTTGTGTGTGTGTGTGTGCGCATGTATCTACATGTGTGTTACCTGGTCCATTGAGGCACTGTAGTTGACCTGGAGTACTGTGCGTCTCTCTCTACTGGAGCCAGTCACTGTAGTATTGGGTGGTAGGTTGTTCATAACTGTCGTCCACACTTTGTCCTCTATGCATAAAAACATTCAAAAATATGTAAGCATGTTACAGTATAGTACAAGTTTTACATTGACAAACACAGTAGACCAACCCATATGCTGATTTGACACGTGCACTGCATGCGTGTGCACGCATGCAGAGAGAGAGAATACAGCAGAGGATGTCATGGCAGTGAAGTCCTTTCAGTGTAATCTAAGTTACAGCTGTGAGACCCCGGGGTTTAATAGACACTTCCCTGTTGTTATAGCATGAGCCAGTCACTCAGACGTCTTCCTGTTCATTCACAGTGTCAGTCAGGGAGTGTGTGTGTGCTCGCATGGTTATATTTAAGTATGTGTAGGAGGAAAAGAAACTCTTAACATTTCTGAGGCTTGTGTGAGTGTGCTATTCAGCGTGACTAAGGGGCTTGCCAGCGGAGTGCAGTGACATTTCATTAAAAGTCTCTCCTTTGCTCTGCCGGCGTGCTCTGCTGTTCCAGACTATCTACTTAGTCCAATCTGTGTGTGTGTGTGTTTGTGTGTGTGTGTGTGTGTGTGTCCACGCATAGAGTCAGGCAGGTGGTATTTCATATAGAACCGTTTCATATGTATTTGTGGTGTGTGCGAGTGTGTGGATTTGTACTTGTGTGTGTTCCTGTTAAATGTCAGTAGCTGTAAATTTGTTGTCATGGAAACCCCAGGTATAGAGGGTAAGGAGTGCTGCTGACTGAGGTTAAGAATGAAGAGGGCGGGAGAGTTTTCTTCTCTCACAGTTCACCAGAGTTTGTCGGTCTGGGCTCGATACACACACACATATCAGAACTCACACACAGAATGGTCGTCCCAGGCAAGCACACACATGCACATGCACCCACCCACCCACACACACACCTGTCATGTTGCAGTTTACTTTGAAGGGGCCAAGGGGTCCACTGCCATCAGGGTCGATCCAGTAGGTGTCAGATGATCTGCCCAAATGCTTGTAGGCTTCACATGATGGCTCATAGATAGCTGGGGTTAAGGAGCAATAAATAGGCAGTTAGAGGATATAAAGGGACAACAAGAAGTCTGGAGCCACTGGGGCTGTAACGCTTATTACACACCTGTTGGGAATTTCTTTTTCTTTTTTTTAATTGCATAAATATTAATATAAAAAAAGAAGAGGATACATCTTCATTCTTCCCCATTCATTCAATCCTCAAGATTTGCTACATCTGTCTGTCTCTCTATGTTTTTTCCCCTTCTTCCCTATAGTATGTGAAAATATATTTGTTATGTAAGGGACCAAGATTAATTACTAATAATGATAGGCTTCCAGGATGGATCTAAAACAGCACATCAATGTCCGAAGTTGTTTCCATTTTTCTCCTCCTTCCAGAGGGTAATTTCATGTGGTTGCCAGTCTCTATTCAGTGCCTGTCAAGGACTGGTGGCTTGTCTCACACACACTAGCAATCTATCTGACAACATATTGATGTTGTGTTTGTGTTGATCTTCTCACAGACAGAGAGGGGAGGGGAAGAAGAATTACACCTCAAAGAGAAATGTGAGAGTGCAACTTGAAATGAAACTCTCCTGATTGAGGTGAGGCTGCTTTATTTTTTCCAGCTTCACGCTGGTTTAAAATAAAAGAAAAAAAATCCCCCTTTTGCCTTATCCTTAGTTTTCTTCCTCTTACATCTTTATTGCTTTAGTTTTATTTATTCCTCTTACTTCTCATGATTCTTTCATGATTCTTTTTTTTTAGTTTGTCCTCTGACCTTGATTATTTGTCTTTACTTTTGTTAAATGTTTCTTTGTTGTTTAGTCATGCATCTGCTTGTTAAGAGCTTTTTTTTGTTGTTGTTGTTTGGTAGAACCAACCCTGCTGAAATATCTCAGGGATAAAATGTTACGGAATTAAGACACAACTCGTGATCCAAAGCAGTGGGCTTAAAGCTGCATAGAATAGAAATTGAATAATGAGCGTTCCTCCTGAATCGCCTTCATCCATGGAGGAAAACAACAGAAAGATTAAAAAGCTGAGAAACATCCAGCAAATGCACGACATGTGATTAGTTTATACGTATGTAAAAAAAAAACAAAAACAACCCAATCAGCTGTTTTAGCCTGACGTTTCAGTGACACAGCCCTCTAGTGGCAATATAAATTATGACTGGACCAATGGACGATATTAGGTGAGGCTATTAGCAAGAAATGGTCAAATGAGGCGTTTAAGATGGATAATTTGGGTCAAGAAAACATCAACAACACAGTCGCTGTTTGTATGTCAGCTATTTACTATGGTACTGCCATAAAATAGTGGGTAAATAAACTCATCTGCCACGCTATGATGCTAAATCCTGTCTTTTTCATGAACTCTATTCTTCTATCTATTGTAATTTCCTCACACTGTAGTTATATAATATTTATTTTTGGCTGGACAAACACAATACTGCTAAAATGTCTTTCTCTCTCACCCTCTCTTAAAAGAAAACGTTATCTGGTATATGGCATATGGGAGGAGGGATGGCATTCTCAAATTTCTAAGCCCTCATTAAAAAGAACTCTTTATGGTTTCTCTCGCACTGACTCTGTTCTGTTTGTGGGCTTTTGCTTTTTTTTTGGTTGGACTGCCTCCTCTCAGACCAGAACAAAGCCCACAACAGTCAGAACAAACTTGGCTTCTGGACACTTCAAAAGTTCATCTGCTGAGAATTGTGGCATTGGAAGGAGAAACAGAAGGATGAGTGGAGGAAGGCCAAATGAAACAAACACACACACATAAAAAAAAAAGGTAGACATGAACACACAACGTATACACACTGTCACATACTTACAAGTATGGCAGGTGGCTCCAGTGTATCCTGTCCCATCACATGTGCAGCTAAAACTGTCCCATGTCTGTTTACACCGGCCTCCATGTTCACAGTGATTCGGCATACATCTGGAGGAATAGAGAACACTTGCAAAATTAACAACGCATGCCTTAAAATGAAGGAAAACAAGTTATAATAAGTAAATAGACATTTAAATATTGTGACCACAGGAAAGCAATTATGAGCTTCAATAAATAACTTGTTTATACTCATTCAATCGTATGAGAGCATAAACCCAGAAAGAATAGTGTGTTCCTAGGATTACCGGAAGTACAGAGCAGTGAATACATCAGTGTTTTTCTTGCTGCAATATGAATAAGACTCATATTCTGAGTAGATCAAAGTTATGTGGTTTGATCTGCCTGCAGGCCTGTTGGGGATGGATCCCAAGGCGTTGGGAGTCTTAGGGAGAATTTTTTCCACACAAGAAAACCTGCACACATGTGCTCGTGCACATGTTATGTGATTAAAATATCTGAGTGTGTGGATGTGAGAGAATCAAAGTGATGTTCAGAGAGATGCCAGCTGGGTAAACAAACATTGACTCTTATGAGCTGCAGGGGCCTTTTAAAATTCAGAGTTCTTCTTGAGACCTGCGGGGAGTCAGGCAGTAAAGCGGCACAGAGACGTTCCGTCTTTGGAGGGAGGCAAGAAGATCGTCATTGCTGATACACCTTCTGACAAACAAGCTTGATCGTGTGCTGTTGGGGTCACTGACAACGGAGTGTTCTGCAGTGCTAAAATCAAGATGCTGAGAGAACATAAGGCTGTTGTTAGAACGCTTGTGAACAAATCACTGAATCTTCACAGAAAGCAGGTGCGTTTCGGAGAAGTCGCTTTAGGTGACACTTGTACATGAGTATCTGGCTGCTGTGTTGACTACAAATGGCTTTTAGAAGCAAGATCTCGTTGACATCTGCTTGGCTGTGTACAAACTTGAATGTGTAAGCACCTGGAAGCCACAGGAAGCGCGGTTCCTACAGCGACACCGTTTTACATAAACAAAGAAAACAACAATGGAAAACGTGAGGCCTTGCCTCTCCCACCAACCCAGCCTGAACAGAATCCCACAGTGGAACGGCATTGATCAAAAGCGGGTCAGACAGGGCTATTGAACCCGCTTCAAAGACATTCTGATTAGTTAGATGGTAACACTGCACCCATTCATCTTCCATGGCAGTACAGGGCTCACCACATTTACTGCAGGGCTACACAACATGGTGAAATAATAGAGATGGGCAATACTGCATCCAGCAAGGATAGGAAGCTATAGTAGACATCATGGGACCTTCACAAGGGTTAGTTCTAAAACTCAGACCACAGCCAGTTGTAGCAACTCTCAGCAGTATTAGTGCAATCTGCAATAATAATAGGTTCATACTTTACACTAGCAATAAAAAGGAAAACTTCTCTAAATGTGGTTTATACATTTAGTGTGGATGTGATGTATTTATATCTACATTATATTCTTTCTATTCTCATTCTCTTTATCTATATCTCTCTATCTATACAGCATTTTTCTTGTGTTATTTTGGATAGGATAGTGATATATATAAACAGTATTACATAATATTATCACTATTTTCTTGCATTGAGGTTATAAAACAGTTTATTTACCAATGTTTTCAATCATGAATCATGTGTCCTCACCTGCATATATAAGTGTCATATCAATTACACCTGATACATGTCATTTATACCCACAATAGATTTATTATACTAAAAATATACTCAGGAGTGCTGGCATTTTGTGGGTTTATATTGATTTCTGCCCAAATTGAGCACCTGATACAAAGATTCAGGACTTTGAGTTGATCTAGTGCCTGTCTCATCATGGTCTAAACCCAACTCACGTTCCCTATTAGAGGGTGAACAATCCAATGCTTAGTGAATGCTGTTTCACAATGATAGGAGAAGCCAACATGAAGGTAACATGTATTAGGATATATTAGATATAAAAAAATCTAACATTTTTGACTGAAATAAATATAAAGCAGTTGAATATTTTATATTAACAATGTCAGAAATTACTACATGTAATAACCAATGCTTAGTAGTTTAGCTCATTGTTTTGCTGTTTTGGTTGACTCTCATTGCTCATGTAGAGTAGTTTTCAGTACAGCATGAAGCTGTTTTCAGCAGAAAAGCTTTTAAATCTGAGGGCTTCTTGTTCAGCTCCAAACAGCATACATAAACAGTTAGCGACTGCTGAAGACAGTGGAGAAATTTAAGTCAAGTTTACTAAGAGCAGATTGGACTTACCCTCTCCAGCTGGACAGATACACGACTCCAAATTAACTCCCAAGTGGCCAAAACACTCTAGCTCTCAGATATGTTGACATACATCCAATAATTCCCAACACTTTCTGTGGTTGGTTTATGGTAATTTTCTATGTCAACTACACATATAAAATAATGGTTTAACCAGAGGTCTGAATGTATTTGCCCAGATACAACAATTAATTTCCGTATTGTAGGTGTTAATGTTGTATGTAACATTCATGCCCTCTGATCAATTCACTATTTCAATATTATACTCAAGACATCACCTAAATACAAAAAAAACGTCAATTATGGCATATTTTGGCTTTTCATTATTGTGCCAATTTGGTTTGTAAATATCAGAAAACCCTTTTGTGTGCCAAAACCCTGTTTGACATGTATACTACACCTTTTTTCAAATGTAGTCTCCATTGGTGTGGACAAGGCCAAAGTTGTGCTCTATACTAAAGTGTCCCAGTGGGACAGACTTCTCTTGGAAGTGAGGACAAAATTGATTTAAATCAAGCAGTGGCAGCTGGTGTCTACTTTTCCTGGCAAGGATATTGATGAAGGTAAGTGTTATCGACAAACCTGACCTGAAAACAAATCGCTCAGTTCAGGGAAAATGATGTTCCAATCAGGACAAGGTCAACTCCTCCATTGTTGCTTCCCGGTCTCAATCACTTCAAGGGTAAATAAGATCCAGGCAGATACTAATAAACATTGGAATCTTCTTTATGTCCAACAGATGACTAAAGACCACTGAGCCTCTATCTAACATGGGACTACACTTAATCCCGGAAGGGTAAAGTGCTTCAATTTCGCAAACAGGTGTGAATAGGCACTTAAGTTGAGCTCAAACCATAGTTGATTCCATATATGGGAAATCTGTCCCAATGTGTTTGTCTGGTCTATGACAAGGGAATAAATTGAAATGTCAACAAGTGGTAATGAATGCTTTCAGTGAGACAACATTGAGACGTGCTTTGCAGAATCTCCTTCTCTGTTCTACTTGGCAAAGAAATAGAGAAATGTGTGGCTCAATTTAATGTTTGATAAAGATCATACAGTGTTTTTCAAGGATGAAACCAATGTTTTTTTCAGTGTTCACCCAAGTAACGTAGTGTTTACACATATGCCTTACACTTGCAATTCAGCCCATCAATTATATCCATGTATCAGTATGACAAGCACAGAAAACCCACTGCACGCAAACATATTCTTGTACAGTTTCAGACACACACGCACGCACACACCAATCAAAGCCATGAGTCATACATCTCGTAATGTCTTATGAGACCCATCCAATTTCAAAACACTTGATTTATGGCACCTCTAGGTTTAGTGCTTCACATGTGCCTAAATGTGAATTTTAATTCAGGAATAGCTTCTGTCGATGTGCATGCATGCATGAATGATCACTCTCACCTGTCTATGATTGCACACATGTCCAGGCTGACATTCTCAAACGCTCCCACAGTGCCTCTTTCTACTGCATGTAAATCAGCTGGTTGATCATCCACCAGGATTGCTTGCATGCAGCCTTGGAAGGAGCGCTGGGACGGAGGAAACAATGTCTGGAGAAAATATCCTGAAAGGAGGAAAAGAAACAAACAAAAGCACAAACGTAACTTTATTTTTTGCTCTTATAAACTGCAGTGTTGCATTTGGAAATGAATGAACAGAATTGAGAATTAACAAAATCATGCATGTCAGCTTGTGTTTGAACATGGCATTGGGAAAAAAAGGAACATTTAGAAAGAGTAGGAAGACAGAAAACAAGGAAAGAGGGCTGCTTTTGATCCATGATTCAAAATGCATCATGAAAAGACGACCTTCAGCAGAAACTGACATCAAACTTAACAACGGCATCATCCTTGGGGAGGAACAGCATACCGGGCTAGAACCTTCATCGATTCCTATTGTTTTAGAGCTTATCCAAAATGGCCATTAGCCTTAATACAAGTACTAAGGCTGCAATAGACTAGAGGACATGGATTTTACTATACTGTACCTTTATGAGATACAGGAGTCAATGGGCCGTCCAGAGATATCACTGGGCCTTGACTGAAACAGGGACAAGGCTAGGACAGAACTATGTGTCGATGGTGTAGGTGTGTATGTGTGTGCGCATGCGTAATCTTTTGCACTAAAGAGAATCATTACAGAAAAGTTTGCTGTACATTTTTACAACTAAGTTAATGTAAAAGTGTTACTTATTTTTAGTATTACTTTTTTCCATTTACAGTATTACTATTTTTTAATTCACCTAGGTATTCCATCATTAACAACAATATTAAACTAATACAATTTTTTGCCTGATGATCACACAAGATGAAAGGTCAGAGGACCAGTGTTAGGAAAGTTCCAGTTCAATGTTCAGTTCACAAATTTCAAAATAAACTAGTTTGTTTATAGTTCATAATTGTTTATAGTTAATAGTTCATTCATAATTAAAACTAGTTAATAATCTTATCTCATCTTCTTCCATTCATAGTTCTTAGTCCTTTTTTCTGTACATGCTGCTGTGAGCTATTATTTTTAAATATCAATGATACTGAAAAATAATAGCTATATAGAAACGTATAACAGCAATTATTTTATCAGTTTTAACACTGAAACTATGTGTTAGGTTTCATCTAACTATGTGTTAGATTTCCTCTATTCAAATTAGCGTTTAGGGAACAGCATTTACCCATTGGTGCTGTCTTTCAGTCACAGTAGTAGCAGCTTTTCCTTGGATAGTCTTTTTTAATTTTTAAGGTCTTTAAGTTTTTAAGTTTGCTGTTGATATGACTGAAGTGTGAATTTGAAAAAGCAAATCAAAGAGCAGAATATGCACAAAAATGTGAGGTAATTCCAAATCTCACTGACCTTGTCATTGAACTTAAATCATTCATCAGAATGAATGTGTTCACCTTTCATTCATCAGGCAGTGATACAGTACATTCAGTTCATGTTTTCCCAAAATACGAACTATCAATCAATGAACGTTTTCAGGTAAAACACTGCAGAGAACTACCAATGTCATTACAAATCATCCTGAGAGGAGCATAATTATCTGGACAAGATTTCACAACAATCTATACAATATTTGCTGATATGTGTGTGAGTATTCTGCATATGACTGTGTGGAAGTGTACAGACAATGTTCCACAGGTGTTATGACTGTGCTTTGCGCTGTCGGATAAAGAAGATGAGAGCTTCAACTTCAATCTTTCAATCCACAAGCATTCAGGTCATTCATAAAGCACTCCCACTCAATGACATCTCCATCATCGTGATGTTATAAGCTGCCACACTCTCCACCATGCCTATCATCCTCAAGGCCAAAGCATCAAAGAGGCTTATTATACAGGGCATATGCACCGTGTGTGCACCAGCATAATTATAGATTATGTGGCTAGCTGACATGCCAGCAAACAAAGCCTCAGTAAAGTGGCTGTCTAGTCAGGGACCCCTCCCCCTCTTTTTGTGTCTGCTTCTATTCTGTCCACTGGCCAAAAAAAGTTAAAAATGCCAGGGCAGTAGAGAATGTGTGTGTGCCTGAATTTGTGTTTGTGTGTGTGCTATTCTGGATTTGTCCACTCCTCATCTCCTGTTTTTCATTTCCTCCCCCAAAAAGTTTCTCCTGTCATCCCTGCCATCTGTCTCTTCCTTTGCTACACCTGTCTGCTGTCTTTCCAGAGGAGCGGGAGAAAGACAGACAAGAGGAAGGAGAGAGGGAGAGATGGAAAGAGAGAGATGGAGAGGGAGAGAAGAGATGGTAAACAGAGCAGACTACAGCTGGCTGGCAGCACTTTATGTCCTGTGGATAGCATATGAATGCAAAGGGAACGCAGCATTCCTGACAGTTTGGCAGAACAAACGGATCAGTGTATGGAACAATAGATGGGTGGATGGATGTATGTTGCTAGGCCGTGAAAGCTGACAGGGGGTTGGCTGCTCTGTTATCCCATCTACACTGCAGGCTGGATGTTTTCCAATTTTGATTTTACCAAAACATCCTACAATGATGGGTACCCTTTCTCAGCCCATATCCTGCTCATTTGTATGGAGAGAATATTTAAGACACGAAAAGGTTTCACTCGATAAAAAAACACCTTGGAAGCAAAGTAATACAAATGAATTGTGATAATGTTTTATACCTGAATACATAAATGAAAATAAATAAATTTACTGTGAATAACCACTTAATGTGTCCCCAAGGAGAAATTAGCAGTTCTACTGTGCAGCTCCTTTTGTCAATTTTATTAAAGGTACAGTGCATAAGATTAAGTGGCATTTAGCAACATCTCGTACAGCAGACTTGTCATACATGGAATATAGTATTCATATATCATGTTTTTATTACCTTAAATTGAGCCATTTTTCTACATGGGGAGTGCCATATTTCTACAGTTATTGTGTCCACACAATGTTTCTACAGTAGCTGCTGCTACTTCACTGCCATCATAGGTTTTCCTACATGTTGGAGTACTCAGTCAGTTGCAATCTGCAACCTTGCCAGTAGATGCCACCTGAAACCACATACTGTACCTTTAAAACTACAAATGTTCATCCAGGCATTTCATAATTTTAATTAATTTTAACATTGAGTGAACACAGAGTGATCATGCTTTAAATTTCAGAGCACAACATTCTCCCTAGTTAAATCAATTTGTCATTTTTACTTTTGTAAAATCACAAATCTAAAATCACACTTTCATTCCCATTCCCATTGGGTTGAATCTGTAATTTGTGATTTTGGGCTATACAAATTAATTGAATGTGACTTGACTTAAATAGATTTGCTTGTGTTTCAAGTCAAATTCACCAAAGACTGAAATGACTTGTCTCATCCATGGGGTCAGGTTATTAGAGTAATCACTGCCCCTAAATTGCTGCAAAAGGCTACCTGTTCTGCTCTGTTTGAGGATTCATTTGATTAGATTCATTCACAAAAATGTCACCTATCTTGTAAAGAAACGTCCACACTGTGGAGCAGCACCACCTTTATTTCACCAAAAGCTTAACAAAGAAGTAAAAAGAAGAGGTGGCATGATGAAAAAACAGAGTGGAAACATGCTATATATTACCATTACTATTAATAGAATACTGCGGGTATTCATTTCCACAAGTGACGTGTTAGAAAAGAGGTTTTACATCCCAACTAACTAGAAAAAAGCACATTCTGTAGTGACCAAGTAAACTACAGTAGTGTGTTTCAGTGGTGTGAGTGTCAGCAGCATTATGAAACTTCTAAAAGGTCAGGAAGTTTTTGCATTAGGCCATTATATAGATCATAATGGAAAAGCAAAGTTTTAGACTTTGAATACCATACGGATGTCATTCATTCATGCACATAAAATAAATGTGCGAGAAAACATGACATTTCCAAAATGATAAAAAAAAGGCTGAACTCAGCAGAGTTCTAAATTGGTAAGGTGGTGGGGATTACAACTATTAAAGGAAACACTGCACACCATCAAACACCGGCACGCTTCAGGGTTGATCATCCTATAATTGAGTACTCTCATTAGTATTTGCATTTTTCCCTGTTCCTGCAGAGAAAAGAACATGACTTTATAACCTTGTGTATGTGCATGTGTGTGTTTGTGTGTGTGTCCATCAGTCTTCCCATCCTCTTGAGAAATTCAATTTGTGGATGTGTCTTGTCAGTCACTTACTAATTTCTCTATGCGCGGTGTCAGGAGTGAGAAACTACTCCCCGTAAAATAGGCTTTGGGTTCAGGAGACTGCTTCTAAAAGCAGGAGCTCGAAGGATAGAGGGGTGGAGATGAGGGGAGGCAAAGGAAGGAGCCGACCTGGTTAAAGAGGATAAGAAGGATGAGAGGAAAGGTGGATGGCCGAAACAGAGTGAGAGAAGATAAATTGGAGAGAGCAAAAGAAATGAGGGAGGGAGGGACGAAAGTGGAGGAAAGAAAACAGAAGAATCGAATTAAGAAAGAGGGCAGAGTTGAGAGTAAGATGACAGAAGCTCAGAGCCAAGTCCCTTCCTTCCTCTGACATCTAAAGTATAATACCCTCCAACTCTGTGAACTTGCTCTTAAGCAGTGGGACATGAATTTTAATGCAACAGAAACAAAAGGAAGGGCAAATATATCTAAGGCAACATTCTTGACTGGTCACTTCAGAGCCAATTAACTCTAAGAACATTGTCCTCAAGGAATACGTCATTTCAGTGTATATGGGAGAAACATTTGTGAACCTGACATCCTTGTGGCTGGTTTCCGAAGTACAAGAAACAAAATAACCATTAAAAATGAAAAAAGAAAAGTAAAGGAAGGAAATTGTCTTGCCACATGATTTACATAGTGCTTGAACTGTTTAGGAATGGTCCTTGGGCTGCATATTGTACCATCTTTAGTCATTAAGATAAATTAAAGATGACAATTTAAGTTAATCAAAACATTAATTTGCAAATATGTTATGTCTTCATACTAGACATGTGAATGATGTGAATAGTGATGTTGATGATGTGAATAATTAATGTTGTCATAAAGCACCAACAAGCTCTTTTTTGTTTAAACATGTTTGCTCTTATTTAAAAATAACCTGTATTCAGCAGAGTAATACAATCTAACATGTCAACAGCAGGGAAGAACCTGTAGTTTATTTATGTTGTCATGTATTTTAGACAAGTAGGTTTGTCATTACCGGTGCGATGGATAAAGGGATAGAGTGTTTTGCTTGACTTTATATTTTTATTTTACCAGGCTCTGTCTAACCGTTTCATTTTTCACATATAAGAGAGACAAATATTCATATTTTGCTGGTGGCGCAATGGTGGGAGGTTCAATCAAATGAAGCAGTGCAAAAGCAGCTGTTGCATTTTGGACAATTTTTGGATCTACATTTTTGGTACATCTCAGAACCATTTGTGGTGTGATGTCAATCTGTTGCGGTTTTGGTGATTTTAACAACAGGATCACACTGAATTCTTCCTGCAATAACAGATTAATGCTTAAAATATGAATAATTTATTGCAATTTAACACTCTCCAACAGAAAATAATGTTTAATGTTGTTAAAGCAGGGAAGTCCCTAAATCGGTCTGCTTGGATCTATGAATGAGTGTGGGTGATTCTTACAGAATATGCTGTCCACAGCTGCTTTATACTATATGAAAAGCTACTAGTTCAGTTTGTCAAATCCCTGCTGCATCTAAAAGCAGCAGGACTGATAATGTTGATACATCTAGAGCTTCTGAGATGTGCTGTGCAAGAGTGCAGTGCTATTATGCATCACTATTTAATTTCCTTATATCACCTGGAAATGACACCAGACTGCTACAGTAAATCACATACACCTCTAAACTCAGACTGGTAGGTTATGACACCATATTCACACTACATGTGTTAGAAAGATTTTTTTTTTCCATCTAAACTAACTGGAAAAAAACACATTTTGCACTGATCAAATAAACATGCATTTGAGTAATGTGAGTGAGTATAAGCAGCATTCTGACATTTAAAAGGTCAGGAAGATTTTAGATCATAGCATACTGTAGATATTGTAAATTAACATATAATAGCCGACGCTTTTTGTTTCAGTCACGTAGCAGATCAGGCATTTATTTGAGACCAGGTGACAATTTGGGACAGGAGATTAATTTCTTCCTGACAAAAATGTTGCTCTGCAAAACTGGAAAAAAAAACAAAAAAAAAACTGGATTACAGTACTCTAGTTAAACATCTCGTGGCTGCTTCTCCAGAATTTTCCTCTGCATATTTTACGAAAGAATGTTTGAATTTCATTTCAAAACGGCAAAGAAGAAAAATGTACAGCTTCAGTGGCAGTTATTTATCAAAATATACACAGGCACTCAGTGTTTAAATGGGACCCTGCAATTAACGGTAATAACCTAAGAACAAAGTATATAACTGTCAAATACTCACCGGACCTTTCTTACTCTAGTCATGTAATGAGTGTCAAGTAAAACACTGAGTTACACTTTGTGTGCATACTGTGTGTACAATGCCAGTTAAAAAGGTGGACATGCCTTTCCATTCCTTTGAATGAGTAAGTGTGTCCAAATTTATGACTGGTACTGTATATTCCTGACAGTCAAGGTTTAAAACAATCCTAATTAATCTTGATTCAGTTTACTGTGGCAATCAGCCATGCTCAATGAACACTAAGCCGTATTTGAAAAAAATAAATAAATGAAGAACATCGAAACAGAGAGACTGTCAAACCCTCTTTCCTTTGACATCCAAAAAAGATTTGTACATTGGCACACACCCAATAGCAGACTGGACCAGCGTATAGCAATTCCATTTCAATAATACTCTAAGCCCCATAGCACTGTGTTCTATATTTCACTATAGCATTGCGTAGTGGCCATCATCTTAAATTCCCAGTGTATCAAAACATGAAAATATAGTTCTGAGCTTTGTGTGGAATATATGTTAAGTTCTCATCAATCACCAGAAAGTTGAGATGAGCCATTTTTCCCCATTTGCACTTGTAGCTCTCCATCCCCATCTTTATAATGCCATGGAAGCTGAAAGATTGTGTTGTGAGAGAGAGCACCGACCATTCTGCAAAGTATATACCTGCATCCTCTCCTGCCGTAGGCATATCCTGTCTTCTGGGGGGCAATGTACTGAAGTTGGTAGGCAGAGTTGTTCGTGTCGCAGTGACTTTTCACATATAAATTCAATGATTTTTTCTCATATAAGTTGTCAAAGACGCTACCTCCTGCAATACTTGTTCTTGGAATAATGCTGTGTAGGTTGAAGTTAGGGAATTTTCTCTTATATTTTGATATATATCAATACTATATATGTTAACATTGCTTTATCCAATGAAGGATCTGCTTTGTTGCCAGGCTCTGAATGTTGATAAAATCATAAAACAGATGGAGAGAAATATGTTGTAAGATTCGACATTGACATTTGTTACTTCAATTGTTTGGCATAATTAAACTCTTCTTTTAGGTTAACAGATGCATTTCTTTCCCTCCTGTTTGTTCGATCAAACTCAGTCTAAAAAGCTACACAAATGCATGAAGTATCAAATTAAAGAGGAGGTTGTGTTCTTTACAATGGAAAAAAATAAAACATTCCTTTTTGTTTGTTTGGATTTAGTAGAAACATGTAAGTGGGGGTTCTTAGTAAACTGCAACATCATTCTTGAAATTCTCTTAAATTAACAACAATTTCACTAAAAGCATAAAATTAAATAATGGAAGGGCAAGCAAAAATGTTACATAAATGACTGTAATTGAAATCCAGCAGACGTACTCCTTTTGTCAAAACAAGTCCATTATAAGCCACATCACTTTAGTAATGATTAAATAACTGTATACTTCGTTTCCGCAGTCTGGTTCAGTCTGTGGTCACTCAAACAACTGCTGCCAACGAAACCAGCAGATTTGCCAACGAAACCAGCAGACTGATGCTTTAAAGCCTTGAAATTTGACCTACCTGGGTGACCGAACCCCTGCAAAGACACTCAGACATAGTGTGAAACCCTGCTATGTATATAGAAGAATATGGATCGTTCATGATACTGAGGGGATCCTGTTAATTGTGGCACAATGACAGAACAGTCAGTCACATAGAAAGTGCTGATGGAATACTGTTAGAGAGCCTTAGGACAGCTTAATGTGCTTGGCCTCTCTGACTCATCAAGCTGAATGATCGCAGAGTGTAATTGAGGGCAAGCCAAAGGATAAACTATCTTTTGTAGACAGACTATATTATTCTTTTACCTCTGTCCCGGGATGGAAATTAGCCCCAGAATGTGATTAGGTGGAGTGTTTGGAATAAATGTTATGCACATCCTATTTGAGTTGTTAGTTGAGTCTATTTCTGTGTGTAGATGTGTGCGCTTGGGAGTTTCGCATTTTTTTGGTCAAAAACACCCACACATTATTCTCAAGTTCATGGCCCCACACACACACATTCACACATACACACAGACTCGGATGACTTGAGGCCTTCATTGCAAATCCATGACGGTGTGGCACGGCACTGAATAACAGAAAAAAATCAAGGCATGAAATTGGAGGACAGCTCAATATGCTGTATCTATCTGGAGTGAAAACAAACTCAGTTGTCAGAAAGTTAAGAGAAAAGTAAAACTATTTCAAGGAGCAAAAAAAAAACAACCTTTATCAGTTCATCAGCTCGTTCCTCTCCTATGAAACCTAAAGCCTGAACAAAATGAGTAGCTCCATGTCTGAAAAGCGAAGCCAATGTAGAAGTGACCTTCATGCTCTCCAATGGCCAGAAAGGTGCAACTGGCTTAAAATAAGCAGAAGTATATGAGGAAACGACCAAACTTCTCAATTGATTTACTACCTCAGTAAACACTTTTGTAATGTTTGTATGGTCGCAAGCACAAGTCGCAAGCTGAATTAAAGCATTCTTCAATACAGTATGATGGTAATTTTGTAAAACAGGGCCCCATTTACAGTAAAACAAACACTACAGTAGGGTATTAATCAGGGCATGGCTACGTTGCAATTGCCAAGTTGCTAGTGTTGGTTTCATACCTTACATATTGTAACCCCAGATCAGGTGTATTAGCTGAGCTTTCACTGTGTTATCAGTTAACTTAAAAGTTGCCGTTTTGGTCTGAAAGTCTTTAGTGTTCAGTTCAGTGTTAGGTGGATGTTTAGTTAAGTTTTTCCACAAAGTACCAGTGTTAGGGTCAGCTCCACCCTTTAATCCAAACAGGGTCACTTCTGGCTCCAAAAATGGTGCTGTCAAAATGGCAAAATCAAGGCATCAAAATGTCTAGGGATAACACAGTTCCAAATATATCTATTCTGAAACTTCCTGCTATGCCTATGAAGCAGTGGCCTAAAATATCACTTTGTACTTTCTGCCATAATAATCGGCAGTTTTGTATCCCCTGCAGCCCTCAAACTAGTGTTTACCACCAGGCTCCCTGCTCCTCAGCATTCATTATGTCATGTAAAATTAACGAGTAAAACCCCAGTCACAGTTGCTGCTAATTCAGCCCACCCACTACCTCTGTCAGCAGGGGGAAAGCCATGAAAGTCATGAAAGAACACAGTTCTATTTCTCTGGATTGTAGCAAGGTTTGTACTATTAGTATGTACAGTATAGTATGTGAGTGTAAGCACATATACAGTATTTATATGTAGGTGGATATGACTATGTGAGAATTGTCTCAGTGAGAGAGAAATAGTTCAAATAAGAAATGAAAAAGAAAGCTTTCCCCTAAAGTATAATTCATTGACCGGCACTGTTTTTATTTCACTGCCAAAAACTGTATCTCTCCATCTAATACCTTGTCTTTACATTCTTTTCTTCTCTGTCTTTTATCAGTCTTGTCTTGCATTGTACTCTTTCTTTCCCCCTGCCTGTTTCCTCCTTCTTCGAGGTGCACATTGCGGAGATCCTCTCCTCTCAGCCACTATTAATTCACAACTTAACTTACCAACATCAATAAATCACCAATTGGATCAAAAGGAAGAAGGAAGACAGAGGAAAGGAACCACATAAAGACAGAAAGAGATGGGAAAATGTTAATATTGAATCATTCTACACCCCAGAATCACCCCAGTTGAAAAAAAAATAATATATATATATATATATATCTGGGAAAACTCCAGACAAAGAAATTCACTACAAAACATGACAGATAAAATCCTTTTAAAAATAAAAAAAGAAACATTTCTCAATCAAACTGAGGTTTTGAATGTTCTCAAGTAAATTTAGCATATCAAAACCACATAAACTTTGATTTAATAAATAGAAAAATACCTCATGGGCATGAGGGGGATTCAAAGGGGGGTAGTAAATTAAGATGAACATAATAAAACTAATCTGGATGTGTGTGTGTTTGTGTGTGTGAGGGTGTAAGGTGCTCTGATCCTTATTGACTGGCCTGGGGAAATGGGTTTGCTTGATGGAGGAGATTGTGCTCAGATAGTGAGAAAGAAGGACAGATGCCTGATGGAGCTATCAGAGTCCAGAGTATCTCTTTCATTTACTGTAATTTCATACAGGTATCACACACACACACACACACACTTAGATACAGGCCATCTTCCAAAAGACAGACAGCAGTGTCTACCATCATTAACCTGGCGTCTTCCTAATTCAGACAGATTATGGCTGCTGTGTGTGTGTGTGTGTGTGTGTGTGTGTGTGTGTGTGTGTATACTCTAAGTGGTTGTGTATATCTACTGGAGAAGATGCACAATGAGCACCTTCCTAAATTCTGGCCACTGACATACAGATATATAAATGAGTTAACATATTTAGTTTGCACACGCAGGCACGTGCCCGCACACATGCACACACACACACACACACACGCGAGCACACACACATGACCTCTGCTGTTGACACAGTTCATATAAGAGGTTTCACTGAGCCATATTTCATTCTGGACTGCTGACACCATCAAATCCCCTTACAAAAATATTCCATACAAATTAACAGTAGTACTCAAATTAAAGTACTCCAAAGTCAAAGTGGATTAAATAATGTGTAATTTAGGCTCACTAATTAATTATGGAATAATGGGCCTTGTAAACATTCCTAATGCCTCACGATATATAGCAGCAGGAATGAAAAAGATTGATCGAAACACAACGTGGATGTGAATGCTATTTCCGTGGTTGCAGCGACTATGAGTGGTGGCAGGAGGGGCGTTTTGTGGCCTTGGTGATGATGTCGAGGTGACCCTTACCTCCCAGGTGGTAGGTTCCTCCTGTGGTGACGGTGAGGGGTGAGGTAGAGCGCACAGCGGATGCCTCCTCGCCGTCTATCGTCAACATGACAAAGTTCTCCTTGGCGCCCAGGCGTATTGCGTGCCACTGGCCGTCATTCAGACCTGAACCTGTATGAAAGGCAGAAATAAATGTGTATTCACAAACATTGCGCATTGTTGTCTAAAACCTTCTTGGTGGACAAAAAGGTTTTCACTGACTGAATTACTGCAAAAGAAGAACATCCATCAAATCCAATAATTTGAATGAAAATAAAATAAATGCTTTACTTAATAAGAAATTATGCTGAGGTTTGGGTGAACACTCTTTTCTGATTGTCCCGTAGGTTTGCATCAAAACCATTTAACCCATTTAAGCCTATGAGTCGCTAAGTCTATGATTGTCATTCTACACTTAACCCATTTGAGCACAGATTTTTTCCAAAATTTCATGCTTACAATTATATCACTAACAGTCTTATTATAAATAAATTTTTTTTCTATTTTGTACTATTTGCAGAAAATAGCATTTTAATGGTTGGTTATAGTTGCTGCTTGCACAAATAAACCCATAAACAAAAACCTATTTATCCCAATTCTTTTTGGGGGAATTGTTCTAGAGACTTGAATGATTAAGTAGGTATATATATATAAAGGGAAAAAATGGAGAAGTGAAGAATGAAAACCAAGTGAAAAATGGCACAATAAAGGAGCATCTGTTTAGTAACTCTGTCTCTTATTAAACTAGCAAAGGTCAATGAAATAGCACTAAAACAAGCTTAATTTTAATACCCTGTAATGAGTTCCGGTGGTAACGGTGGATCCATCGTTTATGTCACTCTGATCTAGTCCTGGCAAATGTAAGGAAATAGGCGGTGAAGTGAAAAGTGGGTGACTCATCATGTGAGAGGTGTGTGGGTGGTGAGGAAGCGGCAGGTAGCAAACTTTCAGTCTGATGTGTGGCTATCTTCTACTTTGTCATACAGCTGTTTTTCTTTTCCATAATGGCTGCACTCCTGTGTTTGTTACCCCTCTCTCTTCTGACAGATTTAAGAAACTGCCTCTGCCACATTTTTCCTCACGTCTGAATGTATTCCTGCATGCACACCGGTGCTCCCTATCTTCTTCCCTTTTGTTCTTTCACTCTTTTCACTCTCCTACATTCCTAGCCGAGTGCAGCTCTCATTCTCAAGGCCCCTATGTCGCTCAACTCCATTATCTCTCACAGAACCATATTTGTGTGATTACCAGAGTGCATGTGTGTCTATTTGTTCTCTATCTGTGCATGAAAGCTTTGTGCATTTGAATCAACTCTGTGTATCTGCAAAGTGTTGTATCGTCTGCATATGTCATATAGTGTGTGTGTGTGTGTGTGTGTGTGTGTGCGTCTGTGTGTGTTCGTGCATGCAAGTTTTGTGTTCTCCTTTTCTTTCTCTCTCACTCTCTTTCCTTGTAGCTGTGCTCCATTAAATATGAGTGATGTTTTGGAAAAAGGACATTACTACTGGAGCCGAGAGAGAAGCCAGCTCACTCTCATCACCCTCTCCTCTATACATCACCTCTTACTGACACCAATCTCTATTCATCCTCCCCTCCCTGCCCCCTTCTCTGTCCCTGATTCTTTCCTCTGTCTCTGTCTTTATTTTCGTTCCGTTATTACAGCGTTTTGGTCTTTCCTTTGGTCTTCATACTCCTCATGTCCTGTGACCATGTGCTGCAGAGTGCCTCTCTCAAAAATCGCCTCAGCTCACTGTGTAACTTACTGAAATACACTTCGATAGGGGAAGTTCAAGGTACGGTCACGTATGGTCCACACGTCGTCAGCAGATCTGCACACAAGTCAATAGGCACTTACTCTAGGACGCAGCATGTGTCAATACCACTGACCAATTTGTGTAAGAGAGCGTGCATGCTTCTGTTGGTGCATTCTGGCTTATATCTTCCCAGAATGCATTTGGAGACTGTGGCTCTCATGTCAGCAGGGAGGCCACACTAATTAATCTCCATCAGCTAGGTGACCAGGGTGTGATTTGCTGGTGGAGATGGTGGGGATGGTTTACACGTTTTACCCTCTGCTGTATTATTTTTATTCTCAGTAGGGATAAAATGTATCCCTCCCACCACCAGTATTTTCACCAGTTACACAGTAGGCTATTAAAAATTAATTATTAAAAACCAAAATACACCGGGTCTGTGTTCATTCTGGTTTTCCTATGATTTTATCTACAATGAGCGAGTCAGAGGCATCACGCTCAGAGAAAGCAGTTTTATTTTTTTAAAGATATATAAAAAACAAACAGATTATGTTGCATTTCAACCTTTCAACCATTTAAAAAGAAAAAAAAATAATTCAGAGTAGTATAGCATCCTATTTTACAGGATCACAATCAAAATCCTGAGAAAACATATAACAAAAGATGAAAGATGTGACGTTACTGACCGGACGGTGGACAGCAACATCTCCTCTGCTAAGGAGAGCTCCAGGCCCATCCGCATGAACACTGCAGTCATGCTATCTGCACTTCAAAATTTGAGTGTCCATTTACATTCTTATTATGGCAATGAAACTTCATAATGCATTCACGTGCACCTTGTTGAAACGGTAGGTAATCGATTGAAGTTGCTAAATGTTTTTGTTTTCATTTGCTGTAATCCATTACTCTGTAATTACTTTCTTGATGTTTTACTGCAAAGCTTTTAATGATTCATTTAAAAAAAAAAATAAACTTGTTTTCTCACAACTCCACTGCATTTCTGTCCCTTGGTACCTCTGTGCATATTTCCAAGGGAATTGACTGCCCTAATTTAAAATAATCCATGCTTGTCAATAATTGTCAATGTTCGGTACAGAGGTTTAAGGGCAATCTATAAAACACAATAATATGAAGAATTTTTGTGTGACGGTACTCAAATAACAAAACTCTGTTTTTTTTTTTTTTTTTTTAAATAGCACCCTGTCGGTGACCATGTGTGTATGTGAGTGTGTAATGATGGTATGACACAAGATGACAGTACAGTACGCTCATGTGTGTGATGAAAAATAAAGATTTCCTGCAGGTATAATATAATCTTTGCTGTTTAACACTGACTTGATAAGTCATGAACTGATAAGTAATAACAGGGGATGGTGCTTTGTCTGAATGACAACAAAAACTGACAAGTCAGTTCTGGTAGAAAATGTCCTTGATGTGCCCCTTCACATCATGACAATCCCATTTCTGACTGCATATTGGTTTGATATAATGACTATTAAGCTCTGCTCAACCCTGTCCCTCTCTATAACCTCTCCAATATAATGGAAAATAGATATTGTGCAACCTCGTGTCCCCTCATCTTTTTTGTTTTATATCACCTGCAATAGCTTTGAATGATGAGCTTATCAGTGATAGCAGTGTTAGGGAATCTTCACACTCACTGCACGTGCACAAACCTGCTTGCTGAAACACACACTGTATCTTGCACACACAAATATGTGGTGCTCTCTCTCTCTCTAACACACATGCACAGATAATGAAGGAGAGGAGAAGGACGATGAGAATTGTTTAGATGTGTCTAGATACGGCTATTTTGTGCCTTTGGAGTTGTTCATATTAGGAGCTTCATTACAATGCCGATGAGCCACTTGGCCTTGTTTTTGAAGAAATGGCTCCATGAGTTCACACACATTATCCCACCCCCTCACTTTGAATAATTATTACAAAAAATAAAATCAACAAAATGTGACAAGAATGTCTTCCAAAGGAAACAAATATATATTTCAGATACTTGAAGTTTGAGCATTATTTCATATGAAGAAAAATAATGAAATATTGATGCAAATATATGATTTAAAGATTTCACAGCATAGCATTTTAGCCAGATATTCTCATGGCATTTTGACACTTTTAACTCTCTTTTGTGGGCACAAAAAACATTTTTAATTTTAATTATTTCCAAGGCTTTAAAAACATAGATGTTATGGGTGATTATTGATTACATCTATATGAATTTATTTATTGTTTTCTTAAGGTAATTCTGCATTTAAAAGGTTCTCTTATGTGATGTGTGTTTTTATGTTTGTTATATATTGCCATTTTGGTAAGAAAAAAAATTACTTACTGGGAAATGTTCTTGTATGTGGACATTGCATCAGAGGAGGACAGCCGGACTGATAAGAGTTTTATTTGCTCACTGCTGCTCATAACCTCTGTGATCACACACATTTTAACACATTTTCCTTTTATTTCTGAGAGGTATTCCTGAAGTCTTCCGATTTTACAATGAGAGGTACTCTGCTGCTTCTGGTATTGTTCTGCCTGTCTGGGACATGGGCTCAAGAAGAGGGCACAAGAGCTCACCAAGGTTTACAGACGAGTGGCCAGACTAGCAGGGATATCTGGGATGAGCTGAGAGCTCTGAGAGACATGGTGGTGGAGCAGAGGGTGGAACTGAGGAAT
Organism: Lepturacanthus savala; assembly: GCA_030544235.1. NCBI lineage: Eukaryota > Metazoa > Chordata > Actinopteri > Scombriformes > Trichiuridae > Lepturacanthus > Lepturacanthus savala. Next base: position 5,597,553 of record CM060476.1, on the reverse strand, counting down.
ACCAAGGCTGAACTACAAACCCAAAAAGACAAAGTGGCTGGTCTAGAGAAAGCAAACCAAGGTACTGAATTGTCAACATATGTGATGTTAAGGCTAGGTATGCATGGACTATTATTGAAAATTATAATTATTTTCATTCTTTATTTGCTTTGATATTCCAAAGGGTGAATTACTTCATGGTGTAGCAGAGAACATGGTAGAAGATGTCCATCACAATATCCTAAAATGACATATTTCATGACTTTTGATCAGCAGTTTACTATTAGAAACAATAAAGAAAACCAGCAAATATTCTAAATTGAGAATTACTTAAATGATTCTGTGTATTATTGCTATTACTATTAATTATTTCTACTACTTAACTCAAAACCCACAATACTTATTTAATAAAAGTTAAAGTATATGGAACATCACTGCCCAAAGAACAATACTTACACTTGTTAATTGTTCTCAATATAAAATGTAAAAAATGTTGAAATAGTAAAATGACTGGCTTTCACATTTGTAGCACAAGCAGCAGAACTGGCAGCACTGGTTTCTAGAGTGACAACCAGTGAGACAGAAGTGACATCTCTCAGGGCGGCGCTGGATCTTTCTAAGTCTGAACTAGAGCTCTTCAAGAGCAGATTGGATGACATGGAGAATAAACTTAAAGGTATTTTAGTAAAAAACAATACACTGACAATACATTTCTGAATGTAGAACAGTGTGTGATTTGTGATCACCTTCTTGCCCCTTTGAGCTGTTTGGTCTAATTCTGTTACTAATTCTGTTTCCATCCTGTGTTTATAGGCTCTCTGAAAGTGGCTTTCTCTGCTGGTTTGACCACTGCAGGAAAAACTGGACCATTTAATACTGAAACACCACTTATCTACAATAGAATCTTCACAAATATTGGCCAGGCTTACAACCCAGCTACAGGTATGGGTGGTCCCTAAAATTAGAAGATGGGTTGATAGATGGGAAGAGCTGATCTCTGATTCTCTGTTGTTGCAGGAATCTTCACTGCACCTGTCAAAGGAGTCTACTACTTCCGATTCACTGCGTTCAACAACAAGAATGGAGAATGGATGGCAGTTAATTTATACCATAACAGTCAGAGAATTCTGCATAACTCTGAGCTAGCTAATGGTCATAGCTTCATTGCAAATGCTCTAATTTTAGAGCTGGAACAGGGAAGTGTGGTCTTCATGCGTCTACAAAAAGGCTGTGGGCTTTATGATGATAGCAGCACTTTAAACAGCTTTAGTGGTTTCCTGTTGTTCCCTCAGTGACTTTCAGATATAGTGTGATATCTGCACCAAGGTCTTTAAACACAGTAAAAAACAAATGTGTCCAATTCTTTAAAGAGGATATATTATGGTGTTTGGATAACTACATATATTAAATATGGTTAAAGTTCCAAAATTTGTAATGCTCCCTGCAAAACATCCTTTTTAATTCTTGATTGCTAGATTAATGTCTTAAGACACATTGTACCATGAGCAGCACCGGGCAGTGGTGGAGGTCATTTACGGCAATATTCCGCTTCAGTTATTGGTTTCTATGTGCAAATAATGCAACAAATATAGTCTCGGAGTTGTTTCACATTGATTGACACCATGCACAAGGCAATTAGAACTGTGCTACTTACAAATTTGACCATTTTAGCAAATAAGATGTAAGTCTGTGTGACTTAAGAGGTTAAAAAATAAACTAAATTACCATCAAGCATTAGTGTTTATATAAGGCTGCAATAAGTATCAGAATATTGATGCCCACTACATTTTTCCCAAATGCTGATATATATGACTCAAATTTAAATATTACAACGTACTGAAATGAATTGTATTGAAAGATTTCATCTTACTTTATTAGAATTAGTGTGGACAATTTCTGTGTCTTCTCTCTCCAAACGAAGACACTACCCCATTAAAAGATTGTGCGCCATGGAAAAAAACAGCACTTCACAGGCATATTGACACATGAGGTATTGCCCAGGTTACCATGGTGACACCAAATATGACTTGACGCAACACATACAACACACAGCAAAGGCCCAAAGTCTACTGATGCAGTGAAGTCCCAAATGTAGCAACACTGTGTAATTGTATCTGTGTAGATAACCTGTATAAAACTGATTCAACCAAAGTCTACTAAAGATTTAGTTTTCCATTACTCACACTGGTACTATCACTGTTGTTGTGTACGACACAGAACACAGGCTCAGGTAGAGAGCAAACGTGTTGAAGAAAGTGTTATAAAGCTTAAAGGCTTTGAGCCAATTCACAAACAGATAAGTGGGGAGCCCAGCCCTGCCATGTATGACATCTGGGCTGAACAGAGGGAGTGAAACATAGAGGCAGAACACAGGAGGAGCTGACTGTCACCAAGACTCAATTTCAAAGACAGAGAGGCTGGTGGGAGAACACATGCAGATAAAATGCATTTAATAATACAACGTTTAATAATAGAGCTGTCTTTACAGTGTCTCCTTCACTTGAATAGTCATCTCTGTCATACTGGGTGGATGAGCACTGCAGTTAATGATGCAGATCACGTAAGTTTAAAAGTTACATACACTAAAGAAAAATATAAACACTGGACTGAATAAAAACAATAGATCATTCTCAAAGGATGAGTTTGTATTATTTAAACCTGATTAAGTAGCTACTACTCTAGTAAATCTACACATGAAAATAAAAATATGAACCCAGCACAATTTTGTTCTTGTTTTCATTTGTTTTTCGAACTGAAATAAAAGAGCTATGATTTTTTCTATGCACACAAATGGTTGAAATCCATCTTACTGAGCATTTTTTCGTTGTCTAAGATAATTCATCCACCTGACAGATGTGCAATATGCTGGTTGAAGAGCATGATTATTGCACAGGTGTTCATTGGGCTGGTCCCAAAAAAAAACTATTTCAAAGAGTTGTGTGAGTGTTTGTGTGAAAATTTGCAGGTACTGTATTTTTACCGATTTCAGTTAGAGTGTATTTACCATGGAGACCAATGATAGATAATCACACTGATTAAATGTTGAACACGAAAGACATCTAGAAAAAGCTGAACTGAACACATACGACCAAAATAAGCAAAACAAAATAATTAAAAAAGGTAAAGGCACAAGAAAAGCAACAAAAGCAAAAAAGGTCAAAGAGGGTTGCCATGATTGTATAAAGTGAGAAAAATAATTGCTAATTTCACAAAAGCTTTGCAAAAACTGAACTAAAAATATCTGAAACAACAGTAATGTGTGTGTGTGTGTGTGTGCAAGTGTGTGCATGTATGCATGGTGATCACAAGTTTGGACACACCTTCCCGTTTCCTTGAATGAGAAAGTTTAAATAAGAAACTACAACTTTTTATTTTTTGTAAATGCCAAATCAGTGTCACTGTAATTGCTAAATGTAGTGTAGGAGACAAAGATAAGCTTTAAGAGAGCCAGTAAGATGATGACAACTTCATAAACAGCGATGAAACTGTAACGTAACATGGGTTTAGGTTATGGTGAGTCCCTGAGATAATATGTAAAATAGGGATGGGAGTTATTATAGTTGATAGAAGATTGCTAGGTGAATACTAATCAAATTCCCAGTGGTTTGAAACTAATTACTCAGATATTGGAAAGTACATTTTCTTGTTCCATCTCCCCGGAGAACATGTTAGTAATATCACGCATTGTGAGAAATCCCTGTAATACAGAGAGTAGATATTTCTGTAACATTACTAATCTGCCTTTTCTCCTCTCTCATTCGTACTGCTTTTCTTTTTTACTATCATTTCCCTAACATCTTTCTCTCCTGGTTCCCCTGTTACTATTAAATATTGATCTGTATATACTGTATATATTTACTTAGTCTACTATAAATTTATGGGGCCACTAGCATTCATGAATCTAACCTCCCCCACTCCATATCTGGTCCTCTGAGGTAGTTTGAAGAGCTATATGCCAACCACAAAAATATAGGACAATTAAAAGAACATATGAGGGTGGGGAGGTTGTAGTGTGTTTTCCCCTTTTAATCTGTATCTCTTAGCACTGTTGCAATGCCTCATGCTTCCTGTTCAGACTGGGCAAGTACTAACACAGTATGGGTGTGTAGATGTACAGATATATTTTATTAGCCCATTTATTTCAGCAGGATGACACCCTATTCTGTCACCTGGCTTTCCTTTCCACTCATGACTCACAGGTCATCGTCATGCATTTTTGCAGCAATCTTACTGGATATATTGAAAATCTTATGCAGTTTGGTTTTATTACCCACTGGCAATGAAAAAGACCAGGTAATGGAGCAAACAGTTAAAAATGCTTATCATTAGGTTACAATTTAATACACATGTATTTAAGACAGTCATTACAATGGTCAGCTTGTAATGCCTTGTCCAAGATATAATACTGTAATCTTGCATTTAAAGATCTACTGTATATTTCTATGGAGTAATCTGTTTTGCAATTTGCAGTTGTTTTTACTGTGTGTTTGAATGTGTTTTAGGTGCACCCTGGGAAGACTAATACTTAGGTTAATTGAGATATTTAATAAAATCAAACAAAATGAAAAGAGTGATATCAGGGGACCAATATACCTTGGTCCACTCTAAACTGTCCCAGTTTACACATTAAATAGACACTGAAGACAGAAATCTGTATCATAGCTCCATGACAGTTTAGCATCTATTCTTGTCCCTATATATATAATTTTATTATATAAATATAATAAAAAGCAACAGAGAAAAACAGATGGAAGTTATTTTTTTTTACATATGTTTCATAATAGTGAGAGGAGAAAATTTAAATTTTAAATTTAATTAATCAAGATTAATTATCACTACTTACATTTTTTAACAACCAATCAGGAACATCAAAAACAACAAACAAAACAATTTATTCACATTGCACATGAAGATCTCTTATGAAAATGAGATTTCTTTGTCTCCAAAGTGAGTTTTGTTTCTAGGGAAACAACACCAGTGCACTATTTGATAATTAATCAAGAGGGTGACCAAAGGATCACATCTTCAATACACCTATGTACAATACTCAGACAAACACCAGCACTCAGCAACTATCTGTATCATGTTAAAAATAATTGTTTTCACTGGCTTTGGTTTATTGGATCATTTCATGGTAGGTAATTCGAAAAGAATAGGTTTCATTTATTATTACTGGGGTACATAATGTTTCGGTCCTGGTACACAGCCATTAAGGGTTAATGAGTAAGCAAAACGAAAGTGACAGGAAATGAAAGGAGTCCTTGCAAGAATCATAACTAAGTACCTTCTATTAATGTACACACACACACACACGCACACACGCACGCACACACACGCACGCACACACACGCACACACACACACGCACACACACACACGCACACACACACACACCCTTTTGAGAAGACACCTGCAGTCTAATCTGGGGTGCTCACACCAAGACCTCATCTTCCCTCGTCTGTCTGACACTTGTTGAGAGGAGGAAGTGGATGAAATGAGGTTTTCTCAAAGGAGAGAAGATCATGTTTCTGCAGGACACAAACAGCCTCAGGGTAAGTTCTTTCTCTCACACACAGGCTCAAGGAGGAACAGATTGATGAAAAGAGCATGTTCACGATTGAGATTAGTCCATATACAGGCAGTTTCCTAAAGGACTCCTTATAAATGTTTTAGATTTATCCATTATCCATTCATTAACTCACAGGTCGCTCACCTTAACTGAAACACTTAGCACTGACAGGGATTTACTGCACCATCACTTAGTGCAATTCAAGACCACATCTCTAGATAAACAAACATTTTTTAATGTTTATGCATAGGGAGATTACTTTCTGTGTATTAATTTCAGAGAACTACTACACAGTAAAATTGCCAGTGTTAATATAACACCTCAAGAGTCAATTATAACACTAGTAGTGTTAAAATTAACTCTTTAAGTGTTACACCTGCTGTGCTATCTTTACAAAAAAATTAGACTTGTGACCCACTGAAATGAGAATGAGGTCAAGAAGAAGCAGGTGATTTTATTCATCACCTCCCTTCCATCAGCCACTTTTCATTGTTCTTTGACTGCACCTGCTGATTTACTAAGGATTTCCAGAGAAAAGTTGCTTTCTTAGAAAACAGAAATTACAAGCTGATCGTTTGGGGAACATGCTCATAGTAAAGCAATTGGTAAAAATGTACTAAGTATCTCCCCTATTTGATATTTAAACACTAAACGTCACCCTCAGTATTTCCATCAGTGTCATTTAACTTTAATTTTTTAGAATACTTATTGTTAGTGGAGAGTTTATTGCTAGTAATTCTTTTACAGGGAGTCATTTATTTAAAATAAAAATGGTCACAATACATATTAAGTTCCAGTATATATTTAAGGTTACAAGTGCAAATGGGTGGGGAAATTGACTTGGTGGTTTTAACATCACATTTACAGTTTACACTACACTAGAGTTTCTCTAAAGACTAATATGACAAAAATACATTTTTGACGCAAAGAGTGTCACCTGGTGAAGCCTCCTCCTGAGTTCCTGCTGCACAGCTTAGATCTAATGAAGAAGCACAACTTTAGCTCACATTGTATTTTGTAACTCATAAACCGGATTTATTGTGACATACTGAGAGGTTTTCTGACATTAAACATCTTACTTTTCCCCTTTGTTTTATTGTTGAGCTTATGTCTTCTCCTATAGAGAAACTAATCTACACCAGTGTGAAACCACTTTCTGTAATGTACTATTTACTATAAATGGCATCTTAAAATAGTTGAACAGTTAAGATCCATTGATTCTGGGGCATACTTTCCATTTTTCAAAATCCTGTTTGTTTGAATTTAGCATTGATGACTAACTATACTATTTCCCAGATTTTGTATTGATTACCATAGTATTCCAATGTATGTGATTCAACTCACACAGTTTTTTCTAACCAGACCTTCTTCTCAAACCAAAGTTACACCCTCACAGGGATTAAGTCTATATGGCTTTACCTTCCAGTAGATACCCTGATTATATGTCTCAATAAGCTGTCGCTTAAACAGCTTCATAAACAAATTATCCCCACTGGGAAGAGAAAAAATGGATAATATGAGAACCTCTCCTTTCTCCCTCTTCCTCCTCCTTAGTGTGTGTGTGCATCTGCACGTCTCTCCCCAGTATATTTGTCATTAAGAGGAACTAAGCATTTCATTACAAGTCTACTGAACTCCCACTGTGTCATTGAAGCCAGTGTGGCTTTCTTTCTTAGAGATACTAATAACAGAATGAAAAGAGGGCGTGTGTGTTTGCGTGTGCAAGTGTGTGTTTGTGTGCCTGTGTATTATAGTAATGCTGATGTAATCGCAGGCTCAAGCCCAATTAGCCTAGAGGGTAACTCTGTTATAATCCCTACCCCTAATGGCCTATTGAAGCAGCGGTGGACAGGATAAATGAATGTGTCTAAAGAAAGAGAAAGAGAGGGAGGAAATAGCAGTAAAAGAAAAAAGGATAGTATAAGAGAGGTGATAGGAGAGAAGAAAATAAAATGGGCAATTAAGGAAAGACTTTTGGGGGGGAAATGGCTGAATTTAACCCTTATTCTCTTTAAATAATAGATGCATTAAACATTTCAGCTTTATGCACAGCAGCTGAATTAAAACAACAACAGAATCTTCCTCCAAAAAACAATTACATTACAGCAACATGTGTGCAACATGCTCTGATTTAACATTTAATGTAAATAACTGTATTTATAATAGTTATTTGTCTACTTCATTGATTGCCATTTGTGTCAGAGGAAGCAGAAACAGTTCCATTGCTATCTGTACAGCTTCAAAGCATTCTTCATGTGCTTCCTCTCTCTCCTCTATCATTGGACTGCTTATTAGTGGTGTTCAAGACGATATAAGAAAAAATCTTAGAAGAATTACTCACATTTATAATCCATATCATATGAATATAAGACTAGACAATCTGATCATCAAGACACAGTGATGTATAAAATAATGTCTAGAATGAAAATTGCCAAACATTAGCCTTTCATCCATCCGTTTATTTCTGTATCCAGGCCTGGGTCGTGCTGGCAACCGGCTGAGCAGGGCCCCTTGAGACATCCTGCTCCCTAGCAACACTTTCAGCTCCTCCCGGGCCTCCATCAGAGCCTTTCAGCCCACATGAAATACACCTACTGTATGCGTCATTTCTGCAGAAGTTTCATAATGTGGACTAAATCTACATATTTCACCAAACACTCCAAATGGAATCAAACAATTTGTATCCCCCACAGAACAATTGTGGCAGTTACATATTTACACTACAGTGGGATGCACCTTAAAGGTTGATTATGTAGATTTTTTTATTAGAAGCTTTATTTAAAAAAAAATAATAGGGGCACAGAATAAAAGTATAGCTTGTCAATGACTTTATGTTCACACATGGCAGCCAATAGAGACAGGGGCATTGCGAGTTGCCAGATACAGTCTCCGTGCTGCACAGCAAGGATATAACCGGGTAAAAATGGCAGTGTCTGCTAGCCCTGCAGCAGCTTCAAAGCCTTGGTGAACAGTGCGTTACGAATCACAGAAGCTAAAGTTCATGGTCGGTAAAATTCCTCTTCAACAACGCCGACCATATGACATTACAGGTCGTGAACTATTGACGTCCACACCAGTAAACAAAGGAAACAGAGGCGGCCCAATCCTCCTGCCCTGTCCAGTATAGCCAGTTCACTTTCATCACTGTGGCGAGTGCCTATATTATAATAAATATTCTAGCTGCTATTTGTATCCACACAGGACGCATACTGTGAAGTTAATGTAATGGAATGTAAAGTAATGTTTGTCAAAATGTATAAATTTGCAGTGACGCAGTTGGCAACAAACCTGGCAACCCAACTGCTGCATTGTATTTTTTGTGTCGCAACTATGAATGTGAGACGTCAAAATTCTGCTCATTTTACGTATTCCACCTTAAATAATTATACTTTCATTATGCAAAAAGTTAGACTAAAAATATTTAGATTCAATGCATATTACTATATTTGATAAAGCTGACAAGTGAAGCTCAGACTTCATTGGAGTGAAATAAGTATAGTATCAGATGTGTGTCTTTGAGAAACTCACCCGACGATAAGTCTACCCGGTTGTTTCTGGCTGCCGTCGTTACGTTGATGTGAACTACAACCTTGCCGTCCTCGAGTGAGATCTCCAGTGTGCCGTCGTCAAGGTTACTGAAGAGGAGGAGCCCGTCTGGGTTCCACGTACGAAACTGGAAGCCGATAGACACTGTGTTGTGGTTGGCCCGACCTGGCAGCTGTAGAAAGCTGGTGGCGTTGAAAAAGACTGGGAAGGTGTGGGTCTCCACACAGGAGAAGGAGAGGTTACGCTGTTGGGATACAGATTTAGAGAGAGAAAAAGACCAATAAAAAATATATTATGGTAAGTCATCGATTGATTTTCACAAAAAAAAAAAAGTAAAAAGTAAAATGCCAACAACAAAGCTTATCCCTTGAATATGGGCTTTTACAACATGTGAAGATGCTTGAATGTGTCAAATAACCCAACACTACAAAATCATGCATTTATTCAGCAGGCCATTAATGTCTCTCTGAAGCCAAGATAGATGCCTGAAGTGCAAAAAGTTAGTCTTCGAAACACCTTTTGTTTGAAACCAAGGATAAACTGTAACCTCCAAGTTGTTTTTATGCCAACAGAAAACAAACGCTATTGTGGAATTTAAGCACTAATTACCATTGAGCCTCTCCAACCATGTGTTCTTAATCAAATAATTAGCCAACACATATTATTGAGCTGCCTTTCTAACTATAGATGATTCCTGCTTGTGTCTTTGTGTTTGTGTTTATGTGTCTCTCGAATTTCAGAGCGGATCTGTTTTGATTAGAAATGAATGGCTTTGTGAGTCATCGGAGAGAACGAGAGGTGCAGCTTTAATGATCTTGATTAGGGCCTCCATTTGTTCAATCAGCTCAGCAGAGATCGAAGACGATGCACTGGCTGTTGAGGAGGAACAGGAGATGGGGAGAGATGAGGGCTCTGAGGCTTTAGTGTCTATCAAAGGCTGCTCACTAACTGATTTTAACAAGTCATTTGTCTGTGCTTTCCAAAACCATAACAAATCACAGATAAATAAAACTGTTTTAACAAGTCTAAATAAGGTTTAGGCACAAAAACACTTGAGTGAAAGAAAATTGTTTGGGTTATAACGATTACTTGAAACATGATGCAAGTTAAAGTTAGTCCTCCCTTATGAGCTGCATTTTCCATCCATCCAGCGGTGGATTTGTCAACATAAATCAAAGGAAAATGCAGTTTTTCGCTATAGAAACAGGTTTTGCAAATAAACTATTAACTCTTTCCTGCTCTCAAGCACATGGAGAATGATGTGGTGGTCAAAGTTGTAGCTTTGCATTTGATGAGGAGGAGCAGGCCATTTAATACATTTCTTATTCTGTTGTGGTTATATTCATATAGTGAAATGACAGCCTTGATATCAAGTGGCAACACAAAGGCAGGAGGCAAACACATGGAGAGGCCACTGGTGGGTCAGTTGTATCTGATTAATTATGAATCTGTTCATCTTTTTTGGTGCAGTGAATAATTTTCCTCCTGACTCAGGTCAGATACAGAGTTAGTGTGACAATAATTGCCATGTTTAATATTCAGCTGCTTTTACAAGCATGGTCTTTCAAACTGTTTCGATTTAAATGTTTACATCTTGATTTATATGGTATATACAGTATTAGACAAAAGTTTCTCATTCTAAGAAAGTGTGTCCAAACTTTTGTCTCCTACTGTATATACATATAGCCATGGTTGTGTGTGTACAGTATGTGTGTGTGTTTGCATATTTCCCTTACAAAGCTGGAGGTGTCTAACTTCTTTCGGCGCGCCAGGTCTGTAATGTTGTCTCCATTGTAGTTGATGCTCTCCATGCAGCCTTTAAAGTTCTTTCTCCCTCCGCCCACAGGCTTCCCGCTGTATGGCATCCCCCCAAAACTCAACTAGAGAGGAAAAAAAGGCAGAAATAAGAACATATGGAGAATGGAAAGAAAACACTAAGACTTTTAGCACCACTCGGGTTCAGACACCCCCTTCCATGTTTCCACATTGTGTGTCCCCCAGTAGAACTATGAAGTACTCGGGTGGAACCTTTTTCCGGGATGCCACCCAAAGAGTCCAAGAAGGCTGGATACTCCAAACTACTGTTTGCTGTAAGCACACACAACAGTCAGAGCCTTCCCCCCCAGCAACTTGCAGTCACATAGAGGAGGCAGCCCTCTCATTCACCAGGGAGAACTCCAGCACAGCAGCACTCAGCCTGGGACTTATGAGTATCCCCGCACCCACCAGGCACCTCAAGCCCCTTCGGCAACACCGGAAAAGGAAAGAGTTCAGCCAACACTTCCCTCACCAGCTCCAGCTCCTTCCCTGCTGGTTTCTAGAGATGTGGAACATTGCATTGTATTCATATAATGTGGAGCAGGAGAGAGAGCATTAAAGAAAGGAGACAGGGGATTGTGTGGAACAGATGCGATGAGAACTGAGCCGAGGAGATGGAGGCGAGTAACAGACATCTGGCGGGAAGTGCTGAAGGACACAGAAATGACACAAACTAAAACAGCGATCTGTATTTACGTGTTACAGTTCTCCACATGTTACATTTTTTTTTCTTTCAGCTCTGCAGGAAGCCGAGATGAGGGAGAGGGTTAAGCAACTTTCAGTTGATATGCATCTGTCTATCCATAAGTGTGTGTGTGTGTGTGTGTGTGTGTGTGTGAGAGAGAGAGAGAGAGTCTCTGTGTGGTTTTGAGTCTGTGGTGAAGCTCCAGTAATCTTAGTAATTACAGCCAAGGTTAGACACAAATGCAGCCGACTATCTAGTCTGCTGGCTTAAATGGGAGCAAATGATGCACAAACACACAGACCCACACACCACACACACACACAAAATGTAGTGTGTGGACTGGTAAAGGCTGGTCACAATGTCGCTATCTGTATAGAGTCTGTCAGGCAATAACACTGCCATGATGCATTCGGGATTCCCCACAGACACCAAGCACACGCGCACACACACACACACAAAACCTTTTGGTTTACCCTGTTGTATAGATTTCCCCAGAGAACCGTTAATTCAACAACTTCAGTTTAATTGGACTGTGGCTTGTCCTGCCCCATTTCTCGGTATCCTACTTAACGCTGGAATATATCAGCAAGCTCAGCAATAGTTGGTAAAGGTCACACACAAACATATCAATACAGACACACACCTACACTCACACACTCACACACACACACACACACACACACACACACACACACACACACACACACACACACACACACACACACACACACACACACACACACACACACACACACACACACACACACACACACACACACACACACACACACACACACACACACACAAATAAAGGGATTCGCACATGTATAGACTCACATGCACACAATGTACACATACTTACATTAGACACAAGTGCATTTCATACCCATTACACATTCTAAAATCAATTTCCTGTTTTAAGTATTATTAACTGAACTATTTGCATTCCATTACTGACCGACATTAATTATGTGAGCTTCATGGATTAGCATTGTAGCACAGTGTAAAACCAATATCTAATTTCCTGTGTGGCATCATGGTACTGGACAGACACTGGAAGACAAGCCACCACCTGTGATGAGCTGTTGTTGAAAATGCAATTACTGATGCATTATTGCATGATTTCACTGTCTTTATCATCCAATTGGATTATTATTAATTATTTCTGCATATCTAGTTTATCTAGTTTATACTAGACACTTTGTAAAAATTACAAAATTGTAAGTGGCAAACCACAACATGCATGACAGGATTTATGTGAATTTGGAGAGGTCTGTGCACACACCCTCTGCCAGCTAAAACCATCAAAATTGTCCTGCATTTGCAATATGAAGTAGTCTGGGCAGGTGGAAATGTAAACACAATTTCATGTCAAAAGTATGGCCAAAATTGCTCTGCACCACCTCTCCTATCTTGTTTGCAGCTGGAAAATTTCTGGACTGGCAGAAGAAAATAACATACGGACCTGTAACCTATTTGACATAGGGCTATAAGAGATGAGCATCACTTAAATGTTTGCTAGTCTAAAGTTAAATGAGAATTTCCTAAACTAACAGCTATTTGACAAACTAATAGACAAGTAAGATCCTCTGAAATATGGGGTGCTGTTACAACTACAGTAAATAAGATGAAAAAGTAAATATTCTTTCATTAAAATAGGGATTCTATTTAATAATAGATGAGTAAGTCAAAAGCTTGTTAAAATACACTTTTAAGAAGCATTCATAAGGTTTCTCAAAATATACATTTTGTGTACATTCTGGTTTCTTGTATCTTTGACACACAAAGTCAAATGGTCTAACTGAATAAGAATATGTTTTAAATATTTAATCAAACTTGAATATAAAACCTTTTAAGAAAGTTAAACTATCTGGTACCAAGTTTTTAGAGTTACACCACATGACAAAAGTTTTGATATTGTCCGTTATACAGCAGGTGTCTATATCTAAGCACCTACTGTGGACTGACATAGGTCATACACATACATCATAACCACCCTGGGTTTGTATTTGTACATGTAAGACTGCTATTATTATTATTATTTGTTTTTCTCTCTTTTTGTTTACCCATAATACTTTGCTTCTCACCTCATAGTCCAGATCAAGGTGGTCAAACTCTCCGTTAGTCCTGAAGTGCTGAGTGTGTCTGTCCAGGGTGAAGTTAACATTACGGCGGTAGCGTTCTATCACCACAGAGTGCCAGTGGTTGTCATCCAAGAGGCTGCCGGTGGTCACAGAGGTATGACCCAAGATAGAGCCGTACTGGTTACTGCCTGGAATCAACATGCAATCATGAGAGTAGCTATAACAACACTGTTGTTGAAGCAGCATGTGCTGACAGGCCAAAAACAAAATGACATTTGCACCTTTGTGTCTCATGTTTGCAAATCAAGTCATTCACATGAAGCAAATAAGTAATTATGTTACCGTTTTATGCCCATAATGACACACCTTATATTACTTCAACAGTTCATTATATGGTAATAGACTTCATTGAATTGTAACATCAGGTTAGGTATTCATCACCGCAGTTGTTGTTTCTGCAGGAAGGTATCCTTAAAGGTTAAACCAATTTTGTCAGCAACACAGCTGGTCGGCAGTGAGTGATGTTCCACACACTTATGGATTGTTGCTTACAGTGTAACAGGTAAAATGCTGCTCCAAGATAGTGCTATCTTGACAGTCAATCTATACATTTTTGATTACAAAAGTTTAAAATTATAGCTTCTTTGCTTTGCATTACTTTGTCTAAATAAATGACATGGCATGTTGCCCACCTAGATTTATCTGCAGCAGCAGCTTGGCCTTGCGGAGCTCCAGAGTGATGTAGTCTCCCTGCTGGCCCTCCCCGTGGAGAATCACACCCTCGCTGTCTGATGTCTTGAACCTCAGCGCGATCACATCCTTAATAATCTTCATCTTCTTCACCTGCACAGCAATGGGAACAAACACCATGAACTCCTCAGGGCTGTTTTATGAGAAAAAAAAGACTTTACAAACTTAAGAACGGCAAACGATGAGGCCTGAACTTTCCCATGTCTCACGTCTGAATGTTCAGACCAGGTAAACAATTTGTCTCACCTTAACTGGTAGAGACAGATGCACAGTAAAAAATAGTTTATAATAATTATATCCTGCAAGGAAAAGAAAGAATGACCAACGTTTTCATCCTAAGATTTAAAATTCCCAAGCAGTACTAGATTTCTGTACCTGGCTAAAAAAATAAATAATAATAAATAAAATAAAATAATAAAAACTCTGGAACTATATCACATGATTCCCATCACATTACACTGATATTCAGTCAGTATTAGAATAACTGATTCATATTCAATGTAATAAAATATCAAGGTAGTAAATCCAGTACCTTAAAACGATATGAGATTACACCCTGTCCATCAAAGTTGATCACATCTGCCCCTAAATCAGACAAACAGTAGGCAGATAGAAAGAAAAGGGACAGAAATAATGAAACGGGGAAGGCGGGAAAAAGAAGGAAAGACAGAGAGGAAAGGAAAGATTGATTAGTGATAAATTGTGAATGCTGACACAGAAAAGTCATGCACAGTTTGTCATGGCAAGGCAAAGAGTGTGAAGAAGACAGAAACAAATCATTCATCCGTCTCAGACAAACTCGTTTAACTCCAGATCATACATATGGAATCTGCACTCCTCTACACCGGTGTCAAAAAACAACATTTTATTACAAAATCATTATGAAATTGATTTCCAAGTAGATTATGATTTCCATGTTATAATAAAAACACATACCCACAACAACAGTAATATAATATAATAATTATAATAACAGTACTGTCAGCAAACTCAGCCAAGTGTACTTATATGCTAGATGAACAGCAATAATTTAAAATAACAATCAAATGAGTGGTGGCTGAATTCCATTTCACTGCTTCTGTTTCAGGCTCACTGTCACACTGTTCTTAATAAAACACTTGAAGACAAAAGTGTTCATGTTATTAGTAAAACCTGTGCTTCTCCTATGATGTAAAATGTATTTTGTGATAAAGGCCCTTTACAAGTTATGTATTCAGGATTTTTCATAAAATTGTGTGGGAAACAATGATACACTAACAAATGTTTAAGTGTTTTTTAATCAATCTATCAAACTTCATTTATATGAATTAAGCAACTAATGCACACCAAAACAAGAAAAAGGAATTTGAACACCAATTAAACATGGAGAAATATTAATCAATCACTTGCAAACTATATACAGTATGTTGCATGTAGGAATTATGGTTTACATCTGAAAAGGGCAGAAAAGAGTGAGGCAACGCGGTGGAGGTGATCAGAGGAGAAATAAAGTACAGTGCTCCAGGCAGGTGGTTAGATAAGAGTGCATGTGTGTGAGTGGGTGGAGATGAGTGTAAAGGATATGCTAAAATAACAGATCTTGGCAAAGATTGGATCATCTTATATCATGCTGTCCCTCAGTCTTGCATGCTTACATGCTCACATGCTTTCTTGCTTCTCGCACCTGTTCCTCTTGTCTTTTTTGTGTTCCACCCCTCACTGCTTTCACTTTCTTTTCCTTCACTTTCCACGTTTAGTTTTCCCTCTTCCTTCCATTACTTGGTTAGCTTCCCCCCTCTTACTCCTTGACTCTTTCCTGTCTCTCTCATCCTGCTCTTCTCTCACGTTTGTGCTGCAAACAGTAGTGTTGGTAGTTGACAGCTTCCCAATTGTTTTATGAGATATTGCAGACCTTTGTACTCTGTTTCTGGCTGACTCCCCTTTCTGTCATATACCGACTCTACTATTTCATGACTCATCTATGAAATAATTGATTTGGTGTTGATGCTATGTTAATCAAAATGGAAATGAGCATGTAAATTCCACAGCACATTGGATCACAACTCCTTTATAGCCCCTAGCTCTGGCATGCACACACAGCCTTTCAATTGCACAGCCCCAGATGAATCATAATATGCTATTGCATTAATTATCATATATTTTCAAAAACCTAGAATTATAATCTACAACCAACATATTTGTTGATTATGCTTGGAACATAACATCTATATTTATCTACCTCCTCCTCCTCCTAATTGTCTTTTTTGTGCTTTCTTCTTTCATCCTATTTTCTTTGTCATTGCCCAACGCTGTCCTTCCCCTTGCTCTCATCTTTGGATTGGGAAGCAGGGAAACATTTAGGAGAAGCCGATTCTGGGAGGAGTGAAGGATGGGTAGATGAACAGGCAAAATGTATGACTTCTCATTTTCTGACTGAATGCTGAAGATAGGAGCAGTGACAGCGTAATCATGAGAAAACACTGCAGGCTTCAAAACACAGCCGACAGACAACTCTGAAAGATGATGCACAAGACGAGTGGGAGCGTGCGTGTATGTGTCTGTGTGTAGATATGTGCGCAAGCAAATGACTCTTTCTCCCTGTGTTATTACTGATATTGGAATTGTAAGCATCTACTTACCTGATTGTAAATTTATTGCGTGTCTCATCTGACACATGTCAAGGCACAATGTACAAAAATCCATTTCCGTCAAAACACAAAATCTCAGAACCTATCTGCAGTTGAAACTGATATTTTCTCTTAATAGTATTGTTGTTCACTCAGCCGCAATCTATCCCACCTGTCTATCTGACGGTTTTGTTGAATGACTGGATACTAGGGATAGAAATGTATATGCAAGAATGTGTGTGTGTGTGTTTTATTTTAATCTAAAACAGGGAGTTTGGAAACATGATTTATTTTATCAGGATTTATGTCGCAGCTGTAATGCATTTACATCTGGGAGTTTATAATCTAAGTGATTTCCTTCAGTACTATGGTTCACAAGCAGCTCCACAGGAGCAGTTTGTGGTTTAGGTAGCATTATCAGTAGTTTTTTGGGAGTTCGGTATTTGTAGTTTTATTTATGTGAAATGGGGATATTTTGAAGAGATTTTGACAGGGAAAAATGTTTATATTTAGTGTATTCTGCCGAGACAAATTGCTCAAATGTCATTAAGCACTGGCAGTGTGACAGTGAGCCAGCATGCACAACACCAGGACCCAGAAAATGTGGTAGCTAAATAGACGTCATTCATCATTCATCTGATTATTTACACGTGTGCATTTTCCTGCTGTGAGATGTCAACATATCTTCTTTGAACAAGGTGGGTACAATTTCATTTACAAAAATGAAATGACTTGAGTGCAACATGTCAAACATCTATGGAAGGGGAAAGGAAACAGGAATCTAAAGAGATGAAATTTTTAATTTTCAAACCTATGCGTTTAGAAGGCGATTACAGCCAGTAGATATTATATTTCAGCAGGGCCTTTGCATAAATATTAATAATACTATATAAATACTTGACACACTGCTGAAGGACTACTGACAAGTCAGTGAAGAAGCTGCAGAGTGAATAAATCCACATAAAATCTACATAAAATCTAATCTCAAATCAGACAAATCTCGTCAGTCTCAATATATCGTTCTTACTTTTACATTTTCGCAAGCGAGTGATCCCAGAAGTTAACCAGCCAACTTTCATCAAGCCCAATTTGGGATTCCTTTAGTAAACGACCAACATCTCAAAAAAAATACTGTACACGTATAAATTGTTTCAGGTATGTTGATTTTATCCAAGCACAAAAAAGCAGTCAAGATGTATTAGTAGTGAAGTTTTTATCCCCCATGTGAAGCTGTTTGTTAGTGAAGTATTTGTGCATGAGGGGTATGAACTTCGTGGGCTGAATGTTGTTGTTGTTCTGTTCATACATATGCGTGATTCATGCGTGCACCGCATCTTGTCACCCTTATCACTTCTGACTTGCTTCTCTTTTAACATGGGAAATAAATGAAACATGGGGAATATAATCAAAGGGGCTGACGACTAACTGGAATGCAATACTTGCCCTTGTATTCACACGCATACACACACACACATCCACAAACAGACGCACAAAAACACACACATACAGTGTAATTGCATTTACGGAATGAAAGACGTAGGTGTGTCACTTATAACAGTAATTTATGCAGCGCCTTAATTGAAAATTGTTATCAAAATCTGTTTGGCAGCCATTAATTGGATGAGAGCAAAGAGGCTGCACGAGAGTCAGTTCCCTGGTTGATACATTTGTCAAAAACAGGGTGTGAGAGCGTGCGTCTGCACGCGGCTGCCATTCTGTAAATTTGTACACATCAAGTTTTTCTTTTTGTGTGTGTGCGTGTCTGTCAAAACAGGTTTGCTTTGTTTGCTTGTGTTTGAGCTCATAGTACAGGAGGAATTCCTACTTCCTGAATTGACTGGAACTGACAAAGTAGGATAAGCTTCTCCCCATGGATCAACATATTAACACTTTTTGCAGAATTAACTGCAAAACGACAGTGTAAAAACATGTATGTGTATGGTTAAGCTAAGCATGAGTTAAGAACAGTTACTTATAGGTCTGTACATTACATGAGTGATTATACTTATTAGTATAGTATATTACTATACTTAACTCCTACTGCACGCTGTATATGATGATGATAATGTAACCTCCTGCTGATACAAGCCATCATATTAGTATTGCACTTTTTGACAATGTTTTAATAATGTGTGAAGATTAGAGGTGTGAAAGAGGAATGATGTGTGTGTGAGTGTGTGCTAGCTTTGTCTCCAGTATGTGCACTCACAGTATGAGCAGCCATAGACTTCTATGCGCAGGCCGATCCGTCCCTCTTCGCTCCAGTCCAGAGGGATGAGCCTCAGGAAGCGAGCCACGATTCCCTGCTGCAGCTCATGGCGGACCGAGCTCTCCGAGTTGGAGTTTCCGGAAAAGGCCTGTGAACACAAATAGTCACAAATATGCACAATGAAATTAAATACATCAAAGCCACAAGCCCGCAGTCAAACAAGCAGCTTTGGGACTTGGAGCAAGAGTGTTTGTTCCACTCACCACATCCTGCCCTAAAGGTGCACACATTCACAAAACATACAGAATAATTATGAGTCAACATATCTAATATGGTTGCCATACGACTTTCTGACTGCAGGGGGTTTGGAGAGGAAACGGCAGATTTCAACTCATAGAATAGAAAACAACATAAGTTCTTTGTTCATCAATGTGGAAACTTGGCTCACTGTGTAGTGCATGTGAGAAGTTCCCTGTTCACCTCCTTTCATATTTAGTCTCAAAGATTTACAGGGGCTTATAACTGATGAGGTTTACAGCTCCTTGTCTTATCGCTGTTGGAAATCCCAGCCTCTAGAAAACAACTTATTGTCTACAAACAAATCAAATGTGTACAAAACCTACAAACAACAGAATGAAACAGAGGATCAGATTCCTGATTGAATCAGGATTGAATCTAAAACAATACATTTTAGTCACATTCACCTTTAAAAATGTCATCTCTCAAAAGACCTCATTGTGTACTGATGACTCCAATAGACTCCTAACATCAGCTGCTAATCAAAATGCAGCCGTAAATGAAGTAATATAAATTTGGCAAAGAAAGCTACAGGACTCAGAAGTGTAATGTCATTTAACCATTTAAAAAGCTTTCAGTAAACGTAAGTGTCAATTTGCTTTGTTTTTGTTGTTTTGATTTAATTGTGAATGTCTGGGCTTGCTCAGTTGTAGAACAATTTGGAAAATATCTCCAGCCCCTACCAGATGTCCCATGTAAAATTTGCATATTAGTTTTCTTGTTTACATAGTGAAATTGTGAGGCTGAGATAGACAATACATCTGCTTCACAGAATGTCATGAAACCTGGTGATCATAATGTGTCATCCTCTTTTGACTTCTCTCTTCTTCTTGTTTCGCCCCTCTCCTCTTCTCCTCCTGTCAGTATCCCCGCTTTCCACTTGACCTAGCACATGATGGAGAGAACCGCTAACCATCCACTAATTCACCTCACCAAAACCCCTCAACTACTTTCACTTCTGCCCTTCCTTCTCCTCTCTGACATAAATATCCACACCACCACCATGTTCCCAGAGCTTTTCTCCTACACACATATGCACAGAGCATTTGGCATGAAGCACAAGGGAGAAGCATCATTAAAGGCCTAGCAGGTATAGATGAGACCAAGACACTACACAGCCATGTGCTGTTCTAGATAAGACCCCAAAAGCTTTACTCAGGCGGTCTGCTTTGAGCTGACTCCTCTGTGACCCAAGTGTGTAGCCCTGAAGATACGCTATCTGCAAAGGAGAAGATGGTCAAGGGTTCACGCTGTAGCGAGGAAGTGCACACAAGGTGAACAGTGCTTCGATCTCCTCTGCGTTTTTCGTTCACTTTCATTTTTTTATCTTTATTTATACATGGAAGGTTAACGTGTAGTGCACAAATATGCACATGCTTTTTTTTTTTTTTATTAGGACCCCGCTTGAAATTCACACAGCTCCACATGACTCATTGGGGAGCGGTTTGCTAAGCTCTGACTGCAGCTTCTACTCCTCTGCAGGAGCATGTCTTGAAGATCTGGGTTAAGTGAGTTGCTCAAGGGCAGTGACAGTAGGCTGGTTTTGAGGGAAAGGGTTCACACAGTGCTGCAATGTCACCAGCCATGAATGTTATAGCATTGGGGCTCCTGGTGGCAGAGCTTGGTTTGTGGGAATGCTGATATTCCCTGCATACCCAAAGTCAGATAAACAAACAAATTATTTTTTTGACTATGTCTCTGCATGCAGGATAAATATTGTTTCACCAACAGTGAGTTCGCTTGTTCTTCACTGTTCTTCAGGAAAACAAGTAGCAACTCTGCTCAAATGCAACGCTTCACTTGTTTTATTGTTCCAGTGTCTGTATTTGTATTTTAAATGCTCCTTTGGTCAGCTTGAGCTTTGTTTAAATGTGCTCTACAAATAAATTGACTTCTCAAAATAAACTTACAGTCAACCAGAGTTTTTTTCCAAGACTCTTTACTACATTTTAATATCACTTAACATTTAATTTAATGCTAACTTCATGGCCATGAAGGATATAGGAATTTAAGCCCTAAAAAATAACATTGAATTTACTTCTACTGTACTTACTACTACTTGGTTTAGAACTATCCCTCCCAGCGTGTTTATTTGCAGAAACCCTGCTCTTTGTCTGTATGTTCTTATTTTCTTCTTGTTTTGCTTTGTTTGGGCTATTTTTTGGCTTCAACATTTGGACATTGTGTATCGGCCTATAGTGGTGCATGTTGTATGAACTTGCAAAAAAAACGTTTACAATTTCCTCTATTTCACATTTTTATTCATTATCATATTTCCTGCATGTGAGATGAGCGAAACCAGGGTTTTAGTTTGACATACCGGTACCTTTAAAAAGAGATATTTCCTCTTGGCTAGCACCATCCTGTAGAGTTGTTTGCATGTTTCCCTGTTTTCCCTCTCAAAGTCTCCTCATCCCTCTCTTCCCCTTTCCTGTCAAATCTTCCCAATCCTTCTTCACATCCTTTCAATTGCATGTTTATCCTTCACCATCCTGTTTCCAAAAATGCCTGTGGTCCTGGCTTAGGATTTGAAGCACACACATATCTGTTTGCATACAAACATTCAAGCATATATGCACACACACATATAACCACCTGCTCAAAACCTGATATCACCCTTAAGCTCATTTCAGTTGAAAATGAAATTATTTTAAAAAGTCTGCATGTTATATATCTGCTGAGGATTTGGCTGACTGCGTGCCAAAGACTTTACTTCTTTTTGTCCAGCACACAATTTCCTCTCCTTGCCCTTGTCTAGGTATAAGAGAGGGAAAAGATAGAGAGAGAACGAAACCATTTTTGTCTTCACCCAAAAGCTCCACCACACCTCCCAACCCCCCCATCACTGTTTCTCTATTGTGACCATCCCACTATTCTGCACTTATCTGTGCTTGGCTGAATGAACAGCTCAATTCAAAGGCATTACTATGCAGAGTGGAGGGCAGAAAGTGGTATATGAACGAGAGGAAGAGGTGGGGGCCTGAAGGTGATGAAAAAAGTTGCGGCTGCTGTGAACGTCTTGGAAAAGTCTGCTTAGTCAACCATTTAATTCCCTCTCCTCCAAAGTCAAATCATTAACCAGCAAACCAACAAGTAATTGGGAATTTGTGTGTGTCTGTGTAAGTGTTAGGAAACTTAAGGGCTTAGACATTTTGACATTTTGTTTAATCAAGAACTGAGGTAATTTATGGCAACAAAGGCCTAAAAGTGCCTGAGGCAACTTTCAGTTTTTACTCTGAGTGTGTGTGTGTCTGTATGTGTGTGCACACCTTTATGGGTTTTTGAGTGTTTAAGCGTGAACAATTTAAAGTGCATATGTGAGCCATTTATACCATGTACAATGAACTACCGAGTTCAAAATCTATTGCAGTATTCCATCAAAAAGAAACAAAATATTTACTCTATTATCATACTCCCATAAAGATGTGCATAAACAGGAATAACATTACAAGCTGGATATGGTTTAAAAGTTTAATTAAGCCAAGTTAGTAAAGAAAAGCTTGGCTTCGAGTCAAAAGAGCACTGAGCTGCGGATGATTTCCATGATCCATGAGATCAGTGGAGGGAAAAAGGCGAAGACGGGAAAAGTGGCTTGGAAAACAAAAATAATAAGGGCAGCTAAGAGCCAGTTAGTGTACTTGTTGGGACTCTGGACCTCCAAGGCTGCTGTCATTCAACAAATATCCCCCAGGACTGCACACACACATCACTGACCATGATGACAACATAAACATGTTCGTTGGCATGACTACGCCCATCCTGACGGTCAATACACATCAACAACCCATTATCTACTTACTCACCAGCTCTCCCTCCTTACTGCTCCTCATTCGCTCACTTACTCTCCCTGACCGCCTGTTTTTCATTTCCTTAATGTGCATCTGTTGTTTCTAAATGTTTGTGTGTTAGTGAATAACTGTCCATATGTGTGTGAGTGCAAGCCTGTGTTTGTGTGTGTCTCTGTTTTGACAGCCAGACACGGGCCTTTGTAAAGAACATATCTCCAGATACTGAGAAACAACAAGTGAAAGCTATTTTCTGCCGTTTGCTCGTTGCTGCCGGACCCTTTGTTAGACCAGCCTGGAGTCAGGGCTATTGTGTGTATGGGTGTGTGGATTCGTGTGTGTGTGCGCCTTTCAAACAGAGGCAGGGGAAATCAGTCTGGCCTGGTCTGCTCTTTTGTTTTTCTCGACAAGTGTACAGGACAAAACAGGAGGGCCATAGAGAAATTTGTGTTTCCGTGAAGCCCTGTGGGTGGTTGTGTTTTTGTGCCTTTACTCTGCCAAGAAAACAGGACAAACTTTACTAAAACTTAATTTAAGTCGTGAATCTTTAAACAGTTAACCATTCAGGGAAATGTAGAGATACTTGTGAATAGTAAGTGTTGCATTAGTTGTGTTATTTGTTAAATTAGAACCCAATTAGTTGCTACCCAGGAAGCAAATAATCTTCTTGACATCCACACAAAAGTTCAAACAGCATCCAACGTACCGCTTAACAAGACACAAAACCCAGTGCTCACCCAAACCCTGAAGTGTGCATCAAGACATCCCCCAAACACCACAACAACACAATCCCACTGAAGTATAAACAGGACAATATTGAATTATGGTCCAGGCGCACAGCAGATTACTCAGCCCACACAGCTTCTTCACAACTTTGATATTGTATTCTAGAAATGAACAAACTCCTATTTATGTACACAGAATTACACAGGAAGACTGCATCAGATATACTGGCTACACATACAGTGACCGATTTAGCAACACAATAGGTAACAGAGACTGTTAATAAGCAGAATTGTTTATAAGTTATTATATATGTAAATTGTTGCGATCGTTGACTGATTGGGACGTACCACATTAGCCATCTTCTCACTGATGTCTAACTTTTTGATAATGCCAACCTTTGTTTCCATGGAGATTGCTTTCTTACCACTATCATTATCATCACTTGCCTTACGCTTTCCTACTACTACCTATATATATCTCAACATAACATGCAAGATTTGCTATAAGATGATATCTACATGGCAAACCAACAAATCTGTTTAACTCTGAATAAATGCATTGTGTAACTAAAAAATAATCATTTGAATAATCGGGATTTCAATATTGAACAAAATAATTGTCATAATGATTTTTTTCCATAATCAAGCAGCCCTAATTGTATATACATATACTTTACATGCACATATAAGAAAAAACTAACATATTTTTGAAGTTGTGCAAAAGATAATACTCAATCTCATCAACTGGTTCAGAGCAAGTAAAATAAATGCAGAGCTTCGTGTTGTCAGAAAATGGAAAATGGGGTATAGGCTGCATATGGCTGAAATGAACAGAGGAGAAGAAAAAGGGGTTTGCGAGTCATCAGAGAAAAAATAGTCTTCAGGAATGTTTCAACTCTCCAACACAACCTGGAAAGGGGTGTTGTTCTTATAAAAGTGCATACTGTATCTACATGGTAGAACCATTTAAAGCATGTCCGGCTTTTATGCTTTTGTTAAATTCTGTGCATCAAAGCCGTGCAAATCGATAAATAATTTCCATTTGTGTGGGCAAGGTGCTTCTAATGTTCTTTGTGTTATTTTATTTCACAAGTCTCAGATCTGTTATAGCTGTGCGCTGAAGCGTTAATTCTCCCATTAACTGCTCTCACTTACTAAAAGAAGCTCCCAAAGAGCTTGTGACAAAGGGGAATGGGAATCTTTTTCTTTGCTTCAAACACATTATTTGATTAAAAAAAAAACAAAAAAAAAAACCTTCCAGAGTATGTCATGCAAATAACCTCCTCATTACTGCGGAATAATCAAAGGAAATAAGATGCTCTGTAAGAATCCAAAACATTTTAACATCAGATCATCATCAGTAATTCCCCTTCTAACTTCACTAAATTATCATTAGTGTGCAAATATTCCCCTGCACTGAATTAAATTGCACAGAGTCTGACAGGGACAGACACTCACAAACACACACACGCATACATAGAAAGAATAGGGTTTCAAGAGCCCATTACTCAGACTGGCACCTTCTTCCCCTGTGCTCAACAGGGACCAACACTGATGGAGTGAAGACTGCCTCTGCTCTGCTATCAAACCTCTTATGTACGCCACATGGAGCTAAGTTTGTGTGTGCATCAGTCTGCTCCCGCAAACACCTTATTGACCTCATTATATGTTAGTGTACGTGTGTTTTGACATTGCAGTCGCTGGTAGTTTCACGCCCGTGGATGTTTTCCTCTTCTCCTCGCTCATCAAACTGCCTCCGTCAAAGCTTTGACATTCGCTGCAAGACCCTCGAGAACCGTTCAGAAATAAGCACGTTCTGACCAGGAAAATGAGTCAGCAGACGCCTGCATCAGCCGTTCATCACCGACAGTCATCTGGACTGGATAAAAAAAATAGAAGTAATTCTCAAAGGACAAATCTGGTTTATTTCACCCTGATGCATTCCTGTAAATGTGGCCATTTTCATTTGCAATTGTGCACTCTGCAGCTCACAGAGCATAGAGTTGTTGAAATGAGGAGTTGCTCAGGACACGGATCGTGTATCGTTTGTCTGATAATCGCAGAAAACCAGTCAGCATCTGGTGTGACCACTGTTTGTGTCACATTTGTTTTAGTTAATCAGTTTGTTGATTGTTGCCTGTGGAATGTTGGTCCACTTCTCTTCAATGGATGAAAAACAGCTGGAATTGGAACAGACCATTCGAGAGCATCTCAAACATGCTCATTAGGTCGCATGTCTGATTCTGCAGGAACTGGCATGTTTTCAGCTTCCAGGTTCCTGTGCATGGATCCTTGGAACATGGAGCCATGCATTATGATGCTGCAGCAGGATTTGATAGTGCTAGATGAATGGCATGACAATGGGCTTCAGTATCTCTTCAAGGTATCTCTGTGCATTCAAATTGACATGAATAAAAATGCACTTGTGTTTGTTGTCTGTATCTGTAACACACCATTGGACAACACGGTCATAAAACACAGACACATTATAGTCCCTATGATGGAGAGTGTGTGAATTCACCAAACTCTTTGGTGTCATGTGTTGTCTCAAAATATAAATGTCACATTCATGAAAGTGTTATTACAATTTTCTAGTAGCCACTTCAAATTGTACAACATGAGACTTCCCTGATCCACAGGGAAGTGTCCTCTATCTGTTTGAATTCATCATCCTTGTTATTCACACTCAGTAATTTTTAATTTCCGTACAAGTCTCTTATCTTGAATGGAGTAGAGTGACATTAAAAGAGGCTGACGTTCAAGTCCTGTGAAGTCACTGCAGCGGGATCAAGATACAGAGATGAAAATCAGAAGAGACTTTATCAATGTAGATGGAAAAAAAACAACAACATAAGAAAGTCGTATCCATGACTGCCAGCAAGATGTTTGCACAGCAAAATTCAAACACTTTATATTTTAATATCAATATTTTATTTGCAATAGCCAACAGCAATTAAGTTGCACATATATGACCTTTATTTTTAGTTTTTGATGTTGGATCAACATGATTTAGGATCAAAAGTACAAGACTATCAATAGACATACCACACTAAATGCTAAATCTCTCACATATCTCTTTAATATACACTTATTGCACCTCATTTACTCTAGTGTGAATGGATCTCCTTAGATCCCCTCCTCAATCTGTCTTATAAACTGCCACCAGTTGCTATGTTGGTAGTAGCATTGGATCATTTCCATTCGTGACTGTACTCAATACATTGCATTGCATTTTGGAGATTATGAGTTCAGCAATTCTTGGTTGACTGTATTTATCTATACATAATTTTTTTTTAAGGATTATCTCCATAAAATATTCAGTGGGAAAACACATGCTCAAATATACAATGAAAAAGCACCAATGGCCAGTCAGATGAAAATAGGATGGATTCAGTGCAGAGAATCAGTTTCATTTCAATCTAATAAGAAATGACAAGAATGTAATCCTAATCTCAGCATTACAGCAAGGACAGGGTCATTAAGGTGAAGCACCACTTGGATAGAACCACATATGCTGTGCATGCAGCCATCATCTCACATCACAGGATTAGGGTGGGCTGGTTCAAATTATTGCTAGATGAGGTAATGAAGGCCATCATTGTTTGAACAGTGGAGAGTTTTGTGATGTACTTACATGGGTGCTTGGTTACAGTATTCATTTGAGCAAAGAAATAACTAAGATAAATAAGAAATAAGTTAAATATTTATGTTTCCCTATCAATTTCATTACTTTTCAGTGGCTCTCTTATTCACAAATATTCTTTTTAATTCAGAAGCTTTCACTATGCTTTAGTAATATCTGACTTTTATTGTAATATGATTCAAACACACACAATATAGAGCATACAGGGGGAAGCCTGAGCAGCACACACAGAGATGTGAAGGATTTATTTTGTTTGCTCAATTACAAGATGACATTTAGCAGGATTTAGATTCAACAGGTAATCTATGCCAAATTCTATCAAGTGAAAAGGCCTTTACTCACCTTTTTTGTGCAAGTAATTTCATGTCAATCTTTTTTTTTCCCAAACAATGTTCATGTCAAGAGTACTTTCAAACAGGACGTGAATATTACACAGCGAAATAGTGGTTTTTCACAGTAATTTTTCATATTGTACGGAATAAACACCACATGGTCTCAATAGCTGCCAACCTGTTGATAAAATGTTGCTCTATGACAAAGAACACAAATGTTATGAACACAATTAACTCAAGGACAATGTGTGGGAGACCATTACTAAACAACTATTCTATATGGCCAGTGAGTGCTTTATTTAATATACATTTAGATTTTAAGTTTGAGCACTGTAATACACATGCAAGAGACTCTTTATATTTTTGGTCCTTAAAACATTTTAATATTTTTTCCTTTGCTTTTGTGCTGCCCTTTGCTTTAGTGCTGTCTTTCTGTCCCTTGCATTAATGTACTTACTTTCCTCTCTTTTCTCCGAATGCAACCCTCTCTAAAAGTGTCAGCCAAACGCCTAAAATGTACATGTAAATTTATGAGGCACTTGATGTCTGGGTGTGGAGAATTTAAATCACACAGCTGGGAAAATCACTCAAGTTCAAAAAGTCACCAATCTTTTTTTTTTCGCCTTATGCTTCTATTTCACACAGATTTACTTACATGTACAAATGAGGAATCACGGTTGGTGGGGGTCTGCTTATTCTAGTGTTATCTTCCATTTGTTTTCTGAAATATATATTTATCTAATTAATTAGTTAATTGGTGATGCAGACAGGGTCAGGCGTTGTCCTGGGGGCACCCCTATCCTGCATGTTTTAGATAGCACCCCATTCAAATGATCAGCTTGTTGTCAAGCTCTGCAGCAGCCTGCTAACGACCTATTCAGGGAATGGAAGAAAAGGAAAGGAAACTCCTGAAACATGCAGGGTCAGGGTGCTCCAGGACTGAAAAACACTGCCCCAGGCGAGCATCCCAGGACACCTGAATAAATAAGTAAATGAATACTTGAGTCTGGCTCAGTATTTTTTATATAATTCACCTGTTTTGTTTTTGGAATTTTCGATGGACTTACCATTATGCATAATTAAGGGTGTGGCCACTTTAAGTGACCGGTGGTTAGTCGCTAGGGGGCTAATTGCTAGCTGGGCTGCTAGGCAGTTCCAAACATTCTGGTTCCAAAATATGTCACAGTATTGCTGATATCATTTCTTAATTATTTTTCACTGCACTGTAACTTTGTTCTTGTTTTGTTTTAAACCGAAAATTTTGATTATTCTCATTTTAATCAACTGTTATAAATTATATTTGTTTTTGAATATTTTGTTAATCTTTAATCTTATTTAATTTTAATTATTTTTAATAATTTTTTAATTTCTTCTTATTAAATTTTCCCCTTTTATATATTAAAAAACTTGCCTTGCCATAGTGGCTATGTCCAATGATTTTCATACAGTTTATAGTTCTGGTGCATAATGAAAGTGGTTCAGTATATCAGTGTCATACTCATCAATGGTATGAGAGAGGGAGGGAGGGAGGAGAGAGAGAGAGAGAGAGAGAGAGAGAGAGAGAGAGAGAGAGAGAAAGAGAGAGAGAGAGAGAATACAGTTCAGTGGTGCATAAATCCAGGTGCCTGATTCATCAATGCATACTCCACGGTGTCTGAAAGTGAATTAGTCGTTACCACTGAGACATGGAGACTTCACCATTCATTTACCTGATGAAGCACAGTCTAGCAGCCCTGCCCTCTCGAGAACAAACACACGCACGCGTCTAGACATGCAAAAAAAAGAAGCACAGTTATGCACCGACACTCAAATCTGCACATGAGCCTGCGCATGCTTAGTTTAGCTTCATTGGGTTCAGTTTATACAAAGCCTGTAGCACAGGGAATGAAGCAAAGCATGTGCGAGCCCTGTTGGTGAGAGAGGAGTGTTACATTCCCAAAGTTATCTCATCACACTCTGTAGCACAGCTCTAACACAGATGACCTACTAAAATACAACAGCATAGTTACACAGAAATTACAATTAATTATTTTGTGTTACTTAAAAAAAAAGGGATGAGAAGCCACTTTCTTGCCAGTCTTTTTTCACCAGGTCGAGTTATACACCATTGCCTTTCGGCTAGTCTGTTTTGTAATCAAGCCAAAAAAGTGAGGGCTGAACACATGAAGGCACACAGACTGACAGACAGGTAACTTCAAAAACCTTTAAATCTCAGCACTGTGGCCTCAGTTTACAAT
This sequence comes from Lepturacanthus savala, assembly GCA_030544235.1. NCBI lineage: Eukaryota > Metazoa > Chordata > Actinopteri > Scombriformes > Trichiuridae > Lepturacanthus > Lepturacanthus savala. The sequence goes on along the minus strand of CM060476.1, from coordinate 5,567,289 downwards.
TTATTTCCCATGCTGGCACCTTTTAGCAAACAAGCCTTCATCTAAGCCTTTCTTTCTTGATGAAGCAGAACAAAAAGGCAAGTAAAAAACAACAGTGCATTGACAACAGGCTGCCAGTGTAAAAGTTTTAACTAAGATCCATAAAGTTTGTGGAGTTCTTCTGCTTTCCTCTTCTAAAGCGGCTTTCCAAAGTGGTTGCTTGTCCACAGCATGAACTAAACCAATGGTTCCCGGTCATATTTAGCTTTTAGTGTTCCCACGGACACAAGTGGACTGTGAAATCTACTAGTTTTTACCTCTAAATAGTCTAAGCATTACAATTTTATGAGCAAGGGTTTTCAAAGGGATATGAGAAGTCAGTAAAAAACTATTATCATTTAGTCACATAATTGTCGGAGAGCAATTTGGCAAACAAACAAATAATGTCAAAGTTCCCCCTGGAGCTTCTTAACAAGGTTTAGTTTTTATTCAGCATTAGTCACTAAATTACAACTTACAAACATTAAATGCATTTTATACCTCAGATAAGTGTACAACAGTTTTTGAAAGCTTGAAACAATTATTCTTTATATTTGCTTTCAACCTGACCTGACAATCAACATTTTATAGCTATTTAATGACAAAAGCTCCACGGGGTAGAAGTGTCCTGTCCTCCGCTAGAGCAATCAGGATTTTAATTATCATGGTAATGTATCACTGACATTGAGACTCGTCAGTAGTGCATTAGAGAGGTATTAAAAACATTATTTTTCAGGAAACTAATTCTGCAGTTGCCAGGTCTTCACCCATTATCCTCCCCAGGGAATCACACCGCCTCAGCAGTCACACTGGCATCGACCATCTTGTATTGACTGGGAGTTTTCTTCTCAGTGGAGCTGGCAGTGAAGGTGTTAAGTCAGTGTGAAGTAACATCAGGCTGTGATTGATGTCAAAGCGTTTCTAAACAGAATCTTCATGCATAAGAGTTCAAGACAGGTGGTTTTCTCTCTGGGAATCACTGTGTGCACCTCATCCAGCAGTGAATGGGATGGAGCCAAATGTGATTGAATGGGCTGAAATAGGGTCTGATGTGTGTGTGTGTGTGTGTGTGTGTGTGGGTGTGTGTGTGTGTGTGTGTGTGTGTGTGTGTGTGTAAAACATTAACACATTCCCCACCAAAACACAAAATATTCTGTCTTTCTGTGTTGTAGGTAGATGAAAGGATGATTTAGTTCCACTAATGATACATGATGCCATGGCATAAAGCCCAGAGAGCACCACAAACCAGACATATCCAATAATGTGCCCATAAAACATGGATGAACAAAAACCAGAGCGATGGACCCAGATTCCGATTAGACACTGGACACAGAGAACTGCCACAGTCAGGCCACCAGAGACAACAAGAAATTGTTTTTTGAACATTTCAAGTTGTTATAAGGAAGCGAGTAAAAACAAACATAACAATTCAAATATATTTCCTGTTCACATATTCACAGGACTGAATATTCTGGGGTTGTTGAAAGATTGAAAGCTGGCGGTGGCTGGCAACTTTTCGGAAATTACTCTGGCAGGGAAAGTGTTAAAGGTCCAGTGTGTATGGTTTAGTGGTATCGAGCAGAATGGAATTGGCAGAAATGGACTGTATTTATTCCAAAAATCTGAGCGGATATTTCACTAGTGCACAGAAGCAGCTGGAGCATGAGAAAGGCTGAAGCTGAAGCAGGAAATATGTGCAAGCAACAACATATTGGGGTGCAAGTGTACCATTAGAGCGAATCTGCAGGCAAGCGGGGGATATTTGAGTGTGGGCTTCAGTTTTGAGGAAAAGAATTACAATGCGACTGCAAAATCGTTTAATTATGTTCTCGAATTGAAAGACAACACTCTTGAATAAATATAGGGAAAAAGATCCATAAAATATCAGCAAGTATTAGGAGGAGCGTGCATGCATTCCTGTAGATTGTTGCAATTTCATAGCGTCTCATTAAGAAGACAAGAGAGAAACCAATGGCTTTAGTTTTTGCACATAACTTTACAGGGTTATTGATGGTGTATGTCCAATTTTAATTTATTGGTTCAATATGTGTTTACATACGCAATATTTTGATTTACATTGGCAAAATAAAAACTAAAAAAAAAAAATTGTCTACAGTTACCAAAACACCCGGGAGATGAATGTGTTTTGGAGCATTTGCTGACATATTAGATGCAATGAATCAGGGTTAATGGCAGAACGAACACTTCTGAATAAATAATAATCGCCAAACAATTATGATGCAGCACACAAAAACAAAGGCTTCATTTACTTTCAACTGGAACAAAAAGATCCACATTTGTCAGTGCAATGATTTCTAACAGTCCTAAAAGAGAAAATAATGATGCAGCTATTTGGGGCTGAATGCAGAGCTTACTGCCCAGAGGCATGCAGACAACACACACTGTGCGCATCAGTGTATATTAAAACACACTTCCTAAACAAGATCAGCCGACTCCACATGTCAGATCTTCTTATACTTTAAATGTGATGCAGTCTGAAAGGTTATATACCTTTTAAGGAGAAGAAATGCCTCTTTTTGCCATTTGATCTACAAAGTTGATCAGCCAGCAGAGCTGAGAAGGAGTAATATTCAAGGAACTAAATAAAGACATTATGCCAAATTCTGACTTTCAGAAGCAATAACTATCCTTATGTTACCTCTCAGGAATGAAATTCTTATGATAATATATTGGGCTACATGGGGTTGATATCAATATGAGGTTAGGGTGTGTAAGGTATTGCTCTGGAGAGACAAGTCAGGGCAGTAATTGCCTGAGCATGGGACCATTTAAAGTCCCATATCATATAAAGTGAGATTGCTTTTTGATTATAAGGAAGCTCTAGTTGTTATATAAATACGTTCCCATGTCTCAATACGCTCAATACATATACAGCCCATATTAAGAGCCTTTAAAACAGCTTCTGTGTACTTTTGGAATTTATGATGTCACACCTTTATAGTCACCACTGCCCACCCATTAAAAATTAAACAATCAACGGAGGCTGTCTGCATTTCTCTGTGGCCTGGGTGTTTGATGTATGGGACAGTATTTATATAACACACACCTTATCTATAATCACAAAAGGAATGAAAAGGGGACCTTTAATGAGTCTGACACAAAATGAGCTGTTCTTCCTATAGCTCCAGAGAGAAGTTTGAGAGGAGACATAAAACTATATGGATTTTTTTAGGGGACTTAGAACCAAAAATATATCTTGTTAGGGATATCAAAACTTCAAATAAAAGCCAGTAAAAGTGTATAATACGGGACCTCTAAAGGCCCCGTATCATGAACTTCTCTGTCTCGGTGGTACTGAATGCATGGATGAGCACAGAAAGTTCACCCTTCCTCTGCCTTGATCAATTCAATGGTTGTACACACATATCTCCTCAGAATATTTTAAAGTTACTGTTGTCCTGCATTCATTTATTATTATTTTTATTCATTTATTTAATTTATTTTAGGCTCTGTGTAGATTCAATGCATAAAGAATGTGAATTATTTTGGTTACTATACTGTTTATCACATCTATTCTGCAGTCTTTTTTAAAAAGGTATCCTGTCAGTTTATGCTGTGTTCTCATGTGCTCTGATGTTGTTTTATCTGATTTTGTAGCTCCTATTACCTCTAGCCTTTAGGCTACATCCATATATATTACATTATATTGATGTTAATGTGTGTGTGTCTATATCTGATTAAAAAAATAAAACCCCCCCCTTTTTTTTTTTTTTTTTTACAGAACGTACTGTAAATCCCATAGTGGGAGAGTTCAGCAATGTTCGTGACCAATCAGATGGTCTGTGAAAAAAAATCCTATCTTACTCCACTGATGGAGTTAAACCATCCCTTTCACTTCCAGGATGAAGATTTCTGCTGACTACTGTAGCTTAGTGTATCAACGTTATTCATGACATGGCAGTTCTCCTCTAGCTGAAAGCCCATCTGTTATCACCTGTTAGACCTCCACCATACAACTATGCTGAACAGTGCAGGTCATTAGCCCATTAGCTAATGATCACAGACACAGTCAGATGCAATGCTCTAGTGCTTACTAAAAGTTTGGTGATGGAGGTCTGTTTGTGTTGAATAAGATAGATACACAGTACATTCATTATAACCAGAGAGCTTGACAATGTATAATGAATACATTGTCAAGCAATATATGCTAATGGATCATTTCCATATGTTTTTCTAACACTGTGATTCAGGTCTGTGGCTTCTTTGGTAAAACCTTAGCTAATTAATAGATGAATATTAATTTGTGTCAATTTTTCTTTCCAAACAAGGTTTTTCTGCAGTGATGTTTATGTGAAAAGAAATAATAATTATGAGAAAACAATGTTAGAGCGTGTGTACACACACACACACACACACACACACACACAAAGATGTATAGTTCTCTCACCCAAATGTTGCCATCCTGGTGATAAGGTTTCCAGTTCCTGCCTGTGTCGCTGTAGAGGAGGCGGTACTGCGTTGTCCAATCAGAGCTGCTGTAGCGTCCCTGTGTTGCTATGGCGCTCACCTGCTTTCTGGAACCTAGGTCCACCTGTAGCCACTGGTAATGGTCACTGTCCAGAGGAGACCATCCACCAGCACCTGCAGAGTTAGAGACATTGTAAATTAAATTGTATTAAATTGTATGTTTCTATAAATTATAATGGAGGCACTAATTCTTTGTTTTTTCCCTTTATTTTTAATACATGTTTTAGTACTTGCACAAACAAGCAGAGATACATCAGAGGGAAAATCAGCTCTTGAGTGAGGAGACAGGAAACAAACCAGCGTGGTACCCATAGAGTGACATTTTACAAAAAGAATATGTAATTACAAGGTTATAGTGTGTCTTATTATTAAAGGTCAGTGTCCAGCAGACAGCAGCTCAGAAATCTGCTTCGAGAGACACTAGAATGGTGTGGGATAAGTAAGGTATTATTAACAGGTTTGTGTACAGGGTTCAGGCCAGCTGACTATCAAGATGTCTCACAAGGATGCGGAGTACACTCTTCTTCTGTGTCATAATTATCCACTGCAAGCACCCTCAACATTTAGAGGAATAGCATTGATATGCATGACATTTCCGAATGGCTTCCTTTTGAAACTTGCATGCAAGACATGATATGACATTTTGCAAATGCCCAGCATTTGCAAAAAGTCCACTGTTATCAACATATTGTGAGTACAGATATGTTCAGGTCTGGGATCAATCAATCAATCAAAATCATCAAGCATAAGACTCATTGAGATTAAAACCTCTTTTTCAAGTGTGACCTGTTCAAGAGGGCGACATAAACAATGTTACATCAATAAGCACAAACAACAAACAGACAATATGCAACAGCCAGCTATAGCTGGGAGAACACAATAAATACAATATAAACTCAAGGACACAAATCCATTTATGAGGCATAAACAGGTGCATTCATCTAAAACTTTTTTTAGATACATTAGAGATACGCAACTGGCCCAGGAGGACACTACGATAAGAATATGAGCACAACATTACAATTTTGTTTTTGATGATATCTACAAAGTACTTCTACGGCCTGCAGATTAAAACAGGATGTGATATTTCCCTGGATATGTAAAAGTCAAAATGGAAACACTTTCAACCAGGAATAGCTACTTCATACTCACAGATACATACTGTAGTGGTTATCCCCACTTATTTCCAGTTAAGTGCTGGTTCAGTGTTTGCATCCTTGAGTGCAGATTAAAGTGGTGTTTCACTCTGGTGGAATGCATGCATCTTCTTTTTCATTGCGCTCATCTTTGTTCGAATTGCCTTTTGTCGTAATTGTGGAAATAGACAAAGAACGGAGGGGAAATTACTTTTCAAAGTTACAAAGTTGAAGATTGATGATCTCCTATACAGGCCAGTTGGAAAACATTATATCAAGGTGAAAAATTGCTTTGAAGAAAATTGCTATCTTTGAAAGCATCAAAGACAAGCGTGTCTGCTGTTGGAATGGATGGCTGTATTTGTTTCGTAATCCGGTGGCAGTTGGCGTCCTTGCGCTCGTCTGAGGCCGCGTGGCTCTGCCTTCATTGCCAGACAAACGCTTAAGTGTCCTCCAAAAGCTGTCCCCATTCACGCCTCCATGTGTCAACCTGAGGCAGGGCCAAACTCCCCTGGACCTCGCAGGTTAAATGAGCCTCAGGTTAAATGGTGCAGAAACTTAAGAGCAAGGCAACCGCTTGGCAGCAGGGGAAAGAAAAATGGCGGACAAGATAACAGTGACCCGAGTTCATCTGCAATTTCTAAATAAGAGAAAAGCCAAAATTGCATGTAGGCTAATGTGAGAGCAGTCAAATCAGTGTGAGGAATGCAAGAAAATGCATTCAAATGTGCATGAAACAGGTATATAGAAAAAAGGACACATTTACATTGTCACTCACACACACAGCAATGAAGTGTATTAGTGCACCCAGCAGCTGAGCATGTGAAAGAATGGGACTGTGAAATGATTCGTCGGAGGAGTGGGTGGTGGGTGCTCTGCAAACAGGATGTGTCACGGCCATCTTATGTGATTCTCTGTGATGGATTTTTTTTTTCTAAAGGACACATATACAGATAAGAAAGTGATGGGTTGAAAGAACAAGTGAAGGAGAGTGACTGACAGAGACAACAGGAGCAAAGGAGCAAAATGAGAGAGCTACTAAAAGCAAAAAGTACAAGAGAGTGGGAAGAAGAGCACCAGTGGAGGAGGCATGAGAGATGATAGTCATATGATAAAATAGAGGGTGAGGCGGTTTATGATGTACACCCCCGTCTCCCCCACCCCCTGACAAAAATCCTATATCTTATCCAATTACAGAGCCATTACACTCTAGCCCTGGCCTTGACAGATAACCAGCCCCATATCAGTAGAAACGTCAATACCTCAAAAAAACGTTGCAGCAAAGCCATTCCCTAGGGGGGATAAAACATTATCAACAAAGGGGGGGTGGGAGGAGGGAGAGGAATTGGGTTTGGGAGGGGCGAGGTGATAGTGATAAGTAAACAGACAACAGAAAATAAAGATTAAGAAAACAAGAAGAGCGGACAATGACCGAGGCGGTGTGACGCTTTGAACAAGATCAGAGGATGGGGGCTGTCGGAAAGAAAGACAAGAAGTTGTGTTGCGACGGTGGGGGTTGACACGAGAGGGGAGGAGGCGGAAAAAATGGAACCGAGGGAAAGTAAGAGAGATGGATGAGGTGAGGAGAAGAAGGAGTGTCGAGAGGGGGATTTTATGGCTGCGGTGCTGGGGGAGGCCGGAGATGAGACAGCATGCGGATGGGATGGAAAAAAAAAAGGACAGAAACAGAGTGATGTAGTTATGATAAAGAAGGTGATAGATGAGGCCAAAAGTGACGAGGGGAGGAGGAACAGGAGCAGAGGGAAAAGGATGAGGAACTGGGGTGAAAGAGAGATAAAATGAACCCATTCAACAGTGGAAAGGGGGGAAGGAGGGTGCCATCAATTGAGAGTTAGACTGCAGGTGGGTTCAAATGACATGGAACAGAAAACTACGATTGGAAAAGTTATGGGTGCAGAGCTTGGGACAGTAGAAGAGACAGGAAAGTAAGAAAGAAACAGGTAGAATATATGTGCAATATATGGAGCCATTACTACACCTCCTTCAATGACAGTGGCACCCTGACGAGGTGGGTACACAGACCCGTTTTTACTTCAGGTTCACTGAAAGTTGAACTGAAATATGTTCTCTATTTCTGCACCTTTCGTCAACCACACCACTGGCATAGAGCAGCATCAGCACCGTGGCACCTTCCTCAAAAAAGTTTCCGTTCACTTTTTTTGCTATTCATGACAGTAATGAATGAAACTGAGACATATTTATGTCTTACTAGATATAAAACTGTCTTGTGTTTCTTCAGGAGAGGCTGAGCTGACATGCTCTTCAGTCAGTCTTTTTTTTTTCCAGGAGCTGCTAAAGTACAAACAGCAATTTGTCCTTGAGTAAGGAGCGCAGGGTGAGCAGTTGGGACATTTTTTCACACGTTGTCCAAGAGCACTTAAATGGTAGTTGTTTGGCTGCTGGGACCCAAACTTCACATTTCCAATATTATCAACGCCGCAGTGATGCTGCCGCAGTGACCCCACTCACTCCATAGACCTTTTTTCCCATGGCAGCTTAAATAATATCATTGGTACCGCTCTGTTTAGCCTACTATTTCATGTCGATTCGGCTGCTGTAAAAGAGGTATAATGGCGCCTTGTAAGAGGACATTAAAGTTCCCAGAGTGATGGTGAGAAAATTATACAGTCCTGTCCAATTTGAGTGTTTTACAAATGCAGGAAGTTATCATTGAAATCATCATGTGCTGAATGATTTTGTGTCAGAAGTTCCGGTTCCGAGTTATTTTGACAGGCAACTGTGTTTCTTTGCTGGAGTCCAATGCGGCAGTTGCGCTGAAATAAATGAGACTGCGTCTTTGATGATTGCTTTCGTTGGCCTGAACATGTCTTAAAGGGGTGAATGAAAGGACAAAATGGTGGGTTTGGGAAAAGGGGTTTAAGATGAAGTGGAGATGGAGACGAAGGCATGTTAGTGTTATGGGGTTACCAGGAGGAACAGATGGAAATGAGAGAGACGGGTTGATTGAGAAGCCTGCAGAGACGTGAAAGGTTGAAAAGGACGCGATAGCAAAGCGTTTGGGAAAGACAGATTAAAATAAGTGATGAGAGAAGAGAGATGCTGGTTAAAGAGCGGGATGTAAGAGGTGAGGGGGAAGGAACAGGGGACATGACTAAAGGATATGGGGAATCAGCAAAGCAAAGGGGGGCGACAGAGGTGAGATAGGCAGATGCTGTATATGACAGGACATGGCTGGAAAAAGAACAGCTGAGGGGTGAGAGGGGAAGAGGAAAAGCTTGACAGAGGTTAGGAGGGGGTGAAGTGATTATATATATATATATATATATATATATATATATATGGAGAGAGAGAGAGAGAGAGAGAGAGAGAGAGAGAGAGAGAGAGAGAGATGCAGTAAAAGGTGAAAGCCGGAGGGAGAATGGGGAAAAGCAAGAGGTTGACAGAATAAAGTGGAGATGGAGGAGTCTGGCAGTGCAGGGAATGGAAAGTGAGAGAATGCACAAATAGAAGTATTACCATTAAATAAAAAAAGCAGGAAGGAATAGGAGGAGAAAGAGGAAGGGAGGAGCGTCGGGGGACTGTCACCGTTCTCTCGCCTGTCACACACACAGATGTTCGGGGAAGAGCACAGGAGCAGGAGGAGGATATGGGAGAGAACAGGGGAGCAGAAGGTCAAAGAAACCACCTCTGCGGAGGAGACGGAGCAAAGAAGAAAATCAAGTAACAGAAAAACAGATAAGGAGATAGATCTCCGCGAAAAAAATTAGAATTGAGCTGGAGCAAGCTTCCTCCGTGTAATAATTTATTTTATTTGTGTTTATTTGTCAGGGACAATACAAAAACAATCCACCAAGTTACAGAAAAATGATACCATTGTATTGTAGATAGGGTTTACAGCTGAGGCTAGTTTGCAACCCCAGTCCCTGGCTATGCCTTTCCATTATATATGCTTATCCAAGTTTAAGTGCCAAATTCATGATTCTATATATAAATGCAACAATTTAATTACTCCAACTTGTGTTCACACATTTGATTGGTTTCCAACAATGATTTAACCTTTTTATTAAATACTCAATCACGTAGAATCATGTAGAACATCCATTTATGGTTTTTTCAACAACTGAAATACAGGAACGATGAAACATATTTTTATATTTTTATATTTTATACATGATTATGGTGCAGCGTGGTTTCTGGGGAGTGGTCATGAGCATAATTAAAACAAAAAAACATTTATAGCCTAAACAATTAATCGATTCATACGAAAAAACAGATTACTCAATAATTAAAATGATTAGCAGCTGCAGCCCCAGTCAGCCAGATCGAACATCCTTTAATGAACATAAGAAGGCAGAAATCCAATATGACTTTTTTCCACACTGGGGAAATTCACTGCTATTGATAATAAAGCTGAGCTATCTATCATTCTGTAAAGGCTTAACATCTGTCTTTGGGGAACACCTTCATCCCTTATGACTGTTCCACAGTATTGCCTTATTAATGCACTTGAACTGGGACCAACACTGAAGTTGGCATTGCAGAAATCAGATTCATCTGCTACATGAAAGCTATTCCTTGGTGAAAATGTCCCTCTGTGGTGCCCTTCATAAGTCTACACTGGCCAAATGGAATTCACACAGAGAGGCTCCTTTTGAGATAAAAGGGGCCAACTGAGGCCTGAAAAACATGGCTGGAGTTTCTCCAAGCTTGCAAAAGCGAGATGTGAGCTATCTATGATGACTCAGATAACCCAAGGGTGCAGCTGTGGCAGCACAGTTGGAGCCGGTGTTATGGAAGAATCATACTAATATCTTTGCTGATAATACCACAGACATTCTCCCACACATGTTTGTGTATGTACTAACACGGAAACTGTAAATGCAGTGTTTGCAGGCTCCAGACAAAGTGGCCATACAAAGATAGTTATTGTCCATTTCCTATAAAAAACAATGATAATCTTGGAAATGTGGAGGGCATAGATAGATGTGATAACAAATGAATGCTGACTAAAGAAAAAGCAGGGGAACAAAACAGAAAAGAAAAACAAAGTACCTCCCAAAATTGTCGGTTTTTCTTTAAACTGTCAACTAATATGTGGATTTTTTTTCTCATTTCTTATCTCATAGATCTCAATTTACACTGTTAGAGAAACCCTTGGCTACAGTATGTGTCATTAGAGCAGGCCGCAAGCAGAGATATGAAAGCTCCCTTCGGTCGCTTTGAACTGGAATCAAAGTGTTGTACTGCCGTAGTAAGTCTCTCCACCGTTTTTCGCTTGTTAAAGCTGTTGACTCCTTCCACAGTTGTTTCTTTTGAGACACAGAATCAACAAGCCACAGGTTTAACCGGTCGAACAAGTACAAGCACGTGAGAGGGAGCAGAAGAGGAGATTTCTAACTCTTTCTGTAAATCGGAGGCGTTTCAGCCATGTATTTCAATCATCCATCTCGCTCACCTCTAGAAACACACACTTCTATTTCAATCAATACGGCTCGCACTATACGCACATTACAGCACCCGGGGCCTACTTTTACACTTCTATTTAATTGTGTTTTACACGTGTAACAGTGATTGTCTTTTCAGCCCTGAGCTGTGCCTGAATGAGTCCCGTGTAGACACAGATGGAGAAGCTGCAGTTGCTGAATCTGCTGCTATGCAACCTGTGTAGATATTGTGAAAAAAAAACAAAAAAAAACAAACAGAAGGGGTCGACAGATTTTCATGTAAAACGACCTGAGGTCTGAGTGTGAGTAATGGAGCTGTAATGTGATTTCGGATGAGTGACGAGCTGGGGGTGACAGGCAGAGCATGCAAAAATAAAAATGGCAGTGGCGATGCAGAGCATTAAACAAAAGAACATCTCTCCTCTGTCTTCCTATGAGCATGTGGGTGGGTGGCACATCCAGAGCAGAATTCAACACACTCTTACGCCTGTGTGTGCGCGCCTTTATGTATGTGTTCCAGCACTCAAGAGATCATGTGCGAGTGTGTTTATCAAAGTTGCTGCTTTTCATACCAAAACTCCATTAACACTAAGTATAACATCTTAATTAATTAAGATGCTAGGCCGCCGGAAAAAGGCAGCAGAGAGAAAACAGCTGGTTAGCCCTCTGCTAGTACTTCATCTTTCTGTCACGGAGCAAAGGGAGCGGATGGAGACAGAGTAATTTAATTAGGAGCGGGCCTCCATTATCGATGGATGACTGCAACGGCTGCAGACATCAAACAACTTTGCAAGATGACAGAGAGTGAAAAGCAATGCATGAAAAGGGAGGGGGGGGGGGGGCTGGCTAATTGCAGCGAGCCACAGCACAGTTGTGCAGTTCTGAATGAGGAGGGATAAAGTGCAGCTTTTTAGAACTTTTGGGTGAAAACTTCGAAAAGTATGAATCAGGGTGAGAATGTGTGAGAGAAGGGAAAAAAATAGATAATGAGTTTTGAGAAGAAGAAAAGGGGGACAGGCTGAGAAAATGGAGAGCCGGATTGAGAACGTTACTGTAGGAAATAGAATGTGTATGGAGGGAAAATGAGATGGAGAGTTGAGAAAAAGGGGGAGACGAGGGTGTGATGGAGGGCAGAGAGAGACAAGACAGAGCAGGGAGAGAAGGAGAGGAACACGGGGGGAGAGGGATAAGGAGTAAGAGGAGAGGAGGAGAAAAGAAAATGGAATATAAGGATCAGTGGCCACGTGTTTGTGATTAGCGGCCCAATCTCATGCTTGGCCACGTCTGCGCTGTGCAGCAACGTAGGCACATGCAGGCACGCCTATATGGACACACACACACACACACACACACACACACACACACACACACACACACACACACACACACACACACACACACACACACACACACACACACACACACACACACACACACACACACACACACACACACACACACACACACACACACACACACACACACACACACACACACACACACACACACACACACACACACACTGCAGTCATTGTTCTTTGTGTTCCTGGCTCGGTCCAAATCACTTTTTTGACATGTTTTTTTCTGACTGAAGGCTACATCAAAACAGCTTATTATCACCGGCAGTTTCCATGGTGGCACACATAATTAGATTCACAGACTGATGCTTTTTTTCGTGATTGCAATTTCAAGATCCCTCTGTGAAATCTAGAGAAACAATTTTACAATTTCGATGCACATTGGCAATTATACACAGCTCATAATTGACCACTTTAAAGGTATTTTACTGCAGCCTTCGATCTGAGTCATTATAATCCCTATTTACTCTCTTATCTTATCTCTATATCTTCTTTTCCTCTCTTGCCTTCTCTCTCCACTTTTTCACACCTCCTGCCTGCTTCCCTATCCAGTTCTGTGCCTTCAGCCTCTTCTATTTTGACCTGTATCTACAGGGCATGTGTCTGCACCTGGCAGAGCACCTCGCAGCCGCTTGTGTGAAGTGCAGATCACAGCTCATAAGGTTGCTCTGTGGTTATTGAAAAACTGTCATCACTCTTTTGCATTTTTTTCTCAAGCATATTCCTGCATATAATGAAGCTGGCTGAATTTTCTTTAACCTATACTGTCATCCTTCTTGTGAGGGCTGACCAGTCAGGGACAGTTTAATAAAAGATCAAGTAATCAAGTTGCGTTATAGGAAGTGCGAGAACTACCACTCGAGAGCTTCATCCATTAAAGTCAGGATGTCTCAAAGCTTTCAGCTGCCCAACTGTAGGTTTTATAGAGCTCCAACTAGATTATATAAAAATATTACATGCAGTACATCAGACTTGTGTTGTAGAGATGTCAAGAAAAAATCCTTCTCTCTATTTCATTTGCTGTCATCCAATCTCTCTCTCTCGTATTCTCTCTCCGTCCAAAATAGACAAAAAGACCAAAGGGTCTCGGCTGCGAGGTTTTCGCTTGATCTAACAACCACAGAGATATGCATGGTTTCACACATTATCCGGTGCTAAGGAGAGACAGTGAGGGGGTGGGAGAATATACATTCAGTAGAGAGGAGACAGAGAGAGGTCATGCCCACAAACAAGTGAGGGAGGCAGAGAGAAAAGAATGAACAGCAGCAACAATACAGCAGCAGGAACGAGTGAACAGTCGATGCAGGAGTAGGATATGAACAATGAAGGAATGGAGATGAAAAGAAGGAAAAAAGAGAGATTAGGAACAATATGGTAAAAGAGAGGATGGGTAAAAAGGGGAGGAAAGTCTTTAACAGTCTATTGTCTTCAAACCCCAGAGGCAGAAACCGTCTTGACTAAAAAATAATGGAAATTAAAAAAAACAAAACAAATCCAGCACTTTATGTAATAATGGACTAAATCAGCAACTGACAATCACACATAACTGGTTTTAAATATTATTCCATAAATTATAAAGGGTAACAGCTTGGGGAGCGATTGTGTTTTCCACACCAAGACAAAAGCATTTATTTAGCATTATGATAATGAGTATGTTGGTAACAAATGTGTTTAGGTTTCAGGAGCCAGACACAGGGCATTAAGCATGCTCCCTCTTCCAAATAAACACATAAATAAAACAATGAGCACAATCCTATTCGTGTCTAAACATTTTTGAACACAATTATACTCCCTTAATGCATTGTCTTGTCGCTCGCACACGCACATTTACACACACACACACACACACACACGGAGAACACAGTGGCCCTCATTTATCAAACAGATGTGAGAAAGTGAACTGGGTATACGGTCACTTCCACGCAAATCAGCATTTATCAGTTTGGAGCGAAGGATAAGATCCATCTCCTGTCAAGTCTCACCTCATGTTCACAAGTGTAGACTTGAATTATAGTTATTAGACCATGCTGCTGCAGCATCATCAGATAGACTTACAGTTAGATTAGATTTAGTGGTTACCTGGAAGATGCTATGAAGTTGATTATTCTGATTTTTATCACCCAATCACCCACAATGACCTAGGCCTGAATGATGTATTGATTTAGATGGAAAACCACAATTTCAGGTAACATGATCTTAAGATTGTCAAAGCTGCAATTTTTTTTTCACTGCTTTCCTAACCAGGGTTCAGTTTTAATAATAATAATAATAATAATAATATTTTACACCTTGATGGCACCTCCCTACCATCACCAATCAGAAGTCATTTGGCAGTATTTTGGGTGCACTCCGAAACATGTCATGCTAGACTTGCTACATCTAGTGGAAATGTGACAGATTTATACTGCCACTAAGTTCACCATGTGCATTTGCATGACGAGTGCATGACGAGAAAATTCAGTGAAATGTCTACTGAAAGTTATGCTTAGGCCAAACAGACTACAATCACAGTTTTTTTGCTCCCGATGACAAAAACAACACAAGACAGTGAGATAACGACTGTTGTAACTACTACATTGCCAAGGACATGGTGCCTATAAACATGGTCACCTAAGACCCATTTATAGGTTTCCTCCACATACTGGATAATACGTATATGCTTCCCTCCCTGCACATACTTCGGAAAGGTTGCTATCCTATGTGGTAAAAGAGCTGGAAAATGTAGAGTATTATGCCACAACTACTGACATGTGGTGAAGCAGAATAACTGAGCCATATATGAGTTTGACTGTTCATTTTGTAAATGGCAACTTTGAGTTGTAAACATACACCTACATACTGATCACACAAGCACTCAATGTAGCCTATGTATAACTGGTTCTTGTTAATAAATTGGAGTACATTTGAAATCAATTGTGGATTTTAGTTTATATTCTTGCATTAGAGTTATGACATTTGTTTTAATTGTATGATGTATGTTTCTGTCATGCTTATAAATGTTGTGCACTAAAAACTTGCTTTAAAGAACATACTGAATAGAATAAAAATCGCTCTATCTGCCAGAAAAATCACAGTTCAATTTTTTCTTAAAATCATTCAGCCCTAGTGTGTAACCTGTATGTCAAAATAAGCAAATAAACAAATCTGCAACCATGTGTTCTTTCATTCTTTAGGCATATTGGTTTATTTAGTATAGACAGAGCACACTGAAATATAGGCTAAAAAAACTAGTAGTCTATATATTTACCATTAGTTTGCACACAGGTGTGTCTGAGTCTGCCTAAAAGCAACCTGAATCAGATGGAGGCAGCTACATGCTCCTCAGTGTGTGAAATATATTTATAGCAACAACGTAATCAGATGTGACGAATAAAGATTGAATTATGTATGGTTTTGCATATGGCCGCTTTATGAATTAAATATTCTAATCTCAAATGGAGTTTGATTTTTCTCATCAGGATCTCTAAGAAGAGCCTCCAGAAGCTCCAACAGTGTTGCTTTTCACACTCTTGATGAGAGTGCAGAAATATGACCACATGGCACCCACCCTCCACTCACTTCACTGATTTCCCATCTCCTACACGGTTGATTACAAAATCTCTCTGCTTACCCATCGCTGCATCCATGGAGATGCTCCCCCCTACCTCAAGGAATCGCTCACCCCACAAACCTGCAAACCAAACCTCTGCTCTGGAAATGCCAACCTTTTCCCTGCCTCGAGGACCAAGCCCTGCATCATGGGGGGCAGGCCTTCTACTCAGCTGCTTCACACATCACACACACACACACACACACACACACACACACACACACACACACACACACACACACACACACACACACACACACACACACACACACACACACACACACACACACACACACACACACACACACACACACACACACACACACACACACACACACACAATATAGCCTAAAACTAATAGCTATCAGCATGCACAACACAAGCTTAATATGAGTGGTGTGTCTCATTGATTTTGTGCCTTCCTTGTAGAGCATGGGAAGATTGAAGTAGATTGGTTTATCAGCTCACACTTATGTCACTGAAAGCACATTTGGCTGTCACATGTAGGGTCAAGGCTTGGAGGGACCCCTTCTTATAGCATGTCTTTGTCAGCCATGTGGTTGTGTTCCTTCAGTCTTTATGCGTGTGAATTTGTATGTGTGCTAATCATGTAGTGGTTTTCTACTGAGCAAACATGTTTTTGTTAATTCAAGCTTTTTGTGACACTTGTGTTCCTGTGAAAGTGTGTGATTTTCATACACAAGCTGTTCACTTGTACTATCATTCAGTGTTTCGGATCGCCTGTGAATGAAGTCTCTAAGAACATTTACTTGTAGATCTGAATAACCAAGAGAAGTAACATCCATGCTTCTTTTTTCTGTGTGTTCAGTTTTATCATTTTGTAGACTGTAAAAGGCATGTGATTGCCTGAACTTCACTATTGTTTTTGTAGCCAACAAATTCTACTATAATGTCACAACTAAATACAAAAGATTATTTTCAATTCTTTTCTTAAAAGCAATAAAACATTATTTGAAAATTTGATTTAAAAGACACAATCCGCTCCCTCAGAGAATTTTCCTGATGTAACCTTAATGTCCTTTCCGGAACTTCTTAGCCCTTCTTTTTGCCCTCTAATTTTATATTCCTCCCTGTCATATGCTGTATGCTAACGAGGTGACAACCTCATCATCCAAACACAGTGTCATTCTCTGAAGGACACAAAGACGAAGAGGTTTAGATGAAACTTTATATCATTTTCCTACATTTCCTCCTCTACTCTTACATTTGTCCATATATTCATTTTGGGGCATTTAACATTAGGTCTATGGCTGGATATCGCCACTGACCTCCTGATTTCATTTTGACTCATAAAGTCCACAACCGATTCATTTTGATTCAATTTGATTTTTGATTCAGTTACATAATAACATAATAATATTGCATGAGGTGCTCAATTTGTCCTGGGATCTGAAATTTCTGCTACATTAAACAAGAGACTACAACTTTTAAGTTAACTTTTCAGTCAAAAGACTGTTTCTAGAGCCATTGTATGGTTTGTTCTTTCTGGTCTACATGGCGATTCTATATAGCAGGCTTTTTGGAGGGAGACCCGCTCCCCATGTAGATAAGCACATCTCAATCTAAGGTAATAAAACCGCAGCAAATTCTTATTAAAAGCATACATATGAATATTGTTCCTCTCAATGATCTCTAGAATCAGCAACAAGATAACCAGAATCAGCTGAATCACCATATTCATGTAATAGTTCATCCACAGACTAACAATTAAGATGGCTAATATAGTCAGCTATCATCTACATTACTTTATAAAATAAGCTTTTGCTGCACATTGTGATGGATAAATTACCACAAACTAGACATTTTACACATCGTGCAGCCCCAACTGAGCAATGGCCAGCCAGGTCTCTTTAATCTGCATACAAATAACATGACTAAACATTGAAATTGCATGGAATACATTGACTGAAGTCCAAAGCAGGAAGGAAGCAGTTTTGGGAATTTGTCAAGATAGTTTGTAGGAAAAAGCTCTAACCAGACCTTTTTGATGGTCACTTCTACAATTTTAGTGCCCCCTATTTTACCCAATCCTTGATCTTTTCTATAACTTCAATGAAGTAGTTTTCTGCCTAAACCTAAGCATTTAAAACACTGCTTATTGTGTGTAGACATGGAGAGGATCAGTGCAGGTTATTCACATCCTTTTTATTTATTTCTGTTTTTCCTTCTATCTTTTTTTGCATCTTGTTGGTGGTTATTATTTTTAAAGGAGGAGCAGAACCTGTCCTCTCAGAGCAACAAATCTTTTGGTATGATTAAACACACCAGATTACCTTTCCTTTATTTGCCAGCCCTGAGCTCTGTTGCCTCAGCTGTAACGTAACTATATTAGATGGAAGAATATGAATTATTAATTGTATAAACAGAGTGTTGTAATTGTCTTGCCCTATCTCAGTCTGCTGTGGACTGATGTGGAAATGAGCTTCAGTCTGAGTCACTGAGATAATGACTGAGAGAGAAAAAAAGGGGAGAAAGGAGCAGAGAACGAGTAAGTGGGAATAAAAAGGAGGAGGAAGCAGCTGTGCAGCTCCATGAAGCGTATCCCGCCTCGAAGGCTTGGACATTTACCTCTCAGTGTGTCATCTGCCAAATCATTCATAAGGATGTATGTACATGAACTCAAATTACGTATTTACTTACGCGTATGTGTGAGCGCATGTGCTCTGCATTTTTTTCTTTCTGTGTGTTTGCGTGTGTGCGTCTACCTCCTCTCCTGTTGAGCTTGGCATATCCAGGTGCGTATCCATTGGAGAAGACAGATGAGCTGGTGAAGGCTGTGTGAGGCAGAGGAGAGGCAAGAGCTTCATCACACTTCTCTGTGGAGAGAGACGAAATATAGACACCCAGGGAGGGAGGGATGAGAGAAATAGTGCAAGAGAAGACAAAAGATAAGTAGGAATCAGGGAAAAGACAGAAAGAGTGAAGGGGAAGGGGAGAGAGCAAAAGTGGGGATTATTATTATGATATTATTGTAAAAAAAGATATGCAGAACATATTAAATTGCACAGTGTCAATCACAGCGAAATTGTCAATTAAATGTTAAATAAATTCATTCTAGCATGAGGTCTCCTTAAATGAACCCAAGCACTTTCAGCTGAGCACATTTCTCATATGGCCCCGATCATTCAGCACATTGTGAAACTCGCTCGCTCACAATACTCGAACCACAGGGGCATTCAAAACCTTGTTGAGTTCACTGGCAACCATTAAGCGAGCATTTCAAATATATCCACCGTAACAAGCAGCCTGGCCTTGTAACAGTTACAGATGCATAATTAAACGATAAAAAAACAACCACCATGAATTGGTGCAGAGCCAAGACACTTATCAGATGTATTGTCATGCCATTTCTTAAATTTCTGCAAAAGTGAAAGTCAATTTATGTCTGTTGCATGATATTTTAGTGTGCCCACAAGCAAAATGACAGCAGGTAAATGGGGTGTATAATCATTCTAACAGACTGGATTGTTTTTACACTGATGTTTGGGACATATTGGTGTATAAACTGTGTCTGTTTACTGTGCCCATGTGTAACATGATACCAAGACACTTTCTATTTCAATGTCCCTATTTCAGCTCCTGTAGTACATTCATGGATACTAGACGTTAAATGCTAGGGCAACTGGGGAGACGGCAAATGGGACCAATAACTTTCAACGTTATCCTTTATGTAATTCATTCACCCATTGAAAAAAAAATAGTCTAGTCCAATAGCTTCTGCAGTGCAGATCCTTGAACGCAAGCACGCAGATGTGATTGCAGATCCATGTTTTTATTTGGAGCCAATGCCTTGAAAAAAGCCAAGATGAAAAAAAGACCAGTGATGCTCAATCCATACGGACCTTGGTACCATCTCTGCACTCATAGCACAAAGAAATCCCAGACTAATACTACAGCTACATATGTATGAGACTCAGGTAGCAAAAAAAGAACAAAGGACCAACACACACATGATCTTGACATATATATATATATATATATATATATATATATATATATACACATATACATACACATATACACATATATATAAATATACACATATACACACATACACATATACACACACATATATATATATATATATATATATATATATATATATATATAGTCCTCATACAGAGTCACACATACATTTCCTTCCTCTCTCAATTTGCCCCTTTCACTCACTCATACACACAAACACACTCAACCCTTCCAGTACATTAGGTTTCACGCAGGGAGAAATTGTGAATGGTCTGTCAGGCCAGGTAGATGCAGTCAATAGCTCTCTGTCATGCCCCATTGTGTGAGTATGTTTGAACGAGTGCGTGAGGGAGACTCAGATTTAGAGAGCGTTGTCTGCATTGTGTGTGTGTCTGTGTGTGTGTACAGTATGCTTCTTGGGCTGTTGGCTTGTTAGACATATTATTCTGTCACAAGTGCACATGGGGTAAAGGATAACATCATCAAAGCTCCATAATGAATGTCTGAGAGAGTGTGGATGTTTCTGTATGGGAAATGGTCTGCACTCTCACTGTAAGTGAGGTCCATATTTTCTGTCACGACCCATTTTGGCAGACACGCTGGTTCTCCTGTATTGCATGCAGACGAGCTGCTTCTCATGTATTGACACACACAAAGTAATGAGGTCACGGTGACCTTGTACTACCATAGTGGTAAAATCCTGTAGCTTACTGGCTGAAAAGTGAAGAAATGTACACCAGCAGGGAGTGTCAGTGGGTGGTAATTATTTTTTTATGACACATACTGGTTAAAACTATTAAGTACAAAAAATTTTAAATAATTGGATTTAAAAAGGAGTTATTCTGGTTTTATTAATGATTAAGGGTTTACATATCTGCAGAGAAATTCATTCATGAAATAAGAAACATGATCTGCACCAGGAGACATATTTGGGTGTATATGGCATTATATGCTCCTTGCAGGGAGGGACATCAGTTTCTTTTAGTAGGAGGAGTTTTGTACTCTCCACTCTATTATAAAAATGTCTGTATGCCAGCAAGGGAATGTGAAGCTTTTAAATGGAACCAGATGAGCTGATGGGATAGGGCATGACTAATGCTGATTGCCAGTGTGCCACAGGTGTAATTCTCATGCAGGAACAGCATTTGGTCATGAAATTCTTTAGTCATGGTTAGAGATGGGCCGATCTGATACCTGGATCGGATATTGGCTCCGATACTGACCAATCAGCTGGATCGGATATCGGATGAAAGATGCCGATCCAGTTTTCTGATCCAGTCATGCATCTAGTTACTTTGATTCTATGTTTGCAAGCTGGTTACGTCATCATCGCAGGGCACGCACAGCATTCAGGCAAACAGTAACATGGAGTCACCACAGGACCAAGTCATTTGGAAACATTTTAAACTTATGATAACAAATCCGACTGCTGTGTGTGATTCCACCTCATATCCACACAACAGTTCATTCATTCATCAGTAATATCGGATCGGTATCGCATATCGGCTGATATATTCAGCCCATTGATCGGTATTGGATTGGATCAGAAAAACCTGGATCGGTACATCACTAGTCGTGGTCAAGTTTCTCAGAACTGATGCCTTTGCCTTAATTGTTTTTTAAATTATTACCCTTAATTTTCTACACACTCACAAATACATGTGCATCCATACTTGCACAGATCCACAGGCACACATGCTTTCACTAAAACAGACGCAGTTATATACAGGCTGCATACATTCTATATACATACATTCACAATGCCTTTCCAGCAGCTCCAGTTTCTAAAGGTTTCTCAACACTCACATATTGCACCTGCGCAGGAACATGTGTTTTCAGTCTCTCTCTCACACACATCCACACACACACATACGCATGTGGGAGTGAACAGAATAAGGACTTGGAGTGAGAAAATGAATGGAATGGGAGGAGGGTTAATGGAGAGAGTGGCTTTTAAAGGGATGGAGGTATGGAGAAAAATATAGTTCATTTCTGCACTGCCTCCAGTTATTTCCTCAGGGTCCTCTTAACTCTCTGGTGAGGTAAAGATGCTGAAAGGATTTAAGTGATTGGATGATAAAAAAATGACATGTAATCAGCCGGCTAATGCTCCCTTACAAGATACAAATGCTCTACAATAAATAAATGAATAAAATGCATAAATAAATATAAAAACACAGCCCATCAGCTGGATTTTTATTTGAACACATGTTAAGATAAAAAATGTTTTTTGCCTGTGAAATCAGTAACCTTGATATGCCCAGCCAGCCTGTATCACACACACACCTCTTGAATCCAAGGTTTAAGGGTCTCTAATAGTGATAATAGCAATCCCTCCTGGGTCACTGTTACTATATTACTGGCTTTGCCGAATTGGTTTTAATATATTTTGCCCTCAGGAAGCTTGAATTGATTTTGCCAGTGCAGTGCATGTGAAGTCGGTTGACAACAGCTGATCTAAAAACCTGAAGACATGTTTGACAGTTTAGCAAGCAGGTTGGGTATGACAACTGCACCACCTCCTCTGTCTGAGCAACTTATTCGTACTGCAGCAGTGTTACCCCTATGGTTGTATTGCAATTTATAGCGTTATCACAATATTGTATATAACACAATGTTATGACAGATTTTTCTTATATCTTGAGACCGACATCATCCAGTGTCATCCTGTGCACCTTGCATACCACTGGACCTGAACAAAATTCTAGGGGAAACACTGTGCAGTATATGTTGATGATGAGCCGATTCCTGTGTCTCATCCTGCTCTGGTTTCTTAATAATTTCACATGACATCCCTCGTATTGTGCATTATATATATTATAGTATGTATTCAATATTTTAATGTCTCAAGGTTTCCATTCTGTACAGTACAGCCACCAAGGACAACTAATAACACTCCCAGTTCAATTCATGCTGCTTAGAATATGTGGAAAAACAATGAAATGTAGAGCTGCAATACTTTTGCATCATGATGTATGAGGCATAAGCCGATTAATAGCCCATTAAGCTTTATTTGGTTTGGGCTAAATACAAATGCAATGTTCATATAATTTTTCATTCTCACATCTAAACCTTCACAACTCTTATTCTAATACAGCTTTACAAAAGCTGGATTGTAGCTTTTGTCTTTGATGTATAATAACTAATTATGATTCATATTTTCACATAAGGATTGATTTTAATAATTCCTTCACAATAAACAAACTGAATTACTTCAAAACCTCAGACTTAACTGCTTTAATACTGTGCTGTACTGTTTACCAATGGCGTCCAATATACATCTCCTATTTCTACTTCTACATCTCCAGACAGTTTCAGGGTTTCCCACAACACTTTGTAGTTAACGCAGCCGCCTCTACAATAAATGCCCCCCGCCTCGCCTCTGAAACGAACCAAAGAAACATCTCACATCCCTACATGCATAAGTAGGCTAAAATAGCATCACGATGAGGCTGAATAGTTGCATCTATTTGTTTCAATACATTACTTATTACAACTATGCATAGCCTACCTGTCAACTTACACCATTGGAAGGATATGAAGGTAAACTCTTCATCTAAACTTAGCATTTGAACTGAGTGTCCCATCATTTTCTTGCCCATATATTCTGCTTCATTAAGATAGACTTTCCAACTCGTTAGTGTATCGTTTACCAATGTGTTTACACGTCGTATGGCATTTTTATGTTGGAAAATTCACCTTTAATTCACCATCTGCCAATTAACTTGTTTAATTTAATATAACTTCAGGTATTTGCTTTAAAAATGTAATTACATGTGCAAGTAAAGACCAAAATATGCAAGGACACCACAAGTGTAGGATACAACTTCAGATAGTTGATTAAAAAGTGTGATTTACATGTGCAAATAAATAGTTAAAACTGTCAAAGTAATCTTTACACACATGTATATTGCACTTTTTAAGCACCTGTCTGAAGTTGTGTCATACACTTGCGGTATTCGTAGATATTTTGTTGTTAGTTGCTTCAAAAGTGTAATATTCTCAAGTTATGTCATGCAGTGGAAATGTTCTCATTAATCTATTAAATATTTTTTTTTAACTTCAGCAGCTTTGTTATTGTCTCCCCGGGTCACCACCTCGCCTAACAAATTATCTGCAGGAAACTGCAATTGATTTACTTTAACTTGAGCAGAGTTTTGTTACACAATAGTTCATAAACAAGTTCATAATAGCAGGTATTTATGATCTGGGTATATATAATGCTCTGCTTCCTTTGCCAAAACCGAAAGACTTCTATTATTAATGAAAACTGATTTATATCTACTGTGCAACAGGAATGCTCACACTCCAGCAAAGATAACTCTAACCAGGCCATTGCAACATGAATGCCACATGCAGAGATTGAAGTTGAGTGATAATTTCATAGTAATGAAGTTTTGTACTGTGAGTTAGAACCATACAACATCTTATAAATGCCTGTGCTACTCTATAATCCTGCTTTGGTCACGATGATGAGAGGAGTACAAAGAACCAAGGATACAGTAGTGAAAAGGTAAAGATAAGCTATAATGAAGGAGACATATTGCAACGTATGTATGTCTTGTAGAATAAGGCCTTTTTGTGCCTTCAGCATTCTGAATAAAACCAGCAATTATTTATTTTATATATATATATATATATATATATATATATATATATATATATATATATATATATATATATATATATATATATATATATATGGTGAGGAATTAAAATTAATTAAATCCTTAATGTCAATCTAAATTAAAAAGCTGCCTGCATCAAGACACCCTCAGCTGGCCTTTTTAGAGCTGAGTTGGGAATTTGGGTTAGGTGACAGCCCTAAAATTACTGGCAATAAATCCCACCTTTCAGCATCCTACAGTACAGGAATCAGGAATGCACCCTTGCCAATAATAGTAACATACCGAGATGATTTATTGCTCAGAGATGATTAACCTTTGAAAGAGATCTGGGATACATCATATCCATCAATAATTCACTGAGATGGCATTTACAATACCACCTGCTATAGTAAAAATACTGTAGCCATTTAAAATACAGTAGAGGAGACTATAAAGTAAGTAATGAAATATTCGCAAAAATGCGCACATTATGTGTATGATTCTACATGCATAAACACCCAGCATCCAGCATACCAGATGTTTGCTCAGTGTCACACGCGCCTGGTTTGTGAAAAAAGGAAGCAACATTCATGAATGCAGACCACATGGTCATATGCACACAAGTGGGATAACGTGGCTGGTGGTATTTGTGATATTTGCCAATGTCTCAAGTGCAAAGTAGGATTCTGTATGTTCAGGTACATTAGGGCAAGCAAATGACTACAATATCCAAATGCAAATGTCAGCCTATCCCCTGGAGAGCGAGAGACATAGTTTTATGCGCAATTGATATGAGAAGGGATACAGGTAAGGGCAGTGAGGCAGGCTAGGAGAGAGAGAGATAGATAGGATGAAAGAAAAAAGACAGATACAGACAGAAAGAAGACAGAAGGTGAGAGGAAAGGAAAGTGGCTGACTACCAAAGCCGCCTTAGTGACATTTCCAGCTAGGTAAATAACTAGGAATTGGAAAAAATAGCAACCAGGAGATGTGTCAGCCGGCTGCCACCATTTGGGATCAGAGCCACAGATAGACAGAGTTTGGCCAGCTTGTTCAAAGGGCTTTTCATTGCTGTCACATTTCTGGGGCTAAAAGGGAGTTGGATACAAATAGAGCATAACCAGGATGTGACAGATCAGCTGGCATCAAATAACAAGCCACAAAATGGAATTCTGGCATTCAGAATGTAGCAAAAAATAATACTGAAAAGTGCCATGTCCACACTCCTTTAATTAACTCTTTTACCTGCCACATGATCCATTCAGACACAGAGCACTGACATTATATGCAGGTGTAGCTTCATGGTTCACAATTATAGGCCTGATACGGGGCATATTTAAACACTACCTGATTAGATGGACATGTTTTTTGAGTTTATCTCAACTTTTGCATGCGTGTTTTAACAATGTGACACTGCAGTCAGTCATCCAGTCAGTAAAAAGCAGTCAGTGTCAGACTACTGAGCAGAGCTACAAAACCGCCGGCACAAATCTCTGCTATCTTTATTTAATGAAAGTGAAACCACTGAAGAGTTTCAGTATGGCGCCTTCACATCTGTCCTGAAGTTTTGGGACTTGGGAGCTTTTTCTGGACTCAAGTCATAACACAGTGGAGGCTGTCAGAAGTGTCAACAGCTGCACAGAGATGCAGCCTGACTATCCAACCAGCAGTGAGCCAGAGTCTCTGGTGTGGCTGGGATAAACCTGGGCCTCTGCTCTCTCTCTTTTTCATTTTTGCCCCTTTCTCACAGTTCAGGTTCACCCCCTTCTGCACCCAAAAGCAGTTGGGGTTATGGAAAGATTATGTTTTGGGCCAAAATCGTCACTTCAAACATGATAAACGTGGTAATCATTCTGTTATGTTGATGCTAAAGCTATGTGAATTACATCACTTCTCTTGGTAAAAATTGCTGGTGATTTCATCATTTATCCTTGTTTTTTGATGTAATGTTGATAAAATAATGTGATATATGATCAGGAATCTGAAGTTTTGTGCCTTTACCGTCTTGCTCGTTGTGCTTGAGATTGATCAGACTTCCTTTGAAAACAGAACGGGTGTGAATCTTTAGCGGTGTTGCAGAGCGTTGCTGTTCGGACTGCTGCCCTGTGTCTGGATTAAACACAACCATTGACTAGAGTTGCAGTGATCAGCTCTGGTGCCATGTTGATTATACCAGTAGTTCCCAAACTTTTTCACATTAAGGACCTCAAAAAAAACTAGAATACTAAACCCATTTGATAAGATTTTATCTGATAGATGTTTTAAAAACACAAAGCCAAAATTATGGAGAATAAATAAATAATTAATGAATAATGGCTAATTAATTAATTACATATAAAAATATAAATATACCAGATTGTTCATATTTAATTTTCCATTTAAATTAATACAATATATTTGTTTGTATACTATTTACATTTTTATAATTGTATTTGATTTTCTGATATTTATTAATTTCTTATTTTTTTAAATGCATTCTACTACATTAAATAAATGTATTTACTTATTTTAAATCCCTCTAGCCCATATCTATGAGGCTGATAACCACTGATGATGTTGCTTCAACTGAGTGATACTGTAAAATTTTCATATGTGACAAAGTCCATCTGGAGCAGATTGAGAGGCAGCCTTTAACTACATTGTGCTTTGCTGCCCTAGAAGACATCTCAGCTTTTTTTTGTCTGATGATTTCTATCAGTCTATGTGAGGTTTTCCTTTGCAGAACTGAACTGCTGTAACTGATTCAGCTGGCAGAAGCCAGTATGTATCATTGGGTACTCAATGTTGAGAGTCAGCGTGAAGAAGCTGCCTCTGCTTTGCCAAAGCCAATATGAGCCCTTTTGTGTTACTATAGTCTTAATATAAACCTATATAGTAGCTATAATGGGATTTACCCACTTGAAAATTCAAGCCAAGTTTTTATGAAATGATAATTTCTATCCCACAAAGTACTATAATAATGCTTCACATGACACATACAAACAGTAAATGAAAATTAATATTTTAAAAAGCAGTGAATATTACTGGGTAACTGTCACTGGGTAAACCGAAGATGCTCTTTCTGAGCCTAACGACGGTTTCTATCTTGTACAGCTGCCTTGTAAGACATCAGCAAAGCCAGGTCATGTGCAGTTGTCAACTCAGGCAAATTAAAGTAAAACGCATTTGAAGTTGCTTTTCTTCTTTGTAGGGTCACAGAGAAAGGGTTTAAAAAGCGGTCAAATGTCCATTTGCTAATTAGCAAGCAGCTACATACGGATATTATCCTGTACACCTGGAATGGCGTGACAGCAACTCCCTAGTGGGCTTCACAAACAGGTATGGATGAGGTAGGACACAAATTAACAGATGTTCCACCACATAGAAAAAGCTTCTCTAATTGGCATTACAGATGGTTGCTCCTATCATTTGCCACTGTCTTAACACTTAAGCAAAAATCATGACATAAACTCAAAAATTATTGTTTCTTATTAAATCTATGTGGATATGCTGAAAACAACTCCACTATGAGTCATGGATGATATTTACCAAGAATGTTCAGTAATAGTTTAGATGCTACAGAGTAAAATTGCATTTGTTGTTTTTAAGGACACCCTCTGGTTTTGCACTGGTAACATGAAAGATTCAAATAGCTGCTGTGCCTGATCTATTAATACAAGCACCCCTGGAATTAAACACAAAAAGAGTAAGTGTCTAATGCTAAGGTTAAAGCAATGAGCGAGAGACAGACAAAGAGAGAGGAACAAAAATTAAATGATCTATGACAATTACTTCATCTGAGCTCTCCATTCAGCACGGCTACAAGATCAAAGTGCGGAAATGCAACAATTATCATTTTTCACACAGCTTTACAGTACCTTTCTATTTCCCACAGTTGCCTCCTGCTCATCTTTCCTGGCTTTCAATGATTCAGAGCTGCACCGATGTAGTGCAACAAGACTGAGGCCGCCAGTGATAGTTATTTATTAGCAAGACTGTTACAGTATATTAATGTTTGCATTTCCAAAAAATGCCTTCACCAATATTCTAAATTCAGCAGCAGGAAACTCCCCTGTGTGCCATTGCTTGCACAACTAGGCTCATTTGCCATGGCAGTAAATACCATAGTAAATTACAAAAAAAGGGAGGGGGGGATGCAACATTTCATTGCCTTGACAGTAATCTGTTGCAGGCTTGGTAAATATTCCACAATAAGATGGACGTGGATGAATACAAAGTGTTAAAAATGCAAATTCTAAAAGCATGGTATTTATGACTATATGCAAGGTGCTCTGATGTGTATATGATTACATCTGACGATTCTGATTGCATGACCTGTCCTTTACTTGTTCTCCCGTTGTTCCTAAGAATGAATAAAAACTCTACTGTGGCAATGTACAACATTTTCATTCTGGAAATCAAAATCATATATAACATTTTGTGCCTCCATCCAGTGTGTAACTGTGTATTACAGATCTTGTATTGCTATGAATTTAGTACAGTGTTAGATTATGCATCTTTGTGCACAGGGCTCCCACAGCCTCATAGCATAAAATAGTGAAGTGGATCGAATAACAATCATCTACACCCCATGATGGCAGCCCATTTAAATTTTCACAGTACGTCAGTGGGAATTAAAATGACTACTAAACACCTCATGACTATGACAAGGTGATGACTTCTGCACATGTGAAATTTGTCTAAAGAAGGGGTTACCATATTTTTGAGAAATAAAACTCTTCCATATGTTGGTGTTTTTTTATTGCTAAAATGCATATTGTAAAGGGATACTAATACTATTACTAATACTAATTCTAATAATAATAATAACAATGGTTATCACTGAGTAAACCTACCATTTTCATTTGAAAAAATCTAATGAAAAGTTATTGTTATTCAATTGAACTCTTGGATAATGATCAGCTGCTTCCTCCAACTCTCTCTCTGTTTAGAATATGAATATGTGTATGTGTATATGGTGTGTATGCTGAATCTGTTACTCTGCCTCGGGTGAAGTGAGATGGAGCATTCTTAACATAAAAGCAGATAATTAAACACACATTAAATATGGTACTTACACATAGCTGCACACAACCACAACTGCACTAAGTAGCTTCTTAGAACACCAACTGACTGTCTCTTCAATTGCAGAAACCCAGCAACAGTCGTTTAGCCCCTCTGCTGGTTGAACACCTGGTTGTTATCTATGGGGAACTGCCTCAGTGAAGAGTCTCGGAAATGATCCAATCTAATTGGATCTGACTGATAGGTGGTTATCTAGAGTGACAGGGGAGAAGCCCAGTGAATTTCCACATCAAGGAATCTAGCAGCCTTTTCCACACTCCATCTATTTATATTTCTCATTCTTTATGCCTTTCCTCTGTGTCTATTCTGCGAGCCTCTATGTAAGTATAGTTGGATTTTCTGATGCAATTAGCTATTTTCTTCTTTCCTTCTTGGAATTGAAAAGCAAAATTCTTTGTCTTGCTTCTCATTCACTCTGGCTCCCCCTCCCCTGCCTTTCCCGACCACCCTCTAACTGCCTACCACCACCCCCAGGCTTGCCAGCTCTTTGCTTGAGCCTTTAATCAAAATGTGTTGGTCCAGATTCATTTTTCATGTCTTGGAACCCTCACCAAACATTTTTTGTCAACAGATCGGGTGCCCTGTGCCAATGTGGGCACAGACCAAGCACATAATGTGCTATTTTGAATGAAGCAACCACACATAAAGACACAAATGCAAGTACCTTTTCCTTTCCTGCTTGCCTCTACCATTTACGTCAAACCATCAAGTGAATTTAAAAGTTGTTTGCAAAAACAAAAATGTTCCAATATTTAGACCAAACGTAGATTGAAGTTCCATTGAAGTAGACGGCACAAAAGATGAGTGATGATAATGTACAA
Source organism: Lepturacanthus savala (assembly GCA_030544235.1). Lineage (NCBI taxonomy): Eukaryota > Metazoa > Chordata > Actinopteri > Scombriformes > Trichiuridae > Lepturacanthus > Lepturacanthus savala. The sequence goes on along the minus strand of CM060476.1, from coordinate 5,536,795 downwards.
GCTCACAAGCTTCGGTGAAAGCTAATACTGAACATATTTCAGTGTCTCTGAATGCAAAAACTAAGAAAAACTTTGGCAAGTTATATAACCATGAAGGTTTGCTTCATGAAATGGTGTGATGGATGGATATTTTGCCATCAGAATTGTTCTCAACAGATATTTTAGAATGTCAAAAAATACTTAGCTCCCAGTCGGTACCTAGCAAAAAGTACTTAAAATCACCTGGAACTAGTCTCCACTGTCCAAATCAACACCTTTCTGTTATTTTGTTGGACGTAACACTGGCCAACACGTAATCAGTATGTCCAATAATGTATCCATTGACCTTCTGCAGTCTAGCAGCCAGTAATCCTGTATCCTGGCCAACTCAACAAAACCTTGTGGGTCTGCTGTATAGGTTCATCTATTATTTATCCCAGTAATTAAAGGGTTGCTCAGGATGACTGATTCTCTCTGTCATTGGTAATCCATTGAGCCTCAGGCTGGTTTATGGGAGGTCTGCTGAGACAGGACGGACCCCCTGGTTGGAGTCCTCTGGTGTTACTGATGCAGTTTTGGAAAGGCACATTGGACAGGTGAATAAATGTAGTTTTAGCTGAGAGGGTCATATGGAAGAGAAGAGAAGAGAAGCACATATTAAGGACGAAAGAAGTTATATAAAAAAGGTGAATTGAAGAGTGGAAAAGATGGGGTCTATTTTAATTTACTGTTTACAGCCAATAACAGTTCAAACTGACAGCTCATGTGGGCACAGACAATAAGGAGGTATTTTAGTTCATAAAATACTCTATATGCTAAATAGGTAGCATGGAATGTGAATCGAACGGATGAATAATTATCAGCTAGCCTCATTTCCTTTCTAAAAACTTTAAAACAGCTTAGCCAATCGTAATGGTGCATGTGGAAAATGGCTCAAAAACAAAATTAGAGCAGACTAGATTATGTAAATAACTTTGTTGTCAAAAATTTTGAATTATTTTTGCCATTAACCCTGACTGACATGACTACTAAGGTTGCATTTAATATATTTGATTTGTCACATGCGCATGCAACAATATTACTGCTTATACTGTGGGGGAGGTAAGGATTTGTTGGAGCTGTTATGATTTCATAAATGGACAATTACCCATAACCGTTTACACATTACAGGTGTAAATTGTAAATTGTGGTTTCTAAAACAGTCCGTTTTGGGAGTCAGAAAACAAACAAGTAAAGAAAGAAATGATTTTGTGACAGTTAGGTAAACACAGGATTTGCAGAGCCTTCCACTGAGCCAACATACACAATAAGTAGCACCCTGACCATTTGACATGAATGGAACTGCAAGATATATACTTGAACAGCAGCAACCTACGCCCCCGTACATTACTTCAACTCCCCCCTTTCTCCTCATGCTTCCCCTCTATAGTGAGACAGCTTCTGCATATCACCCAGTATGAAGGACCACTCTAAAGACTTTTGGATTGGCTCTGAAATGCAACTTTTTGTTTGACTTTTTAAACGTTTCTACACAGCTTTAGCAATGAAAGCTTTGGGGTTGTTTTCAGAATCTAGTTGAGCAAAGCTTTTAGAGACTGATTTGTGAGTCTAGGATCATTAGTAACACCTGTGTGAACCTTACTATTTCATGTCAGTATGGCCGCTGTGAAAAAAAGATCTATTTCTCTAATCAGTTGCACATTACCCAGTTAATGACACATCCATCCATCCATTGTCTAGACCAGTTTATTCCTCACTAGGGTAATGGAGGTCTGCGGGAGCCAATCCCAGCGTACTTCAGGCAAGAGGCATGAATACACTCCAGACACATATACCATTCACTCATACATTATACCTATAGCCAATTTAGAGTTTCCAATTAACTTAAGCATGTTTTTGGATTGTGGGAGGAAGCTCCACACAGGAAGGTCACAGCCTAAGTCCTTGAACCTGTATCCTTCTTGCTGTGAGGCAGCGCTACCCACCGCACCCCTGTGCCGCCCTCAATGACACATTATATTTATAATGTAATAATTTGAAAACAGTCAATTTTAATTTGAATATTGGGTTGGTGATTCAATAAAGTATAAGAACTGTATTTACTCTCTCTCTCTGGTGATATGACTGTTTGGCCTGTGGACTGGGCTCTAGGTCAGATCAGTTATACCTGGCTGATTCAGTCAATTCTCAAACAAGAATGATCTGCTCAGAGCTGCATGAAGCATAACCCTCTGTTTCTCATCGATGCACTCCAGTGAAAGAGTGTGGGTCAGTGCGCGAACATGCTATGCATTTGAGGATATAAGAGAATGTCAGATAAGTTAGAACTCCAGAGACCTTGGCCAACAGAAAGAGCAGGAGGGTGTTTGTGTGCATATGTGTGAATATATGGAACAAGGGATGGCAGTTTAGACACACATACAGTCAGTCAGTCAGTCAGTCATTTTCTATACCTGCTTATTCCTCATTAGGGTCACAGGGGTCTGCTGGAGCCTATCCCAGCGCGTTACAGCGAGAGGCAGGGATACACCCCAGATGGTCGCCAGCCAATCGTGGGGCACACACACCATTCACTCACACACTCACACCTACGGGCAATTTAGAGTTTCCAATTAACCTCAGCATGTTTTTGGACTGTGGGAGGAAGCCGGAGTACCCGGTGAAAACCCACGCAGACACGGGGAGAACATGCAAACTCCACACAGAAAGGTCCCAGACCCAGGAGGTCTTGAACCTGCGACCTTCTTGCTGTGAGGCAACAGCGCTAACCCCTGCGCCACCGTGTCGCCCGACACACATACAAAGAGGAAAAAATTAGAAAAGGAAAGAAGCATGGCCAGTAGTAAGAATGTAGTCAACTTAGTGTCTCCCATAATCAATGAAATGGGTGTGGTAAGGGCCACATCTATACATGAAAGTGCAGAGCAAAATTGTGGCTTGGCTTTCATTCAATTTACACTCACAATCTGCATGCAATCAGCTCCTGATTTACTATGGCAGCAGCTCATTATGCAATCAATTACTGGGACTGCCTTCCAGTCACATTCTTTGAGTGAAGGGGAGTTCAATTGATCAGCAAGATTCCATCATGATTCCAGCAAATTTACTTTCCAAATCAAGGCAGTAGGAGTTATTTGATAATCTTTAAAGAAAAAGAAAAAGGGAAGGAGTAAATTCTTTAAACTAGTGGAACATCGCAGGCTCAGTCGAGCAACTGATCCAGAAAAGGCAGAGATTTAAATAGGTAAAGAACGTAGATGGTGCACAGTAGATATGGTCAGGAAGCCACCAATATGCTAAGGTAACTGCACTGTAATGCACAAAGAGATCTTGGCAGTGAACTGTTGCTTTTTCATGCTAATCGCTGAAGGAAAAAAAGAGACTGTAGTGGCCAATTGTACTTTTTCTCATTGAAATTGTACAATGGTCATAACAGAGGATTATTAATGATTCCCCATGGTTCCTTAGGTGGGAATGACTTTCATTTCAGAGGCCATTAAAATGCCATCATGCACAGACCATAGTGGGAGTGTGGGATTTAGCTTATTGGTTAGTGGGTATGTTAGTATCAAAGGAGCTGAAACAGAAACACACATGCAAAGAATGTCTAGTTCAAGAACACAGCTACTACAGGGAAAGTCAGCAGGCATAATTCAACATTTACTTTTTTGTCAGAAATACTTCAGGACAAATCATAATGTATCAGTATATAGCAGTGTAGTGTCAAGAATGTGCTAGTATAGTCATGCATTAGGACAGAAAAGTACAAGTTTGGTAATCAGATAATTGAGATACAAGTGAGACATGTATTTAATAGGGCTGTCAAAGTTAACACAATAATGCATTAATTGAAAGTAATTTTAACGCCAAAAATACTTTTTGCTGAATTTATCACATGTTGTGTTTGCTTACTGGAATTTAGATTACAAGTCTAATGTCTGATCCATACTTCGGACAGAAGTTGGCAAAAATTCATCAATAGGATGGATGCCAACCACTGTAAAACAAGAAGGTAAAACAAGAAGTAGTTTAGCCCTCCACAGCATTAAGTCAGCTGGAAATAGGCAAAGAAAAATGGATAAATGAAAAATTTGAATGGCAAGTTCAACTTCAAGAAAGAGTCAGATGGGTCTGCCGAGTTATTTTTTGTTACGGTCTGTGTAGTTTTATAGCTGCCCCATTTTGAAATTTTTTTAGTTTAAGCAAGCTCTTAAGGCACACTATTCTGTGAGCGGTGTGGGGGAGCAGCGAGGGGTCATTTATGGCAATACTATACTTCAGTATTTGGTTTCTATGTGCAATTAACCATACAATTATGGTTTTAAAGTTGTTGTTGCATCAATTGACACCATGCACAAGCCAACTGAAGCAAAGGGGTTGGGAGATGGCCAGCTTGAAAGCCAATGAGGACCAACTACGAAGGTTTGACCACCTTTGGTTTGAAGGACAACAGTGCGACCCAATGGAAAATTCCAATGATGAGAACATCCAAATCTGATAGCCAATAGCCATGGCTTTTGAACAAAATGTGCCATTTGGCAAATGTGCTACTTATAAATTGGGCATACCATTTTCATAAATGAGACTGAAAAAAGGGGCTTAATAGATAAATATTTTGACTTTATTTTTAGATTATTTAAACAAATTAGCAACTGTAGCAACAATTCAGCCTTCTCACATACTGCCTCTGAAAAACCCTGTTTATCCCCTGCCCACCCTACCACTCTTTTATGATTGGCGTTGCCCTGTCGGAAATGTCACAACCCTCAAGAGAGCTGGGGTCAGTTGGAGAAACAGAAGTCAAGTACAAGCACTCCAGAAGGAGGGGACAGCTACATGGATCCAGGGGCGGTTACTATTAACCTCCACTTCTGTTGCAACATGTTCAGCCAGATTTCAGCAACACTACCAAGAAGGCCAGACCACAACAGAATCAGTGTCTTATTTGATGTGTGTGTGTGTGTGTGTGTGTTAGCAGGAACACCAGAGACCTATCTTCACACAAGCACAGGAAAAAGTTTTTTTATTCATAATAAGACCCCTTTAAAATCCATTTGCTAGCTAATCACACAGATCATGCTAATACAGGCAGCCTCATTAGCCCAGAGCCATCCCACATGCAGTAACTTGGGCTTGATAGTGTGTGAGGAAAACCCATGGACAATCTTACAAGTAGAAAACTAACTGCAATAACTACAGTGGTTAGCTGCAGCTTGCAGGCCAGTTAACTTGGGTAAAACCATCAAGTATCTGCCTGAAATTCAACAACTGTGCTTAAATTGTCATGGAGAGCTATCACTGTATCACACATAACCTGCATGATGAACAATGAGCAAAAGTAATTATAATACTAATTATTATAATTAATAATTAAGTATTATTCTCTTTTGTATTATATAGCACAAGGATGTTTTTGTGAAACTTTTTTTTTTTCCCTTGGACCAATTACATTATGTGATTTGCTTTTGAAGAGAGGTGTCCAGGGACTGATCTTTAATCAGTACTGAAGTAAAAGAAAATTGCTGCTAATATGCCCATCTGTTTCCTGTTGAGCCATAAGTTACGATTTGAGGAGGTTTTGAAAAAGCTAAATTCTGAACCACTGTGAGGGTTTCTTTGTCATTTTGTGCGTTTAAATGGTTTCCAAAGGTAAATGTTAACATTTGCATGAAGCAAGCATGTCTTGTCCATTTTATTAAGGTCAATTTTGAACAAGGAAAAATTGAGCGATTAATTTGAGATTGTGAATAAATATCAGCCATTGATTGACAGCCATAGATACAGTAATGCCAATTATGACGTTTACAGTACAGTTAGACAGTTGGGAAATTAACCGCCTGCAGTGACTATTCATCCATGAAAGATGCAAGGTTGAGTGATTATTTGGCTGCCACTCTATGCCTTTTGTAATTAGGTTGATAAGCATAGTCCATCATGTCCAGAAAGTGTAATGGATAGATAATCTATCCCTGCATATAGCCCCAATTACACTACTGGATTCCAATTAGAAACTGGTCTTTACCAAGTGAATTGATTTAGTCCACAGAAGATGATACTATAAGTTTAGTTAGATTCACTGTGTGAATTAAACATTGAATACTATGACCCTGGGCCAAGTAGTATGAGAGTAAAAATAATATTATTATAGAGGGTATTTAAAATGTATGTAGTGTGCTGATTATTAATTGATTAATTAATGGAGGATTTCCTTTTTCACCAAATTAAACATTTTCAGTCACACACAGACACACACACACACACACACGCGCCATACAACGATCCTAATGTAGAGTCACACAAACACACACTCACCTTCTACCATATCCCTGCAATGAGAAATTGTAGCATGAGATCCCATGTGTGAAATTGTTTCTGGTACGTCATAAATAGGGAAGAAGCTCTCCTCCTTCAACAAGCTCTATACAGATCAAATTTAAAACAAGACAAACATGTTTATATTTGCCTGTGTGTACGTGTGTGAAGATGCACAAATGAACCAATATATTGTATATTTGTGCAGTAGGTGTATGAATACAATCATACTTCAAAGGTGTTCTTGCATATTATTGTCCATCTACAGTATTTCAAGTATCACATGTACAATAATATGAAAAAATACACTGAAATACTGAATCATTAAACATTTCAAATATGTTTTCACATTCCCCACTGTGACTGCCTGCACCCTGGGTCAATATCAGAGCCATCAGTGAATAGCTGGTAATTGGTGTGGTCTGGACTGGCCTCAGTAATTTCCTCTACAGAAGTCAGGGAGAAATCGTGAGCCCCCCTTTTGCCCTACTGCATGCTCATAAAGATGATTTGCTGCCAATCTGGCAATGGAAGCCCATAATATTACTCCTTCCACTGCCCTCCACCCCTTTGTTAGCCCTAAACTCGGCCATGCTGAGAAACAATATGTTCTGACTGGCAGTAAAAGATGAACACCGAGAAAAATGATGAGCGATAAAAGGTGAAAGAAAGTATACAAAAGAATTGTGTGGCATGTGTCAAATTCACACATGCACATACCCAATTACCTTCCTTTAAGAATAGAGCCATTTTTCAGCTCCTCAGATGTGACGGTTTTTTGTCCTCTATGATAGCAAACAGAATGTCTTTGGGTCATGGATTGTGCATCGAGGCAAAACAAAGATTTGACGTTGGGGAAATACTGATTGACACTTTTCACATTTTTCTTTATGAGAAAATAATGGATGGACCGATTGATAATAAAATTATGTTTCCTAAATTGAAGGCTAATAAAAGCAGCTGAAATGTCAGTGAATGTGTAACCAGTTAAATTGGTTAAATTGCTGTTTGAAGAGAAGAAACCACGAGAAGTGAAGGGTCACAGAAGAAAGCAGTTGGAATTTAACTTGATGTGATGTTTCTGCGAAATAAAAATCAGTCCAACCTTCAATTGAGATCAACAGGTAAAACCTTTGTGTGTCTCAGACAAAGTGTAAGTGATGAAGCTACTTGAAATTTCACTTTAAGTAATGTACTGTGACGGGTGAATGTTTGATGATCAGTGAGAGTGTGATGTCACCCACTCTAGGTTAGATGTGTAATCTTAGTCTGAAAAGAGCATAAAAAAGGTCTTTGATACAAAAGTGGGCAAGATATAAAAAGATGAACAAACAAAATAAAGGACAAACAGTAATGACTGGTTTCAAGTTGTTAAAGTCGTTTTCTAGGTGAAACCAAAATTGTGTCTATTCACTTCAATGGGGAAACAATCATACAAAAAAATGACTATTTTATGGAAATATCACACATATGAATGGGTACAGTAAGGCTTAAATTTAGTTTTTGAACTTTTTCAACAAGAAGTCTTTGTGTTTTCAAAATTTAAAAAAAGGTAATTATATACCCCGTTCTTTTCAGTAATCCTATCTGTACAGATACATACAGACAGCAGATCTGTGCAGTTTTACATCTTGGACAGTGTTGATGAAACACTATGGTAGACCTTGGTGGGTGGTTCCAGTTCTTGGCGTTTTTAAGCCCCAAAATTGATGTCAAAAAAAGCACTTCCAATAAAATATGTTGTAGTTTTTACCCACAAGTGTGCTTGTGTAAACTCACCTAAAATGGAATTTTATGCTGCCCTGGTATACCATACAATTTTTTCCACTTATGGCTACTCATTCACTAGTAGGGAGCAATTGACCATAGATCACTTCTTAAAGTTGACAGCACGGTCGGCCACTAATAAAGACACTGTCCTTCAAACTGAGGATCAGATTGAAGCATTTCTGTCATCAAGCATTTGTCCTGTTGAAGTGTCTTGAGCAGAATATTGAAGGGCTTTAGGGATGCTGCTTTATTGTCGACACTGACTCATAGCTGGCTGTCCTCAGACTAAATGTCTAATAATAAATAACTATGGAGTGGTATAGTGGTAACTATGAATTGGTGATAGGTGTTCAGAATTTGTGTTAGCGATTTAGCTGGACCCCACGAGTACCCTGCTGGCTTGAGTTATTATATCTTTGACTCGGGGCTGGCAGGAGAGAGAACAAGGCAGGGAGAACTGTACAAGCTTGATAGCTTACATAATCCTATAATCAATAAGTTATTTTTTCACCAGATGTGCTCTTCTCCAATCACAGAGAGGGGGAGGAATGGGGGAAGAGAAGGAGGTAAAAAGAGTGACTGCATACATATTTTGGTTTGATCTTGCATGTGCATTCACATGAATGTATTTACATATAAAACATACATGCACACACAGACATATGCACACTCATGCTGAGGGAAGTCCAGCAGTAATTAGAGGTGAACTCTATTTGGTTCTATTTTATTAACGACCTTCAGCTCCCGGACCAACGGCAGGCTGACAAATTAGGGTTCTCTCTCCCAGCCACGCAGGGGCTCCCACAGGTTAATGGGAATCAGGAGGCTGTGTGTGTGTGTGAGACGATGTATTTGTTCATGTGCGTGTGTGTGTGTACATCTATACTGTCAGGCTAATGGAAACCCAAGCTGTACTAAGCCCCTGCAGTGGCTGGGGTTCGCCAACTGGGATTTAACATTGTTCTCTGTGTCAGTAATACCTGGCAGCGTTAACAGGAATTAGCATTGCTCGCGGCCAAGCAATACAAAACGCGGCTTACGGCGGTTAGATTTGTTTGTGCTGTGGCAATAAAATACTAACTGTGTTTGCTTATCATGTATTAACTGATGTTCTGGAGCAAAGCATGTTAACAATATCTGCTGCTCTCAGATGAGATTATTACCTTTGCTGCTAATGGAGAGGATTAGAACATGGCTACATTTGCTTTCAAAAAGGTCGGCAGCTGAGGCAGATTTTAGCGCTCATGCTCCTCCGGGCTTTTTCTCTCTTGAACCTTCCCTCAATTCTTACATATTTTTGAATGTTATCAATATCTGTTTTTCTCTCCAACATGATGCCCCACTTTCTTTCACCTGCATTGTCATCCTCCCCTGCCATCAATGATCATCTTCTTCCACCCCATGTCTGTCTCTCATCTCTGTGTCTTCCATCTTAGTGTAATTATTTTCAGAAGCAGGGAAATGGTGGAAATGGATTGGTTCTGAAGGCTGCCGAAGGGGAAGGAAAAATACTCAGAGGAGCAGAAGGAGAGTGCCAGCGTTTGGAAAAGCCAGAAAGAATGCTGAGGATGGTCATTAATGGAATGGCATCAGTGATGAATGAAAAAAGCTAAAAGAGGAAAATGGAAAGAAACTCTTGAGACTGAACGACAACGAGTATAACAGGCAAATACTACAGGAGAATATCAAATGCAGGTGAGAGGGATGAGGATGTTTCAACTAAAACAACCAATTAGGAATGAATAACCGATAAAAATCAAATAACAGCTCCAGTCGGTAGTCTGTTTTAGGTTTATTTTCTAACTGCTAAATGCTTGGGAAACCTGTTAAACCTGCGCTGATCTGTAACATGGGCAACTGTTATCAGATCCCATGATGCAGACATGGTATGAATCATTCTCCACATGACAGGAGGGCACAGCAGAAGGTGTCAATTCCCTTAATGATATGTTTGAGGTTTGACATTTATCCAAATTGTAATAAGCACCTGGATGACTTTTATAACAACCCTGAATAACAGCTGCAATCATTTTGTTTCCACTGGCTTCCTAGAATTACTTAACATCTGTAGATATTATTACAGCTTCAGTGGCACAAACGAAATGGATTTGAAAACACAAAGTTGGATAGCTACATGGCAGATGATAGTTAAAGTGCAAAGCACAATGAATATCATATTACTACAAAAAATACTTAAAGCTTACTTTAGTATTCAAAGAGATGTTTTTTCCATTTGCACAGGCACAAGATTCCAGTGGTCTAACAGTTTGTGTATTTGTCTGTGGAAACTAGAGCAGAATGGTTTGGTATATAAGTTTATGCTGCCTGACCTAAAGAATTACTGTCAAAAGTATATATAGATTAATAATCTACTTATTCCGATTTGTGGAAAAATAATGTCCATTTGAGTTGTACCTGGAAAATTTTGGCAGTGCACCATTTTACTAATGGATGTATGCCAATGCTTATGTAGTATCACTGCCGTCATTATAATATGCACTGATCTCCATGTATTTAAACAATATTGTGTCTCCTCATCCGTCTCCCCTCTCTGTGAAAGTCACAATGAGCCAAGCCAAATTTATTTTTGATATTCGAATAGGAAAAAAATACAGTTACAGGATTGATACAGTTACTTAACATCTGGAGTGAAATTTAACATATTCCACATGTGTAATAACCTGTTCTTGCTGTACTGAAAACATACCAAAACGAGACACATAGGCTACAGTATGGTGAATTTTGTTTAGCACCACTACTTGGTACCTGCACATTTAAATTCTTGTGCCGTTCACTTTGGTGTGAATGGAATCTGGCAACATTTTTAAAGAACTTTCCTGCCTTTATAGTTGCCCGTTTGATCACACTTGATGAGCCAGTTTACAGTGACCACACAGCTCGGCCGAGTGTGGAGAAGGTCACCGCCTGGCCCTGTTCCCAGGCAGTAGCATAATATTGCAGTTCAGTGTGGTTATCGCCTGCTGTGAGGGAGCGGTGGGAGTGCACGCATGCATGACCACATCAAGGCCCGCCGTGACATCACTAAAGTGTGTGCCAGGCCGATGGCTAAGGGACATATGACAAGGTGAGCAGAAGTACTTTTTAGAGTGGGGCTGTGTACACTTGAGTAAATACACATAGAGTCAAACACATGCTAAGTAATTCTAGGATTTGCACGATGTACTGTAGGCACTTTACTATGTTTCAACATGCACACAGACAGTCATGTAAAAGAATGACAACAGAATCTGGGATCTTAGAGAGTAGACTCCGGGTGACATCAAAAATTTAATATGGCAATATAGTCTAGTCAAAATATTGCGAGAAGGGGAGGTAATAAAGATGGAATTATTTTATTTTATTTTTTTTAATTATAATATAATCAACCTTTTTCACAGCATCAGCGTTACCGATGTTTCTTATGAAAGTTTTGTTCCATTTAGTGTGGCAGAGCCTTTCCAATGAGCCAACATGCACAATAGCAGCACCCTGACTCCGTTTGACCTGAATGGAATGAAACCTTAATTAGTGTCGCTGGTAACAGCTGTGTTTACCTACCATTTCATGTCAGTATGGCTACTGTGGAAAAAAAGAAAAAAGCTCTATTGGATTTCACTTTATGTTTCAGTTATTTTCTCTTTGGCCTTGATTTAAAAGAAGTGTGAGTTTCAGTGGACAGCTTTCTGGCAGAATGTTCCAGTGATGTGGAGCATAAAGACAAAAGCAGTGACAATGACTCGCAGCAGGGCAGACTGTGCAAAATTGTAAAGAATAAAAAAGGAAAAGAAGAAATTGTAAAACAATTTCAATATTGCGAAAAATATCGCATTTGGTGGTGATATTGCAACATTTTGATATGTTGAAAATTACCTCAAGGCTATTGGACTTGTCTAATTTTGTTTGAGATCACCTTACCACCTCACCAGGGCGATGAATGGAACAGAGAAACACAAGTGGAGCCAAACACAGCTAAAATATTAACACTGCAGGTGTCACCCTTGCATCTTTTAAGTTTGTGTGGAGACATCCAGTTTTTATCAGAAATATTACATTAGGTTCCAACTTTGTTTTGGCAATTAAAGATGATTAATTCTGAAATACCACTCTGAGAGGGAACAAATGTGAAAAGTAGTTTGTCTCACTGCTCATTAGTAGTGCAACTGTGCAATCCCCAAAACACACCTCATAACATGAAACATGGTGCCTAAGTTTGATGCTGTGAAAAACTGCAATGAATTATTAAAAGCAGCTAGGAACTAGCTCTTGTTACTTCTTTCAAAGGCATCAACTTATATTCTATTTTATTCTCTTATGTAAAGAGATCATATGTTTTGATGGTGAAGTATAATTGCTAATGTGTTACTGCACAGTCATTCTCCAGCCAAATCAGGGTGATTTTTTGTTTTTTAATTGCCATCATGTCACATCATTAGCTTGTAGTAATGTCCTGAGATATTTTGCCTTTCATGTGAAATTAGTTCCACTAGACAAGGCAATTTTGCTTTGCCATTTTCCACATGGAAGAGGCATGAAATGAAAGCTTTTGTCATGCTGGTACGGGTCTGGAGTTAATGGTCTCGCCATCCACCAAATGAAAGTTGTTTATTTTACACAAACCACGCTCGGAATCAATTTTCATTGTGGATGCACAAATGTAATAAATGCCTCTTTGTGGATTTACTTAATGCCTTCTCAGTGCATGACTAATTGCTATATGTGAATCTCAAGAATATTTTAATCGTTTTTTTTTTAATATGATTTGCTGTATAGATTTTTTTATTCGATATACAATACATACTTTATTGCTCAAATGGATTGAATAGTAGTTGTCAAATATATTCACTGCTCTTAAATCTCAAAGCTCACCAATTTGAAATGTTTACCTTTTAATGCAATTTATCAGCCAGTAAACACATGGTGAGTATGTGTGTTTGCTTTTTGTGTGCGAGTGTGTTTGTCAAGTCTTCCCAAACCCCTGTGTACACATGAAACACACACAGACAGTCACATACATTATGCACACATGAAAAGACATGTGTGCACAGCCCTTTTCTCTTCTACTTTTCTTAATTGGGAAATTCCACTCAGGCATAGATCTATGGAGATAACTCTAGATTTAAATAATGTTAACACATTTGAAAATAATTAATTCCCAACTGGGCCTCTTTCAGCTTTATGAATTGACAGAGTGCTGACTGTGTGTGTGTGTGTGTGTGTGTGTGTGTGTGTGTGTGTGTGTGTGTGTGTTCATGTGCGTGTAACCATCACACACTTCTCCCTGTGTGTCGATCACAGGGCCATCTTTGTCTTCACTTGATAAGCCCTGAATCGCTGTGTGTGTGTGTGTGTGTGTGTGTGAGTGTGCACGTGGATGTGCGTGATTGATGGAGCTGCAGTGGTACTGCAGAGAGAGAAAGCAGGAGAGAGAGAGACAGATGCTGGGTCAGATCACAGTAGTAGTAAATGCTGAGTAGCAGGCATTAAGGAAAGGAGAAAAGGCACAACAGAGGAGAGGTGTAGTGAAGGACAGGCAACATTACTGTATGTACTTTATATGCATTAAAACTCATGACAACTAATTTTATAATACATCAAATAGACAGAACAGCAACGTAAATCACTCACGAATGGAAAGCAACAGTATGCACCGCACACCTGTGATCTTATGGGTCCATTAAAAAACCCCTTCAGATTTCAAAAGCTCCTTTAAAAAACTTTATCTCGAAATGTGATTAATTTCACCCGTCACGAATGGAGTCAGATTTAAGTGTTCAGCGGAGAAAACAAGAAAGGGGTGAACGGCAATGCATTTTTCAGTTGTCAGGAATTATTGGCAACTCCTCGAAGTCGGTCTTGTAAACAAATGATTAACTCACAAGGTTCACCTGAACTTTAAATGGTTGACAAGTCGAGATTAAACCTGTAATATGGTGACAGAAAGCCACAGTGCGGAGAAAAAAAATATACACAGTGGGTTTGATGTTGAAGCAGATACAATAAACGACACACAATACTATTACTCAGAAGGTGTCCTATTCATCTCATAGTGATACTGATACTTATCTGTGGAAGAATATACTTAATCCTGTAATTGATTTGTTTATTTTAATGAATATGCAGACAGCTGCTCTGCTACCTTCACTATTGGCATAAAATGTATTTTTTTAGGATCCAAAGTCCACAGTAAAGGTTTTTTTTTTCTCCTTTCTATTCCCTCCCTTTTAGCATTCTTGTCCCTCACCCTTCCCCATCCATTTGCTATTCACAACATGATGTGGCAAGGGAAGAGCAAGGAAGGAGAAAAAAATGAAGTGAGCATGTTTTAGCAATGAAAGAGGGGAAGGACAAAGGTACAGTACAGTATGTAGACTCTTGGGATCCTTTGGAAACTCACAGTTCTCAGATACAATGCAATGTATCTGAGAACTGTGAGTCCTTGAAAGAGAGCTGGAGTAGAGATTTAACATTTATTATTGATTTAATGGTGTCATGCTGCCGAGTCGCAAAGTTGTTTTCCTTTTCCCTCCACGCCGTCCCTCGTCTAATCAAAGTGGACTTTGGGTAGTGTGCAAGAAAAGCCCAAGCATTTTATGAGAGAAAAAACAAAAATGTGTCAAAACCTGATGTGAAATGGAAACGAAAGGTATGCTGCCTCTGCACAAATCCAAACCCGAATATGCTTACTTGACAGCTGGTTGATTTTTTTTTTTTGTGTAAATTTAATTTCCCAGATATGCCTGTCTTCCTTGGCATTGCTGCATAATGATAAGCATCCTATTATAAATCCCTACTGGGCTGCATGCTGGAAACGGGGATGTCAGCTGGTTTGGAAAACCATAACAATGAATTATATCTTTTGGAATGTCACTTACTTTGTCTGGTGTGGGTGTGCATATGCATGTTTGTTAGTGCTTCTGTGTGTGTGTGTGTGTGTGTGTGTGTGTGTGTGTGTGTGTGTGTGTGTGTGTGTGTGCATGTGAGGTAAGTATTATGTGGATCACATCCTTGTCATAAACATCCATCATGAGGATATAGCGGGTGGTGAGTTTTAAGACCGTAATTCTCCAGATTGGGATATAGGGAGGACATCCTGAACGTGCACCGGTTTCACATTAGACTAGAAGGTAGCAACCTACATAGTATGCATGTGGTGTACAGTATATGCAATCTAGCAGAAACATATTCTAATTAAGTATTTCTATTAAAAATAAATAAAACTCACTAAATCATAAGTGGCCCTGGGGAATATTTTAATGGAAAAAGCTGATGCAGGTTATTAAAAAGTAGAAAATGCTGATTAACCCCAGCTGCTCCTTCTACTAGTGACACAAGAAACCTATAAGGCATTGTGATATAAACAAAAGGTAGCACTGAATCTCAATCACTTTATCAGAAACCCCACTGTGGAGAGCAGGCATTCAACAAAAGATAAAAATAAATAAATAAATGTTTAAAAAAGTCCATTAAGTGAAACTGCTTTTTGTTCTCTTGTTGTTAAGTAGATAGAGAGAAAAAAAACATTCAATGACATTCTAAGAGGTGACATCAAGACTCTTTTCACTTCTAATAAACTAAACACGATAACATGGATCCAGTCAGTCTTGGCTGAATAGTTTCCCTGCTCAGGGAGTTTGTTTAATAAGATACCTAATTAGTGGAGACAGTGAGGCACTGACATGTCTAAGGAGAAGAGACAAACAAAAATAATTGTCCGAATGCAATTTTAAAGATAAAGCCTATAAAGGGATTGTCGTGTGACCAGATAAAAGCTGATTTATTTTAATCTCTCTATGGAAGAAAGTGAAGAAAGATAAGCACAAGGGTCTTGAAAGCTAAACACAGCATTTAGAATGTGGAACAACACAACCTCATAGGGCTGGGCGATATCACCTAAAATCAATATCATGATTAATTGTCACATTAACCTCAGGCTAATTATTTGCCATAATCAGTTAAGAACACTTTGGGGTATTTGAACACAAATGGAAATCAAAGTCACATATTGTCCAAATGTCAAAATAGGAGATTCTGTTTACACGTATGATTTCTATTTTCTAATTATCTTGTTTGCCGGGTCTTTTATAGAGACTTTTAACAAGCTGCCCAGCCTCCAGTCAGTGGTGAGGAGACACAGGGGAGAAAGCATTACAGATTCAGCACTAAGTAGCTTACTTTACTTTACTTAACCTTGTCAATATACTAAGTAGAAGCAGGGATATATAGACCAGAGGGGGGGAAATCCCCACCAACCTCGCTGGAAAATCGCAACCTGGTTATATGCAACTTTGTGTGAGGGGATTTGGAGTTCAACTGTGAGAAACAATTTTTTACTTCCAGAACTGTGATTTGATCAGTTCAAATCTTGGAGTCCTTTTTTTCCCTTTGTTGCTCAGGAAAGATTCTCATCACCATACAGATGTTTATGGCAAATGTGTCTACAAGGCTATATGAATTATTCAGACTTGCATTGTGTCTCTGGTAAGTGATGATTATATAAATTTAATATGAGTAGTATTACTATTATTAAAACAAGGGGTTATAATGTAAAATTCGGTCAGCAGGAATCAAGCACTCTGCTGCCACCTAGGCAGTCTGAAGTCTACAATCTGGAGGCCCACAAATATTTCCAGAGGCAAACTAAGATTGAATGGTCAACATTGGACTTTCACCAGTAAGAGAGACAATTTCAATGGAAACTTATGTATATAAGAGTCTCCTGTGGATTATATCTGCTCCCAAGGGGAAAAAGAATCATTTGCAGCTTTAACATGAGCTGAAATAAAATGTCATGAATGAGCTGGTTTCTTTTTTAAGAAGTTCTTCATAACCTATAATGTCACCCTGTAGCTTCTTACCTTTTTTTCTTATCATTTTCTTTGTTATTTCTGTACTTGCTATTATTTAGATACTATGTGGAATTTGACAACTTGACAGATGGCACAGTGTTGAAGCAATGTGCACATGATTGTTCTGGAATTCATCCTTAATTCCCTTTGAGATGGGGAAACAGGGAGATGCTAGAAAGGAGACAACAGCTGCAGCTTTGAGGCAGTCGGCTGGGAAACGACTTCTCTGATACAGGGAATGTTTTCTACACAGACCCTCAGATTATATTCATCGTCAGGGACAAGTGTCATATGTTGAATTAGAAATGTATGAGAAACGGTGAATACAAAAGGAAGCCAGGGGGTTCCTTCTCACACTAAATTGGTATTCTAGGCTAAAGAAGTATCGCAGTGCATTAAACACATTACACACATGATAACGAATAACCATTAACCATTCTAAATAATAAATAAATGTATACATTATTTAGAATGGTTTGCATATCTGCACACAGATGCCTGTTGTGTCAATAATGAGCATGTTAGCATTTGTGCAAACGCTTTCATCGCATTTGTGATGTGTGTGTGAGCAGATGTTGGCCAAATATATTTAGAGCAGACTGTTGGTCAATGAGAAGAGTCATTGTATATCAAGTTTCTATTTGTCTGTTAGACACAATAAAAACAAAAATAAAAACAACCTTTAGAGGAGCATATTTGAAGTATCTTACCATGTAATCCAGCAGCTTGAACTATTGCTCTTTGAACTGTCATGTAAATTAAATTAATAAAATGGAGGACAGGTACATGCAAAGCCACACTGACTGATAATCACAGCACTTGAAACTCCACTTAATGACTGTGCTTTCGCCGTTAATTTAGGTGTGTATAATACTATAAATAATATTAATGATAAAAGTTCAAATTTAATCTGATCAGATTACAGCACAACATGGCAACAAAAGAATGTGTTGCTTCCATAAATCTGTAGCAGCATAGCTCTATCATTACACAGCTGAGTGGAGAATGACTGATTCACAATGGAGTGAATGTTGGAAACTGAGTTTTTCAAGAGGCAGAAATCTCTGTGGGTAGTAAAGCAATTCAAAGTCACTAGTATTGATCAACAAGCCTATCAAACCTTTGCAGATATATTAGAGCTTATTATTATAGCTCATTTTGGGCTGTATAGGAGAGATAAATGTTGGTATGTATTGACCCAAAAAGAGAAAAGAATAAATAGGAGAGACACAGTGCATGGACTTGTGCACTGAACCCCATGAACAACACATTTTATCAGTCTGGTCCAGCTAGAGGCAGAGAGCAGAGCAGACTTCCCTGGATATCTGTAGCCTGATGTCTGTGCCCATGAGATTTAGATATTTGTTCTTCCACATCGGGAAAACTGGGTCTGATGGCAGCACACGAGAGCCAAAAGTTAACTTTTCTTATCCTTGACAAAGGATCAGAACAGAATGGACTGATCCTTTGGGAAAAATTAACTGTCAAATTAAATTCCATAAGAATCTGAATGTGTTAGATGGACTGATTAAACAGTTGCTTGGAATGGGAGAAATTCTTGCTTTAACACAGTAATAAATCAATTAATCATCTCTAATGAATGCATTAACTAGGGGTGTAACAGTACTATATTTGTCCTGAACCACCATGTTATGGAGTTGTGGTTGCATGCAGTCATACAAAGAATATGTCAGAGCCTGGATGAGTCATTGTGCGCTAACTATACACCGTCGTTGGGACTTTTGTGCGGATTTAATTCGTTTTATTGCACTTACAGTAATATAACAAGTGGAGTTCTCAACTTCAGTAATTTAATTTCTGTATTAGCTCTGAGTGCAGCAGATGCAGTTCAATGCGCACACACGCACGCACACACACACACATTGAGGGACAGGAGAGAAAGATCACAGTGACTGTTAATGAGTGACTTCTTCTCCGCTCTATTCACCGTGTGTAAGTAAGGACGGAGCTGCACATACAAACATTAAGACCAGGTGAAAGTATTTGAGTTAACGAATGAAGAGGAATTAATTAGCGTGCCAGCTTTGCATGACAGTTGTGCGGTATGCAAGTAGAAATATGCCCAGCATGACGAAACCAACCAGGTGTATGATTCACCGGAGCTCGGCAGAAAAAGACGGCAGTGCCAAAATCTGAACTTACACACATCAGCCCCAGGCCAAAGTAACTGAAACACCCCTTGTCAACATTTATTTCATAGAATTTTTATAACAAAAAAAAAGATGCTTTTCAGTTTTGGAGTTTATTGAACCTTTTTGCTTGACATCAGCTATTGCCAACATAAAAAATATGTCCTATCGGACAGTCTGTGTTTGCAGTTTAGGTTTAACTGCCCACTGTATGAAAAAGTTCTTTTTTTTTTTTTTTTAATGAAATTACCAGTTGGCAAATCGTACCCGACTCTACCTGGCCTTTTCTATTAGCAAAAGGGAGCTTCATTTTCCTGTCATCTGTGTGCCATTACCACCCTAGTTTTTACTGGAGAAACAGCATGTTCTGATACATTTGTGTAGAGGTATGTTAGGTAATGGGCTAAATTGTGTTTCTGATATACACTTACAGCAATTTTGAAAAAAAAAAATTACATTTCCCTGCAGGAACATGTTCTCTGCCAGCCAGTTTTCTCAGACTGGTATTACATCCATTTCAGCTTCAGTGTCAAAGCTCAACACCTCCAAGAGGCACCGGGTCAGTGTCATTCCAAGTCCTTGCAAGCCCGTTGTCACACAACAATCGCAATGTCAAATGCATTATCCGTTGCTCATTTTGATTTCAGTGCAGAGGGCAGAAGGGTTTCTATATCTAGAGAACAGGGAGCTGGTTGTAGCCTATAGAGCACCAAATTCTCCCACGCTTGCTTTTTAACTGACGCCAGAGCAGATTGTTTATGACAGCTTTCCGGCTGCAAACACCAGACCGTGTGCTGCAGGACAGCTTCTATTACTGCACCACACATCAGCCTGAGCAAATACACACACACACAAATGGATGAACAGACTCACGAATAAAAATAATAAAAGAACATTCTGAGATCAAAGCAAATGTTCATAACATATTTTCAACCAAGAGTCCACATGTACATATTGTAGGATATAATACAAATACCTTATCACTTCCACACATTCCCACTGATGTACCAATCAGAAACATTGGTCTTTTCACGCCAAGCATTACTGTCAGTTCTGCCTCAGAGACGAATAGATTGGACATTTTTAAAATTCTGCTCTTTTGACTTGTCAAAAACAGGTTATGTAGCAAAGATGTGAGATTTGTGACAGTTTGTCTCCGCAGCTGTATTTTTTCCCATGATAAAAAAGAAAAGCACAGAGCTGGTAGGGGGTTGGTAAATGAGATATGCATAATGAGAGGGACTTTGAAAAGGTTCCCTTTTTTAAACACATATTCATGCAACAGCATATGGATGGTTACAATAAAGTCAGAAATGAACATTTTCTGCTCTGTAAATCAGTTTGAATAAATGTGACTCAAAATGTTAAATTCTATATCAGTGATTACAATAAATATCAAGAATGAATGGGGAATAATATGTGGGTAAGTGGGTAAAACATTAGCACTTAAAGAACCACTAGAAAAGCCGCTATTTATGTTCTTTCTAAATTAAAACGCATCCTGGTGTATTAAAATCATCTCATTTGCATTTTCTCCCATCCATTTTTCTCTCTTCACCTCTCTTTGGAAATCAAAGAAAATGCTAATCTGTGGAGCCAGGTTTACAGTTTCAATGGAAGGATGTATATTTTTGTAATTATGATCCCTCACAGGTCAAACTGCACAGGTTTTACAGTAGTTATATCTACCGACATATGTTAGTTTTAGGACTCTACAAGACACTCAAAGAGATTTCTTTGATTTCTAAGGAAGTTTCACCAACTACAAGTGTTTCCCAGACTCTACCTTAGCGGTCGCCTTGATGGAGAGTTAATGATACATAAGGTGGTGCTGACATCACTGTGGAGCTGACAGTTTATCAATAGATGACTGGTGGATTGATTGTCTCACTTATATAAACGCTTATGAAGTCTAAATATAACAAGAGTTGTCATAATCATTTTCATCAACTTATTATTGGACAAGAGGCAATGCCTACTAAATACCACCTGCTAATCTATTTAAGAGAATAAAATACATCATGTGTAGTTTATTGTGCGGCGCATTTATACAGATGTGATGAGGTTACTGAAGCAGAGGCAGAATAACTAGTGTGTACCTCGTCCAGTTAAACTCAAACTGTAAGTGATGTTTACAGAATAAATGCTGCACTCAAGCCAAGTCATAATATGCTGCAAACAAAAATATAGTTTGGATAAGTAACAATATAAATATGTGCATGCAGATGTAGGCTCCAGGATATGGACTAGCTTCAAAAGAATAACAATCTAATAAAACCAAAAGGATGAGTGGAGTGTATCCTAAAAGTGCTTCAGACCACAAATGTAAATCCATGTAAAAAGCCTGCCATTTTGCAGGTGTAAAATGGTGGAAAAACTGTTTATATTGTCACAGAAACTCCATTAAATGAGTCGTTTCACTAGCAGAATATGATCCATTAGGTCTAAACTTGCAATCCAAGTTAGCAGAGAGCTAGCAAATCGGCCAGCAAAGAGAGTGTTGGTACTGACACAAGATTAAAAAAAACTCTACTGTGAAACAATGGAGAGATCCATCAGCTCTGTCTGAACTCTGTTGGTAAGTGCTTGGATATATCAGATATTGATTTATATTTAAAAGCCATGCACTACAGTTCTAAGGGAGACCTTAACGTAGATTTTATGACTCACATACCGCTATAGGTATCTCTTAATGGATCTGGGAAACACAGTCATGATTTGTATTGCATATCTATGGCACTGCAATAATGACAGGCATTGTATGCCCAAGGTTGAGGGAAAAAAATCCCCTTTGAGACAGGAGAAAGGTGTAGAAAAAAAGAAGAAAAGAATAGTTGAAGCAAAGGAAGTCAGATGTACACGCCACACTTGATAGCTTCAGCTTTCTTTGTCTCTTCTTTCAGTGGAGTTTCCCTCTCTTGTTTCTGCACCTCTCCTGTTTTCCCTCAATCACTCTGGCTTTGTACTCCTCGCTGAATTTCTGTTGTTGTGTCAGCGGGAGAGAAAAAGACGCCAGGTTGTTCTCGTTGGCAGTGCCGATAAAACAGTTGACTCTGCACATGTGACTGTACAGTGAGAGTACTGGTTGAAAGACTCTTTCCTTTGCAGGAGCGTGTGCCAGAGTGTGAGGTGTATTTTTTGCATCTCTGAGATTGTAAGAGTGCTGTGCACATTATGCACAGTGTAAAATTCAGAGGAAAGGCCTCCCCATATAGTATTTCTCTGAGATCCTGCAACGAGACTATTATCGCTATCGCTGTAGGACGAGACACTGACTGGTGGGATTTTTTTTTGTGTCCTGTTTTGATTTCCAACTCCATGTGCATTTTCGTTGGGTTGTCTGTGTTAACAGAAGCGGAAGTTGAGAAATCAAGTTGGTCTGCCATGTGTACAGAAAAGTCTTGGATTGGTTTTAGGCTGGAGCTGGGCCAGGGGGTCAGAGTTATAAAACAATGCTGACTGAGCTCTTGTTGATGCCAAACACCAGACGTGCTGCCCGAGAGTTCATTGGGTTTTTATTTTGTGCAGTTTATGTCATATTTCTTAGTCCAAAACACAGCGGTGCCACAAGATCGTGCCAATATCTAACGGTGGCAATGCACACATTTTTGTTGTTTGCTGTTCTTGTTCAAATGCTTGGATTGGATTCTGTACACACAACATCTATTCCAAGTCTGTCCCTCCTCTGTTGCTCTTCCTGAGGTTTTTCCCATTTGTTTTTCTTTTTTCTCCATTAAAAGGTCTATTAAGGTGTTTTGCTTATTGGATTCCAGGGTCTACGGCCACTGAGGCGATCTGTGATTTGTGATTTTGGTCCGTACAAATAAACTTAATTTAACTTACCATCTGTGATGATGGATTGTGCCTGATCGCTTACCTCACAATGTCCAATTTCCTCGCAATCGCTCTACAGATAAGTAACAATTTCAGTCTCGCTCTACATGTTGAGTTAGAATAATGGCTGAACTTTTACAAACCATAAAGCTGAAATTGATAAAGGGGAAGTATCATGCTCAATTCCAGATCTATATTCATATTCTGGGGCTATACCGGAATAATATACAATTCTGAATAAGCTGATGCAAAACATGCACATGGACAACGCCAACAACCCACGGTAAAACCTCAGCAAATAAGGCTACAGAACAAACTTACATTTGTGACATCATAAGAGTGGAAAGAGTGGAAGCATAACAAAATCATGCCCCCTTGATGATTATATGATACAAAGACCAACTAAATCCAGCACTCAGGTTTTATTTTATACACAGCTGCTTAGTATGCTGCTGGATCTAATTGATTAACAACAACATAATGCAATGCAAATAGGGAAATTAATATTTTAGGAATACTTTCAGGTAGGAGTGGAGCTGAATCCGGTATCCAACTAAGCACAAATAAATATTTATTATAAAAGTTAATTAAAAAAACACTCATTTTAACATTCTAATATCCTAAAATTAGAAGTGTCATTAAAAAACAAAAGTAAAACAGGATTGCTATTTATATTCCTACTTTTATTTGAATAGAACTACAAATAATGTTGCTGCCTCGCAAATACAGATACAAGCTGGGCTCTCTGCTCATCCCTATTTTCAGGTTTATATCCTGAAGGGTACAGATAGGCTCTCAACATATCAGCGCTCCACAGACACACACACAAACACACACACAAATATGTTTAACACACAGATACTCTACGTGGGATAACCTGATGTATAAAATCCCTTTTGCGATGTGGTTGGACACAGTTGCTGGAAGGAGAAATGCCTGAATAGTGCAAAAAGTAATTGAGCATTTTTTTTTCCTGCTGCCATGCAAGTACAGTATGTTTACATGGAGTTAAGATACAGCTGCTGAGATTAGCAAAACGCTGATATATTTCAAGCCAAAATGAGACTCATTGCAATCCCAGTGCACAGTTTGTTTAAAAACATGTAATTCAGATTATGATACAGTGAATATAAGTAATAAACTTGTTTTTTCTGCCTTATATTGAACATGTTTATTGGTCTAGTGTATTTGACCCCAATAATTATGACCCCCATTATGCATAATTTATGGTTAAGCAAGCATCTTCCCATGCCCCAATGACAGTTATGACCTTCATGTCATTCAGTCCTTGTCAAAATTCGAGTTGCTAGCCTATACTGCTTTCATGGAGACCCTTGGAAATTCAGATTCCATCAGATCAGAGTACATCAGGTTTTGACAACGCATAAGAACCAGTGGACTGATAAACTTAAGTACTCGTGGGTTGTTAGCGGGTTAAGAAGAATGCTGTGTTTTGTTTAGTTCTAAAGCTTTTATCTTGATATTTATTTTATTTTGGTTTTGATCTTAGTTGCAGGACGTTGCTGTTTTCTCTAACAATAGAGAAAGATTGCCACGGAGCCGCAGATTCAAATCAGACATGAAGATGATACAGGCATCAAGTCTGGACATGAATCAATCCTAACTTGATGAAAGTATATTTTAAAAGTCTGTATGTGACAGAACCCATTTTTTAATCTTTTGAATCTGCTTGAGAGGCAACTTTTGGCACAAGGCTGAGTACATCTGGACCATAACACTATGACTGGACTGTAATGTTGACAAGTTCATTAGTAATTGTTTTTTTTTTGCCATTTTCAGCCAAATAAAGTATAAATTCAGTAAGAACAAAGGCAGGAAAATGTTTGTGATGGATTGCTGCATTCTGTTCTTTTGCTTCATAGTCGGTTTGATCAGACAACAACAAAAATATATAAAGTCCATTTATAAATATATGCAAATAACTATTTGATTACACAGTTCTCTGGCAGACATCAGGTCTTTTTTCTGTGATTATATTTACTCATTAGGGCTTAAATTATTGTTAGTAGTAGACAACATGAAAGGGAACAGACCAACCCGACTTGTTTGCTGCAACATGAAACACTGAAATATTGCAATTTCAGAAAACAGATCCAGATTCCTTTTCAAATGTAATACTCACATACAGTAAAAAGAAATTCAATTAAATTGTGCATTAAATAAATGGAAATCTGTTTTGGGATTAACATACATTAGGCAAATAATCCAAACAGAAAGTTGCATCTGATCTTCTGTATGTCTTATATTATTGAATGTATACTATGCATATCAAATGAGAGATTGTGGCTGCAGCAGTATTGTTCAGTGAAGTTAATAGTGCTATAATTATCTTTGTGAGGTTGTATTAAAACAAATGACATATGTGAAGATTAGGCATAATTATCAGGAAGTATCATGCATTGAAATCTACTAGTACAGGGTAATGACTCATTTTATGAAAAATACATTATAGTTAATTACAGCCAGGCTGATACTGATGTGTTTTTGTATATGGTAACAATAAAAGACTGCTGCAAGGAAAATACTTTTAGGGCAGAGATTAATAGAACAAATACAGAGAGCTGTAATACATTTATTTATAGGGCTCATTTTAAAACAATGCTAATGTGTCGTTCATTGAATTACTATATAGATATAGATAACTGAAATGAGAGTGAACGCACAAATGTCTGTAGAGAATACAGCAGGCATTGGCAGAAAAAGAAAAGTGAATAAAAACTCCCATAAAGTCCTAATATTTTTATGTGGAAAAAAAAGACTACAAAGGAGATAAACTTTCAAAACAGAAGAGGAATATAAAAAATATATAATAGAGAACTATTATAAACTATTCCGCAGCCAGCAATAATGGAAAATGCACAACCAAGCTCAGAGTATATCTGGGACTGTGGAAAGGACAAAATTAATTGGACAGAAGATCAAAGGGGTTTGGAGGCAGAAAAGAGGCAGAGTAAAATGGAACCTTGTGATGCCCCATAAAGGAAGGGCACAGAGGTAGACGTAATTAAGGTTCCATTTCATTTAGTGGAGCAGAGCATTTTCAGTGAGCAAACATGCACAATAGCAGGCAGCGCCCTGACTCTGTCTGACCTAAATGGAACAGAACCTTTATTAATTACTACCAATGGTAACGCCTGTGTTCACCCTGTCTTAATATGGTGTATCAACATTCCCACAGAAGAGATCGGAAGCCTTCTATAAATGGTCTTCCAGTGTTTCCCCACATACTCCAATATGTGGCGCAGCACCACAGAATGAAAATCCAATGCCACAAATTGATTCCATCCTGTTTTTCTCCTCAACATTTTTAACTAAGCCAAGCATAAACCAGACCTCAAGTTAATATTAAAATAATTTACCCGATCTAGCCTATACACTGTATGAACAGTCACTCACTGGGAATCCTAATTGATGCTGTCCTGAAAAGCTTTGCGCAAGTTATTCATCCAATGATGGCCTTGTCTTTTGAATGAGAGTCTATGCTACAAAAAGTGTATTCAGTGTCTCTATTTTAACCGATCTGAATGTCATTGAAATATTTTTGATGACTCACAAACTTATAATTTGGATCAAGCTGTGCATCATGCAGAGCCCTGAGCACCACACAATGCTACTTGGTCTGTGGGAAACAATGTCTTCTTTGAATATCCAATGACTGTATAAAAGGGGGCATCAACCACAACCTTGGTGTCATCTTTTGTACCGCTAGTACTATTACAGAAGGGAATTGTGACAAATCACTTATATCCAATTCCATTCGTGGCCCAGAATCACTTATATAGTCTTCTAAATCAAAAAAACAAAAAATAAAAAAGGCATTATTAGTAATTGTCCACATACTTCAGATGTGCCTACAACCAGTGAGGTTCCATGATCCAAACTACCCGCTACACAATTTCTCCTCATGACTGCCTCTCTATCTCTTGGCTCAGAAATTAATGTGCACAACTGTTCAGTGAAACCTAACCCTCGGGCTTGGGTCTGCAGCAGCAGGAACATGCACATGCAGACACATACACACAAACACACACATCTCTTTATTTGTATTTATATTACATGCTGACTCTACATCCTGCCTCCCTTTCCATCTGCCACTCTTTATTGACAGCAAAGGCTCGTCTCGCTCCGCTCATTCCCGTTGTCTTTTTATCACCCCCCACCAGCAGAAAAGGTGATTCATGTTGCAATTCAGATATTGATGTTTTGATGGTTAATAGAAGAAGTTGGACCGGGGACAGTCATTGTGTCTACACAGTGTGAGTTGTAGTACAATCAATTGTGTTTATTTTGTGACAATGCCCCTCTCTCCTAGCGTGAGGACTGGTTTAGTACAATCCTCTTCACTAAAGCCAAACCCTGCAGCATGTTCTGGAGCAACTTTGAAAAGGAGACACATTTATCTTTTCTACTTTCTTCTTGGGCTTTTTCACGCTGAGCTGAAATTCTTTGTCTAGCACTTCATCTGCCTATTTGCTTTTATATCTGAAATTGCAGTTACCGTTTTGCCTCTATTATAACAGTTCACAATGTAAATGTCTTCTCTCCACCTGGGTTTTCTGATATTTTTGCTCCCATGTTGTTTCTGCCACAAATATCACCACTAAAGTGAAGTAGGTATAATCTTTCTACGACAACATTGCTTTCAACTCATGGCTGAGTGGTGGTCTGCAATATTATATTTTTGTCTATTGTAGAACTGGCATTTCATGTGTCTCTACGACGTCCTCACATTTACAGTATCATAAAAAAACATTTGAAGATGCATTTTGTTATTTTGTTATCACAAAAGCATCCTGAGGAAGATGCTTTTTATGCTCATGTGCAAGGAGAGTAAAGGCAAAGTGCCTTATTTATTATCATACTGTATTATGTTTAAAAGCAGGAGAAACGTTTTCCTGCTACAAAAACACTATACATATAGCTATGACTTAACAATGACTCATGCACGAGACAAATATGGCTGTAGACAACCAGCCTTGACAGCTTGAAATTGCTCTTTTCTGTCATTATAAGACATCAAACAAGGGAGAGTCTGAAATCAAACTAAATTTGAGTACAACCTGACCACAAGCATTTCTTGGAACCAGAAGTGAAAAAGAGAATAAAGTTCACACACTGTTGTACTGCTCTCCAATTTATGGCTGCAATAAATTGAGGAGCAGTCCATCAGTGTGCGAACTTTATTCTCTTTTTTACTGGATTTCATTTTTGTTCTCCACCTGGATGTGCATGCACTACTCCCTTCTTGGAGCCAGAAGTGACCATATTTGGTGAAAGTGGAGAAGAGACAGCTTGTAACTCGCTAAACTTAAAAGAGTGAGTTATATAAAAATACACCTCTCCTTCTGCTTTTACACCTTCAGGCTAACACCACCATCAAAAATAAAGTCAGTCAAGTTACTTTTCTGTGTCCATGTCCATGAAAAGACATTGATAGTATCAGAGATTTTTTGTCATGTCGATTTATGAAATTATAGGACTATACTATAAATAGTGGGCAAACAATTGTAGTTATTATTTTGAGTGCATAATGCCATAGTCTATCATAGTCACAGTCTGTACCTGGATATCTTATCTACCCAAAGGAAAAAAAAATACATTGCAGCTAGCAAACATCTTGCTGAATTCTGCCAGACGATTTGCAGAGCCGGTCTACCTCACAATGCATTTGGATCTATGTGGAAATACAATGCCATCATTTATTCTCCAACAAAAAGCCATCTGCAAGCGGCTTTTTCACAGACAATAACATCTATAAAGCTTCATCTTTGTACAATACATGAACAAAGGCAGACACACAGCAAAGGATGTTTTCATGGTTGTGACTGTTGACTGTGCTATAGGACTTGAATACAATAGGCCTGGATTCCCTTTAAATAACCGTTCCGTAAACCATGGGGAATAAGCCATAATTTTAAAAATTGGCCTTTGGTTATTGTATAATTAAAACTGTAATTTTGTCTATTTGGCAAGCTCCCTAAACATCCTCTTTAATGAAATCTGATAAAGCATGGTTTATTTTGCCGGTATTACAACATTATGATATTCATTGCAGTTTTGGAAGAAATCAAAATCAATTCATACTATGTTGCGTTTAATTTCTGGAAGCACTACCTAATGTGTAAGTAAAACAATAAAAACGGCACTAGAATAAATTTACTCTGCTGCAGAAGAAGGACAGCAGTGACAGCCCCTCTTGTTCAAAATGAATGACCCTTTTCATGAGAGTCAAGTACGTTATGTTCCTCAACTGCTCCCTTGACCCAACCTCTCCTTTCAAAA
Source organism: Lepturacanthus savala (assembly GCA_030544235.1). NCBI lineage: Eukaryota > Metazoa > Chordata > Actinopteri > Scombriformes > Trichiuridae > Lepturacanthus > Lepturacanthus savala. The sequence continues at coordinate 5,507,601 of CM060476.1, read as the reverse complement.
TGAACAGAACTGAGAATGTAAGTGATGGACAGATCAATTCCGTCTCATAAGGTGGGTGTAAAGGTATGTGGGAAGCAAAGCAAAGCCTAGAGGTAGCTCGACTCAAGGCAACCCATTAAAGCAACACATGCTTTTACTTTCATCTAACAACATCTCTCTGACAGAAAGAAAACATTTTTATCCATTATGTCCCTCAGGTTGCCTTTATACAAATTTGGAAAAGCAATTGATAGAACTGCTCTCACATCACGTACCTGCCCTTGTTTCATTTTTATTTTGTGCCCGTCTCTCTGACCTGCCTTCTTATTCTCTTACATGCTCCATCTCTCATTTCCCACCTTTCTCTGTCTATCACTTGCCCCCCCCCCTTTCTCGCAGTTACATATTTTTTCATTTTCAACCATTTCTTTCTCTCACATCCCTGCAACCTCCTCCATAGACTGTCATCACCCTGACTATCACAGCTCAACTCCTTATCACCTGTTGAATCACCCGTATTGTGATATCATTGCTCCTTGATGTGGTTCAGAAATGGGGTTCACTTCTTTTCTCCTTTTTCTCCCCATCCAGATATGCAATTTAAACCTATCTTCTACTGCTGAGATCAACTATATACCTCTCACAGGGGTTTAATCCCAAGAGGATATAAAACATAGTTTGTAGTGCATATAGCACAGGCAGAATTGCAACAGAAAGTCAAAGAATTGTCTGTAAAAAACGTAACCACCCCTACAAAACACAAGATAATTGTTGAAGTCATCCTGCCCTCAAACTAAAACAGAAGCAGAAGAACATGTTAATTCAAACATTTTAACACTGACCTTCAAAAATAATTACGGTGCAGCAGCAGTAACTATTAATGTCTGAGGTTTATTCATAATTTGTGCTGTCATCTGTCTAGCAAGTGAGTCATGTTTTTGTTTTCAACTTTCTACACAACAATGTCGTCTGGTGCCATTCAAGACTGTGACTGACATTATTGTGTGAGCTTTGCGATAGTTTCTTTTTCATGCTGTGATATGCATGGCACAATTTACATCGCATCCTGGTGTTCCCATCATTTATTTCATGCCAGGGGATGTTGTGTTTGATTATTTTTCCTATATTCAGTCCCAGGCAGGCAGTGGGAGTGGGATGGTAAAGTAAGCACTTAAAGACCCCCCTCTAATCAAAATCAAGTTTTTAACCTTGGTAACAGGTCCGTGGTGTTTTTTTCTTATGCTAATAAGGGAAAAGGGCAGTGAATGCCATGGCTGAGCGTTTTCGCTTTGAAGCTAAAGGACAGTCGCAAAAACACAGATTCGTCTTCTGATGAACACTCAGTCTCCATCATATCAGATTATAGAAGACGCCCTAACACTCTTCCATAACCAGGAGCCAGAGAAGCTGCAACAACATGACTGTATTTGCATTTTCATAGTTTCTGGATTTTTTTATGACAGCATTTACCACTTTAAGAAGGATGTCTGCAATGTTGATTGTGCCACTGCTGTGTTATTAGCTTTCAAAACGAATTTTGAGGCTCAGGTGCCTGACTAATTAAAGTGAAGTCTCTCTATCAATAACGTGCCAACTATTACTGGCTGGGCTGATGGAGACAAAGAGAAGGGAGGGATTGAATTGGCTCCTTTTGTATTCCTGTTTTCTTGTTACGCCTTCCTCTGTTTGAAACACATGGAAATCTACATGACAAAAATGCACATATTAACCTGAAGGTTGAATCTGCATACGACTTTGCAGTTCAAAACATGGTTATGACGGAATATCGGACTTTTAAAGTTAATGTTCAATGACATCCATATTTGAAAATACTGCTCAAGATTGGATGCGTTTGGAAGCGAGGCTTGTGTGGAACTTTTCCATGGCAGAAAAAACATCGCAGGTGCACTTAATAAAATTAACAATGGATCTATTCCAATCAGGGGTTCCTATTCCAGGGCCATGCCATTATGCATGCCGCCTTAGTGCCATGGTTTATTGGCATGCTTGCATGGAACTGAGCCATTGGTAATGTTATTAGTTTCACCTGTGCCTTTCTTGCATGTGACATATCAAAATGTCTACTGGGAAAAATGTCTCATTTCCTTGGCGAAAACAAAATCCATGCAGTTTAACGTTCGGTGGGATTTACGATTTATTATTTATTTACCACATATACTTACAACTACAGGACAGCAGACAGAGGATTTGCAATTCATTATGTGTCTATTCTTGATTGTTTTCCTTTTTTATGTTGTGGTTATTAAAAAATAATAGCTTGCCATAATAAGGAATAAGGTTTTGTCATGTGCATATTGAATCCCCTTGAAAACTACATTCCCACTCCAATCAGAATTGCCGAGTCATGCCATACTAGGGTTGTACAGATAAAGAAAAATATCTGCATTTCATTTTTAAAATGAAGTCAGGGACTTAAAAGTGCATGCGGATGGGCCAAGAATTTTTTAAATATTTGTTTAAATGGGTGTCAAATGTATTTATTTTCCTCTAACCTCAATGAGGTATAATGATTCATATTGGTCAATAGCATCCAGACTTTAAATATCAATGTCTTTTCTTCTTATAATCTGCACACAACCGCCAATTTCAATGAAAATGCAAAATGGCCCAGCTCTTTTTTTTTTAAACTAACCTGTCCATCTATCTCCACCTGTCCCTTCAACAGTCAATCTAACATTTTGTCTTTGAAGACATGGTTCAAATACAAATCATGTTTTATTATTTGAATAATTCATGTGCATGTTTAAAGGTTAAGGTTTACTTCCTGTGTAAGCCACAACAACCCCCTCCATTGTAAAGCTGCATACAGATAAGAATGCAGATATTTCATAAACATACAGATAATAGCTTTGTGTTAGAGCCATACTCCTTACTTGCAATCTCATCTTTTTCTAGAATAACCTCACCGCTCCCCATTTAATATCATCCTCTCAACTCCCAGCACTATATAAATCTCTCACGCTTCACATCTTAAGCCTATATCATCCTGTTGTCATTGGTATATTTTAAAAGTACTTGAGTCATTCTCTCCTTATTGGTAGCTTGTATTTTTTTTCATAGTTTTATTGGTGTGACAGTAGTGATAAATCAAATCCTGCTTTTTGGATCAGATCCTAAAAATATTAATTCCCCACAAACAAAAAAGAAAAAAAAGAGCAAATTTAAAACCTCATTTAAAGCCTAATTTACCAATGCTAAGTAACAGGCAGTAGCTATCACATCCTGCATTTACTGTGTGTCATATTCAATTCTATTAATTGAAAGTTTTTTCCCAGCATGTTACACTCCTGTAAAGGGGAATAATAAATGAAAAACACAAAAACAATGTTACTACAGTCACATCCAGTGTTGTAATGGACGAGTGAAAGCAACTCTTGTACTTAACTCAGGCAAAAGCAATCAAAAACCGAGCAACAGAGGTGCTTTCAGAATTAACTTTCAAGAATCAACTTAGAAAAACAAGCACTTCAGGAAATAATATAAATATATAGTATTCTGAGAGCTTTTCCAAAATAACATAAGGAACCAGTTATGTCTTCAAGAAAATATATCCCTTGTAGCTTATCACTTTATGCTTGATTATCTAGGGGACCAAAGTATCAGATAACAGATCAATCCATCAGCAAATCACAATGAATTTCACATTAATCTGTTTTTTAAACCATAAAATTTGAAAAATTGAAGCTTTTTTAACGGCACTTTTTTAACCCATTACACATGCAATTATGTCAGTTTACGCTTGGTGTTCAGCAGCAATTTGTCCATGTTGCTTGTTCTCTTAGAAGCTTTGTGGCTTCAGCTGTAAAAAATAAAACACTTTGGCAGGGTACCATCCATTTAAATGCTTTCAGTCAAATGTATGGTGTGAAGAAAGTCAATTGAGGAAAACCAAAAAATCTATTGTCTTATGTAACTGAATGGATTCCTTTCCATAAAAGAATGACTTATATGATTTAGACCATTAGATTTCAGAAAGCAACAGAAGACTACAACTATTGACATATATTCAGCTGCTGAAACAGTGAAAGCCGTTTTATAGATGGGAAAAGCTTATGAATTACCACAATTTGTCTTCTGACTAGCCTCTCGCAGTGAAGGCTCCACTGCTGAAAGATGAAAAATACCCACAGGAGGTAGACTTTGTGATATATTTTAATTGGAAAGGAAGAACACAACCTTCTCACTGGTACTAAAATTAGATGGATGAGAAGAGTTATGTAAAAGAAACAAACATTTTCGCAGCACATTTTTTGTACACGAGTGATTCAAATGTACAGACGTGTCAGAGCTATTGAGCAGTGTAGAAGTATATTTGTTTTAAATGACATCCTTTATATCATTGCCTTAATTGCTTTTAGTCACATTCACCAGTCTTACTTATAAGAGTTTAGTAGCAGTATTTTCTAGGTGTAACAACCTGTGTCTGCAGGGAAACAAATATCCAGGGTAGGGCACACAGCTTATAGTGGAGTGAACCAAATTACCGGCAAGTAGCAGTAGCAAGTAGCAGTTGCTTATATTTAAAATGGAACCATTCAATGATATATTTCTCAGGGCAAAACTGTAAAAATGTACATTTTTATCACTTTCCTAATAATATGACAAAAATCACAGCCTCTTGGGTCTAAATAAATGCAAAGAGACACGTCTTACATTGATGGAAATGTTTTTCACAAAACACACATAAGGTAACAGAAAATTGACAACCCAGAAAAAAGATCCAAATAATCTCTCAGTTCGTATTTGCCTACTGAATGTTAAATAAGGAGAACACTCTCCCAGGAGCATGGATTTTCATGGCTTTTCATGGATTTACATATACAAAATAGTTACGCCAGTCATTGGCCAATATGCGCACAATAGCCGTATTATTTCTACACAGGCTTACATAAAACATAAAGCATTAGGTCACAGCATAGCTGCGGGAACATGATTTTTGAAATTGAGCTTATTAAAAACCTGCAGTGATCCCCCGCAGAGGCGCTGTGCACATTTACACATGAAGCACAGCGGCGTAACTTCACTGATTGTATGAATCTGCAGACATGCTGACGGGATCAGTCAGGATCCAATGTTCTGTGTTCTTCTATACATTCAAAAGGTCAGCTGCTACAGACACAGTCCAGGTTTGTACAGTGAAATTGTATGGAGTAAAGCAGCCATGCTGACAAATCCAGAGCTTCAACAGCTGTCTAACAATGTATTTTGGAAGCTATAAGCTTAATTATGTTTCCTCTGTACGTACAAGTTTATAACTTTATAGTTTTTAGTCTTGCTGTTTAACGTCCCATGACAAAGTCAGCATTAAAGAAAATACTCCTCCTCACTCCACCTCACTGTACTATAGGGAGCAGAGGTTTCAGCCATTCTGCTCCCAAACTCTAACTCTGCCACTCTTAAATCAAAACTCATCTGTTTAGCCTTGCATACTCCTTCTCATGGTCCCCCCTCCCTATTAATTGTATGATGTCTTTTTTTTTGTAATGTTACCCGTTTTTACCTCTTGTAAACCTAGCCTTGGGTGTCCTGAAAGGTGCTTTTAAATACAATTTATTACTATTATCATTATTATTAATGTTATTACTATTATTAAAACACTACACACAATAAAGAAATCCCCTTGAAAGCTTGTACTACTTATTTGAAAAATACTATTTGAAAAGAAATATTTTTTAATTAATAATGAATGAATTAATTTATTCAATGATAAAAAAAACAACAACTACCCAGCAATCTTTACATACATTTAAAACTCACCAATGATTAAAAAAAGACTTATTTCCATTGTGGTGTATATAATACACAGGTAGAGGTGGAGTGTTGGAGTCAAACATCCACAGCAAGTGGCTGCATCATGCTAGGTGTGTCTGACAGAGACAGAACTCCACTATCTTTATGCACAAGGTCTATTTTGCCGGAAATACCACCTGGAACCACCTCATAAAGACGACTCTCCTAACAACTCATGAATAATCTAATTAATGAGTTGTATCTGAAATGTCAAATGCTGTATCTGTCCTGCTTGACATCATGGAAAACTTTTCTTGATGAATGAATATTCAACCTCAGGACACAAAACAACATTGTAACCTTTTGTCTGCCTGTTTGGGTTATTCGCCCTTCTTGCTTGTCCTCATGTCAGTTAATTGAAGCAGAATAACAGGCCTTGGGCTTGGATGTGTTTTCTCATTGTCCATTCCTCTCCGCTCGTCAGTCTCCACCGACCCTGATTCCTATTTTATCTCTCACTTTCACTCTGTCTCTTTTCCCGTTTCCTCACACTCTACAAACTCTCAGTAAATTGCTAATGATAGCAACAGCCTTGAGCAGACTTCCCAATGACAGAACTAATGAGAGGACTTCTGCACCGATAGCACAGTGTCGGTGTTGGCGCAGTTGTATTTGCATGATGCATTATGTATTCCTGTTTGCAATCCATTGGTCATTTTGCACCACTTGTGCATTCATCATCTGGAGTGTGTTCAGCCTTTTCCTACCGTTTCCCTCTTGAAACCGCGGCATTCCCTTCCTCCTTCTGTCGTTCATTCCTCAACAAGGTTATGCGTCTAATGAAGGAAACCCAACCACATTCAGCTGTTCACCATGTCTCTTAATTTCTATTGCTCTGGCTGCCTTTCCCCTTCTTGTGCCATACTATACTCTTCTCTCCAGCCATCTCTTCTTCCTCTCAACTCCCCCGCCTTCATTCTTTCCGTCTGTCATTCCCTCTCTCACCCACTCGTCCCTAATTCCACCTTCCACCAGCTGTTTGTGTCTCCTAATAGCTGTCATGTTGATGTGGACGGACTAGGAACCTTTCGTCTCACACCTTGCAAATGTGTCTCATTAAAGTGGAGGGTGGGCTGGGTGGTGGGGAAGGTGACAGGATTCAGCATCAAGCTGCTCCATTTGCCCACGTTCTCACTAATGAGTTGCTGACAAGTCGATGCCTAGAACGTCCCTACAAGGTGGTCATAAATGTATAATGGCATTAAGAAGTGCTTGATAGAGACAAGCTCAAGGTGTTTCGCGGTACATCATGGACATAAGTTGGGACAAAGGCGATGAATACTATTAATAACTTGGGGAAGTTGAATCAAAGCCAAAGGTTCATGTGCATACTCTCCAGTTGAATACAGTTTTCTGATGAAGATGGCACGGTCACTTTTAGAGACAGAAAAGTGTGCAAGATGAAGCACAGATGTGACAAGCACACAAAAGCACAAACAATCTTACACATCTGCCATAACAAAACAAAATTTTAGGCCATCTGCTTCACTCTCCTTGGTCAAATATGGACAAAACTTGGCACTGACACAGCACAGATAATGGGAATCACGTACACATATTTAAAAACACAAAGGCCAGACAAGATACTCAAAACCATATTCATCACCAATTTGTCCAAATATCTTATTTCTTAAAACTAGAAAATCTATGGTTTTATGAAAGTCAAGTGTTCACATCTTGCACAGGCTCAGGAAAAGGTTGCACCAATACAGCATCTACAACAGTGTTGCCAATTAGTATCAATGATAAGTAGACAGCAAGAGAGCAAAAAGAAAAATTAACATAAGAAGTTTTGATGTTTGAGTACACATCTCGCAAAAGAACCATGAGGAAAAAACACTTTTGAAATGACATAAAATGTGCAAGTTGTACTTTCTAAATTAGCTCAAATGTATTTGAATGAACACCAAACTCTCAACTTTTGACACTGAGAAACAATCATGTTTCTGCAATAGTAGCTTGATTATCCTTTTAGGAAAATTACACACATCATTATAGTGTTGCAGGCCAACTAAGCTCATTACATCAATATGATTTCTTCTGAAAAGCTGAAGTTAATTCCACACACAAAAACAGACACACACACACAACATTAAATCAGATTCCACCGACTGTAGTCTTCCAAAATAAGACTAATCCCCTTTTTCTAAAACCAATTTAATGTAGGCAGCATGTGTGTGGACACTCGATATTACTGGCAGAAAGCCCCTTAGCAGCCTAAATCAGAAGCAAATCAAGTTAAACCCATCAAAACCATATTCAATGCGGATTTAACTTCATTCATTCCCTATGATGTAATGAGTTCATTTTTCCTGCAATGCCAAAATAATGAGTCATTTTCTTAGAAAGATAATTAAGACACTAGCAGAAACATAATTGTTTGTCAGTCTCAAACGTTGACAGGATCTGAGTTTGGTGTTGATGAAAATACATTTCAGGTAATTAAGATAATAAAACTGCACAACAACAGACAAAGCAGACATGTGGGCACATGACATGCCATTTTACAATCAACAAGAGACTTACCTGTTGATGTCAGTGGAGTGTTGGCCAATGGGGAGCATGCAAGAAAAGAGAAATTTGTTTAGGACGAAGTCTCATAAGACAGAATATTACATCACATCAGTGATAATTACTGCCATCCCATGTCTCTGGAATAGTCACATCCACATTTATCTGTCATTGGGATTGTTTGAAGGAAAGCCTACAGTCTTACAGTCTCAAAGGGAAACCCCTACATTAAAGTATCCTAGAAAGCAGTAACTAATTATTCACATGCAATAATCACATTTACACTTTGGCCACTTTATCACTATGCCATACACAATGAGTTTATACCCAAATACATAATAATGTAATGTAGTGCAGATTTACAATTTTTATTGCCTTTATCTGTATTTTTCTTACCCAGATAAAGGATATTTATAGGGATTCCACTTTAATTCCAGATTAAAGCAGGAGTGTTTAATTTTTTTGCGAAAGTCAGATCAGCAAAATAATTTCAGTTAATATTATCAGTTTTTGTCTTAATTTACACTTTTGTTCAATTTTTTTTTGTTTCTTTGTTTTTAGTTTGCAAATAATTAATTATATAATATAATAAATAATTTCGCTCTGCTTTAAGGAATAAATATGACATGTCTCACTCAACTTTGATGAGATACATTTCTTGTGTACATCATATTCACCAAATAAAACAAAAGTATCCTAAAGATATATTAATTTAATTAAAACATTGCTTTTGAAGTTATTGAGGCTCTTTCTGCTGAACACCAATGTCGATAATGTGTTGCCATGGCAATGTGCTCATTAACAGCTGCTAAGCTTCATTACTTCTTGGTCATCAGGGTAGCGACAGGGACATAAGTACACTACTGTATGTAGTCTCACACACACACACACACACACACACACACACACACACACACACACACACACACACACACACACACACACACACACACACACACACACACACACACACACACACACTTTGACACATGACAACTTCAGGATGTTGAAGACAAGTTGTCATGTGTCAAAGAAGTGTGTGTGTGTGTGTGTGTGTGTGTGTGTGTGTGTGTGTGTGTGTGTGTGTGTCCGTTCGTGCGTGTGGGGTAGGCAACCCAGCATGGACTCATTATCAGGCCCTCCTGAGAAAGAGTACTATCTGATCAGCCAAACACAAAGTGCCAGGCTCCGCCATCCATTACTGATATACTTAACTCACTCTCTCACACAGGAAAAAAAAACAAAAAACACATGTGATATGAATACTCCATTCGATCCGACAACTGTGAGAAATCAGTTTATCAGTCATTAGCTGCTGGTTACCAAATCCTGTGATGGTCTACCACCTAGTTACTCCTCTAAACTGTCGAACCAAAGCTGGGATATCTCATCTTTTTATTTCTTTTGGAGCTTTTTGTATTTATTTTGTGCATTTCAGCATAATTTTGACATATTTTGGGTTTTATTATTTTGTGAAAGCTTAATTAGTTATTCTTTCAGTGCAGTTGCTGCCACAGGTTGCTGCTGTTATGACATTTGTGAACAAATTGCATACCCCCAATGCCCCATGGACCTCCAGGCCATGTTTCCTCTGCCATACATCACATATTACTCGCCTATGCATAGCCATGTTCTCAACCTCCCAGGCTCCAGACAAAGAAAAAGTCCTTGGACAAAAGCTTTGTACACACTGCTGAGCATGTTATTGGATGCATTACAAGCCTTCAGATGTAGAACTCATACAACCTTCTGAACACTCGGTTCCTTATCTGCTGAGCTGCAGTGAACCATATGAGATGGGCCAACTGGATATAACCGTTTCCTGACGTAACACAAACAAACAAAAACACAGATAACTACAACTACAACAATGATTTCATGTTAGATTAGAAATCTGTGTGCTTACACCTTAATTGAAGGTCAGAATTAATATGTAGTTTATCATAAAACAAACAAAAAAACATACAAAATATGCAAACTATGAATAAAATACAGTCCCAAGGTTTGTAGCTCTTTTAGCAATCAGCTGGGTCTCTTTTGACAATTAATTTTGAAATAAATCAAAAATGTTTGTTATGCCCATTTCCACTTTCATTCTAAAACAAATAGTTTTACTGCTTCAACAAACACATACACAGACACTGGGCTTTCTGCACAACCCTAATGCCCATGCACACACAATCCATATTTTTCTATTTGCCAATAAATTAATTTTCTCTCCCTCTATCTCACTCACGCATGCATGCCTGCTTTCCCCCTGCTCTCAGCAAAGACAGTTGAGCAAAAGGCAAAAGCTAATGATTGCAAGGCACACAAGCAATGGAGACCTGCTATCCAGGGACTACTCTAATCAAACTGACTGCTTTGACTTCCTTTCCTGAGGCAATGTCAGCCTATTTACAGTTGTTATCGTCATGGTAGACGGTATTTTTACAGTTCCTTTACATTCATGTATAACAAATGGCATCCTTTAGTAGTGCTCTTGCAACAACCTAAATATATAAATGCGTTAGACTTCAGCCTCTAGACTGATTATATTTTACACTAACCTGTCCTTGTGCTGTGGATAACAATAGAGAAGTCCACAGACTACATATTTTCATTTGTGTGACTTCAAACTGAAACAGAGTTATTCTTTGGAGCCATCAGATAGGTGTGAAGGAAATCACCTTTGAACTCTTAAGGCACCAGGGCAACCAGGCTTTTTTTCCCCAGCCTCTTCTTCAATGACATCAGTAAGAGAAAGTATTTGCTGCTCCTCTAGGAAAGCAGCCATCCCCTCTACAGCACGAGAAGCTGCAGGCCAGAAACACAGCTTTCTCTGCACTCAAATGTGGCCTGAAGAAGCAGCGGACTTCTTCATAGAACCATCATGAGAGCCTGCTTAGAATAAGATTCAAGGACTTCCCTTGAAGTCAAAGCGCCTCTACTTCAAGCAACTCAATCCTGGTTGTTCAAACCAGCAACTGACTCCTCAACACAACAAGTGGAAGCTAACTTCTGCTAATGTGCACTGATTCAGGCTACTGTTCACTTTCTCAATTAGGGTATGTTAAGTGTGATGTTAGTATGTTCCACATCTTGGACTAACAGACCCCACATTAGCCTGGCAAAAATTGCCCTTAAAACATGTTTTTAAACCTTACATGATTAGTCAGTCATATTATTTTATCTTATATAGACAAGGAGCAGCCATTATGGCACCTATGCCACCTTCCTATACTGGCAGACAAACCTACATGATTAGACTTCCATCTTGTTTGCCATCTGACAGGGGACATAATGTTGACCTACAGGAAAGACTCGGAAGGGTTAAAATTGCAGAGAACTTCTCTGCAGTTTTATAATCAACATAACATTAACCACATGAGATTGTCTTCTCTGCTATCCAGCTTTTGTGAGTGTGTTTGCATGCACAGTAACCTGTAATGTAGCTTTTAAGTAACACCTCTTAAATTGTTAATGTAGAGCAAAGTGCAGTAAAATTCCCTGAAATGTTTTACAAAGTCTCGATAAATTGAATCACTTCAGCGAGTGGTTATCCCTCCGCAGCATTTCCTCTGGGTGACATGCATTTAATAATTTAGCATATTAAACTAATATTTAACTTAAAGGTTTTGCTCCACGTTGCCACAAACTTGCGCCGCATATAAACAAGCTCTCCGTTTTTTGTTGAGAAAGAAAAAGAGGAGGAAAGGGAGACGTGCCAAGTAAAACAAGAATAGTCAAAGGTCATAGTCGGAGTGCTGCATTAAACAGATGAGTTTAAAAACAAGGACAGTAACAATCCTGTTTTTGCACCATCCATCGCTCACCATCCTTGGCAGGAGAAACCGAGTTTGACAGGCCATAGATGGATTGTATAGATAGATGGGTAGGAAGACGAAAAGGGATGAAGGATAAGCAGAGGTCTGGCCGCATATTCCAAATGCTGTGCCAGCTCTGCCATCAACCCATCAAAAATGCTGACACACCTAGCTTTTTTTTAATCTCTGACCATTAGTCCCTTACGTCCATCCATGTCATCTGTCTTGTTTCCTTTATCTGGCCGCATCCACCCCTCCATCCCTCCCTCAAATCTTCTATATCAGAAAAGAGGATGAAGTACCGCATCGAATAAAAGAAAACGGGTATGAGATAGAAGACAGATTTAGTTTCAAAAACAGGGGTGAGAAGATAAGTGACTCCACATGCTGACATTTAGTGCATATCTAGGAGAGTCAATGGAAAGCACTCAGCATCAGTGACCACACACGCAGCACACCAAACACGCTGCATTATGGATCGGTCCTTTTTTCCCCCCCAAGAGATGGATTATTCTACCACTTCATCATGTGAGACACAGGGAGGGGACAGGCAGACAGGCTAGCAGGTAGACGGATGCCTTCATACACCTGCAGCAAGAGAACAAGCAAAAGTCTCAGTCCCAAACTGCAAATGAGACACACACAGAACATTAAGTGCTGATGGGGAAAAAACACACTCCAAATGACAACTGTAAGTGCTATATAAAGTGCCCCGAAAAAACAAGAGCAATGTGAAATGAGTCACTCGAGAAAGTAGCTTTCTGCCAGAGCGCGTCAAAATTGCTTCCAAAGTAAAACAAGCGGGGTAAAAATAGGAAGAAAGACACTCGGCTATGAGAAGAAACTATATGCTCTGACTTAGATGAAGAATCTCAGTGTTTGCCTCTCATCTTTAACATATAGCCACTGCTTTCCTGTGTATCTTTGTGCTAGACGGTTGCCACCTGCCAGCTTCTCCTGCCTCTTATCCATGTTAAGAATCTCTGGATCTAAGTGTTGGTTTAAAATTAGTCTAAATCTACAGTAAACACCTGAACCTAGACTATATCTTTTTATCCTATAAGAATGCAGCCTCCCGATACACACAGATTTTCAACTTCAGTTACCCTTCAACCACACTCAGCAGTTCGTATTATCATTTACATCTGTGTTGTTTTTAATTAGTTCCACAAGTGCAACAAGACAGCTCTGTGAGTTCACTAATTATGTGCTTCATTAGAAAACAACAATGTTGAGTGACAAAATAAGAAGCGGGATTTGCTTAGGAAGGGCATTGTGCATGTGTGTGTGCATGTGTGCAAAGATATAGGTTTATATTCGCGCGCAAGCACACACACACACACACTTTAAAAAGACATTTTCTACCGTCAGACATTCAGGTTTTTGAGGAATCCATTGCTATGAAAATCATTTTTTGTGAAATCAGGGACAGCTTTCTTATTGAAAGGTAATCTTTACTTCTTGGAATAAATTAGATTAAATATATAATAAAATGCACATAAAGCATTCATGACTATTTCATGAGATATGACTCAACATTCGCACCAAACCTTTAATGAATGTGGAAGACAGAACAAATGGCAACTTGCCAAAATAAAAGTCTACATCTGACACATTTGAGTCAATGGGCTCTTCCAGTGCCAAAGAGACAGAACATGGTCAAGTAAATCATTTGAATGAATGGGAATGTTCCAGGTTACATAAATACAGGTCGGCTGAATATAGCTGGTTTACCTCCCAGTGTTAAACCAGTGATCGAGTAAGAGGTTTGGAACAAACAACACCAATGCTGCTTTGCAATTGTAGGACTTTGATTTTTAAAAGGTGCTGTGGATGTGTTATGAATAAACCTGTCAAGTAAAGTGTTACCAAGTAATTCTGTTGCACACTTGTTTTTAATTATATGAAATAGAAATCTATAAATATCTCTGTCTAAAACAATTTCTATGTTGTTACATTTATATCCAAACTGTTGTGCCTGATTTTACAAAAAAAAAAACAATCAAGCACTGTGAACTTCAGTGCATTTGCGTGCGGGTAGTTGAGCCTCCCCTGAGGTGGCTCCATTCACAACGAAACAGAGAGACAACTCAACCTCAAAGTAAAAATTGTATTTTGAACAGTGGTTTTGAATCTTGTTGGCTGCAGCAGTCAATTTAATGAGAGCTAAACTAAATAAACAAAGAGCCTAAATGATTTTAGCAGTGAATATAATCTCCAATCTTTACTTAGATGTAGGATTAATGTTGTTAAAGCTCTGCTTTGTTTTTCATGATCCCGAATGCAATGAAACTAAGTGTGAGTAATTACTGCATACTTCAGTGATTACTCATTCAGGTGGAAGATGTTTTCGTTGATAATGTAAAGTATTTAACCAATTAATACTGGCAATTTTTCCTCGATTATGTTAAGCATTAAATTCAGACTTGATTAACCCTATCTGGCCTCCACCAGAACCATAAATACTATCAAGTGAACTGAACATTAGTGATGTTTTCGAAAACACATTTCAAAGAATGTATTTTACAGATATATAGACTCATCACCAAATAGTATAAAATAAGTTGTGTAAAATAAGTAATGAATTATATGCATTTTTTAATTTAGTGCTCCTGAACAGCGGAAGCCAACAAGCTACAAAACCAGTGTAAAAACATGCAGTTTTCATTCTGAAGGCGAGCTATCCATTTCCTGTCCTGTTCAATAAAATGCATGTTTGAATCGAGCCACCTTAGGGGATTTTTAAATACAGTTTGGGTGTTGTTAGATTTATAAACAAGGTATTGAGAAAAATTTCAAATTGAATATTTGTGCATAAGAAACATTTGTGGGTGCATCAGACATTTTTATATGCAAATTGTTTTCACATTTGCATAAAAGGATAAATTGTGTGTGTGTGTGTGTGTGTGCGCATTGAAAATAACTTTTTGTGGAGAGAGCCATTTTTATATAAATGCCAAAATACATTTGTGGAGCCTTCTGTGTCGTTCATTCATTATGAGACTGATCTGACTCCATACACTGTAAGCAGACTCTGTTGGTGGACTGAGGTTGTGTCAAAACGACTGTAGAATTCAATAAGTTTGTTAGTTAGCCTAGGGTCATCATTACAGCTATGTACAAGTGTCTGTCCTTATGGCTGTAATTTGCCACAGTGACTGCAATCCACCTCTGCTGTCCTTGTCCTGGAGCCTATCCTACAGCCTGTGTTTGCAATTGGCCACAGCCTTCAGTACTGCCCACACAAATTCATATTTTTTGGGTTTTGAGAGTTCTCTAACACCCCTCTTGAATTCCTTTTTTATTCCTGCATAACATTTTACCCTCTCTACTGAACCATGGCTTTTTGTTAATAAATACAGTCCCTGTCTTGGATGGAATCCACACAGTTTCTGAGAGAAATGGATCCAAGACCTAATAGTATTGGTGCATGACTGCTTAAAGACAGACCATCTGTAATATCTAAGCAGTTACTTAGCTAGTGTGGAGAGACCATTGTTTCAGTCCTCCAGTTCTTTTTGTGTGTTCAGATTTTGACAATACTTGGGGGTTAGAAAAATCATTTTACGATCAGACAGTCCCAGGGGTGGTCAATCCATGGAATTAAATGATCAGAGAGGACACTGAAACAGCGGTCTAACACTCAGTCATACCTGAGAGATGGAGCTGCGGTTAAAAGTCGTTTTCAGGTTGACATGGTGAAAGTCTTCCGGTATCAGTACCCCGAATCTGGATGTGAGTTTTCAACATACATAACACTAGTTTCTGCAGCAGCTTGCACCCCAGCTTGCAGTCGAATATCAACAGCGATCAGTGTGATTGAGGAGGAATTCCTGTGGCAGCTAGAAGGGTCTGCACTCGCTGGCGTCTGACTAACTCAATAGAACATGACTGTGGCTGAGTTGTGTATACCACCTCTGATTGCTATAAAAACACATGGCTCTGCCCTTCTGTTTGTTTGGGTCCTGAGTGCTCAGCCCAGTGCAGGGAAACAACTTTCTTTGTGTAGTGTGGAGCCCGGGATGTTTGGGTTCAGCCAGGTTTCTAAAAAAGCACAGCACACAGCAGTTTGCAATGCCCTCATCTTGATTGTTAACCAGGGGGCTGTTCCTGGGCTGTCCCTTGACTTCATGTTTCCAGTAACAGAGTCAACAAGAGCAGGATTCCAGCTTTAGGATGTTACTTTAGGACAGAGGTCTCAAATTCATTTTAGTTAATGGGCCATGTACACACCAATTTGACACCTCCAAATTTCTTGTTTTCATTTCATGTTCAGAAGTAAAACTACAATCTGATTAGTTTCACATGACCCATGCAGTTAGAAAAAGAGGTGATAAGAATCAGAAAATAAATGCAATTTAAAAAATATTCATTAATCTTCTATATCCACTTATTCCTCATTAGGGGGGTCTGCTGGAGCCAATCCCAGCACATTACAGGCGAACACCTATGGGCAATTTAGAGTCTCCAATTAACCTCAGCATGATGTTTTTGGACTGTGGGAGGAAGCCGGAGTACCTGGTAAAAACCCACGCAGACACAGGGAGAACATGCAAATTCCAGAAAGGTCCAGACCAAGGTCTTGAACCTGCGACCTTCTTGCTCTGAGGCATAAAAGATATTATATTTATTTATATATTACATTCCTAGATCACTGAAAGCTGCTGTGAATACAAGGACCAAGGCTTTACATTTCAGTGAAGAAATAGGAACTGATCCATTTTTTCTTAGAAAATTCAAAACTCTGTGTCCACTTTTTTAACACTCTGCAGAGTCATCTAGGAGCTGGACTGGAGCCTTTGGCAGGCCGGTTCTGGCCCTCGGGCCGCTTGTTTGACAACCCTGCTTTAGAATGTTACTTATATATTTGGCGAATATGCAGCAGTTGCCCATCGTGTTGTTTGGTGTTCAATCCACAAAAACGTGTAAATAAAATTCAGACAGGAAGAGTGCAGTGCCACCTTGAATATCCTCCTGTCCATGCCATATGTTCAGGCCTTGTGATATAAACCAATATCCCTCAACACACTCACACACTCTTAGTGCAGTGGTGTGTCTGGCTGGCAACTTTTGGTGAGAAGCACACTCATTAGACTGGCAGTCGCTCAAGGCCTCACCTCAGGCAGGGAGCAGCATTCAGGTACAAAGATGCTAGCAGCATAAACATGGCAACACAAAAACACATAGTGTAGGCATCACAAGTAAGTAACCACACACACATAAAATACATGTGGAAGGGCGAGGGCACGCATGAATGCCCAGACAGAGTATATACAGAGCCTTGAATGCCTCAATGTGTTTTGTCTGTCATAAAGAAACATAAAAGATACTACACACCCCTGGGCAGATGCAAACATGCACATGCATATGCATGCCTGTAAACCACCATCCAACTCACACACATACACACACGCGAAACACAGGCATGGATGCCTGTTTAGCAGTCAGTCCAAACTGTGCTGGGAGTCTCTTACTTTCCATATGACCTTTTGTCACTTTGCCAGTGGCATTTTAAATATGCTCTCGCTCACCTTTGTCAGCAGCCTTGTCTGCTGGGTGCTAAACAAAGCAGAGCTGCTGAGGGAAATATAAAAAGAGAGAGCATGAGAACAACAGGCGGATTGAGAAATTGAAAGAGATAAATGAAATGGACCCAAATGAGAGGCAGAGGTCGTGTCTGAGAGGAACTGCGAATGAAGACAGCTGAGAAAGAGCGGGCCCGAGGTGGCATTGAGGAGGCAGAAACTGAAAAAGGGTTCAGGAGGAGAGAGGGTGTGAGAAGATAACTTTTAAGTGAGACTTAAACATGACAAAGAAAGGCTGACAAAAAAAGTGACGGCTCGCAAGAAATGAGCAAAATGGCAGAAGGCGGAGAAAAAAAAATGAAAGGAAAGACGGAAAGGAACTGATAACATGAAATAGCCAAGAGTGGAAACTCATGAAAAGGGCAAGGGTGGGATGAGAAAAGAAGTGGACTGAGTGAGACAGAAAAAAAAAGTAAGAGGTTGAAAATAAAAGAGCGAGGAACGGGGTGTGTCGCTTTGGAAATTACAGCCGTCTGTGGTGGAAATGTCACAGATATGCGAGGGCCCGTTTCGTTGCTGTGATAATATGTGCGTGCCATTCATCTCCAGCCAGAGGGTCTAGTAGAATCAATAGAGCCTTAGTATTAATAGGGACCCCACTGCTGCATTAATAAGACAAACTGGCGCCAGGAGCATTCACTGACATAAACGACATTTCCACTCTTTTCTATATTCGCATGCCTGAAAGATCACCATGTTGACAGCAGGGTAAAGGACGTTGTCCTTTATCCCAAAGGCCTGGGATGAAGTCTCAATTTATTGGATTGCTGTTGTGGAGCTGATGCTGCAGTGGATGAAGGCAGGATTTTATATCTATCAATAACAAATAAAAAAAAAAGCCAATGTAGAATGATCTGTACAAGCTTACAGTTTATATAGAAAATGCAGTGTATTAACAGCATCTCCTGCATTAAAGGTGGTCGTCCAATTGTCCATGGCATCACACATTCTTTCTGTCTTTTAGCTCATTAGAGGCAGGTGAAAGCGGGTTATGAGAGGAAGAATGGGGAATTATAAAAGGTCAGGGGAGAGTTCGCTCCTCGTTCAGAACCTGTTTAGTCACTCTCGTCACTCCCCACAGGCAGGTTGGCATTTTGATAAAATGTTCAAAAGGAACAATTAACATGAGTAGAGACATACAAACATGTTTCAAAGGAAAATTAACACATCGGGAGACATGTACGGGCGATGTTAATGATTGACCGTGAGCCGATTCACCGCCGTTAATAATTTAACAGATTAATAAAAATGTAATTAACCAAGAATTCTTTTTTTTTGCATTAAAAAAATGCAAAAAAAAATCAGAAAAAGAAGCATCACAGTGCACAGTGCAGGGAAACTGAAAGGAGAGGCAAGATGAATCAAGTAAAATGTAGTGCAGCGTGAGATTGTTATGTGTTAGAAGGGGACAATGCGAAATATAAATGCTGCAATTCCCAAATCCAAGTCCAGGACACTGTCATTGTGTCAGACGCTGTACAGTCTGAAGAGTCAGCATCTGACAGCTGTGTGCAGGCGGGCAAGAGCCTCTTTTTGAAGCAAAGTGCATGTGTTACTGTGTCGTTCCATTATTTTTAAGGGGGACTTATTTTGCTCGTTCACAAAGTTAATCCTGAAGAGTTTAAAAGATACACGCCTACCACACACACAGCCAAACGCCGAGATCAAATTACTGATAACCACATCTAAGATGAGTTTCAAAACTCCTCTGAGGTTCCTTGGCTATTCTGTAAAATTCATTTCATTCTTATTTCAGCTTCACTGATAAAACAGATTAAACATTTGGGAATGAAAAACAATTTAGCAGATATGGTTTTTTTTTCTTCCATTTTCCAGACATCTCATTTTTTGCTCACGCACACGCACACGCACACACACACATTCTGTAAAGTTGTTCCTTATCCTAGAAATGGTCAGACCCACCTTTCAGCTCATTTCCTAGCTGGTGCTTTCAGGCATGATGAGAGTTGTAGTTGTGATTCACTTGTGCCTAATACACCCACCTCTACTGTGCCTATTATACCTCCCAAAGGAGGCTATGAAGGACATCCCTCAAATACTGAGTTCCTACTGGACTGAACTCTTGTGTCACAATCATTGAATTTATATGCACTTGACTAATCTCATTAACCCTACCCTTTGGCGGTAACCTGATTTCAGAGATGTAAGTGGAAGACTCTCACTTGATTCTTACTATGAGTACCTGATTTTGAATAAAATAAAGTAGATCCAAAAATAAATACTGAGGGATTTCTACTGCCAGGTAAGGGGAACAGCACTGAGCAGAATGGCAAGGCCATCAGCTGTTTACACAATAGGAGATGTTATTACATGTCATGAGGTCATTTACATCAGGTGCTGCATGAATACGGCTAAGAGAGAGTCATTAGGGATCCAGATAACAGACTTTTCCTCCTCTGCTGTGTTCAGGATGAAGGTAGCAGACACAGCAACACCGCCAACACTGAAAGGCTCAAGATGAGCTTCTACCTTCAGGCCACTACTAGGATCCCTCCTTCCAACAACAATAAACAACTTATTTTACTTTGCTGTGCTGTGTGATAGAGCGAGTGAACTGGTGGCTGTGCCTGAAGCAAATGACCATAAAAAAAAAAAAAAAACATCTGGCATGAGCTGACATCAAAGAGCAGTCTGAAGCTGCTGCTTTTTGCTAACAAGGTTCACATCTACTTACGTTTAACTTGGAACATTGTGTACACACACACACATACCGTATATATATATATATATATACACACACACACACACACGCACACACATATGTAAAAGCGAAAATGAGGACAACCATAATAGGTCTCTTAAATGTTGGTTGTATCAACTTCAAAATGCTTATTCTTATGAATCAAAGTAGCAGCTCAAGTCCCCTGTGTCCACTATTAAAACTACAATCCATGAGGTTAAATGCAAAAACTGTGATAGGACACGTCCATAAACGTACTTGGATTACCACATTTACCCACACATATTCAAGTGGGCACACAGAACAGGCGGTGAAATTCATACAGGTTCATTATCAACGGCATCAGTGACTAACTTAATAAAGTTAAGCTTCATTTGCCCTCACGAGGCAACACAGCAGGAGAGTTTCTTCAGACAGCATGAAAGGGTCATACAACGCACACTCATGAAATTACTGATGTGCAGCTTGCACACACAATTCACAATTTTACACACACCCCCACACTATAGAGTGTTGGAAAAGACCTCAGGCAATCCGGGAGGGGGAGGGGGAGAAAGCCGGTAATGAGAGAGGGAGCAGGGGGACAGAAGTTTGGAGTCTGTGAAGTAGTAAAGTTGGGGGAAGCCAGAGCTGCATGCATAGCTTTGAGCATAAACGGGTGTGTATGCATATCTGATAGAGAGGTTGCATTCACGACTGTGTATGTGTGTGTTTGTGTGTCTATGCTGGTGCATTTGTGTGTATGTGTGTTTTAGCTTACAGTACACACTTGAGAGTGTAAGTGAGGGCATGAATTGATCAAAGGCACTTTGATCATGTGGAGACTCGGTCCAATACCAAGGACTGTATAGGAGCCTGCTGCATGGACACATGCACTCACACATACAGTATGTACACGCACACTAACGCAATGGCAGAATGGTGGAATAATACCACAGAGGCCCCCCATGTAATGGCTGCTAAATTTAATCCAGCTTGATTGGAGTCCATGCAAAAGGAGGCTCAAATTGCCACAGTCAAATGTTAAATGACTGGCGGAATAAAACCATGTGAACGATGCCAGTTTTAAGCTGATTTTTTATCATTGTTCTATCTTATTTAACTTATATATCTTATTTTCTGTAATTTTCTTCTTTACTCATGTAGATAGCATATCAAATATTCAATTCCAGATGTGCAAGGGGAGGGGGCAGAGGTTTTTTTCAGACCGAATGTTACGAAGGCAGGCTGCTTTGCTGATTTATGTCTAACTCATAACGCATGATACATTGTATAAAGAGACCATTAAATTTAAATACTAAATTAGGAAAATGGCAAAATAAGTCCCCTTTAAATCAGTACTAAAGCTTCACTACTAAGCATTGGTACATGTTTCTTCTCAGTCTACATGCGCCATCGCCAAAAGTGAAATCTTTGCCTTCACACTGCTTTCCTCAACAATACTCTTTCAATCCTGTTTCTCTTCTACCACATTTATATTTCTACCACACGCATCGTAGACTTTATCTCTCACTTTCCCTCTGTCTCTTCCTACCTGCTAGAAACACAAAGTTGACTCTCGTCTCCATCATTTCCAGCTCACTGCAGCACTGGTTCCTCTCTGTTCTCTTTCTAGTGTCAGCTCCATTGACAATTCCTGCTTTTACCTTTGAATGGGGCCATTATGTATTTGTATTAAAGCACATAAAAAGACGCATATGACACAGGATGACATGTTACTTTACTGTATGCACATTTCACGCCTCGTAACATTTCCTGTCCTTTCTTCTTATCAAGTAGTATCGTAGCAGTTAAAAAGTGACATCTATTGGCTTGAAATATGATTAGCTTTTTAGATCGCATATTGTTTCTCCTTTGCTTTTCTAACATTTTGCCGCAAAATGTTTTCCAAAGCACATATCTTCTGTGGCAATAACCTGGGTGTTACTTCATCTATAACAAGGGGATCAGTTTTTCTTTGAACATCAGTTATCATCAACAGGCTATATGTCCTTCTTATATTCAAAAACAACAGTCTTAGATCCAAGCCGACTGTTCTATTTCTGTCTCTAATTCCATACACTGTCTATTGTAGCAGGCTCTGTTCTGCTAGAAGACTGAAACATCCCAAGTCTTCTCATAAGTCAGCATGTAGCTGTGAGATCATTTCTGCTCTGTCATTTTACGAGACTCACTGAACTTGGATTATCCTTTGATGACATCCACATCTTTTCTTCTGTGCACAAGACTACCTTGGCATCTGTGTATGTCTTCATGTGTAACTGTGTCTCCCAGTTCACATTCATAAGCAGTTTTAAGCTTTGGCTATATAGAATTTTACAAATATGGGTTTTGTCAACAAGGAAAGCTAAGCAGACAATGTTGTCATTGAGATGTGGTTGAATTCTTGGTAAATCTTGTAGAACCATGGACACCCCGGATAGATTGTGAAGGCAGTCAGAGCTGTTCAAGCAGGGGAACCCGATACTAAGCATTTATGGTTGAGCTCCACCATGTGTGTGATGGGGTAACACTCACTCTCTATGGCATCGTTGGGCTCCCTGAGGTCCGCACACGTCCATATTCTCGCTGAGTAACAGCGATTGGCGAAACCCAGGGAGACGCATAAATCTTCTCAATGATGTTGGCTTCTAATAGGGATTTTAACTCTGCCAAAACTGCATCTCTGACAGAGAAGGGCAGCTTCCTCACTTTCTATTGCACAGGTTTACATCACCTCTCACTTTGACTTTATGCACACAGTTTTTCACACAGCCCATGATAGGTAGAGGCGGAGCTCTTGTAGCAGGTGCAGGTGGAATGGAGTGTCTGTGGAATCTCCCTGACTGTCTGTTCTGATTTGAGTTTCACTTCATTCCCCACAATGACCATCTCCAGTGCCTGAATTAAGTCCAGTGCCAGCAGTAGTGAACCTGACTCCACAATGTAAAAGGAAACACGAGCAGAATATCCATGTTCATCCCCACATGTTTCCAGTTGGGCTCATACTGGAATTCTGTCTTTTCTGTTCTGAGTATGCCCGTTTCAGGGGTAAGTCACAAAATTAGTTCTCATAAACATGCAAAGGCAGCAAGGCAAGATTGCTGTAGATGGTTTTATCAGATTATTGAATTTATTGGGATTAATTTATTTTACATTTCATTATTTACATACTATTTTTGTGAGCATTTTTGTAGTTACAAGAGGACTGGTTCTGACAAGGAACTTACTGTGATTGTCTAAAAGTCAAAACCATCAAAAAAAAAAAAAAAAAAAAACCTTTCACACTACAAACAAACAGAACCACAGTTTAATCTGGAAGAAACAACCTTTTTTGGTGCAGACCATGGTGCGTGGGAGGTTTACACCTTATGATTTTGGTTGAAAATGACCAAATGAGGAAGGCCTGAGAGCTCCCTAAAGAGTGTTTTGTGCAACAAACAATAAAAGTCCTATGTCTTGTATGCTTCCTTCCTCTACTTCCGATCTTTTTTCAAACATATGTGTAGTTGGTGTTCCAGTTCACTTACAGACACTGACAGCAGACATAGAAGTGCAGAATTAATGTGTGGTGCCATGGGTTCAGCATGCTTTTATGGTGTGTGGAGTACAGAGGACAAGCACGGTGGCTTTCATCTGGAAAAGTGAGTGCAGCAGCAAGAACAGGGCAGGCTGGGGATCGATGCAGAAACATGCCCTCATATTACTTATGCTGTGTTTTCTCCACATTGAATGCATGGAGGCACACAGAAAAACGCAATGATGAATATTGCGAGGATGTAAAAAGAGAGGTCCCTACTCCAACTGGATGTAATTCACCAACACCACGCTGGCTAAATGAACACCAAACACAAGAACACACAAAACAACAGCATTTGCATTGCCTGCTGTATATTTGCCCCTATCGGCAGAATCAACGTATGCTCTGAATGGGCTTTGAAAAAAAGCACTCAAAGCAATGTAAATGGTTTAAGGAAATGTGGTATAAGGCTGACAAGCGAACTGAGGATTTGTTGAGGATTAGTGAGTCACGTAAAATGCTGCAATTATACAGAAGATTTCTTCATCAAAGCACTTGCATCCTTGCTTTCATTTATAATCCTGTAACCCTGCCCTTTGTGTCAAGATAAATATTTTCACATGGTTGTGTTTGTGGGTGTGCAGCCGTTTTGCATACTTTAAGCATATATCTGTACATATCCCAAAGAGTGTATGTCTTTGAGGATTTGAGAATGTATAAGTATTCATAACAGATGCATCAAACTTGGTGAAGCTTGAGCTTTGGAGAGAAAGAAACAAAACTAAACTAATAGGAATAAAACAAATATTGAAGGGTTTCACATACAAATATAACAGACACCTTAATTATCACAAAAATAATTGCTTAATTTGGCTTCGATCACCATCTACATGCAGTTAAAATGTCTGCATTGCCCCATTCACTCTCCATACAGGGTACCACCAGCGGATCTGGTCAGCAATGTTATGAGACAGGATGCAACATATGTATTTCCTAATTCCACGTAGTTTACTTTTTGTTTTGAAGAACTTGGAAATTACATCTGCTGCCATCTGGACTTGTTCAGCCACTTTGACTGGACAGAGCTGATGTTGCAGTGTGTATAGTGTAGTGTGTTCACAGCACTCTATTTGAAAGGAGTTTGCGAAGATGCCAAATTTGATTTGTTTTGGCTTTACTCTCCATCTCCCACACATCTACCAAACCAAATGTAATCTGCCGGTTACTCTCACACACAGAAGTCCTGCTTCGGCATGAAACACACACAGACTCGCAGGCACACACAAAAATCGTTTTTTATGTTCTCTTATGTGGATGCGCTCCTCATATTCATGCATCAAGAAGATGCAAAACAAATTTTGAAATGACTGACAATCAATGTAGCTTCTCAATTTGGCCCCTCTACTACCTCCTTCCACCACAGCACAGGCATGAATGTCACACTCAGCAAGAAAGGGGAAAAACTAAAAAGATTTTTCAAGTATGATCTATGCGGCGAGTCAGCCAGGAAAGGAACATAAAAAAGACAGAAGGAGAGATGATTGAAAGGAGAGGCAGAGAAAAAGAGACTGAAAGGAGGCCATTCATATGTTTCCAGTGTGAGGTGTTAACAAAGACTTTGTGTAAAAACTAATGGAAAGTGTCAGCATACTAAAGCAGAGAGATACTGCACAATAAACCAGCGCAAAGCACCAAGGGCAGATTACTCGCCTGAGAGTATCTGGCTATTTCCTCTCTCATTGATCCTCAATTGCCTGCTTAACAGTGGTATTGATTACAAATTGGGACTCCGTCTGCCTGAGATGTGCATATCTACCTCATATTAGTACAGGTTAAGAGGCTACTCAATCAGTCATATTCAGCCAGCCAACTCACATGGAGTAGATATAAGAGGATCATCAATTTGATGGGGGGAGGCAGCAGACAGGCATGTGGGCGCCAAGATGATAAGGGGGCGTTGGATATATGTTACAGTGAAGGAGTATGGCATGTTGGCATGTGAATGAGCGGCAGATCAAGTCGGGCTGACTGGATTAGCTCAGGTGTCACTTCTTTATTTTACAGTCAGTGGAACAAGGGCCACTTCCTTTGATTTACTCACCATCTTTGTGTTTATCTGTTATATATACACAGCAGGACTGTATCCCCAAAGTGTTGAAACACTGACAGACTCAAGCTGTCAAAATGAAACAAGGCTACCGGCAGATGTTGCTCAATGGACAGTAAGGAAGATGCCTTTTAGTGATAAGATAGAAAGTGAGAAACAACACTAAGTATTTTAAAATATATTTGCCATCTAGTTTAAGGTATATATATATATAAAAAAAAAAAAAAAGAAAAAAACATGGAGCATGAGACCCTCTTGGGACTAATATTGAAAAAAAGAAGGTGCTTTAGGTTGAAGGAAAAAACAAACCAAGCCCTTGAAAAAAGGCACTTGTCTTTAGAAAAAAGGTCATATGTATTTAATCAATTTAGTTTTTTAAATTAATTTAGTTTAATTTTAAATTTACAATATAATTAAAATTGAATACTTGGCATCCAGCCTTCTTCAGGAAGTTACAGAAAGATGTTGTGAAACAGCTTATTTTCAAAGTGTGAGCATAACAGGTCTAATCACTCAGCATTGAGTCCACCAGTCTGAGGCAGAATTCACATACAGTTCTCCTCTTTCAAATAAACTCTCAGAGTTAATCGGGGGCAATCATTGGGAGAGTTTTTGGACCTAAAATCCTGCTAACGATTGCTAATTAGCACTTTACACAAAGCAAAGCTGAGGCTGATGAGAATGCAGATAGTGTTGCAGGTATTTTGTCCTAAACCATAAACAAATTTAAATCCGATGATGACACAGATCAAAAAATGTAGTGAAATTCTTTCTATGTAGGATATGAAATTCTCTCTCCATTAACAGATATCTGCATATGAAAATGCAGAATCACAAGTGTGGGGTCCCTGTGAGGAGCTGTACAGAGGTGGAACCACTGGCTAAATGGCATCTCAGTACTTATGGGAGTATCAGTTCGTTTATCTTTTTATTAGCTTTTATCTCTGGACTTATGGGTGTTTGTCAGACAGTAAACGGTGACAGATGATTGGAAATGGAAGTGTTGGACTGGATACCTGCCGGCTCAACTGGAATCACAGAAATATTGGAGGTCGCCCCCAGGGGCTAATCCGTCGTCAAATGATAGCCAATAGGTCCCGAGGTTCTGAATGTCTTACCACATTTCACGATAATCCATCCAACAGTTGCGGAGGCATTCACTCAAACCATAAATACCAACCTCATGGTGGTACTACAAGAAATATGAATGGATCATCAAATACATTCATCCATTGGGGAACATGCATCTCTACACAAAATTTCATGATGATCCTTTGTATAGGACAGACTGGACCGATCTAAATGACTTAAAAGGTATTAGATATCTACAATTGAATTCTTTATCATTTTAATTTGTTAAGATTGACAGCATGTTGTGTTTTGTACTTGAATTAACCCAATAACATTAATTCTACCACCTCTCAGGAGGTAAGCCCCTTAACGCTGATTGTTGCATTCCCACTACAGCTAAGATAGCAAATGCATTCTTCCCCCAATGCTGGCGTGTTGAAAGTGAGTTTCAAAAGAAGAAACGTCAAGGTCCAGCCACGGCTATTCCAACACAGTGTTCAGATGCTGTGGGTCACTGGTCAGTGGTTGAAAGTGAATGGCAACGCTGTAAATGCCCAAAATGCCCTGCAAATGTAAAGGCCAGACTGTCTTCAAATGCTCAAAGTACAATGTTCATCTGTGCCTCTGGGTGACTTTTCAAAATGCAAAAAAAAGTGGACACAGACTGTCTGACACCCCTGTTCTATTTGATCTCCAGTTATAGTATAGTAGTTAGTATATAGTTATAGTTACTTAGTTATAGTATAAATAATAGCATAAATGATTGTAAACAATTTTGTGGCTTCAATAAAAAAAAAATACCATTGATTAACATTAATGCCTATTATCGCTAATTTGCATCATACCTATTTTATGTGCGATAGACATGTTAACAGTCTTTACTTAATTTAGCATCAGATTAAAAGCAAAAAACACAAATAATGATTTGTTTTTATACAATTGTAAATATATTCAGGCATTAAGGGGTTAAGTGTTAGGGAGTCATTATACTGTACTATGATTTAAAATCTGCTAAATCTGTTCCATTAAAACAAACAAAAACATGCACTACTGCATGTTGACATGCAGACATGCATGTCTGGAGTACTCCTCGAGTATACCACAGTATATTTACATGGCTTCCTGCCCACATGCTGTGGATGAATGGGTCCACTGTCCTACTGCAAGACTGCCTACTCCCTCTGCAATCCAACTGAGTGCTAATAAAGTGATTCCCCAGGGAAGAAAAACATACGCAAATGAAAGCACTAAACAAAACACTTGGCGCCTGCTCAACATTCAACAGATTCCCCATTTGTCGACAAGCAACTGTCAGTGTCTATCACAAGGTTTTGTACGTCTCTCTGGCCGAAGCAGATATGACAAGATGAGCGTATGCTGCTATCACTCTCCTCCTCTATCTCTTTATACCCTCTGTCCTCATCCTTTCCCACATATCTTTCTTTTATCAGTCTAGGACCCTTTATATTCTTTTGCTCCAATTTTCCTGTTTCAATTTCTCTACCTCAAATTTCCATGTTACCCGATTCTCTCAGCTTCAGTTGTTCATATTCTCGTTCCTACTCATCTGTCTCTTTCCTTTTCCCCCTCCGCTCATTTATGTATGCAGGTCACCGTGGCTGTGGGTGAAGGAGCACAACAGTGCGAGAGAGAGCAAAAAATAGTAATTTATCGGAGGGGGAAGAGTAATAGCTTCTTTCGATCTCTCTTTCTCTCTTTCTCCTTGTATTGCTCTCATTGCTCAGCAGGATTACATGTAATGTATGCACACCCACAGACTCGCTCTGAAACATAAGGCCAGAGACAGGAATATTTTCTTTGCTGGTGCATTACTTCTGCTACTTCTTTGAATTGAATTCTCTACTGCTCCATCCATCCTGCTCATATATTGTACACATACAAACTCCTCTTATCAACATTAAAGTGAAATAATAAGTTCCACGGTAATACACCAGTGGGATTCCACTAGTCCCTTTATAGAGGCACCACAGATTGACATGCCATGCAAAAAATATAGCCTACTCATAAGGGAGGTGGCAAAACATGAAGAATGAGATCTTGACCAAAAACCAGTCTGACAGAGATAACGCACGAGTAAAATCGTTCCTATGATATATCTTAGTGGTTCAGACGGTTATATTAATACACTGTCTCACAGATAAATCCTGCACTTTCATCTGCTTCAGACAAAAAGAAAACAAAAAAAAAAGAAAAAGAAGTGTCCCCCAGGTTGAGAGTGCTATCAATCTACTTATGGCACAAGAGTGAGATGATCAAAAAGCTTAATCGTGTTTCTTCCAGGCTCTATGAGATGGAGTGAGAATGTTTTATGTTTGACCTGTGGAAAAAAATACAATTTTCCCTACCATTGTACCTCTCTCTCAGTTTCATGTAAACAAATGCCACAAAATCTGTCTAATGTTGCTATTAGTTCAGAGAAATTAATTCAAAATACAAACTCTATACATAGACCCACTATAACTGACATTTCATCAGTGCTGTAGTACACAAATTGGTTTTCTTTGTCATATTATGCATAAAAAATTCCCCAAGGGATTGTGTTCCCCTGGGAAGGGAATTAAATCATTATTTCCAAGTAGTCTCACTGGCACGTTTGGTCTGTTACCATGTGTTGGTTTAATTAAGTGTTAATACCGCTTTCATCTTTGTTGACTGAAAACATAATTGGCTGGTGGCAATAATCAATCTCAGTAATCTCCCCTCCCCCACTGGCCTGCATCCGATGTTTACCAAAACCTATCAGCAAACACAAATGAAGCGTTTTCAACTGGTAAGATTTTAACCATGGTATTAAAGAGGAAAAGCCTGGTAGATTGAGGAATTCATTGTATTTCACCTCAACACTAAAATGTGGTTGAAAATAAACTTGCCAACACAGTAAAACAGAAACTGTTTATTAGAGTCTGTGTGAAAAGATAAGCCTTGTGTACACAATACACACACACACACACACACACACACACACACACAACCACAACCACACACACACACACACCAGGAACAGACTCAAATATTGTACACAATTTTTTAACCTTGAAAACAATTCATCAGAATTCTGATTCCCCACATCCGACTCCTTATCCTGCATATTCACAATTTATCTGCACATTTCCTGTAAATGAAAGAATGTGGATTTGGATTAATATTTAACAGTAATAAGTAACTTTATGGGGAATAAACCATTGAAGGGTTTCTAAATATATGAAAAAAACAGAACATGATCTCAGACTTAAATTCATAAATATTTTCTATAGGTTATATATGATGCAGACTGGCCTCTCATCTTGAAACTATTTAAAAATTGCTCATGTAAATTATTATAACTTGCCTGTGCAGCCACAATAGCAAAACTGGTTACAGCTCTATATTATTATGATATATTGCCCTATAACTATTTTTGCATGCCCCTAATATTTTATGATATTCAGCGCCTCTTTCCCAAAGGAAAATCTCCAGTGCTGAATAGTGACTCCAATGTAGAAGAGCCCACACTGCAGTTCCTTGAATGGGTTGAGGCTGGCTACAGAAGCTACTCAATCCCCATAGATCTGTATGGTAAAATGCCCAACTTTATAGCAGAAATAAATACAGGGTTTCCCACACATAGGCCATTGTCTGGCACTGCCCCACAGAATGAACACCGAGCGCCACAAATTGAATCCAGCTTTTTTTTTTTCCCACTGTTACTGACATCAACAGCTGCGAATGTCAGTGGCCCGATGCCTTCAACCAAAAACAACTCAGCAAGATGCACACAAGATGGTGTCACCTATGTTTAAAGCTCAAAAGTCAAGTCCACAAATGTGTGACGGTATGGAGGCTGCGTTAATTATTTATACAGTCAATGCTCTTTCCACAGTGGCCTGGAAAGATAAAGCACACACGTATGAAAGCAACCATGTACAGACACAATATCTTTGAGTCTTCTCAACACCGACAGTATTTGAGGGCATCTACTATAAAAAGACAATCCTGCTAATTTTTAATCGTTCCCTATTTTCCATATTTCATGAAATCCAAAATCAGCGGTACTCCCAAGTGTAGAGCCAGTAAATGTGTATAAACCTCATCCTGAGTATGGATGTGGATGATAGAGGATGCGGAGGCTAGACTTGTGTATGTTTGAGAACACAGTCTGAGTATATGGGTATACATATATGCATGAACACATGTGTGTGCATGTCTTTGTACTGCCCTCCACCTTGGAGGCTTACAAGTCAATCCCACTTCGGCAGAGTAACAGCGCAGGTCTCCATTGAAGTTACCCTTCATTAGTAGGAGAACAACGTTAAAACCGGGATAGTTTGGATGAAAGTATTACGCTGTAATTCTGAGGGACTGAGTTCTTTATCAAGTCCTGTATGAGACGGAAGGAGCCTAATGGTTCGAACTGCCGGAAAATTACAGCTGCGATTCACACTTCAAAAGACTTTGATTTTCCCCTGGCCTTTCTGCTTAGATGTGCTGAACTCTCTTAAGATCGAGGCTATACATCCCAGATAGACTCCCCAACCCTAATTTCAGCCCTCTGCCAACCTCAAATCCCTCTCTCATCTTAACCTCTCTCCTCTTGGGTGAAATCCAAACACACTGACAAAATTTGCTTGTTTTACTTGATGTAGAAGGTAACTTAACATGCCACAAAGTCCATAAAGTTTTCACAATTACGTGTATGTCATATTTCATCAGATAATGTTCTATTGAACTTTTTTTTTTCCTTCAACGGATGCAGCTTTATCGTACCAGTGACAAGCCTTGAACTTCATTTTGCAGGTGGTGTCAAGATCTGCAAGTGCAGCGATTTTTTAATACAAGGTGACCACTTTAATGTGGGAGATTTTCAACAGGAGGGCAACAGGAAGACTCTTCCCAGGTGTCCTTGAGCAAGCCATGGAGTAGTGGTTGTATTCTATAGCTGACCTGCTGCTCTGGCCTCCTCAGAAAAGGAGGTCAAGCAGGAGACGTGTGATCGGAACCAATGAATTTTCACGAAATATCCAATTACTGCAGGAAGTTCTGAACAGTCCAAATCAGAAACTGGAGCAACAGCGAAGCATCAGTGCAGAAACCCTGCAAAGTGTTCCTCCTGACAAAAAAATATATATTTTTTTATTTATCAACTCATACAGAGAAGAGTTTTCAGAAGCAGTCTGCCTCGAGTTTATTCGACTACGCACCAAGTTATTAGCTGTTGTGGAAAAGAAGAACAGTATTTCCACATCAAGTAGAAGAATTTGTATCTCATAACTTCTTACTTTAGACTTAACTTCCCCTTTGAGACGCAAAAATCTTGAACTAAGACATGCATAAAGTCAGCTTTCAGTTGAATCTACCGACTGGGTTTCAAAGTGTTAACTTTGCCAATTAGATGTGCTTTTCCTTCCAATGCTCAAGCACCTTTAAGGCCGGTGGGTGCTCATCAAGGCTTCCCCCCTGCTGTGGATGTGGTGTTGCAAAGACCTTGGGTTACAGGAAGGAAGGCATGATGAAAGCCCCCTGCAAATGGATACTAAAAATCCATGGTGGAGCTGAATCTGAATCTGGTTATCTGCAAAGCACAGAGTGGTTTTTTTAACAAAACCAAATAATAGTACATTGCTGCGTGCGTTTTTTTTTTTTTTACATTAAGCAGTTTGTGGTGGAAGTGTATTAAAGTACTACTTGTCTTTTGTTATTGGGGCTGTAATGGTTTGGAGTTTAGTTAATTGGTTTGTGTATTTGGAACTATAACAAAATTGATTAAAATATTTTTCTTTTCAAAGATGTTTATGATTCTATGTGTTTATTGCTGGGTTTATGAAAACCAAATACCAATATTATATTTATGTTTTCATAATTTTATAAGTTTATGGAAAAATCACTTATTTTAACACTTTAATATCCTCAAATCCCTGAAGTATAATATAAACAAAGATACAGATACAAATTCAGAGCTCTCTGCACATCCCTACTAAAAATCCCCAGTGGCTTCTGGTGAGGAGCGGTGTGTGTGTTTATGTGGGAGTGTGTGTGTGTGTGTGTGTATTGAGGGGATCAGCAGGGGTGCAGAGTGCAGAGCGCTGTGGAAGAGCACTGGCATGTGAGAAGCATGTCAAAAAAAAAAAAGAGAGAGTCAGAAGCAAAGAGGAAAAAAGCACGCTGGCGGGTATACTGGAGGGTTAAAGTAGGGAACAGCTTCAGGTCTCAACAGGTGCTCTTTAACAGCCTATGTGGGTTTACCCTCAGAGGACTTCCCTCTAAACTCATAACACTCCTTTCACCTTTATCTCTGTCATCTTTCGATCTCTAGGTCTTTCTCGCCGTCTTTTCTTCAATCTCTCCATCTGTCCATCTATATCTCTTCATCTCCCTCTACGTCTTAATGTCGCTTTCATCTTCACTTTGCGTCTTTCTCCGTCAACGTTTCAAGCCTCACATCTGTTCTCTTCCCAAAAGCAATTAAAAATTGTCTGCAATTACCCTTTTCGCTTTGCATCTCTTGGTCTCAAGAGAGCTTTGCGCGTGTGTGTATAGAAAAAACAAGTGTGCTTTTTATTTTTTGTAGCCAAAATTCAGATTTCTTTTGTACTCTAAAAACTTTTGCAAACCTTGCCCTCTGCACTCAAGCAAACACAAATATCGTCACAATCATCGAGCCTGTAAAGGCACTCGCTGAAGGAGGCAGTTTGTGGTGCAATCAAAGCAGCACCTTTATCAATTGTCAAATTGTTATTTTTCCCCTTTCAGAGAACATTTTATTGTTCTTGAATGTAAAAGTGAAAGCAGCAGCAGTCACTGTGGATATAAATAATTATTAACATGGCTCCTATTGCAACATCACTGAGAATACCCTCTTCTTCAAAGGTCCTGGAGAGAGAGATAGGTGTGGGTCGGGTAATCCTAAACTTCTAAACTTCAGATGTTTAAATCATTTAAAATCACTCCAGCTGTTTCACCAATCCTCTACATTGCACATACGTCAGCCTGTCTAAAGCAACTCCACATCACAAGTTGGCTTCCCTAAAACCACATATCCAGGCTGCTGCGCTGTACTTTTTAATTGGGCACCAGCATAACTATTTCTGTATCTTCGGAGCGCTGCTTTTGAATGCTGTGCCACTGCTCGCAGCCCCTTTGGGATGGATGGGAAATGTGGATAATAAATGGAGGAAGGGAGGGAGGGAAATAAATGAAGACGGAGCAGAGGTGTGAGGCATAATTGTAAGAGAAAGGTAGGAAAGAAAAGGAGGCTACGTGCAACAACCGAGGAGCTCTCCATGGTGCTGACTCATGCAGCAAGTCCCAGAACTGTCCATGGTCAGCCTCCAGTCTGTAGTAACGTTTGCAGCTGTCCCCTGCACCCTGTTTATGTCTCCCTGTCTGTGTTCTCACTTTTTTACTTATTTATTCTGTTCACGTTCACCCTCAAGCAGAGCATATCCACGAAAAAGTGTTCAAGTCTAGACAGTCGTAATGAGATCTGTGACTCATTTCATCTAAATGGGGCACCTCCTGAGATCCCTCTGCCTCTCTGTGTACGTGCAAACATCTGCATGCTGGCGTGAGTTTATCTGCATAAATGTGCGTAATCATCTGTACAGTGAGAAGCTGAAATGCATACTGTATTTGCACATGTTTCTGTGTGTGTGTGTGTGTGTGTGTGTGTGTGTGTGTGTGTGTGTGCACTGTATGTGAGCCCATGTGTGGATGTGCTGTAGAGTGTGTTGGTTTAACTGAAGTCCCTGGGAGAGCCGAGGAGGGTATCCAAGCAGCAAATTAAAACTGGCCTTTTCCACTTCCAACTGTCCATCACGCAGGACAGATTTAGAAAACCTCAAGCCTTTGAAGAGCAGGAGGGAAATAGACACACCCAAGGCATGATGTCACACACTTTGGAAACAAGAAACCCCCTCCCCCCAGTCTACCAAACATACACGCAACCGCAATTTCATACACAT
Organism: Lepturacanthus savala; assembly: GCA_030544235.1. Classification (NCBI taxonomy): domain Eukaryota; kingdom Metazoa; phylum Chordata; class Actinopteri; order Scombriformes; family Trichiuridae; genus Lepturacanthus; species Lepturacanthus savala. The sequence goes on along the minus strand of CM060476.1, from coordinate 5,472,573 downwards.
CATTAGGTGCAGAGCATTATCAATATGCAATCTCAGCCCTATGTAATTATTCTCTATAGATTTGTTATGGAACACAATCAGACGGCGATACCTCAAAAAACAACATCAGCACTAAAGTCGTTTCTGTTGATCAACCCTCTGCTGTAGACGGTGGTATATCTCTAAACATGGGGAAGTAGGCTACATTCAGGCTGCAGGGCGTAATGCTCATTTCAGATTTTTTTGTTAAAATTTCCATTTCCAATTAAATGCAACCTGTATGTGACCACCTGTGTGGACTTTAAACGCTTCAAAGGTGTCCCGACGATGTCACATGCAGCGAGCGCATAGATATATACCTACAGACAAAAGAAATTACACATATATATATATATATATATATCAAAAGATCAGATATGTATCGGTTTTAGGAGCAAATATCCAAGTGGCCTGAGTTGCATTTGAGAAAATCGAATCTGTGTCGTTCAGACTGTCACGAAAATACCAGATACCAGTCGCATAAGGGCAAAAAAAAAAAAAAAAAAAAAAAAATCGGATTTGGCTCACTTCAGTCTGCAGTCTGAATGTAGCCTAATATACGGTTTCTGGCAGATCTCCTAAACAAATTCAAGATTCATTGGTAAAGGGTTAATCTGCAAGGGGAAGTTTCTATCAGTAGTTCTGCCCCTGTCTTTAGAGGATGATTTCTCCTCCTGTGCAGGATGTCTGCCAGAATGTGTCTCAGCAAAACAACAATATATTTGAAAGTTATTACAGCTCCACTTGATTCATGCCGGGCGAGTTCATTGCGGATATATGCTAACAAAACAACAACCATAACTACTGTGTTTGAATTTAAAGTAGCCTATAGTCACGTACAACTTTGAGTCACAGTTGGTTTGATATAAAAATGTTAACAAACATCAAGTATCCAACCATATAACCAAAGCTGATAGTAGGATAAAGGGTACCAACCATACTGCAAAAAAAATTAATTAAAATCATCACAGACTATAACTTTGAAGGAAAATGATACAAAGATCTTAAACGATATAACAAGAATGCTTCAAAGAGGCACTGATGAAGAACCGGTTAATTATATTTTTAGACAGAAGTTTTCATCAGACGAAGAATTACAAGTGTACCTAAAGTAAGCTGGCACAAGCTCTCACCATATGCTATTCCTTCAGCTAACAGTAGGGATGGGTGGTTTGGTTGACAAACAGAATGTCAAATTTTTGTCAAAACAAATTCCAAATGATGCACGATTTTTGATTCAAACTTTGTTTCCAGTTTTCTCTAAACACCAAAAAAAGACCACAGCTCAGCTTAGGAAACCTCAAGTCATACTTAAGAAAACTTTGCAGAACTGGCTGCATGGTTTTAGCAAAAACTGTATAGAGCCAAGTGAGTTCAACATTCAATGAATATGTTAAAGGTTTTAAATCAGTGAGCCCCTTTAAGAATGGACCTTCAGTTTTGCCATTTAGTTTTCCATTACAAAATTGTGCTTTATTTCTGATCTGTATTCAGCAGCTGCATATTGGTAACCAGAAAACCTATTAGGTATTTCTTTCTTACACTTTGCAGGATCTTGTATGTATCATTATTCTGTGTCAGTAACGCTAGCTGTAGATAGGAGACAATGACATCACAATCTCTCCAGTGACTACAGAGTCCTCTCCATCAATCATCATGCCTTAGCTTCAGGGAGTACAAATTAATATTGTAGAGTTCATCATAATAAGAGTGAAAATAAATTACCCTCTTACAAAAGAAGTCACTGGGAATTTAAAAAAATGACAGCAGGAGGTAAAAAGAAATCAGCTCTTAAAAATCCTCAGCACCAGTTTGCCTCAGTTCTAAAGTTTGCAATGGCCTAAACACCAGAATTACTGCTGTGCAACTATGTCATTTCTATTGACTGCTAGTACAATGATAATTAATAGGACAATGACAAAGCATGCTTTAACTGATTTGTAGTATAACATTATGCATAGGTTAACCGTAAACATGCAGGAAACATCTTTGTGCTGCATCCTTGTGTTGATTCCCACCACTTATCGGATCTTAACGAGTTGCTGCTGAGGTGGAGGTTTCTACTCGGCATGTGTGCTTGCTTTTCATTCAGCGTAGTACTTCTTTTATAATGAGGCACACAGTCAGAAGGAATAACTTGATAGAGGGAGGCAAATGCACTCTCCCATGAGTGCTATGCTCTAGTCCTGTACGTGTATCTGAGGCCTGAAAGAGGCAGCCTCGACAAAAACTTGCTACTCTTTTTCCTCACACGCATCCCGAACCTTTTTTTAGAATTACTGATCTTATAATCACCAGTTACTGTTCTGTGAGGTACCTGCTCAATAACAATCATTTGCAGAACAAGCTAAAACACAGGTTCCTTTAAGGCGCTGCAACCTCTGTTTATCCCCTACTGCAGAATGACTACATCCCCCACACACACACACCCACACACCCACACACCCACACCCACACCCACACACACCCACACACACACACACACACACTTACTATGCCCTACACACTTTCCTTCCAAAGACTATCATATTGCAAATATTGCAGTATTGCTTATACCATCCCATATGTTGCAGTTTTAGCACTACTGTACTCTGCATCTGTTGCACACTGCTGAAGAGCTGCTTAGCAGATTTTCATTGTTCTGAACATAATGATCTTTGAGTCGGCTAAAGAGATGGAAGATTTGCACGTTCAGCAACAATTTGCCATTAAATAGCCTCTCTCCTATATCATGCTTAAGTGCACCGTTAGGCTACCGCTCATGCTCTCCCTCCCCTCTTTCCCCCTCTGTCATCATTCTGTAGCACTGGTAGCAGCTCATTTATGTAGTAACCACAATAGACCATGAATACCAATTTGAGGGGAGATAGTGGAGGGGGGGGGGCAGATTTCCTGCGAGCCAGCAAAATCGAGAGCGACAGAAGCTTGGCCTGGTTTCCCCTCTCCGGTGCTGCTGTAATTCACCTTGCTTCACCTCTATCTCATCCAACACTATACGCTGCACCTCAATCTGCCACTACGCCTCTCCCTCATATGCCTTCTCTTTTCTTGCCCGCCCCTCCCACCTTTTTCCTCCACCCAAAAGTCTTGGTTTAGTGATTCATATGTAAATGATGCTTAAAATAATTATCTGACCTGGTGCCAACAGGTTGGATGAGGATGCAATCTGTGCAGGCAGGAGCTGGAACGCCTCTATGTGTGACCCATGTGTGTGTGTGTATCTGTTCTAATCTAAATTCCCACTAAGGCTGTGGTTTGTGTTGTGTGTTTTCTCTGTTTATGTATATGGCCTCTCAAGACTTTAGCATTTGTCTCCCCCTCCTATCTGTCACTCTCTCTCTCACACACAATTAATGGGTTGCTCCATTTTCTATCCTTCCTCCCCCATCGGCGCTCTCTCTCTCACTACCCTTCTATCTGTAGGAGGGATGAGGTGACCATCTGTTGTTCGGAGAGAGCTCAAAAAGGGATTGAGGGGAAGAGAGAGTGTGTGAGAGAGAGAGAGAGAGAGAGAGAGAGAGAGAGAGAGAGAGAGAGAGAGAGAGAGAGAGAGAGAGAGAGAGAGAGAGAGAGAGAGAGAGAGAGAGAGAGAGACAGAGTGCAGGAGAGGGAACTGTGCTGTGATATTGTAATTGTAGTAGAATTGAACTGAGGGGAACAGAGGAGATATGTGTGCCGATAGTGTCACCAGAGTCGGAACTAGAGAGGGATTAACGGGGGATTGAAAGAAAGACTGAGGAGGAAAAACAGAGGGAGGGAGAGGTGGTATGATATTGTCATTGCAGTAAAGCAGACAGTGGCAGGCCCTTAACTCTTTGATTTATGTCTCCTTCACAGTGTGTTTGTGCGCACGGGTATGTGTGATTTATCATTCATTAACACTGAGGAATTAAACCTTGTATCCCACTGAGCTGTGCACATCAATTACCAAGCCAACAAACGGCCAGGCCTTGCCTCAGTTCACCTTTAATGAGGAGAGGTGGCAACTGACACACACACACACAGATGCAGACACAGTTTTATACATGTTAATATATAGTGTTTGTGCAAACCTACACACACGTGTTAGCACAGTTATATTGGCTTCATAAAGAATGTGTGACAATTGAACTGTGTGTGGTTCTTCACCTCCAGGTGAACTTCATGCAGTGTAACCCGCACAAACACAATTAATTTATATTTATATAATAGGACTGCTGGTTTCAAAGCAGGTTAAGGGTTTATATGAGTGCTAATTGAATAATTGTATTACACAGCCTGGATGAGGAATAGATTGTTGCTACAGTATGGACACAGACTCTGGGCAACTGTGACAGTCGTATCAATCCATGGAAAGAAGTTAGTTACTTGGAAGATTTCATTTTCATTTTCCATTTAATTTTCCTATTTTTTGGAGAGCATGAAACTTTGGATTCATGGTTTGAGGCTGACCGGCCCCTGGTAAAGAAGAGAAGAAGAGAACAGTATAGAAAACACAGAATTTAATAAGATATACATGTAAAAACCAAACAATAGTACAACAGGGGTTGCGATGACATTTAAAGATTGGATGAATGAAAAGGAAATGTCAACAGACTTTGAAAGAAGGCTACAGAGGTTATGTTGCCATGAACATTCACAACTGTTCATTTTTGCAAAAGCAGTGAATTCCTTTTTTAATCAATAAAATTCCTTTAAATCAGTGTTTTGTGTCAAATTGTTGATATCTTTAGTCAATGCAAAAAGAACCGGCAGTCTGCCAGGGTTCTTTTCGCAATAATGACCAGCCTGTTCTACATTAGCTTACATAACAAGGCAATCTAATGAACAGTTATTAGCATAAGTTCATCATCTCATTTGCATCAATAATACCTCCACAGGTTTTAGAAGTTTACTGACCACATGCAAAGAAGCATCCGGACAACACATCATCAGAAACATAATTTGTGCTTTGAACCCACATCAATTAGATTTGACTTCAGGAGCAATTTTTTTGTATATTGAGTAAATGGAGAAGAGTTGTAGTAGAGGTCTTTCAGAAAACAAGGTGAACGGACAAAAAAAAAAGTTTTAGAGGAGATATAGTTAGCATCTGTGAAAGACTTTAGTTTGAAGGCTGCTCTCCAGTATGGGAGATGAAATGTTTGCCTTCCTAATAAAAAGAAAATATTTCTCGCCGAACCAGATGTGCTTGGCCTGCACCATGGGGAAAGAGTGGGAGTGGTGCTTTGCTGCACAGTGTCTGCCACTGTGAAACAAACGCCATTTTTATTCAGCATCCAGGCAACATGTAAGTGCTGCTCTGTGGGGGGTGAAGGGAGAGTGTTCATTACAGAGGACATACAGGGCAAAGCAGTATTAAAGCATTATATTCTCTTTATTTTGTTTCAATGTAAAAACGGTGGAAAATACAAGCGATTATGTTCTTGTTAAAAATATATGCAAAGTTGTTTTTGTAATGAAAAATGATTTTCGATTTTGGGGAGGAAGAGGGATTTTCTACTTAATTTGTCAGGGGAAAAGAGTGCTTTGAATACATTTTAGACTAAAATCCTCTACTGCTCTTCATTATGGCTACCTTTTTTTCCTAATGTCTTTAGTCAATGTTTGTCTTAAGGCATACCCTGTTTAAAGAAATATTAGCTGATATTAGCATGGTTACCAGGAGATTAGTGTATGTGTTAATCAATCATTAATCAATGAATGAAGCAACCCTCCTCCCTGTTTCTAAATAATTCCCTTTCATACTTATGACATTTATTTCTTTTGTGTACATGTGTTAGACAAGATGCATCCTAGATAACAGGGAAGGACATTAGGACAGTTGGGATATAGGCTGCTAAGCCTGGAAAACATTACTTAATAGACATGTTGAACAGGAAAGTGGAAAAGAGGGGGAGGCAGATAAGAAGTAAAAAGAGCAAGAGACTAACAAGAAGTACACATATAGGGGCATGGAGAGTGATTAGAATTTGTGTATGGAAAGATGAAAAGATGGGAAAGATAACGGAGAGTATAAGGAAGTAGGAATCGATGAAAGCTGGGTGTAATTTCCACTGGTGACATTTCACAATCCTGATATTTAGTACAATTCTGATCAACTTAATTCTGCCCAACTTAATTGCTTCCCGTTTTTACCATTGATTACTATACTATGGTAACCCTAACCTAGTTTCATTGTGTCACCCCCTGCTTTTCAAACCAAAGTTATGCCCTTGAAAGTGTTACCAGCGCACCGGCTCTGTCGCACCTTCCCTTTTCATGAACAGTCAATGACTGAACTCTTGTGCTATTGATGAGGAGACAGAAAGAGAGGAGCGAAGGAAGAAATAAACAAAAAAAAAGTATGGAGAAATCTCTGTGCTGGAAAATAATAACAATTTATGGCCAAATGAGTCACAGTCACGACAGCCTATAAAATTTGAATGAAATGGTGTAAAAGTGGGATTTATAATGATGCGATCAGGAAAAATAATAAATCTGAATTTCTGCCTGTTCAATTGAGGTGGGAATAGGCCCTGAAATTGCCAGAGCTGGGATGTAACACAAGGGTATAATAACTCAATATATGAATCCATTCTATTCCTGTATGATGGTAGTTGTAGTTGTGCTCTGCATGTTTGTGTGTGTATGTGCTTTTCTACATCTAATCTTAGGCTTAGGCACGTTGTTAATTAGTGAGTTTTGACCTTGGTTATTATTGTTTATTCCTGTAAAGTTGAGAAAAACACCTTTTCCATTTTCTCCTCTGTAATGTGAGTATCAGTGCTGAGCACTTCTTAAACTGAGCTTTCGCTGCCTTGTTGAAACGGACACTTAAATAAGACAGTGAAGTACTGCAGAGGAAATGTCATTCTCTTTCACTTTCTTTCCTATTTGTGCATGCTGGTGGAGATTCTGACCTGCTACAGACCTGCTTTCAAACTTCTCACCCCCCGCCACCCTGTCCATCCACTGTCCACCCTCAAGAATGACTCCTCCAAGCTTGTATCCTGTGCTGGCACAGCCCTTAAATTAGGTGAAACCAAGTGTGGAGAACAGTCCAGCTATGTGAGACAAAGTTAACCTGGAGTTAATTGAGTCTCACGAGACCGTCCACAGTCTACACTACATTGCTGAGCACGGTTGCTGTACATGTGCTCATGGTTCAAATGACCTAAATTGCTAATTAAATTACCCAGTTAGGAAAAAAAGTGGATTATAGTAGGTTTTTAATTTTCTGTACTCCCAAGAATAAAATTGAAATGGCTGTGATTAAATATGGCCATAATCACATACAATCTTTTATTGTTTTTTTCCTTATTTTTTAGGAATAATTTGATCATGGCCAAATTAGTATTGTCCTAAAAGAAGTAGGACAAACATTATTTTTCAGTAATTTCCATTTTTCCCCCACTCTGTGGGTACTTGGCAAACATTTCATGATGCAATTCACTTGGAGCCCTTTGAACTCGTGTTTATCGTTTATTAATTCTCACAGCTGGACTTTGTGTCTGACCATTAGGGAGGCAAGTGTTCCATTTTATCATGGCCAAAGCCTTTACAGTTGATGTTATGAGGTTAATATTTACCCATGGGTGCCTAAGGCATTTTAACTACATGTTCAAACAGAACGCAAAACACACTTTGGTCAATGGAATTCCAGTATTAGACGTGAATTTACGCTACGCAGCATGACCGAACTCAAAGACAAGTTAATTCGATTTCAAAATGTTTCATCTTCACTGAGCTCTTGGTTACCCCTCCCTTTCATAAATATACTTTAGAAAAGTAGACATGATAGGGAAGATGAGGATGCTTAACTTGTTGCACACGCACAAAAATACACCTCTCACCATATATTGCACTTGATCTATGACAAGAGCAATTCATATCCATCTGTTCACACTTATGCTGTGCAAGAGTCTTGCTTTTAAGGCACTTTAATACCAATACATACATCTGATTGACTGGCACTTGCTGCCCTTGTTGGTTGGATTGGTTAGGTTCAAACATAGGGAGCAAGACGATTACGGAAACAATATCAAAGTCGATCATGAGGCAAAGGAGGGAGGTTATGACTTTTAGGAAAGAAATAATTTATCTACCATTTAGAAGTGTCACGTTTGGCATTTTTCCATTTCCCATCTCGTTTTTTGGGAGGGCAAGAGGCAAGAGTTTATTTTGGCTAGACAGAAACAGGCCTAATACAAAATGTTGTGACTAAACAGCCAACTCCTTAGGGACCCAAGACATGTTTTTTTTTTTTTATGTGTTAAAATGTGAAAAAACGATTAGGTTAGATAAGATAAGGAAAGATAAGGGAAGTTTCTTCAGGGAAATTGAAAGCAACTGGAGTAGCTGCTGTCTCCTACAGCGCCATATTGCCATCTTAACGTTCATGAACTGAAAACCCACTGTGAAATAACAGCTAAGTCTATGCTCCTATTCTAATCTGAGGTTACAATACTTAATGTACGTAAACAACAATGACGCCGTGATAAAGACTTTTCAATCGAAATATAGCCAAGCCCTAAAGCATACCCTGCTTTCATCTATTTTAATCTAAATAGGACCAGAATTTACACAATTAAGATCATTCTATATTGAAGAGGACTTAAAAATTAGGAAAATGTTTAATGAGGTAATAAATCAAGTGAGAAGTAGGGTCACGTCTTTATAGACTCCTAAACAATCAGATTTCTTTAAGGCACCACATTTGCCCAGGAGCTACACGTTTGATGCCAAAGGCTGTCATGTCAAATTCTATTGAAATTCCAGACACAGGTTGGAGTTTGACACCCAACACTATGCACACATAAATCTGCGGGAAGGCAGATGGGAGGAATACACACAAAGCTGGCAAAGATACCTAAACACAACAATACACACACCAACCCCTCAAATTCCACAAACAAAAAGTGGGCGATGATCTTGACAAATTCAAGAATTTTGAAAATTCTCTGGGCTCGATCCATCTTAATCTCAATTTAAAGATTAAAGATACAGATTAACCAACGAGTGGGCAGTTTGTGTCCACACATATCTATAAGTATAGCTGGTATGTTTCTTTTGAATGTATATTTATCCTTATATATTTTTGTGCAACTCCTGTTTGCCTGAGGCAGTGGGTAGGGACTCCCACTCTCTCCTGAACATGTGTACATGCCAGAGGTATACCTTCAATTTGACATCCATGCTACAAGGTTATACTGCCTGTCAGTCAAACTGGTCCACAAAGATAGACTATTCAAGGAGGTGTACGGAAAAAATAATCCTCATGAATAATGTACCATTATTGATCTTCAGCACATATATGGAACTAACACTCCTAATATTACCATAACTAATAATAATAATAATAATAATAATATTGGAGGTAATGCAGTAAAGGAATAATCAGTTGGTAAAGATTGCAATACTTTATGTTTTTTGTTCTATTGGCTTGGCACTACAAAAAATACTTGCGTCTGATAATGAAATACTCAGTACTCAGTCACTTAAAGCAGTGATGTTACGACTCAGTCCTTCTGCAGGCACAGCACACCATGCATTTGCATATAGAATGTATGCATCTTTTCTAAGTCATGATAAAAAAAGGGAAAATCAAGTGTCTAGGTCCAGGGCTGTGAGCAGATTGTAAGAGCAGTGCTGGCCTTGTGCACTTCATGATGTTTATCCTATCACACTGGCAGGAGAAGGGTGAGGCTGGCACTTCCTGGCTCTGGGCCCTTTGATTCAGAAATATTTAATTCAGGAATCTAGAGATCGCCAGAATTGTTCATTGATCAATTGCCTTTCAAATGCCTCTGTTCTAATTCTGTTTCTGACTTTGCTTTGTGGTATTAAAACATTGGTATTATTATTATATTATTAAATGAAGGCATTTGAATAATCAGTTTCAACAATTTTTCCATCAAAATTGACAAAAGCTTGATTGCTTGGCAATAAAGGTATGCAATAAACTTATCAATGTAAAGAAAACAGACTGACATTAACGATGTAGTTATACTTGTATATTTTTTAAGTTACATTTTCCCACTTTAACCCTGCCTTTCATTGTTGATAATAAATTGCAATTTATGAAAAGAATTCTCTCTTTAATTTCCAGAGGAATTAGGAATGGAATGTGAAAAAAGACAGAAAAAGTAGAACTATGATTAGATAAACATTACTTTGACTGATTATAACATAATAGGCCCGCCTCCCCTGTTTTAGTCTGATTAACCATTTGAAATAAGCTGCTTCTTCTACAGAGAAAAGATATATTTCAATAATACAGCTGAGGGGAAACTCCTTTTTCACTCTCATCGAACCTGCTCTTGAATTTGAATGCATTCTTCACACCTCTTCACAATTTAGATGTCAATGCTGGAAATGGCTTTGCTGCTTAAAGGCCATTCCAAATCCATTTAAAAGTGTTTACTGAAATTCTGAACTTCAATATTTGTCCCATCTTTATGTCGAAACTGAATCTAATTTGTGGCATTTAAGAAAAGGTCTTTCATTATTACACATTGATCACAATCATATTTTGTATGCCGCTGTGTGTATGTGTTTGTGCGTGCACTGTGCAAGAGTGAATTGATGAGTTTGTGAAAGCAAGGTGCACATTGTCAGAAAGCCATCTATCCATCCAGCATCTGACCATTTTCCATACGTGCTTATGTTGCTCCAGATACCTCAGCTTTCCGTAGGCATGTTTTTCTCTCCACCCCCACTGATGTCCCAGATGAAATCAAACCCATATCCACACAGCAGTGAGCGGTGGATCACCATATTTGTCAATGCTAATTAACTTGAAATCTTAAACCTTCCAGACATTATTTCCCTCCTTACTTAAAAACCATCTCTAGATTCTAAATGGTGAGAGTGGTAGAGGAAAAGATCGTGGGGTGAATTACTAATAAGACCAACAACAGGATCAAAGCCAATTAAACTAAGTCTTGTTTTGTGTTTTTTGATTGGCTTTACTCATGTACTGCACTGTATAGTTTGGCTTTGATAGCCCACAAATACATACAGTTACATACATATACACAACTAAACACACACACACACACACACACACACAGTTGTAGTGCTCAAACATTCTTGAGAATAACTGAGTGCTGGCATGCCATACATGCCAGACATCATTACCTTTCACAGATCACAAGATAAGGTCCACCATGTAAAAGTTCCATGACTATGAATCAATCTAGGCAAGATGAAAAGGGTATTGATTGATGCTGCTTGCCTGTTAGATGGTTAGAGATAGCGACAGTGTGAGCGAGTGCATGTCAAATCTGAAAGAGGAAGCCGAAGAGGAAATGCTAGAGACGGATCAAGCAAACGGTTGTTTGGAGAAGTTTTGGCACACATTCGACTGGCTGGAGCAAATCCTAGAACAGTGCTCAGTAGGGGGGCGTCTGAGTGTGCTCCAGCAGGGAGTCTTGAGACATCTTGAGACATCAGGGCTCCCCACCGGGGCAGGTGGAGCTGGGCTGGTGGTGTGTGAGATGGGCAACACAGAATGAGAAACAGGCTATGTTTATTATGGGATAGATGAGATGAAGTGCAAGTAGGAAGGGAGAGGACAGCCTGTGACTGAAGTGAACAGCATGATAGTAGAAGAATTGGCTCAGTGTCAACCTTGGGCTACACAGAAACGTCCCAAAAAACTAATTAATGGAGTGGAGAATTGAGAAATATGTTCCTGTATGGGCAAAACATTAAATAAAAAGGATAAAACAAGAGATAAAAGTCAAATAACTCATTTAACTCACAAATACAAGTAAAAAGAAAGAAATCTGGCAAATAGAAAAGGGTATTTACTCCTCTGCCTAAACTACAAACACCAAACACAAAGAAACAATCCTTTATCTAGAATCCTAGATAAATACTGATAATCTAGGGCAGTTGTTTCCAAGGATTTGCATTTTGGTCAATGCTGCAGCCTGTTGGCACAAATATAAAATGCTGCACTCAGCCAAATTAGCAATGAATGCTTTACTTTTACTGTACTAATATTTTTTTTCTAATTCTTGAAGAAACACAGCAAAATTGTGTTATGAAGCTGTTTCATTTGGCTTTAATTTATACAATACTGAAAGGTATTGAAATAATTCAGGAATAGGCTTTGAAGTACCTCATATAAGCCTGGACATTGCCTTTGATGGTCAGTATGTGAAAATCCAAATGTGATGGTTTTAAATTCATTTAAAATGTTCAAATTTAAAACCATCACATTCAGATAGTCTATCATTAACATTATAACTGCCTTGAAATTGATCTGTGTCTAATTTACTGTGTGTTGGAGCCACATCTATGATTTTGATTAAGTTGATTTAACGTAGATTTATTCTGACAAACTTGAATTTGATGTAGAGGTGTAATTAAATTTGTGGGGAGGGGGTGGGGTGGCACGCTAAAACAAAACAAACCAGCATGTTTCAGCAGAGATTAAAAAAAAAAAATATGACACAGTTGTCGTGAAAATTCAAATTTAAGAATATTATTTACAAGGGGATTTAACCATTATTATCATGAAAGCTAGTAACCGTTACATCCCTAATTGGACAAATTGAGCAGAAAATTATTAAATATAGGGGTGGAAAGAAACTTAGTAGAAATTATTGGAATTTTGTAAGTCAATCATTGTTGCAACATGGAGTAAAGACACTCCCTTGACAGCTGATTGTCAGCTTCATGACACTCAGTTAATTGATTGGGATCAGCTGGTATATAGAAACAGAGCTGTCTAACTCGGAGTACTTACATTGAAGTTTGTTTTTTATGTCATTTATTATTCTGCTTTTGATGTCTGCTCTTGTACATCATCTGGCAATAGAATTACAGGGTTAGGGCTAACCCTTACCGTTTTTTGGAGAAAGGAAAAAGAATATAAATATCTAATTTGTGCTTTTATCCAGTTTATGACATTTTTAAACAATCTATGACAGGTTTTACATTTCTGGCTGTCAGCCTGTGTGTTGATTTAAAAAAAAAAGAAAAAAAGGTTACATTTCCTTAAAATGAAGAACTAAAGTAAATTATTTTTTGACAAACATCCCATGCAGACACACACACACACACACATCTGCCTGCACAGACTGCATCCTCATTCAACCTGATGGCACCACATCAGATAATTATTGTAAGCAGTATTACATAAGAGATTTGGAGCAAAGAGGGGTGGGGGGGGGGGGGGGGGGATAGTGAGAAAGAGTAGGGTGAGCAGAGAAGAGGAGGAAAGTGTGAAAGGTCAAAGTTGATTTTTCTTAATAACAGTCACATTAGCGAAACTACAAACAACTAATAGCCTTGGGTCTAGTGATAAAAGCTGCCAATCACCTTTGCCCTGTCTGATAAAAGCTGTGAATCCCACGGGAACCTTGGTGCGAAAGAAGTTATAGGATGGAAAGAGAGAGCAGGCAAAACAGAAACAAATATATAGAATATATAGGGGGAAGAAATAAAAAAAAACATAAGGCCTTTTCATGACAAAACAAGCAGCTATAGAAAAAGATAGAAGATTTGTCTTACTGTATAGGGTTCAAAAGGGCAAAGTAGTGATATCTTCTATAAATGCCTTGGTGGAAAATTGTTAATTACTGCCTCTGGTTCTCCAGCAGTGCACTACAGTAATTACCGTGGGACTGATAAGAAATTAATAGCCTAACCGAACTTGTGTTTTCATTTTATTTGAAACCTGGGATGACCTCTAAGAGCCAAACATGGTTCTTTAACAAATTGCAACAGGGATTTTTTTATTTGTCATTTTATTCTTTTATACATCATGGTTTATTTGATTATTTATGTTTAGTACAAAAAAATAATAAAATGAACTGATTTTATTTAAACATTTTTAAAAGAATAAAATAAAAGCCACCCTTCTTTCCTATGGCTTATCGGCTGCCAGCAACAAATACTGCATTGGTATGTATTTCTGCACTGTCACAGTACAAACACATTACATTAGTCAGCACTGTGGTGTAAATATTGTTCCTGGATACAGGCTTGTTATCACTCAGCAAAAGCCAGGCACTGTGTGTGTTTCAGTATGTGCACATTCTTGCTTTTGCCAAAGAATTTTGCCAAAAAAATCAATTAAGTTTGAAATCAATGATCATTTGGAAGGGGGTAAGCGAAAAGTGTAACAGAGTGTGTCATTCCTGTCAGCCAAAAAAACCCACAGCGGTTTGAAAACATGAGTAACATCAGTCTCTCTAATGGTTGAAAGATAGAAAGAAAGAGTATGTATGCCAGCAGAGAAAAAGCATTGTCTTAAAGTCACCCCTCACCAGAGACACACACAACCACAGGAAGGAATCACAAGAGACCAAAGGCAAAAAAACACTCGTTGGCTTCAAAGAGCAGACTTCAATGGGCCCCCCACTGAGAATCTTTACCTCGCTATTTCTCTTAAAAGTATTGCTCTCCATTGTCCTCTTGAAAGCACAGGTCTCACCTGTTTTTCCAAGACCTGCTCCACTTCTCCGTGGCCTTTCACCACAGCATTCTTATGTGCCCTCTAAACAAAGCCCTGCCTCTCTCTGGGCTATTCCTCACACTCTCGTTTCCACTGTAGTGATCTCTCCCTGCTGACTCTGCCATCAGAGCTTAAATTGGACTGCTGATGATAGCTATACACTAAATTCCACTGCACTCCTCGGTATTCATGCTGGGACCACAATGGAAAGGGAATGCAGTGAACCTTTTACAGATTTGACTCTTAAAGTTATCTGAAAAGTATAGTTATAATGCATGTCAAAGTCAAAGTTCCTTATCAGCAACAACTCTGATTACCACCCTACATACTCACCATCTCCAGTGGTATACAGGCCAGAGTCTTCACATTTTCTTAGTCACTGTGAAGGTACTGTAAGGTATCACAACTAACCACAACTATCAAGTCATTATAGGATATTAAGTTAAGGTCCCATCCACTCAAAATATGTTCTTCTTGTTTCTACACTACCATTTAAAAGTTTAGGATCACCCAGACAATTTAGTGTTTTCCATGAAAAGTCACACTTTTATTTACCACCATGAGTTGTAAAATCAATAGAAAATGTTATTACATTATCCTTCTGATCAAACACATTGTACCCTTAGAACACTGGAGTGATAGTTGCTAGAAATGGGCCTCTATACACTTATGTAGGTATAACCAGACATTGCAGCTAAAATAGTCATTTACCACATTAGCAATGTATAGAGTGTATTTTTGATTAGTTTAAAGTTATCTTCATTGAAAAAACAGTGCTTTTCTTTAAAAAATAAGGACATTTCTAAGTGACACCAAACTTTTAAAGCCTCTAAATGGGATGGCCACTCCACTCACTGTGCCACTTGCCACACTGTGTAATCGATTACATAAATACATTGATTTACGTCACGTGTAACACATGGTGAAGAGGATGTAAAGGATTTTTCACACCACAAGTTTGAATATTTGGTCCACACAAGGCAATAACATTTTTACTCTGCAGCATATATCTGTGGTCTGCTTTCACACCTGCAAATGAGCCAAAAGTGGTCCAATTTACATTTCATCAATGATAATCAAAAAATAATCAATTATCTTCAAACAAATAGGAAATTAAATAATTAGTATCCCCTCCCATGATGCATCTTAAATAGGTAGTTTGGACCTGAGTTTGTTTTCTCACCAGAGGGACCGCATCAAATTTGTCATTTGGTGCAGAGTCAAGTGGACTGAAACCACCTCTTTTTGGAGGTTGCAGTCTTCTTGATTTAGTGCCTCCCTGAGTGTGACTGATGCATTCACACCAACAAAAATGAACCAAACTATCATTCAACTTTGGTTGGAATGGACCATTTGGTGTCCACCAACTGCTGTTGGTGTGAAAGCAGACTACAGCTGGCTGTGCCTAGTCAGAGCATGGATTACACCGAAGAGCAAGTTAAAGTGGAAAAAAAAAAAAAAACTTTGCCCACGATCATCTAATGTGTGGGAGTATTTTAAGCAAAGACAGAACAACACAGTGCTCGGCAAGCTTTGCAAATTAGAAATGGCTTATCACAGCAGTGCTAGCGCCATGCTTGAGCACTAGAAGCAGAAGCATTCCAGGGGGAATCCTCACAACGGCAGCAAGACAGCACTAATGACATGCTACGTCTGTGTGTGACCCGCTTCTCTTCAATTTATCCTCCAATGTTTACTTTTTCCCCCATATATACACACAGCCAGCACAAATCACTAGTAACATTACACACACACACACACCTGTCAACATCAGCACATGAAATCCTGCAACAAGAAACTGAGTGTAGAGCTTCTTGATGTCACTACATATATAGATCCCTAATGTCAAACAATTAATTATATATATATATATATATATATATATATATATATATATATATATATATATATATATATATATATATATATATATATATATATATATATATATATATATATATATATATATATATATATATATATAGGGGCTCTTTAATAAAACACCTGCCTGGGAAGCTTTAGATTGCAGATTTGACTGATTGTAACAGCACAGGTCTGACAGCAGCCTGCCAACAGCAAAACATTCTCTGTAAAGTTGAGTCTTCCATTACCTCCCAAAGGCTTCTCACTATTCTCATCATCATCAAGGTGGTTGTGACAGACATGTCAACAGCGCAGGTTTCAAGTAAGAAACCTGCTGGAGAATCAGGAAGCTTAGGGTACCTTCTCATCACCCTACCGGGGCTTGTGACAAACAAATCAACGGGGCAAATTTTCTAGTAAGAAACCACAGTAGAATCAATCCAGGGTTCCATTCCATCCAAGTTACATTTGTTTATGGCAGATATGCCATTGGGACAATTTACTGCACATTCTAGTATTTTTTTGTTTTATTTGTTGTCTATTCCATATCTGTTATAAAGCATTTTGAGCTACATTTCTGTATGAAAGGTGCTATACAAATAAAAAGGTTATTATTATTATTATTCTTCATTGCACTCTAAACAGAAACCTGAGGCATTACAGCACAGAAACGAGATCCATTTCAGAGTCCTGAGCAGTGTTTGTAGCTACTAGAGGAGAAAATCAGGATTATCAATGAAAGCTGTGAGAGTGTAGCCTGGGTATACCCATCCTTCATCGCAGGCGAATTCACCATGCTTTGTTAAAATGTTCCCCTCAGTGAGGGAGCCAATCACAGAACAGGGGAGGGTGCAGCAAGACAATGACGAAACACATAAACGACTTTGTTGAGAACTGTGGCTCCAACATGGTGGTAGACGGTAATTTACCTTTTGATGCAGCCTTAGAAAGTTTTCCAAGTAATTTAAACTGCAAGTTTATTTTAAAAAATTAGCAACTTTTAGCGATAAACTATTTTATCATCATCTGGTATGTCAGACATAATTGGCTAGAAGCTATGTACAGACACATTTAACAGACATCCCTAGAACCGAATAAATGACTCTAGGCTTTCATAAACCAGGCGTCCAATACAATCAAATGAACGGATGGTTCCCAGACCACATCTCAATGTAGATTGAAGAGTTAGCCAGGCTAGTGACAAGTTATTCCAAACTAAAATGCTTCAGTCATGCTTTAGTCATAATTAAGAGCGTGTGTTCATTCATTGCATCCTCTTTTGCTTATCTGTTCTCCTCCTTATCTATACTCACAAAGCTGGCAGAAGACTTAACTAGTGAAAACACCACAAGCTAATAAACGCTCAGATGAAATCATTTAGTTCCTGCAATTTAAAAATCTGTTCACACAATTCATGTATCCATCACACTGTTTTATACCATATTTGTGTTTTTACTCTATGAGCTGTCATCACACTGATGTCAAAACATCTGTTCAAATTAGCATTTAACTCAGCAGCTGTGGTTGACATTTAGCACAGACTGAGCCAATCACACACATACAGACATGTGTACAGTGCATCCACATAGTTACGCCTGCTCACACAAGCGCATGCGCACAGGCAAATACAGTATGATAGTACACAGCGCTTGGCTGCTGGAGCACATAAACGGCAAGAACAAAAGAAAGCTGAAGAAATACTGGAGGGAGGAGGAGGCGAGGGAATAGGTAGCCCCTCGGGAATGGAAGACGAAAACTGTAGTCACAAAGACAAACATGTTGAAATATCACAGAAGAAAGACTTGTGAAGGTTAGAGAAGGACAGCAACAAAGAGACAGCCCAGCAGCTTTTTCAGCTGCTACTTGTGTTGGGAAGAAGTACATTATTTTCGGATACGTTGGCGTATCAGTGTTTTGGTGCCATAGAAAGACTGCAAAAGGAATATACGTTTCACTCTGACAACAGTAGATTGATGCTGTGCTTCAATCTACGACTAAAATCTACAGAAATATTTTCCCCATCTGCAGCCAGATTTACAATGTCTTTTCATGTTGTTTAACTTCTCTTTCCCAGTTTTTCTATGTATTCTTTCAACCATTTCTCTTTACTTTGCCTTTTATCTTTTAAATACAATTACTCACTCACACACACACACACACATACACAAAGGGGGGGTGGGGGGTACATTGTACCAGTGCCCTCTTGGGGGCATCCAAGGGTGTAAATAAAACATGATAGTGCCCTCTATGGTGGCCCAATGTGCCAAAGTGATAAAGTGCCTGCTAGGGTGCCCTTCCAGTGGACAAAACGTGATAAAGTGCTCTCTCACCATGAATCACGACTTTCTGTGGCTGGTGCCCCAGAGCATGCAGCTGATGCCATTTTACAACCCTCCTCCCAAACATCTGAGTCTGCCATTGAACACCTGCATGCACAAGCGTGCACAACATACAGAGACAAAATGTATTATCAGCCAATTTCCCAATGCAAAGTGCTCCACATATAAGATGAGTCAGCATTTAAGCGGCCATTTGAATGGCTTTCTGAGAGACAGTGACAATCACCCCATGAGAATACAGGTTGTATGCGTATGTGTTCATTTGCAGCTTTGTGCGTGTAAGTGGTTGGAGATAAAGCCATCAATGATTCTATATAAAACCAACGGGAAAAAAAAAAATCACCTTCCTTTCTTTTCCTGAGTTTCGATACACAAAAAGAACCCTTCGAAGGAGCACAGTTTTATTGTCACGTCTATCATGCAAGTACAATGAAGTGAAAAGCTTATGGTACAAGCTCCATGGAATTGCAATAAAAAATAACAAAGAATAAATAAGTGTCAATAAGATAACAACAGGAAAAGAAAGGAACAATCCAGTGAGAAACACCAATAGCAGCCTTATTCATCATGATAATAACAACAGAGTGTGTGGAGGGTTTATGTATGCATTACAATATTGGTTGCATGACTGAGGTGAGGAGATATTTATTGAGGAGCCTGATGGCCTGAGGGGAAAAGCCGCCTCCTAGTCTGTTAGTGCAGGCTTTCTGGGGTTTGTCAGACAGAAACATTTGGATAAGTCTGTTGTTTGGGTTTCCTCCAGGGATCTTCTTGATTTTCATGACACACTGTCTTTTCTCTTGGAGGGAGGGAAACACACCTCCCAAGATGTTCTGGGCATACCACACTACTTCTTTAACGGGCAGTGACGCAGTCAATCATGATGCTCTCTGTGGTGTAGTACCCTTGGAGAAAGCTTCTTGAACTTTTTTTAGCCATACAAGAAGAAAGAGATGCTGATGGTTCTTTTTAACCACTTGACAAGTACGTACAGTCCAAGTCAAGTCCTCTGATGTGTCTCCCCAGCAACTTAAAGTGTCTTACCCTCTCCACTGCACCCCCTTGATGTCTAAGCTGGCCTGTCTTTACTGCTGCCTGGGCATTGACCTCATCTCTATAGATTGACTCATTATCCAGGATCAGATCTACTGCAGATTCTGCAAATTTAATCAACAGGTTGGAGCCAGTTTTAGCTGTGCAGTCGTGAGCATTGGAGGGGACCCAGGAAACAGCCCTGGGGGGCTCCAATTTATAATGGAGTCTTAGCCTGTCCACAAGCAGCATTCTAACAAGAGTTTTTGGTGTCCAGGTGAGTAAGGGCAGTGTGAAGTGCTGTGAGGGACATTAGTGAATTTATTTTGGTGGTAGGCAAAGATGGATCGAAGGAAATAGTGTCACTGTGATAAAATGTTTCGTCTTGGCTATGGAGGCAATAAATCTCAGACAACACATTAAAGCTTGAGTAAGAAAAGATCAGTTGATTCCAAATGTACCACGAAGGGAGGAATAAAAAGATACAATTACACACTGAAACTAGTGAACAGTTAAAAAAAAAGAAACACAGAAGAACGTGAAAGAGAATATATAGAGTAACTAGTTGACAAAGCTGTGTTCTCCTAAACCAAAATTAAAAATCATGCACACAAACACAGGTTAGGGACATTTATTTAAGATGTATTTCTTTCAGAAATACTACCTGTTCATATCTAGTCCTCAATCTTCTGCATTGTTATCTTTCTATTATTGTATTTTTCTCTCATTTTCTGTATGTCCCCTGTCTCACTCAGTTAACACCCACGCAGTCTCTCTCCCTCTATTGATATGTATTTTTTAAAATTATTATTCTATTGCAGACTCTCAGTTTTCCGCATTGATTTCGAGATATGCTGGGAATCTGGATTTCATATGCTTCCCAATTACTCGTTTCTCCTCTCTTGATCCATCCCTTCTTCGATTTCTTTGTATTCTTCTCCTGTCTCAATACATTGATAAGATGCCCAACTGTACACATCCCACTTATAAATTCATGTACCACAGCAGTCTAGTCATTGAGTTCACAAATGAATGAATGAACAGGTGTGTATCTATTGACATTATTTTTATTATTACTACTATTTATTTTAGCAGCTTTGTCTAGGAATAGAGAGTAAATAATGATCATTTTCGTTGTGCATGCTGCTAAACAGAATAGCATTGGAAGCATAAAATATGTTCTCACATAATTCACCAGCATTTAAAGCTGGATATCATCAAATGATTTCCTGAAATCATTCGATTCCCATTCACAAGGTCCCAATTAGACTGAATATCATGTTGGTTAAGGATTATGTTTCAACATAATTTATTTACACTGCAAATATGCAAGGTATCTTCTAACTTGGTGCATTATTAAACAATATTGATGCTTGCCTTAAGAATTAATGTCAAAGTAGTTTGTTAGCTTCATTAGCGATGTTGTGGTGTCCACATCACAGCGATCAGTGACTCAAACTGACAAAAACAAAAACATTAAGGCTATATATTATTACATGAAGATAAATAAGTTGGACTTACAAAAAGCTGGCCACACAAGAATGCTGTGGTCAGAGCTATACACATTCACAGGAAAAGGCATT
This sequence comes from Lepturacanthus savala, assembly GCA_030544235.1. Classification (NCBI taxonomy): domain Eukaryota; kingdom Metazoa; phylum Chordata; class Actinopteri; order Scombriformes; family Trichiuridae; genus Lepturacanthus; species Lepturacanthus savala. Next base: position 5,451,307 of record CM060476.1, on the reverse strand, counting down.
TATAAAAAGATCAATATCTGTATTTCTCTAAATTAATATCAGGTCATTTAAATGAACATCAATTTGAATAGGAAAATATATATTTTTATGCCAAGAAGATGTGCGAAGACAGTAAAAAAGCACCTCCTGCACAGTCGGCCTGCCCCAGTTTAAACAAATCTCAATGCTGAAGTGTTTACAAATAAAAAGATCAGTTAATATCTAATCTGGCACTGAGACACCGCTGCTCATATTTAACATGTTGACATGATGCCATGAACATCTATCCCTCCCTCCGCCTCACGCTGTTCTCCACATGCTCCGCGTGTCCACCCCTGTCTGTTTCCATATCTCCATAATCATATCAATGTTGGCTCGCAAGCTTGACTCACAGTGTCAGAATCAGTAATATCAGTGCTAAAGAGATAGGGCTGAATATGATGTATCTCGATTCTCTCTGACTACTATAGGCTGAATCAATCAAATCAATTCTGCAGCTTCAAAGCCCTGCTCAGCATTATTTGCAATATGTACAATATGGACATTCAATGCACACAGAAAATGATATGCTAACTGAAGAGATGATATCTAACATGTCTCAAATTACAAACTAATGCCATAAAAATGATACTTGTTAAAGAGTTTGGTCTTCCAGGTTTATCTTTGCTGATTTGTTAGTGGATGTACTGTATTATATTTCTTCTGATAAATTACCAGTAATTATTGTCAATGTCAGAATGTGCTTTATTTCCACTCAGAGGTAACACTACACACTTTACTTTAAACCAAGCTTTCTGATCTGTATTGCAAAATGTTCACCTCCTTGCTCTCCACTTGTGTCTTCCTCTCCACCTGCTGTCTAATTTTCTCTCTAAATTGTCCTCCTCTTTTGTATTCAGCACATTTCCAAACAGCACATTTGACTTTCTGGGGTGAGAACCTTGTGACCTTTTTGCCCACTTCCCTCTGAGGTTCAAAACTGCTAGATTTGAAATTTAAACTCTGAACTGTGACACCATGCAGCTCGGACTGCACTCGGGTCAAACGGGTCATTTTAACACTCGCCTTGACCAATTAAACATTCCATCAGTGGGTAGATAATAGGGCTTTGTAGCAGACTTGCTTTGAAAATTCAGAGCTCATGCACACTAATGGCCATACACAAATGGGGATGTTTGCATGCATGTGCACACACATACACACTCACTATTCTAGAATTAGTAGGTGATTTGGGGGGGGGGGGGGGGCATAACCACCAATATCTATCCCCCAACCTCATTCCCCTAGCAGCAGATAGTGCAGATCCAGAGTTGTTGAATATGAATAGTTGAGTCTGCCTGAATCATTGATCCTTTATCTGACTGAGGTTTGTGCAAGTTAGAATCTATGGCCCTGACCATGGCCCCCAAATATCAGTAACTGTGCTGTTTATTGTTAAATCCATAGCGCTGTCCGTGGTGCTGAAGTAGCAGACAGATTTGGAATTGTGCCTGTTTTGCTCGTTCTTCTCCACACCCCAAGGTTACATCCTCAAATGTCTGGATGTATCTAACAGTCTAAAAGCCTTTCGTTTGGGTTTCTGTATTTTACCTCCCCAACCCTCTAAAAGTTATTCAATAAAACAAAGTGAGTATTCAAGCTACAAAGTTGTCTATTAATCTACTCTAATAATTGAATATTTAATCAATTATGTTTTTAAGCAAAATGGGGGGAAAAATCATAAATAGTAATAATAATAAACTACTTCCAGCTTCTCAAATGTGAGATATATTGCTTTTATTTGTGGAACATGATTATTAAGTGAGTATCTGTGGCTTTCGGGCTGTTAGACACAACAAGGCATGAGTTAGGACTACAAGGAACATATATTTCTTTTAATTATCTTCTGACATGTCATAGATAAAATGATTAAACAATTCAGCTGGTAGACAAAGCAACTTGTCTACACAGATAAACTTTGCTTTGTTTCAAGAGATCACAGGGCAAGCAGGTGTGGAACCACTTCTGTATGGAGTAGTGGACCTTCATGATCAAAGTGAACATTCAGCTACCTGTAGAATTCCTAGAATATTCTAGTATCATTCGGTAGAGTCTGTGCTTCTAAAAAATACAACCCAAGACCAAACTATGTCTAACAAAATATATAAGGGGAGACATGACTGCAGATATAAATTTTACTGTAGATGCTTAGAGTTGGATGCTACTTGGGAGTCGAGCAGGTCATGTGACGGAGGAAATGAACCCACTCTTGGCTGCTACAGTTACATAATTCTAGGTAAAGTTTATACCATCAGAACTATAGTATGTTTTGAACAATAAGCATCTTTAAAATACTTAACATCTACATCCAGTAAATGAATGGGCCTGAATAAAATATGTATTTATTCTAATACCACCTCTATTAAATGAGAATTATAAAATCAAGAACTAGGCCAGCCTCCATTTTAAAATCAACTAATGATTATAATGGTGATTAATTCTCCATTACATTTGCACAGCTTGTGGGCTTAATATTCACACTGATTTTGTGTACCTGTGGACTGCACACACATGTATATTGTGTAACTAAATGTAGGTGTGAGAGGGCGATAAACAGATCATTATCCTTGTGGTTAAAGTATGCACTCAGGTCCTGGAGGTACAGTGCAGTCAGCTCTATCGATCTTTATTTCCTAACCTTCTGACCGCCTGCTTCACCTGTACAGGTCTGCCCACACAGATGAAAGTCAGATCAGTATACAGCAAGACTTGACACACTTGTCTGAGAATGAAAGAGTGGAAGACCAATTTCTTCCACATTCAACTTTGGTAAAGTCTTATTTCAATGATTCGGTCTTTCCAGGTTGTCAGCTATGGTTCTTTTTTTTTCTGATGCATCTCAGCAATGCAAGTTTAAAAAAAAAACCAAAAAAAAAAAACCTAACCAACCATATTTTAAGGCACCCGCTCCCAAATATAATAGCAAATAGCTAATTCACAGAAAAGGCTTCCAATGGCCTTGGGCTTCCTTTGAGGCAACTGAACAAACAAATGTATGGCTCTAAACATAATAATGAAAACTTTCAGAAAGAAAAAACTCAAATGCAATCTGTAGGCTGCTGTATACATTAATTCTTTCCATCCCAGTGGACTGTGGAATCCCCATCCTCAATTTCACTGCAGTGCAGTTACACTATGTCGAGGAATACATAATACACCATATATAATTTAAAACGGATCCTCTTGGGAATAAAATGGCAGCAAAGCAGCATTAAAGCTAAAAAGTAAAGTTTTACTATTTTAAAAGTATCCAGGAAGCATGTGCAGCAGCTATATATGGGTGAGTATTCATGGTGACATCCTGCAATTCTTAATAATCAGTGCTGCAGATGACGTAAGTTGCCTTGATCAGGATTCTGGCTAGTAAAGTGGAACAGGAGGCTACCAATTACACCATGCAGTTGGACAGCAATAGTGGCACCTGTGTTCTCATCAGGACATGTCAAAGTGTATTTTTGTCTCCATGTAATTTGCATGTGACTATACAGGCAGGTCAGTAAGGAAAGAGCTTAAAAGTTACACACACATATTGTGATGATAAATAATACAAGCCAGAGTCAGGGCTAGTCTAAACATCATGTGAAACATGATAACTCAGAGCTGCTTATTGACCAGAATGATTCACTTCCTGTAACAGGATCCAACAGCATGAGACATATCGGCAGGAGAGCAATTGACTTCCAAACACAGGGAGCAAAGATTGCTGACACAGGTCATGTGGCCTAACATATCGATGGATCAAGAGCGATGGAGGAGGAGAAAGAGAGAGACACTAGTGTGTCCATGCGTCTGAGCAAATAAATAGAGAGAGACAGAGGGAGGAGTGGAGGATGAAAGCAAAAGCAAAAAGAGTAATGCAGACAGAGGGGCGGGACGGAAAAAATAACACAGGGAAGTAGACTATGTAATTCCTATCACACCCAGATGATGTACAGTGCTGTGTATTGGTAAACTGATGCAAGGACAAGAGGTTTATAGTCTGCCTTCTGCTGTCTGTCATGATTCAACATTTTCTCCTCAGTAACACTTGACAAGAACACATCACTGCTCACTAACATGTCAACAACTGTAAACAGACAAAGATGAAGGAACTCAAGGAAATGAACACTCCTTACAGCCATATGGACATGTACAGATTGCTCTCTTTACCTACTAATCTATAACCAACTGAGGAAATCTATACACTGAAAAAATATCCATTGTTTTTCGTTTGTTTTTTTTTATTAATTCTAAAATGTACTGCTCCTTTACTTCCTTAAAAGATGATAATTTAAATCAATTAAAAGTAACTATATGTACAATTTGTTTTCCATATTCTGTAAGTAAAGTAAAATATTTCGTTTGGTACAGAAAAGTAGCACAGAAAAGTAGCAAAAAGTATTAATTAGATTGGAGTTTAATCTATTACATTGACCGAATCTATATAATTCATTTTAGTGTGCAAAAAATAAGAAATAAGTAATTCCATCCTGATGCATTTAAGTAAAATCTATTGGAAAATTAAAGTAAATTCTACACAAAATTCTTCAAGTACTGAACAGAAAATGGAAAATATAAGTACAGTCAACTTGAAAAATAGATCTAGAGTTAGATAAATTAATTTCATGTAATTTCAACAAAACGTTTTTATCAGTGTAGTAGGGGACATTTCCTGGCATCTGTTCATATCTGATTGGTGCAGATCAAGGCACATTTATGCCCAAGTTATTTTTAATTTGTTAGATGGATCTATTTCTTTTGCATGTTTGTTCACACATCTGGTTGAATGTACTGTTAAAATATAATTAAAAATACCAATGAATATAAAAAATACAAATGTGATTGAGGAGTCACTGTTGGTTATAAGTTATTGTTTTGGTGATTTTCAGTAACAGGAGGTCATTCTATGAGTCTATTTGGTTTGTCTTATATGGCGAACAAATCCTGTATAGAATTGCGTGTTTTTCTTTAAATGTGCGACCATTGTAATGCTCTGTAAATTTTCAGCTGGCTGCTCATGCATTCTATATCCAATACACCCAAGGTGATCTTTGAAGTGTTTGCACACAGCCTTTTTCCATAACGCACAGCAAAAACGCACTATGTAGGGAAATGTTAAACAAAAGCATCACTCTTCTCTAATATTCTGTTAATTGAGGTTCCTAGTATGACTGCAACTCCAGAGATGATTAACCACTACTGCCTCGCAGAAGTAGGAAATGTGGGGGAAGATATAACAGTCACAAGTAAATAGTACATGTCACCCAAAATAAAATGATGTCCTGAAGATGCTTTTGGAAAAATACAATTTAGACAAAATAGTATAGTAAATAAATGTGTCACCACCTCAAAAGCACAACAAAATGACTGGAGCACTCTGAGAAATGATAAGCTATTGCTCAAATAACCTCGTTGTTACATCAGATTGATATAATGCTGATGTTATATAACCAAAATGTCAGACATGTTATTACCCTACCATATTCCCCCCTTTCACTCATCCAAACTCTACCATTCCAAAAACTCAGTTTATATCCCTTCAAATCCCTCTACTGTATATCTTGGGCTTTTATTTTGTTGATTTTGTTGCTTCATACTGTGTTTTTATACCTCAATTTTCTTTTTTCTATTAACAGACTAACACCAGGCTCCTCAATTTTAGGCTGATAAGTGGATAAATTGCTGGCTGGGGTGACTACAACCACTCTTAGACTCGCAGAAAATACTTATTTGATTGCTTAGATATTTACAAGAGGAAAACATATAGACTGTTTCTCTGCATGGCAGAAACTGTACCATTTAGGCTTAAGTAACTCAGTTTGATGTGTCACACTTATTGTGCTGCAGTGATTTATACTTCTGTGACTCTCCACCTCTTTTTTCCTCTCCCCTCTGTTTTCAGTCCTATTCACCACTTCCGCCTCCTAGCTCTTGCTCATTGTCCATTTCTCTCTTCTGCACCGGTACACATATACACACACCTGCAAATAAACTGGCACAAGGACATGCGCACACACTTAGAGAAATAGTCCCCATCCTCGCGGAGTGTAGAGGTCTCTAATCCTGTACCAGGGAGAGTGGGCCTGCTGGGGGATTAGAGTGGGGCTGTGGGTGGCTCAAAAGATGGAGGGCGTAGAAGCTGGAGAGAGGGTGTGAGAATGAGTAATAACCCTTTCTGATGGACACAGTGATGCGGCTAAAACCTGCGGTTTTTCAACCTTCTTGTTGACTTGGGCGGAACGTATAGGTTATGGAGTACTTAGCTTTTGCGATGGGCCGTGCACATTGGGAACGCACATTTTTTGTTTAACATATCAGAGGATTAAATGTTAATTCTCTGACTCCCAGTCCCGTCTAAAAAGATAAGAGGGCAGGACAGAGAGGGTACACAAGTGAGATTGGGCAAGCATGAAGTGAAACAAATTGAACTTTCTTGGCTGCTTATTTAATGTATTTCAAGTCCAAGTGTAGGTACCACGCTGGACTGTTTCATCTCTTCTCCTTCCATTTGTATTTCTTAGCTTTCTATTCAAATACTCGATTTGTTAATTCTAGATACAGAGCTTGAACTGGTTATTTTTCTTCATTATTTTATGACTTTCAAATAGGATTTGGATGGAAATGACCAAGTGTGTTCGTATACAGAGAAAGCAATTATGCAACACTAATCCCACTCGCCATTCTCCAGCAGGTTCAAAGTAAAGTAGCCCGGTGGTGCCTTGGAGCAGAAGTCCACCCACTAAACATCTCATTTGTGGAGAAAATTGCAACATACATAAGGACCAATTTTTATATTTTTTGTTAAATATTTTTGCCTATTCTAAGACCAATTTTTCGTCCTTGTGTGTGTTGTGCATTTCCATATTGCTGCCTTTAAATCTGGTTTCTTTCCAAGTTATAAAAATAAATTAATAAAAAAAAAAAATAGAAAAAAAAGTGTTTTATTTTTCTACTTTTCACCCACCGTCCTCCTGTTGGCACGTCTTTCACACCAACACTCCTGTGTGCCAGGAAACAGCATGTGTGCCAGCCTTCCCTTTGATATGGAATATCAGGAGCCATTTCACTGTGCCGCCAAACACAATAGTGTCTGAACAAGATTCAAAGAAAGGCCAGTGTCATATGCCTGTTGCTTCGCTAGCATAAATGTTATACATTCAGACACACAAACATATGCTAAGACACAAACACACATATGCACTTTGCTTGGGTGTGATTAAGTCCAAGTGAAAGCAATAGTTGGAATGCATTTCTCTCACTATACATTCTCACGCTGCATTGTGAGAATGAGAATGAGCTCCCTCAAGCTGTTTCCTATGATTGAGATGTCATGCACAAACTTGCATTTTGCGTGTGTCATACCCCCAATTATGGCTCCCATTGACAACAGCATGTATTCATTTAAAAAAGGTTCTTGTGTGTAAATTTTATGCTGAGGGCCAAATCCTTGCCAAAGTTGAGATTTGAAAAATTGATCAAGATGCCTTTTTTCTTTTTTTTTTTTTTTTTTTAAACAATTTTCATGTGTGAGGCATGAATAGAAAAACACCAAGCTACTGTTTCCCAGGATATGAAAGCCATAATAATAATAACAACAACGATAATAATAATATGTCCCCACACTTGAATCAAGAACAGTAGTAGTAAACTGGTTTACTTCTTTTTTAGCAGTATAATCTTTCAGTAAAATATGAGTAGATCATAATGTTATACCACTAAGTTATAAAGACAGTGATGTAAAAGATTGTATGTAAACCGTTTTAACACATTTTGCAAAATAGACAAATTTAATCATTATATTGCCAGGAAGTTAGCCATACCTTTACATACATTGAAAGTGTAATTACTATAGACAGAGGAACAGATAAAGACGTCAACTCCAAAATAGGAACAGCAAGGACAATATTCCAACTGTCAAATCCACTCTCCTTTACGGATCCAAAACCTGGAAGATAACCACCAACACACTAAACCTTCTACAGATGTTCCTTAACCACTGCCTCCGGGCAACCTACAGGTCCAACACCATCTCAAAGCTGAGCTATGGGAACATACTAGGCAAGAAACAAAAGTCCAAATCACGAGGAGAAAGGCCACACATTCAGGAGAACCAACAAATCAATTACACAGGAGGAAGCGAGGAAGAACAGGAGATGAAGGTGAAAGGGATGTCATGGCAACAACTGGATTTGATGCACAAGACTGTAGAGGATGGATTTTTATCAGCCTACGTTCCTCAGGGATTTTAAAGGCCTAAATAAGCAGTAATTTGGGCTAATTGCATTGTGAGACTATAATATCAATTTAATTTTGGGACATAAGTTAGCCACAAAAAAAAAAAAAAAAACTTTTGACATGTAAAATACAATCCAAACTGCCACTTGTGAATGGGGACATTAATGCAGCTTAAAACCTGTCTATCCATTTTGACTTTATGGCTATAAATGATATGTGGGGGAGGGGACGACAGCTGGCTTAGTGTGAGTACGTGTTTGGGGGAGAGGACTAACCCAAGCTGAATGCAGATGATGGGCTTAATCCATTAGTCCAGTAGGTCACGCTGCAGATGTCTACTGTGCTTTAAAGCTGACCACATCGCAGTCGCACATCATCGTATCCATCTATCTCGGCTTAAAACACAGTGCCTTTATTGGCAACATCACTCATGTTTGTGATAACCAGTCTCGATAAAAAAAACAAAAACTACAGAGAAGAGACAGGCAGATAAAGAGCAAAACACAAGAGCAAGGAGAACGAGGCGGTATGAGTAAGAGTGGTCTGCACTGTCTGGACCCTGTTTGGTGAGCCTTAAACAAAAATAGAAACCTGCCAACAACAGCAGTCCATTTAGCATGGAGTGACTAAAGTATGGGTGAAAGAACTGGAGTCCAGACCACTTTATCCATTCATCACAAAGGGATATTCAGACAATATTTGAAGCACACAAGCACATGGGAAATAAACCCACAATACACATTCACTGAAAAAGATATGCAGCCTTGTTCTCACAGGTCATGAATCCTCACCATCGCATCCATTTAGCCTTCTATAGCTGCTGAGAGCCTATTGCAAAATCACAGGAAGAGAGCAAAAAATAGACTGGCATGCAAGAGTAGAGGTCCTGTATCCTCCAAGGTAATCAGCTGTAGGCCAAAGAAACAACAGTGGAGAGGAGGGCAACATGGAAGAAGGAGGGGGAAGTTTATCTTATTCTAGATAAACTAGAATAAGACAAGAGGGAACTTCAAAATGTTAAAATGTCTATGGTGCCGTGACAGTGTGCACTACTGCAGTCAGTGCTTGCAGGAATATTGTAATAGGGTCATTTCACATCTTTCCAAAGTACAATATTTGTACAAAATATTGCATGTTGACTTTAATTTCCTAATCTGAAGAGCCCCTCCAAAAATGGATGTGAAAACATCCTTCTCGCATCGAACTTTGCACATACAGCGTTTCTACACAGTGAAGCACAAACTTCCAAGTGAAGTAGCAGTAAGCAAAATACATTAGAGTGGAGAGGGACTTTAATCATACATCACATGTTGCCACTGCAAATCCCTAATCTATGAATATGTTGCAGCAGATGAAATACAGGTGGGCAAAGCTGACATCTTTCTTCTCAGTAATACTGCTCTGGCGCTCAGGTTGGCGCTTCTGGGACACTGAAATATACTATTGAGCTGTTTTAAGGTGTTATTAGCCTTATTCTGTAAAAGGGATGTACCCACATGATAACTCAAATGATTTGCACACCACACACCCACCTCTCAAATATAGACTAGGTCATTGGTGTGATGCTTTTTGTTGGTACTTTAAATAGACATATATCTAAAAAAGATGTGTTATTGGAGCAGAGTACTGTAGATTTCTTTTCATTTTCCTCTGTGCATCTCTACACTCATTAAAGTAGATGTATCTCCACCAGAGAGCTGAAGAGAAACAACTATAATAAAAAATGAGATCTAAGAAATATTAGACTTAGTTCCAAATATGAATGGAATGACTAACAAGAAGATGGCTCTGCTAATAAGAGGGTGAGTATTCAGAGGAGGCACAAACCACCAAAGCTACTGGCAATAACCCTGCATTTGCTTTCAATTTGATACAAGCAAAAGAAAATAATTGCTCATCCACAAAGGCTTACACTTGCATACAAATACGCAACCAAGCCAATGTGGTCAGAGATGCAGTTAAGGCAGACAGGCAATCAACCAGACGCCACACACAACCAGGGAGGGTCTTTAACACCTCTGAACATAATCAGGTCTCAATGATTGATGATGCAGGTCTGCAGTATGTGCAGCTGTTAGCCATGTTCAGTTTAGTTTCAGTCGTGTGTCAACTTTTATTCTTTCTTGTTCAGTCACATTTTAGTCATTGAAAAGTCCTGACGTTTTAGTTAGTTTTAGTTTCTTTAGTGACAGCAGGTTGATAGTAATTTTAATCAAAATGTATCTAGGCAGGTATCTGGGCAGGAACCTTTGTTTAGTTCAGTGTGACACACGTTTTGAAGTGACACCACCAGCATTACCGGAACGAGATAAATGTTCCCTACATGCTAAAAGTTTAATCAAGTGTGTAACCCAGTAGGTAACAGAGAGTAGTTTCTTGTGATTAAGTAAGATACTTCTCCATATTTAGCGCCGACAGCACCAGTGGATGCTCTTCACTCACACACGCACACACACACACACCTGGCAGCAGCGCTGGAGGAAAAATACAAGTGACATGCATCCAGGAAGGAACTGTTTTGATTGTAATTTAAAAAGTCTAAGAAAAATTAAACATTTTTTTAGACATTTTTATTTAGTTTATTTAATTAAGTAGAAGTAAGAAGTAGATTTCATCTTGTCTTTTTTCGTCAAAGAATGTGTGTTAATTTCATGGCAGTCAGTGGTTAAGGGCATTAATTTCACCTCGTTTTCATTTCATTTTTTGTCATGAAAACCAATGTTGACGGATATATTTCATCTGGTCTCGTCTGACGAAATTAACCCTGCTGTAGGTGCATAGAGGATGCATTTCCCGTGTCTATCTGAATGAAGCATGACAAAAGTATATTTACAGAAATGGGACAAACACAAATACAGCAAAATGATGAATAATGAGAGAAAGCAATAGAGAACCCACACAGAGTTTAAGTGATGAGACAGATGAAGGAATGAGTGACAGAATGCCAAGGAGAATGAAGGAGACAGAAAAGAAAGCTTCGCCTTAATGTAATTCCGAACTTCAATCAGCACTCACCCTGCTCTGCTCTCAACCAATCATCTCACACACACACACACACACACACACACACACACACACACACACACACACACACACACACACACACACACACACACACACACACACACACACACACACACACACACACACACACACACACACACACACACACACACACACACACACACACACACACACACACACACACACACACACACACACACACACACACACACACACACACACACACACACACACACACACACACACACACACACACACACACACACACACACACACACACACACACACCTTCAACCTGACAGCCTGAGCACCCATGGTAACGGTTGACACAGGTTTAAACAGAGCACTCTGGGAAAAGAGAAAAGACAATTGAAGACACACACACAGAGGGAGAAACACAAATAAAAGAATTGGTTGACAGACATAAAACTGATAGAGGCGTAGAAAGGGTGTGTTTAAAATAAGAAGACGCAGCCAGACCAGGGCTGAAGGAATGATGGGGAAAGGAGTATAGAAGAAGAATAGACAGACATGAAGAGATAGTGATAAAGCCTGGGTTTAGACAGGCCTTTATGGGTTCACAGACACAGACACCCTTTGAAGCTGTGAAGAGATTTTGGGCTTACAACTCTGACAACGGCAACTGGAGAAAGACAGAAATCTGATTAAAGTTATGCACACAAACATGAAGAAGACACCAGAAATCAAGGCAACACGATCACATCAAAGATGGATTAAAGGAAAAGGAGATGGGCTACAAAGCGCTGCACACATGTTCCTTCGTTTCAGAATTAAAATAATGCAAAGTTTCTCTGTGAACATCACTGAACGTTTCACAATGCAGGCTTTGACAACATTAACACCATCTGTCTGTTCTTGGAATTGGTGAAACACTTTCCCTTCTTACACGGACATAAATCACCTCAGCAGAGGCAGAGATATCACCATACAGTGAAGATCATTCAAATCACATGCACAGCTACAGCATTTTTTTGTTCTAGAGATTATGTGTGCATTGTAAAACTTGGACAGAAGACTTTCAGAAATAAGTCTTTACTAAAACAGCAATGTTTTTCATCCACTGAGACCAGTAGTGAGATTGGATATTACTGGGTGATGCTGTGAATTACTGAGGTACCATGTGGTCCAGCTTGTTTAGGATTGAATGTGGTTCTGGGACTCTGCAAACTACTGAGCCAGCTGGAGCCATCATGTGTTTCCCCTGCCACTGATCACCCATCCAATTAAATACTGCATTCACTCTTACAACTATTAAAATCATATTGCTTACTTTACTGCACTTGGAAGACATGTTCCTACAGCTTCAACTGTTATGGTATGTTTTACTTTTTTGAGGCAAGGTGTAAATGCTGTAGGAAATGAATAAGCCTAATTATAGTGCAGAAAGACAATAAACTAAATTAGAATAGCACAAAGTTCCAGTCTAAAATCCTGCAGTATAAAAAGGGTCATGTTGTAAGACAGTTTACATGGTAATATTCTCATTTTGGAGATTCTCAACTTTCATTTACCTTTGAACCAATTATCTCTTATTATCACTATCACTTAACAGATTAGGTGTTTATTTGAGACCAGGCAGCAATTTGGGACAGGAGATTAATTCCTTCCTGATAAAAATCTTGCTCAGCAAAACTGGAAATATCAGATTACAGTACTATATGTCTCGTGGCTGCTTCCTGCTTATTTTACGACAGAAAGTTTGAATTTCATGTAAGCCTTTTTATGTTTTCACTGCACCGGAGGCGTGTTGATTGACAATTAAGCAATATTACCCAAGAGGGTGTTCTTTAAAGTAATTTGAGCAAGTCAGTGATGCAGTCGGGACTGAGGTGCTTGTTATCACGTCTTCTTCCTTTTTAATAAATTAGACTCAGTGTTTATTAATAAAATGTACACATTTAAAGGGGACCCGGTGGTTATTGAAACTGCTATTATTTGGTAATTTATAGTATAGCATTTGTTGCTTGCAATATTGGAGAACAATTTGGGAAAAAATACAACTTCAGTATAACCTAATAAGAACATCCTTGATATTATCGGGTGTATTGTAAATGTCTGGTGCATCTAATGAGGTCCTGTTTAACCTTCAGTATTAAAAGCTTATGCCTTTGCTGGGATTTTGGCATTCACATAGCATGGCGGTTATTCTACGAGACCAAAGTGATCATTTCTGCTTTGCCATGGAGGACATCTATCTAATCAGCCTCTTCCACATAACCCTCAACAGCTTGACTCTTCCTTATTCTTTGGCCTAAGGAAACCATCTCTAAAATACACAAAACCTCTCCCTCTCCGCTCATGTGCTCTGCTTCATTATTTCAACAGCCCTTCAGGCGTGAATTTGGCTCCCGGCAACCTCAGGCTTTATTTGAATAAAGATCTACTCTTGATTATGCCACTGAAAATTGTGTCCACGCATGACAGCATCACACCCTCAATTTGTTCTAACAAGCAACACAATGAGAATACAACCCTAAACCCCAACTTCGAACGTAAATAAATGTACAACCGCAACGGAAACCCGCACACATACATACGCACGCACGCACCCACACACACGAAGAAATACGCTGATGCAGAAAGATGTGGGCAGATAAACACACAAATCCCTGAAAGCTCAATAACACACACAGTGTCACTTCAAACAATGACTCATTAGAAAGCCTGCAGGGAAAGGAGAGAGGGAATGTTCAATATCTGTCAGCTACACAACAAAACATACTACATTGTTGAAAATATTGTACATGGATGCTTTATTCATGATGTGGGTTTTTCTTTTCTACATCCATCCTCAACATGAGAAAATGATGTAATTGTGGCCAATCCTCCAACAAGACACGAGTTGCCAGATTTCAGTTATAGTCCAATGTAAGGTCCATAAGAGTCTGAACACTGAGAATTATTTATGTTTCCTTTTCTATTGGTTGTTGGCTAACCTGTGCTCGGGAGAATACGGTCTGCTGTAAGCTATAGGCGAGCATCTTCTTGCTGCAAGAAATACAATGTTTGCAGGTGCATTGGGACATACAATCTGAAAAATAGCCTCTTAAAATGCTAATAGTCTTCACTAAAATAGAAAAACAGTAGTATGAGCATTATATGTTCAATATTTAAAGTGAAATGAAGCATGGAAGTAAAGGAGGACACATGGGAAACATATTTAACTTATACCTGTTCACTACTAACATTTCCTACTCCATACTTATTCTGTATTTGACTGAAAGAACTTTGGTCCCCATTCTGCAACCATTTCTCTTCTCATTGTTTGTCACTCACTAGTTTCTTCACTCTCAAAAGTAAAACTTCCACATCAATGGAAATGGGGGCTTGGAAGTGTGGAGACAATTTGAGGTCTTTGTCCTGTATATTGGTGTATAGGTGTTAGCTGTCACTCACGCTGCAGCAGGTATTAAGAACTGTCTCCATTCTAGCTGAATATGTTCTTATTTTTCCACCCATCTCCCTTCCTGTAGTCCTTTGTTACCACACGCTCTGGTTGAGTCTGCAGCTACTGTGTGTCTGCCTGTACGGAGGCAGGTGTGTGTGTGTGTGTGTGCATGAGAATGTAAAAGCTTGTGAGAAAATGTTTTTTCATGTGTCTCGCTCACTGTGGCAAGTGACAAAGGAAAAGAGAGGCTGAAAGAAGATTTACATTTACATAGCAGTGGAATCAAGGAGAAATTAAAGAAGAGAAAAGTGTGCGTGGCGAGGCGGAGAGAGGAGGGGCTGAGATGAGCAGCGGTGAGTGGGCTGCTCACACAAACGAAAACTTTGAAGAGTATTTAAACACAAGGAAAAAGTCAAAGAATGAAGAATATGAATGCGTTAAACAACTGTAACAAGGCCAGGTAATAAAATAATAGTTGCAGAGATAATGGTGACGATAATCAATCAAACTCTTGTGTCATAAACTGCAACTACCGCATAAAGATTTGACACCGTCTCAGATGGATATCATAAGCACAGTGCTCATGGTTTAGCAGAAGAGGGAATGTTATGAAAGAGTGGTAAAAAGAATAGAGAGCAAAAGAAGAGGGAGGGAGTGTCAGAAAAAAAAAGATGAAAGATGTAAAATTAGAGAGAAAAGGAGAGGTGACGGGCAGAGGGCATTTTAATCATTGTAAGGTGAAAGACAGTGAGGGGAGCAATGGGCAGGAGTGATATATTATTCATAATTAGCTGACTTGGTGCATTATTTAACAAACAACCATGATGGGGAAGGTGCTACCTCCTGCTATTAATGGGAGTCTGGAGGAACAACCTCCACTAGATCACACACACACCACCACGACACATCACAGAAAGATCCCCCGACACACACACTGAAATCATACAGTAAACGCTCTGCAGGACTACAAACACCCTTGATCATTCCTCCGCGTTATCCTCCTCCTCCGTTGCAGCCGGTTGCAGCTGTTTTGCTATCCTGCGCCGTTCTTGGGCCATCAATATTTACAGCCATATAAAAAAAAATGTCTTCACAGCTCTCACAGGGCTGGGGGGGGAGAAGGCTCTGGGCCTACTTGGCTCCAGACAAAACACGTCTTTGAAGAGTAGAGAAATTAGGTGGTTTAGTTGTTACGACCCCCACCTCCAGAGCCATACGTACCCTCTGGCCAAGGATTGATTCTCCTCTCCTATGTCTCTCATCACCACAACTTCTTCAATAAAAGGGAAAAAAAAAGGGCTAAGAAGTATGGACTGCTGTGGTTCTTTTAAAGAAAACTATAGTGTTCAATCCTGAGGGTAGTTTTATGTTTGCATTGACAGAAGAAAAAAAAAAAAGATGTGAAAATGTTTCATTTTTGACACTGTAGAGGTACAGGGACTTAAGTGGATTTCTCTAGCAGACACAGCGTGTTTTCTTCAGGTTTGATACTATTCGTTAAAAGAGAAAATGCATTCACAGTAACATCCAAGCAGTGCTGAATCAAGGGCAACCGGACTTTGGTTGTAAACACTTGAAGAATTTTCACCTTTCATATTAGGTGCACCTTTAGTTCTGAAGAAGTTGCCCTCGATTTAACCCTCCTTGGATATCCATGACCTGGATACTGAGAAGTAGAATAGTGCGCTCATGTAATATTTATAGTCCTATGAAAGCTGGCCTTCACATTTGGAGGACTGTTTGGCAACCACTATGTTGGTTCACTGGAAATTGAAGGGTTTGATTTTTTACTTTTCATAGGCATGTTTGCTGGTACAAAAGCTCGTCTGGATGGGACCGAACAGTGTTCTCACCATACCTGACATTAATACACTAAAATGCATACGTCAAGATTCCACATAAGCAACCGTTGATGACGCCTTCAGTGACTTCCAGGTGAATGAATGATGGTATGTTTTAGGAAAAATCGAAACATTTCAGGCTTAGCCATTTCATGTGTTTACTGCTCAATCAAAGAGGTTTCATGCATTTCTTGGTATAATCCATTGTTTTTATGATTTATATTCATCTAAATTCGTTGTTGGGTACCACTCTGTGATAACAAGGTATTAAAAGGGAAATATCATGGTAACCACAGAGATAAGTGTCCTGAAATAGTTTGGTAATAAAATATGAGGGGTTTATTATTGTTATAACACTTAAATGGAATATGGTTAATAGTTTAAATAATGGATGATTATGAAATAAACAACAACATGCTAATATTAGATATATTCTCACCATATCTTCAAAATCACAAGACAATTCTAAAAAAATCAGTTTGTGTAATTAGCAGAAAATAATTTGAAATGCATTTTTCTCTACAAATCCCCAAAAGTCTCTTTTGTTTTAATGCAATATTTTCAACCTTTTTGACAAATACACAGATGTGACTTCTATTGAAAGAACCATAAATTACTATTTGCAAATTTGTTTTGCATTTTTGTGCCTGTGCGCTCTATTACTATTACTACAAACTGAATACTAAAGGCCAAAGTCGTTACTGTGGAACACAAATGGCAGCCTCACCCTGAAAGCCATGAATCAAATAAAACATTGTAATCAACAGGATTGGCAGTTATCTTCAGCCCTAAATCCACTGCTTTTCTTATTTCTGTCCAGCCAAATGTTTGGGCTGTTGCCAATAAAAAGAATAATATTAATAATAATCATAGGTGATTCTCTGGAGATTAAGATTCCAAATATTTGACAGTGCTGGACAGGTCTGTCTGCTTCAGGCTCAAATACAGCAAATTTGCTACTTATCTTCCAATCCTTGGTGCAGGCAAATTCTAGCCAGCTAAGATTTAGTGAAGACTTATCGTTTGATTTGTGATAAGATGCCTGTCTATTTAAAAGTGCATTTTTAATGTGAAGAAAGTTGTTGGGAAACTAGTAAAAAGTATAAGTCCTAAGTATAACACTCAAGATTAAAAAAATCTCATAATGACATAATAATACTAAGTACAATACTATGAAAACATGTAATTAAAAAGACTACAGACTCAAAGTGCAGAGAGTAGTGAAAAGTAGTTTACTCAGTAGTTTCCCACAAAACGATTAAGAACTTTTTGTACTGATACAACTGAACGTTTTGTAGTGATACAAGTTGACAAACAACATATGGCACAAATCAAACAGGAACAAAAGATAACTTGTCTCTCCCCCATTGACCACCATACATAATTTTTTCAAAATAAGGTTCCATGAGGTGAAAGTACTTTGGCTCTATTAGAACTTATGAAGACATATTGCAGTGAAGGCTGCAGCAGTTTACTCTCTAAACCACTAAAAGCCTATATAAAAGGTTGCCCTTGAATAGAAATACTTCCAAAATTGTTTTCAGATAAATATAATAATTTTGTTGTGTACACAGAAAAATGCATGTAGGTTAATTGTAAGGAGGAAGGACTTACTCAGCACCATTTTTGCTTAATAGGCAGAATAAATAATGACCATGTTTCAGTAAAATAATAACCTATATAGTGGTTGAAGTGCTTTATTCACTTCA
The DNA here is from genome assembly GCA_030544235.1 of Lepturacanthus savala. Classification (NCBI taxonomy): domain Eukaryota; kingdom Metazoa; phylum Chordata; class Actinopteri; order Scombriformes; family Trichiuridae; genus Lepturacanthus; species Lepturacanthus savala. Next base: position 5,433,092 of record CM060476.1, on the reverse strand, counting down.
GAAATGTAAACTGGACATCACCTTGTAAAGAAAAATGTGTTAAAAATAGGGCCCGGAAACCAAATATATTAATGTTCCAATGTAGAAAAAGCAATACTAATGAGAACTACACTGACTGCAGATACTGCAGCACATATTGATTGCTTTTTTTTTGTGCTAATGTTTTGAACAAGCTGTATCCCTTTCTATAAAACAATAAAAAGGAAAAGTTCTCAAAGTGTCAACTGGAACACTTCTATCGTTTAAGGTCTCAAAGGACTAGAGGGAAATAAAATGAGCAATATTGGAAATATTGAAGTCAGCATTTCATGTTGGATCAGCACAAACTTTTGTTGCTAGTTGCGCCAACAGACATATCAAAAGCAAGCTGTGGAGAACACAACAGCCATTTACGACAGCCCTCTGGGATTCTGAGCCTATGCTGTACTTACTAATACTTTATGTATTCATATCTTAAAGCCATACATAACTTTTCCAACTAATTTTATGATTATGTAACAGTAACAGTTAACTTCGGTTAAACTATTAGACACTGGATGTTCTGCTCTTAATTGATTGCTTGATTTTTTGATGCATTGGAAGATGATGAAAAAGAAACAAAGAACATCCCCACCCTGTATACTGTAGAGTTGGCACACTGCTGGCTACTGCATTGTATTTAATTTATTACTACTGAACAGTACACAATCAGACGTCCCCTCATGGGCATTCTCTAAATACATCTTTGTCAAGTACATCACAAGCACAAGCATTTGTGTTGCATTATTTAGTTCCTCTGATTTGTTGTTTAGTAGCATATGTATAAAACATGTTTGGTGCTGAATGAAATAGAACAATTCCCACTGTGGTTTCAGCCAAAGCAAAATCTAGTCGGTATAGGATCATTTTCGCAATGTGAAGACAGTTCTGTACTGGCATTAGTGGTGGAAGAAACATTCACTTCCTACCAGACTAGAAAAACAAAAAGAACCACCAAAAACCCTCCAAAATTATGTATCGAAATGGACGAGATAAACAAGCAACATATTGTCATGAATAAATTTGCTCAGGTGCCCTTATGTATGACTGCTTTGTAGTTTAAACTGTGGCAACGCTATCAAGTACAAACTCTAAAATCTCCATTTTGGGATTTTTCAGTTCAATTGAAGGACAACATTTTCCCCCGAAGGTAGATTTAACCAGCATGCAGTTGGCAATTAAAGCCCCACAACTGGTACAAAGAAGTGGCTGAGTGATGGATTGAGATGACATTTTCCTGGGCCATTACTCAACAGGGAATAGTATTACGGCCAGACAAAATTATTATGTTCAACCTTTTCAACATGTAATTAAAACCGCTCAAAATCACATTATTTCTGTGACGGTAATGTGATATCTTGTACTGTTGAATGATTACACAACATCTTATATGACATTTATAAACAAGTGAAAATTCGGACGGTCCTGCATTTGTAAAGATTTTGGGAAATAGAAGTATATTTTTTTATACAAAAATCAAAAACGTTCAGTTTAGGCAGAACCACTGGTTAACATAGGGGCCAAGTGCCTTGCTCAAGAGCACTTTGAGATATGTAGCTAGCAATGGCAAGTGCACTTGAAATTATTCTACCGCTCTCTGTAACAATTTCTTTGCCTGTCACTTCATCTCTCATGTCATCTCCCTGTGATTACCATGTTGTACCAAGTCATTCTGGATAAAAGCATCAGATAAGTGTCAGGAGAGACTCAATCTGAAATGCTGCTTTAGAGCAGACCTTGTGATGCAACCAATTCAAAACCATACGCTGCCTGCATATTAGATAGGGTTACGCAATTTCAATTCTTTCACATGACTGTTAAACTGGCAAGATGAGGGTGCGAATGGAAGCCAGACAAGGAACAATAAGAGCCAATAAGAGAGGGAGAAAAATAGAGAAGCATTTAGATTATTATTAATATTATTATTATTCCAGCAAAAATAATTCCAATATGCTAACCCAGAGTCAAATCCCTCACATGCAACAATGAATTTGCCAGATTATTGCAATACCACAATGACAAGGACCTGAACACAGTCGAGCAGTCTTGTTGCTTTAGAAAAAAAAAAAAAAAAAAAAAAACTAAAGCACCCTGATGATAATGCATGAACAATCTAAAGTAGCTCCTATATGTCAAGATGAGAAACGTGTATTTTTTAACTAATGCTGCAGTGCAAGTTTATTGGATTATCATTATTAACATGCTGAAAAGTATTAGGGCATTGATCTCAGGTGTGTTAATCAAGATCAAAATCCATATATAAATGATGCTACATATGTATATTTCTACTTTACTACTTTATCCACAAATTACAGAGAAAACAACTCGAGTGTACTGAATAGATGCATACGCTCCTATATTTACAGTCATTTTCAGTCATTATGATCACCTTCCATTCATATGGGTGTCTAATACAATCTAGTTTCCAGATGAAAAATCAACTATTATTCCATTTGCAATCATTTATTCTATGTCTTCTTCGAGACGTGAGGGAATCAATCACATGTACAAACAAGCCCAGATGCACCACAAGCATGCACAGAGGCAAATACCTTTCCCTACTCATGCACAAAACACACACACATGTGACATTAAGATGGTTTCACAGGATCACCCATTACCACCCTATAAAGTGTGCGAGTTGCTAATGGACCCCATTCAGGGAGAGGACGTGGCCTGTCTGTCCATTAGCTATGGGTGAGACTCTCTGCTGACTGACACAACAGTTCCAGTGCCCTCTCACCCATGCCTCTCTCAAAATAGGTGCATTTTTGTGCTTCTGTGTCTGTGTGCCTTCATACATAGAATACAGATCTAAATGTGATTGTGTTACTGATTAGGCAGACAAAAGATGACAAGAGTTGGAAGTAGATAATACAGAGCAAACAAATAATGCTTTACTCATTTAACACTTGTAATTTGGTACTTGCCTTTTTGCATGCTTTATTTTGATAGTTAAACCAAATGGTCTTTCCTCTGTGTGTTTCCTAGATGATATCGTAATGAATCAATGATAAGTCAGAGACAGTTGGGCAAGTGTCTGGTTTATAAAACGGTTTATAATAATGCAGATAGCTAAAGAATTCTGATTTAGCTTTAACCTTATTTTTTATTTATCTATTTTACAGTTTATAGCCTCAACACATCCTTGAGTGTGTGTGTGCATGGGTGCCAAAGGCTAAAACGTGACTATATACCCGAGTGCGACTGCATCAATGTGTATGGCTCTGTATATCAAAGGTTACAGCACATGTGATTATGTGGATGCAGGTAGAAAAACAAGCTTTTACTTTTGTGTGTGTGTGTGTGTGTGTATGTATGTACAAGATAGAGTTAAAGCTAGATGTGGTCTGGTCCATTAGCTCTGGTTCAAGGTACTGTAACTGTGTGTGTTCAGATTAGTAAGACGGGGGTCACTGCTTCCCCTTTATACCTTTCTTCCACCTGCTGTCTCTCCATCTTCAACTACATCTTTTTCCCCACTGTGCTTTTCTCTGTCTTCTCCTCTACATTGCTTTCTTACCAGAGACCGTCTCATTCATTTTGCCCCTTAGTCTTAACACAATTCTTTGTTGTCTATTTAATACCAACTCCCCTTTTTTTCCCCAAATTGCTACTTCATTTATATCTTGATCATCCAACTTTTTCTAAACATTCCATCCATCCCTGCACAGACTATCTGCTCTTTATGTAATTGTCACCTCTAGCTCAAGCTGTCTAGATAATCAGGCCTAAACACCAACAACAATTATTTACTCGACAAAAGCTTCAAGCCGTGGTTTGCCTATGGAGCTGTTTAAAGCATAAAGATAAAAATCACAAACAACAGAAAATAGAGTCAGCATTCGTGTTCTTAATAGCTTTAGTCTTACTTGGAATGCCTGAGCAGATATCCTGAACTTGATTGCATGTTGTGGGATATGTCGACAAAAGAGAACCAGAATGCTCAGAGGAGGAACCATAAAATATCAAAGGTTTGTGGTCTTAAATGATTGTAACTTATATCACGAGGACATGTATCTTTTTATATATAGACTCTTTTATTCCTCTTGTTAATGCTTATTTTTAATTTAACATTTCTTGACAGGATTCAGGATACTGTGAAATGCTGTATTTGAATATTTTTCCCCTTCCATGATGTGGAGTATATGTTCCATTTTTCCTTTCCCTTTTCTTATATTTTACTCACCTCTGGGCACATCTCCCACACACACTGTTACTGTACTCTTCAACAATAATTCTAGTTAATCTCGAACTTTGTGGAAAGAGGTCAAATGATTAATTAATAAATTCTGTGTGCATTTATTCACAATGCGCGTAATTTACAGCCACTGAAAGTGCCACAAAGAAAATATTAAAGATGGCAGCCCTGCAGTAGATTGTCAGGTCAATTCTTTAGCAGCTCAGTTGATTAATTTGGATTTTAATTAATTCCCCATTAAAACGTGTTAGTTAATGGATGCCAACCATTGAAATTCACAGTATGCTTCACATTTACAAAGTGTGAGCCGAAAATTAAAATGTTTGGCAATTAGTTTTAATATCATTACTTAATAAATGCTCATCCTGTCTGCTGGCATGACTTGTTCAGAGATGAGAAGATGACGGCCAACATGGATGGAGGGGATTACAGCGTGGCTGATCGCAGATCAGTTTCTCTCTTTAATCTGTGACTGGGACAAATGGAGATGCTGACTGAATATGGTAGAGAGACACACACACACACAAGCTACAGGCAGACAGGAAACATCAAATCTGATTTATAGATTTATCTACTCAGCCAGCACCCTTCCCTGCTCTCTGTGTTTCAGCAGCTGAGGGAGTGCAGTATGGATGAGTTAGTGAGTTTGTGTTTATGTTAGTCTCTGCCTGTTTCTGTGTGCGTGTGTGTTTTTAGGGGAATGTGCAATCACACAAAAACACACACACACACACAGTGCATCAAAAGTCTTCTTTGCTTTTTACTAAGGAGGCAGAAAAGCGTGCTATCGATTGACTGTGAGAGCAGGGGAGAGGCGAATTCTCTTCGGCATTCAATGAAGGACACAGTGTAAAGTGCTGCCCTAAAAGCTCAGTGTGGGGTCTGATTCTTTAGCTGGATGTGAAGCGAGAGCTGTCTGGGCATCGAGGTGTGTAGTCAAGTCTTTATCGTCTCTGCTGATCGATAGATAGTTTGCTTTGGTGGCAGATGGCAAAATCCAGTACAGGACAAATTCTTTATTTTCTATGTTCTATTGTAATATATTATTGGCTGAGTTGAATGATATATTTTCATTCTAAAAAGGACCTTAATAAGCTTAACAAAGCTTAAAACCTGCTTAATATTTCATTGTTGCCATCCAACACACCAACGCATTCCAGACCTGTTCAAATGGAACAGTGTAAATTCGTATAGTCCAGTGTTTTAAATGAATAAATATAAACTTCTGCTCACTTATGGTGACGTGTTGTGCATTGGTCACTTGTTGTAAGGATCTTATCCACCATCCATTGTGTTTTCCAACATGTACGCAATTGGGGTTTATTTATAGAAGTCTCCTTGGTTACTGACGTGCCCATCTCCTTTGAAGCAAATGTCATTATGACCTCCCCTCATAAGAGGTACTGTACTTAACTGTTCCACAGGTTTACTCTATGGGGAAAAGAACTTTTAAAGTTGCCTTCCCCACTGCTTGAAACACCTTTCAGAAGAAATTTAAATTTGCAAAATCTGATTTTTATGACGACTTTGGTTCAGTCCTGAAAGATCTAGAACAAGAAACCACCAGACAGTGTCTTTGTTCTGTTGTCTGGATTGCCCCAAACATCAACACTTAATTCGATGTGATTCCTAATGTTTAGTTCTTGTTTATTTTTGCGTTAGTTCTTTTCTGTTGTTTTGTAAACTACTATTAGTTATTGTGATTTATATTATAACATGTACTGCTATTTCTTGGCCAGGTCAGCAGTCAGCACCTTTATGGTGAAGGCTACCGCCTCTACAACAAATGCTTCTTGCCCGAGAAGATAAAAAAAAAAGAAATTCCACATCCCCACATGCATAGTAGTTCAACATCTCTCAAAAACCACACGCTAAGCCGTTAGGTGGTTTAGCTGCTACTTTATTCCTCACACTAACACAGGGTACTGTGGCTGTATCCAGCGCCAAAAAAACAACTTACCTTGGTAAAAGAAAAAAAAAAGTTCCTTCTTTCAGAGGAGAAATTTTATTCTTTCAGAGGAGAACCACACTCTTACACCAGGGCTGCCCAACTCTGCTCCTGGAGAGCTACCATCCTGCATGTTTTAGGAATCACCCCACTCCAACACACCTGATTCTAATTATTAACAAGCCCTTGACAAGCTTCAGCAACTTGATGAGGAGTTGCCAATTAGAATCAGGTGTGTTGGAGAGAGGAGATGCTTAAAACCAGCAGAACAGTAGCTTTCCAAGAGCAAGATTAGACAGCCCTGCTCTGCACACTCTCTGCAGTCTTACTCCAAAGATATGTTCAGAGACCCTCAGGAAATCCCAGTACTCTTTTTGTTTTTCCTCTTTTAACGAGTGCATTGCAATCGCCAAAGAAATGCCACTGAAAGTTGCTCAGTATCACATGAAGGTAAAATGGACACTTCCCAAATGCATCTAGTTTTAGTCCTGCCTAACTTTAATAGGTAAATAATTCAATCAAGACACTCTTCCAGAATTTCCAAATGTTATCAAACCAAAAGGATTAAATGCCAGTGGTGAAATGAATCATTTTGTGGGGGTTTTGATGCCCAGAAAAATTATCCGCTGTTTCACAGCTGCTCCTTTCCCCATGATAGTGGATGGAAAAATGGCTTTCTGGGCGCAATAGTGATGCCTTATTTGTAATTCCAAACTTTGGCCACTACAAAAATTGATATGCCCAGTGCTGGTCCTGGGGTCCAGATTTAATCTGACATCCTGAGGTTGATATGTTGATGTATGTGAAATACAACAGAGCAGGAATGAGCAAGTCACAATGAATCAGAAGAATCAGACAAAGTGATCTCAACAGTACACTTCATTTTAGAATAACAACCCACAGACATTTGTAGCCAGTGTCAGGAAGCAGAGACTATACAACATGCCATTATGTTGTAGCTACCATGTACAGTATAAGTAGGGGATTAATTGAGAAAGGGGGGTTGGGGTATTAAATTATGAGAGTTAAATGGAGACTGTTACTCTGCTATTTAACAACCTTTTTCACCAAAATTCCAGAATTGGTCGGTCAGTTAATGTGTGTTTCTAAAACTTATTTCAGGGTTGCAGGCTCAGTCTGCTCTGGGCTGCAGTCCGTCCTGCTGAGAGGCTGAATGCCTCCAGACATGACTGAGAAATAGCTGTAAACCAGACGAAGGAATTGTAATCTAAATCATTTTAAAAGAGCAGTGCCCAATGGGGAAAGAGGAAGGACACTTGCATATACACACAGACATGCACTTGCACACAATCCTGCTGGAAACTATTCCAGTACTCTGCAAGGGACCAGGCCTGTCTGACATCCCAATTACTGTGCACTTTAAGCACTGTTTCCACCTGGCTGGGCCTATGCACACATGCACATAAACACTCATGAATCCTGTTTGTCTTACTAGTTACATTCCTTCTTTTTATTTCCAAGTCATATAGTACTGGCATGTATACTTTAGCTCCACTGTACTGACAGATAGGTACGTAGGAAAGCACAGGTTTTGTTTTCCAAATGACTGGCTGGCTACTGTATGTTCCTTTATCCTCTGAGTCTAAAGACAAAAAAGAGACTAGTGTTTCTTCCATAAAAGTAACCCAAAGATTAATTCACTTAATCTTGGCCTGTAAATGGGGTATTCAAGCGGCCTAAAAAACAAATTGAATGCAAAGGCTGAGAGTAATAACAACATTTGTCTTAGCTGCAGCACAATGCCCTTTTCAACAGCGCTCTTCCACATGAGCTGGTGGCTAGATTTCCAACATTCATTATGACAGAAGTGGATGCACATGCACATACACGCATGGACCAACAAACATAAAATAGCTCTCTTACACACAGTTGGACAATAGTGCTACCTGGTGTATGTTTGAAGTGACAAAAATATGGAGAGACAAGTGATACTGCAACATCAATGAGGAGAATAGCCGTGTGTGTGTGTGTGTGTGTGTGTGTGTGTGTGTGTGTGTGTGTGTGTGTGTGTGTGTGTGTGTGTGTGTGTGTGTGTGTGTGTGTGAGAGAGATAGATTGAGACTGTTGAACAGATGTGCTGCAGTCTTTAATGTGTAATCCCCAGCTTCTCATCATGTTACCCATCAAGCATGTGCAGATCACAGGGTTAATGTTGCGGAATATATAGGTTAAACTCAAAGAGGGAGACACCAGCATAAAGCATCAGTTTAATTCTCTAATGATGAAGGAACTCAATGTAACTACATGAGGAGTAACTAATAAGTTAATGTTAACTCAGTCTCATTAAATCACTGCAATGAATTTACTTTTCTAAATTATGCATGATTCATTGGTGTTGCCCAAACTATATATTAAAAACACATTTTCTAAATTACTTAAACATTGTCTTATATCACAGATACACAGACTGCCAAATTAAAATAAATTACTTAATCAAATTATTTTCTGTGTGTAGTTTTCATTTAAGCTTGTAGTAGTAAAATAAATGATGAACTTCATTAATCCCAGATCAGGAAAAAAAATACTTGTTAAAGCAGCTCACAACTAGAAGATAGATATAACTTGATTCACAAACTCACACAGGAAAACACTAAATACTACAATACTAAAAATACATGACTAATATAATAGAAGTATGAAAATGGGTCATAAAACCTGAATAAGAACACCATATAAAAAATCACATAAAAAAACACAGTATGATAACCAGTCCAAAACCAAATATTGCACCTGAAAACTCCAATTATAAAAAAAATAAGCAGGAAAAAATACAGGATGAAATAAGATGCAGGTTTAGATTAGTGCAAAAAGCAGCATTAACATATGTGTGATGGAAGTACTGTAACTATGTTGTGTAAGTGTCTGGCTGCCGTTAGAAGGAAGGACCTGCGACAGCACTCCTCCTTGCAGCGTGGGTGAAACAGTCTGCTGCTGAAGAGCTACTTAATGCCCCCACACTTTCATGCAAGGGGTGAGAGGAGTTGTAATTGACATCAGCTTGGATAGCATACTTCTCTCATCCACCTCCTTCATCCATGGAATCAAGAGCGAGCGAGACAGGAGCGAAAACAGTCTGTGTCAAACAGAGGGTGAACCGAGGACCTTCATAAAGAGCCAGTATCAGATCATTAAGTTGTATACTTCTTTTGAACTGTAAATCATGCAAAAATATTCTAGTAAAGCACCAGAAAAAAAACTATAAACCTGAAAATGTGAATGAATTTTCCCTCAAAACTTTGTTCAGCATATTACTCCGTGCTACTGAGGATCACTCCTGCTTTCCCATTCATAAATCCACATGTTTGTTAGCAATAAGACTTTGCTGGGGGTTTAATCTGTTTGGATTTAAAGCAAACATGAATAGAAAAACTACTAATGATAACTACCATGGACATGCTTGGAAGTATGTTTAGTTAGGAGGCCAATGATGGATTATGCCATTGCTGGAGCAACTCTTTTTGTGTGACACTGGACACAAGACAACTCTTTTATACGGACATCAGCTAGAATTAGATGTATTATAAGAGGTATAGCACTGTCAATGTGTCTAAACGTCCTCCCTGCTGCTGACAGAGGTCAAACCCCCTTTTCTTCTTCTTTGTGCTTCTTTTGACAGTATTGTTTTGACACTGATGATTTGGTTCACTGACACTGCTTTTAACTTTCTATCACCTCCTATGCTCTGATGCAGCTCAATTATAGCACTCCCCCAGGATTGATCTTAGGTTTGTTGCCATTTGTTTTGTTTGTTTTTTAACTCTAAGCACACTCATAGGAGATTCCACTGATTTAAAATTCTAAAATGAAACAAACAAGATTTCAACTCCATTTGGTAAACCTCTCAAATCACCTGGAAAAAAAACTAGATTGCATTACTTTGTTTTTGTTCTGAAATCGGAGAGTTATTCAGTTACATTTCCAACAGCTACAACCATAAAAAATCATGTCCTGTGTCCTTGTACGTTGATAGGGAAACAATGAAAAAACTCGACAAGCATGGAACCATATGGTGCCTATCAGATTTGTCCCAACTCATCAGTAAAACGGCTTATAACAAATTTGAAGCAAGAAAATGGACATGTGGCTGCAGAGTCATGCTTCATGTTCTATTCACAACAACCAGTGTAAATATTGATAGGGTGGAGGAGTTGGTGGTCTGAAAGCCGCATCATCTACATCTCCATTGTCTGCTGATGGAGCAACTCTTCTTTTCCAACTCAAACGATTCTCAGTGGATTTCTAAACTAAAATCTAAGCTCCTGAGTTTTCAACAGGCTTTGTGAGGCTAGGCTTTTAAGGCTCAATGACGTCTAGCACCAAGTAACAGCTTGGGATGAGTAATTCAGGCTAGCAGAGAGTCACCTTTTATATCCCAGGTTACAACTTTCGATATATATATAATGTTAAAATGGCAATGATGATCATGACTTAGAAACAAGTGGATTCTAAATGGATATCCAACTCATTTGAAAAAGCAATTATGTAAGGTGTTAGATAATCAATCAAGTTGTAAAACGGTTAGGATTTCACCAAGGGGAACATCGGTATTAGGTGACATAGCCCAGTCCATTCTCTGACTAACACAGCTAGATATAAATAGAAGAGTGCTAGACGTGCCTCTAGTGTCAATATGGTGCCAAAGATATCAAAACATATCATACCTAAATTTAGCGGATCACAAACATATCAGGTTTTACGACATATTTTTGTGAAATTGCGAATCACTGCAACCATGAGAGCTCCTTGTACATACAGTCACATGTGTGCACAAAAAACATACACAAACACCCCCTACAGGCAATATTGAATGACAAGGTGTCAGAGGAAACCCTCGCCTCCTGACTCGCTTTCCTTGAGCTGTCTCTCCTCATCCTTCTCTCTCCTCTTGTCCTCATCTCTGCCTCTATCTATCCTGCCATCCCGCTCTAAATCTCAGAGACCCTTGTCTAACGAAGTGGACAGATTCTGACGGGTTGTAATGAGAACACATTCCACTAGAATAACTTTCAGATCCTGCACTTTCACACAAGCATGCACGCAAGCACACACGCTCCACAGATGCAGTCCCCATTATGGTGAGTTAAGTTTTAAATTAATGAGAAGGAATTCAGTAATATTCATTCACCCGGACAGTTTGTGCGTCTGAGGATGGCGACGGAGGTCAGAGCGAGTGAAAAAGAGAAGTAGCCAGCGTGAGCTGCATGGTGTGTGCCTGTGTACGTAGGAGTGTGCGTGCATGTTACGTTAAGGGAATAATGCTGCATGACTTGTCAGTGCACGTTTATATCACTGTGGCCTTGCTCACATACTGTAACATCGATAGCCTCGCAGTAGCATTCAATTCCCAGAGAGAAATTTCAGTTCTTCAAGGGAGACCAACACAGCAGTCAAAGAAAAAAGCTGAACGTGAATTTAAAAAAAAGAAGAAGAAGAAGAAGAAGAAGAAGAAAAGGCTGAGTGTTCTAGTCAGGGCCAGACTAGAATTGCAATAGATTGTCAATGCCAGAATGTTGCATTACATACAATGCATGTAATTTGCTATATGATGGCAAAAAGCAAAAAATCTTCTGCGTGAACAAGTGAATATGAGTGTTTTACTGATTTATTAAGTTGTGTGTGTTTGAATAAATCTTTTGAAACGCCTCAGAGTGAAGGTCTTACAGTCAATTTGTGCAGCGTGCTATCATCATCTGTTGCAATGCAAGTTGTTAAGATATTCTTGTCAAGTCAAATTCATATCCATTAATCATAGACTGCTGTGAAAGGAAGTGGTTCTGATACCTGGCACTATGAAAATAAAGTGTTTTTTGGAGAAAGGTGACATACAGTAGCTCAGTAGTACTTTTGACTCAAAGGACTGTCTTGAATTTTAGTTTTAGAGTAAAATATTAATGCACTGATGGTTCAGACAAAAATTTAAAAGGAGACTGAAAGAGAAACCCTGGGTGTCTACATGTTTGGCTACGATCCCTGTCCATCTGTTTAAGGCACACAGTTTTACACACACAATGGAGATGCTGCTTGGAGAGTTTGCACATAAGCAGGAAAGAAGCTAGTAGGGACTTTTTTTAATCAGACATTTGTCATCAGTGAAAAGAGGAGGGGCAGATTGTAAAGAGAGAGACTGGATGAAATAGAGTAGAAAGACAAGGAGGGGGGGAAGTGATTATGACCAGATGATGAAAGCACCGAGGACAGCCAAGTAGGGATTGAACGAATTAGGGATAGGATGAAAAAGGCAGGAGGTACAAAAATAGGATACAATTAAAAACCAGGGGATAAGTGGACTATGTGTAGGAGAAGTAAGGGGAAGAAGAATCAGCAGAGATAGAAAGGGATGAACCAGATGAAAGAAAGGGAGCAAGTTACTTCTTTGTTAATTTGATTGTTTTAAAACTGGTGAGAGCAAGGAAGAGACAATGGTAGAATCAAGGAAAGGAGATGTGTTGACAATGGAGAGTACAAAAGAACGATAGATTTTTTTTTTCAAAACAAGGAGGAAGGGAGCAATTTAGACACAGGAAGATAGGGTGGAAAAGAGAAATGGCACTGCAATTAACAACTAGAGCTTATTTCCCAGCACTGACTCACTTATCTGGATGCATGATAAATCTACCAACATGGATAGACACACACACACAAAACACAGGCAGGTGAACACATAAATACACAGGGGCCAAACATACCTAAACAAGTATTGAGCTGATCTAATCTGACCCAAACCAGTCTGCTTCCTCCAGCCTTAATCCTATTATTACTACCTCCTAATGGGAGCCATCACATTCCACACACACACACATTCACACACAAGCTGCTGGACTGAATTCAGGTTGACCTTGGAGAAAGAATTCAAAACTATAATGTGTTTAATAAATGTTATCATAACTCATTGACATCTTCTAACATTGACTGATGATATAATATGCAGCATGGGCCATTTGTTGTCAGTAGAAATGGGAAATGCAGCATTGATCATTGTTATTAAAGCATTGTGGTGGAAGTGTGAAGACATAACATATTATTCTCTCATCAACCAGCTAAATCTTAAAATTTGCTTCCTTAATGCAGTAAGTTACAGCTACATGGGGCCACAGTAACACAGTTGCCACAGAATGCAACACAAATATTTTATTATGTTTGACAAGATAGCAAATGGATTATATTGGAGATCAGGTATCCCTGACTTGTCATGTGTGGCCCTTGAGGTGCAACCAGACTGAGGTCTATGTCAAATAGTCCGGCATGCTTAATGAGATGAGAAAAGGCTAATCTGATTCTATATCAGACAGGCTCTAGGGAGTATCCTATTTAGCCACCTACAGTGTCACTTAAAGGCACATCCTTTTCATTCTTACACTAGTGCTGAAAATGTTAAAAATGTCAATGCCTGTCAAAGGGAGTAATGAACAGTGATACAATGGAAAGGAAAGCAGAAGTTTTCATGGTTGATTATAAGAGAAAGATGTGTTGTTTAAAACAATAGATGTTTTATGTTATTTACCACTTTCTTTGCCACAACTGGATTCAATTATCCTTTTATCCGTTTGGGTAAATACCCCCTCGAGTCAGGGGGTATTTACTCCTTTACGGGTTCCAGCAGACAATTGTGGGTTCCAAAGAAACTAAAGAAAAGGGGGCTGGCCAATATACACAGCTGCTCAATTTAAAAATCTGCAAAGATTACATTACTCCAAAACTAAACTGAGCAAAATGTATGAATCTGTATCTCCCATCTGTCATAGATGCATCACTGCTGAGGGAACGGGCTCTCACCTCTTTGGTGCTGTCCAGATAACTTCTAGAATGACATATTCAACTAGTTCTAGCTCTAAACGGCTTCATGTGAATATCTATCTATCCATCCATCTATCCCTTTTTGGCTGCTCTAATAGTACAAAGACCCTTCCATCCTACAAAAAGCAGATACTTCCAGCTAAAAAAAATCATATCATTGAATTGGAAAATTTCACTGCCTCCATGTCTCAAGAGATGGCTCAATGAGATAGTCTCCATTGCTAAAATGGAATAGATCCATCTCAACAAGGGGAATGTAATAAGTCATTTATTAAGAGTATTTAAGCCTTTTGATACTGCTTGAAATGGACTGGACTGAAAAGACTGAATGTTTAACTACATCCATGATCATGATCATAATGATTATTGTTGCTATAATCCAACTTCCATTTCATATAATGTGTACAATATTTAGGCAGTTAAATCGGTAGCGTGCCACAAGTAATTACAAGTTTGGCCGTTTTGTCTTAAGCGTGTGTGTTTCTTTTGTATTCTTGGGTTTATTTTATATTAAATAAAAACAAAAAGCACAATGAACAGTTAACCCCTAAGAATATTGTCTGCCTGTGGCAAAGATCTGTACAAATACAAACTATGAATCGTATAGAATAACATACACTCTGCATTGAGCTGATAATTCTGTCAGAACCATCCTAATTAAAGAAATGTGTTGATTTGAATTGCAAATGAAAAAAGGAATGTTCCAACTATTATGAGACATAATGGTAAGACACTTTGCTTCAGACACACAGCAATAATAATACATTTCCATGCAGTACAGTGAAAACTCATAAGAGCGTACAGCAGAGGCACCTCAATTCACTGTTATTCTGTGGTATGTGTGTGTATGTGTGTGTGTGTGCGTGTGTGTGTGTGTGTACATGTGGTGTCGAATGGACCTGTGTTAATGAGTATTTCTGAGTGTTCCCATATGGTATATGCATGCGTGCCTATTTTTCTTGAGGCATAACAGATCTTTAGCAATTGATATCATTGTGAGAACCGATTAAGTGATACTGGGATGCAACATAAAGTAAACCTGACAGACGTTTCAGGCCATGCATGGGAGAAAATCCTTGGATTACACCTTAACATGCAATCATTTGTGGAGCCATACATGTGTAAAACGCAAACAAAAGGCGAACACACACACACACACACCTTTGTTTTTACTGGCCTTTCACTGGTCGACATACCTCATAGATGCATTTTTAGTGCACAGACACAGTCAGTGGGTCAACCAGTCCATTGACTTTTAGTGTATGAATATGTTTGCCCCACTAGGTTGGGAATCTTTTTCAGCCCCTGCCTCAGACCATTGGTCACAATGACATTGTCTGTTCCCCCCAAGTGTTTCATATCTAGTCCCTGAGGAGGAATAAAGTCAGCATGCAGATCTAAACTCAGGGGGTAGAACTGCTGGTCCAATCCAACATTTTTATTTGCATCCCCCCCTACACACACACACACACACACACACACACACACACACACACACACACACACACACACACACACACACACACACACACACACACACACACACACACACACACACACACACACACACACACACACACACACACACACACACACACACACACACACAGTCTTGCAAATGCTGCCCTGATCTTTCTCTACACTTTTTTTATTGTGCAGCAATGTCAATATTAATAAATACATTTTAATCTTTTTTTTGGGTGGAGGTGGGGGGTTCAACAGGTTAATGCATTTTGAATTAATGCACAAGTCTGCCCGTTGTTGCAGCATCCAGCTAAAGTGATGTTGACAATGAAAGAACGTGAATCTCAACTCGCCACGGGGACACTGCGGCTTTGACCCGGTCAGATCTGCCGATGCGGATTTACATGAAGCGATCAATAAAGTTTTAGAAACCAAGTGTTTGTGCTATGATACCTATTCGCTCCTCTGGGCAGGCTGCTGCCCTCACATCCCCCCCACTCTCGCTTTCCTGAGCAGTTTGCTGCACGCGCGCGCGCGCGCTGCTCGCAGCGTGGCGTCTCCCAGGTTGTTGTCTGTCGGATGGGATGATTAATGAGGCGCGTCCCCGGACACATCCATCCGGGACCCGCGAAGCCCCGGCGATCACCCGGGGGGGTAGGCTATCAGTCACACGGAACCCAGAATACCGGCTCAGTCACCGTCAGTAACATCGGAACGACACCGAACCAAGGCAGTAAAATACTGGCCCTTTTAAGACGGATGGGACCAATAAACTGCATCACACAACTGTAACACATCACGCAGCTGGTGTAATAAATTTATCATGTAGGATAACAGGAAATGTCACATCCTATTCGGCTATAAAAGCTGCCCATGTTCAAATAAACTCGTATAATAATCAATTCAAAACAAAGATACGTCATCTGCAAATTAGGAATGAGGTCCGAAATACTCAAATGGTTGTTTCATAAGAAAAAAAAAAGATCATGCTCTGGGTTTGTATTAAATTGTCATGTAAACTAGATGCTTTCTATGCACCTTAGATAGGCTTTCAATCATCATATCATTCAAACCAGGAGCCAAAAAGTTTTCGCCTGCTTCTTCACACAGAGTAGACTAAACATGCTCTGGCATAGCTGATATTAAATGTGTCTGTATATATATATATATATATATATATATATATATATATATATATATATATATATATATATATATATATATATATATATATATATATATATATAGTGAGAAAGTGATAGAACTACACAGCTTCTGAACAGTCCATTAGACCTTAAAATTATGAGATTCAACAGAATCTGTATTATGATTTATTTTGGGCAAGTGCGGTTGCAATGGGTGGAAAACAAATTCATTGATCTTATATAACGTTAATCCCCCAAATCCTGCAAAGGCTGAGGAAATAAAATAAATGAACTCTGCCCTAGGTTTGAAACCGCACAGCAAAAAAACACCTTAAGTTTAGTGATTCAGTGATCCATCTTTGGGAGGCATTGAAATCATCAAAATTTCCCAACAGGCGGAAAATGTGGGGTAAAATCTACAGAGCAGAGATCCTGAAGAGTTAACGAATGTAGGTCTAAACTCAGAAGGTAAACCCCTCGCTGCGTCCCGTGCAACCTGGCTCTCCGTCTCCCGAGGGCTCCAGCTTTGGCACCACCGTGGACATACCTGCAGATCTCGCCGGTAAAAACGCACCGGTCCTGCCTCCCCGTCATTATTCAGTCTCACTCGATCAGCGCACGGAGGAGACGCATTGAAAAAAGAGAAAAAGAAAATGACAACTTACGGGTTGTTGGCAAAGCTCCATGAACACCGTTGACATGGCAGAAAATCCACATAGAGACCGGCCATAACAACGTCAATCCCCGGGCGGGACGGTGCCGGCGCATCTTCGCGGCAGGTGTGGACGCAGCGAGACGAGAGCGCGAGAGGAAGCGGCGAAAAACCAGACTGGCGGTGGAACAACAGTCGCTCCGTCAGACGCGCTGCGCAGTTGAGGACTGGTGGAGGAGCCTGACTGCGAGGACTCTCTCACTGTCCCAGTCTCTCTCTCTCTCTCTCACACACACACACACACACATACACACACACAGTCCCAGTTGCTCTCTCACCCCTTGTATCTCTGTATGTCTCTCCCTCTCTCCCTCCTCTCTCTCTCTCTAATAAAGAAATGATGTAAGGATCGCGCCGACAATCAGGCTGGTCTTGGCTCGCAAGCGCAACGCACTTCTCTCTGCGGCTTTCTCCGCTCCTTATTTTTTGCGATTCCCGGCCGAAACAAAACGGCAAACCTATCTGCACCTGAATTGTACAGTATAAGCTCCCCCCGCGGAGTTTTACGGAGGCATGACAGTGCCCAGCTCCGTACTGATTTCTCCGTGGTGCTGAACTTCTCAGTCTTCTGTCTCCTTTCTTTCCTTCCACCGTCTCTAAATGTGTCTCCGTTTCTTATAGCCAGACAGTGCCCCCCTCCTCTAGGTGGTGGTAGCCCTGTAGTCCGTATATCCTCCACACCAGCAGCTCCATCTGACACCGCTCAATTGCCCTCTTTCATAGAAGAACAATTTCTGAGTGAATGTAATAGGATTCGTTTACAAATGAGCAGAAACAAACACATTTAATTAAAAAAGTCTATCTCAAGTAAGGGAAATTGAACAAAGCTAATTGCTTTTTATCAGATTCCATGTTTTATCTACCAGAAATTGCCTCTCTGGATATTCAAGTTTTCTAAGACTAAGGACATCCATCAGTGATTACACTTTGCCTTTTTTACTCATATGGATGATTAACCCTCCTGTTGTGTTTCATGCTAATTAATTGTGTTCCGGGTGCTAAATGAGCGCCCCCGTTATATCAGATTATAAATCCATAATAATACATAGCCTATATTATCACCTAATGTGTAGGTTCCTGTAAACATTGCACATTTTAAACTTGTGTTTATGATTTATGTTCTGTAGGCCTCATTGACAGGAGCTCATGCAACTGGGTCCTGTGGTGGTGTTATGGAAGCCAAGAAGGGGAAGTTAGAGGTATGTGCTCAAACACACATGCATGTGGGAATTTGGAATAGGAAGTGTGTTCATATGATGAATGGATGTGAGCCTGAACTCAGTTTTGCAAATGCATGCGCTCAAAATGTTATAAAAAGTAGTGTATTTTATGTGTTCAGGTGTGTGCACAAAGTCATGAAACATTTTTACAATTGGATTAAATGAGCTACATTTTTCAGACAAAAAATATAGAGAGAAGACAACAGCAGGGATAATTTGGCATATCTCAGTTTTCTTGCCCACACAAATAGCACAAGCTTGGTGTAGCCATTAGAGGAGTAGATCAAAGTTGATGGCTCGGGCAGCCAGTGATGTTTGCAGTCTTGATATAAAGATGTAACAGTTCTATTGTGTAGCTAGTGCATTCAAAACTGTGGTAAGGTGGGCTTGACCCGCACCCAGCAAGCCTTTCCAACAGGGCTCTGCCATGTGGCAACAGTGGGCAGGCACCTGGCAGGCCACACAGCCGTTCCAACGTGGCAACACCGTGTAGCAATGGTGGGGGACACCTGGCAGCTCCACACCAGTTTAACGCTCCACGCATATTCAACTGCAGGCGAGCACCCGGGGGGCTCAACAGCAGTACGACCGTGTCTGGCTGTTGTAAATCATAGCTAAAAAAAAAAAAAGTAATTACTTACATTGGTTTTTGTCCATGGCGACCCACCTTCCTTTACTTACCATGTTTTTGTTGAATGGGTTTCCACCTGCCGGAGGTGTGTCAGGCAGCCAGTCAATAGTAGACAATGGTGTAATGAAGTATGAAACAAGGCCGGGGGCAGCGCCACTCCACAGATAAGACCATGAAAAGAAAAACGCTGACTGCATTCGAACACGGGGCCCAGCTGGGCTCAGCCTGAAGGAAGGACGTGGGGCCCCCTCCCCATGGGCTCACCACCTGTGAGGGGGCCACACCTGCTCCTGGGGGACTTCAATGCTCACATGGGCAATGACAGTGTGACCTGGAGGGGGTGATTTGCATAAGGGTGTCCACCTGTCCACTTGGCATCAGGACACCCTTGGCTGCAGTTTGATGATAGACTTTGTTATGTCGTCGGACTCATGTCACACATTCAGGTGAAGAGAGCGGCAGAGCTGTCAACTGATCACCATCTGATAGTGAGTCAGCTCCGATGGTGGGGTAAGAGGCCGGTCAGACCCGGCAGACCCAAATGTTCTGTGAAGGTTTGCTGGGAACATCTGGCTGAATCTCCTCTCAGAAAGAGCTTCAACTCACACTTCTTGGGGGAGGCAGGGGACATTGAGTCCAAGCGGGGTTTGTTTCCCGCCTCCATTGTCAAGGCAGTTGACTTGAGCTGTGGGAATAAAGTCATCGGTGCCTGTCGTGGCGGCAGACCCCGAACCTACTGGTGGACGCTGCTGGTAAGGGATGCCGTCAAGCTGAAAAAGGGGTCTTACCGACTCCTGAAGCAGCTGATGGGTATCGGAGTGCCAAGCAGGACGTGGCTTCGGCGGTTGCTGAGGCAAAAACTCAGGCATGAAGGAGTTTGGTGAAGGCATGGAGAACACCTTTTGAACAGCTTTGAGGAAGTTCTGGACCACCATCTGGAGAGGGAAGTAGTGCACCATCAACACTGTGCTCTGTGGCAGCAGGGTGCTGCTGACCTTAACTCGGGATATTCTCTGTTGGTTGGGGGAAATACTTTGAAGACCTCCTCAATCCCACCAGCACATCTTCTGTTGAAGAAGCAGAGTCTGGGGAGCCAAGCTAGTCAAAAAGCTCCTCGGTGACAAGGCCCTTGGGGTGGATGAGATTTGCCCGGAGTTCCTCAAGGCTCTGGATGTTGTAGGGCTGTCTTGGTTGACACGTCTCTGCAACATTGCATGGATATCGGGAGCAGTGCCTGGCAGATCGGGTTGGTGGTTCCTCTCCTCAAAAAGGGGTTCCAGCTACAGGGAGATCACACTCCTCAGCCTCCCTGGGAAGGTCTTTTCAAGGGTCCTTGAGAGGAGGGTCTGTAAGATAGTTGAACCTCAGATTCAGGAGGAGCAGTGTGGTTTTCGTCCTGGTCATGGAACTGGACCAGCTCTATACCCTTAGTGCAGTCCTGGAGGGTGCATGGGAGTTCAGCCAACCAGTTTACATGTGTTTTGTGTTCTTGGAGAAGGTGTTCGACCATGTCCCTCAGGGAGTCCTGTAGGGGGTGCTCTGGGAGTATGGGGTTCCGGACCCATTGACACAGTCTAGGCAGTCCCTGTATGTAAATCTCTTTCTCTCTCTCTCTCTCTCTCTGTGTGCAACTATGAAAGTTCACTCATGTTTTGTTCCACCCAAGCACTTACACACCTAATTCTACTTATCAACCACTAGAGCACTTGCTAAGGACCTTCATTAGTAGAATCAGGTGTGTTACTGCTTGGGTGGAACAAAAGCCTGCATCCACTCCCACCCTCCAGAACCAGGATTGCCCACCCCTTCCTCCGATGGAAAGCTTTCTTTACCTGCACCCTTATCATTGCTGCTGTAAAGGTAGGAAACACACACACACACACAACTCACCAATTAAATGGATAGGTTGAACAAGTAATATTAATAAAAGTCTTTCGTCTTGCAGGATACAGATACCAGAACAAGAAAGGAGATCAGATGTCTCATCTTCAACATGAGAGATTCTGTGGAGGATCTGATTCAAGAATTCCTGGTAAGGCCGATTACTGTACAGGTGATAATGCTAGATATCACCTGTACAGTCCACTTGATATGATAGAAGAATGCACTGTATGCTCAACAATCAGGGTACATTCTATTAAACATATCAAATCTGAAACACTGGTCAGGAGAAATACTAAAAGTGATCCATCCAGTCCCGTTTGGTGAGAAAGTTCCAGGAGCAAAGGTTCAATTATGGAGAAGACTCCATCTAACCAGGTCTGGTGTTTGGTCTTGAGTGGTTGAAACAGGAGATTTTGTGGAGACTGCAGTAAGGACTATGGAGATGGAGTAGCTCAGTGAGGTAGGGAGGGGCATGGTTATGGAGGGTTTTGAATTATCTTCAATGTGGGACAGGGAGCCTGTGGAAGTTCTGGAAGACAGGAGTGATGTGGTCACGGGAGAAGGAGCATCTGAGCAGGCAAGTAACAGAGTTCTGGATGTGCTGGAGTTTATTTAGCGCTTTGGATGATGTGCCATAAAGAAAGCTGTTGCAGCAGCCAAACGTGGATGTGATGAAGACATGGATCAAAGTTTCGGCAGCAGAGAAGGGAAGCGACGGGGGGAGATGAGTTTTTCGAGGTGGAAAAAGGCAGTTATGGTGATTTGATTAATGTGATGTTCAGAGTAGAGGCTGCTGTCGAAAATGACTGGTTACGGATGTGTGGGGAAAGAGACAGTGAAATTATCAATGGTGAGGCAGAAGTTGTGAGTGGTTTTGGTGAGGGATTTTAGGACCGAGTTTAATCCAAAGATTATGCTCAAAAATCTATTTTTCTTCTTGTTACTACAGTTGAATGTTTAAGCTTCTTTGTGAAGAATGATGCATGTGCAGGATTTGACACTAGAAGGCTGTTTTCACATTTATCTTCTGGATGGAGAAAGTTTCTCTGCACCAATTGAAAAGTCAGATTGTATGGGGCGGGTCTACATGCAGGATTTGTGACATCATTCCTGAAGCCATTCCCAGTCCATTATTACATTTAGACAAGTGTGTTGTGGAAGCCTTGAAGCCTCTGGTAAACACACACTCAGGAAAGACTTTACAGCAAAATAGAAGACATTATGTGTCTGGCAGTTCTTAAATCAAATATATTTTCATATACTGAAGTGTATGACTAAGGAAGAATGAATAAATGTAATTTAAGGATTTGAACATGGTAATTGAACTTCTTTTGTGGAGACAAACCGTTTGGGAAAACAAAAATTATTATTTCAAGTAGACCATTTTCATTTCATCAATAAAAATTTGTAAGCAGCACCACTGAGAGCTGTTCTGGAAAAAAATCCTTTTAGTAAAAATAGGGTCTCTCAGACTGGAGCTGAGTCGAATGGCAAGCCATTTGATGCATTTTTTAGAACAAGTGGTCCTACTGTTGATAATGTTGACCAGTATGTGTAAGGTAACTGCCAGAAAATTGCAGCAAGAGAAAGAGAAAAGCATGAATTCAGAATCGGATACAATAAAATGAAGCCAATGTTTGCTGAACTTAAAGCAGATTCAGAAATTAGGTCACTTCGTGATGAAGTGAAAAATGGATTTGAGCAACCGGAAGAGAACGCGACAACGCTGAATCAAATGATCAAAAAACTTTACAGAAGCAGCAGAATCTCGGATAAGAACTTCAGAGAGCCGCGACACTGTCGCAGAGACAGACTTATCTTTACTTCTGCAAGTAATCAGTAGCTATAAGAGAGATTTCAAGTATGGAAAACAGTTTGAGAATTTGTGGATGCTGGATGCCAGGAATGGAAACAGGAGTTAACGATAATGATTACAGACAATTAGTATTATTTTGAGTCATGTTTTTCAGTTTTTTGCTTTTTTCTTGGTTTTCCTATTTTATTTTTTAAAGGTGATCTCAAAAAAGGTTAGTTCTGGATATATATATATATATGCATATTATAAGTAGTAGTAATATTTAAAGTAGTTGCATTCATTTTTCTTGTATTAATTTGATGGGAATATTGAAGCTATGCTCACTTTTCCTAAAACTATTTAAAAAAAATAAAAATGTTTGAATCACTCTTGCATCCATACATTGACACAAGAATGGGAGACTGTAGAAAGCTACAATATGCACCTGGTAGCACAAGTAGAAATCATATTTTGTTAACTTCTTTTTCCCATCTTATTTGAATCTTGTTTATTTGTAATTTTAGGAAATCTCTGGATACATTTAATATTTTTTAAAAACAGTATTTAAAAATATCCATGTGGGTTTAGAAGGGCTACATGGACTACATTGAGTAAAGATTGGAGAACTGTGTGGGAAGGTGTAGTACTTTAAAAGAGATTTTATGTGGTAGTGTATAAACATTAACATAATTTCATTCTACATTAATGGTCTGAAAAAGCAAATTAAGAGGAGCAAAGTGCTCTCACAACTGAAACATCACAGAGTAGATATTTATGCAAAAAAAAAGCAGCACATTTGTCTAAAATTGAACATGTTTAATGACAAGGTTTTTAATCCCAACACTCAGCCAGAAGAGGTGTTATCATTGATAATGTAGAGAATAAAGCATGTAGCAAGGTAGGTGGATATGTTTCGTGGCAGGGGAGAAAATATCACACTATTAAATTTATACAACCCCCCTATGGAAGGTCCAAAAACAATTGAGAAGACTGTTGATGTAATTACAGTACAATGAAAAGAGATCCTTGTGTTAGGAGACTTTAATTTATTGATAAATGAAAAATGGATTCACAAAAGTAGTATAAGCCCCAAAAGAATATTTTGGATGAGGACATTCTGTAAAAGATATTGGAATACTGAATGAATGGCAAACTTGAAATCAAATTCAAAAGGGATTACACTTTCTATTCCTCATTTATAGGAAACTGTTTAAGACTTGGCTATTTCTTTGTTTTCTAAAGATCTCCACTTAAACATAAAAATTGCCCAAATACATTTATCAGACCATGCAGCTTTACAAATGATATGGACAATCGTAAGGAAAAAGGTGCTGGTATTTGGAGATTTAATGACTCTCCTCCTTTTAGAAAGTTTCAACGGAAAACGTGGCAACAGTAGTGCAGCTAAAGAAAAAAAACACACACACAAAAAGGTAAAAAAGGTATTAAGGAGATAGAATGAGATAGCAAATCAATTTGCTGAATATTACCAGAATCTTTATAGTGCTGCCCAAAGTATTGTTAACAAAGATAAGTTAATGCAGTTTTTCCAAAAGTTAAACTTGCACTTGCCTCAAATTATAGAAGAACAGAATATCACACTTACAAAGGCAATCTCAGAGGAGGAGAGTTATATTCATATTGAAGTTAAAATGTATAATTCTCCTGGAAGTGATGGATACTGGAGCAAGTTTTACAAATAACTCCAGTATGACCATGATCCAAAGATCATTATAATCTTTACTTAGCATTATAATGGCTATACTTGGTTATTAAGTAACCAAAGGGTGTATCACCACTATAACAGTGATTGATTTCTCTCTGGCATGTATACTTAGACAATTGCAGTTGTCCAGTGAGGAGCATAGTCAAGCTATGGCTATAACCCGACTAAACTGTGTAGCATTAGCATGTAAACATGCTGATTGTGTCCTTGGGAAAGATACTTAACCCCAAATTACAGTGCCATGGGTATGTGAATGATTAGGTTTCATCCGGATGAGCAGCATCTTGTCTGGCAGCCACCAGCATCAGCGTATGAATGTGAGTGAAAAAGCACTTGTGGTGTAAAGTGCTTTGAGTGGTCACAAGTCTAGAAAGGCACGATACAAAATTTCAAATACCAGTATACCATATAAGCAAGACAACACACCAACTTTATAAAATCGGTTGAAAGCTATGCATAAAATACAGTATATAGAATGTAGAAGAAGAACATCATGTAATAATTTATTTATCCAAGCTTGAACAGTCTATTGAAGTATTAATGAATGCAACTGGAGAATTTTGAGCTATTTTGGGTTGTGCATGGATTCTTTTTTTTTTTTTACAAGGAAATAAATCTGATGTATTAGTTATGGGCTGTACAATCAGCGATGAAATCAAATACAAATATGCATTCCATTGGGATGTGAAAATGATCAAATATCTTGAGATGAATATAGCAAAGAATCTGACCAACTTGGATTAAACAAACTGGAGAATTAATAAGTCAAATTAAACAAGATTTAAATAGATGGTCTATAATCCCATTCCACCCTTTCAGAGAGTTCAAGTTATACGGATGAATATATTTAATTCCTTTTCAGTCAAGCACCCATTGCAGTGGGCATAGCAGTACCCATATCTATATGGGCACTGCTGTGTGTATATATATATATCCACATTCATTTTTGTCATGTGAATCTATAAGTGACTTGAGGGTAAATTCTATTAGAGAATGGTCAAATGTTGTAGGTATTTCTCTAGATAAAAAAAAAAAAAATTCTACCAGAAGTGACCAAGAAGAAAGATTTTTCCTTGCCCGCATTAATAGGGCAAGTAACAATTAAACAACTGACTTGGAATTGGTTAAAACATAACTTCATTAACTCCAAATGAAAAGCTCTTCTGAATGAAACACATTGAACCATGAGAAATAGAAATCTAAATCATGTCTGAAGACAGATGGGGAAAATGGGTGAGGTTTACAGCACACAATATAGCACTATTATCAACAAAGAACACACAACAAAGAAAGTATTAATAAGAGTTATGATGAAAAGGCCCTCCTGAATAGAACCTTATGAAGGTTAGGTTTCATAATGACAAATTGCCTTCTATGTCTGTCCGACCACATTTGTCACTATTATGTCTCAGTCACTGTCAACTGTCCAGAACATAATATGTGATTATCATTACTGCTGGGAGCATTTTTTTTATTTTTAATGAAGGAAGTGGTGAATGAATATCAAAAAATTATAACAGACAGCTCCATCAGGGTTAATGTTCCATATTTCTGCAAATGGATTGACTATGTCAGTATGCAATCATGGATGCTGGCCCGAGGGTCAAAAACATTTTATTGGATTATTCATCACTACTGTACAAACAGAAGCTTTGACGTGTTTCATTACAGATGAAAGAGATCGTTGATAAAGAGGTTTCACATAATGCTGTTGATTAGGTGCAATCATTTTGAGCATATATTGTTATATATTGCAAAAGGAATTGCATGTTGTTCTAATTTATTATAAAAAGGGACTACAGTGGTTACATCTTTATAGATAAAGCATGAATGTGAGACTGTGCTCTGAGCTAAATGTTAATACTAGCACTCAACCCACTATGGCATTGATAATATACTAATGCTTGTGAAGGACATGGCCATATGGTATAATGTTTATCACGTTCACCATCTCATTTTAGTGTATTCATTTTGAGACCACTAAAGTCACTTAGATGCAGCTTCTGGGAATCACAATTGTGTAAAATCTTGCCCCAATAGATGTTAAGATATTTTGCAGCATGAGTTAAAAAGTTGGACCATCTGGTGGCATCTGATGAAAACTCAGGAGATGACTGACGTTAGCATTATTCAGCAATCCATCCAATAGTTGTTAAAATATATAAGTTAGGACAAAAGCATAGGTGAGATAGAGAATTTTAAGTATGATTTCATATCCGAGGCAGTTATCTCAAAGAAAAAAACAAATAAAACAGGAGAAGAAAAAAATCTCTTTTTCCTCTTTTTCATTGTCTGTTCCTATAATTTTCCCCAAGTCTCCTGCTCCATCCACCCCGCCGCCATGTCTTTTGCTGTATGACATTGCTCTTTCTCTACAAGGACCACAAATGGGTTTGTCAATATGTCACGCATGATAATTTAAAGCCATCATTCATTTCATCAAAAAAAGACAGTGATGACTGAGGGCTCATACATTTTGAACAAAATATGTATGTCAGCAGATATGAATCCAAGTAAAACGCTTCTAAAAAAGAGAACAGACAACAGCTAACCTGACTGCCTTGTTGTCGTTATATACACAATGTAGGAAGCAGGAAATAAGGCTCTGAGGTGATGGAACAGTGTTTGTGGCATCATTAGAAGAGATGCCATTTTTATCTCACAAGAAATATGAGTAACTGTCTCTTTGCTAAACAGTTATCTGAAGTAGAGTCTAGAGAGACTTCAAAAGACTCAGATAAAAATCGGTAGTCTGTTATATGAGCGGAAATTACGGTGATAACATGCATTATTAAAAAGTCCTGACTCAGCACAATGGAGTTGAGGCTGTGGACCTTATTTACTATACACCAGATATCAAATGACTGGATAAACAATGAAGTGTTTAAATCTGGGAGGGAATACATTGAAATCATTGGGGAATGATGTGACCAAATTGCTCCTCAGAAGAAGGATCTGGGAACAAAATACAGTGATTGTCTACTGGGGAAAAGGTTAAAGAAATTAATACAAAACAACTCCACTACGATTTCATCAGAAACTCCTATTATTAAGTTACTGTGTATATTGAGTTTAATAAAACTACAAATTTTATTTTGTGTAAAAGCTGTATTTGTTTTGGGGACTTTAAGTACTTTAAGAAAGCATCCTAGTGATAAACTTCTTATGTGTGACAGGAGTCCTTTTGTTTTATGAAGTGGGGATGAATCTGAGTAAATGTTGACCAACTATATGGCAAGTACAAAAGATGTGCTAAAATCACAGGCAACCGAATACAATCAAGTCCTTCATATCAAACAAATCTCACACACACATCTGAATAAATCCAACAGTTTATCTTGATGTCTTTAGCAAGCAGACATAGTTGTGATTCATGGTTTTGACAACCACTACGCTGTTCAATGAATAAAAACTGCCCCACATGCAACACATTGAAACAATATGCTAAAATATGAATCCATAGTAGACCAGGGTGCATACTTAAGTTAAAGTGAAGTTTAAAGTAAATTACATGTATTTGTAGGAAAAATAAGAATAGCTATCAGTCTTCTAATAAATTATACCTGAATATTTCACACTCACTTCTATACACCAAACTCAGCGTCAGGCAAATTTGAATGCGGCAAAATTGTGAAATTGGTGGAATAGCAAGTTTTCACCTTCTGTGAAATTATACATTTGTTTTTTTTTTCTGAGCATGTTCCCTGCAGGTGAACTTTATCATTACCTGATTAGACGAGCTGGATGTGAAGCTGCAGCCTTGATGTAGACGATGTCGCTGTTGATTGGACGTCTGCAGACTATACAGGAGTAGTATTTTATTGAGATGCTACCTCCTTCCTTGACCTGCACATACCGTATAAGAGCAAGTCATTTTCATAGGTCATTTTCATTCATTATCAGTGAATTTCTGTATTCAAATCCTTACCACTGCACAGCTCCTAAAAGACAGTTCAATGTAACAGAGGGAGCAGGGGCGGAAATCTTATTTCATTGATGGGGGTCAATGAGCAGTAAAAAAGATAAGAAAAAAGTAAAAAATAATAAATAAAAATAATCTCTCTCTCTCTCCCTCAACATGTTTAAATGTTTTAAATCATGGTATTATAAGTAGTAATAGTAGTTACTGCAGTGTTCCATATTTATTCATATTTATATGAAAAGGAAAAAATATGAAAATCCATGTCCCCCTCTCTTTGCTCCCCCCCTTAGTCGCTATGGTAACTTACATCATTAGAGCTCGTTAACAATCATTAGATCTGATCTTAACCAACATAATTTTTTAAAAAAAGGCTAATATTGAACAAGTGGTGTGATAAATGACTTGCTGGCTTCTATATATTAGTTTGATTGTTTTTTCTTCCACGTATCTAGCTACTAGTTGACATGGAAAACAGCATCTGGACCAAACCACTTTGAGGAATAAGGGGAGGGGGTCATCATTTTGCAACAATTAAATGTTTTCTTTTACATTTAGCAGTGTTTGTGTTTTGAATTTCTTTTAAACATTTCTTTAATATTCAAAATGATTTATTTGTGTTGTGCAAAGACCTTCTATTGGGTGGGAAAACTCTATGGAAGGGATTTACACCTATAGCAGGGGGTGTATTTGACCAAACATATCTTGATCTTTTGGAGCAGAGAATTTGCTAAACTGTTTAGAGAGGCTGAGGCTAAAACGATGCATCAGAGGGTAGCAAGTCTGCCACGGTGCTTTAGATAGGAACAAAGCCAGCAGCCTTGACAAAAAGGAAGAGCTCCAAGGTAGAATAAGTCTGAACAGTTTTTTCCTGCCTGTGTGCATACCACATACACTGCATGCTCTGTACATCTAATGCTCTGAGCATTAATCAAGTGTGACAATTCTGAAAGAGAATTTTTTTTGTCTCGCTCCTCTTTGTCAGCGTGGAATTGCAAAATTGCCACGACAAGCCAGATCTTATACAGCGAGTTATTTTTCTTTAATATCTAATCTCGCTTCTTCTAGATGGCAAGTACACTTGTGATGATACTCCGTGTTTCTGAGGATTAAGTACAACAGCTAGAAAATCTAATTAAAGTAACTTGGGTTGTAGCAGACTGAGATGCTGTGGAGGTACAGTCTACAGTAGATGGTGTGTCGACCTCCATGTTATTAATTATACGCCTAATCATATTAACGTAATTAATCATATCAATCAAACATACTATTTAATACAAATGGGGTTTTACAAGCCTCACGGAGCTGTGCAGATGTAAAGCTTTTTATACCTATTTTTATATCTGACACAAACTGTATGAGAAGTTTATCCTGCAATAAAACTTCTGTTTGTGCCTCACCTGCTTGTTTATCTTCCAACATCTCGACTGTCAAGAATCCTTCACTATTAGAAGCCAAAGTTCTTCAGGCCCTCTTAAGGCGAGATGATAAACTGTGGTAAAAGCCCTCTACTCTGTCCATCATAAATCAGATTAGTTGTATCTTTCTCAGGCTGCCAAGACAGTTCACCACTTTCAGTTCAGCTGACTGCGGTTGCCAGAAAACGTTCCTTATCTCCAAAATAATTTGTTGACATATTGTGACTCCGTCTGCAACAACAAAAAGACCTTTCAGTTTAGAGAAACCAAACCAAAGCAGAAAGTGATCATTTTAGACGGTGTGAAGCTTTTATATCATCCTGTTGTATTCTGTTATGAGTTATGTCTGCTTTACTTATTTATTTTTATTACCCATTTTTCTTTAAATTTAAGCTCAGTTTAATGTGTATTGATACACTTCCATTTAGTTTCCTTAAAAGTCTAGATCAGGGGAGTCAAACTCAATTTAGTTCATAGGCCACACACAGCACAATTTAATCTAAAGTGGGCCAGACCAGTAAAAATAAACATATAAATGACAGCTAGAAATTTCTCCTCCTTTTTATGTAACACATACATATTTACACTATTTACTACTAATAAGTTAAAACAGGAGAGATGACATAAATGAACTTTCAACAATATGATGTCCTAGTTATTCCATATTGAAATATATTAAATATTAACAAGTGAAAATATCTTGTTGGGTACAATTAGTCCCGTATTGAGCACAAGTATCTTGAAATATCGTATTCCCATTGAAAGATAGTTTTTTCTTGACTTTGGTCAAATTATTCTTGTTTCTTAAAATAAGATTAAATTGTTTCACTTGTTATCTTAATGTTGTATTTTTACCTCATAGTTGTTATCTCATAATTCTGACTTTTTATCTCATAAAAAAAATCAAGTAAGTCAAATTATCTGCCAATTCATTATAATTCTACTCAATAATGGACTAATTGTATTAAATAGTTTACCATGATAAGATTTCACTGAACAATACTTAGTATTTTAAGCAGATGGTGACGTTATCTCCAACTTTACAAATCAAAATTATAAATATTTTATCCCATTTAAGTCATGAAAGATTCTCACTGACTTCACATTTCTGTAAAGAAATAGGATTTTTTTTTTTTTTTATTGTCAGAGTTTATACAGTCATCCAGTGGGCCGGACTGGATCCTTTAACGGCCGGTTCTGGCCCCCAGGCCACATGTTTGACAGCTCTGGTCTATATACTTTATGTCTGATAGACTATGTATCACATTGTTAATTTTTTTTCCTTTCACTTTTTGAGGATAATTATTGCTTTCATTTTTTGTGTGTAAAAGCAATATCAATTATATATATTTGAGAATTGTTAGCATTATTAATTATGAAAATATGTCAGCTAACTGCTGGACTAGCCAACACCATGTTAAATCATTAAGCTCCAAAAAATGGACAAAAAAAAAAAAAGAAAAAGAAAAAAATGCACCCTGGTGGTAAACTGAAAATTACCTGTAATATCTTGCTTCAAAGCTTCCTGAATTCTGAAAATAAGCTTTAGCCTCGTCGGAGAGAGCTGTGCACGCTAGAGAGTCTTAAAGTTAACCGCATAAAATAAGATACGGATTCCTTTCATTTCGCCCCTGCTTCTTCCTACATAAATTATCCATAAAAAAACAATCCTTATAATAAAGTCATGCCTTTTATCCGTGTCTCCGGCGTGTTTATATTCTTCAATATTGCGTATTTGTCCCGAAAGAGGGTGTTTTGTCTCGCGTTTCCGTCGAATATCGACCTTCAACGTCTCCACAGCGCCCCCGCCTCGGGTTCACCGTGGAGTCGTTGAAACCGGGAATTACACTTTGGAAGGAATTGATGCGCAAATGTGATAAAACACACTTTCTTTTGAAAAACGAATACACCGTAGGCTCGGATAACAATTACGGCTTTAAGGTAAGCTCTGTTTTATGACTGGTCCGTGTAGGAAAAAGCAGGGATGAAATGAAAGGTCCCCATGTCTCATTTTTGTCACCGGGTCGATACGAGAGTGCGGAGCTTGGAGTCTCACGTGAAGCACCTATTACTTATATTCCATAAAACGTTATGCATACGTGAGTCACTCACCATTTGCCGTCGTGTTGCATATTCTACCATCTTCCATTAACACGTTTGGTTGACAAAACTTTACTAAATACTAGCCTATGTTACCGTTTTCTTAGTCACCAGGTCACATGATATTGACACGACAGGTAGGTCCTGCTCTTTCTATGTAGAGAGCCTTAATTAATGTGATTGGTAACACCTGTGTAAAGTCAAAATGGCTGCTGTGTAAAAGGGCTATTACGGGTATTGTTTTTATATGTTTGTTTTTGTTTTTATATAAATATATGTATATGTAATAATATATATGTATTATTTATAGGATGTAATTATTAGTTTATTATTATTATTAGTAGTAGTAGTAGTATTAGTAGTAGTATATTGTGAGATGTGACATTGACAAACTCCATTTTGCAATAGTTTTTTGCTTTTATTTATTAATATAATAATAATATTTTAATAAAATATTTTTTATATATACATGTCATATGTCCTTTTTCAGTGCCAAATGTCCCTTTTCAGTACTTACATTTTTACGTTTTTCTTTATTCCTGCAAGTAAACTATCTAAGATGATTACTAATATAGCACAATACACAGATAACTCACTGTGTTGAGAGGACTGAACAGGAGATGTTCAGCTCAGCTTGTAGTGATCACTGTGAGCTTGGTAGCTCGTCATTTAGCCCTACAACTAGACATGAGGGTGAGCTGCTCAGGTGAAAAATCTAAAAAAAAAAAATGATCTGTATGGTTTTTGCGTGTGTGCCTGTGTGTAGCATGTAGTGTGTATGTGTGTATGTGGTGTAGTGTACCCATGAGATAGAGAGAGGCTTGTAGTTTAAAATGTGATGTGTATGCCAATGCTGCATTTGGACAAGCCCGCCAGCACTCTGGATGCACTTAAAATAAATAAAATAAAAAAAATGAAAAAAAAAAAACCGGATGTGCACACATCTGATGTGTCTGGTAATTCCACACATCAGAAAGTAGTGACAGCTGTGATGGGGTGGATTCAACGGGTTCGGATCAGGCCATGGTGGCCAGGAGGAAGGCCAATATTTGGTGTGAAGGGCTGCCACCACACACCTCCACCATGTCTGCTGTATAGGGGTCTAAGAGCCAAAGTTATGCTGTCGACGCTTGTTTTAAAATCGTTACATGGAAGCAATGTGTGCAAAACTCTGATCGGGGGAGAATGCAACAGAGGGGGCTGTTGTTCCTAATTTCAGGTTCTTTTTATTAACAACCTGTAAGGATTATTTGCATGGCTTGATTAAGAAAATCCAGAATGGGCATGCCTCATCATACCCGTCTGATCTCCTTAAAGCTTATGTTCCATCTGGAGCTGTGATGCGGGGCCGCTTGCCTTTAATTGAGGACTTCATGCAAGTCAGTTTCTGTCTCAGTGAATTTACCAGGCGCTGTCCTGCTGATGAGAACATTGATTATTGTTGCTGTTCTGATAACCATTGCATCTCTTTAACCTTCTGTTTGCCCCACAAGCACATGAGCGTCCGAGCTGCGTCTGCCTTTCTTTTCTCGCCCCATTTTTCCACTCTGCGGTTTTAAATTTGAAGTTGAGCCTCACTTCATGTATCTCTTGATGTCTTTATCCTTCTCTCTCTCCTGTGTGAATAATATCTTTTCTTGTCTCTCTATCTCCTGTGTGTGTGAATGGCGTGTTGTGAGTCTCCCCTAGTGTGCATGTGTAGTCATATAATCCATCATAATTTTGTTCTCCCGCTCAATGTTGTTCTATTATGTACACGCAGCATCTATTGCAAGTTTATCCGTCCTGGTAGAGGGATCCTTCCTCTGTTGTTGTTCTTCTTGAGGTTTCTTTCATATTTTTCCCATTATTTTTTTTTCTTTTAAGACAAAACCAGCATTGAGAAAGTAGGAACAACAGAAACCCAAGTTTATATTTCTAGTTATTTAAAATTGTGGACCAGGCATATTAATAAACATGTGCATGCAAATATAAATGCACAAGATTTTAGCCAGTGGCTAATTAATATCATTTGTCCCTTGGAAAGTTGATGTTAACATAAAAAAACAACACATTACACGGAACATCTGGACACAGAAAACAATAAAAAGTGGACAGGGTCGCACTTTATACGGACATAAAGAACAAAGACATATTGTGGCTGCCTAGTAATCTTGTGCTGATCTTTGCTGATTCTTGAGGCAACTGTCGATTGGTGAGGTGACTATCCCTGCCTCTTCTACAGAAGATTGCTTGTGTTCAGTATTGATGCAAATTAATGAGTCTAGAAAGAGCATGTAGCAGCATGTGTCGTCACCTCGTCTATGTATTAACCACCGATCAACATAATTGACAAGCCCTGATAAGGTGAACCCTGCCCCCAATGATGTGGATGAACTGGCCATGCTCAATCAGATATACTATTTGAGATTTTGTAATTAAAAAGTACAGTGAATCATTTCTATCATCATGCTGTACATTACATGCATGATTGACACTGTACCTGTATTCCGAGAAAAGGTAGAACACTGCTACATTTCACCCCCAAAGTTGGCGCAGGAATTGATTTATGTTAATTGGCGACCTTTGGTGTCAGTCGTTCCGTGTCTAATTAGCATATTCTCAAAATAGTGCTAGAAGTAGGGAAATCAGCAACTTCATCTGTGAAACCCTCCTTGTTTGTCTCCCTTCATACATATCATAGCATTGCAATACAAATTACTATGCATGTTGTTACAAATTGCTGTAACTTATGCAATATGCTGATTAGCATTAGAAAATTCCATTAGTCATCCCAGTCGTGGTATATTTGATGTTTTCCTCTATGCAGCGTGAAGAAAAATGTAGCTGAAGGACAATATCACGCTCTTGACTGATATAATGTGGACGGAATAAAATGTCCCGTTATATAACCGGACTAAGAAGTCTATTGTCCACATTCATAACCACATAGAGAATGGGTCATCCTTTCAGTCTAGGTAGTGCTTGGGGAAATTCCAGAAATTCTCTGGCTACTGGTTTCAAGGTGCCATATTCGCCTCAAATTAAGGAGAGATCCTATCAGTGCCCCTGTATTTTCTGTTATCTAATGTCAGACCCTTCTTTTTCCCTAATAGAAAACCCAGTTGCAAATAATGTCGAGGTCTGTCACTGCCTTGTGAAAGCTTTTCAAGCTATGTAAAAAATAATCATATCCATAAGTGAACCCAAGAAGAAAATAGACAAAGGAAAGCGAAAGTTGCTGATGCTGCATTACACTTTCAAAACCCAAACCCCATTTCAATGTCCACTTAGTGTGGGTCAGACAAGTTTCCTTTCTCTTGGAAGACAAGAAACAGACACAATCTACACTTACAAGGAAAGGCGGTCTTAATAATGTCACAGCATAATTGGTTTCTGAAACATTTCATGGCCTTAATTAACCAAATGAGCCTAAAGGAATCAGCGAGGGGCAGGGGATGAGAGGAAGATGGGAATAGAGAGCGTGGGGAGGGGGGGGTGTGTACAACTGATAGAGATCAGATACCTTATCTCTCCAGTTCACAAGTATTCTATTCATTCACAGTCCTCCTCTCCACCCTTTACACTCTCAATAGGTTTCCTTCTCTCAACTCAAATTAATCTACTTCACATTCACAGGCTGTCACCATCTGTACGAAACTGCTGCACATTTTTGTGATAATTGATAATTTAAATGATAATTGCTTTAAAAATAATTTCACTGTAACCTCTTTCCTGCTGCGTTTTTTCCTACTTCAACAGTTGATTTGTCTTAGTTTTAATTCATGGTCTCTTCAAAATTATGCAACTGTTCTGCACTAGTGATTGCATTAGAGGCAAACATTTTAAATCAGTAGTTTAATGCATGTAATGCAGGAAATGGTGCGGTGTTCATACAGTAAAATGAAAATAATAAAACGGATCGTTCCGGTTCTCGATTATGATTGGCTAAGCCATGGTCAGAGCTGTTGTAAAACACTCTATGAACACACTTCTGTGACCGCATTACATCAGTATAACTGCACCAAACAAGTGTGAATTTTAATTAGATAATAAAAAAATGTTATACAGTTGATGTGCACTTTTGGAATAGTGCTCGTGCCTTTGATGGTTTCTGTTTGTGCATCATACAGTGATTGTATGTGTTAGTTAACAAGTTACCAGTTTAGAATAAGTTTAGATTAAATACTAGTTGCTGTACTTTTTTATTTAATAAATATTGCCTATTCTGCTGAACAAAAACAAACCTACCTTAGAATTACATCCATTATGTAATACTCCCCTTATCTGTGAATTACAGGACTTTTTAAAATGTAATTTACACTTGGTATGACTTCTTTTTTAAAACTATCATGGGGTTCTCTGATTCAATACATCAGGAAGTAACACTGTTTTTGTGTGTAATTTCTGGCGACATCTAGTGGCAGGGTGTGAGATTGCACCGTACTGAGTCCGATGGGAAACCCTACAGTGGAAAAACTTTTACGGGGGCCAATGGAGTTCCTACTCTGAGTATGTACTTAAAGTTAACCAGGAGGTGATTAGCTAAACCTACACCAGGCTCTGATGCCATCAGAAAGCACTTACTATCTACGGCACCGAAGAGATTCAGAGGTGGTTTAGGGTCATCGCGGTAAAATGAAAAAAAAAATCGATCAGGACATATCAGCGCACCTCAACACACTGGGGATCCATCACACCACAAAACAATGCTGTGAAAAGTTAAAGAAAAACAGAAAAGACTCAAGCAAGATTACAAGAAACTGTAGGACCATAACAACCGGAACAGTTTGGACTGAAAAATAAATTCGTTGTTAAGATTTTTTTGACACCGCCCCCTGCCCAGGTGCCCAGTAAGAGGATGGTTCCTACCCCCTCTCCTAAACAGACTCCTGCAGTGGAAATGCGGCTATTGTTCATTTTGTCTATTCTGGGCTACTACCCAAACACAGCAGTGCAACATGGCAGGTAGAACACTGCTTCCCATGTAGATAAAAAGGGTATTAAAAAACATACCAATTATTTTTTGGATTGAATTATATAATATTTATAACATACTCGTTAATATTATGTTCCATTTCCGTGAAGTCTGTTTCATTAAAAGCCAATAAATCTTACACATTGAAGCTTTAAGGCCTACAACTTTACATGAGTCAAGTTCATTCAAGTGTGTCATTTTCCTCCTTACAGGAACATGGATAATGGGGGATGTGACCATCGCTCGCTCTTTGGTTGCAGAGTGGTGTAATAAGCATTAAGATTTTTTTTTTTTTAAACCACTGGAGCTGCTTTTATCTCCAGCGGTGGCTGTTAGTTACACCGTTTACAGTGGCGAGTGTGTTGAGCAAGCAAAAGTAGCACAAGAACAAATTAAAAACCCTGGATGTTCATCCTTCAGGCAAGACCGGGGCTGAATAGGCTGGGAGAGCAGTAAGTGAGCTTTATATTCTCTTTTACAGGTGCAGACGGAATGCAAAAGGACTCTTGGGGTTAAAAAGGCAGACAAGAGAAGAGAAATACAGGCATCAACAGGTACGGTCACGGCCTTGAGGTCGTCACGCTGCTGGCAGCTGGTTTTCGTACAAGTGTGTAAATCTCATGAGAGATTTCAACTTTTGCCCTCTGCCAAGTATACGTTGGCACTTTCTGATTTTCATATTCCGAGCCGTCAATGACAGACTGATTGCATTGAGCATAAATTGTGGCTGAATCAACCGAACAACATTATGCAGACATAACAAAACAAGAGAGCGCTATAGCTGTGTTTTGGAAAATTAGACACCAACTTCAGATGGTGTCCTTGGCAGCAGAGTACACTAAAAACAGACAAACTCTGGAAGTTGCACTCACCAGATGCTTAAGGTTTCGTTTAGCATAATGTGCCATTCCTTCAGTTCAACTTAGCTTGAAGCAAATGCTTTGGATTTCTTACAGTTTACATTAAGTTGAAGCACATTATTATTTTTTACAGTATGAAAGCAGTCATCCAATTATGTTTATGAAGCGTTATTTATTTATTTTTTTTTTTTTTGGACATAACCATGGTCTCGCTTTATGACTGAATGGAGAAGAAGGGCCTGGAAAATTGAAAACACTAATTGCATTTTCAGTGTGTGATAAAAAGAAGGACAACTACTTGAGCCAGAGACCTGTAGCCTAAAGAACATTAAAGCCTGCAAAGAAGCTGTAATAATAAAAAGCTGTTAAGCTCATTAACTTTGACTCCTTATTTCCTCTTTAGCTTCCCGCCTTTTGATTGTCTTTTCTTCAGATCTCCTCTCACTCTCCTTCCTTACGGTCTCCCACCCATCCCTCTGCTGTACTTTCCACCTCTGTAACTTTTGTTTTTACTCACCTCGCCCACTCTTGCGCTGGGATGATTATAAAGCATGTTTCATTTCAGTTGCCTACTGTTAAATGCTAATGACTGAACATATTAGCCATATCCTTTATCATCTCAAGTGCCACAGTGACCCCGAACCCAGCCAATCCCATCGCCTTGTAATTAATGAGCGTTCCGTTAACGATCTTATGCACATGCTCTACTGACTGATGGAATGTTTTGGGAATGTGCTGCCGGGTCACTGTGGTTATTGGGCATCTCGTTAATGATGGAGCATTCTCCCCCTAACGAGGGGGCGGGGCGGTGGCGCGTATCTGAGCAGGTGTGTGGCCGAGGCACGAGGAGATGACTAATCAAAATGGAATTAGGGGGCTGATTGCCATCACATTTGAACACTGATGCTCCTCATTCAGTGTTCACCTGAAATGCATAAGGTCAGGTCAACTGTAGGATATTATGGTGCAATTTTTATCCCAGGGGGAGTTGGGCGGAGTTATTGAAAGAGATCCGTCAGCTATGGATGACAGCGTGACCGTGTTCAATCACACTAGTGGCACGACTTTGGGGACTGAGTTACCACAGAATTTTGTTGAAACATTCTTATTTCAAACCTTCTTCTACAGTGCTACTACCAGTGAGTGAAAATATTCTTGTATCGAGTAGAACAGCTCAACATACAGCCCAATTGATGGACTAGCACAAAGTTTGTGGTTTTGTGGCACAATTATTGTATAGATTCCTTTAATATTTGGTTGAGACGTTCATGTCATTCTCAGAATGAATTGTGATCTGAAAGCTATGATCGTCACAATATGAGTTTGTGAACTTCTTTGGTTTGTAACCAAATACCCCTAAAATACATGAAGGCATGTACAACATGCTAAGCAGACCTGTTAAACATGTTAGCATGTGAGCATGCTGACATTCAGCACGAACCTGTGCCTAAGTAAAGCTTTTCAGGGCTGCCAGCCTGGCTGTAGATACTCTATATCCTAATGGTTTCCTCTGCCTTAACATAGGGATTCGGTGGTTCAAAATTTGCAGCAAGGCCATGGCGTTCCCCTTCCCCTCCCTGATCCAATAAAGTGCAGGTAAATGCATCTCTAATGCATGATGCATACTTTATTTTCATTTTTTATTCCTTCCTTCTTTTGTCATTGTTCCATTCTTTATGACTCTCCAGCCATGTCCATAAATGACTCTCCTGCCCCTCCTAACCCTCAGCGTTTGTCATTTTGCTGTGAAGGCATTTTCTCTATTTGTGGTGGCCATTCGTCCATAAACTGGATTTATAGTAGCAAATCCAAGAGTTCTTTTACCAGCTTGTCTTTACTCTTATCTAATGTGCTAGACTTGGTGTGTGTGTGTACATGTGTGTGGCGTGTGCATGCGTGTGCGTGTGCTCACACATATGCACTAGTTTTACCAGGATTTTACTTCTCATCGTAGGCTGAAGGTCATGATGCCTCCTAATCCATGATGATTGGACGGCTGCTGGCTACCTCCAAATGTGGACAATTGCCCTTTTGCCCTTATGCTGCAGCAGTCCTCTAGTCCAAAATCCCTTATCCTGCTCCCAGTCTCCCCCCCACGCGCACACACACACCACGCTGCTCTCTTTCCATCCTCCTGCCAAATCTCTCCTATGCATATATTAAATGTGTCCACTGAACATAATGCATGAAGTACTTACAATATTGTTCCAGTTTTAGGAATTGCATTGACCCTTCTAGACAATTTCAATGTCAAGACACATTGAGTCATTTCAGTAAGTGCCCAAAAGTGACAACTAGAAAAGGCAATTTCTGGAGGAATTGTGTGTGAGAGGCGCTGGCTGCAGCCTGCTAACAGCCCCATTTAGCTGGTTTGGATCACCTGCACACATCTGCATTTTTTTCACAATCAACTGCACTGCACTTACAACCTTTGGATCTTGAATCTATATGACGGCAATGCCTTAAACCGCTAGACTTACATTTACTGTTGCCTGACAACAAAAGGTTTACATGCAGATCAATCTATTGATCTCAGTGAAGAGCCCTGCAGACTCCCGTAATCTGATCAATTTGGGTTTAAATAGCCACAAAAGTACTAAAACCTTGTAAACATCATAAAGTCAGAACAGGAACTGTATAATAAGGGAGGTCCAAGCAGTCGACCCACAAAGTTGTAAAGGTTCTAACTCAGTTTGGAAATTCCTCCCATAGGCAGCCATTTTAAATTTTAATAACTTAAAAAATATATATAATCACTGAAATAAATTGGAATAAATACAAATTCTAGCACCATCCCCAGAAGAATATGCATTCCATTAAAACAAAGTTGGGCAAAAAGTGGTCCAAATTCTGCCTGTGTAGTTTTGTAGTATAAAAACTCTCTTTTCAGAATCATCACAATATTGGATATGGATATCTGACATTATATATGACAGAAAATAAGGGAGACCATAGTAGGTCCCCTTTAAAGATGACGCCTTTAAGAGAGAACTTTTTCAATCAACAATGGATACATTGCTCAATAGCATAATAAAGGTAATAGCTGCCCAGGTCCTATTAGTATTACAATTACAATAGCAATATTTTCCTCAGGGAATTAGCAAAGCCATCTTAAATATTAAAATACACATAGACTTTGGAAATAGGAATTCATAAGGGCTACCTTTCACATTCATGTATTCACATCCCCAAATATATTAAGTCACCTAACAACCCTCATTATTTCAACCATGAACTGCAACTCACCTCGCACCTTACCTTTCCAATATCATTATCAACCCTGTCACCTTACATACACACAGTTTTATTATTAAAACTGTGACGATGTACTATTTCAACCAATGATGGTAGTAATGCCTTGTCCCAGACAATTCCAGTTGGGAAGCCCGATGACTAATTTCAGTGCAGAACGCTGGGCTAATGGGAAAGTGACCAGGGCTGAAGAAAGATAGAGAGCTTTTCAATTACTTTGGAGGTGAGAGGACGACCCATTCCACTGTGTATATGATTGGCAATAAGACCATAATAGTCAGGAAGCTGGGAGACCAGAATAATTCCACTGTCTTCTTCTACTGTTTTTAGTAATAGAAATGTCAGGGGGCCTTCAGCAACTGCCAGGTTAAAGTGAAGGGATTGGATTTACACTGTATGTGCCTGTATGATAAGGAAGTGTATCAGCATTATGCTTAACATGTATAAATATACATCCCATCATTACCTTCTACCATTGTCATGGAAAATAGAGCTGGCTTCGCAAAGGGCATATTGTCAACTTGCTGTTGTAGCCTAGCCATTGGAGTTCACTCAAACTAACTTTGTGACCGTTGTCGGCTGAATGTTGCAACCATTTTCTTGTTTCTTTTTCACAGGCCTCTTTTCTTGGCATTTAATCAGCAACAGTCTGTTAGACTCCAGGCTCCCCCCAGGCTCCTCTCAGGTTAACCCTTTCAGGTTAACCAGGGGGTATTAATCAGCAACAGTCTGTAAGACTCCAGGCTCGCCCCAGGTTAACCCTTCCAGGTAACCTGGAACTATGCATATCTGTGCAGATTTAATACTATACCCAGTAGGTTTACTGAAAAACATAATGACAGGAGAAAATTAGTTTCTTCCCATCCTCATCTTGTATCAAATGGAAACAAGTGCTGCTCTTTAACAGTACTGTCACTGATTCCTATTGTTACCAGTGTCCCACTCATTTTCGGAGTCAGAGTCAAATCACATCCTTTAATTACTGATTCTATTGCCCCTGAGTCTTGTTGATCTGTAGCCTGCACCCTGGTTAATAGCATCTTTAACGTTTATTTCTTCCTCTCTCCCTGCGGTTGTCAACAGCCTTTGACACCCTAAAGTCATTCGCTCTGAAACCGAAGCATGATAACATAACACTGATGAACCATGAGGATGAGTCCTTCAGGGTTAATGAATAGATACTAGATAGACACTGCACTGCACTATTGCCCAGACACTTGATGTAGGATGTCGGCTGATGTGATTCTATACAATGTCTCTCCAGATCAAAAGCACAAGATGTAATTTTCCGGTTTAAAAATACAATAAAAAAGACCAAAAAAAAATAACTAAATTTAGGTTAAATATTTTGTTGAGTTGTGGACATTCATTAACAATAAATCTTTATAAAATAGTATTTTATTAACCGAAATGTTTCCAACGATTTGGGAATTTTTCCATTCCCTTTGCACATGAGTCCGTGTTTAGATTATCATTAAATTACCTTTTATCTATTTTTAAGCCACATTTCTACATTTTTTACATCCTGAACTGGA
The DNA here is from genome assembly GCA_030544235.1 of Lepturacanthus savala. NCBI lineage: Eukaryota > Metazoa > Chordata > Actinopteri > Scombriformes > Trichiuridae > Lepturacanthus > Lepturacanthus savala. The sequence goes on along the minus strand of CM060476.1, from coordinate 5,390,492 downwards.
TAAGCATTTTTTGTTTTTTGTTTTCAGACATCATGTCTGAATCTTAAATTATTAATATTATCTTGGGTAGTACTGCCTTTTAACATGAAACTGCATTAATCTGTGTTTTTTATATATACTCTCTATATATTACGACAAAAATTGTATTATTCTGTATATCATAATGTACTTGTAAAAGTTTATTTGAAAACTTGATTAGTAAAGGCATATTCAAAAAGTAATTACCCAATCATTATCATTCAGTAGCCTTTACAGTGAGTGGTTCTAACATCTGCTTTATGAATGTAATTTTGTCTGAAAGCAAATACCTTATTTTCTTCATTTTATACCATCAATTACTGCAAAAGGTAATGATTTTTCAGTCCGTCGACTTCTCATTTCAGAAGAGATTCTCTTATTTAACAAGTTTGGACTCAGTGTAGGAGGCAAATCACTGTTGCGTAATGCTATATGATGCTGTGCACATTCCAAACCCACTGTTTTGGCTTCCAGATGTGCCTGCAGATGCTAGCAATTTAATGGCAGGTAGTAATGCTTTTTATGGCAACTGCGCTGAACTGATGAACCAAGGAGCCATCATTATCTCCCATGAGAATAAATACCATTAGCTGTGTACAGATATTGGCAGTACAGATTAGAATGCAGAACTATTATAGGATGAGTTGCAAAGTGAGCAATTAGCTCTTTTAAAAGCTCAACATCATCCTATTTTCCTGGAATATCTGTGCACTCTCATTGGAGGTGACAGTTCAGTGCTGCCGAAGAAATGGGAGCAAAGTGCCCTGTTCAAGGAATTACAGATGATAGATGATAATGACTGATAAAATAGATCAAAGGAACACAACAAAATGTTGTGTAACTGAAATAAATTGCTATGCTATATGAGTTTAATAGGGAATAGATAGCAGTGTCTGTTGGATAAATTAGGTCCGCCAATGGGGAAAAAAATGCCAACAAACAAAGGTATTATCTTGGGTCAGATAGCTCTGTTTCTGTCTGAGCCTGCTTTTCCCAAAATGGCTCCATTAGCAAATACAATTCCAGCCGTTACAGACGACTGAAAACCCTATCAGAGGCTGAGGGAAGTACACACCGCAAGCAAACTGAGATACACACACACACACACTAGCCAAGGGTAGATGTGCATGCTTGTGCAGGACACAAACACACACACTTACACAGAGACACATCACACGGGCAGACAGCAGTATTGTTTTTCTCTTAAACAACTTGATTTGCTGCCAGATCTTAAAAGCAGCCTATTGAACCCAAGAAGAAGAAGGAAAAAAAAGCCCCAGGATGCATTATATAAAGAACCTGCAGAGGAATATCAGGAAAGAGAAATATTCTCTAACAGCTCACCTGCTTACTTCTCACAGAACTCAGCTGTCACTGTGATTGCAAACCACTAATACACAGAGAAAATGGCAAATACAGCAAAGCATGGGTGGGGGGGGAGAAACAAAAAAAACAACAACTAAGAAATGTGAAAATGAAATGGTGAAATTACATGACAGAAAGTAGAAAAAAGACAGACATAGAGATGGATAAAGAAGGCGATATTATCTACCATTGGAGTATTTTGTTTCTCTAACAGCATGTTCAAGTGAAATGAGCTGTGGTAGCAAAAAACGGGTCCTGGCTGAGCATAAAAAAAATCTGTCTCGGTTGATGGCAGAGGATTTGTGGTGCTCTTCTGGCAGAGGCTTAAAGAAACATTTGCCGGCAATGTGGATTTAATCTTTAGGCTACTTTTGGTGCAGATAGAATATTTGTTGGCATGTATCGCAATGTGTATGTTACACAGTACTTCTTTCATATATAAAGTTCTGAAATTATACAATAAAGACTTAAAGATTACACATGACTAACCCTATTCCTAACTCGCATTCAGGGGCGTTGCACCAAATTCTGGGCCCTGTACGCTCTTAATGCCAATGGTCTCCTCTCCATGCCAGTGCACAAAGCATTTGAGCAAAATAAATATTTCAAAATCCACAAGCATAAATAGTTTTTTATATTGATGACTGGTTGTTTCGGGCGACACGATGGAGCAGGGGTTAGAGCTGTTGCCTCACAGCAAGACGGTCGCAGGTTCAAGAGCTCCTTGGTCCTGGGTCTGGGACCTTTCTGTGTGGAGTTTGCATGTTCTCCCCGTGTCTGCGTGGGTTTTCACCAGGTACTCCGGCTTCCTCCCACAGTCCAATAACATGCTCAGGTTAATTGGCGACTCTAAATTGCCCGTAGGTGTGAGTGTGTGAGTGAATGGTGTGTGTGCCCCACGATTGGCTGGCGACCATCTGGGGTGTATCCCTGCTTCTCGCCGTAACGCGCTGGGATAGGCTCCAGCAGACCCCTGCAACCCTAATGAGGAATAAGCAAGTATAGAAAATGACTGACTGACTGACTGGTTGTTTCATTCACCATGTGAATTGATGCATTTGGCCTGACTGATGTTACAGTTGGCGCCAGCTGCCATCTGTGGTTGGACTAAACCATTTTGCGCCTCCAAGAAGGGGGATACCAAATGTTGCATATAGTACTGAATATAGTAGTGCTGCAAAAATTCATCTTATTAAATTATGACGCCAATTAACTAGACGATACAATACATCCATTTATCACACTACCATGACCATGCCTGCATTGTATAATTGTGCGTAGCAGGTCAATGGCTCGTTCTCGCTTATTCTTTCTTATTCAAGCTCTGTGATTGGCTACACAGTACGTCTGTGTTGACATCTGTCAGTACAGGAAATACTCATCACTCATCAGGCAGATTATAAAGAGATTCACAGACAGACAAGATGAACAGCAAAATATATCCGCTGATATAGCCGATGCAAATGTTACGGTAGGTCACACTACTCCGATTCTGGAAGGCCACCATGCTGTCTAAAAGTCACACGAAGAAGATATGACGCCAGCTTGCATGGTTCAATGTAAAATGCAGAGACTGGGGTGGAGGCGGAATAATGGGGAGTCTTCTTTGCGCCATTATGGCAGCATGTCTGTGTACAAAGAGCTATTGACACTCTCTCTCCCGGCGTCGCCAGCAGAAATTGACAAAAACTAACAATCCATGGGGAAACACACTGCAGCATAGTAACTCAGTGTGTTGCCTTATGCTGGATGCCAGTGGCTAAGTCTAATGATCTAATGAGCTAATGATCCAGGTATTGCAGCCAGCAGTGTTGCTAACAAATGCTGCTGGTAAACTGAAAAGAAACAAGCAATGCCAACAGATGTGAGGCAGCACCGGAATTCTGAGTAGCACGGGTTTGTCTTCCGCATCTCATTAAACAATAAATTAGTGTGTACCACACGTATCTAACGCAACACGGTGTGCAAACTATGTCAAAAACATGTCACTTCTCTCATTAACTTAACAATTTTAGTCTTGCTGCTGCTCCAAAAAAAAAAAAATCATTATTTCCATGCTGTGTTAAATGGAGAGTTGTCATTATTTATTCAAATTACTATTAGCTGTTACCTAGACAGAACCAACATTGGAGGAGCAGATGGAGAGAGTGAAATTTTCATCACCCATAAAACTCAGGGAAAACATTAAAGCAAAGGCACAGACAGGAAGTTTAGTCTCTCCTTGCTACGCCCTTGAAGCTGCTTCCTCCACCTGCGGCGTTCTTCCAAATTAGCTTCTTTAGAGGCTTTATACATGCAGTATAATAGAGTGATTATTGTGGATTTGTATAGCTTATTCATACAGTACACTCATTCAAGTTAGCATGGCAATGTTACAAAATCAGCCGCACAATTCTCTCAGTGATGAAAAAAAGCCAGTGCATTTTCACTGATGATTTTGTGTGTCTGTGGGTGTGTGTGGGTGTGTATGCGCCCATGTGTGTGCAGATGTTTTCTTATTATTAATTGTGTTTGACAGCCTGTATTTTCCTCATTTTCTTTTCAACCGGAGACATCTGTTTTTCATTTGCAACCTCACAGCCACAGGGACTCTCTCAAGACACATGCGCATCTGCTCTCTAACACACACACACACACACACACACACACGCACACACATACACAGTTTGTAGGTTTCCATCACCTCAGAGGACATAGTACTGCCTTAAACTCATTTGCCCTATCCTTACCCTTACCTTGAACCAATTCTTTGTCATGCAAAGAAATTACACAACCTGTGTAAGTATCCTCATATTGTATATATTAAATTAGTGTTTTTCAACTTTCTGACTTTACCTTCAATTGGGGCAGTGAAAATCCCAGAATGTTTCGATACTTGAATTATATTTATAAGTCTTTTGGTGTTTAAGCCATTAGAACTTATCCCAAAAATGTCTCGCCTGTATTATTCTGTTCCAGCACTAATTTTTGAAAGTGAACAGATTTGGGAGGGGGGTTAGCCTCCAGAATGCCAGGACAAGCAAACACAAGTGTCAAGGGACTGAAACCTGAAATTGCTCCATTACAGACCAACTTTGCATACAGAGTGGAAGTCGCAGAAACAATTTGATGTGGCGCTTGAATAAAAATCACTTCATGTCAAAGCTCAAACAAACATTCCATCCACAACCAACAAACTGCATTTCCTGTGCGACTTTCCATTTCAATCTTGCTCATTTAGTTGTGTTTTCCCAAATGTCTGTGTGCGTTTCAAATCGCGCCAACAGTAAAATCTCTTGCTCCAATTTGCCGATGCTGATGTCCTGGCCTGTTCCTAGATAATTATAAACATTGGCTCAGTTTGGACAATGCATAGCCAAATTAAAATTAGGAAAAGCTTCATGGCGACAGCATGTTATCTGTGATAAGGGAGACGGCAGTGAATACAAAAAGCCCCTCCTAACTGATAGCACACATATCCACTTTCTGAATGGCTTACAAACCATATAACGTTACATAAGAGGGAGTTTCCTCTGCTCTCTAGAGAGAACGTGGGCCAAACACCAGCAGACATGGGTAACATCTGTCTGCATTCTTTGCATATTTATTGCAAAGATTCTGAACTGCCTCCATAACAGTTTTTTTTTCATGTTTTCTGGTGGTTTCTATCTTGATATAGCCTCTATCAGACAATGTTGGAATGATAGTCTGTTTAAATAATCAAGGCAGGTGCTTATATGTCACAGTGTTCTATGAATGGAACATATTATACATTCAGTCAGTCAGTCAGTCATTTTCTATACCTGCTTATTCCTCATTAGGGTCACAGGGGTCTGCTGGAGCCTATCCCAGCGCGTTACAGTGAGAGGCAGGGACAAACCCCAGATGGTTGCCAGCCAATCTTGGGGCACACACACCATTCACTCACACACTCACACCTACGGCCAATTAACCTCAGCATGTTTTTGGACTGTGAGAGGAAGCCGAAGTACCCGGTGAAAACCCACGCAGACACGGGGAGAACATGCAAACTCCACACAGAAAGGTCCCAGACCCAGGACCAAGGAGGTCTTGAACCTGCGACCTTCTTGCTGTGAGGCAACAGCGCTAACCGCTGCACCACCGTGTCGCCCCTATTATACATTGATATATATAATATTAATGCACATATATAAATAGTATCTTACATTACCTACCCTTTTTTAAAACATTTTGTAATTGACTTCTCCTTCCCCCTAATGGCATCTGTTCAGAGGATGAAAATAAACATGTAGGCGCCTGATTAAACAGAGAATAATATTAACACCTGTGATTTATTCACTTATGTTTGATGAAGAGAGGGCATTATCATATGTAAACACTGGTTTGGAAAGGTGACATTTATACCTTACAAAAATCTTGCAAAGATACATACTTTACTACAGTGGTTTTCAATCTTTCCCATGTTAAGGACCCCTAAACTGACACAAATTAGACTGGACCCAAATTTGATAGAATTGTGTCCTCCTTAGAGGTCAAAGGACCTCTGAGGTGTCTACTTTGAGAACCACTGTCTTACTACAGATGGATGAACTGCAGTCCAACCTGTCTGAAATCAGTCACACCTCGATTCTTCCATGTTGCAGACAAACAGAAAAGCAAAACCAGCGAGGGTACATTTTTTTTAGATGTATTGCTAAAATATAACATCTGCTTTTATCACGCCTTTGCAAACTAACAGTATACAACAGAAAAACATTAAGTGCATGTAAGAATATGGCAGATTTGCTTTTTGCAGGAGATTTCAAAATCCCTCTCTGATTGTACAGTTCTTTTTATGCGCACTTACAGATGCGCTGCTTTTTGTTTCAAGGGCTTTTTTTTCAGGCTTCTCTCTTCATTCTATATGCTCTCTAGTCCCTACTCTGCATCTCTTTTATCATTCTCACACACCTTTGTTCTCCTGTGCACCTCCACACTGAAATCTTCTCTCTAATATTCAAATTCAATCTCCTGTTCCAACTCTACAGCTTCTTCTTGTTTTCTTTATTGCTTTAATAAGCCTCCTCTTTTTTCACCCTTTCCAGTCGGTGAAGACAGCGAGGAGACATTGCCTCTCCATGGATCCAACATTTTGATTGAATGATCATTCAAGCTTGCTGTACATGATCCCCCGCTGAGCTTTTATCATCCTGATTGATGCAATCTACAGAAAGAAACTAAATGGTGCTTGAGCTTGCAAACTGTACATTTTGTAAGTGCTTGTTCGTGACAGGTAGATTTAGCAAATGAATGAAATTTTGTTCTAATTTTTTGTATATCCCTGTCATGGGGGAGCACAAAGAGCGGAGGGCTTTTCTCTTCTACATTTTTTAAGAGATCGATAGAGAGAAGAAGTGGTCGAGCTAACTTATTCTCCGGTTGTTATCACAACCTTTCTACAGCCAGAGCTCTGTAATTTTCTGCAACTGCAATTAATTCTAAAGATATTTCTGAAACTTCGATTGAATTGATCTAAAACCTGTAACTTTCCCATTAGGTGAGTGTTTCAACATAGTTAGCAAGAATTTTTCAATGCATGAACATTGCAATACAATAATTCCATATTTTTTTTTACTTACAAAAATATATACAATGAGAATAAAGGGTCAGATGTACTGTGGAAACCTTCCTGTTTCTGTATTTCTGAAAAAAAGGCACTAAGAGATGATTTTACATTAATGTGGATGAATGGTTACTAGCAGGCATGCGAATATGCATTTCAAACTGTCCACATTTAGCGGTTCAAAGCGATGTCAGCAAGACAGATCTTTCAGCTTCATTGCAGACACACTAGCCCCCTCACACGCTCTCTAATGATCCTTGACTTGTGCAAGGGTGGCAGTCGTGCATATAGAGTGATATTTTTTTTCCCATTTACAGATCAGCTGAAATCTGGTTAGAGGAAAATTACTGTTGCTCACCAAAAGTACTCATGTGTCTGCTAAACTGCAATAAAGCAGAATAACAGTGAGCTTTGCTGGTTGAAGAGAGATTATGCATTGATAATTAGATTCATGTGCAATAACTTTGAAAATGTCAATGCAAATGTTGTTTAAAAGACAAATAATAGTGTTTAATTTCATGTCAAGTTAACTCGCTGTGTAAAAAGTGAGAAACATCTTTATGTTGGACCAAATTATTCTGACTGACCATGTGCATCAAATAGCATATTCTTTATAGCATAGTGTATCTTGAAGCTCCATAAAGTTGACAGGCTCTCGTGAATTGTATGAACTTCTGGAAGAAATTGGTGTTTGAAGTTGGTTATCTTGTCAGCGGCGTTTGCAGCTGTTGTAGCTACTGTGCTTAAGATTAATCCGTATAGTAATAATATCAGAGTTCTGACTCTTTCTCTGAGATGCAACATAAGCACAGAGGAAAAGTTTTAATCCATGCACAAATGATTAGAGTTTTGTTACCAAAGGATTACCATTTCTATTCCTTCTGCACAAGTACCTTTGATCCTGCCATACACCCACTATATACCATATACAACGTTACACATACAGACATAGATACATTTATTCATGCTGAGTAGTAGCCCCTCTGTTGACACCTAAGAAGAGCCATGTAGATCAATGCACAATCAAACGTGTGAACCTCTGTGCATGTGTTTGCCTGCCTCTGCGGCTGTGTGTTGGTGTATGTGACACGATCAAACGTACTTGTGCAGGAGGGATAGAAATGATAATCCTTTTGTAACAAAACCCTCTAATCATTTATGCATGGATTGATACTTTGCCTCAGCCAAAACAAGGCACACCAGAGACACAGAGGGAAAGAGAGAGGGAGAGAGAGAAGCGCAGCAGAGAATAACAGGAAAAAAATAATGACTCTAAGTGTTTGGAGGGAAGCGATTAAAGCTACAGTGTTTTTTTCTGTTGTTTTTTGTTGCATCTAGTGGTGAGCTTGCAGATTGCACCCAACTGAGTATCCCGAGTATAGGACAATGGTGAAACATGGTGATGCAACATGGTGGATTCTGTAGAGGGAAACCTACTCCTCATCTGTCTAAAAAGCAGACCCGGTTTCACTTCCTGGCTGAAGCATTCCTCTCTCACTGCTGAGTCTTTGCCACTGTACCTTTAAGATCCCCCCGACTCAAAAATATATTTTCACCTAGATGTTCATGCTTCACGATGCAGAATGATGTACGTTCAGAGTTTGAAACACAAAAACTTGTTCAGATTGCATCTTGTGATATCACATTTATTTTGGAAGCCAATCGTGTTCTATCTAGTATTTAAATCACAGAAGAGTGACTTGGAAACTTCTAAAGGAGATTTGTATCCAGCTAAAAAAAAAGAGCATTTGGTATACGTGGCTCTAGACTTCAGTGTGAAATGTTCATACAGAATGCAAACTTCATTCCAATGTTTTATTTTTTTCAGTCATGGGAGAATACCATTATCTGGTTGTGAATTTGTAAAAACAAAATGATTTAATTTAACGCTGTATGTCAGCTTCTGGTAATTTTCAAAATGGTGAATAACCAGAAAAATAGATGATATTTTGCACATTTCTCCCTCCACCAGAATAATTTAGAAAAGTGGCAACCAGCATTTTTGACGGAATTCACTGATCTTTCAACACCCCCATAATATTCAGTACTGCAAATTTGTAAACAGGGAATATCAATAGAAAGAAGAAGGTTTCTAGAGTTAAAGATAACAAAAAATATTTTGTTCTCAATGCATTTGTTCCTCTTTTACGAATGAATGAACATAGGTTATCATTATTTCATAGAAATTTCCACTTTTTGAACAAATCTGAGAAAACTGCATATTTGTCAAAGACAGACATGTTCAAGCAGAACATCAACAGGCCTGTGTAGTTATGTACTATTTGATGGGTATTTTTCTGGCTATGGCTGGTTCATTTTGCCCTCTGGCCATTATGCCATAACATCATGTAGCATTAACCAAGCTAAGAAATGCTTTATCTATTTCCTGTGGTGACCACACTTGGTCAGATGGTCTGTCACGGCACCCTCTACAGCATAAAAGTGAAAACACGAGATATTGGTAAAGAGCTCCACAGCATTCGTGTTCTGGTTTTTCCTACTTGTTACAGGTGTGAAACCCATGCTTCTCTTTTCCTGTTTATAAACAGACATCATTTCAAGGATGCAGACACAATTACAGGTTTTATTTCTCTCAGCCTAACAAGTATAGTTTGAATCACTAAATCTGCAGTAAACCCGTCAACAACGGGTACAGAGATTCTGATAAATGACGCCATGTAGGACAGTTCAAAGGCAACATTTCCACCTGGTCCTTGTATAAATCATTCGTTGAAATGGATTAGTTTTGCATTTGGCTTCTGCTGCACTTCTTCTTCCATAAATCTCCTAGCAACAACACATAGAATTTTGGTCTTTCTTGGAACCAAGAATAACTCCTTGATAATTGCCTTTGCAGTGAACAACTTCGGTGCAAAGAGCAGGAAAAGATAATGATGGGTCAATTTATGCCTTTTATTAATGCTCCAAATGAGCTCGACCATGGGTTTCAGTTTCTAACCAACCCCCCCCCACCACCACCACCACAGTAGAATGAATAAGTTCAATTAAAGTCTGCTGTTCTGCTATTATTATGTGATTGTGTTCGTCAGCAGCCTTTTCGCTATTAATTGGCTGCTGACAACTAAAGGCTCAGAAAAATATAAATGAATGTACACGATTGAAATGAAAAGAATACTAAAATCATTTTTAGCATGATGTGATTTAAGATCACATGCTGATTATAGCTCACCAGCCCCACTCAATTAGAACTGCATTGATTATATTGATTGTACTGTAATCTTATGCAGTCAATGTACTTCGCTGAGGGTATTTCGGAGTATTTCTGCCTTCCGGGCAGTTTCATGTGTTGAGGTGAATGACTGGTGTCTATTGAAAAGACAATTTTGCGCTCAAGAGAGTCACACCCGCTTTGTTGTAAAAAACTGTGTATAAAAGTATAAGACTGTGAAAATACTTTATTAGAACGACTACAGACCTGAAAGTCACAAACGCTGTCATGTCTTCCTCCCGTTCTGATCGCTCCACGGGCTGGCCCAAAGGAGCAGAATCTGTGTTGATTTATATCGTGCAAGATGAAGAAGTAGTTCACTGAGCAGATACACAAAAATGCTAAGAACTTCACTCCTTTTTTCGAAATAGGGTCCAATGGGGTGACTGGAAGGTCAAAGTATTGAGGCTCTCTATAGTATGCAAATGAACAGCAGACATTCAGAGAGCACACATACACACACACACACACACACACACACACATACTTGCAAATGCATCTTTTCTAAATAGGCTTGGGCAATACCCAAAATTCAATTTTAATGTCGTCCAGCCCAGCGATTGTGATGTATGAAATTATTGCAGGATGGGGCTGGGGGGGTTGTACGTTTCTTTCTGTAGCCTTGATTTTAAAAGAACTGGGAGTTGCAGCATACAAGCAGGTTTGCTGGGAGTTTGTTCCAGATATGTGAAGCATAAAAAATGACTCCAGCTTCTCCGTACATTTTTACATTACCACACACCAGGGTACATTTTTGAGAATTCAAAGCAGTGAAATGAGGTGAGGACTTGCAGCAGGGCAGAACTGTAAACAATAAATGAATAAAAATAACATTAAAACAGCAGCACCAGCATTATTTCGATAATCTGAAAAACATCGCATACGGCAGAAATATCACGATATTTTGACATCTGCAGCCTGGGTGTTCATTAACATGCATGTGCATTCACAGCAATGTGTGTGTATACTGTGTGCGTGTGTGTGCATGAGGTGTTTGGGGATGACACGTTCACCTATATATTATAGAGACCGAAAAAAAAACATATTTATTGAGATAGAATGGATTGGTGAGGCGAGACATTAGTATTTTTTGTCCTACTTTCCTTCCAGCTTGTTAAAAGCAATTGTCTGGACAATCTGTCACCCAGCCTGTAACGGCTCCGCTCTACACACACACACACAGACACACGCACACACACACACACACACACACACACACACACACACACACACACACACACACACACACACACACACACACACACACATACACACTCTCCACTGACCGCAGAGTCACCACCAAAAAAAATTCACTAATCAAATGAGAAACATGGGGCATATTCTTGATATTTTGTAGGAATACAAGAAGGAAATGAAAATATTAAAGTAAAGGAAAGCAGATAAAACATGCCGTGTGTGTGTTTGTGTATACATTTGTGTATGTGCATGTGTTAAAGTTGTTCACACATGCAGAAGGTGAGCGCAGTCTTTTGTAGTCATAATCCAAACACCATAAGGTAAAATCAAACAAGAATTGATGTTCTTCTTCCGCCAGTCAGAAAAAAAAAAGGAATTTCCATCAGACAGCAAACTCCCAAAGGCATTTTCTTTCTTTCCTTCAGCTTTTAAAGAAAAATCCCACAGACCACAGATCCAGAGGAGGAATAAAGCCTCTTACAGAGTCCCCTTTAGCTGTCAACTGCACTGACAGGATCAGATTTAACACCGCACTTGATTTTCTCAGCCCTCCAAAAAAGGTAAGAAATGACAAGCATTTCTCTGCCGCCCCTTTGTCTCACTGGAGATCAAAAGTGAACTAGACAGATACTAGACAGAACTAGACAAATAAAAGGCTCAGTGCTGGTTGTGACTGCTGATCTCAAGAACTAGGCTATGTGGAGAGGAAGCAGGGAGCCAGGCTGTATGTGGCTCAGTCCTTCCATTTGGGCTTAGAGTTATTTCTCAAGCTGATATAGCGATAAGCAGAAGCCAGGCTTCCTTAATACCCCATAGGAAGTCATTTCTGATTGGTCGTGCCTTGTAAGATAGTTTGCACTTTCAACAGCCCTTATCTGATTATTTTAACGTTGGATAATGACAAAGCTATATTCCTGAACCATGTTTATTTATCTCGTGCCTGACACGAGATGTTATGCGCGGCACTGACTCTTTCCGGAGATAAAAGTGCCAAGATTTTCTTCATCTGCAGTGATGCTGGAACAGTTGGCCAATTAATTGATTCTAATCAGCTGAATATAATCAGCAACAATTCAAGGAAACTGCTGCCTCCAACTACTAAGTGTAAAGATTTACTACTATTTTATGGTGGGGATTTGGACTGGAGGTAGCTCAAAGCAAGTAATTTAAGGACATTTTAAAGACTAATTTAATGATATATAACCATTAGAGGCTAATGGTTGCATGGTTGACTGGTGTTCTCCTCTTGCTGCTTGTATATGTTAATACTAGTTAAAAATAAAATGTTTTTCTTCTTGTTCTTATAGCTTCACTCTGCAGAATGATTTATGTGCAGAGATTGTCACAAGAGGGCTGTTATTACATTGATTTGCTATATGTGCAAAGACTACTTTATTCCTAGTTTATTGAAAATCCAAACTTTAAGAGACGGGTCTATACCTATGATTTGTTTTTTTTTTATGTCACAACATATTCAACTTATACAAGTGTGATATTAAGGCTTGAAGAGAACTGACTTGGTAGCTCGTTATCGGCTGCTACAGCTACTACAGTCAAAACAACCGATAACGTAATAAACGTTCCCTCTTTAAAATGTAATAGGGCAAATGTAGTAATAATTTGCCAGTAACATACTAAAACTAGTATGTTTTAGTATACTGGTAACATACTAAAACTTATCAGTCCTGAACTGATAAGATAATAACTTTTTGCCAATAATGTAATAACTTAATACGTTTTTGAATCAGTTATTACATTTGCAAAAACTGTTTCTTCTTCACCAGACCAATAACATAATAACTACTAATAATAATGGCACTTTTATTTGTTATTGGACAGTTATTACATCATTAGCTTTTTATATTTCAAATAGGGCAAATATATTACGTTATCGGTTATTATTATCAGCTGCTACAGACGCCATTTTAAAGGTCAAATCTCATAGAAAGTTTTTAAAATACTAATTGCTTTTTGATTATAAGAAGGCCTACTTGTCACATTTTAATTTCTTCATAGTATATAAATACTGTCCCATGTTTGCTCAGAGAAATGCACACAGCACGCAACGATAATAGAGTATAGTATATAGTTACCATAAAAGAGAGAACAGGCTTTTTTTCAGCATCTCCAGCTTCAAGAGCTTGCATTTGATACTGATGCTTATACTGTGATCAGTCTGCTTTTACCTCTGATACTCAACAGAGAGCTATGTTCATTGTATCACCCTGTTAGCCTGCTCAGCTAAATCTGTGATGCTAGACAACAGTAAACAGTGAACAAGGTCAAAATAATGAGGGTTCTTACTGTATCAGCCTGAGGTGCTGGAAGTGTGAGAGTTGATGGCATTTGCAGATTATTGAGCTTCTTTGATAAAAAAAAAAAACAAAAAAAAAACAAGAAAAACATCCTCTGAAAAGCAGACTTGAGCAATCAGAGAATGGTGGGATAAAAATGGAAATTGAAAAGCAGGGTATGACTGTCAATAATATTAAAGGCCTCTTTTGGTCCACTGATGAAAGACTAATCATGATGAATGCCTCTTAAGTCTTGTTCATTTTGTACTGGTAGACACACACACATGTTCACACAACCATATTACTGCTCACATAAAAAAAAAAAAAAAAAAAAAAAAAAAAACATGGGTAAGAAAAGGAAAAACCAGCCTTGAAAGATGATACCGCGATACCACTGGGTTATTCTTATTCCACCTTCATGAATTTAAATGATTTACAGTATAATTCTACACATCACTGATGGCTACATGTGAGCATTATGAAATAAATGTATCAAAATGGAGGTAACAGTGAACAAGGGGATATATCTGATTTATATTCTGCAATATTTTGTTCGTGCTGCTATTTTTCCCCTTTAACCGCATATCATGGGAGAACAGATTTGAATATGAAAGCAAATGCAAATGATTTTTGGCATTTGTTGACATTTGCAGGGATCTATCCATCTCTATTTTTAATTTAAAAAAAACAGAATGCTGAAGTGTGCAAAGCGGCCGACGTATTTCATGTGAATCCTAGAGTAAGTCTTGTAAACACATATATATATATGTGTGTGTGTGTGTGTGTGTGTGTGTGTGTGTATTGCATTGAGACTGTTGCTTTGCACACAGATGAATAGAGTCGTGATGAGGATTCACACACCTCATCACCCGTATCACTCAGCGTTCGTCTCATCACTGACGGCGGTGTCATTGTTCTGCGCTGCTTCACCGAATAAACAAAACACAGCTTTTGGCGTTTAAGGTTTGAATCATGGATTCAAATTAATGATGCAAACGCACCGATGCAAGTCATTCTCTGCTTCTCTTTAGCACTCTAACACACACACATAAAAATAACATGCACACACAGGCCATGCACAAACACACTCGCACACTTCCCTATGCACCAGTGCTTTTATATTTTGCACATTCAGCTCAGTGAGTGAGTTGGATCCTCTCCCCATCTCTCCTTGTCTCTGCTGTAGTTAATGACTTCTGCCTAATGTCTCCATAAGCTCTATTGAGAGGAATGAATGCCAGGTAAGACTGCAGACCACATCACATTTCTGCCTCTCTCTGCTAAACTACACAGTCTGCCTACAGTAATTATCTCAACACAGGGAAGAAATTCAATCCCAATGTGTGTGTGGGGCATTAGCTTGGGGGTCTGTATGTATGAGACAGTGATTATTCAAATTGATCACTGCACTGTATGTGTGTGTGTGTACGTACATTGAGCCACTCCAGATTCAGACAGTGTAAAAGGGAGGGGGGAAAAAAACACTTGCTCGAAGGTAAGAATTAAAATCTGACACATTACTGAAAGAGGTCATTTTCATTCTGCATCTGGAGCATGACTCCTGAAGTAGGGAACATTAATATGTAATAACTAAGGAATCAATTTTTGAATTTTAACACATGATGCTGCTGTAAAGCTCCTGGGGTTTACAGATTTTCCTGTTGAACACAGAAAATACATAAAGATAAAGGCTGAATACAAAAGGCCCATTTGTGTCACGCATTGTTACTTTTTTTTTTTTTACTTTTTCATATTTTTAAATTATTTATGGCTTTTTTGTGGCCTCTGGGAATTGTGATAAATGGGCCAATTCTGAACAAATAAGCAAGTCAAACAATTTTAAACACTGCAGTGTCAATTTGACTGATGGCAGACGCGAAAAGGTATTATCAGCTCAGGGATGTTGTCCTGCTTTTGCAGTTGTTAAGCTGTTAGAACCCTCCCACACAAAGCTGAACGTTGGGCCGTTGTCATTGACAAACCTTCGCTTAAGGTTTTGCAGTGTGTCTGGCACTGTTGGCACAAATTGGATCCCATTGGCCCTGATCAACCGATTGAGCACGTAGAATCAGCGACAATTGATCACTGAGCCCTCAGCCTGGCTGATCAGGAGAGCAAATCGCTGATTTAATGTTAGTTTTTGTCTAGAACTTCTTTTTTTTTTTGCCTAAACCTGTTTTCTTTATTGTCCTTAGATAAATAAAAGCTCCCAAGCTGACAACACCGCTTCAAGGCAATGCACAACAAGCAGTGTCAGTTTCAACTTAATCACACATACACTCAATTCTTATTGCAAGCATACAGCGCTAATTAGTAACTTCATTATAAAAATAAATAACCTTTTTTTAATATTGTGCTGTATTATGCAGTTAATTGTAGAGTCCCTCCAGTTTTTGCAATTTTGCAATTACATGGATTCGCAAATTACTACAATTTTTTGCAATGCTGCATGTTTTCTAATATGTTACATGATTCTTGCAAAAATAAACTCAAAATACTGCTCGTCTTCCACAAAACCCATATATCTTTTCTACACCTTGAATTTTATGTCAGCTGCAGGCATTGACTGGTGATGGCGAATAAATCCAACTTGTCGTCTTTTATCTCTGCTAGTGACCGAGACGATCAGTACCCACAGTTTTACACCAAAGTGGAGGGGAAATTGTTTTCTGGAAATGCTTCTTCTTCTAATACTTCTTAAAGACAATATCCAACCACTGGAGCCCTGATGGCTGACACTCGGCAGCTGATCGAAATGTGCATTGTGTTTCACTATTGTTGTGTTTTTTTGTGTTGCAATATTTTTTTCAAGACATTTACGGATAATGGATACTGGAGCAAAAAATGGCCGCCGTTCATCTCAATGGAAGTTGCTCACCTGATGCATATGCCCAAAAAGTTCCTGACTTCCAGGTTTACTTTTGTGTTATGCGACCCATAGTGACTGTGCAGTAGAGTCCCCTCCCATGATGATCTGGGGCCTATCGTCATGCCTGATGAGAAAGTGCAAATCGCAGGTTTTTGATGGATAAAAAGTCCATGAAATATAAAACACAAAGATTATTCATATGTAGCTGGGGGTGTCCTGTCAACAGTTTTACAGGATTTTCTTTTACTATTGCAGTCAATGAGAAAAAAATGTTTTTTGGGTCACATGGGATTTTGTGTTGCAGTATCATGAGTGGCCTTTGATGACCTTTGATGGGGTTTACAAGTAAGAAAAAAGGATGCAATATTCCTCGCAAATTATGAGAAAATACCACCATAGTTTTTTTGATCACAAAAATCACAAATAAAAAAAAAATCATGAAATCCTGCCAGGACCGTACATCACTGTCTCTGTTGTCCCCTGCCTTGCTCCTTCTCAATGAGGGTGGGGCTGATCCGAGGAGAGCTGTAGCTGCAGCACTCACGGCACCAACCGAGAGACCAGTTAATGTGCTCACTTGTTACATTACCGTAAGTGCAATAAAAGCTAATTGAATCCATGGAAAAGTTTAAATCATGAGTTTATGATGGTAGAGGCTCAGTCGGCAATGAGGATGTCAGCCAGCGGTGATGGCGCTCAACATAGACTGACTGAGAAGGCATTCAGGGCGATAATGTATGCAGGAGAGCGGCTTTTAGACAGAATTTGTTGTGTACTTCTACATGTACACATGTTTGCCTGCCTTTGTGTGACAAAGAGGATGCAAGACTTGTATCAAATCGCGTTTAACCTCTCCATTCATCTATTCATCCACATCCCACTGATCCAGCGGAACGGGGAGAGGCACAAAAGCGAACGGGCGCGTGGGTTATTCGCACATGATTTACCACTGATATTAAGACAGGAATATATTATATCTCAAATTCAATTTGAGAAGACGGCGGTGTCAGCATTTTGCCTGTCATCCCCAGCGATGGAAAGAGACTGGGATGGATGTGAATGCCTTCTCTTATTTGACTCTGTCAGATTCTCCTGTGGCATGATCAACCGCACGCTGCCGCACACAGAGAAGGGAAAAGGTACTTTTGACTCGATGCTGACACAGGGTTCTTAACCTAATCCTGGTTAGCATTTGGGAAATAAGCTGCCCTCCAGCCTATACTGCATGACGTCTAGGAGAAAAATAAATATTACATTTGTAACACTGTTCTCATGAACTAGCGTACAGTCGCTGTTGAATCATGGCGCCGCCATGCAGGGATTTGAATGACATGTACATAAATGCGCATAATCTATATTTTATGCTACATCATACTGACTTCATGTACTCTGCAGAAAAGTCATACATATTTTAGCAGTCATAGTATAATAATGAAAAAAACTTGGGTTGACAGGAGAGCCTCTTCTATCTGACATACCACGGGACTCCTATGCATGCGAATAAACCTGCACTTACAATTCACAAACGGTGCATGGTGTTTGTGTGTTGTGTGGTGGAGGATGGTGGCCACATGAGGAGGTCACACTCAAAATAATATTTCAAGTCTATTGCCAGCCCAGTTACAGACAAATATAGCAGGCGTGGTACTGGCAAAGTACTAAAAGTACCAGAGTAATAGTAGTGACCACATTGCAGCTTGACAATAGAAACAGGATTTAAAAAAATACATTTAAACATTGCTGTGGGTTTATTTTAGCTCAATTTTTGCTGTAAGTATAAATTGGGGGCAAAAAACAGATGTAAAGTAAGGGTTGGACAAAGTCTAGGGTGAGTTGTAGCCAGAAGTTTTCATTATAAAACTGATGATAAGGAGTGATTCTGCTGTCTTGCAGCTGACAGGAGGATCATCACCGCTGAGGACCCAGGAGGGAGAATAGTCCAGACAGAGCGCAGTGATAACCGGGTCGCCACAGGGAGGAGAATGCAATGAGTACCTATTAACTACAGAGTGCAAAGCTGGAATATAAGGTTGAACCGCTGCCTGGGGGTAGGGGGTACAGTTCCTGTCAGATCCTATCCTTTATATTTCTGCAGCTCTGAGGTGACTTGGAGGAACTCAGAGGGGTGGATTCCGGTGTGCTGTGGGCAAATTCTAAGTCGCCGGAATTCAGCTCACAGTACTAGTCACAAAATGACTGGGACTCGGACAAGGACTTGGCCGGAATCCCTGGCGGCTGCATTTGACAGATGTTGTAAATCTTCTAAACGTGAGGCTAAAAAGGTCACTGGTTGTCACACAGGGCTCTTCAGCGGTGAGAATCCTGGGTCAGGGACATGTTATTACTGACACTGTAGTGGGATAGCAGAATAAAAGGTAGCATTCCTTTTTTTTTTTTGGAAGATGCTTGAACTGTGGAGCAGAAGGGGATGTCAACCCACATGTGATTTTGTTAAAAATAAGTGACTGACATGTATGCAGCCAGACACCAAAAGCAAAGGACAAGGGCAAAACTGAATAACATACAGAGAAACCCCTCGCCTGAAGAGTGTTACCAGCTAAAAGAAAAGCAATTACAACGTGAAGACTGGTTGTCTGGATGACTGGATAACACATATCATTACAATATCAAAGGGTAAAAGCAGTCAAACTTAGTGGGTGTTCACTAGGAATATATTCTGCTAGAGCAGTGCCTTTGAAGGTGACAGAGTCCTTGTTCTGAAAGAGTGAATTTAAGTTTGGATTTAGGTTGCAGCAACGTGTTGTCAATGTTTTTTAAGATGATGCATCTGTCTCTGCCAGATTTCTGTCTGAACAGAGAAGCTGAAACTTTTTTGGAATAGCAGAATGTTTTAGAGTTTTTTCTAAGTCTACAGGATCAAGGCATTTCTTCTGTTAAATGTGTCCCAAAACAAACCAAGAGGAACAGAGAAAAGTGTTGTTTATATATATATATATATATATATATATATATATATATATATATATATATATATATATATATATATATATATATATAAACAACACTTTTCACTTTTCCCCCAGTCCCCAAAACACTGGAATATATCAATATAATGTGTATGGTTCATATTTATATGTTCGTCTTTTCACTAGTAAGTATTTTAAAATCACTTTTTGAACCGACATTTACTACTTTTATGTGAACAGTGGATCTGGAAAAAGGCAGCTTTGCAGAGGGTTTTATCAACATTCGGTTTGCTGCTCATATTGTTATTGTAATTCTCAAACTTTAGTTACTAATGGCAGCAGGCAGCTTTTTGCAGGGGAAAAAAAACAAAACAATTGAAAGCAACTGGTCTAGTCCTATAAAAAACTTACTACTATCTGGTGAACACTGGTAAAAAAAAAATCAATAATTTGTAGGTTTAAAGTTGTCAGAAAAATGGAATCTTGAACTTCTACCCTGACAACCAACCAAATTCTCTATGCTGAGGAAGATCCTGTGATATGATTCAAAGTGCCACTCGTAAAAGGTGGTTGATATTGTTTTATCAATTGTAATATAATACTTGACAAAAAAATATCCTAATTAATTACAAAGTTTTAATTAGTTGCAATGGATCACATATTAATATTTGCTCCAAAAGCAGCATTTATTTTATGTTAATGAATTCTTTCCGCTCTCTGTAGCACGTTTTCTAAACCCTGATAGTGGTCTACAGTCCTGGGATTTTCAGTGTTTCCTATGTTGCCTTTTTCATTTTCTTCCTGATGAAGCCAGTCATTTGTTCAGGTTTGGGCTGCTTGTTTGTACTCGGACCAGAACCAAAACTGCCAACAGCTCCAGAGTTTCTACGTTCGCTTTGACATGTTTTGCATTTAAATGGTATTGTAGGGTTGGTGCTTCTGTGATATATGAACTTTTTTTCTGCCCAGTTTACAATAAACAACAACAGAACAACAGAAATTGATTGTTTCATTGTTGTAGTGTCAGTATAATTGCTGTCAACTACGTCATGGCGAACTGACCAATGTTCTGCATTGTTTGGAATGAAAACTTTTAACTTCAATTTAATGCATTATTTTCTTTGTATCTAATTAATCGCAAATAACGCATTAATGCCCCACCCCAAATAATATTAAATGTTTTATTCATAGAATGAAACATTTCAAATTACTTGAGACCACACAAAAAATATCCCTCGAATTTTGACATGCAGAAGTTGACTCATCTCTTGAAAACAGGCATGATTCTGTCCTTTTAAACTTTGCAAGCAACTTTTTCAGCACTCCGCTTCACCACTTCAGATTTTGAGGCATGCCAATTGCTATCATTGAGTCGAGTCATAACTCTGCCTAAGCGCACCCATTGAGGTCTGAGGCAAGGAAATGGGCTCATATATATGCAAAATTTGAAGCTGTGAATAGCATGTAAATGGCCAAATACATCAGATTTTGCCCTTGTAAACACGGCAAACACACCGCTAATAGAATGTTTGTGGTCAATGCTCAGGGGGGTTTGGGGGAGGCATATCAACGCTTAGGTCTTGTTATCCGGCCCTGATGAGAAACACTTAGAATTCATTATGGTCGGGACGCCCACAGAAATAGACCTTTGATATTAACGGGTATTCTAATGCGCATATGATGATGAGCATATGGTATGTGACATCAAGATATGCATCCCACACATACTCTGGAATGGACCGCAGCACAGTAGCTCTTGAAGTTCCTGTCTCCTCTGCTTTGAAATTCAATCTCAACTTTAAATTATGACAGTTTGGTGGAAAATTACATCAATGAAAACCCTGATGCTGCATTATTCGCTTAATATAGACGGTCATATATCTGGATAGACCGCATTAGTTGGCCGTATCGCCACGAGAATTTTTGTCCACCTCTGCGACGCCACCCCCACTTGCACTAATCCCTTTCTCAGTGAAAAGCTTCAGAGATAGCCGTGCTGTATGTAAACTTTCATTTCTTATCACTTCCAATTCCCACTCTGACTTTCTTAATACTTTTTAATACCCTACCGTTTTTATAGTGGAGGGCTACATGCTGTCTCAGCAGTGGACAGACAAAAGCAGCGAGGGACATCGAGGGAGATTTGGGGCTTAGTGTCTATGGGAGGGTGACCCCATATTGTTCCAAATGCATAAGTGACCAAAAAGAAAACCCATAGATGAGCAGCCTCGGCTTTGCACGTAATGCATAAAATGAATTTCTTACACCCATCTCCCCTCTTATTCACTCTGATTCATCCCATCCCGCCTTCTTCCCTCCCTCCATATTTTGCTTCTTGCTCACTTTCCTTTCAGTTACATGGCTCATAAAATTGATGTCATCGCAGGATCATGGGTGTGTGTGCGTATGTAGGACGTGTGAAATGAGAGATTGTGTGTGGATCTGATTGCGAGAATGAAAGAGTCAAAGAGCAAGATGAACAAACGCATAAGTGGGAGTGAGTGGATATGTGTGTTCTTGTCTTTGTATATGTGTGTGTGTGTGGGAGGGGGGTAAAGAGACGGTGTTTCCAGGTTTTAAAGGCAGGTACGGCTGCAGAACGCTGAGCGCAGTTAGCTTTTCTCTCGGTAATTGCTCCTCGCCGTAAATGCTAATTTGGTGTCATGACTGCTTGACTGAATCCCAGATGGGATTTTAAAAGTAGCCAGCCTCTGCCTAATTTCATTCTGTTTAACCCGCCCATCCACGGGCTCTTTGTGCATATTCTTTGTGTGCGCCTATGTGTGTGTGTGTACCCACGCACGCACATGGACGTGTGTGTGTCTGTGAGTTTCAACTTAAACCGTCCATTCTGTTTGTGATTTAACAGTTTCTAAAAACGCCTGTGGTCACCCTCAGTTTTCTCTGTTTAAATTAATCTGCTTGTAACTCCCCAGAGAGTTTAATCTGAGGCATAATGGGAAAATCAATGCATATGAATCATGAACCATGTAGGACATATTCTAATGATATAAGGCTGAGGGCATAAAACACATATGTATGTGTAAGTATCACTATTGTAGGTATAAGAACATTGTTGCATACCCATTTGCTTTTCTGTTTGTACAAAGAGACTGTGATTGATGGGATGTTGCTGTAGTGTCATTGAATGCCCCCAAGCACAGCAATTTGAATGACTTATAAGCATAAATTGAAGAGAGAAATTGTTTTTTTGCTATTACAAGGGATTTCAAGTGTATAAATTGAGCAACTTTGCATCTGCAAAACACCGTTATCACTACATTATCCTACAAATCATCAGCTACAGTATAATGTGTGTTTTATAATGTTTTTGGAGGATTGTGTTTATGTGTGCGTGAGCATGCGTGCACAGATATAGGTCTTTGTCTTTTTACTGTCAGTCCGATGATTACTCTGCTGGCTTTGCATTTTGACAGGAGCTATATTGTTCTGCAAATACATGCAGTTGTATTGTTTGAGATATGAAGGCTTTTGAGCCTGGAATTCTTCATATGGATTATGCTGCATTCGCACAGGATCAGGAAATCAGGCACCTTCTTGACAGGGCTGTCTTGAGGGAGGGTGGGGGGGCTTTCTCTTTACCACCGCTCGCTCTCTTCATTCACTCTGTACTTGCTTGACCACTGATGCTCTCTCGTTTTTTATTGAGACTCTTTTATGTCCTCTCTTTGTACTCCCTCGGCAGGGTTGCACCACTCTGGGCTTCATTTCCCAGATCCACCTTAGCTCTATGTGTGGTGCAAAATCTAGCGTAAGGTCATCCATACCCTGCTGAGATGTTTCCAAAATCCTCCCTAAATCTTAGGTTTACCTTCACTAAGCAAAATCCTCTGAGTGGGCCAAAACACTCGTTAGATCCCTTAATGAGATGCTCCTCTCATCCTGTATCTTTGAGACCAGCATGATGCTTCTCAGGTTGATAATTGTCAGTGCAAGATCAGCTCCACCTTAAGACGCCTCAAAGGTAGAGTAGGCAGGATTTGTTGGTTGGTGTTTGTGAACACACCATTCAAAGTTGGCACTGCAACAGGTAGAAGACAGAGTGAAAGTTCATTAGCTGATATGGACTCAGTCTGTAACAATCTGAACCTGTTGACTTCAGAATTTGAATTTCACAAAACTAGGCAATAAAACTTAGCAATAGACTAAAGCATGATCCGCTTTCACACCTGCAATGGAACCATTCTCACCAGAGCACCAAAATTGACCATTTGGTCAAGTGGACTGAGACCACCTCTTTTTGGTGACCATTTGGTGCGCACCAATTGCTGTTGGTGTGAAAGCAAACTCTAAGTTAGACATTTTACTGTCCACTATATGGAAAATTGTCTCTGTCTTCACCAAAATCAACAAATGAGACAACAATAATCATAATCATTTTTCCCTAAAGTAGACTGGACTGATAAGGTAAATCTAGGTGATAGCTGTGATCCCCATTTATTTCCACATCTTAAATCCACCACGATCAATGCAGATGAAGGAAGAAAGATAACCTAAAAAAAGGATTTTACTTGCTTGGGATTAATATGCCTTTGAAGACAGTGTTACAGCATGTAGGCGTGTTAAAGGAATGCTGGGTTTTTGAAGCTCAACCCTGAACTGGTATATATACTGTATACTGTAGATTGGCCGAGTGCCCAAAGGACATGAAGCTAACAGCAGGACTGTGGTCAAAAGTTACTCATTAAGGCTGGCACAAACTGAGCTGAGTAACAGAATTATTTGAATGTCCAGTACAATAACTGCTCTAAAAGACTTGAAAAAGAACGTTGTTTTTCTTTGACAAAAATAGTGTACCAGACGGAAGGTTCAGCCCTTTCGGAAACAAAAATACTATTTCAGTGGAATGGATGCTTTGGGTTCTGGGGGATTGGAAAAACATTGTCTTAATTGATGAACCACATTTTCTATGAGATGCATGGATCAATACAGTAAAATATATACCATGGGTCAGCAGTGCGATTGGTGTAGATGTGTTGAGTTTTCATGGCACATATTTGGCTTCAGGAAGCTTTCAGTGCCACAGGCTATCTGCACATCACTAATCAGGTGCACCTCTTCTGGTCTGAATTCCACTGTTGTAAGCTATGATGATGATTACTGTGGAAATTCTCTACTGCTGTTTAAGAATTAAATAGAGACTTCTGCCGGCCGACAAGGTTTTATATTCTTTGCAAAGAGGTCGATCAACACACAGGCGGTCTGAATAAAAATACCTGTGGAATGCCCCCTAAGGTGTGTTTTACACCACATTGCCTGTTGCAGGGACTGGCACCGCTACTCAGAGTGTTTTCACATTCTTTTGTTTAGTGCAAGTATTGACGCCGACTTCCTAAGTATCCCGCCCAGACCTCCTGGGGGTATCCTGCAGGGTTTTGTATTCAGGTGGGAGGTTAAAAAGGTCCAGCCATCACAATTTAAAACACAAAAGCTCCTGACACCTGTCTGTCTGTCTGTATGTCTGTCTGTCTGTCTGTCTGTCTATCTATCTATCTATCTATCTATACTCCATGTTCTTGTAACCTGGGTGTTTTACCTGCAAAAAAAAGTAATATTTCCTTAGCTGACACAAAAATCCTTCCTTTTGCAGCAAGGTTGCACTGGTTGATATAAATGGCATTCCCCAGGATGGGATATCTCATTAAGATTGGCATTAGAGGTTTCCTGTGACATGATTTGTTTCCAGGGTGAAGAGACTGTGCACTCTGCTGGAGACTCCCCACATCAGCCGATGCCATTATCCGTGGGATCACACACGGTCTACTGAATATCACCAAATCAGGTCTTGTCGTCTCAGTTTCCCTCCCTACTTGCTTATTTTCCATCTTTTACATCTGATGAATGCAAATCTGGCACCTGTTATCTCTTGAGCACTCTCAATATGCCACGCATGTGTTATGGGGCCAGTTTCCAGAGACGTGAGTGAAATCATATTCTGAGTGGGAAAAAAAAACTTGTGAAGTTCTGGTGAGAAGGGCATCAATAACTGATGTCAATATGATATATTTTTTATGTAGTTATTGCTCTCAGCACCTACCCAATTGTAGCATGATACAGTAAGTATAGAACTTCCTGACAGTAGTAATGCTTCATGCCTTCTCTGCAAATACTACTTGCATATTGCATATTTTCCCTCTATATTGCATATTGCATATTTTCTCTCTATACATTGAGGTAGGAAAGAGCAATCATTCTGTGGTTTTATCATTCATCCTCTCAATATTCTAATGATCTTCCCCTATTTTCCCTCTTGGGTGATGATGTATATCATGTTTAGAGCCTTGCAGTAATGCACAATCCCCAAGTAAATTCTAAGGCAGCGTAAAATTGATCATTTTGTGTGTAAGTCTTTGGGGAGTCAATATCTTAGCAGTAGGCAATGAGCAAACTGGAGAATAGCAGAGTGACTGAATTGATGTAGCTTCACATGCAGAGATATTGCTCTTTTGAAATGAATCCGTGGAATATCACTCTTGTGAGTTCACACTCTCTTTTTATGCATAATTCTCTCCCTCTCTGCACTAAATTTGTGTGCAAACTAGAACACTGAGACAAACACTAATTCTCTTTATTTACCTGTATTAACCTGTGCTGCTGTCGGCTGCTGCTCCTTAAAAAAAAAGAATCAATCAAAGAATCAATAAAATGTGGTAGCTTGCAGGTGAACTTCCAGTTATATGCAAAATGTTCCCCTACCAGAAGCCTTTATTCTTTATCAACCATGTGAGAGCAAGCCAACAATCACTTGGCATGGGCACTGTGAAACCTCCCATGTTGTTCCCCTGTTTTTTATTTATTTATTTATTTTTTTTACAAAATATGGTGATGAAAACCCTTCCAGAAGGAGAGGTTCAGAGGTTGGGTTCTTTTTCTGGCCATTAGCATCCAGACCCAGGCCTGAGGAAAAAAAACAGATTTTTAGACTCCCATATTTGATCAGTATGTTCCCAGTACTGATGAACTATCTGTTTGACACAGCACCTGTCTTTGGTTGTAAACTAGCCTGTGAGCAAAGCTGCCAGTCAATAATCTAGCTGCCTTGGCAGGCAGCCAAGGATTGTGCATCCGATAAGCAAATATACTTTTTCATGCTTTTGACCCCACTTCAGAAGCAGGTCAATTCCCTCTGTAAGAAGAGTTGACCCATGTGCACTCTCCTATGTTGATGATCCACCTCAGTGGTCAGTGCAGGACAGGTTGACGTATACAGTGTATATTGTGTTCTCTATTGGTCACCATCAACCGTGACCATGGCCTCCAATTCATCCAAAAGCCACACTAGCAAAGGACGGCTATATAATCGTTCACCTTCTTTCATAAATATTGGCAATGACATCTGACCCCCCTCTAGCATCTCATCCAAGACACTGGCAATTTATTTTATGACACAGCAAAAATGTGAAATGGGGTCTTCGAACTTCAGGAATACATTTTCCAGAAGGGCATTCCAGAGTAAATGAATTTGTTACTAACATTCCTTATTAAATTGTATAGATAATGAGGTATTAGTCCAAAAGATGAATCACAGGTAAAGGAACAGCTGCCCACTGACATATCAAACATGTCAACCAGAGAGTATGTGAAGAATGAAAACATGTATGGATTGATTCAAAGCCCTGTCTGGTCCTATTCTCATTTCACAAAGTCTGGGGCAGGACTATTATGGTACACATAAAGTGCTTTCAGCTTGAGAACTGAAGCTTCAATGTCAAATGCAAACAATGAACTGTACCATACAGAGACCCTCAGAAGATCCAAAGATGACTCACAAAATCGTAAATAGTAAACACTTATTGTACATATTTTTGTTGCATTCTGACTGAAATTATAGAGCCCAGAAATCTCCAACCAGCACCATAATCACTGGTTCAATCATGTATTGTGTGAGAGCTGCTACCTTCTTAAATTACAGAACATTATAAAGCAATTTTGTACAACATGACATAAAGAAGTTGTGAGTGAATGGTGTGTGTGTCCCACAATCTGGGGTGTATCCCTGCCTCTCACCTGTAATGCTGATTGGCTCCGTCAGACCCTTGCGACCCTAACAAAGAATAAGCAGGTATAGAAGATGAATGAATGAATGGCACTAAGAAGTCCAGCTGGATTTTCAGAAGAGACAGTGTTACTGTCAAATATCACCAAATATCTATACATAGCTGTGGCTCAGAGGTAGAGCAGTCGTCCATTGGTCACTGCTGCAACATGTGATGCATGAATGGTTAGCTTCCTGATGTGTGGGCGGCACCTTGTATGTTGGCCACTGCTATCAGTGTGTGAATGGATGAATGAACACTTGAATGAACGTGTTGTAACGCTCTTTGAGTGGTTAAAATGACTAGAAATGCACTATGCAAACGCATTTACCATATATATCTTTGTCAGCACAGTGGTAGTAACCTACCTGCTTCGAATATTAGGTTTTCTGTCAGATCCCTGCAAAGCGTTCTACTTTCTTGTAATACTGCATCACACATTTCTCATGGCGCCTCTTCTGAGGAAACATTTTTCATTATGCCAAACATGTATTCTGTTTAATTAATTTTAGAGCTACATGGCTCGGGAGAAAGCAATCTATATTTGTGGAAATACTCTAAAAGCTCCTTTTTATTTACGCGTCCTCAATAGCGATTGATTTTACCCCGGTACGGAGCGTTGTAATTCTCTTGCTGTTGGCGCATCACCTCAGCAGTCAGCCAGTCAGCAATGCAGGAAAGTCTGTCAATCAGGCGAGCCATTCTGACAGCCCACAAAGCATTCCCACCTGCAAGCCAGACAGTCAGCAGCAACCTTATGAATTAGCAAAGCAAACAGCCAGCCAGCCTTCCTCAGCCAGCCAGTCAAACGTTTTCTTGCATCATTGTTTTCCTAATTAATCAGAGACATCTGTTATACCACTGGAGAGAAAACACAGAGAGATTTTTTTTTATGTGCGTGTATGATTGATGTTGTTCTAAATAACTTCGGGGCAAAATCATCAAACAAGTATTGAACTGGTATTGAACACAAGTAATTGTAATGCAGCATAGCCTCACATATAACTTGGCAAGCGTTCAACCCCTGCTGTTTATGAACACAGAAGAAGAAACAAGTAATGTCTATGCTAAAGTCTTACAATGCACTAAAACGTAAATAATAGTTGGTCTATGTCTTTGTGTCGTCCTCAGGCTCGGCCTTCTATAGAGGTCTGGGAGCTTGAGGATTCTTCAGTATCTTATTTGCTCCTAGGACTGTGCTTTTCTGCACTGAGGCATCAGATGTTTTTCCTGGAATTCACTGCACTCTCCCACTTTGGGGGTCATCGTTTTGAGCGCTGCTACTTCCAAGGAGACGGCGTCAGCTTTGACCTTCCATATATGTACCAGCTGTTCTTTCAACCCTCGGTACTTGACAATCTTTTTGTGTTCCTTCATAACGATGTTGCTGTCAGCTGGTACCACCACATCTATCACCACTGCCCCTTTCTGCACTTTATCCACCACCTCTATGTCGTGTTGGTTAACAAGCACTTGCTTGCACTTGTTGCTCTGCCGAATTCTCGCTTTCTCTTCACATGGGGAAACCACGGGGGAAAAAAAAGTCCTGCACAAAACAGAAAAAAAAATATTCCTTTAAATAACATGCTTTAGTGTTTTGCGTTTTTTTTCTTGTTCCAGTTTTTTCATTCTTTCTTATACCATACTTTTACCTGTTTTTTTTTCTTGTACTGAACTTTTTTTTGTCACTAATACTTCTTCGTACAATTGGAAATGTTTTTATTGTAAATGTCGAAGAGAAGCTCTTTGCTGAAGTGGCACGCGGCTGAGTGGTGTGTCACCACGATGTGTGGTTAGGATTTTTGGAGTATAAACTAGGCTTAAGGCCCATTTATACCCTACGTAAAAAACGGGCGTAATTTAGTCTATGCTTTTACATGAAACTGGGGAGACTATGATTAAGAATGAAACGGAGCAATACCAACAGAAAAAGTGGGTGTGCTGAGTTTATCATATTATGCCCTGGGCACAGGGATAAGCAGGGGGTATGTAATAGCTTCGATGAGATCAGGGAAGTTTTTGGTATGATGGGGGATGTAATAAAAAGCAAACCTATCAAAGGGTTGAGTGAGGTTTAGTGGCCTAATGTTCCACTGCAGATTTTTTATTTATTTATTTTTTGTATTTTTTCGCAATGTACATACAATAATATCATCTCCTGGACAGTCACCATTATTATTAATGCTGGCTATTGGAGCCCAGCACTGCCACCTAGAAGAAAGAATAGTTTTTTTTTGGTTCTTAAACTCTGTGGTAAACAAACATTTGGATATTCTGTGACTTTCCTCCTGCACAACTCACATAAAATATAAAAAAAAATGACCTTTGAGGTCTTATTTCACCAAAATTCACCGTGGCTGTGAGAGAAGTAGGCCACACGTGTCAGAAAGTTTAACTTGAGCACTCGAGAAGCAGAGTGTATGTGTCTGCAAGCGTATGTTTTTGCATTTGTAAGACAGAAAGTGCACGAGAGAGCAAAATGAAAGATGGGCGCGCAGAGGCTGTGTGTGGTACTTTGTGCTGAACGCTTCTTCGAGAGACTGCAGACTGCAACACACACATATACAGACGCTCTCCAGGAAGATTGCTCGTAGGTTAAATCTGGCCTCAACAGCAGCTCTTGCAGGGTAATCTATTCCACTCTGTATCTGACAAAAGAAATCGTTTTTCCTTCCTTTGTTCCTTCCTTAAATTCTTCTCTCCTTCCTGCCTGCTTGTTCCTTCATTCCACCAGACTCATTGCTTCCTACGATAAGCTTTAATTCAAATATTCAAAGCTATATTATATATTAATCACAGCTTATTATTCATTACTAATTTTATAATTTTTTATAAAATAAAAGTGACTGTATCACTACTTTCTTATTTATTATAGTATAACTTGTCTATTATCCCCAGTCATTTCAAAGCATCCAGACACTGATACAACATTGAAATCACCCATTATCTCTTATAGTCGGAGCAATATACTGTAAACCCCTGCTCTCCTCCCTTCCTCCTTCTTCCCTTCATGCTATATTTGCTACTCAAGAGACAATTATGTAGCAAAAACCGGATTGATGTGTGAACTTTTATTCAGATGATTATATCATAGCAGTTTTTTTTTAAGTGTCACAATGTTGAGTTTATTAATCTTTTGGTGGAATGGGGGTGAATCTGCAATAACCTTTACACTTCAATCAAGGGACAAGAGTCAATCAAGTCTACTAAATACATACTGTCTGCTTTCCCTGGTGCCTGCCCGAATCAGCACACTTACTAACGTCTTTCAAAAGTGCCCAAACTAAATGAGATTAATATACTAAAATTACAAGACAGTAAATCAATAGTAAATCCTTCCAACAGTGGCTATTAATTAGAATTGAATTGCAAAATGTTGGCAGAAATTCTATATTCATTTGAATGGATGAGTCTTCCCTTAATGAGGAGCTCCAGTATGCAAAACGCAGATCGCTTTCAAAATGTAAAGTAACAAGGATCTCTCTCTTTCTCCTTCACACACTGCTGTTGTTTCCTTCCTGATTCACCCGCTCATTATTGACGGATTTGACATGGACCTCCGACCAGAACCAGAAACAAATTACACCAAATCAAACACAAATTCCAATTACTTTTCCCTACTGATGGAGATAAGAGACTCGGGGTGAGCATGCATACTGAATACACACCATGAACACATACTAAATCTAAATAATCTGTTGCTTTTCACAACAATGTCATTAAATGAGAGCAGGCTAAATCCAGAGCTGGTATTTATGAAGTGGAGAAAGCTATAACCTTGATATTGTTCCTATAGAAGTGAATCTGCAACAGTTTTGAGTATGTTAAAGCCTCTGTGATATGCTATAGGTAGTTTTATATAATATAAAACTTTGCTGTGAAATCTGGAGTTATTTAATGTGTGCGAATGTAAAATATGATTACAGTAGATTGCTGTATATTTTACAATAAATCCCAGTAGTAAAGAACTAGTCAAAGAGTTACTAGACTTATAATAAAGTCAATCATCCAACACTGTAAATAAAACTGAAATCACTGCATTTAATTGATTTGATTGTACAACTAATAGCCTAATACTGTATATACAACTTAAATTAATTAAATAATTTATTATTGTTTTATTATTATTTTACAGTAAAGGCACAATAATGCAACCTGCAAGCTCTTTACTTCTACTGTAAAAAATAATTATAAAGTTCTGGATAATTGCTGCCAGTTTTATAGTCCACTAAATCTAAATAATCTATTGCATTTCACAACAATGTCATTAAATTGAATGAGATCAGGCTAAATCCATAGCTGGTATTTATAATTTTAATAAAGCTATAACATATTGGTGCATCTGTGACAGAGCCAAGTGTGTTAAAGTGTCTATAAATGTGTGAGTGATGCAGACATACAGTTATTTAATAAGTGACATGCTGGTTGAACTCCAACTAAAATGTGTTGATGTCTGATAAAACACATGCATTCTCTTTACTCTTCATTATAAACAAATTAGGCAGACGTTTGAGCTGGGAAAAAACAAATAGAAAAAAAAACAGCTGTTGCTTGTCTGCATCTTAAGCACCTTTGTACTGAATGACAAAATGTTCTTATAAAAGTAGATTATTTTTTTAGACATAATTGGAGAGTAGGTAAACAGCATATTGGAAAGTTTAAAGGAACTGAGATTAAAAGCTATAATCACAGATGTATTTATTTAACAGATACAGTGAACATAGACAAACTGAGACAGCTATCTGATCCAAATATCATAGCGCATATAACAGATACCCATCCCTAGTACTGCTTTTATGAAAACAAGAGATTAAAACACAAATCAAAAAAGTAAGACAGCGGGATAGAAAAAAATAGATACCCTAGCGTTTTTAAAAGTTATGAAGTTTACAGCAAGTTTAAAGTGATCAGGATGAGTCGCTGGAACTTTGGTCCTTTCAGCGAAAAGCTGTCTGAGCAAAAGCGGTTTGCAAAATGAAACTCTACAGTTGCCTCCTAAACCGAGCTAAAAATTCTCCAACTTCTACTTTACTGAGTTTAAAGCTCAATCTGAGTGAGTACTTACCGATCCGAGATTTAAGCCGTGGCCTGAGGACATATTTTATGAAGAGAACTTATTAAATTGCTGTCCCGTCACAAGTTATCCCTGATGCCGGAGTGAGAGGATTTCACAGGTCTCTGCTCTTTACCCTGATACTTTTTTTTATGAATAAATACATTTGGGCAGCACTAACCAGAAGATTAGAGACCTTAGCACAGGGCAAAATTATTAGCCCACCAGGTCAAATACCTGGACAAGCTGTGAAAATGTGGAAGGGGGGAGAGGAGAAACACTTCTTTATTTAATATATATATGTATATATTTATTATAAAATGTGTAAGTTGGAACATTCAAGACACTTGATCTTAAGTATCAGGTTCATTCAGGTTCTAATAGTAAAAGTCTTTTACTGTATTTGTATTTAGACATTTCTTGGTATGACAGAAAGTGTGAATGTGTAGCCAAGCGAAGCTGAAAAGGCAAAGACCTTCTAGTAAAAGCCTTCAAAACGTAGGATTTTCTGAGTTTCGGTTAACAGACTTACTGACATCTGTCCGTCCCCTGTTCAGAAACATAATCCAGACGTGGAACCATTTGGAAATATTTCAATTACTTTTACTTAAGTCTTCCTGTAGGGCAATAGGGAGTGGGGATATGGATTTAGGGAAATCCAAACGCTTCAGTTATGCCAAAGAAAATCTATTTGCCTTAGTGAAGGTCAGAACCAAGTTATTTCAATAGCTTGGTTCAAATCAAACAGGAAATCAAATCCCACAGAGAATAGATAGGATTATTAGTGATGGGTCAAGTCATGTAGCATGTGTATTCCCCCCCTCTCATCAAGGAATTTCATGAAAAAGACAATTTCTTCAAAGAAGAAAATCCCAAAAGTAATATTTTCTTTTATTTCATTATCTGCTTGCTCTCTTTCTTACAGCAGGTGTTCTTTCTAGAGTAAAGCCGCTATACAGAGGAGTCCGAGAGGGAAGCAAAAAAAGCTGGTCTCCTCTCATGTTACTTACCACATTTATTATATGAACAGCATGTGCTCTCACACTTCACAAAGACACAAATAACCCCAGAAAAAAAAGTCTCCTGAGATTGTGACACAGTGCAACAAAAACATACAAAAGTGTCTTTTTTATTCTCTTCACCCAAGAAAGAAAGCAGAGACAGTAAAAAAAAAAAAACATGGGTATCACAAATAGCCCTCCCTGGGGGACACCAGCTCAGTGTCAGGAGTGTTGCTGTTGAGTTTTGTTTGATTTCTGCTTTTGAATCACATATTATGCAGGAGCCAATATAACCCACTCCTGCATAATTACTGCACCCATCGCTCAAAGTTCCAAAGAGATTTAGTGTATTAATCATAATCAGAATGGACAAACAGACCTGATGTTGTTGGACTGACTCAGTCTTCCATTAATATTTATTATTTCATTGTTTGTGGTTTATTCTTTGGTATTTTAATGATTGTTGGTGTGTTTCTCGAATTTGAATATTTTCATCGTTATTCATGTATTTTGATTATTTTTTATTCATGTTTTTATTTAATTCCTTTCTTTTCTTGTTGTTAGCTAATGGGATTTTTTATAAAAACAAATAGTTTGATCTAATAACCAAGTGAAAGGCAGGCAGATAAACTGCTGTGAAATCTGCAGTTAGTAATCGCAGTTGTAAAAATATTACTGTAGAAAATCACAGTAGTCACAGTTTGTTGTATTATAATACAGTTAATTACCTAATATAATATCTACAACTGAAATCGCAGTATTTAATTGATTTTTGTTGTACAGCTAATCACCCTATACTGTAAATACAACTGAAAAAACTGTATTTAATTGATTTGTTTTGTGCATTTAATGACCTAACAATGCAAATACAACTGAAATAACAGTATATAAAGTATCAAATGTAGTATAAAAATACCTTTTTTTCATAATTGCTGCCAGTTAGTTACTGTGAATGTTAAGGTAACAATGTAGTTATGAACTTTTACAGAGAATTAACACCCAGCAGCAGCTCCTCTCAGCTATATAGTGAATTTCAACTCCTCATTCTGCTGTCTGGCTACAACTTAACTGCTTTGGTTCACTTTCAGTGCTCTCATAGTGTTATTTCTGGTCCATTAATAGTGAATATTTGATATTCAGCAGGTGGCCAGAAACTCCAAATGAATGATGTGTACAGTAAATAAGCGAGTTTCATGTCAGCGCTGTTTTCTTAAGGTTTCAGTCATTTAAACTTTCAACACCACTACAGAGGTGACATCACATACTGTCTGAAGCTGTCACTTGGGAGTGGGAATTGGTTAAGCTCTAGATTCTGAGCGGCTTATCTGCCTAATCAGAAAAAAAATAAAAATGTATATTTAGAATGAGTCGAATTTTATTCAACACCGGTGAAGGTGAGAGGGGGGTCAATCTTTGACAGAATGCAGGAGTGAGAGATTTGATTCGTTTGAGGTAATTTTAGATCAGCAAGGTTCACAGGGGGAAAAAAAGGCAAAAGTCTGAGTAGAAATAGAAAAGAAAGACAAAGCATTAGCAGCTTCTTCAAATAGTCCTTCAGCGGAATAGCAGCGGAGGGTCAGAAGACACTTCATTCATTAAACTGATTGATTCATTGTCAGAGCTTCTGTTGGTGTGTGTTTAGAAGGAACACGGAACCCAAGAGACCAGGCAGGCGAGGGAGAGAAAGATCAATGGTGGTTTAAGGGAAGAATGAAGTCGAGGTCTCCGGTAGCAGGAAGAGAGAGAACCAGGGAAAGTGAGATGAAGTAAGTGTGTCAGGAGGATGGTGTGAGGGCATACATGTACATTTGAATTGATGGCTTTTGATGATATATTCAACAGCGGAAAGAATAATCAACTCTCACACATGCACGGACTGCTGCGCCATAAATCAATATGTCTTTCATCACAGATCCATTTAATATGGATTTTCATAATATAAGATGATGTCCCTGTTTGTATCCTGATTATTATTTGTTCCAACCAGCCACAGTATCTGTTATATATAGAAAACATTGCCTTTCACAGGCCTTTAGATAAGATTATTTCGAGAGAGAGCAAAAAATAAATGCATTTTCTTCACCTCAAAGGGTGTTGAGATCATCTCTTTCAGCGCTTCAGAACATCTTCATCCTGTGTATCAACCGAGAGGATAACTTGGCCTCAAAACAGAGAATTCAATAACACACTTTGGTCTTTTTCCATAAAGAATGCAGTACATATGCTTGATGATACCTCTCCAGAATTCCTCTCCTCCAGCCTTCTGACTGAACATAGTGCCAGTTTGAACATACGTAGCCTGTAGGTAATGGAATGCCACACTGAATCTACTGAACAATTTTAGGTTATTTTCTCAAGTAAAAGCCAGGTCCCCTGGTTTCTAAAGGTTTGCCGGGCACCCTCCTGCCACCACTGGTCTCGACTCGGCCAGCTAACAGACAAGAGGTATGAATATTCGCTAAAATCCAGTTATGTGAAAGGGAAATATCAAAAGATAGCACAGATTGGTCTACTAATATTCCAATAAATAGCTATTTATTGAAACTGATTTAAAACTAAAGCTCAAGTCGACAAGAAATCAACTGAAAATTGGATTTAAATTCAGACAGAACTAATGAGGGAAAAAACCAGGACTGTGACAGACCATGGCAATTTCTTCACAGATATTCAATGTTCTTCGGTATATAAACGTTGTATAAGTATCTCATCGACACCAGAGAGTTTGCTGGACTTGTCTGACCCTGTCACCCGCTGTGGAGAAGCCCCGTCTCTCTGTGTCCATCTAAAATAACCCATGCGCGCAGCTTGCCCCCATTCCGCCTGCCAAACCCCAGTTCATGCTGGGATCTGTACCACCAGGAGGCTCAGAAACCTCCATCTGCATCCTCCCTCACAGGCGCCTGGCAGGGCCCACAACCCTCCAGCTGTTTCTGAGAGGTCAGTACGGTCCAGATCCTCCTTCTCTATCCCGGGGTGAGGGAGGGCTCCAACTTTGGGAACTCACCCTCTTAGGGGAATCTGTGGGGGGTTAGGGTTCGAAAAATTTGTAAAAATTACAAATTTAAATGCAGCAATCTAGTGCAATTTGAGAGCAAGAGCAAGAAGACTGTCGAGAATCGCCATTAATGCACAATATTAGCCTTCAGATTAAGCTACTTGTTAATTTTTATCTGTTCTAAATGTGCCATAACCCATTTCAGCCGAAGATTTCATGCAATTTTTTCATTTTGTACTATTTTCTTTGCAGATAATAGCATTTTAATGGCTATTATAGTTGCTGCTTCCACAAATCTGCCCATGAACAAAATTGTCATTAGAAAAAAAAGCTGTATAAGTAACATTTTTTTTATTTTAAATATAAAATGACGAATATAGACTTATAGGATTTAATGGGTTAAACTGATATCTTTTAAATTTTTACCACTCTTAACATGTGAACAAACAAGCTTCAGTCATATCGACCTGTTAAATTAAACATTTACTGAGTAACATGAGTAAGTTCTACTCACACAACATAAAACCCAACTTGGACCCTGGACACATCTGTGATGTTTCCTCCTCATGTTTCCCTGTGTTAAAATAAATTTAACTTTAAAATCCCTAATTATATTTAAAAAGGTGTCTATCCAAGGTATGGGAATTGCCATACTACCTTGCCATTACCCAATCGACGCCTCTGCTTAAATCCTGTATTACACTACCTTATCCAATGCCAGAGATATGTAAAATCAGAGGCCTCGCTGATTAATAACCCATAGCACTCATTTCTGGCT
This sequence comes from Lepturacanthus savala, assembly GCA_030544235.1. Taxonomy (NCBI): domain Eukaryota; kingdom Metazoa; phylum Chordata; class Actinopteri; order Scombriformes; family Trichiuridae; genus Lepturacanthus; species Lepturacanthus savala. The sequence continues at coordinate 5,353,146 of CM060476.1, read as the reverse complement.
TCACAGAAAATATGACTGTCCGTCGCTGAGCCGCCAGCCTCGGTTCTCTCGCTCAGAGCACATCCGCTGGCCTCTTTAAAAGATATGAGTTTATACAAGCTGCTGGAATGGGGCCACCTCACACTCAAGGTCAATCTTTATCCATTTCGGACAGACAGGTGACGGACACCAGCCCTCAGGCAATGATATTGCGACCAGAAAAAAAAAAAGGAATCCGTTTGGAAGTTTTGGTTTGGACATATGACAGCAAACCTCTGAGGGGGATTAAATAAAGCGAGGTAATGCCTGCAGGGAATAAGCTGCCAAGTTGTTGATAATCACCACCCTGCCCATGTGTTGGAGTTAAAAGAGTGGCCCACCTCCACTTTGATATCCCGGGTCCGCAAACCTCTGATATGCTCTCGTTGTTCCTTGTTCTCATTGACCCGTTCCACAGAGCTCAGATAATAGCCGGAGTAATTTAAACCCATCTCTTCCCAATGTGGACTATTTGTTAGCTCCAAACCCTCTAAGCACATTGCACAGCGTTGTTTTTTTTTTTTTTTAACCAAAGCTGACCATGACAGGAAACCTCAAAAAAGAAAAAAAAAAGGAAATTGAGACTATCCCTCATTGCCCTATGTCTTGTTCCTGCCGAACTAAAATGGGTCATCGTCAATTGGCAGATAAAAAAGAAGAATGACCTACTTAGCCCTAATTCAGCTGCGTGTACCTGCTTCCTCTACAGTAATCAGTGTGAGGAGCTGACCTCAAACTGAGTAAAATATTCATTTTTTACCTTTTATCAAAACATAAATTGAATAACGAAATGATGCACAAATACGTAACCCAAAAAGAAAAAAAAGAGCGGAGCTGAAAGCAAAGGAAGAACGGAAATAAGGGAGCTGGAAGAGGGGGAGAAAAAGACAGCAGGAGGTGTTAGGTTAAGACAGATAAAAGGACTGAAGGAGAGCTGAAGAGAAGGTGCATTAGTGAAGGAAAAAAGAACAGGAGGAGGAAATGACAGGAGGGAATAAAGGTAATGATAGGGAGGATTAAGAGTAGAAGGAGTGCATAGTCAGAATTTGCATGTCAGTGTCTGGCTTTTTTGCTTCATTATTTGTCAGATAACAGGTGTATTCTGCTATGGGCGAGCAGGGTAATAATGTGACCCATTTATCCGCTGATAAACACATTTCGCTGTGATGCAACCTTGAAGGGAAAGTGTCCACAGAATTAATTCCGCACGAAGACTTTTCTGAAACAATATAAGGAGGAAACGAGCGAGCGTGGATTTTCTCCGCTTTAGCAACATCAGACGTGACAAAGTCAACAACCCTCCGAATTCTGATGTGCCACCTAATGAAGGTAATTTGCTTCACACGAGATAAATATCTAAAAACCCACGGCAAAAACCTCCTTGTTCTGCAAAACAAAGAGATAATTAAAAAGGGGACCGCTATACGATTTTTCATTGCACTTCTATTATTAAAAAGCACGACAGCAAATGAACGCCTGGTGAGGTTCACGTCTTGTGATCCGCCATCTGCCAACTGTGAGAATGCTCATGCTGTGCATTAAATGTGACTGCATTTATTCTGGTGGAGGGACTTGGTGACATGAGTCAGTCTCGCACAGAAATAATGTGGAGAAATGGAAGACGCAGTTACAAATTACAGTTTTGCTTTGGTTTGCTTTGGCTCATTTGACAAATGGGAATGAATATCTGCAAAACAACAAACTTCCAGTTTAGTGAGGTGGAGTTTTTACTGTTTACTTTGTTAATGCAGGCTAAACTTTATTTCCCTTCTTTTTGCATTGATATATTTTTGTATTACAGTATATTATGCTGTTACTTATGCTGTTACAGTATATTATGCAAGGTACTTAATGTGAATAAAAGTACAGTCACAATTTTGTGTCTAGTATAGTCACCTTCATTCAGTGTGGATTTAGCAAATTGGAGTGAAGGTATATATGCCCCCCCAGTCTATTTCTAATAATAATAATAATAAAAGAATAATAATAAAATTGACGATGTTAAGACTGATTAATGATTAATGATTTAAAAGACATAAAAAGTGTAAAAATTCATTGCATGGATAAAAAAAGTGAAGTGGATGATGGTTGAGTTGAGTTGGTGTCATGATCAAGAATATAGACTATTTTGCACCTGGAGGTTGGAGAATTTTATTTCAAGAAATGTTTCCTTTTTCTACAAAAATGTTCTCAAAATGATTTGATTTTGACATCTTATTCCTCTCTAACTGATCACATCACCCTCTAGATATTATATGTTGTGTTCCAACTGTTCATTGAAGTTTCATGATGTTTGCACTGAGTGATATATCCACACAAACATGTTTTTTTCATGGTTGCATCATTCTATCAAATGGAAATGTAGATGTATTGTGCAGAATTTCAACCTCCTTTCAAAATGTATTCTGTGAGTTTCGACCAGTTTCTAACTACAGAAACAGTTGCAGTGAAGTTTAAGGGGTTAAACATTCCGCATGTCCATCAGCCCTCAGTTTAATGTTAAGCCATGTAACAATCCGACTTTCTTCGGAATGTAGCTGCTTTGTAATCGTTACCTAGTCCCTTTGCTACCAATGCTGACCCACTTATTGCTAACCTCTGATCTGCCTTCTAGACAGGAAAAAAAAATCACATTTGGGAATTCCAAAGAGAAGAAGTGAGGGGGAGAAAGCTGATTGGCTCTCTGAGAGATGAGCGTTCTGTGAGAGCCGAGTGTGGAAAAAAGAAAGAAAAGAAAAGGAAAATGGTAAATATTAGAAAGAGATAGAGATGTGATCAAACATTCTGCTGGCGTGGCCTTGTAAAAAACTATAAAAAAAAAGAGAAAAAACCATCCCCACCAATGAAGAATGCAGTCTGACTGGAATTTATTCATAGATGTATTTATAATGCATGCCCAGAGAATGAGTGACTTCCCATGCATAGCACGTGTGCCTATGTGTGTTTGGCCTTCACATGTCTGCACTAAACTGCGCATTGAGCGTTTGTGTGTGTGTATGTGCGTCCGTCCGTGTGTGTGTGTGTGTGTGTGTGATATTCTGTTGAGGAGACAGGACCAGTGTTGATTGATGAGGGAACGTTTGTTTTAACGAGTCTCCGGAGTGGATTCACCTTGAGAGTGATTTGGTTTCTCACTTCACACTACTTCCACCGCTGAACACACACACACACGTGTGTGTAGGTGGAGCAAATGAGTGGAGCATGTGTGTATCTGTGTGCTATAAATGATTGATTATGAACCATTAGATTACCCCCAAAAACATTTGTTTGATCCCTTTTTGTATTTTGCTTTTGACATTATTTATTTAAGCACTAAATGACTTGATAGGTGAAATGATTAATTCATCAGTTAATTTATGGAATATGTCCCCATCTGTGTGGATTTATAGCAGCAGTCACGATCTAATAGTAGTATCAATCTAATTAAGGTATTATTTTCTTTGGTAAGTATTTGGCATATTTTACACAGGGATTTAGTCCAGAAATTGAAAAATGTATATATATAATTTTTTAAAAATCTCACTCATATTTTTTACAATGGAATCACCCGATACAAAATCCAACAGGTTTACAACTCACATATTTTCAGGGTAAAATAAACAATAATAGCACCAGTGTTCTCAGTAGAAGCAACAGCCTAGACTCGGTGCCAATAATTGGATTTCACTCCTGTTATCATGCACCTTTTATGCACCAGGGTGACAGAGAAAGTTGGGATGATTATCCTTGTTTTATTACTTTCTTTAAACAACCTGGTAGCTCTCCCTGTGGAGGGAGATCAATGAAGCATCTAATTGTCTGACTGTTAATGCTCCATTTAACTACAATAGAATTAAACCTCCTTCAATAAAAGTCAGATCACGTACGGGTCAGTGGTGTTACAATGCAGATCTGTTTTGGGAGTTCTTGACATTTTAAAGGTCTCGTCTCGTGCACTTTTCGTGAGGTTTTATTTCAAGTTTTGATATCCCTAACAAGCTTCTGGAGCTCTAGAAAGAACAGGTGTCTGCTTATTAATATAAATACGACTCTCCTCTGATTGGCTAATCTGTGACTTGGTGGTGGGCGGTGACATCGTTTTTGTGACATCGCAACTTAATGCAAGTCTTGATGGCTCATTTTAATGCCTGAATACAGACTTTGAGTTTTTTTCTCTGGAGCTTTGAAGCATATCACAGTATTTATACATCCAGACCTTCTTGGAATCAATTAAAAGCTCACTTTCTCTGATATGGGACATTTAGACATTTTAAGGTTCACATATAGCCGCAGAATATAAAAATACCCTGCGCAGTCAGACTTGTAATATCCCTTTTAAATTCATTTTACCCCTTGTCATTGTTGGCAACAATTATTATTTTTCTATCTGCTTGTGTGTGTGTGTGTGTGTGTGTGTGTGTGTGTGTGTATGAAGCGAAGATTTCATTTCAATTCAATTCAATATATGCTTTAAATTATTTGACTGTATTTTTTGTATGTGTATTATTTGACTGTATTTTTTTGTATGTGTATTATTTGACTGCATTTTTTTGTATGTGCATTATTTGACTGTATTTTATTGATTGATTTTCTTTGCAGTGGATTGGATTGAATCCAAATACTGGGAGGGATTTGGAGAGTATAGCTGATTTGGTATTAAATTAGACATCTGCTCACATTGTAATGTGTTGCAGATAACGACGGCTGCGGTGAGGAGTGAAAACAGTGATTGAAATAGACTGGGATAATTTCCACTGAATGGAATTTATAATGGGATTAAGCCATCTCTCAATTTGCAACGAGTTCCCTTAAAAACCTGTGAGACTCCTTTTTCTGAGGAAATCCGCCTCAGCGCAGTTCCACGTGCGGCCTCCAGGTGTCCCCATCGCTAACTGCGTCACCTCCACGCGCCGCGGCCGCTCTCTGCGCTGCTCGTCGACTGTTTACGGCATGAACCCTGGAAGGAGGCGCTTCGTTCTGTAAGTCTTTCACCCAATATTTAGTGAGTGGGGCAATAGCAGCTTTATATGATTTAGTCCATTTCTTGGTATTGAGACGCAGCGTCCGTTTCTGTGTGGTTTGCGTTTAAGTGACGCGGTTTTGCCGCAGATATTATTGCGACAAGCCGCATGTTTGCACTGTGTGGGAGCTTTTACATGTTAAAAACTAAGAATACACTTTCAGGAATGCCTCGTGTTTCATATAACGTGTGTTGAATTGGTTTGATATTGGATGTTCGACACAAAAAGACACTCATCATATATAACTTGTGATATATAGAACTGATTCTTTTTAGTACTTGTTATGTACAGCTCTGCTTTCACTGCTTATAGGTATGTATTCGGGCATAATGGACATTTTTGAGTCTATAAATTACTGACAACATTCTCCTCAAATTCCAAATAAAAATATCTTTTAGAGCATTTATTTGCAGAAAATGACAAATAGTCAAAACAACTAAAAAGATACAATGCATTTAAACCTCAAACAAAGAAACAATTCATTTTAAAACAACATAATACTAATTTTTACACTTAAGAGGAGTTCAGAAATCAATATTTGGTGCAATAACCCTTATTTTTAATCCCAGCTTTCATGGGTCTTGACATGCTCGCCATAAGTCTTAATCATTGTTCTTGGGTGACTTTATTCCACTCCCGGTACCTGTTAAAGCAGAATGAGGTGTGCATGTGTTGGAATTGAACACTGCCACTGGAATGGAATGCTGATGAGTATTTTGTTTTTCCATTTTAGTTCAGGTCAGTCACTCTGCCAAATGAATATGGTCCAGTGAATGTAGTAATATTTAATCAATAATTAACATAGCCCAGCTCTTTTGGAAAGACCTGGCTGTGACATTTGTAAGTGTGTGGGCGGAGAGAGAATTTTTATCCCTTTATTATAGAATGGTGCAATAAGATGGAGTTAAATGTTTAGCAGGGGTTCACTTATTAATAAAATTACCACACACTTCCCTTCTTGTCATACATGCACCAACGGACCTTTGAGAGCAGAAGAGGTCAGTGTGAAAAGCTTTTCTACAGTTAAATATACTTCAAATCCAAAAAGTTTATTGTTCATTCTACAAAGGTAAAACTGTGGTGTATTCTGGCATTTAGCCTTTCACAGGTTATGTCTTTTTGAAATTTCTTTTTGCATTGTGTGTGTTCAAAGTGCTCGAATGCTGTTCTCAGATTGTTCTCTTTTGGTTTATCTGCTGCTTATGATGATCGGTGACACGCTAAACTGAAGCTGTCTTTGTGAAGGGTTTTCTGCTCTTTCACATGGAAATGAAGACCACACATTTTCTATTTGCAAATCCAGCAAGAACAGCACGACATATTTGTCAGATCCTGCCAGCAGGCTGTTTGTGACTGGTTAAGGTTTACACATCTCATGAGAGTTTGGTAAATCATCCCTCCGACCCATCCAGTTTGTTGGCAGGACTTTACAAATATCTTTACATATATGTTGTAGTATTTGCTTATACATACTAGACTTGTAATCAAGACTGCATAAAACAAGACACCAGTGTTAATTTTTTCAGACGACACTAGACGACAACACAACAATACATAGACAGTAGTGTCTTGTGTGTGAACTCACTATAAATGTTTTCATAAATTGATTTAGATCAAATATGTGTGGTAATTGCATGGCTGCTATGCTATTTCTACACTAATAGAGGATCGACTCCTAAATGTGGTTAAAGCCAAACCCTAATCACTACTGAATTTGCCGACATGTTGCATCCTCCTCTCTGACTTTGCTGTAGAGGGGGAGGTGGGGGGTGCGGGGGCGTGAGAGGACCAATGTGCCAACGTTTGATTGGTACCACTTGAGGCGGGCGTGTAATAATGATATTCAAGGGGGGAAAAAAAGCATGTCTGCCTGCCAAATCCCTTGGAGACCGCTCTGCCAGTCCCAAGACATTGCAAGACCGAGAGCCCGGAGACCGTCTGGAGAACTACAAGTCTAATACATAGATGCAGCCAGTGACAGCACCAGTGACAACACGGTAACAGCATGTGAATATGTGCTCCGTTATCATCGCTAGGTTTAATCATTTCCTGAGCAATAGTTTAAAATAAATAACTATATTTAACACACAAGTTCAACAAGCCTGTAGTTTGAGAAGCTGGAACTAGCAAATGTTCCGTTGATTTACCAATTGGTTAGTTGAGTACTTGTTTCAGCTCCTAAAATGTTACAGGTTTTACAGGTAGTGCGATGACTGCGCTAAAATAGTCTGTCATTATCGTGTCTTGTCAAAGAATCGTGTGAATATTGTGATTGCGATCCTGTATGTTAGTGTTTGTATTCAGTCTGGTTGGTTCATGAGATGATTCGCATAGAAGAAGTTTGGCGGTAAACCAAAAGAAGTTGAAGGTTGAAATGACAAGAACTAAAGTTAACTTTTAAAAGTTTGGGGTCACCCAGACAATTTTGTGTTTTCCATGAAAAATCACACTTTTATTTTCCACCATGAGTTTAAAAATGAATAGAAAATATAGTCAAGACATAGAAAAGGTTAGAAATAATGATTTGTATTTTTTTCCCTTCAAACTTTGCTTTCATCAAAGGAAGGTCAGTTTTTTTAGCTTCGCTAATTAGCTAAACTGTTTTTAACTGTGCTAACATGGTTGCACAAGGGTTTTCTAATCATCCATTATCCTTCTGACGCAACGAGCAAACACATTGTACCATTAGAACACTGGAGTGATAGTTGCTGGAAATGAGCCTCTATACACCTATGTAGATATTGCACCAAAACCAGACATTTGCAGCTAGAATAGGCATTTGCCTATTTTAATTTTCTTTCAAAGTGACCCCTAACTTTTTAACAGTAATGTAAATACAAGAAGAGAAGCATCAGGTGTCCTTTCTCCTTTCATTAGTCCCCGGTGAGTCGGCTGATTGAAGACTGGCTCTTGTAGATCCTCGCCATGGACGATGAATTGATGCCTTTGGACTGCCTGCTGCCCACAGGTACTGACTCTCAAATATACATAATGCACATTCAAATATGCAAGTGCATAGGGCGTCCAAAACTGAAGACTATGCATACAATACCCAAACACTGTCTGATCAAAACACGCTTGTCTTCCTCTCTTTGCTTCTCCCGCCCGCTCTTGACGGTCTTGAGAGAATTAAAACTCCAAAACAAATTACTGTCTCTTTTCACAACAGCAGTATGTGTATGTATGAGATGCACTTCTATGTGTTTTTTTTCCTGTTTTGTTTGGCTGCATACATAATACATTTGTACCGAAACGGGGCTTCGCATGTTTGCTCGTAATGTTTGCTGTGTGAGAGGAAAAAAGTCTTTGAAGCGGCATTTTGATCATATAAATTCACTTTGTTCCACCACGACAGTAGAAAGAGTTCAATCTGACATTTAACAAAAAAAAAAAAAGAAATCCTCCTCGTACATTTATTCTATCTTTTACAAAGGCGTGTTTATGTCACAAGATTTCCCTGAAGAGGATCCGACATATTCTGATTCCGTCGATGTGCCGAGAAATGTTTAAAAAGGAAAATTACAAGCTCCCCTGCCTGGTCTCCAGATGGTCGGCGCTTACTGGCACACAGACCGGAGGAGGAAGATGGTTTCATCAGCCTTCAGCTACATGTTCTCAGGTCAAGGTTTGTGTGAGCTCCCCGGTGACGTGTGTGGAGGAAGGAAAGCTCATATAAGCCACAGGGCAGGTTTTACCCAGAGATGTAAAGGTCAAGGGGATCGGACAAGAAATTTGACCTGCAGTGCAGACTGCAGGCACATGTAGTCTTTTGTGTCTGTCTTATAATACAGCTACAGCTCCATTGATTATTTCTTCATATGTATATATCATTCAGAGAAGTATTTTATGAAGAGGTGAGCAGCTACCATCAGTTGAGAAGCAATTGATGCACTGGCGAAACAGCTGTTTGTCCGAATTGAATTTCGATGCCGGAAATATTGTCCACCTACAGAAAGATAAAAATAGAGCCAAGAGTGGGGGAAAAAAACCCACTTTGCCTCCATCAGAAAGCCCAGCAGCGCTGCAGCTTCTACCTCTCTCGTCCTTTTTTTTTTTTTTTTTTTCGGATTCTCTGGTACAAAAAATCGATCCGCAGGCCGACCCTGAGTTTATAAACAAGTCCTGGAAAAATCCATTGTATAATGGTATCTCAGGAGATATTTTATGTGTTGTAACCTGGTTTTGCAAACTTTTCCCTCAATTTGCCATTGTTGGAGTACCTGGGAAAAAAAAACAAAAAACAGTGGCATCGAGCTGGATTCTAGACACACAGGAGATATCTTGTTTTTAAATTACACCACCGAACAGGGAACAAAAGGCGCAATGCCATCACTTTGTAAGGCGAATTATAATGAGCATGAAAGTCTGAAAAACATAACAAAGGTGAGTTATTTGGATAATTAAACCCAAAATAAAGCCAGTATTTGATTGAAGCTGGTGCACGTTCATCATCACGTTACTGCTCGCTATTTATCAGGCTGGCTGCTTGTGTGATGTCAAAACCACCTGCCCATGATCCTCTAGTGATCTCCACTGATCCAACTAATATGAATAAAAATGTTGTTTTATCGACACCCTTAAACATAATGTGTCCTGATGGAGAAATAGCCTTGGCTGTTACGACGGCGATATATTCATACACACATAATATACTGTATGTTTCATCGTGGTGCATCGCTCTCCTCTTTCCATCCCTCCCTTTATCTCCCCCCTGTTACTGTACGTCTCCAGTGATTGTTGTTGAAGGTTTCAAATCACTATAATCATCTTGTTAGTCCACAAAAGGCCGCTGTAATTGTTTGTTTGCTATGTGCACATATTTGTGTATACCTGACATTTCCCTGCGACGCGTGCGATTCCCGCTCCGAACCCGCTGTTGATTTTTTTTTCTTTTTCCCCGCGGCCGTACGGCGCGGGAATCAATAACGCGCCAAAGGTCGGCGTCAGTCAAGAGACGCTCGCCGCCGATCGGGAGCCATCAGCAGTTTTGAGGCAATCCGTTGAAACAAACGTTTACTCGGGTTGTTTGTCAAGCGTCGCATGCCAGACTCTCGAGTTTGCCCGCCGTACAAATCCGAGATTTATTCTTAAGATTTCACAGGGTGTGCAAATAATCCCCCCGAACGGCTGCAGAACAGAAGAAATCTGAGCACACACGCCCCCCTTATGATATAATTTTGTTGATAAATCTGCCACTTGCTATCATAGGTAAAAGATGAAGACTTTTAAGACTCCCTGAATCATACACTTCATCCATCTACCCAACCCCCCGAAACTGTATACTACAGTGAACCACTTTTTCTATAAGATAAGTTTACAGTACATTTCTGTGGCTAATCTCTTGCAGGAAATGCTTATCTAGACTCTCTGCAAAGAATATAAAAACAGCCCCTGGATATCTGCATTTTAAAACCCCCAGTGTGCATAGTTAGCTTTTTTAAATTTTACCATTTTAATTATAAACGCCTATTTCTGGAATATCTCTGTGCTTGGATTCATGCGTGTATGTGTGTGTTTATGGTATTTTTGCTGCCTGGCACTTTTTAAAAGAATTCCAAGGTGACATTTCTTTGAACAAAGTGCATGAAAAGCGACACGTCTCTTTTTGTGCGTTGGTGTGTGTGTGTGTGTGTGTGTGTGTGTGTGTGTGTTTGTGTGACGATGGGTTATCTAAAAAGTCACGGCTGGTTGAGTTTGTCTTTTGTTCTCTGTACAGCTCCAGGCAATTAAGAGACAAGACTGACAAATCTCCTCCTCCTCCTCCTCCTCTTTTTCCTCCCCACCTATCTCTCCTTTCCTCCTTTCTTCTTCTCCTCGTCCGTGCTCCTCCTTATCCGCTCTTCCTATCCTCCTCCTTTTTTACAGTACTTTTAGAAAATGACCTTCTGGCGATGTGAACTTTTTAACGGCATCAATCCCGTCGCTGCAACAAAGTCTCAAACCTATAGGACAAGTTTTTTCTCTACCCTATCTCTGCCAAGCCAAAATACATTCTTTAAGGTTATGAATAATAAAAAAAAATCTCCAAAAGAGCTGTTTTCTTTTGTAAACAGGCGATGCTTGTGGCCTTCCACTGCATTCACAATGTAGCAGGGAAGGTGTGCTGGGAAAGATAGAAGCTTTCATAAGATATGCTTTGTCATGCTGTTCCAAAATGGATCCAGTGGGGTTGAATTTGCATAAATGTAGTTTTAGAGCGAGGGGAGAGGCCATTGTAATCATGAAGTGCTGCTTAAGCTTGCATGTGGTATCTTTCTTTCTTTTTTTTTTTTTTTGCTTTGCTGTAAGAGGCAATGTGTTTAAAAAAAAATAATAAAAAGAATGAGAAATCATTTCTAAGGGCAGATATGAGAGGCGAAGATAAATGAGCCGGCAATTAAAATGGTTAAGTGTGATTTCAAAGGCAAGGGAGGTTATGCTCGGGTCCGTTTAGACTTTTCACGCTGCTCTGATTTTACTTTGTCGCCGAATGTAGAATTTCCTATTATTATTTTCTTTCTCCTCGCCTGCAGATGGGAAAAAAAAAATGACATCCCTAAAGTATCCTTCAGGGGATCTGCATTAGCGGCGGAGCAAAAGGAAAACTAAAATACAAGATGGATGAGGGGGGCGAGGGAGGAAACGAAATAGATTTGTGAAATGATTCACCCGGAGACAGAGATTTTCACAATGAAGCATGGAGGTACACTGACAGGCAAGAAATACAAAGGATGACTACCCCCCCCCGCCCCCGCCCCCCCCCATTTGCATTGCTTTTTAAAGGGCTTTCCTCTGTTGTCATGGTGTAGTTACAGATGGTGTGTCACCAAGGTCAAGATATTCAAATGAGCGTCGGTGAGATGTGTGCGAGTCAAGGAATGCAAGGCTACGCTAGCTGGCACAAAAATGTTGGATACACTTCTATGCTATGGTTACTTTTTTTTGTTATCTTCTGATGTTGCAAACAAACCACTTGCAGCCTAATTGGGTCGAGTGCGGAAACGTTTTGAACTTTCATGAAAACCAAGATTCAGCGTCCTGACACATTTGAAAGGGTTTCTGTTTTTAATCCTCCCGCTTTATTTTTCCCTATCTCCGTGTGGAGTATGATAATGACCTCATTATCGCGGCTTTGTTTTATTCTGTTTAGCATATTCAGTACCATAAATAAACAGCCGCCCAATCTGAACATGCAGAAGGCAACGTGTTCTGATTTTCACTGTTTGGCCATGATGCTCCATCATCTGTCTGTCTCTGCCTTGATTGTTTATGATTCATACGATTCCCTCGCTTGCTTGTGTCCTCTCCTGCAGGCAAACAGAGGATCTGTCTGCTCATTCTGAACCAGCCTCTGGATAAGGACTACCTGCACATTCTCTGGAGTAAAGGTAAATATACCTCGCCTATCACCGCCGCAGATCAAACAGGCCCGGCCGCACCACTTAGATTCCATCTGCGTCGGCCTGTGCCGAGCATGTATTCCCCTGTTTTCATCTAACTGTGCTCTCCAGGCTTTGCAGCTTACGCTGTGCAAAATCCTAATTGCCACCACGTGATTGAAAATACACCCTCTTTGCCCTCTGCCCACATATCCCTTAAGATCTGTAATTTATTTAAAGATGACATCTTTTTTTTTTTTTTTTTTTGAAAATAATTTTCTTCTTTCTTTCTCTTATTACTCTTGTGACATTAAAAGTCTCTTACAATCCATTGCATCCATTGCATTCACATTCTAAATATGCAGACTGAATGATTTGCTAGGATTTTGTAGCCCCGAGGCAATGATTTTTATTGCACTGTGATTAGAGCTCGGCTGTATGAGCAAAAATTGATATCAATGTATTTTTCAAAATTATAAGGGTTTCACGTTATTTGACAGTTTTTTTTTTCCAAGCATAGGTGTTAACCCTATTTTCTAATAATTTAGAGAATAATTACTGCAGTAAATTGTCTTAGAATTGCTTTTCTTGTCATAGGCAGTCCCCTTAGTATTGGGGTATATGAAAAATTTATATTGTTTAAAAAAAAGCACTGATATTTGGTATAATTGTGATTTATCATCCACAACTAAACATTTGTGATGAGCTGATGCAAAAAATAATTGTAAAATCACACAAAAAATATTCTAAATTTAAAAAAAAGAGCTTGGTCCAATATCCAGGATTTTCCACTTTACATATGAACCCAGTTTTAAATCAACAGGTAGTAATGTTTGACATCTGTTCATTCGTCACCAGAAGCTACTCTCTGCTACCAGTAACTCTGGTGGTGTCACTTCAAAACATGTCAGTGTGTTACATTGAACTACACAAAGGTTCCTAACAATAATTCCTATTGTTGCCTGCCTAGATTAATTTTGAGTAACATTACAATCAATCTGCTGTCAAAGACTAGAGGAAGACTATTGACAAAAAGTAGACTAAAATAATTAGAATTTTAGTTTACTAAAACTAGACAAATATTAATTTTCATTGACTAAAATGTGACTAAACAAAAAATAATAAAAGTAAAATAAATATGACTAATACTAATATGGGCATTTGACACAAGACTAAGACTAAATCTAAATGGTTGTCAAAATTAACAGATTTAGACCTCTGCATTTAGAATGTGGGCATTTCAGTTCAGTAATAAATCCACCCTCAGTACTAACTCTGAGATGTTGCCCACATCTGAGACTCTTCTTGGTGTCTTTCATCAATGAAGGAAAGTGTTCTGGAAAGTCCCGGATATGGAAAACAAATCAAAATAAAGCAACCGAACAATGATCTCATTATTGCAAAATCCTTGCTTAATCATGGAAATTTCTTCTGCGACCAAGTGCAGAAAAACACAAGCGGGGGAGTGGTTGCGCATTCGTAATCAAACACACAGTTCAGCAAAGAATAAGCTCACCGGATGGCTCCGCTGTAGGAGTGTTGCCATAACACTTTTTCTTTTTCTTTTTGAAGTTAGAATGAACTGTGCTCACTTTCACGTCAGCAACCCCCTGGTTAAGACCCTGCTGGCAATTTCTAAACCAATGAAGTCCCCTACATTCCAACCATTGTTTTGTTGTTGGCAAAGCTTCATTAGAGAATATAAGGATTTGATTTTCCGTCTGCTTCATGCATAGTCCAGGAGGCGTTATTAGAGAAAAAACAAGCAGGAATGAAAGTAGAGCCTCCCTCAGGTGTTACTTGTAAAAACGTCTTGATACATAGCAGTTGTGCCACATGTTTGTGATGCACTAAATATGCAAATCTGACTTTGAGCCTCTAAACTAGACAATGTGATATCAAACCGTTATCCTCCAGCTTAGTATTTCTCTTCATTTTAACAGGAGAAGAACCCCAATTAAGAAATCTAACCCATTTAAAAGAAACGGGTTAGATCTCTAGCTAGTTTTGAATCTGAGGTTATGAAGTTAATAAAAAAAATCAACCAATTAATTAAAAATGTAATGGACATGCTTATTGTTACACCAGCCTGGCTCGATCCTATACTCAGGATGAGGCCTGTAACATGAGAAATTCTTCCCTGCATCAATGCATTAGACTTGAAATGTCTTGTTTCTTTAAGTGTGTGTGACACCTGTCTGTCTAGAGTGGATTAAAGGTCACTCACCACCTTCCTTCCAAAGCCCATACCTCACTGTTTGTCACTCGAGACTAAATCCTCACCCACCCTTATGCAAACACTTATGCAATCACGGGAGACGATTTAGTAAACGGGTAAGTTTGTAGGGAAAATTGTGATTAAAACCACAACAGATTGAATTTTAATGAACACGGCTTTGATATTCTTATCAACTTAGCAAAAAACCCAAGAGGCACCTGAGCTCTTTTCCATCGTAAAGCAATCACATATTTATAGACGCCGCTCTCTTGGTTTTTTAGCATTTACACTTGAAGTCCTCTGGAACATTTTTAATGACACTGGAGAAAGCAATTTCCTCATCTGATTTCCCACCAAAGGTTGTCTGCCGCCTCAAGATAAAGATTATTTCTGCGGTCAGTATAGAGAGGAGAATAAAATATATTTAATACATAGAAAGAAAAACATGCAAAACAATTATGAAAATTATATTGATACATTTTAAATGTAAAGATTATTTGATAATTGATGCTAAATCACATCGGGAAAGGCCAGTTTTCTTTACTTCTGCCCAATAATGCCAAATATTTGAAATTAAAATAACATAATTAATAATTAATTAACCTTCAACAGTGTTTGCAGCTTGCTATTTTTAGATTAGTTTCCTCATTTAAAAAATCCAAACCTGACCAGACCAGAAGGGTTAAACTGATGTTAAATATCCCATGAATTTATGGTAATATTGCATCTCTTTTAGCTGCTTGTGTGCACCCAGATTTTCATTTTCACGCATGATATTTGCCAGTAATACAGGGGACAAGGAGGAAGGCCTTGCATCAAATTATCAGCCCGACCGACTGCATCATTTGTGGAGCGCTG
The DNA here is from genome assembly GCA_030544235.1 of Lepturacanthus savala. Lineage (NCBI taxonomy): Eukaryota > Metazoa > Chordata > Actinopteri > Scombriformes > Trichiuridae > Lepturacanthus > Lepturacanthus savala. The sequence continues at coordinate 5,337,694 of CM060476.1, read as the reverse complement.
CCAGATAGACGGACATATCAGATGTACTTTGGGAGAATGATGCAGCTTGATAGTGACGTAGGAGATCTGCTCCCGTTTAGATAAGGCTTTTCAAGGCCTTCAAGAAAGTTTCCGGAGATATTTTAGGGCGGTTTCAGAAGTGCCACAAGCAACTCTGTGGTCGTGGATGACGGAATTTGGGAAGCGTTCTTGATCAGTCTTGCAGCGGTGCTCATGGGACTTGAAGAAGTTTTGACAGGATAATGACGGCGGTGGTGTGGGGAATGGCAGATCTCTTGACGTTTGATGGTAAACACGCTTGTAGCGAGTTTTATCATTCCTCACTTGATATGCCATGTATTTTTAATGTTGTTTATTGGAAAAGCAGATGTCAGTGTGTGCATGAGGTCTCCACCCTTACCCCTCACGCACACACACACACACACACACATACACACAGCATACATACAGCACTCTCAGGTCCTCTGATGTGAAGCCCCTGGGCCCCCTCATCACCTCTGGGAGAAGTAGAGCAGCGGGGAGCGATGGAGGGTGGAAGAGCGCATCGCTGATCAAAGGGAAACTTGTTCGCAGGTGCCGAGTGCAATGTTGTGAAGTTGCTTATCTCACTCGCGCACCCTCTCCCTCATCTGGTCCATCAGTCACCCACCTGTTCGTCTAGTCGGTCACACGCTCCCATGTTCACTTAGTCAGTCAACAAAAACAAGCGAATCAATAAAGCAATGAGCGAAGGTGACTCCCTACAACACGACGATGGGCCTCTGCCTCGTTCCATCATTCGCTGGATGCGGAGCAGCTCTCTGAAGTCGGAAGTTCGCGAACACCTGCCCCCCAAAGCCGGCCAGTCGTGCAGATATATATAATACGCACTCCCTGCACTCCTGCTTTCACACACACTTGTGTGGAGGAAATAGGTGCACGGGAATATTCAAAGAGAGAAGCTGTTAGCAAGAACAGATAGAGATCTGAAGTAAAACTAAATCCTAGGAGATTGTCAGTGCTATTGAAAGGAGAATAAGCAGAAAACCTGGTGAAACTGTGCTATCTAGGACAACACAGGGAAGGATACAGGGCAAGAATGAAGAGAAATTGTGTGGAGCTATAGGGAAAAGGAAAATATGACGTTTGTGCAGGAAATCAATCAAATTTTAGCAAAGGTGCAGAGAGCAGTGTGTATCTGGAGACAGATGGAAGGAGTGGAGGTGGACTGATAGATGAAGGGAGGGCATCAAGGCATCATAATAAGGATAATAATCTTTTCACCGCTCTCCGTGACCGTTTGCCCTCTCCTGTACTCCGCTAAAGCCCCATCCTGACAGGTATTAATCCTCTCTGCTAACCTCATCAATACCGGCTCGCTATGGAGCATCCAGCAGTGTGTATGTGTGTGCGTGTGTGTTTCTGTTTCTGCATGAACACGCACGCGCTACCTTTTCTGCATCAAACGGCGACATAGACGATTAAAAAAGCACTGGAACGGCAAGTCTTAGTCCTGTGTGCGGAAGTGCATTATCTCCTGCCCACCGTGCGTATCTATCACACAGCAGTGTGAGTGACAGGAGTTGGTTCTGAAGCCTGCAGGGAGGGATTATGATGCTTAGTTTATTTACAAGGTCATCTCCTCCCGCTGCCTCTGCCGTCCCCACGCAGCTCACACCGCACCGCCACCAGGATTCATAGGACATCTGTGTGTGTATCTGTGCGATTTGCTGTGCTCGTTTCGTTAATCCCAAATGCTCTGAGGAGGTGAAGGAGTCGGTTAGATTGTTCTATTATATTATAAATTATGGCGTACTTTTGAAAAAAAAAAAAAAAGACAGCTTGTTGAGCAGGAGAATGACAATAATCATGTCCTCGTCGTCTGTGTTTGGAGTGCAGATGGACGGGTAATCTTTCCTAAATTCAGTGTACCCACTTTTGCTGTTTGAATCAGATGTTGAAAGAAAACGCATTTATAAAACTTTCTCACACAATGAAGATGCAGTTTTTAGACTAGAGAGGAACCTCTTTCAAGTGCATTTTGGAGTCACAGGCACGCTAGTGGGTGTCAAGCTGTGTTGTCATAAATCTACCGGGCACCATGACAGGTGACACCATTCTCTATCCCCCTGCCTTTTTAAGCTGCCTCTCAATCGTGCTCTCACTCAACCAAAGAGCACAAGCTTGGCAGCCTAACCTTTCCTTACTGCATTGTATCTGCATGTGGCTGACCCCACTTTCTTGATAGGCTACTTACCTATCTCCACTACTCTTAAAAAATATCCGAAGCCGAGAGCTGACCAAGTGATTGACAGACAGAAGTAACTCTTCCAGTAAGCCTAAGTCTGAAAATGACTGTGTCCTCCTAATAATGACAGATAGCTTCACACAGTCTGTCACCAAAGGCTAAAAGAAGAGTTTCTCTATTTATCCAGTTGTCACTTTCTCAGCCTTTGCACCCGCTCGGAGATAATGAGTCATTTAAATTCCAGATATTTCTTGACACCAAACATTGACAGCAGATGGTGGGCGTTATAAATATAAGCATCAGATAAACATGTGGAACGCACTACCTGTGCCTGCGAGTCCATAAATAAATTAAGAAATAATATTGTATTACCTACAACTCCAAGGCAAGAACGTTATTATGATTAAAGTATTGCATTATTATTATTCATTGTGTTTGCACTCCTACATACAAAACATATTTTGGAGGTGTTGCATTGATTTGACATTTCGCTGTGTTCATTCTGACATTTAATTTATATCGACACTAAACAAACATGAATGCAGCACTTTTATTTTTGCTCTCATTATCATGAGCCCAAATAAAATATCTAATATTAGTTCCTATGCACACAAAAGGATTATTTCTCTCAAATTGTATTGACAGATTTGTTTGTGCGCACTGTTTCTTTTACCATAGATATTCCATCCACCTAGCAGGTGTGATGCTGATTAAAGAGCATGATTAGATTACCTGGGGTGCCTTGGGCTTGTCACAATAAAAGGCTGCTCTGTCACGTACAGTTTATTTGGAGAAAAGACATTTATTAATAGGGCGGTGGAGGGGGGGAGGCAGCGTACCAGTCAGTGTCTGGTGTGTCCACCATTTGCGTCACGCAGTGCGCCGTGTTGCTTTCTCATAGAGTCGATCAGGTGGTTGATTGTTGCCTGTGGACCGCTCGCCCACACGATGCCATACACGCTGTCCGCCATCTGCCCGGTACAGTTAAAACCGGGAGTCATCTGTGAAGAAAACGTTCCTCCAAAGTGCCAGACGCCATCGGAGGTGAGTGTTTGCCCACTAGGGTCGTTTCCGTTGGCGATCTACAGTCAGGTCAGGACCCCAAGCTTCCCTGAGGTGGTTTCTGACATAAATTCTTTGGTTTGGAGTGGTTAAAACGTGGTCTGCAGTTTGGCGGTCGGTTGGATCTGCTGCCAAATTCTTGGAAGGGACTTTGGAGACAACTTATGGTTGTGAAATGAACATTCAAATCATGGTGACCATCTCCGGTGGACAATCTTGCATTCAGCATCCACCCAATTCCATGCTCCCTCAAACATTCAACATCTTGCTGTGAGAACAGATTTTCATTTTAGAGCGGCCTTTCAGTGTAACCAGCTCAACCCACACCTGTACATTATCCCTGCTGTTTAATCAGCTTCTTAATATGCCACACTTCACACCTGTCAGATAGCAAAGGAGAAGTCCAATCTAACATGGATTTAAACAAATTTCTGAATGGAATTTGAGAGAAATAAGGCTTTTATGTGCATAAAATATTCTGTAATATGGCCATGTCCACTGAGTGTTTAGAGAAGCGACTAACAAAACAATATGCATTTCAGGGTGAAAATACAGTTTTGACGTAAAGCACTTACCCACATCACTTGCCGGGTTCTGTATGAGCGTGAATTAACAGTTAGTATAGTTGGACTAGAGCTCATTTTTTGTTATCAAACAAAGGTGTAGACGTGGAAAAAAGTTTAGGGGATCGGACACAGTTGGAGAAAGGAATCCGATGAGAATACACGTGTTCCAGGGTTGCCCATCTCTTTGGTGCAGGCTTTAGTTCCTCTTTTAAAATAGGTGCAAGTCGGAAACCACTGCTGATTCTTTGAAGTCTTTCCCCCAGTGTGCACCACAAACAGAAAGGGGCTCTTAAAAAAAATAGGCTGCCTGTTCAATTTGAATAGAATGGTGGCCACGGGAGAGCATAGATTTGCAAATAGTTTACATCTGATTAAGGAGAAGTTGCATCCGCATAGCCACTTTAAAAAAGACAAATGACCCGCTCATTTGTCTGTTTTTAAAATCAGAAAAGATAAGAGCTCTTTCATTCACTTTGCCAATTTAAGGGTCAAATAAATTGCATAATACTTGTGTGTGTAGTGTGTTGTTTTGTATTTTTTTTGTATTTTTTTTTAGATAGATAGGGGCTCTTTTTCTAACTAATTTAGACCTTTTCAAAGTTGTTCTTGTGCACTCTGATTGCCTGATGTACGAGGCTGCAGCAAAACAGAATCTGCACTTTTGAACGTTCATCTTTGTGTATCAGCATATTTACTTTTTACTGCAGTGTACGGCACATCTAAACAATTCCAAAGTGTCTCATAAAATAAGCCCGCACTGAACCCTATTTTCTTTAAAGAATCTAGGCAGCAGGATAAAGAAAACGCTTTTTTGAATCGAAACGGCACCACAAGATAAAGCAAGCAGTATATTTATCAGCGTTAACACCGGACGGATGTCACACGTGCGAAATGACTCCCACAAACAACACATCTCTCGATCTGACAGCACGTTCTTTGAAAAATCTTTGTTAGAACTTATAAAAACTTACCTCCACTCACAGATGGTAGGTCACGTTGCCAATTCCTTTGCTTCATCGAGTGTGTCATATCCGACGGCTAGCATTATTGGCATGTGGCATTCTTGTTGGTATCCCACTCCTGTGGAACTAATCGTAAGTGGTGTTTCATGTCTACAGCGAGGCTTTCTGAATGTGACAGGAAAATTAAACCTTTATGCCACCGGTTTGTCCAGACTACTGATGTGCATACAGATAAGGAACATACACCTGCTCTAAATTTAACTTTGCATCACACATCATTAAAACCAGTTGGACCAGGTCATATAGTGAAAATAGAAGGTCTCTTCCACTTAAATCTATAAGTTGTTGCGCTGTCTTTTTGTCTTTCTCATCTGCATCTCTCTTCATCTCTCTGTCTCTTTGCAGCTCTCTTGAGGGCATGTGCTGATGGAGCTGCCAATCACCTTTATAACATCACTGCTGGAGATAGAGACAGGTGAGTCTATCTTGTATGCACATTCACATTTTAAATTTGTGTTTTAAATTCAATGAAGTCTGCGTATGGCATTGTAGATGCATACAAAGAAAGTATATGCAGAAAGTACATGCAGTGTATTTAATCACGTTGTGTTTTTTTTTTCTGATTATGCATTCATCAACCCTGTGTTTGTCTGTGTGTGAGTGTGTGTCCCAGGTAACAAGTTGCACGCTTTTTATGTGCATTTTTATCATGATATGTGTTTCAAACAAAACATGGGAATAAAAGAGTGCCATTTAAGGCCCATTGTGCAACGGGTTTTTGAGTGTTATGTCTGTGTGTGGCTAATGGAGAACCACTGTCAGGATAGAGAGGGACCAGGGGTTCACTGGGTCCCTGAAGAGCTACGGCTTTCACATTAGCACCCCGAGTGTGAACATGATTCTATATTTTTGTGTGAGGTTGTGAATGTGATGCTTGTATCTTCTTGGGTGACACTTTTGCAAACTGACGTAATGTAGGCCAGTTTATACTTCTTCGCTGGCCAACTTTATTTGAGTCTCTGAGGTCGGACCTTAAGTTTGATGAAATTTCGTGTTTGTCATTGATATTGTATGTTGCATTTAGTATGGTACTTTTTAGATGCCCTGTATAATTATAGTAATGTTTATCAATTACACAAACGTGAAGGCATTCAGGCCAGGCATTAATCAAATAAGAGAAGGAATAGTTTCTTTTTTATTTTGAGTACTTTGCATATTTTTTTTGCATATATTTTATTTCAAGAATAAAGTCTAAATAGTTGATTCTCATCCTTGAAATACAAAATAAAACAAAACACTATTCCTTCTTTCTTAAAACCGAAGTAAATGTACCATATAATATCAAGTAAAGTCATTTCAGTTTTATTTGTATAGCCCAAAATCATAAATCACAGATTTGCCTCAATGGGCTTTTGTACAACCGCAACATCTCTTGTCCTTAGATCACAGAAGGAAAAACTCCTTAAAAAAACTTTAACTGGGGAAAAAAAGAGGAATAAACCTCAGGATGAGTAACAGAGGAGGGATCCCTCTTCCAGGAGGGAAAACAACATATTTACAACAGGAAATGTGTGGAGTATAACATTATTTAAAAGTAACAGAAAATTCATGGTCTATGTGGAGGATGAGGTGACAGGGATCCAGGGATCCATTTCAGGTGCCATCAAAGATATACAGTATACAATAATATACAGTTTTATTTTTTATACCCGGCCCTCATACTCTGTAGATAAGTAAAAAGAAATCCCATTTCAGAAGAAACTAGTCACAGTTTAGAAACAGTAAAAAATCTGCCTCAAAAAGATACTTTTGGCCAGGCTTCAACAACTAGTATAACCAATATAAAATGTTGATTGAACAAAAAGCTTTGCTTTAGTTTGGCATCATGAATTGTTTGGAGGATTGTCTGTCTCAGCATTCAAGCCCTGAAAGAAATCACTGCAGTGCTGACTGTTGAGGAATGTCACACAGATTACCACAGTAGAGGTAATGCTTAACAAATAGCAATAGTTTCTCGCTGGTAATGTTGGGCCATGCCTTTAGACGTGAACAGGGCTGCACAGTTAAGATTAGAATTAAGTTTGAGCGCAGCGTGACGGTTACGCTTTTTTCCCGGAGATGAGGGAATAGATGATGTCATCGTGAGACTCTCACAAGCACCCGTACAAACCTGTATGTGTTGTGTTTGTTTTTTTTTTTCAAGGCTGCACACTTATTTGTATTATCGCTGTATTTTCAAAATAAAGCAAGCCATGTATCTCCGTCTCAGAGTATGAGTTTGAGGACGTTAGCCCCGCTTGCAGAGGCATCGCTCATACTTCTGTCTGTCTGTGTGACAGAGCTGATTCATCTTTTGACCCTGCAGTCTGAGCTTTGTCAGCATCCTACACAGCCGAGCTGACAGCCAGACCTCCCTTATAGCCCAGCCACATGCCAACCCGAGCAGCATCTGTCTCAAAAAGTTATACGTTACAGAAAGACGGTGGGAGGGTGGAGGAGGAGACAAGGGAAGGGAATGTTTACGGGTGGGGATGTGTAAATCAATCACCGGCGAGTTAAGATGTATTTAACCCAACATTACCATAGTTAATGGGCTACAGAGATGAAGAGGAGGGGAGGAAGTGAGAGGGAGATGCGAGCAATCAATCAAAGCCAAGTTTTATGAGATCTTAACAGTACTGGCAACACCACCGTTCCCATGTATCACACATAATCAGATAGAGGGAGGTATGGGAGATGCACAGGAAGAAAAAAACATAAGACCGATGAGAAAAAACAGATTGCTTAATAATATTATTTAGAAGCCAAGATGAACTGAGCATAGTAATGTGTGTATATATGTTTTTCCAGTTTCTCTTTTTTTTCTTTGTTTGTTTTGTTTTTCCAGCCGAGATATCAGAATTACAAACTTGAGTTCAGAATACCAAACATGGGCTGTTTTGTTTGTCGAATGCATGCAGAGCAGCGCCTGCTGAGATGTCCCACATCTAAACTGTAAATTACACATGAACAGACTCGTTGGAAGGATCAGTCCCACACACTCCTGCAAGTAACGCTGACAAATTGCGCTTCCTCACTGCAGGGGGGGGGACATGTCGGCTTTTTAAAAGTGCTCTGTGCACAGTCATCATTTTGACCACTTTTGCTACCGTTGTGCTGTTGATGATGTAAGTTAAATATCATTTGTTTTCTTAGAGAACCACGGTCTAGTAGGGCAACCATGTCTGAGGTTTTTGAGGGCAAACTTAAATTGTAATCTGTGGTGTCACGACCATTTAAAGGTTTCCTTGAAATATAAATGATAGCAAAAGCTTCTTGAAAAGAGATGGCCTTATGTTTGAAGTTACATTGGTGTGTATTTCTGTGCTTCCTGATCTGCCTGTGAGGGTGTGTTTCTAAAAAATAATTTTTATAATAAGTAATATGTTTATAATAAAATTTTCAATTAGCCTCTTGAGTCTATTGCTCTGTCTCTCTCTCTGAGAGCTGTCTCTCCGTTTTAAAGTAAGGTGGCATGTTGTTTTCTGTCAACCCAGCCTTAATGGTAGTCATTAGGGATGTAGAGAGACGGGGCTTTTTCCTTCATCACAACGAATCAAGTGACAGTGAAGTGATTCTCTTTCACCAAAGGGGTGTTAGAAGACATGCAGTATATTTGTATTTTCACAGAAAAAGTATGTCTGTATGGAATTTGCAATGGAATCCATATAAAACCTCTCACAGCCTATGTAGACTTTCTAATGAGCAGAAATATATTCACAACATGAATTGATGATTGTCTATTAATATTTACCAGACAAAATATGATGTTTGCTGTTATCAAATATGACACTGCACTTACTTGGGTCCCCAGCAATACAACTGCCAAGTTTGGAGTTAATGAACAGTTCTTTAGATATGTGACACACAGTCACATGCAGACAGATTCTTCATTTTAACTATCCATCTATAAGCCTGGAGCATCTGTATGACTGTGACTTGTGTGTGTCTCCATTTGTCAGATCAACCTAACATATAACTTGCACATGGCACAATGGTGTGTATCCTTTTTTGTGGAATTTTTTTTCAAGATATTCAAAACATCATTATTATCATTAAAAGTTAAAATCCCATAGACTTACATACCCAGTGCTATCCTGCAGCAGCTCTTTCGTTACAGTTTAAAGTCACGGCGCTACACCTCATGTTGCTTCCCAGCGCTTTCGTTACGATTCAAAGCTCCATTGTCCTCTTTCTTCCTCCACAGATCATGCAGCCAAAGCAACAAAAGTATTCTAATGTCTCTCAGAAAAACACACGCTAAGCTGCTCTAGCTGCTACTTTAATCTTCACGCTAACACAGGCTACTGTGGGCCGTAGCCCTCTTACTCCAAGATGCATTCACAAACCCTCAGGAAATCCCAGCACTATCAACTAGCAGAATAGAATCTGGGCCTAAATTTATTTATGTATAAACACATATAACAGTAACATGCCCAAGTTGTTATATTATACAGAAAAAAAAGAATGAACTAACAGATTTATCATAAGTCTGGTTTTACTTGGCCTATCAAAAGAAATTTGAAACTTATGTCTATTAATAAGAGTCCAACACACCCTCATTTGGATAAACATGAAAAAATCACTGAACCTTCCACTTTTCTATAGGAATACATAATTCTTATGGGCACTGTACTACTTATACTAATAATAATAAAAATGATAATAGAATTAATTTTGTTGAATGGCTCCTTTTTATTTCACTTAAGATCACCTTAAGTCACATAAAATCAGCATTTACATACAACAAACAACAAATAGCAAGTAAAAGAAGCAATTAATTAAATACAGATATTATAGTGGGTTGATACAATACACTACAGTACAATATTTTTTTGTCTCATGAGGGTGATGCAGTAAAATTGAGTAGGTCGGTTTAAAAAAGATGGGTTTTAAGAGCTGCTTTTAATTGTTTAATGGGTCCAGTGTGTAGATGTGCGAGGGAAGGGAGTTCCAGAGCTTGGCTTCAGTGTACAAGAAGGTCCTGGCACCTAATGTACTGAGGTTGATGGCTGGTTGTGTGAGTAAACTTGCTGATGAGGACCGTAGGGAGTACAAAGGAGTGTCGGGCTGAAGGAGGTCAGTGAGGTATGTAGGGGACAGTCCATGCGGAGCTTTAAACGTTAACAGCAGAATCTTGAAGTTAATGTGTGGCGATGCGGGGGAAGCCAGTGAAGCTGAATCAGCGGGAGAGTGACGTGCGGTGGACCTCGAGCGTGTAAACATCCCGTGTTGCAGAGATGTAGATGAATTGTAGTCGATGCACAGTATGTTATACTTAGATACATGGCTCACATATGTACTCTTAAAGCAGGTGCTCAGTCCTTCGAAATCTGGGTCACCTAGAATTGAATCTCAAGTGCTCTTATTATGCAGCAGACTTGAACGCTCAAAGTCCTAGAATTGTGTCTTTTTCTGTCTAGATTTGACTTTTACTTTGTCTTTCTCTAATCTCATTATTCGGGATCTGCTTACTCTTTTACCACCTGGCAAGAAACTGTATTTTTATCATTGACATTCATGCATATCGTCTTTGTAGTGTATGTTCTTTTTAGGCCATTGGCTCCATCTGTACTGAATCTGCCACTGTGAGTGAAATCTGTGTGTACACACTTGGCAGTGTGCTTAATTAAAACCTAAACTTAAGGGACACTGGTCTATCCTCAGATGTAGACAGCTGCCCTATTATATGGTTTATTAGGGCTATTTTATATTATCAGACCTCTCATCTGTAAAAAAAAAAAACAAAAAAAAATTATACATGCCTAATACTAAACATGGCTACTGAACAACGTGAAAAGGAACTGGTTAAATAGTGTCTTATACCTGCACTAAAACTGTTTTCGTAGGGGCTCAGGTGTACACAGCTGACACTCCCTGGCTCCTCTGCTCAGGTTCTAATTGAAAATTGCATTTTGTCTAATGTGTGCGTCTAATCAAATCATCTGAGAGGATAAAAAGTCAAGAGACGGATGAAAAAGGGGGTGAGCATGGCCCAACGTGGGAGGAGGTAATTGTACAGGAGCACAGTTTATAAGATTAGCTGTGTGTGTGTGTCTAGAGTTACAGGGTGATACAGATGTGTGCATGTGCCAGTTTTTGATAAAGCTCGTGTGGAAGAGCATGGTCGTGCCTGTTTATGATTGCGTATGCTTTTTTGCTTTGTCGGAGATAATACTGTCAGTCTCAGTAAATAAAGTTGAGTCAGACTCCTTTTTTTAAGGCTTAGTGGTAAAAAGATATCTGTGACACACATTCTCAGTTTGTCATTTCCACATTGTATCTATTCTGCACACATCTCATACTTTTTTATTATTTAAGCTCACCTGTGTGATCTGTGTCTGTCTGTGGTTATTATAGACTTTTAATTCTGTCAGTGTCTCTTGGGGTCAGAGCCCAATGACAGTGTGACGATTGGGTTGGCAAAGCCTCATGGACCAGATGATGACTGGTAGGTTATGGCTGCTTCCTCCTAATTGCTTTTAGTATAGTTCAGAATGTACTTTTCTGAACATCCTTTTTAGTGTATGAGTTGTGGTGCTGTGTTTATTATAGATATTCTTTTTGGGGGCAGTTGACCTGATCAGTCCTTTTCAGTTAGGAGTAGGCTAAAACTAATCTGTAATCTAAAGTAATAAAATTCTATTCATAACTTGATTGTATTTTTTTATTGTTCTATCATCTTTAGTCAACTATTTTGGATAGTTATTCTCTCACTACATGTTAGCATTCTAGCATACTCTGCTGTCCTACCTTGTGATCCCCTAATTTTTTTTCTGCAGCGCCACCAGCAGGTCACGTCTACTGTGTGAATCAGCTCAAAGTTCTCTTTCATGATTATGCTCACAATCGTTGTGCCACATTATTCCAGTTCAAAACAAAGATTCTCACGATAAACCACCAATATCATGGTAGAAATATGAATAATACTTTGGTTGACAACCAAATACCTGCTAAAGTAATTACAAGTTCATGAGCATTAGCTGTAGTTTGAGTTTAGTGCTCATAAGTTAATTAGGGCAGGAATTTCCTGGGGGCCATGACAACCATCGTTGCCATGCGCCCTCAGTTTGGACTTATGCCCCTCAAAAAATGACATGCCCTGCAGCCACTTGGCCTTGATGCCCCACTCGCGCTGCCACAGCTGATAACCCTTTTTTTCCCTCCTCTGGGCACATAACCTGTGGTAAGTTTGATTTTAATCTTGGTACAAACGCTGTTGTCAAGCTAGTCGTCACTCACAACTGCTCCAACTGCTCCCTGTTTAACGGGGGGCAGACTGTTGCCAAATCAGACACCATTTAGCATCCTCCCCACACCCCGACACAGTCATGCCACATCTGCTTTCTGCTTCTGTGAGTGGACAGTCATCATTGGAATGAGCGATGGTGTTGTTTTTCTGATGAGGACAGTCTCCTACAAGTGATTTCTCTTGCTACTTGTCTAAAGTTTGTGTGTGTGCATGTGTGCGCGCGCATGTGTGTATGCATATATCTGATGTTGATGTTTGTATGAGTCAGAGAGCTGAACGTGTCAAAGTGAATTACTTTGGCTTGTTTATGCATATGGGTAGTTAATGATGTCATCCAAAATAATTCCCCCACCCCTGCACTCACTCTCCTTCCTGTGGTTGAGGGATGAGAGGAATAATCAGAGCTGCATTTCCTCAAGTGATGAAAAGATGAGGAAAGGCACAAGAGTGTTCGTGTGCTGTGATTTAGCAAACAATAAAAAGATATGCCAGAGCGACAAACAAAGCGACAGTTGGTTGTAATTAAGTGGTCAAATGGAAGGATGAAGTCATGCTTTTTTGATAAAAAAAAAAAAAAACTGAGATGAAGAAGGTATGATAGTCTATTATTTATTGTCTTCAGGTAGTACTTAGATAGAGGGATATTGCTGTATTTATGTAGAAAAGTATGTATTGCAGAGCGGAAATGAGATGAGATTGGGGGAGGATTGGACAACAAGGGAAGGAGAGGAGTGGCCGAAAAAAAAAACAGAAGAGGATACACAGAGACAGAATCACAGACAAAGGTCACACAGCCGTCCCTGCCACCCAGCACTCAGACAAACTGGCGGTAAAATGCTCTATTTCCCATCCAAATTAAAGTGTCAGTTAATATTAATGTGGAAGTGAAGACTGTCAGACACACACACAAACAGCGTTTACGCTGACGCACACCGACACAAAAACAGAATTTAGAATCTCGCCTGGCAATTATTATCCGTCGATGGAGTCGTGCACGCAGGTCACATCAGGGCGTGTGTGTGTGTGTGTGTGTGTGAGAGAGAGAGAGAGAGAGAGTGTGAAAGTGTAACTGCATGCTCTGATCAGACCCAGTGTCATGTCTCGCCCCATCTGTCACATGAAGGTTATTTCTGAATGGAGATGTGCTTCCTGTATTAAAAGAAGAAAAGAGTGCTTGCGGTTGTGTGTACGTGCATACTGTATGTATTACTTGGCCAGTATTATTTTGGTCAGTTTAAAAAGGCTTGTGCTCAATTGTCTTTGTGTGGATTTGTGTGTGTACGCATGTTTGTGTGTGTAGCAGCAGATTGCATACAATTGCTGTTCTGTTTGTCTTGCTATATCTTGTTGGTGTAATTGGGAATGCTTAGGAGGGAGGGAATAATCCTCCTGTATCTCTTTCTTCAACCGACCGGAACATCGCTCTCGCCTCTTGCTGTGGAGCACGCAAACACACACACGCACACAAACAAACACACCACCCAACCAACCATGAAATAGTAATGTCAGACCTGTTAATGCCTCTAGATAGCAGCAACCACATCCCTGCGTGGTCTTGCGCCTTACAAGTAAAAAAAAAACACACACACACACATGGATGGAATAAACATTGAGCTATCTGTCTCTCTCTGACAGGAATGTTCTACCCAGTAGCGGCTGGTAGATCTTTGGCTGTTTGGGCTGATATCTACAACAGACCCAGTTCGTTCTTACACCATGGGATTGCAGGTTGCCTCAGATCACTTTGTGTTTGGATGAATGAAATACATTGGGAAATGTGTATTCAGAATGCAAATCCTCCAAGCAAATATACTCCCAAACCTCCTGCCCAGTTTAATTTGCAGCTGTAATCCTCTTTATTGCATGTATTAACATGATTAATTTCCAACAGGTTTATGTAGTTAACTTATAATTCTCTATATTACAACTGTGTCTGTTTTCTGAGGGAAAGTAGGACTTGGCGACATAATTCGTATGGTGGTAAATATCATTTTGATTATCCCTATTTCATCATAAGTTTTAGAGATGCAGAAGAAAAAAAGCCAATTCATTTGCATACTAGAGTAGCTTTACGTAAAGGCACAATGCATAGAATTTATTGGCTTGTACACAAAGCTCAAGGACGCCAGAAGCCCGGGTTTTATAGAATATTGTGACCACAGCCTGTTTGCTGTTATTGGCTCTACCTTACTTGTCCTCTGTACTTTTCAAAGTGGGGTCTGGGGTCCTTGAAAAGGTGGAACAATTTATTTTCACTATAATTCTTCAATGTGGAACCATTTGGATAAAGGACTGACATAATTTAAAATAAGTGTTTCTTTTAGTAGTATTTATTTCCTATTATTTGTGTATTATTTCCCTTTGCACATGAATTTAATTAATTCAAAATTTTATTTTCCATTTTATATATTGAGTGGAAAATGAATCTGTGCAACAAATACATAAATAAGTAAATCCATTTAAAAAAAATAATAAAATGGAAATTCAAATTAATGGGAAACCAATATACAAATAAATTAATTTCATGAATTACTTAAATGGAAAATTAAATAAATATGGACATTTGCTGGTACTATATTTAGTGATTTACTGAGTCATTATTTATTTATTCATTCATATATTCTTGATCATGGCAGTTTTAGTCCTCCATAATTTTAGCCTCAGGTTTGCTACACTTTCTGTTATAAAGTAGTTTAAAAGCAGAAATCTTATCAGATGGGTTCTGAGGTCTAATTTTTGTGAGTTTGAGGGTTCTTGACATTTAAGAACCACAGTTCTAACCCATATCAATAATCCACATGAAGAAACCCATTCCTAAAATATGCAGGAGTTATTACCTCATTTCACCTTTACTTGTATAGCATATTATATTGATTTAGCACAAGTATTGAAACATCAAATTTCACTATGGCCTGTAGTAAACTGTCAAACCAATACTCAGCTCTATAATAGGGAATATTCCCAGTGTGTCTGTCTGACCTGTTATAATACCATGTTTTGATTTATTAGTAAATGTTCTGCTAATTCTGCTGTCACTCTATTGTGTTTTTGTTTTGGAGTTTATTTAAATGTATGTAACTAACAGAGCATGAAAATGATTATTGCTTTTGTTGCCGTGCATGTGTGAGTGCTTTCACATGAATTTACAGACAGGTTACTAATTTACAGGAAAAAAAAAAACACGAATCAAAGAGCGGAGAAACATAATGAATGCAGCCGCCTCCACACAGGTGGACCGCATGGTACAATTAAGCAATTAACATCCAATCACACTTTGTGGCACTTTGTATACACATGGCTGAGCAGGCCCAGTTGATTGTGATTTGGAATCAAGATGGCAAGAGGAAAATATCAAAGTGGTGCTGAAAGAGGGTTCATTGTGGTGGCACAGCGAACAGTCACAAAAACTACTCGGCTGACTTCAACAGGAACAGTGACTAAAGTGTCAGCTGCATTTAGACCTGAGGCAAAGCCTAAAAATGCCTGTAAATTGTGGTCAATGGTGCACATTGAATGACCGTTATGCTTGTGCTTCAGTGGGATATGTAAGGAAAAAGAAGAAGAGCAACTCCTTCTCAGGTGAGTGAGAATGTCACTGCAGGACGTGATGAGACTGTGGACGAACGCCAGTCCTCTCATTCATTTCATTCATAGGAGTAGTCTGTATTGGCTGCGAGTGCCAACCAAATGGGGTTATGGAAAAAAAAAAATCAAGCGGCTGTCCAGCTAGAAGTTGAAACCGAATCAACTTTTGCAGAAATGCAACCCGACGTCACGCTACAGCAGCCAATCAAATAAGCCTGATCAGCTTGATCCGAGCTGTACAACCAAGCCAGGAGGCGAAGGACATTTATCTTCATCTGATAAGGTTAAAAGTAAAGTTCGGCTTTGTGGTTGGCTTCCTGACTCGTTTTAAACAAAAAGAGAGAGAGCTGAAAGTGAGACACAGAGAGAGCAGCAGGGAGAGCAAATGAGAAAAATACAACTTATTTTCTGATTGATCCGTAGCTGTAAGATAAACGCAGGGCTGCAATCCTTGATCCTGAGTGAATGCAGCCTGAGACGGCTCATTTCACTGTCATCAAAACACCAAATGGGGGGATATCTTTTCAAGGAACGGTGTTCATCCCTCCAGTAGAATTCTAGAGATTTGTAGAATCAATGCCAAGATGCATTGAAGCTATTTTGGCAGGCATGTGATGACCCAACATCTTACTAGACACTTTATGTTGTTTTTTTCCTTTAATCACCCACCCGTCTGTATGTATCTCTGCAGTCAGCCTTGTGTGTGTGTGTGTGTCTGTGTCTGTGTCTGTGTGTTTGTGTGTGTATGTGTGTGTGTGTGTGCATGTGTGTGTTTGAGACAGGGCTCAGTGCCACAGAGAATCACCCTGTCAGTCTCAATGTCTCCTCGTCTTCCCCGGGCGCCATCACTCCTCTCCCTCGCTGCACAGATCAAAGAGTTGACACATGCCCCGATGTCCTCCCTCTCCTCCTCTCTTCTATCTTCGCCTCACATTATCTGTCTCCCTGTCCTCCTCGCAATCTTAACCCTCTCCCTCTGTCACTCACCCTCTCCTTCTATCCTTACATCCAGTTTTCTCCCCGACTACATCAGCGGGGATTTTGATTCCATTACCGCCGAGGTCAAAGCTTTCTATGCAGACAAGGTGAGTGGAAACAACTTGCACACACTGTCAGGCCTACAGGTGCTGACACACACATACATGCATGCATATGACTGGACCACGTTCACATACAGACAATTTAATAAGACGCAGAGGTGTTTTTTTTTCTTTGCTATTTCTTGTATAGTGCTGCTTTAGGGCTCACAAATACATGCAAACTTTTGCGTACAGGAGTTTTTAACAAATACACAAAACTTATGTTTCATTTCTAAATTATTCCTGACATTCCCAATTGAAATTAATTAATAAAACAGTGAAACCTGAATATCGACGCATGTTCTTCCAAAATGACCCTTGACACTGCATTTATTAAAGTAAACCCTCATCTATGAACTGTGTGAGATTTTAATGTTTTTTTTCTTTAATCTGCCTATGTAAAAATGAAAAGTATATTGTTCAGATTTTTTTATTTAATTATTAAAAATTGAGAAAAGTAGCTCCTACACAAATATAAGTTTGATATTGCAGGCTCTTTATAGTGTGTAATTATAATTCAACAAAGGAAAGTAAGAAAATATTGAAACAATCTTTAATGCCATTTAAGTATAGATTTCAGAGTTTACAAGGTGCACTTGAATGCACCGTAAATTTATTTTTTCTTTTTTTGTTTTTTTTAATACAGAATGATATAGACATACAGGTTGTTAAGTTATGTGTTGCTCTACATTTTAACATTGGATGCAATTGGATGATTGAATGTGATTGAACTACATTAGATAGCTGTAGATTGTTTATACACACACACAGTGCTGCTCCTGAATCTTCTTACAGTCTTGACTGCCTGTGTGCTGAGCTGTGCAAGAGAAGTGTTAAGATAAACAAATTGAGGCTAAACTATCCATTAAAAATCAAAATGCTAATTCTTTTGCAAAGTGTATTTTGTGTTGTTTACAACAAGCAAAATGTCAAACCAGAGCACTTGAGCAGAGGTGAGGCTTGGTTCAGTAAATACACACACATAGACACTTTAGAGAAAAGGAAATGCAATCCCTGTGTGATCTATGCGTTGTACCACTCTATGATGGATCCCCACGTAAATACACTGTGCCCGCAGTTTGAAATGCAGATCCAATACTTCACCAGGGACACAACCTTCCACACACACGCACACATATAAGATCCTGCACAAAAAATATGGGATTTCTTTAGTTGTGACAATCTCCTTTTTCCTTTCACCCTTTTCCCCCTCCAACTGTAACTGTCTGTAATTTTAATCCTTTTCCATAAATACCACACAGGTAGCCCTTTAAAAAAAAAAAAAAAAAAAAGAGCAAAACCTTTTTTCATGAGAGAGAGCAGAGTGTTATGGTAATGCTTTAGGAGCAGAACAATGGGAAAGTTTGAGGTGTTCCTTCAGAGATTTGTCGGAAACGGTGAATAATTCTGCATAAATGGAGGGGAGAGAACAGAGTAGCATCCACAAGAGAGGGAGAGAGACAAGGGGGAGGAGGGGAGGGAGAGAGGGAGAGAGGGAGGATGGATGGGATCAAACAGAGCACAACGAACAAGTTTGTGTGAAGTGACTGCAATGCGTGCGTGTGCAGTAGAGAATTTGGTGTGTTTTTAGGAGGAAAGCGACAGTGTGTGGAGAGAGAAAGAGCCAGGGAGGAGGGGGGAGAAACCCAGAGCATTTGTTGTTTACCTGGATGCTGTATTTTAGGGCCACTGACTGGAACCTTCTACATTATTCAGCAGGCCCGCAGACAGCCAGACAAGACTAAAACACTGATTTATACCTCTCTCCATCTCTCTATCTCTTTATGTTTTCCAGCAATCTGTTATCCCACCATCCCTTATCTCTGCCTGTGTTTTTGTTTCTCTATCTTTGCATCCGTGCATTTATCTGATTGTGTTTTGTTGCTGTTTGTATGTGTTTTCCATTGCTCTTCACGTGTGCAGGAGTGCAGGCTGATAGAAACGGGCGACCAGGATCTAACAGACTTCACCAAGTGTCTGGCCATCATGGTGCAGGAGATTCAAAGGCGACAGTTACAGGTGACAGTCCCATTCTCATATGACTATGATTCCTGCATGTCCTTTTTTTATCATTTAAGGATTAGTTCACAGTTTTTGGAAATGATGAAAACAATACCACACTCATCTTTGTCCATTAAAGTTAAAGAGACAGGAATTGGTTAGCTAGGTTAAAAATAATAATAATCTATGACACCTCCGACACATTATTTCTCATCTGTGGAGCCCTAGTGGGTGTAGACATGAGAACAACTTCCCAACTATCTATAGCCAAGAACGATCATTAGCACATTTCCTAGAATGTCAAGTCTTTTTAAAGTCATTTCAAAATTACTTTTCTGTAAGGGTTTTAAAAGAAAGTTTGAAATATATTCCTGCAATTATTTATAGTAAGTCATTCACTTTATTACATGTTGTATTTCAGTTATCTTTTTTTCTTTCTTAACCTTTGCAGTGTCACATGTTAGCACAATGCATGGCAATACTGTCCTAAAAATAAAAAAAAAACAGGCCATAGGTGGAATAAGAATGACATCTTATTTCTTATCTTATTATTAAAAGGTCTAGCAGTAAAAAGAAAAAAGCACTTGGTAAAACTAATAACTACATTCAAGGCATTCGGAGCAACATAAGATGGGGAAGAATCAATGCAATTGATCAGTTGTTTTCACCTATATACATAC
This sequence comes from Lepturacanthus savala, assembly GCA_030544235.1. Classification (NCBI taxonomy): domain Eukaryota; kingdom Metazoa; phylum Chordata; class Actinopteri; order Scombriformes; family Trichiuridae; genus Lepturacanthus; species Lepturacanthus savala. The sequence goes on along the minus strand of CM060476.1, from coordinate 5,318,241 downwards.
ACACACACACACTAGCAGCAGTGGGCAGCCGGTGCTAAGCTGCTCAGAGGTCAAAAATGTTGGGCTACAGTTGACTGTGAATAGATCCCAGGTGTCTTAGCGTGGGTGTATGAATATGAAACAGTGTGCTGCTGGGAAACACTGAGCATCACACAACATTCCCTTAAGAAACGAAGACGCGTCGAAAAATATCATCGGAATAACATTATCCACATTCACACCATAGACTATTTATCAAGTAGATGACATGACAGCGCCTTAGAAGTGAAGTCGAAACATCGCAATCACCCCCTGGTGGCGGGTATCTGTTCCGATATTGACCAATTAGCTGGATCGGATATCGGATGAAAGAGGCCGATCGAGTGTTGCTATCCAGTCACGCATCTAGTTACTTCGATTCTATGTTTGCAAGCTGCTTACATCAGAGCAGCACAGCACGCTAGCAAATAGCTACATTGACCACAGGACCAATTAATTTGGAAACATTTCAAACTTGATACGCTCAGCAAGTTCGAAGGCTGTGTGCGGTATCTACAACGTCAAGGGATGTATTAATGTCGCTAAATAAACACCACAAACAACATCCCAGCTCTGACGTGTGTCCCAGGCTCTGAACGACCAAAGGATATGTTTATCACAGCAAGAAGTTCTACGAAGACGGAACGTGTTGGTCTGTGGAATCAACGCTTCCTCTTCAAAGTGGCAATCACATGCCAGGCAAAAAAAACAAAACAAAAGACAGTCTGGCACAAAAAAGAAAAAAACAGGAAAAGAACACACCAAAATAGGACATATTTCAGACTGTATGTAACTGACTTTTTTTTCTTTTGCCTGTTTTTTTTCTTTCGTTCTTGTACCAGGATGCAGCACGTGTGTTTGGAGCTCATCGATATCAAAGAGTAAATGCTTTTATTGCATATGTTAAACACGAGAGAAAAAAAAAATCCAATAAACCCATTTTCCCTGAAATAATACATATTCCAGATTAGATTGTATGTAGCAGACTTTTTTTTCTTTTGCATGTTTTTTCTTTCATTTTTGACTTTTTTGCAGTTTTTTTTTCTTCTACCTGACTTTTTTATGCCTGGTCCTAATACTCGTTCAGACGACCGGATGCAGTGCGTATGTTTGGAGCCCATTGATGTCAAAGAAATAATGCTTTTGTGGCAAATGTTGAAGCAGAAGAAGAAGAAGCCGGAGAAGCCGTTTGCGGAGCCGACCAATCACAGCCCTTGTGGGTCGCGTGGATCACTTTAATAAATACACTGTTTCTCTAGTTATATTTTCTTATTTTTAACAATGATTAAAGAGTAACAGCAACAAATCATCACTTTGATACAGACAGCGGAATTGTAGACACTGTTCCAAAAAGTCATTGCTGTCAAATTATTCATTCCCAGGCATAAAAAAAGAAGCAAAAGCATATTTCACCTCTTTAGTAGGCATGGAACATAAAGTTTGCTGTAGCTTTTCATATGATTTTGGCTGAAAAGACACTCATCCACCTTACCATCCACACTGAAAAATAGAAAAAAAAAGAATAAATTCTATTGTCTCGCTGCAGTGTGGGGGCCGTGTGGTGATCCCGCCCCATGCCCATGCAACAGTTCATTCATTCAACAGTAGTATCGGATATCAGCCGATAAGCTCAGCACAGGGATCGGTATTAGATTGGATCGGAAAAACCTGGATCGGTGCGTCACTAGTAGCAGCATTTCTTTATAACCTGATACCCACAACTCATAAATGAGCTCCCAGCTGGAGTGAAGTGAAGCTCTGTGATCAGCCAGCCGCTGCAGAGCCGGTCACACACAGTGATCTGAACTTAAGATCCGCTCCGTTTGTATTCCAACTCACAAAATGTCACACTTGAGAAGAGAACATGTCATTTGATAAACAATGTCATTTCCTCAAGATGCATGATGTCATGGGGAATCGTTTATTTATTTATCTTTGTCAATTTACCTGTTTTTGTGTCTGTCTCTTTCCTTTTTTCTCTTTCTCTATAGTTCCATTTTCCCCATTATTCGATTTTTTTTAAGCTGCATGCTTGAGTGTTGCTCCAATCAATGCCGAGCGCCCCAATCACTTCACATCTCTAAGCTGATGGAAAAACTGCGGAGAAGACGCTTCCAGGCACACAAAAATGCACGTCGTCTCATATGCATACATGTTGTCACGTGCACGTTTCCCATCTGTTCATAGGTGTTAAGAGAAGATGCACTTTTTGTCCTTCCCTCTCTGGGCCCTTTTTACCCAGCCTAGCTAATATTTACTCTGCGTTTGAACTGGCTCTGCGTGTTTGTCCGTCTGCCTGCTCGCGAGAGATAGGAGCCTGGCAATCAGTTTTTTTTCCTTTTTTTTTTTTGAAGCTCTATGAGTTTGCAGGATATTTCCACGTTTCTTTACCCACTGTGACTTTTGTTTGAACTTTTGTTCCCTTCAGCACTTTGTGAATAGGTTTAAATAGGTCTTAGGTCTAAATAGGTTTTAGAAAAGCGGAGCTGTTTTAATGATTTAATGTCATGTCTTGTCATTTTTTTCCCCTTGTTGCTCACCTTCACTAATTCCCATCCACTTAGCCTGTTTAAATGATTTAAACACATAGATGAAATAATAACAGGGTGATTTGCAGATTACTGAGCATTGTGCTCACGTATGAGCTGTTTAAGATTCACCGTATTAGCTCCTGAATGTTTTCCACCACACATCTGAGCACTTGATGTAGAGAATGTAGCTCGTATTGTGTTGGGTAAAATTCCAAAGAATAGTTTCAGCGGATTATGGTGGGTGGATGAGTATGTGTTTGTTTGTGTGGATATCCATACATATATATTTATATCTGTTTATACACATCTGTGTGTGGATGGGAAAGTGTCAATGTGTACTTGCTTATCGACATAGGCATGCATGAATTTGGGAAAGGCTGGTTTGTGTTTGTGCAAACAGTACCTGTTTACATCTGTTTTTCTATGTACTTCTCACTGTTCTGTCCTAGCTTCTCTCCCTCTCCTTGGTATACTGTTCCAACTATAATCAGCACAACTGTTTTCATTTTCTTCTCTTATGTTCATGTATATATACATTCAGATTCTAAACTCATCTCTCATGTAGAGATTGCGTATCTACTTATAGTTCGAGATGTTGTTCAACCTTTCTTTCCTTGGTCATGACATTTGTTTGGATTAAAACAAATTGTTCTTCTCTAATCCTCTATAAGTCACAACATCTTAAACATCCGCTGTACATCCAGTTGTCGTGGAGACACGAATCTGTCTATTCTCAGAACCGTTCACACGGTTCAACCAGCTTGTTAAATATTCTGCATTCAGTCGTGACATTGTCCTTGCCCTGCTTGTTTTTTTTTTTTGTCAGAAACCAACAGGAATAAGGCACAAGTTCAAACAATTGTATAGAGTTTATTATGCACGGCAGCTACAACAGTATTGAGTGTGGATGTGGAAGATTCAGTAACGTTAAATACATTGTCGTCCTCTCCAGTCGGAGTTCTTTGTTCAGTCTCTACATTCTGTATTTTCTCTCCTTCCCTCACTATTCTATTTATGGTTTGTTTTATGAACCACGCTGCAAAAACTGAAATCTAAACAAGTGAAAATATCTTGTTAATTAGTCCAATATTGAGTGGAATTATCTTATTAAACTGGCAGAAAATTTTGCTTACTTCAAGCAAGTTCCTGATTTGGGTTAATTTGGCAACATTTTGGCAGATAATTTATTTTAATGCATCTAGCACCACTACAGTAAAGCCTCATAATGTGTTATCACTAACAGCTTCTTAAAATAATATTTAATTGACTGAAATCACAAAAAAAGAAAGAGGCTATATTATCCTCCAGTGTAATAAAATAATTCTACTTAATACTGGACTAATTGTAAGAAAACAAGATATTTTCACTTGTGAAGATTTCTGTTTTTGCAGTACAGGTGGATATCTGAGAATTTGATTAACTTAACATGTATGCTATGGTCTGGGTGAATGCTTTTTTTCTGATTGGCCGGCAGGTGTGTACCAAAACCCTCTATCGCACATGTAGTTCAGTGCAAGTTTAATCACCTTTTTCTAAATTCATTCGCAGCTGTCAAGCTTTCTTATCAACTGCCACATGCACAGCTGAGGTATCTACTTTGATAAACTAACATGCAAAACAAGTAGCAACACACCAACGCTGATTTTAACTTTTTTTTTTTAAATCCATTTGGAGAAGACAGTAATTTTGAAAAATGGGACACAGCGGAGGGAAATATACAGAAAGAAAAGACTAACTTATAAGAATGTTATCTCTCATTGCTAAGTCCTACCTAAAGTCCGTCCTATTTACCAGAGTAGTGAGGAACATTAACATTGCATGAGTACCTTATGGAATGGTAATGATTGTTCCAGTCAGACCCTCGGGTGTTACCAGGGAAACTGAGTTGGGACTTGTGAAAAACTTTAAATGCGCTTTGCAAAAAGGATGAAAAAATAAATGAATGTTCTTATTGTTGTTTTGTTGTCAAATGACCATGGCATAAGCGTTTTTTATTGTTTTTCTTTCCAACAGCGAGGTGTGCTTTAAAAGATTTGTTGCACCTGTGTTGGGTGGTTCTTTGCCGTTGCAGTGGTGGTAGCATGTTGATTTTCTGTCCAGGACCTTCAGAGCCTGTCAATAAAGGGTTTCAAAATAGTATTAATATAAGTAGCAGCTTTAGCCCTCATTCAGTTAGACAGACATTCCTGTTTTTGCAATATCACACGAACCGCGTTGTTTTGTGGCAATTAATACAAATTCCAGTTTTTAATTAAGTCACAGAAAAAGCATTTGTCTGTAAGATTTTTTTTTATTTTTTTCCACCAAAACCTCTCTTTGTAGCTCTCTCATGCAGAGGACAGTTTGTTTACTGAGCGATTGTTGTTTACAGTTTAGGCTATTTCTGTGTGTGCATGTCGGGGCATCGGCCAGATGTTGAAATAACCTTAATCTCAACACTCAGTTTTTTCCATCTGTCCCCTGAGGGAGGAAGAATGTTGTATGTTCTCTTCGGTAAATAGTCCATTCCCTTTGTTTTCCCCTTTAATTGGCTCCAGCAGTTGGTCGATCCAAAGGTCTTTTACCTAATGTTGAATACACCTGAACTAATAGCTGGTTGTTGATGTAGTAAAGGTGAAACAGGAATGCATTCAGAGCAGTTACATGACCAGGAGGACTGTCGTGTTTGTGTAAATGTCTTGATGCATAAAATTCTGTTCTTTTTTTTATTTTATACCCAACTCTTACTGCAGGCGATATGTCTGGCTGATTAGTTGTTTTTGTGTTAAGAGTGGTCAATTCTTGTTAGATTAATTGTTCCTCTTGTTGCGTTAATTATTTGTGGCGTGTGGTTGTAGGGAAAACATTGAAGTGAAGTTTGTATGATTAATGGTATTTGGGTTCAACTTCTGTCAGTCATCAGCTTCTGACATCACCTTTGTTTCCAGACTCTTCTGGGTTTTAAGGCTATCAGCACTGGTGCTTGACTGCTCGGGGACTTTGTTTAAGGATATAAGTGCTGAGAGGTGTAAATATTTTACTTCACTTAACTGCTGACTCAAAGTTAGGAAGAATCTTTTTTTTTTTTTTTTTTTAGCTCTAAGGTTGCAGAGGTTCCTATAATCCACTTGGCTTACTCGATTTTACTGTTAACATGTTCACTTCCTAATTTAAAAGTCTGATTTTTTTTACCATTATCGCAATGACCCAAATTCAGTCTTTGATCCACCATGGATTGTTTTATCTGCCCTCCATCTCAGCTCTTTCGCTAAGCTCTGTGTCCTTGTTGTTTTTTTTCTTTTAGTATTAATGAGTCCCAGTGGCTTGTGGTGCTGTTGCACTTTTGTTTTCCATTTGTTTCTTTGCTAGTTTAGGATATTATGGTACCATCTAACGGGATTTTTAAAAACAAATGTTCGTAAATTTAATGAAAAGATGATTAAAAGTGATGTATTTTTAATGCATCCAAAACCACACTGTGTTCACATTTTCACTTATGAATATTTGACTGTAATATAGTTTCAACCAGTTTATACCAAAAGCTTTTCATTTGGGTTTTTACTTGTAAAAACTCATAAAGACACCAGTTCACACTGTGCAACTCAACTCTGCTGCGAAAATTTACAATAACAATACAAACACAATATTGCAATTATCGCTATATTGACTAAAGTATAAGAAATACTGCAAAAAGGGCAAAAAGCAGTAATTATGCATTTATTCATTGCAGTGAGCTGTTAGTTAAACAGAATCCGGAAATTATGCATATATTGTATGGACCTCAGCTACAACACTAAAAAAGTATTTTATTTGTTGTAAAACACAATGTTAATGTTACTGTATCAATATATATCATCAGTATCTGCATCAATAAAATAAGATAATAGTTCAATAAAATAGTAGTAGGACTGTAACTAATCACTATTTTTAAACAGAATTCAGAATATATTCCTCATGTTCTGTAATTATCCTCAGTGTGATTTCTATGATTTTATGAACATTAATTGGTATTGGTATTATTATTTTTTTTTTTTTGCAATATTCTATTTCATTTATGTTGCTCTGTTTCAGTAACACAAATTGATTCGGACACTTCTGTAGTCATGCCACATGTAGATTTCTTTTGATAATTTGTAGAGATATTCCGTATTTTGTATCATTTAAAAATAGGCCTGGAGCTTAAGTTGTTAAAAACATGGTGATTCTTAGTTTTCTTTCTCTTTCTGCAGCCACCACTCTCCTCTCACCTTCAAACACATTTCTTCAGTGACACAATCAATCATCCTGCCAAGAGAATCAGCCCCGTATGTCAAAACGTGACCATTTTCTGTGTTTTATTAACTTTGTCTATTCAGGTGGATGCCATAGTGACACTTGGCGGTCTGGGGGGCAGGTTTGACCAGACCATGGCCTGTGTTGAGACCCTCCACCACGCTCTGTCCATGACACATCTCCCTCTGTTGATCATCCAGGAGACTAGCCTGGCTTATCTCCTCAGACCTGTGAGTGTGTTCTAAACCTTTGCACATATGTACTGACAAACCATGTTGCAAAGTTGCAGCTTACCTGTTTTTATCCTGCATTTGTGTTCTGTTTAATTTTGTTAGGCATCTGATTAAACTCGTTGCTGCAGCAATGTCAATCCACCGGTATTTCACTTTTTATCTCTCAGTGGCGTGCACAGACTTTTTGAAGGGCAGCGGCAAAAGGTGGGAAAAAAGGGGAACAAATAGCATGTCTTTACTAGACTAGAGGGCACATGCTTTTTAGCTCAGGGAGGGCACTTTAATATGGTTTTTAGCCCCCAAGAAGCACTTTAACATGCCTTTTTAGCTCCAGGAGGGAACTTTAACACACTTTTTAGCCCCCAATAGGGCACTTCATAGCTCTAAGAGGGTGCTTAAGTACACATTTAGGCTCCTAAGAGAGCACTTTAAAACACTTAGATTCCAAGAGTACACTTTAACACACATTTTAGCTGCTAAGAGGGCACCTAAATGTGGGTTTTAGCTCCCAAGAGGACACTTTAGCACACTTTTTTAGCTCCTAAGAGGGCATTTTACCATGCCGTTTAGCTCCTAGAGTGCACTTAGCACGTGTTTTTCAACAACTGTGCCATGAGGGGGCGACTGCCCCCTCGCAACCCCCTGTGCATGCTACTGTTTATGGCTGTATCAGTATTTGTAAGTGGGCAATCTTTATTTGTCACATGCGAACACTGTGATCACAGCGAAATGTTAAATCCCTTCAGTGATGTTGAAACTAAACACACACACAAGTTCACAGTTCTTTTTCATCACACTAGACTAACAAGGGAAGGAGGGACTCCTCCTTTTTTCTTTCCCACCCTTTCTAATCACCCCTCTTATCAATCCTTCTCTTCATTTTCTGTTCTCTCTCAGAAAACCTTCTTTTCCATGCTCTGCTTCCACCTTGATTGGAGTGTCGAACACTTTGTTTCTGCGTTAAGTAATCAAGAACACACACACATACATAGACACACACACGTCTCCGCTCTTATAGTGTCCCAATTTGCCGTTCCGCTTGAGAGAGAGAGAAAGAGAGTCTCGTTTGATGCTCCCAAATTGTTTTTCCTCAATGCCAGACACTTTCTCATGCTCCACAGTTGATTGAGTTTACAAGTGGGCCGAGGAGCTGCCATTTGGCAAACACACACTGCTCTTCTTTTTTTTTTTCCTTTTTCCTCACCCCCGTGTTGTTTATTTGCAAGATCTTCAGGACAAACCACCAACTGTCGGTCTTCCCGATGACACCTTGTAATGCATTAAGTAAACCTTACTCTCCAGCGCTCCCTTCCTACTTCTCGTCATTATTCCGAAGACGTGTTGTCATTTGCTGCTTCATACCTCGACACCTCCAATTAATCTTACTTCAGCGGAGGTAAATTAAGCTCGTTTGTCAGCGCAGCTCCAATTCGCCAGCGACTGATGAACGCAGATGCCTGTACATGAAGGTGAACGCAACCTTCGGAAGGGCCCGCCGCCATTCGCTCAAGCTACATCTGTAATTGAAGTGTTTACAACTTTCGCCAAATCTCCTCTCCAACCGTATCCCGTGCAATCACAGCATTGTTACGTGCTCAGCTTCCGGGATTTGGTGGCTCAATCAAAAGAAACAAGACAAACACAACAAAGAAAGACTGGAGCTAAATTACCACTTTTGACCAGTTTTCCAATCTGACGGGGAAGAGTGCTCTGTGTCACCTGGAAATATATCACATACATCGCCTTAAAGCTAAATTCAATATTGAATTAAACCTGCATATTTTATAAAAATTCGCTTTGAGTCAAACATGCTTTTTAATCTCAGAGTGTCACAGACATGCAGTGATTAAATTATGGTTGCGCCTGTTTGTTTTAGCTTTTTGTCTCCCAGACGAGATTTCAAAGCATCATTGTGCTATCTTTGGGAAATATGCAGTATCGCTGGCTTAGGGCATTGCATAATTCTCATGTCATTTATTAAATTATGGGTGGTGGCAGTGCGAGAGCTGCAGGCGTGTTTATTTTGAGTCCCTACACAACAATAAGATGTTTTAATCAGTCTAGTTCCCAAGGTGATGCTAAATTTACTCAATTAGGATCTGAAGAAAATAAAGAAACTTGCGCCGAGTTCATCTGTTTTGCTTTATTTTTCTCTCGCTATTCAGCTCTTGGTCATATGGCCAATCAGAACTGGTCTAGTTAGTATCCCAGCCCCTGTCAAAGCCTGCTCTGTGTTGGGAAGACAATGCACAGAGCTGTGTCAGCCCAAACTCTGCTATAAATCATTCCATGAGCTACACACCCCCATCTCGGGTCAAATGTACAAGCTTGTTTACCTGATGCCCTTCTGAGGAGTGAAACTTGTCAATGCAGGAGCTGATTTAAATGATTAAGTGCGATACCCGAGGTGTGTTAACTCATCCTAACTTGGAAGTTGACAAAGCATTGGCATTCAAACATCAAATAAATATAAATATGAAACAGAGCACTGACCCAGGGTGGTCTGTTGTTTACTGATATGAATAATTTAATATAGACAACGAAGAGAAAGTATCGACTCTGCTTACAGAAAAGTAAATCTAATACTTAAATTGACTTTTATAAGAAATGTAATATTATTTATTACAACATAATTCTTTTTCTTCTCTCCTCTTCTCAAGAAAGGTTCAGATGTACAATATCATCCTTTCTGCACATAGAAACACATTTAAAAAAATATCTTAGCAGAGAATGTTTTGACAGACTTTTAGAGCCAGGATCATATATGATGTTGGTAAATATTCTAGTGCAGTGCCTGTAGGAAGAATGTGTTCTTATAGAAAAAAAGGAAGCTTAAATAGCCTTTTCATGTTTGACCAAATGAGGGTGTATTGGACTGTTACATATTTTTAAAAATAGAAAAACTATACATTGGGTACAACATGGACATACACTGAGATATGAAGAGACATAAAAATACAGTAATAATTGTAAAAGTAATAATTAAAAAGAGAGTTGGGATGTCAATCTACATATCAGTTTGGAAATTGTGTTGATGAGCCTATGATATATTATGATAAATCTCTTACTTATATACTTACTTACGTATAGTATGACAACCTGGGCATCTTACTTTTATATGTGTTTATTAATAAATGAGTATAGGCCCAGATTCTGTTCTGTTAGGTCTGTAGTGCTGTGATTTCCTAAGGGTTTCTACAATACTTTTGTTGTGTTGGCTGCACAATTGATGCAAAAAGAAACCTGAACTGTAATGAAAGTGCAAAGCTCTGTATGGCAACCACACATACACAGACACTCCTTACTTTATAGATAGATGTCAGATCACATACAGATACAACATTGTAGGAAACTCCTTTAAAAGTATCCTTAAGCCTGTTTTCACTAAGCCTGTTTATTACTAAGTTTTACTTAGTTAAACTGTTACTATTACTGTTACTGCAACTGTTACTTAACTTTTTCACTTTTAATGCACACACAAAATATGACAAAACTTAAACAAGAAAATTATAAAATATATATATTTTTAATTGATATGCATGGTTTGCTCTGTCTCATACTTCTGCAAGCATATTCCAAGAAGTCACCCGGCAACTTTTAAAAATTCTGCTTTCCTCCCCTAAAGCTCCATCCGTATCCTTCTGCCTCTCTGAGTGAAAACGTTCCGACCACAGTGCAGCTCCCAGCTATCTGTTCAGCCAGAGGAAGACACATTCTCACCCTAAATTGAGCCTCACAGCATCAGCTGCACCCCAGCTGCATGTGGCCTGTGTGTATTCATGTGGAGGCGCACATACATTTGCTTTTTCCTCCTCTTTTCGTACACACGCCCACTTTGACACATTTTCACAAAGGGACCGGTGTTTATGTATAGAAAACCGCCCAAGGGGCCTTACCTGAACACCAGCAGCTTCAAAGGAGGATTTTTTCATCATTTTTTCATCATTTCCTCCCTGTTGGCTTCACAACTTCAGGAAGCAAAGAAAAGGGAACTCTTAATTGAGTGTGCCTACTGTTGCTGCCTTTGTTTGCGTGGGTGTGATCATTTTAGATGATTGATCCAAGCTCAGTGTGGCAGGTTGACTCAGTGTGTTGATGAAACTTGATCACGTTGTGTCATGTTTTCCTTATGAAATAAATGTGTATGTGCCATGATGACATTGAGATTTTGTATCTGTAAATGTACACTGAATGAAAGAAGATGCGTTGTATTGATAGTGTTCCTATTCAGAGCAAAGTCATTATTCATCATGATGAGTCTGACACTACCTTGCACCTACACCGCATGATGCTTTTGCCTTTTCTTTACATCAGCCCCCGTCTCTCAATAGGATTCTGTGATATTTTGAAATTTTGTTAATGTTTATTTTCTTTCTGGAACATTTCAAAAAAAGACTTTACAGTTACTGTGCCTCAAAAACATGTCTTCATCTGTCCCTCAGGGACTTTTGAAGAAGACTTCTTAACGCTGTCAACGCTGTTCCTCCTACTGATAGAAGCTGTTCTTTCTAAAGTGATTAAAGATTGGATTTGTTTATATTACTCATTGACCTCAACGGAGATATTCATTATAGCTTTTTCATGTGAAAAGCTACAGAGCTGTTAAGTTAAGCTCTTTTGACTCCTTATGACACTATGTAAAAATAGACTGTGATTCAGAATGGCAAAGTTTCTTTTTAACTGTGGGTAGGAACTGCAAAATGGGTTGCAGCTTTGACAAGAGCAATCATTTATTTTAATGAGCCCTGGTCCCTGGGCGGAGAGGCTAAGTTTCTCATTTGGGGCTTAAAAAGTTTAAGAAGTTCAGCACTGCATTTATTTTTGTCTCTTTAATTGTTCCTATCTCATTGTTTCCAGCTGTCACTGACTCAGGTGTATGCATAAACACATTAATTTTCACACTCGTGCTGTGTGTCTGCAGGGCAGCCACAGACTGGGAGTCAACACAGGCCTGGAGGGAGACTGGTGCAGCCTCATTCCAGTGGGTGGACCCTGCCAAACAATCACCACTGGACTCAAATGGAACCTGAGTGAGTTCTGTTTTTTTTCATTTTAGCCCCTGAATGATGCACCACAGCCAATAATTAGTCTCCCAAGTTTCCCAATTACTAAACTTTGTAGAATAGATCCAAAAGGACGTGTACAAGGACAGCTGCAGACACTGTGGATCAGACTGTATGCTGTTCATACTACTCTCTGGTGTCCGTTTTTCATACATGTGCATTTTGTAAGCATCTTCATTTTTAATCAACCACAGGGTCTCTTTTAAACACTAGGTGCATGTGTATATTTTGATAAATAGCCACTGGTTCCAAATAAATGCAGTTTAATTTATATAAAAAAAAAAAAGAATCAAGGAAGAAGAAAAATATGCAGGAAAAAAACTCATGTAAAGCAGCCACCAGATGTTTAACTGTAGAAAGTAAGATAACTTTTGAAAAATGTAGTTTGTACGGTAGTCATACTAGTTTAATAATAAAAAAGAAAATTAAATTACCATATTTTTTAGTTTTGCTGAGCAACATTTTTGTCAGGAAGGAATTAATCTCCTGTCCCAAATTGCTGCCTGGCCTCAAATAAACACCTGCAGCATAAAACCAAGCAACATAATGCAAAGTGTAATAAATATATCAGCCTGAAATTCCCGAAAATAATGTAAACATGGAAAATATAAGACAAAATAAACTGTAGTGTTGTAGTTATTTGTTGGAAATAATTAAAATAACATTTATAATTTGGCTTCTAACTTGTTTTATTTTTTAAAAAATCATCACATCTGAAAAAAATAGTCTTGTTTGTCGTATACATAGAATATGAACATGAGCTGCAACACGTAGATGTGCCTCCTCATAAAAAGAATATCTTAACATAAATTGATTTGTTTTTTGCTGCAGAAACCGTCCGCTCATCCAGAAAGATGAGTGGCGATCCAATCAGACACTCGCGTGAGATCCCCTGTGGTCTCATCCCACTCTAAGCCTTATGGCCAGCTGTGTTCTTAATGAGTTGGCACAGACCAAACTGCCACCAGTACGAGGAAAACCTGGACCTTCTGTCAGTGGGGTTGCATAATGTGTCTGCTTCGTGGTGGGTGTCCGTTCCCAGAGTTTGCTGTATCCTTCTCTGGGAGTCTCTGCACTTCGGCGAGCACGCTGACATGTCCGTGTTTGTTTAAACACATGTATGGATGCGCTTCCAGTCTAGTTTATTAACTGGTGTGTGTGTTTTGATGAGCTACAGTGTGCTGTATATTCTCTATACTCAGCACACCTGAAGTGGCCTCGTGAATGTAAATAAGAGGGACTTTATACATGAGAGTCCTATGCAGATTAGCCAGTAATAACAAGACGCATAATTAATGACATGCATATTTAGAAGGCTGGTAGTAATGATTTCCCTCTGGGGTCTGGAGGAAGAACATGAAGAGTATGAAACAAAAAACTACAAGTATGATTTTTTTTTTTTTTTATTCATGATTGGCTAATAGGGAAAACAATGCCTTTGTTTTTGCTGTACAATAGTCTCCCTGCAACAGATTTCAATGCATCTTGCTCAAGAAAGCCAAAGCCAACTCTGTACCACTGTCGGGTGACACTAAGACTCTTTAGAAGTGCATTGAAATGATGCTCTTCACTTGTGTTCAAAGCCTGTCTGTGATCAAAAATGTATGATCTTTCTGTAACGAAAGGGTTTTGGGCTGTCAGCCATTTACTGCCTCGCTCGCCCAAAGGAGAGTCTTTGTGCGCATCCAGAGCTTGTTTAAACTCTTGCTTTAAAGAATAAAATTATGCAAATATTCCTGTTGTTTTGATCCAAAGTGTAAACTTGGGGATGAGTAGTTGGTTATTAAGCAAACTTTTTTATTCTGGTTATCCTCTCAGGCAGGATGAGCTGAAATACCCTTGGTACAGGTTAATAACTTCGCCAGGCGTAATCCTGGAGGGGATCACGCATTTGGTCGTGTGTGTGTGTGTGTGTGTGTGTCTGGCCACAGCTTATCTTGCATACTACTGAACCCATCAGCCTAATATTTTTTAAATCCACATTAACAGCTGTATGCTCAAGGACCTCTTGTGGTTGCAGTGATTTACATTTTTTTGAAAACCCATTCATAACACCATTCAATGCTCTGTTTTACACTGTCATTGACTGTTGACTCCTCACTCCTCCTCACTGGCTGGGAGGTTCTTGAGTTTCTGTTATCCAGTGTGAAATGCAGAGTTAATGAAGTAGCAAAACTGTGAGATAGAAAAAGACCAATAAATGTTAGTGAGGAGTAGTTATTGATTTTTAAATTATGATATCAACAAATACAGTCTGGGGAGAGCAAAATCACCAAAATAAATGAGGAAAGCATATATTGATACTGATACTATATCTGACTATAATTAGTGAGTGAAAATTACATTAAAATATTATTTCTGTTCATCACATTGGCTCAACTAGTTGCATCTAAATCTAAAGTATTTAAAAGCATTATGGGTGCATGATGCCCCTCATTTCCAAAAGGAGTACTTCCACTTGAGTACTTACTGATACCAAGTATGTATACCATTACACATAGTTATTTTGAATTCCTTTATATTCTGCGTTGTGGTGGGATTTCAAGTATTTAATTAAGTTGCTTGTGTTGTAAGCGGTAGATTTTGTACATCCTCTATTGCATTTATTGTCCCCAGACAATCAGTAGGCGGGGAGATCACCTATCGTCTGGTATCACGTTATTTAGTCTGAAACCAACAAACATATCTAGCCAGAATGTTGCTGAGAAAGAACACTTGGATTAGGCCTTTGAAAGGAAACTAAGAAAGAGCTGTCGCTGAGTGAATGTTGAGCGCCAGCTGCTTGTCAAAAAGAGTAGGTCAGACAGTTGAGTAATGACCTTGCTAAGTATGTTAATAAAAGTCCAAAGGTAACAAAAATCCATTCACCAGTACCATGTTATCTTGCTTGTTTAATCAGTCACAAAAACCATAGAAGGCAGTGAGGGAGACTCTAATGCAGCCTAATGAAAGGACTGCACTGCGGTAATGACTTTAACGGAGGGGAGTGTACTACTAAATAATGAAGTGACTGCAGTGTAGTAAAGGTAACAATGTAAGAGGAAAGTGTACAATTTTATAATGGCGTGACTGCAATATAAATCTGTACAACAATGTGAATGGATAGTGGTGGCAGGAGAGACAGCTGGACTTTGTGTGCGTGTGTGTGCATGTGTGTGTGTGAGTGCGTGTGAGTGGGTGTGTGACACTGCTCTCATAGTTGCCCTGACAGCTGAGCTACTTAGCACCTTCTACATCTTACATTAGTATTCACTCATCAATTTCCCCACGGGAAGCTATCTTTGTGTGTGTGTGTGTGTGTGTGCGTGTGCGTGTGCGTGCGTGTGTGCGCGCGTGTGTGTGTGCGCATGTCTGTGTGTGTGTGTGTGTGCGCACGCGTGTCTGTGTGCGTGCATGCGCGCATGCATGTGCGCATACTGTTGTGATGCTGGTGCTTGCGTCTATGTGACCATGTGTGTCTGCATGCATGTATTTTAAGGTGGGTTGTGGGATTTGCACAATTGTAGCCCAGGGCATTGCTTTTAATGATATCATTTCCCATGATTGATTTTTTAAAATTCACTTATAGGCTAAGCTCTCCCAGTTATGTGATAAGTAGAGCCATATCTAGAGATAATAAAATGATAATAAAAGGATCAACACAGATGAAAATATAAGCCCCCCCCCCCCCAAAAAAAATGAACACAGTCTCTTTGTCTCCTCTATAGTCTTACATTTTTTTTCATAATGTTTCCTCTAAAGAAGCGTTTTAATATTATTGAATTCATGTGTATTGTGAGGAAAAGTAATTTATGGCCAATTGATTCCTCGTCCTTTTCCCCTTAGCACTAATTCCATCAGCACAGCAAATGAGTCTTATCATACTTTCTTTTCTCTTTTATTATCGCCTCAAGGGGGTCATGCTTTTGGTCACGTGTGTGTGCGGCTCTGTATGCATGTGTGTCTGCAGCTAATTTTGCATATTACTGGACCAAGCAGTCTAACATTTTTTGGTGCATTTTTTGTGATTGTGATCAATAATTTCTCCAGTTTAGAAACTTGCATTTCCAGCAATCAGCTATGCTAAAAACAAAGTTTATCTAGTCTGTGGTCACAAGCTTCGAGTCGTCACCGAAAGGACGAGATTGCGAATACAAGCAGCCGAAATATGAGTTTCCTCTGCAGGACGGCTGGGCTCTTCCTTAGAAATGATGGTGAGAAGATGAGCCAGATGAGATACTTTGGGCATCTAGTGGAGAGACTACAACTACATAAATCTATTTTTTTTTTATCCACACAATTTTCTATCCAATTCTCTGAACCATACAAACACAGCACTTATCCAGAGATTTGTCAAACCATATAAACAAGTGGAGATATTTGAAAATATCAGATTGAGCAGATTAGTGCAGCGACTCTAATCTGGATCTTTTTTGTATTTATGACGTCAAATACAAAGCGTTCTGATCAAAAAAAGGATGTCTCATCTTATGTCTGTGCTCTTGATACTTTTGGTATCATTTGCAGTTTTACAGCTGAATTTAAGATTACTGCATGAAGTGCAAGTAGATAGTAGTGCAACCTGTGTTTCTGAATCACTACCATGATGCACTGCACATGTTCAAACCTTCTTTAATGCAGGACATTTTGCTTATCGGCCATTACCTGCCTGGCATGGTATTACGGGCTTTTAGGCAGATTGTATTTGTGTTGAGGGTTGAGGTCTGAGATATTTGTTGATCGGATCAGTGTGGAAGGAGATTGTTCTGTGTTCAGTTGAAAATATCTGGTTAGAAAAAAAATCTGGACTAGTGAAGGGTCTATGTCTCTCGCCTGGCCTGGGAACGCCTTGGGGTTCCCCTGGAGGAGCTGGACGATTTGACTGGGGAGAAGGAAATCTGGGCTTAAGTGCTGGAAGATGGATGGATGGATAGCTAGTATTTTGCAGCCCACATTTTGGCTCAAAATGTCAAAAGTTTTGTCTAAACCTGCAGATTTATTTCATACACAATATGTTATGATCCACTAAAGTTAGGAACAATACAAAAGTAATAAATCGCTGAGTTTTGCTTTATTTACACCTGTCAGATATAGCAGATCTGCTCTCTGCTATAGTTGAAACACTGCTGTCATTATTTCTTTCATTCAGTGCTAACCTACTGTCAAAGAAACTCGACACTTCCTGCACTTGTTTCACATAAACACAAAATATTAACTTGAAACTACCACCTTACCCCTGTAAGAGTGTCAGCTTGTGTTCTGAGAAAACTTAGCAGGTGCTGAATCTGATTTGATGTTTATATACTGCACGTACAGAGGCAATAAATGCTTCAGTGAGGTGAAATGCTGAAATGAATATGTGATAGAGTGAGATAAAGGTACTGTACAGGTTTAGGGAGGAAGTGGCAGACTCAGAAAAAGGAAAAGCGGAAAAAAGAGAAGTGAGAATGTTATAATGGGATGACATGAGAGAAAGACGAGGCAGGCGTTGTGTTCATTTGATGCACAGGGCTGCTGACACACAGCAGGAAACGGGGGATTATGGCAACTGTTGTAAACGTGTGTTTGAGGATTTAGCAGGAACTTGTATGTATACACACATACATAATCATATACACATACACACAGTACAGCACAAACACAGTTCTGAGTTGATATAAAGTCAGTTTGCTTGTGTAAAGAATAAATAAAATAATAATTTATTTTTTATCCAAGAAGTTATTACTCTTCTGTG
This sequence comes from Lepturacanthus savala, assembly GCA_030544235.1. Lineage (NCBI taxonomy): Eukaryota > Metazoa > Chordata > Actinopteri > Scombriformes > Trichiuridae > Lepturacanthus > Lepturacanthus savala. The sequence continues at coordinate 5,300,432 of CM060476.1, read as the reverse complement.
CTGCCAATTATTTGCAAGGCAGCTTCATCCAGTTTATTTATTTGACCTGTTTCACTGTTCCCAACCTTATCATGTACCCAGGCCTAGTTGAGACCTCCTGAATAATTCTCACGATCAATGCTTGTAAACCTTTTGTACATTTGTCGTATTGTGTCGATTTTGAGCTATTAAGCTCAAATTTGCAACCCTGTTCCTGACCCGTGGACAGTAGTGTAGCACTGCTTGGTTTTAGAAATAGAATATTACTATCACCCTAGAGAAGAAAATGGTCTGTTCTTATTGCCTCTGCAACCTTGAACTATTCTTCTTAAATCTCCAAGACTTATGAACATGATGTAGAGTTGTAGATTATACCTTATTTTAAATCCCTGTCATACCAAAGAATAAATACATTTATATGAAGTTACCCTTGTTTCGCTGCATGTTGACTGTTTTCTTTATTTATAACATTTGCTCTCCAACTAGACATCCTCCTTCTTTTAAACACCAGTAAGACTGACACCATTACCTGTGCTCAAGGATTGATGCTGCGCCTCCCGGCCCTGGTCTAACTGTGGCAGCAGTTTTGTCATGGCCTACTTCTGGCTTTTGCTTCTGGCTGCACCTAATCTGCGATGGTTTAGAACCCTCACAAACTTTTCCTATCTTTGCCAAATTGTCCTGATTCAAAATGCCAGGGTGTCATCTGTTTCTTACTTAAATCATCTGGGCAAGCCATCCTAATGTCCGTTTGTAAGATTAACACTGCAAATGCACATCATAAAGTGTACCAGGGCTTTTCATTTGCACATTACATATTCCAATCAGATCTCAAAATGAAGTGCACATAGTATGAGTTCAGTGTAGGCGATCTGGCTTCGTTTGGATAGTTCACACATGCACACTTTGGTGGCTCCACCACCAGCTGTTTTTTGTTATACGTGCCAAGTTGGAAATGCAGTGTCCAAAGATTTAGCACAGAGTATACAGCAAAATGAAATAAAAGACAAAATGTCAAGGGGTCTGTTACGATGAAAAAAATGTTGTATTTCATTTTAAATATTGGCCTTTAATTCCAAAATTCATATTGTATATATTTACTTTATTGCAAGCATAAATAACATGAGCAATCACAGACTTTTTTTCTTCTTTTTACTGTTGAAGCTCATTCTACTGGTGAAACTAACAATTATGCAAAATAAGGGTGCTTTGCTTGCCTGATTGGTCATGCTCCATAAATCCGGACCAAGCTCTTCTTGTCCACGCTCCGATTGTTGATTGGTGTTGCCTACAGTTAGTCATCCCAATTTTATTTGTATAGCCCAATATCACAAATCTCCAATGTGCGTCAGGGGTCATAATAGTCTATACAGCAATACATCCAAAGATATTATTCACACAGGAGAGAGAGAAGAATAAAGACATCATTCTGAGAGAGGGAGAAAGATGAGGTGAGGCTGAACTCCTGCAGGATGGGGAACCAAATCCAAAACCTCAGGAAATGGCACAGACTGCCAGGGAAGCAGAGCAGCTCCAAGATGGGTTCTGGTCCAGCAAGAGATGCCTGAGAGACAGGAGAGAACAGGAGAGGACAGGAAGATAAAATAGAGAGAGAGAGGGGCACAAGGTTTGGACGCTCATGGGTTTGTGGAACCAACAAACAGATGTATAATTTGACCAAGAGGCAAAATATAAAGAGAGAAAAACACATGGCCAAAATCCAGGCCCTGAGGAACTCCATATTTAATATCAGCAAATTGAGTTGTAATATGATGGCATACAAATTGTGGTCTTTTATATAAGGAGGACAGAAGCCAAGAGAAGACTAGGCCAGGGACACCAATATTACAATTTTGCCTGTTTAAGGCTTAAGAGACCCAAATCAGATTTTTTTTCACTTAATGACAGTCTGAATGACACAGATTTGATTTTTTTCAATCGTGGTGGACGATATACAGAGAGTAGTCAGTAGAAGGAAAGCAAGGTGTCGGAGTTGATCTCCTCCTTAAAACAGATGTGTTGCTGGCTTCAGTAGGACAGCAACTTTAAAATCACTGATACTCACCACTAGCGTCTGTTTACTTCCATAAATGCAAAGCATTCTTGCTGTCACAATCTGACATTGGCGTGTCCTGCAATGCACCTGCAAGGACACTTTTGGGGCATTTAAAGTTCACACTAAAGATCACATACAAGTCACAACCTTGCAAGAAAATCGGATTTCACAAAAAAATCTGAATTGTCAAAGATAGGTGAGCAGCTAATAGATGGCTGCTTTGCGATAGTTTAGCTACTCATGGCAAGATAGGTAAAAAAAAAAATATGTCCAATTACAATTTTCGCCATGTACAATCTCCTGCATGTGCCTCTTTATTCACCTAGTTCTGGTAGTAAGAGATGCAACTGAATGCAGAAGAATAGAGAGGGACACATTTAAGCCAATAGTGATATTTTCTACAGAGCCTATCTCGCCAGTGGAAGAAGCCAAGACTTGAGGCAACTGCTGGCCAAATGCAGCTATAATAGACGGACCAATGTGGCGAGCGGTAAATACATCTGTGCCGACATTAACGGGACAGGCCAATGATGCTTAAAATTTAATGAGGAAATGATCCGACACAGCGGATGTGGCTGGCAAGACTCTCAGATCAGAAACCGCCATCTCTTTTAGACGAAACCAAATCAAGTGTGTTACCACTGGAACCCCTGCGATGAGTCGTCTCACGAACTGAGTGCACCCAGAAGTGTCAACAAGCACCAGAAAGGCTTTACTTAGAGGATCACCAGCCTTATTCAGATGAATATGGAAATAGCCGAGTAGAATCTGAGATGAATAATAAGATGTGAATTGTGGATAAGGGCCAGGTGGCTGATAAATATCACCAAGTGCAGAGGGAAAAGGACTTAGAATAATACTCTCAAATGAGTTGAATTTAGTGTCAAGTAACACTTTAGGACCCTTGCCAACTTATTTGCATAAAGTAGCCCTAACCTCTACTTCCCCCATGCTCATTTTCTTTGCTGCTATGCGTTCCATTGCCCTTGCTGTGCCCCACACACTGTGGGCAGTGGACCGCCCACAGCAAATATCCACTGTAACATTAATCTGACATAAAGGGATGTCATTGAGTCTCTGCAGCCATGACAGTAGCAGAGGAGCCCACTGGAAACCAGTGACATGCACAAGTCCAGCACAGCAACCTTCCTATCACACTGTGCTAATGTGTGTGCCAGCAGTGCGTGCATGTGTAAATGTCCAACCAAATTAATGCCTACATTTATCTGGAAGTTGGGTTATACTCCACATTCCCTCTAGTATTATATATGTATTTACACTGTTTATAATGTTATAATGTTTAACAGTGTTTGGCATTACATCTCTTTCTTTCTCTCTCTCTCTCTCTCACACACACACACACACACACACACACACACACACACACACACACACACATACCTCATACTGAAGCCACTAAGGCTGTAGATGGGATGTTAATGACCTGTATTATTTTCTGCGTTTTTCATCCCTGTTTAGTCACCATGTAAAAGATCTGTTCCGAACCCATGAAGCCAAGGGCAATATGGTGCTTAACACACACCTACACACTGCTGCATTGTTTTTCCTTTGAAGCTTTTGCATTAGGAAGACCAAATAACACCATTCATATGCACAATAACTGTAGCAACTGCAGCAAAGGTCCCCTATTAGGCTTTGTGAACATTTAATGACACATTGTCCTTATGACAGATTAAAGATAAAGTCTATTGAGAAGCACATTGAACTATATGTATTTAACCCACCACAGCCTAGTGAATGCCTTCACTCACTAACACCATAATGTACTTGTAATTGTACACTTTTGCACAGTGGAATTTATGCACATTTTAAATTGCCTTGCATAAAGATCCATTGATATTCACTTGAAATATTTAAGATAACATTATTCCTTGACTTAAATGGAAACCAAGGTGTCATGATAAGGTTGGATTTTCAAGGTACAGAGTACAGTTTCTGGTAGTATTTAATAGTGAGATCGCAGACTGCAACTAATTAAGTGCCCAAACATAGGAGCCACTGTTTGGTTCGTCTTTGACAGTACAATATTCTGTATAAAATTACAATATGTATAACAGCTGTCTCCTTGGGCTTAACACACAAAGACAAATGCTGTGAGCTAATGAATTTGGATTTTCCATCAGAATTAGTTATTATTACAGTCCTATCTGAATACAACATTTAGTTTGATTAAGTTTGGAATTGCATCATGGAGTGTGGTTCTTTTAACGTCTTAAAGCAGGGGCTCAAACTCAATTTCATCCCAGACCACAACAGCATTATAGTTTCCCTCAAAGGGTAAGAAAGATTATATAAATATTATTATATTACATAATTGCCTCTTCATTCATAATATGAATGTGTCTGATAATAAATAATAAGGTGTCTGAATATTTGTGACTAATAATTAAATAGTTGCTGGCGTTTGCGAAGTTTGATTTTAATAGAATTTGAAAAAATATGTGAATGTAGCAATGATCGTTATATCATTGTAAGGATTTTAGCATGTGATTGTTAAAAATGCTGCAGCAATTCATGGAAAATCAACATCATTATCAATTTTATTTATTTATTTTATGGATTTTCAAAGACTGGAATCTTTGAGTTTTGCATTGCTATGTGATTTTTATACAATACGATAGTAATTACAAGTGTATTTCAACAATAGAAAATAAGGAAAAATCAAAACTTTCCTGTTTTAAACAAATTTCCAAACCAATCGAGAATAGATTTCAGGGTTAACGAGTTTGATTTTGTTCATATGAAATATTTATATGAAACTTTTCAATTAGAAAGACCTACAGTACCAATCCAAACTTTTGGACACACTTACTCATTTAATGCGACAGTGTCTCCAAACTTTTCGCTGGCACTAAGTAGGGAATATGAAATGACTTGCTTGCACTTGCTGTGTCATTTAAATCCATTTTCTAACTTTATTTTTGGGTTGGACATTCAATTTCTCAAAATATCTTTAAAAAGCCAGAACCTGTTAGAAGGTTCTGCCTTAGCTTCATTTTTAATTTTCTCCTTTTTCTCTTTTAGTTATTGCTTTTTTTGTAGAATTTTTCATTAATAGTGATATGAGGGCTACTTTTGGGAGATTAAAACCTTCCATGACAGCCCCTAAAAGGATTAGTTAAAACCTTATTCCTTCATTTACAAAAGAACTCAAGCTTAACAGACACACACATTATGAACAGGGGTTATGAAAAAGACAGTTTGGCTTTGAGAGGATGACTGAATGTTTTAAATCAAGCACATTGTGCTCTGTTTAAATAGGAGGCTCATTAAATTGGTCGCCTCTGGCTTCCAGTGATGGTTTTGAAGACGGCTATCTTTCATAGCTTTAATGAATGTGTATGTTTAGAGTGAAAATTACATTTTTGAAGTGATAAACGTCTTCGGAAAACTTCTTATGATCTTTGAAAATATAATATACTGTAGGACATTAAAATATGTATAACTGCTGTCTTCTAGGCCTTGACACCAGAAGATAAAGGCTTTTAATTTGTGATCTTATGAGTTTGGATTTTCCATCTAAATAATGTTTTATTAGAGTTTTTTTCTGAATGTGGCAACATTTAGTTTGATCAAGTTTGTAATTGTATCATGTATAGTGGTTATTTTTTGGGTGTTATCCCTTTAAAGAGACTATGTGCTAATGTTTGTAATTAAGCTTTATAATATCTGAGAAACAGTGTCCGATGTCTTGATTTTTATTTTGTTACTGCTGCTGACTCTCTGAGACTTTAACATAAACAACTTTTTTTTTTGTTTAAACACACATCTCTACAGTACATCTGAAATACAAAGTGGAGCTCAGTCAAAACTATTCAAACCGCAGTTTAAAAGGCCAACACATGCCTCAGGCTTTACGCTGTGTCTTTAAACACTCATTTCCCATTATGCTCATTATGCTTCTCATCATCATCACTACTGTGAGCAGATGAGAATCCTCCAAGTGTGCATTTCGGGGACTTTTTATTTTCCCTTATGGACGATTATAGTTATGAAGGTCAGTGAGACAATAGTTCTCATCAGTGACCGACTGAACTCTCCTTTTAAAGACAGTATGTGTGTGTGTTCCGAGTGTATGTTACGTGCTGGCGTGCGGAAATCCCTCTTTAGTCATTTCTTTGTGACTCAGCCCTTAACATTAAAAAGCCTTCACCCTGCAGTAACACTCTGAGTTACGGCTTCTGGCTCCCATTTGTATGTGTGTGTGATTGCGCATGTTAAAATAAAATCTGCTTCATCATGAGGTTTTCGGCTTAACGTGGATCATAATGAGCAACGAATTTGAATAGCTGTCACCCCCAAACCAGCACATCTGTTTAGTGCGTGGGTGCAGATGAATGCGTCTCTTCTTGTGTTTTGTATAAGTGGGCGAGGATTGTTTCACTGTGCTCTTGTTTTGTGTTTCGCTGCTTGTTAGTTCACTTTTATGTGTGGGTGCACAGATGTACACAGTATATATACACATGAGTGTGTGTGTTAAGCATGTGTCGAAGAGTGAGAGGATCTTCTATAGACCATGAGCAATGGCTGTCATCCCAATAATGACAATAATGAATTTGGCTTCATATGCAAATAAACTGCATGTAATGAAAACACTGGTTCAACCCTGTTACTTAGGACTTATACACACATGCATGCACACAGTGCACTTTGAACACACATTGACTCTTGATCTGGACAATAAATCAATATAATATTGATGTTACGGTGTAGAATTCATCAGGATTTTGAATGTGTTAAATGTGTGATAACATGTTTTTTCATGCACTCAATGACAATGCAGTGAACCAGTTAGCAAACAGTTGGTTATTTGCATCGCCAGCAGTTGCAGAGCAACATTGTTATTCATTTCTAGTTTTGTTTCTGTCCACCTGATGAATGTAAGTCTAATATTCACTCTCCTTTAGTTTGTTTTTGTTTGTGCTCTCTCAGCTCCTGAGGGAAATATCTGACTCTTTAGCAGAAAAAAAAAATGCTCCACTATGTTCACCAGCTAGTCACACTGAGCAGGTAGTGTACATTTCCTTTAATATATAATAGCTTTCCCTATGGAAACAGATGCCGGCTGCAGCTGAAAACATCACTGAGAGCAGTGAGACTGAACCAAAACCGTGAAGTTCATCCAGACAACTGCACAATCAACTGAGACTCACTATAAAGCTCTGTAAGGCTCAGACAAGCTGCATAGTCCAGGAAAAGTTCATCAAAGGCACCGCCTCTTAAACTACATATTGTCATTTGTTTCACCATTATAAAAAGAAAAATATGAATTCTACCTTTAAAGTTATAATCCTAAATACTGCAAGTTTGAGTCCAAGTTTAAATATTATCAGGAAATAAATGTAGTCTGTAGCAGGCATCAAAAAAGTTACAAAAGACATTAATAACAATGAGAAATACAATGATATTATCTGATATTATCCACTAATTGAAGTGCAGGCTATAATAGCCTATTAATGGCTACACAACTCATCCATTAAAGTTCTGTGCATATGCAATAGAATATAGAAGATGATAAAGTCTAAAGTAAAAAATCTAGTCTACACATTTTATTAGCAGCAAGGATGAAGGAAGCAATGGCGTGCCGTGTTCTTGTTGGCATTCTGAGGGCCAGAGGGAAGGAGGTCAAACTCCTCAGAAAAGTGTCTGAGCAGATAAGAGTAAATTGGGCCTTGTAGGTAACATGTTTACTATAAATGTCCTGAAGCTAAGTTTGCTGCACCCCGATCACCTTACTGGCCTTTTAACAAGCTCTACCAGCCTGTTTTTACCAAACATACCAAGTTACAAAGGGAAAACAGATTCACGCATTGATGAAACTTTCTTTAAAAAAAAAACAATCACTGCTCCACCTTTTTTCCAGACGGATGCTGTCATTGTTGGTATGTGTTCACCCAAACACGCAGTTGGATGAGAGGATTCATTGCCTCAGATTGTTTTAATAAAGAGGTTTAAAAAAAATCTCTGTCTAAACATTCTGCAAAGTGCTCTCAAACAGGAGACATTAAATCTACTGTACAATGTGGATATTACAGAATGCAAATACATCGAATGGCTGGAAAAATGGCCACCATAAAGAGGAACAAAAGTTTAGTTGGAGATAATTAAAAAGGACGGCTGTGATACAATGTTAGACTTTTCTGAGCTTATGTTATTGACCATGTCAATCATAATTTAAAACTCCTCTGTAATAGAAGACTTGAGCTTCATTGTCCAGCCCTAATCTGACATATGCACAGAAACACGCATGTGTTTGGCCTAGAATAGATAGAAAATCACACTATCCACCAATTAATTTTACATATACACTCCTCTCTGTTTTGCTTTCCATCTCTTCCATATACTATTCTTATACAAATGAAGCATAAAGCCTCACACACACACATACATATGGACTGGCTTATATGAAATGTCATCAGAAAAGACCTTCAAATGACCCACCAGATGGGGTTTCTAAACTCATTCTCCAAGCACTGCACAAATACACACACGCACACACACACACACACACACACACACACACACTTACAGACATTTCAAGGCAACAGCACCTGTGAACGCTCATCTAAACACTCAATCTGATGCAACATAACGAGCACACATGCACATATCCAACTCGGGCAGATGCTGAATTTGATAAGAGACAAACACGTGAACACAGATGGATTTCAGTCGCTGAGTCTCTCAGCGAGCCGGAGCGACTGAGAACTCTTAATTAAAAGTAAACTTTGGGCAAGATTAGAAAGCTTGCCCTCACTGTTAATGAGAGCATGCTGTTTATGAAATGTGAGCCTTCGCAAACACATCGGCATGCAAATGAGACAGTGTTTTAATAAGGACTCCGCCACATGTTCAGTATTTCTGATTTAAACTCTGAACAGGTAGAATCACCGGGAGAGTTAAAAACCAGTCTGAGTAGCATATAGAATAATGAGTTAATATCCAGTCTCAGGATAGAGTCTATGTCATGGCCACTTTTCTGTAACTGCTCCTGATCAGTGGTAGGTCCATTTACTCAAGTACTGTACTTAAGTACAATTTTAAGGATTTCTACTTTATATGAGTATTTCCATGACGCTACTTTACACTTCTAATCAATTTCAGAGGGAAATATTGTACATTCTAGTGAAGTTGTTGCCTTCATCAGTTCTGAGACTAATGCCAGAAACCCAGGAATTAAATTCCAGAATTTATTTTCAAGTTTTGGTGGTGTGGTCATGTGACTTTATTTCACATAGGATCTCTCTCTCTCTCTCATAGGATCTACTCTGGGTTTAAATGATCCAATATTTCATAAAAAATCAAAGGTTAGGGAAATAAGTGCATATTTATCTGCGGAACCTTTGGATGGCCTGACTCCTGGTTTGGGAACAAATGGACTAAACTAGTTGACTGGTAGTCACCTCACATGTTGCAGAATTTTTTTTTCATTCTTTTGATGCCAGGTTTAAATGGATAACCTAGAGATATTCCATATTTATTATCATTTATAGCAGGAAAACTGAAAAATAGGCCTGGGGCTTAAGTGTTTAAGTAAAAGATGTAAATACTTATTCCACCACTGCCTCTGACCATTAACCTGAATGTGAAACTCTAGATAAAAAACTTGAAGAAAAGAGGAAACTTATAGTTTATTAGTGAATGCTGCAGCAGGGATTTTCTTTGTATTGAACTTTCAAGTGAGATTTTGTAACGTGATGTGCAGCTCAGACTTCAGTATTAGAAAAGTGAAAAGATAGTAATCAATGTCCATGGTTCAGCAGATCTTAGTTTATGTGTCATTCCCTGCCTTTACCTCACCTCATTTCCTTTCATAACTGTCACTATCCGATAAAAGTGTAAAAATGCTGCCAAAAACATTTGAATAAAATAAATAAATATCAGAAACAATAAATCAAAAACTATGTTGACGGCGCTGCCTTTAAAGTTTTTCTCTACCGCTGAGATGATTCGCTGCAGCTTCCGCTTTAAGCAGCCTGCACAGCTCAAGATTTCATTATTCAAGCGACATCCTAAATACAGGAAAAGATTGTTTTCAAAGGAGGGAAAAACATGAACGTTATCTTGTAGTCGAAAAGATAGATGTTTGAGAAACTTGCTTCAGTGAGGTCTCATCCAAGTCCCTGCCAGAGGCAGATATCTGGACTGTGAAATCTCTTTTTCTATCCCTCAAGATGCAAACTGGCACCCTGACCTTCGATTGTTTTCATATCCCTTTGGGTTTTTTTTCTGCTATTTTTTTTCGCCGGGTGTTTTTGCCTCATTGTTACAGGGATTCAGTCTAAAGAAATTAATCAATTCTTCCTTTATCTCTCTGTCTTGCCTCTACCTTCATATCCCCATTGTACACATGTTCTTTCCTCTGCTCACTTTCTACATGATGCTGCCCCCCCCCCCCCCACACACACACACACACACACTCTCATTTCTTCCAACTCTCCCTCTCCCTCATTTCCTCCCTCTCTCCTTCACTCCAGCTCCCCAAGGTCCAAGAAAGGGGAAATGAAAAGTATATGTATTCTGTAGCGGTGCAGTGTGGCGGCAGGAGGGAAAACTGCTGTTTTATGGTTTTATTTATGGATCTGTAGAATTCTGACGCTGTGCACATCACACGCAGGGGCAGAAGGGGACGGAGAGCAACCTGATGTGAACCGCGGCTCATACCCCCAGTGGAGCTGCAGACTAACAAGGAGGCTGGGGGGGGGGGGGGCTCATATATTTATGCATGCACATATAGTCTGGCCCAAAACATGCATGCAACTACAACTTCCTGCATAACACAACCACTCTATTACATATACGGAAACACACACACTCTATTCATGATAAGACATTTAATTTACCCAAACACATCAGCCGTATCCCCTCAACACCTCCTAACAGGCGAAACACAAGAACATCAGCTTACAATCACCCTCTAATATCAAAATATAGAATTTGCCAACATGTCTGTTTTCCGCTTTTGTCTCTCGACTGACTGATAGCACGTCCCCGCAGCAGAGATGAGCTTTCTTATCTGAAGGTCAACTCGAACCAGGACAGTGTTTGTCACCTCGCCTTCGTTCGACGCAACCACAGCAGTGGCATCATAAACATTTAATGGAAGCGGCTATCATTGCACAGCAGATGGTGCTAACAGGGCTAGCGCATGCCTTGGCTCATGTCATGGCCAATAAATAGCTTTGAATATAAGGAGAATGTCAGAGAAGAAGGACACAGCTGTATTGAAGTCACATGCTGATTTAAAATGCACAGTCCACAGTTTCTTGAATCGAAGCACTCAGCTATAATGTTTTTCAGCAAACGTCATTGGTGGTTTGCATTACTTGGACATTTTATTTCATTTCAAACTCCCAAAGAGGCTTTCATGTAGTTATGCAGACAATAGCAAGCTTACATTTAATTCATCTTGTGGTTTTGGAAGATAAATAGTTCAATTCCAAAGATGGTGCTGTAGACTTATGATGAAACAGGCCCTTGATAAGATTTGGAAAAATTATCATTGTTTTGACTTTTTCCAGCCTGACTTTAAACAAGTATGGATTCTTTACAGTCTAGTTATTCTCATTATGTTCAGTGTTTCTCTGAAGGTGGCGAGAGGGCTGCAGACTTTGTCTGAAACACAGTCTTGCATTCACCTCATTTTAGTAATTGGACAGCTCAGTATTGAACAAACATGATTTATAGAAAATGATTTTCTCTGCCGAACTGTGAAGCGTGATGGAATTTGATAGCGTGCTGGTCTAAAGGAGTGATGCATCTAACCACCCTGACGGAATGAGTTCAATTTGCCTCTGGATGACAAGTGGTGTTAAAAGGGGGACACGCGTTCCTCGATAAAGGCATGGAGATAAGATGGGGAAAAGAGAAGAATCTGTTTTAGTTTGTACTGGGAGCAAAGGGTCTAGCTGGATGATATATTAAAGGTGCAATGGGTACCATATTCCTGTCGATTAACAATTACATCCTGGTTTATGAGTGATGAGGGAAAGCTGGGTAGAAAAAATATTTTCAACCTGTACAGTAATGAAAAGTAAAACAAATGTGCAGACATTTCTGTAGCAGGTTTAATGTGTTTATCTTTAAGAGACGAAACAGAGCAGCAACAGTCCTCTATCCCTTTTTTAAAAAATTGTTGCATCTACTTTATAATTTCACTCCCCATTTCAGAGGGAAATTATTTGTATTTCACTCCACTACATTCTACTTGTCAGAATACTACCATCTGAAGAATATATCAAGGATTAAAGGTCTTATGTCACAGCAAGACTTGGAAAAGCTTGCTCATGCTTTTATTTCCAGTAGACTTGAATACTTTGTAACAGAGCCTTTTCAGGCCTCTCTAAAAGGTCAATCAGACAACTGCAGCTAATTCAAAATGCTGCCACGAGAGTCCTCCCAAAGACGAGATGGATCATATCACTCCAGTTCTGAAATCCTTGCACTGCCTTGCTGTCTGCAAAAAGAATTAACTCTAAAATACATTTACTGGTTCATAAAGCACAGAATGGTCTAGTGCCTAAGTATATCTCTGATTTGCTGATCCCTTATGAACCATCCAGACCTCTTAGATGGTCTGGGACAGGTCTGCTCTCAGGTCCCAGAGTCAGAACTAAACACAGAGTAGCAGCATTCAGTTTCTATTCCCCACACATCTGGAAAACTCCCAGAGACCTGCAGGTCTGCTGCAGCTCTCACTGTTTTTAAGTCACTTATTTTTCACTGCATTGTAACGTTGTACTTGTTTTAATTTTCCCCTTTCAATCAACTGTTTTTAAATTGTGTCATGATACTTATTTTTTTATGTAAAGAAATTTGAATTACTTTTTTCCCCTGCTTCCTGTTTCCCTACAGCGCAGAGGGTTTTTTTGCTTTGCTTTTGCCTCTGCTGCGTCTTTCCATTTATATTTCTGCTTTTCTCTGTGAGAGATAACAAATAATGCTCCTCGATACCTATTAAATCATGGGGACTCTTGTTTTTTGTTGATACAGATGGCTACTGTTACTTTTGGATTCTCATTTATATTTAATTTTCAATTGTTCTTGCTTTTAATTTTTACATATTTGGTTGTTCCCATTTCAGTCGACTGTTCAAATTGGCCAAAAATTCTTCAGATTGTTCACATGCACAGAAATATTTGCAGATACACACTCATGCTATTTACTTTTTTGCAAGTCAGTGCAACATATGCAGAGCAGATATATATATATTTACATTGGAGTGAACAAAATATGCTCAAAAACAGTAAACTGAAAAAAAAAAATACAGGAAAAAAAACAAGGAAAGAAAAAAAATGTAGGCAGCATTTGCCCAACTCCTTGTCCACAACACAGGTAATATCTTCCCTTTTATAGCCCTCACTTACTGATTGAAGTGTTAACAATTAACCATTGAGATGTTTGGCCAGGTGGCTCATTTATGAGCCAAACTGCAATATTTTAACTACATCATGCTCATAATACTATATATAATTTTCTTGAGTAGGATTTTTCATGCAGGACTTTTACTTGTAACGTAGTATTTTTATATCACTGTGTTGGTACTTTTCTTAAAGTCAAGGATGTGAGTACCTGTTCCAACACCTCCTCTGTTCCTCTCTACCTGTCCTCTCAGTGCCAGTGTCTGAGAGTGCCCCATCCCCTCCTCCCCCTCCCCCACCCGCCCTCCCTCTCTCCTGGGTAATTTGTTGTGTAAATACGGTCCACTTACAGCTGACGGGCCCTTTCGGCTGTGGTGCTGGAAATGCAATTACAGGCAGCAAACATCTCCATTGTTATCACTGGAGGGTGCAACGCTCATTTTCGGTTCCCTCTGCAACGGGGGCCGTTATTGATCGGTATCGGCTTTAAGGAGGGGATTACTAATGAAGCTGTCCCAAAGCCTTTTGTGCTCAGTAAAGAGTTTGCACATGTGTGTGTGTGTGTGTGCATTTTAATAAATGTATGTGTACGTATGAGAGTCTTTGTGTTAGTAAATGTAGGCGTCCTCCTGTTGAGCAGGACTTGTTTTTGTAGTGCTCTGCTGCCTCTGCTGTTGATTTACATCATTACATTTGCCACGTTATCTCACCCCTGGCAACATCCTCCCTTTTTTTTTTTTTTAGCACTTGCCTCTTTCCCATTAATATCACATTGTGATGAAGGATAAATCCTGTAGTAATTTGTATTAACTGCTTATGCCGCCTGTGGTGCAGGATGTTTGTAGCATGCTGGTGAATTGGTGTCTAGCTAGTTGCAAGTACTGTATTATGTGTTCTAATTATACTTTTAAGTGCTGTTATTAATAAATTATAGGAACCCTAATCCAATTGTTACAAAATGGCTTCTAATATAACGTTTTCTTTAAAAAAAAAAGTGATAATCCACACAGAGGTTCTTTGTTTATGTTCATATGAAAGCTCGAGGATTGCTGATGCTCTCAAAGAGAGAAATAAAACACATCCCACAAAACACTACAATATCTGACTCCTGTGCTCTCAGACGCCCTCTCAGCTCCGCTGGAATCAAAGAGAAACTCAGACCAGCACTTAAACACAGCCGGATATTATGCTCATGCACCTAAAGCATGCGTGTGCTCGCTCTGTAACTTTCACATAGAACTTATTTTATCCTGCCTGTTCTGAGTCAAGCTGGTCTAATATCATGCCTGTTTGGCAGTCTTTGAAGCAGAATAGGCTGTGTTTGTCCTTGTTCAATGTGCGTGCAGGCGCCTGTGGACAAATGATGCGCTTCATTCCCTCCTCTGTCTGTGCCTTCGTGCTTATTTTCACCTTTGCTTGAAATGATTGCACCGAAAATCATTTTTTGCATATTCATAAAATTCCCATTTTATAATGCACAGCATGTTTTGTCTCTTCCAGAGGATGATGAAACAATGCAATTATCAAGTGCTGGGTTGGGTTAATAGCATGCAATATTCTGATACTCGAGGCGTAGCATTTGCTAAATCAGGTTGTATAATCACTCTCTATTCTTCACAGGAGAATGCGTGTTGTCAGCTGTGTGTCTTAAGGTTTGTCAGTTATTAGTATTCACTCACTGAAAACTACAAATAAAACACTTTTATAAAATTGATAGACCTTGAATGCATGTTTCAGTGTCGAGCGTTGGATTTCCATTTGATCAAAATGTACAAAGCCCACAAAACACCTTGTAATAATGTAAGATATTTTTGCACAAATAACCACACCAAAGCTGCCTTTGCAGCCAATTTTCTGGGAATGGAGTACAATTGTTCCTTTATATAGTTTAAAACTTGCAGCTCAATGATTAATTTAGACTTCTGCTGTTTTTGAGTGTGCTCCTTTTGAGAAGTGACTCAAAGTGTTACAATGGGGAGGCGGCGGCATATTTATTAGTATGACAATGAGAAAACAAGCAGAAACAGAAAATAATTTCTCTTATTCACCGGCTCTCTCACTCACTTTTTTCATTCATTCTATAGCTCGCTCGTCCGCTGCTGCTCTCTCTCTTTTTATTTCATCTCTCCTGCCTCTTGAAATTTTAAATTAAGGCAGAACTTGGCAGAGTTGCTCACCCAGACGGGCAGAAAATCAGTTAGAAATGTTTTACTATGTAATTTGCTGGAGACGGTGAGGCCGTACCAAAGTAGGCGCAGATAAAAGTGAATTAATATGGCTGCGAAAGAAAGTGAATAATCTAACTTCTGAGGGAGGTTTGCCCTTTTCACAGCCGACACAATGCAGTAGCTCCTCTCCCAGTGGGCTTGTCAGCTCGGCTTGTTCGGAGCAAATGATGCATGAATAAATGCAACTGTTAATGTGGAAAATGGCCAACGAAGTCAAATTTTCTACTAATTGCTTGAAGAGTGATTATTTTGCATGACTGAATTTCTCACAGAAAACAGTTGTGTGAAGTTGTTTCAAGGTTAACTTAAGATTTAGACTTTTTAAAAGCTCCCCATTTGACTTGATTCTACTTTTTGCAAATACTACTGAGCTTCCTGGTTTGACCACTTGAGGTCAGTGTTGGCCAGAAGTTCCTCCAGGTCTCAATGAATTACCGGTAGTTCACTTTCTTTTCAACTTTTGGAGGTTATCATACGCAGCCTTATAGAAGCGAAATAACATTTCCTGTTAACAGAGGTGAAGTCTTCTAGCGATGATTGTGTGGACATAGAAACAGAGGAAAACATGTTCTCCCCTGATCATTGTAAACTTTGACATTAAATGTAATATCTACATATTTTTAATTCCATCTTTATCTGTTTTTTTTTTATTGTGGAGCACTCTCCTTCACCCTCTTCAGTCACTGCTTATCAATAAAAAGATGCCAGTTATGTGCCTGGTACTCTTTAGTGGTCACCTTTCCTGTTTACAGTGTTAGCACCTCAATAACCACGAACACCTCGTCTTACTGATACAGGGACAAAAACTCCTCTAGACCACATCCTCTCTAACAACACTTTGACATTGTTGATGTCAAATACTTTGTTCATTAGGGCGGAAAGATTTTTAAAAAAAAAATTAACTGATTTTAATATAATGCAATTTCAATTTCAAATATGATTTTCTTCAAAGTTTCAGTGCACAACATTATTTACAAGCATCACCGAAACTTCAGTCATACCATGAAAACAATAAGTGTCATAGCTCTAATGCAAGAATGAAACTAAAATGATGCTATAGATGGGCTACATTGAGTGCTTGAGCAATAGCAGCTATTAAAACTGGAAAACTAACAGTCATCTGTCTTAACTTATAGCAAAAAAGTCTTTTGTCAGACTCAACATAACAGATCATTGGAAACCCAAGTTAACTCCTTAAATCTCAGCAGGTCATCATCACTGCTGCATTAACTGCTTTTATGTTTCTGTCGTCCAGATAACCAGGTCCTACAGTTTGGGAAGCTGGTGAGCACCTCCAACACATACGAGCCAGTTGCCCCCGGAAACCCCAGAAAGCCTGTAACTGTGAGCACAGACCAGCCGCTGCTTTGGAGCATGGGCATCCAAAAGGACAGTGAATGAAGCTCCTCTTCCCAGTCAGTTCTGGACTTGTCAGAGCATGCTGAGCTGTGATAAACTAATTAGTTATAGTATATGATTTGTATAGCATTCATTATTTTATATAATTAATTATACTGTATGTGGCCTGAAACTCGCTTAAAAAAATGGCGATAATCATTGGTAATGGTGTAAATTTGAAAACCAAAAAGCCTTTTTTATTTGATTATATTGTCCAACTTTATCAAGGATGTACATTTTATTTTCTTTTAGTAACATTTAGGTTTTATAGAACTCTGATGACCTGTGTGTAGGCACAAAACCAACGTGTATCCACCTTTTTTTCCATCCTATTTCATCATTTGGAACTGGGTACAAGCCTCATTTCCAAACCTATAATTTTCTATAAATGGATGAAGACATGCACCAAACCATCTGTTTGCATGTCAGAATGTCGTCTGGACACTAGTGAAAAAAAATAGATGCGTATTTAGTCCTTCAACAAACTCAGAATGCATTTACCATCTCACTTATTTTTCATTTCCACCTCAGCACTTCAGAAAAACATGGGTACGCCTCATCTGAAGAATGCATGTGCACATTCTAGGTTTACACACACATACAGGTCTTATTTTACACCAACATCTGCCTTTTTTCATTGAAAGGCATCATTTAGAATTACAGACCTCCATACTGATATTTGGACCTATATCCTTTTTTTTTTTCCCCCCCCAATATGTGCACACTGCTTATCATAAACCAATGTGCCTTTGACTACTGACATTGCTCTTTTTCAATCTGTTCCAATAACATTGATGGAAAATATACTTCGCACAGTTTTAAACTATGTGTGCCTTTATATAAATATTGTACTTTTGAAGTCAGAAATGATTAAAAGCCAACATCGCAGGCCTATTTTTAAAGAAAGCCATGGTATTTAAATACATACAGAACAAATCAATCTGTGGGTTTCCATTGTTTTATTTACACAGTGAAATATAAATGTTGAGCACAGAATGTAAAAATGCCACCCCTTCAGTCCCCTGTCACACCAGCACCATAACACTTTGCCCCTCCTGTCCCCGGGTTTTGCAGCTTGCGTTGTTTGATCAGGATTTAACCACCACTGGAAGAGAAAAAAGAAAGGCAGGATTAGTGCAACATTCTGCATATCATATCATCATTGTCTTGGAAAAATCAGGCAAAGCAAGTCCAAATGCATTTTGCTATACTAAGTAATGTGGGTATTATATTAACCGTGTATGGAATTTGAATGCTACACAAATATAATAATGCATTTTACTAGTTTGCTCTGCAAATTACTTTATCAATGTATTACATTTCTTTTTTATTAATTCTCATCTGCCAAACATTCATAATTATTGTGTTTGATAATGTATTTTTTCTCATGCAATAGATAAACCTGATATAAAACAAAGTATGATTGTCTTGAAAGTTTGTCAGTTTGATTATTGCCAATAGCAATTTTGTCAACTTGTTTTTGGTAGAAACTATAATTAACAGTTTAAATTGACTGTATTTTGTAGTCTGTAAATTGGTGCAACAAGTTTAATATACAAGATTTAAGGTTAAAAATGCTGATATTATAAAGTCATATTTTCCTCTTTAACATAAAACAGGGTATCTAAATAATTCTACAAGACTTGTGCAGATAAATAAGATTTTTACATTTAAATATACCTTTGAATTGATCTGTATTACATAATAACACAATACATAGTGTAAAACATGAATAAAGTTGGCACATTGCACCACAGATGGACATAATGTATAGTCTAGTGAATTAACCAGTCTAATTGTTCTACTTGTACAGGTATGTACTCTCCCAGAGAAGATGGGGGCAGGTTTGTTAATAACTGATGGAATCATCACTGATATCAGTGAAAAAAAAATCCTGTACAGAGAAGTAATCTAATCAAGACAAACCTGTGCCGTCTCTTCTTGAGCCACATCATCACTAACATCTCTACCCAATTACATATTTAATTCTCACTAATTAACAGCAGCCAGCATTCATAGCACACAAGTCACCATATAAACGACGTGTGTGTTACTTCTACTACTACTTACACAATGATGTTGTTGATGGGGATGTGGATGAGCTTGACGAAGAAGCCGATGAAACCCATGATGGCAAACCCAATCGCTGTAGCCATGGCAATCTTCTGGAATTCTAATTAATATTAAAATAGAACAGTACAATTAGCCAGTGAAGAGATTCAACCATCATTCTCTCTGGATCTTAAATGTGTGAGCTGAGCAGCTTAGATTTGGACAGCGGACTGGGCCTAAATTACCTTTTCTGTCGGGTTTTGTGCATCTTTTTACGAGTCTTATCGAGTCTTTGACGAACTGCCGGCTGGGCTCAACGAACTGCATTACCTGATCCATGGTGTTTACTCTGTAAAACAATGGAAAAACAACAATACCACAAACAAATTCAGTGTTAAAGCTCAGGCTTGGACTGCTTTTAGTGATGACGTTGACTCCATCAGTCCGAACTTTTCTGACTCCCACACCGTTATAATATATATACAAAAATATAACACGTGTTAATAATAATAATAATTAACCTTAACCCTTGTCGTTATGAAGAATGAAGTTAGATAGAATAGCTTTCCTTGCTAGTTGCTATCGTAGGAAACGCTATCGTAACGATTGGTTTAGCTGTAACCAAAACGACAAAAGCCAGTAAAAATACACAAAGACTCACATCAGTCTGTGAGTTTAACCTTCGAAAGAAAAGCACAGAAACTTAAATATTAAATTAAAAAGCACCTACGGAGTCTTAGGTCGTGTTTCACGAGAAGGCGGTCGGAGGAGTGAGAAGGCCACGTAGCTCTGAGGAGACGATAACGTAGAAGAGCTGACGTAGACTTCACGTGCGCACGCGCAGAACGTCTGGCTCTTCTTCGTTTGAACTTTAATGATTGTCCGCACCGCCCCCTTCAGGCTGGGAGGTTAATGACGGACACCTCAGCTTTTTTCTACACATCGATTGTAAATTGTGATTCTATTTTATTTGATCATTATTTAATCATCGATATTTTTATCCCTCTTTTTGATTCTATGCGTAATTTATATCCATTTGATATGACTTCTTAGAGTATCTTTTACTGAATTCTATTATTATTATTATTATTATTTTAAGTCATTTTTAGTACTTCTTTATTATCAGTTTTACTTCATTTTATATTTTTAGTCAAATTGAATTTCTTTATTATATCTTCTAAATCTATTTTATGGCTATTTTTTTATCTTTATTTTATTTTCTTGCATGCACTGGTAAAATTTGATTGATTAAATGTAAAAGTTACATAATAACCCAATGCATATACCCAAATCCTTTAAAACTATGAATAATATTTATTTTAAAAATTAACAATTTTGCTTAATTATTAGAACATGAATGCACCATTACTACTAACAAAATAACTTCTTTCTATGAGTCTGTGGGACAATGTATTAAATCCACTCTTATCTAAACAGAACATTTATAAAACCAGGCCTCATAGCATCTCATGGCATAATTAATGTCCTTTTGATGTGTATTATGTGTATTTTAGCAGTCAGTTATGACATTTACAGAAACAATTCAGACAATGTATCTGTGCTGAGGATATAATACAATTCTTTGTAATTAAGCAACACTTTTTTGGCAGTTTATTTACTGTTTTATAAGAAACGTTAATCTGCTTCTGATGACTGATGGGATAGTTATTTGTGATCAATTAGGCCCTAGTCCAAATACCACACAGGGAGAGAACATTGGTCACACTCCTGTAGCTGCTCCACTTGCTCATGCCACATTCCTCTGGTCTTACATACTCCCTCATGTGATTTAGATTAAGATATGGTTTCTAATTAGACCATTTCTCTTTTTCTCTTGATCTTTGTTCCCAAAATAATTACTCAAAAGTGGCACATTAATACAAAAAGTCAATCTGCTGCAGTTCACTGCTTTCTTCACACTGTTTACCATCTGTTAATGAGGCATCCATCAGTTAGACCAGTAATTAAAACCTTTCTAAAACAGTTCTATACACAGAGAGAAGGTCTTCAACATCAATTTCCTATAACGTTTTATTCATTTATTTGTTTGTAATTTTGTCACTTTAATTAAGCAAGTACGGACTAAGTCATCAGTTTGGGTGGCACTAGCCAAGACTTTAATTTCAAGACCCCCTATTCTCTAATTATTAAGACATATGAAATGAATCCCATAGTCACATGCTACTACAACTGGAAAATAATAAGCAAACATCACGTATGCACAATATCAGCTTCTCAAGATACAAATTAAGTGTGAATGCTCACTTCAGTTAGTGACAGAACAGTACAAATACAGTTTAAAAATCCTTTCAAATTCTGCAAAAAATACTACCAGAGAATTCATATATATTGATAATTTATAAAATACACACTGCAAAACCTGAAATCCTAACAAGTGAAATAATAATAATACAATCTTGTTTTTGGTATGATTATTGAGTATAATTATTTTATTGTACTAGCAGATAATTTTGCTTATTTTGCTACTAATTGTACCAAAAACAAGATATTTCACTTGTTTAAGATTTCAGTTTTTGCGGTGCTGTTTTTCCACAACAAAAGTAACATTAGTGCCTCTATCAAAGTGTTGTTTTAATGATAATGCTTTTATATACAGTAGCTTACAAGGTCTTCTCTGTACATTTAATGTACTTCCATTCACTGCCAGGTGATGCCGAGCATGTTGCAGCTGATTTCCCACAGTTTCTGGGCTGAATCGTCATCAGAAGCGGCCCTTGAGCACCTTGCAGGTGCGCAGTCACTGAACACACAGACAACAGGACAGAAAATGGCTGTGACACCCTGTGACTAGTCACTAAGAATACCATTTTTAGCTGTCAATTTAGCTGCTCAGCAGGTAGAAATACTGCACAGCATGAAGCCAGCACATTGAAAGCTCTTGTATAATTAAACTGAAATTCAGTTTGTACCTGAAGTAGCCTCCACTCTGACTCTCCAGGCCCGGCTGTACGGCACAGTAGATGGTGGTCTGCGCTCCCTCTACTGTTGTCTTGGTAAAAACCCTGAAGATCTTCACAGCCACCTGGATACACTGGTGCTGGTGCCTCCACAGGTCAGACTGCACCACACCTGGGTGCAGGGAGAACACACTCACCCCTGTACCTGCAACACACACACAAGTTAAATATGTGCATAACCACCTACACACATATCCATGTCAACACAGCATGCAAACAAGTTCTTATTTATACACTTGCATATTCTGCTATGATTTTGCATACAATTTACACATATCTCTATGCAAAACATGCCTGTTTAAATAGTAGCTGTATCAGTGACTGAGCATACACAATTATATTTGAAAATTAAAAACAGAATAGTTATATTAGCCGCAGCATTTGCATTTTACTTTCATTCTGCTCTTTCCCCTTTAATCTTCTGTTTGTGTCTGAATTAAAACCCAATATGGACTCAGTTGTTTTGAAACTTCAGATCTAGAGAACTCAACCAACTAATTGCCGGGTTGGCATATTGAAGCAATTTCTTTCAGTTCACAGCCATTAGAAAAATGATCCAATAAAATAACTAATTTGAAGTGAAAATGAGATTTACGTTTTTTTAAATAGATTATTATTGTTTACCCTGTTGGAAAATTGCTTTGTAGTATAATCACAAGGCATATTACCAATCAATCACCAATAGATATGCTTTTTTATTCACATATTATGTAAATCTGGTGCTGCATCAGCATAGGAAAAGCAAATAAACATGCACAAACAACAATCTTTTATGCTTTTTTAATGGCTACAGTATGAATCAAATTTAAAACAAAAATCTGAGGTTAATTAGGATTTCTTTGTGATGTGTCCTTAAGCATTCCTCTCTTGGTATGTAGAACTTCTTGCCTTGTAATTGTTTGGCTAGTGAGCGTGCAAACAGAACATTAGCCAGCTTGCTCTGTCCATAAGCCTTCATGGTATCATAACTCCTTTCACTGTTGATGTCGTCCAGTTGCAGCCCGGTCCAGGTGTGGGCCACCGACGCCACCACGATGATTCGGGCCGGGGCGGACCGCTTTATGAGGTCCAGCAGAAGGAAGGTCAGCAGGAAGTGACCTGAAAGGGAAAAAAAAGACGTGAGATACTTCAAGGCTGTTGTCCGACACTTCTCAAATCACACCAACTATAGTGAGTTGACTACATCCAGCTGTGATCAATGTATACACCACAGGAGGTTTGATAATCCAGTCTGGGATATATCTGAAGTACAAGCACAAACATGTTGGCTGACTCACCCCTGAGCAGAAAATACTTTGGTTCATTTACTGTAATGACAAGTCGTGAGAAGAAGGAAGAGGCTTTTAGTGGTTGATACTTGCACAGCCAAGTGCATCCTCTTAATTGCTCAGATTGTTATACTGTAGCTGTGTGGTTATTCCTGAAATGTTAACGTGCAACATTAAAGTTGTCTAAACCCTTTGTAACAGTTAATGCAGTGTTCTGCAGTAGGGCTGCTCGATTATGGAAAAAATCATTATCATGATTAATTTGGTCAATATTGAAATCACGATTATTCAACGGTTATTTTTTATTTCCACAATGCATTTATTCAGCATGAAGGTCTACACACTTCAGCATGAGTGACTTTGTGCTTTTGTTTGAGATGTTAAACAGATTTGTTGTGTTGTGTAGCAAATCTTGCACATATGTTGCCATATACTGTAGTGAAAATGTCAAATATCTTTTCAACTTGATCATATGAGGAGATCGTTTGACATGCAAATCAAAATCATGATTAAAATGCAATCAATTGCACAGCCTTATTCTGCAGTCACCCCCTCATAGCCCAATTGTTGAAAATGGCAATGAAAAGTACCATTTTGGAAACCAAAAAGTGCCTTCTTGGGAGCTAATAAGCATGTGAAAGTGCCCTGTAGGTGCCAAAACATATGCTAAAGTGCCATCTTGTGAGCTAAAAAGCTTGTTAAAGTGCCTCATGGCAGATAAAACATGTGCTATAGTGCCCTCTAGGAGCCAAAACATGGCTAAAGTGCCCTCTTGGGAGCTAAGAAACGTGTTAAAGTGCCCTCATGGCAGCCAAAACACGTGCTATAGTGCCCTCTAGAAGGAAAAACACATGCTAAAATGTCCTTATGGGGGCCACAAATGCTTGCTATTGTGCACTCTAGGGGCCAAAATGTGTGCTTAAGTGCCCTCTATGAGCCAAAATGCTTGCTAATGCACTTTTCAGTCACTAAGACATGCTATATGTCCTTTTTTCCCCTTTTTGCACAATGCCCTGTTGTTGCCACAACCAGCTTCCTCACTCTCCATACAGGGTTAAAGGTATCATCATAATAATGTTGCTGCATCTTCAGTATGTGGTTACTTGTGACTCCATGTGATGCTGGAGTCACATGGACAGACATGGCATCGGCTAAACTATTTGATATGTAACATAAAGAACATGCCATTCTTATCGTGATATCCTGCATGTACAATTGGTGGAACTCCTTCATCTCCTTCATCTGTCTCTCACAAGACAATGTTTAATGAGCATTCAGCCTCATTATGAGCTCTGTGGATAAAACTGCCATATGTTACGAGACAGAAAGTTTATCACAAGAAAACTTTCTGTGACTTTCTGTGATTAACAATTTATAGTGTCATTTATCAAATCAAAGTATTCCATGTCATCCACCTACTAACTTGAAAAATATTTGCAAACACTGACTGACTTGATTTACAGCACCACACCCTACACGTGGAGGACACTTTAGGGTTTTTTCCTCTCCCACTATTTTCTGTTTCCTGTTTTCCTGTCAACCCATGTTTATCCTCATTGTAAGTATGAATGTATATGTAGAGGAAGTTTGTGTGCGTATATGTGTGTGTGGGTGGCCATGCTAGAGTACAGCATGTCCTTATCACAGCCTGTGACAAAAATACCAAGGAAAAGATCATTTGGAAGGACGCCATGGTCTGACAGAAGGAAAACACAGGCAGCTTGAAGAAAACAGTAACTTCTGGTTCACTTTCCTGGCTGAATCACTGTTCGTTTTTACCATTACCACAACCGTAAAGGAATGTTTAACAGCCTTGCTTAACAGATTCCTGAACAACTTCCAAAATCACTTACCCAAATGATTGACCCCTAGCTGCATTTCAAACCCGTCAGCAGTCTTGGAGTAGGGACACATCATGATGCCAGCATTGTTTATCAGGATATTCACTTGTTTCTCCTCTAAAAAGAATATCACAAGATAAGAAGTGTTAGTAAGAGTTAGACTATAATAGGAATAGACCCAGAAACATCAATGTCTGCGGAGGAGGGTAGTAACCATACAAGAGCTGGTATCCTCCCTTTGAATCTGCCCAGAATTAGTCTAAAAATTGTTTTGAGCATAGTTAAGTTGTAAAGCCAAAAGATTCTACCAATCAAATATATTTATTATCAAAAAGTACAGATATTTAAAGGTTCAGTGTCTAAAATTTAGCAGCATCTAGCAGAACAGACAGAAATACAACACAACATTCATAAGTATGTTTTAATAGTATATAAATCAATCAAAAGTGTTTTTATTAGTTTAGATCAGGGGTCTTCAACCCTGGTCCTGGAGAGCCACTGTGGGTGCAGGTTTCGATTCCAACCAAGAAGTTACACATCTGATTCTACTAATAAACCACCTTCATTAATAGAATCAGGTGTGTAACTGCTTGGTTGAAACAAAAAACCTGCGCCCACAGGGTTGGAGACCCATCAATCAATCAATTGACTTAGACTGAGCCATTTTTATCTGCATGAGAAGAGGGTCTCCTCGTGTGAAACCCAGGACCTTGCATGTTTCTACAGTAGCACCTCCCGACCAGATGCCACCAGAAACTACACCCTGTACCTTCACTTGTCAAAAAGTAAAGATATTAATAGTCTGCCAGCTACCTTTGTTGATGAGTTCAGCAAAGGCTCTTATGGACCTGGTGTCGGACAGATCCAGTTTCCTGATAACCAGGTTCTCATTTCCTGTGTCTTCCAAAATGTCCGTCCTGGCCTCCTCTGCCCTCTCCAGGTCCCTGCACGCCATGATGATACGTGCACCTGTAAAACAAGGGACCCACCTTATGAAAATTCACATCCATAGTAAGAAAAGCAAATATAAACAAGATGAATATGTGAGTCCTATCACTGTTTTACTCAAGGCTTTTATATTTGTGAACAGATCAGCTTTTACATTATATTTATGAACTCATAAATATTCTTTAAATCCTTACAAAGGATGCACAAGCTTTTCCAAATCTACATACGGTATGTTTATTAATGTGGGAGTACCTGAACCTCTCTGTGTACTTTTCATCATCCTCTCATATTTTATAACTCCCCCAGCATCTCATTTAGCCAGACACTCACATGAGCACAGACCTCCTCAACTCTCCCAGTCTGGTTCTCCTCTGACACAAATTACAACGTATTTGCCTTAATGAGCCCAGAGGAGCTTTGAAGACACACACACACACACACACACACACACACACACACACACACACACACACACAGACACTCTCACTCACAGACAGGCACAAACATGGACTACACACACACACAAATGAACAAATAGACCGATAACTCCCCCCCCTCCACACACACACATTAAAAATTGCCCCAGCAATTATGAGGGGGAGCCATTAATCAGTTGGAGTGTAGCGGCTGTATCCCATCACAGTGTCTTTGTTTCTCTCCTGCTATTCCCACATGGGAAAACCCAACTGTTCCCACATTTCTGCGGTAGCCAATTTAGCTCGATTAAATAAGACAGACAACAGACTGTGAGAATGGAGGGTTATATTTGGTTAGAGGTCAGCCATCAGATTATCACATTGTTATGGGTGTAGAAATAATTTCAGCATGCAAATAGAAACAAAATTCAAATAGTGATTAACCATTTTGTGTAAAGGCAATTTTTTTTTTTTTTTAATTTTACCAATTTAACCAGGTTATAACAAACCCAATGAGATAAAGATCTCTTTTCCAAGGGTGACCTGGCAAAGATGTCAGCAGCACACGTCATAAATTTGATAAAAATAAACAACGTTAAATTAAATACTATATTAAAGACTAAAGTGCAGCAGAAACACATGATGATAAAGTGCGATATATGTTAACATTCAAAACATAAAGTGCAATAGTTATAAATAGGATGTTAAAATGCAAAGGTAAAGTAGATTACAGTAAAAACAATGAAACAACATATGCATACATAAAGTGTGGTAGTTATAAAAAATGGGATGTTAAAATGCAATGGTGCGGTAGGTTACGATAAAAAATTTAAAAACGCAGGCACTGACATTCATTTCATAAACTCTCCCTCATTTAAATGATAATAACTTTTCTTATGGATGAGTAAAATGCATATTTCACTCAGCCTATATGGTAAATGATTGAGATTCCACAGTAGGATGCTGTGCCTGAAGTATTTTTCAAGACTATTCTGCACAAACAGGAGCCACAGTGTTATTACTAAAAGCAAGTTGTGTGTCAAATGTGTCACGACGAGCCTCTCGCCTGCAGCTGAACACACTGAATTACATATGCAGAACCAGTTTTCATATCACACACACTGTGTGTGTGTGTGTGTGTGTGTGTGTGTGTGTGTGTGTGTGTGTGTGTGTGTGTGTGTGTGTGTGTGTGTGTGTGTGTGGGTGTGTGTGTGTGTGTGTGTGTGTGTGTGTGTGTAGCACTGGGTGCACCCTCCCGTCTCTCTTTTGTTGCCTGTCTAGTTCAGGAGGGGAGCTGATCCTCACAATGCTCCCTCTGTCCCTTCACCCTTTGACATCTCATCTGTCTTCTGTCACTACCAGTTCTCTTTCACTCAACTGGTGGAAGTGTTTAAACAACATTGTTAACTTTTTCCTCAAAAAAAAAAAAATAAAAATATAATATAATATGCAAAAGGTTAAAGATGGAGTAAGTGTGATTCCCCTAAAAAAAACAACATATAACTACAAATGTAATGTTGTCCACCAAAATAATGAGACAAATAGAAAATAGAGGCAGAGGGCAGCAAGGTCTCTGCACATAAACACACCACCACATACTTCTAGTGGGTCATAAGTGATGATTGAAAGGGATTATTGCCTCATGAGTTTGTTTTTTTAGGTAAATACGCTGCATTTAGGGTATATTCAAGTTATGAAATCACTTGAAAAGAGAGAATAAATAAGTAAATTCTAATAAATCAGGTTAAAAACAGCTTGATTTCAGCACTAAAACCTGCAAAGAATAATTGCACAAGTAAGTAGGATTAAACTTGAATTCTGTGGTGGACGTCTGAAGACAGAGTGCACAGTTAAAGATCAGGCTTTATAGCTTTAAACCACTCAAGCATTACAAGCTCCTAAGTCCACTGAAAGGAGTGGAATGTGTAAGTCACACAGTTAGAAAATGGAAGATGAAAACAGAAACAATCCATTTCTCCTGCAGCCACAAACAGATGCATAAAGACACAGGTGTGTGCAGTAATACCTCTTCGTGCCAGGTCTCTGGCTGTTTCTTTGCCGATTCCAGTATTGGCTCCGGTGATGATGACTGTTTTCCCATCTAACCTGTCATCTGCTGACCAGCGGTTACAGCAACACACATTCCTGAACAACAGAAAGAGCACTAATTCATAAGAATAAGTTTTTACTTCTCACAAAAAGTGAAGACACTTTGAAACCACTTGAAAACAAACACATGCTGAAATGCATCACAGTGACTTTTTACTATTTGCTATTTCCTGTAGCTTCATACATTTTGCTGTTGTTGTATGTGTTGGTATTTTAATTACAGCAGCAAAGTTAATCACACATGCAGTAGACGGGTTAATTAAGCAGCTTTTTAATTAGTTTGCATAGTTATTGGCACGGACTGGTTTCACTCATAGTAAGATTTTACAAACATCTAATTCAGAGCCAAATCTGCTGGCACAGCAGAGTGTAAACTACTTCTGTTATAAATAGATCCAGACTACTATCCCTTGCTGTTTTGTTAATGTTTTGGGGTTTTTTTTGCCTGGTCCTACCTGCAGTACATCCTTCCCAAACAGCAGCAAATCCCACCTCAGGACCAGGGAGCCACTTCAGGCAGAATGAGAGTGAACAATGTGGCTCTTGCAGCCTCCTCAACAGTTCATCAATGAGCTTGTCATCGCTCTCCCCTCCCCGCCGCCTTAGTCATCACAATAACACGCCTGAGCCAATCAGGAGCGAGCAGACACGTAATTGATTTGCAAATTACAGGCTGTGGAACATCTGCTGCCTCCTGCTGTCGGAGAGACACAAGTGATGAGCCGAGCCTAGTTATTCTAAGTCCATGTTCGCAAATTATAAATGAGGCTGTTCTGACTTATTTTGAGATGTTTTGTCTTAGATCTTTTTCCTAAATCAAATCAATTCACAGGAATGTTAAATCCTGGAGAGATTATTTCAGTTCATACAGTAAATATTTAAGTTTGTGTACAAAAATGCAGACACTGCTATTTTTTCTGTGCTTTTTTTTCTGTGATACAGATGTATCTTTATAGATGGTTCATAGTCAATTAGGAAAATAAAATAGAAATAAAATAAAAGACGCCGAAGCATTAACAACACTTACATATACAAATAAATGAATTTCTTTCCATTAATAAAATGCACCTTTTCCAAGATGTTAGATGTTGCAATATTGTTTTCTGGCCACTTGAGGTCCTCCCAGGTCAGATGGACCATGCTACTAAATGCCTGATCCCAGTCATGAGCATTTCCAAAAGGAGCTGGAAAAAATGAAATAAAAAGTAATAATCCTGCAAATATGTTGAAGAATGACTCATTTAGAAGTATGACGAGCATCTGATTCAAAGAATAAAACACTGGCACAATCAGCAGTTTGGGGATGTCTGTGGTATTTTTTATTAGCAGCAGCTACATTCATTTCCAAAACCCACCTATTAGCATCTCAGCCTTATTGAGTTTTACCATTTCAACTCCACATGAGGTCTGTTTCTGCTTTTCTGCGGCGCCAACTTGCACAAATCATCTCCATCACTTATGAGTAGAACTTGGAAGCACAATCGTTATATTTGTAGCATTTAGGGTAACCCCGAACTCAATGTGCACATGCACGTTGCTTCATAGCATGCAGGGTAGGGTATTTTAAGTGTGTGGGTTCATCTCCAGCGGATGCCGAGCAGCTGACAGCTCACAGCCCACAGCTTCAGGGCAGTTCGATCATCCTGGGCTGCCCTGCAGCTCTCTGCACTGGCACAGTCCCTGAAAGGAAAGACTGAGTCATTACCTTCTTATGCACAGTCCACATTAGAGTTTAAAGTGCTTCTCTTTACCTAATCCCCCTGCACTGTGATCGCTACAGAATAAATAAGGGTGATGAATGATGAATAGTGGCTTCTGGATTCTCAAGAATCCCAGAGTTAAACCAGAACATCTGACATCTTTTTAAAAGACCGTTATTGTCATTGTTTATAGAACACTGACATTATTGTTTGAATAATGTGGTGCAACGCTGCTTCTTATGTTTTCACTTCCTCTCGGTTGTCTGGCTTTGATTGGACTGATCTGAGGATTTTATGCCCTCGCAATAGCACCGCAAACTCACTTGTAGTGTCCTCCGGTGAGCAGCTGGTTCTCAGGAGTTACGGCGCAGTAGAGGACGGTGCGGGCTCCCTCTGCCGAGGTCTTGACCAAAAAACTGAAGGTTTTCATTAAGTCCGCGAAGGGCCACATCAAATGCCTTGTTATTTCAGTGTTCACCAAGCCAGGGTCCACTGAGTAAGCCGTCACACCTACAACTGGAAGAAGCAACACACGATGAGAGCGGCAACTGGATTTCTTTCAGATGGGCGATGTGGACTCGGACTTTGTTTCTATCTCACTTTATTATTAATATTGTTTTGTTTAAAAGGAAACCTCTGACAAACATAATAGTCAAACGCTGATTACATGATCCAGGAAATTAAAACAAGAACATGGCTTTGGCTCATCATCAGACCCTGATTTCACAGTCCACACACAAAATAAGTTTTTACTTATACTGTTATTGCCTCTGTAGAAAACGAAAAGAGAATTTTATGGGCAGAATGTGTGATATATGGAGATATAATTACTTATTTATGACTTATTTATTCCCTTTTCTACAAACAAGCTGTTTATTGCTCTGCTTCTTGCCCAGAGTGGCTGTAGTTGAGTCATGAGACTCTCACACTGGTAAAAGATGCAGATCCATTTTTTTATGCATGGCGAGAGACACAAAGAGCTATAGAAAGAGATATATAGAAAAACATTTTCATAATCTCACAATCGCTCTCACAAACACATGATTTACCCTCAGTCCTTTTGGCCAGCTCTCTGGTAAACAGGACGTTGGCCAGCTTGCTCTGTGCGTAGGCCCTGAGAGGGTGGTAGTCTTTCTCACCGCTGAGGTCATCAAACTGGATCTTGCCCATGGCGTGAGTGGACGACGCCACGTTGATGACGCGGGACGGGGCGGAGTGCTTGAGCAAGTCGAGCAGCAGGAAGGTCAGGAAGAAGTGACCTGGAGAGGGGGAACATGTGAGGGAAGACGGGATGGGAAATGAGCAGATCGATTGTTTTGGTAATGGAGGCGGCTGGAAGAGACGCAGAAGAGTCTCTAAGCAAAAAGACGCCACAAACATTTGGCGAAATGATTGTATTTCCTCAACATTTTCATTTGTACCCAAGTGGTTGACTCCAAACTGCATCTCAAATCCGTCTCCTGTCATGGTGTACGGGCAAACAGCCACTCCTGCATTGTTGATCAGGTAGTGAAGAGCCTTCTCAGCTGGAAAACAAAACGCATTTTCAATTTTCAATAGATTCATTATAGGTTTGATTGTAACATGCAGTTTATTCAAACTAAAAACCGCTGTTTAATACAGGATAAAATCATTGATTTGATTGTGAAACTCATTCTTTTTGCATTTAGAAACATCAAGTATGATTTATACTAAAATAAATATGTCTCCAAAGAGACCCAAAACAAAGTTTAGGATTTCTTTCAGTATTTTTTTCTTCATGACCTGCAAGTATTATTTTTAGTTTGAGTTAAATGGTAATTGCACACAGTAAGAGCACATGTCAAGTCCTATAGTTTTCTTGCTGGTCAAAGAACACCATTCCACTTTGTGAATGTGAATATCGTGTTTCATTCCGGGTGGATTTGTCCAAAAACAAAGAAAAGAAGTAGCTGGCAGACATTTAAAGCATTTGCTGATAAAGTTTTAGTGTTTTGTGTTGTCAAAATTGTAAAAAAAAAAAAAAAAAAGTTTAAACTGGATAGCTAGCCACCTTAAACGGGCAATAGCTGGCATGATATGATTGTAGCCAGCAGCAGATGGCTAGCTAATTGGCAGTGGCTGGCTAGCTGGCTAGAAATTATTTCAGAAGTCAACTTAAGTGTGAAAAATGTTATTTGGTTATATGTAAATTAATTAAATGGCATCAGTGAAAACAATATTTCAGTTAAAAGTGAATACATTAGATTGGTTTAATTTAAATGTATTAGTTTGGTTCAATCGCTAAAAAGTTTCAGCAGGGTTACACTTTTTTCAGTGTGTGTGTGTGTGTGTGTGTGTGTGTCAAGATCAAGTCAAGTCAATTTTATTTCTATAGCCCAAAGTCACAATCAGTACAGCAATACAAGCTCTTGGATCGAATTCTTCTAAAACTTGTGTGTGTGTGTGTGTGTGTGTGTAGCGTGTGTATGCATGTGTGTATGCATGTGTGTATGCATGTGTGTGTGTGCAAGCCACCCACTGTTGTAGATGTTCTCAGCAAACAGGCAGATCGATTTGGTGTCAGCCAGATCCAGTTGCCTGGCGACAACCTTGGCTCCCTCCACCTCCCTCATGATGTCCCGAGCCGCCTGCTCTCCTTTTGCCATGTCTCTGCACGCCAAAATCACCCGTGCCCCTAGAGACATTATTATCCCTTAATGGTGAAGTGTGTGTTTTGCACGTACGTGCATGTTGAAATTTGAACGCGGTAAGGCAATAAGCTCACTTTTTAAACGTTTATCTTAGCCTCCGTGTGTAGAAGCGTGTGGCAGTATTCCCTGCGCTCAAATGTACTTAGCTGCGTTTTATTAAAAACAGTATTGGTTCTTATGGTGATTACAGCATGAACATTATTCATTTCAACACATTCAACAGTTTATTGCTTGAGGCACCTCATTATATGTGCTGCCCTTGCATGAGTTAGACTTAAAACATTTCAACACAGCTACTCTGAGTCACACTGAAAGAAATGTCAAATGTCAGATATAACCAGAGCCTCATCGGTACTCATATTTTCTGTTGTGTCTTGCCTCTGCCAGCCAAGTCTTTAGCTGTTTCTTTGCCTATTCCTGTGTTGGCACCCGTCACTACAGCTGTCTTCCCCTCCAGACGAGCGGCTGAAGACCACTGGGGGATAATCAGAGACCTGAGGAGTTGCAAGCAATTAGAAGAGTGCTGAGAGGGATGTTGTCTCCAAACACAATGTTGAAACCGAATTCAACTCGCTAAAAATAGCATTGTTTATGCAACATGTTTGTTTAAACTTACGGCAACTAAATTACAAGGTGGGTGAGGTTCACCACCTAAGAGTTTTGTTGTTTTTTTTTTTTTTTTTTCCTCCAGATAATTTATGGTTTATGTTACATTCCCAAAACACTTCAATAAATCAACTTCAAAAGTTCTGTTGGAGGTAGAATGTTACAGCACAAACAATTTTTTTTTCTTTCTTTCTGGTGCTATGGCTTAGTTCATTTAAGCCAGTGAGCCTTTAAGTCTATGAAGGTCATTTTATACTTAAAATAAAGTTTCCATATGACATCATCAACTTCCTGCTCCTTCCTCCTGAGAACATGAACAAATGCTCCCAGAAAGAAGGCATTTTATTTAGATTATTATGTTTTTCCCTGACATGTATATATCTATTTACTCACCCCAAAATAGAAATTTGTACATGGGATAAATAGATTTTTTTGTTTATAGGGATATTTGCGCAAACGGAAACTATAATAACCCTTAAACGCTGTAAAGAAATTAGTACAAAACGGAAAAAATACATATATAACAGGATTGTTATTGACTCAACTGATGTTTGATAATTATATGCATGAAATCTTTGACAATCTATGCTTAATTGGGGTTAAATGAAGATATTCTTACCTGACTGCTTGCATTTTGGTAGTTGGTGACACAAAATGAGAATATTCCCCCAGAAATTTGAAAGGCCCGTTATTTACCAATTTGGATGTTGCAGAGAGGAAGAGACAGAGCGAGGGACAGCCTTATTTTATATGTTGAGGAGACATTATTCGACACAAACCCTCCTCTGTTTAAAATCCGTCATTGTAACTAATTAATTAAGGCAGAATTTCAAAAAGCCTTGATCATATGAGATGTGCTGCTGTGTTTTAAAAAGCCTGAATAACAGAGAACTATTCATGTATTTGGTGCCAGCTTTTTTGAACCTCTCTGACTCAGCAGAATAAATGTTAGACAAACCATTCTTGTGATGTTAGGTATCTGTTTCTCTCATCTGTATTCTACCCCCAAAAAAATGTAAGTTTCCACGGTGTCTGCCAGCGCTACAGGAAGCATTCAGATCTTTTACCGGAGCAGAAATATAAAGGCCATAGTGGAAAAATTATTCCACATTGTAAAAGTCTGCTCTCAAGTCTTTTTTACTTTGGTGCAGAATAAACAAAAGAATGCAATAAAACAAATGTCATATTTAGTACAGTGCAATAAATCCTGTCTATGTTTATACTTATACATATTTTTTTATATTTCTTTTACATTTATATTTCTTCCTGGACTTTCTTGCCTTGAATACTTTTGCTCTTTAAACTTGTTCACTTTAGTAGGAGATGTCATGAAAAAACAA
This sequence comes from Lepturacanthus savala, assembly GCA_030544235.1. Taxonomy (NCBI): domain Eukaryota; kingdom Metazoa; phylum Chordata; class Actinopteri; order Scombriformes; family Trichiuridae; genus Lepturacanthus; species Lepturacanthus savala. The sequence goes on along the minus strand of CM060476.1, from coordinate 5,265,460 downwards.
TTTCCCCATGGGAACTAATAAAGTATTCCGATTCTGATTCTGAGAATATGTTACAGCAGATCTTTATCATTCTAAAGAAAGGTACATGTGTAACCTGTTAAATCAGTGATGCATTACATGAGCGATAATGTCCTCCTGGGGTGGGGGGTTAAGGGAGATATATCTTCCACATTTGCAGAAGATATATCTTTTAGTCTCTTGACAGATAGCATTTCCCTGCTCAGTTGCAGTTGACTAACTCACTGGTATCAGCTCAAATTGGTTTATATTTTATTAAAAACATATTTCAACAGACTGGAACGTGTGGATTTTGTCTCCTATCCACGTACACTGTGCATTCTTTTAATGGTCAGTATGAACAGTAGGAATGATTACAGAAGTGTCAATTATTGTTGATTTTGCTTATAAACAACATTGAGACTCCTTTTTGTAATTTGAGGCAAAGCAATTCATGGGATTTAATATCTCATCATATATCTCGCCTCTCAACATCTGCTGAACAAAGCGTCACCGTTGGGGAAATCTACCTAATCTCGTTTAAGTGGTCGTGCAGGTGAAATTCAAAACCTGCATCCACAGGTGAGGCGACTGTAATTTCAGCGTTTCACCATTGTGGGTTTTCTGGTGCTTTCCACAAGGGGAAGTGATCACCCAGCTGGATGTGGCACTAATTGATCCGGGTGATATTGGCCGTTTATTTAATCCTGTAAAGTCTCAGGTCCTGACTCAAGAGCAGGGTTCCGCTCCTCTGTGGAATTTTAGTTTTTGTATAATTCAATTTAGCTTTTGCATTTGTATGTTTTAAAGAGACTATATACTTAATTTGGTCCAACTAAAGACAGAACATGTGACTGATAGTGGTCAGGTGGTCAGGTGTTAACCCTCATGTTATGTTTCTGGTCAAATCTGAACCCTTTCAAAGTTTTTGTCTCTGAAAAATATGGTTAATTTGATCAGATTCACCTAAGATTGCATGACTTGACACACAAAATAAATTGTATTCATTTACATACAATTTGGTGTGTTTTATTCAACTTTTGTACAGTCTTAGTGACCAATCGACCAATCTACATTTGTCAGGTGGACACACACACACGCACATACACACACACATTATTTTAAATGGTTTCAAAACATTGTGTTATTTTTTTTTAAACTCGAATTCAAGATGTATATGTTTGGATAAATGAGACACATGGACCATAAATAACTAATATAAATTCAAAATTTGATTTGTCATGTTCACAAGATGTGTTGATAAAAAAGATCTAACACAACAAAAGGTAATAATATATCTATTATTACAGTTTTTATGATGAGTCTAAATGGAATGGTCAAATTTGACCGGAACCACCAAATTCATTAACATGATATTAACCTAACATGATGGTTAAATCCTGAATTATCATAATCACTTGAGAAGTTTCTCATCCTAGCATGCAGTTACCACTAGGGTGGACTGTAGCACCACACAGTGGTTTAGAACTTCCTGCATATCTTCAGTCAAATGAGAACGTTTTCTCACATGAGGGGGCTGAAATCATTTAAATCTGCATCGGGTCCTGTGTTGGCCAGCTCGCCAGGTCTCATGTAAACCATGTGAAAGCTAGTCATAACTTCCTGTTTTCCCAAACGACCATAAAATAAGCCGAGACAAGATGCACACTTACACACGAGTGCGCACACATACACAAATTTATAAACATACTCCTGCTGACCCAAACCAGGCCTAAATGAGTGCTGCCAGCTCCTCTCATGTGGTCTCTGTGTGACGCTAGCGGGTCTGACTGCTAGATTCATTTCTCCTCACAGCTGCTCGCCATCCCTGCTGAAAGGCCGCCTGTCTGTCAACGCCAGGGCAGAGACAGAGAAGTTATTGCCACTTATTTTCATTTTTAAATTCACAAAGATTACAGATCATCCCGAGGAGCGAAACGTCTCCTTTCATTGTAACTTCTCCGGTCCCAGAATAGGAAAGTCGACGAGGGAGACAAACCACAGAACGCACGATGGCGGCCATCTTTCAAAGGATTAGATGCAAAACATTTTTTTTAATTTCAATCAAAATATTCTTTCAGTCATTCACCGAGATAGATTTAATTGCTATGTACATAATTATTGCAAGGCTGCATAGATATGGTGAAGGTGAGAGTGAACAGTCCCTTTAAACTCCGACAGTGTGCGTTTTGCCTGCTGTTGATGGCTCCATTTCACGTCTCAGCACTTCAGATCATTTTGGTTTCACAAATACATTATGCTTTCTTGGCTTTTGAAATATACTGTGTATACATACATTGATCACATATGCATATTCTGAAATAATACATAAACAATCTATGTAATATTATTTAAACAAATTATTATAAACAATCGGACACTTAACTTTTCTTCATTAAGGCTTGCATGTTAAAACATACTGAAACAAACCAATAACAAAATAGCTTATCAAATGCATAGCATTTTTCTTAGAAACAAACTGCACACATGGTGCAGTAAGACGAGAAATAAAAAAAAAAAAAAAAAAAAAAGTCTACATACAGGATAAACAAGCATCGTACCAAAACTGGATGTGTCGCTTTATAGTAAAATAGCTTTTTTTAAACCCTGCAAACCAAAATAGAAAAAAAAAAGGAAAATTCACTCATAAACGCCAGAAATTCATCATTAGTTCTGAACAAACTTTGATTCTGCTTCACCAGTTCATAATGTAGCTAGTAGATTCAATTTTCTACCATAAAAATATTTACTGTCATGGCATGATTTTTGTGAGGGGGAAGCGCAATTATTTCCACATGGTGGATATTTGGTTTTGTAAGGAAACTCTTCAAATCATCCGAATGTCAAACTCAGAAAGGCGATCGGGTGTTTTCATACAGAGTATTGTACAAGCTTTAAACCAAATGTATTTAATGATAAAAGGTGGGAATGGAGACTGTAGTAACTTCTTTTAACTGCAGCTGCTATTTCCATGCAATCAGTAAAAAACATGCCGTTCTTCCAGTCCGAACTCTAGTTCCACATCTTATCCCCCCCCCAAAAAAAATTCCCATCATTGTCTGGAATGGAGGGAGTTTCCGTAAAGAAAATGCCTGCAGCTTTCCACTGGAAAATGACAAAAAGGCATGTAGGGATGCTAGAGGCAAGGTTCATAAATCAATGGATGACTAGACTGACACCTTCACATCCCTGTTTTGTTTTTTTTTTATTTCAAAAATATTTTTTTTGTAATTTCATAGAACTACCAGGTACAGTAAAAGGCAACAGAATATGATCAAAGGTCAGCTTTTCAGTGTCTGACCGATGTTTAGAGATAATCACTGTACTGCCATCAAACACAGATGCTCCTTTCACTTCCCATGTGGCCGCTCCTCCCTCGATTCCCGGACCAGCAGTGTCTCTTCTTGCAAGGAACTGTGGGTAATGGAGTCCCCCGGGGACCTCAGGCTACGCTCGAAAAACTGAGCGGTCTCGTTGGCCTCCTCCTGGACGGGGCTGCCGAAGGCGTCGTCCAGCTCCGCCCCGTCGCTGCCGAACGACGTCTGGCTGACGTAGACCACGATGACGTCGCTGCTGAAGTTCATCACCTGGCCGCTGGAGATGAAGGTGGTGTTGTGGTTCCCGGACACCTGACCTGGAGGGAGGAGGGGGAGAAGATTGTGAGAAGAGAAAGAAAAAGTGAAGCAGCACATGTTTTATGAACAACGTGGGAAGCACAATTTGGTTCCCACATTCATTTTTTAAAAATTGTTTGGAACATCCACCGAATGTTCCCTAGGTGTTATACATCGGTGAAGTTTTTCTGACATAAATCTTAACGTCACGGTTAGGTTTTCAGAATATTTTTTGGACGGTTTGCTGAATTTTCCAATTTACGTAAAAGGCTACACGCATCGAACCTCAGGGGGAACATTACTTAACGTGGTTAATAGAACGTTTTGGGAATTTTACGTTTGACAAATCATTTGCGCAACCTTCTTAGAACTTGTAGAAGCATTGTGTAGCTGGGCTTTGGTTTTCCATCTGTTGTAATTAATGGAACGTGTAAAATCTTCCTAGATCTTGTTTTAGTTCAATATTGAGTAGAATTCTTCTATACTATAATTGGTAAATAATTTAGCTACTTTATGATCTTTTTTTAATGAAAACATTAGTCTTTTTTCTTAAAACTTGGTATAAGATAAATTTTCTACCAGTGGCAAGTGCTAATTAGATAATTCTGATCAATATTGGAGTAATTGTACCAAAAACAAGATATTTTCACCTGTTAAGATTTAGGTTTTTGCAGTGTATGTATATCTACAGTATTTAGTATGTTTGCGCAGACACACACAAACACACACACACACACACACACACACACATAGCTTCCCCTATTCATGACGTACATGAAGAAGGCACTAAATCTTGGCTAACCACAGATGGTAAAGGGACAGTGGGTGTAATGACCATGCAGGACGACCGCAGAAAGGCCACGGCTACATAGACCGCCATATCATATCCTTTTTGCCCTTTTTTTTCAGAGCGCCCAGCACATTTTAGTGTGAGAACATCGAGACTTCGGAAAACAAGCCGGTTGTCAAAGGATAAGACATTACGCACACACACACACACGCGGGGGAACGAATGCAGACAAACTCTTCGTGACCTTTACTCTGTTCAACAACATGTTTACCCACAGAGAAGTTTCCACGACGCATCTCCACTTCATTCATACATCATACATCTGAAAATACATTTGTATTGATTGACTCAGTGTTTTCTTACTCCCTAAGAATCAGAGCCAGCCAGGTGATTTAGGATATCATTGGAGCCACATTAAGCCTGGTTCCTATTTTATCCAGCCTCCTGTCTGACTTTTCCAGCCTACGAAATGAGCCGACCCTCCATGACTCACGGCTCATGCCTTGTCTGTGCGCGCACACACACACACACACACACACACACACACACACACACACACACACAAACAGTAAAATGTAAGCAAACACACTGTAGCAGACACTTTAACACATACACAAACACACACACATAAAAGGCCTATAAAACTGAGACAGACACACAATCACGCACTCACTCACTCGCTCACAGAGAGTGTGTCTCTGTGTTCCCCATCTGAGAGCCTTTCCCGGAATACCAGTCTGAGAGGTCTAGCGCCGAAATATGTCATTTCACCACAACTTTGAAAACAAAGCTTTATGGAATCTGCTTGGGTTCTTCTGTTTATCCTTTCTTAATACCAAGCTGATTTTTCTGGATGCCCAACAACAGCAGCAATATCATCTGCCATTGGGGGTTTTACACCAAGGACTAACGTTGAACTCTTGTGGAACATCTCCCCTGTGCAATCTCAAAAGACAAAACCACATATTTATACAGATTGGTCCAAAATTTTGTTTATTTTACCTGGACAGCTTCCAGTGCTTCAATAACAGGACAGATGTGGGTCATTATCACTTTTTAGCCGCCTCTAAACCAAAGAACCAGCGAGTGACCACCAGATAAGACGGTTTTAATATTTAGGTATTTGGGTGGAGGAAGTGTTTCAAAAAACAGGTGAGACCACTCATCTTTAAATATCATGTGTGGGAAGTCCATTTAATCATCAGTCATTACTGCATGATGGGAAATGGTGTTCATTTCAAGCCAGTAAGCATGTAATTAAAGTACCCAGTCATCAGTGAGAGTCCAAAAAAATCTTCACAAGTTTGTGTGTGTGTGTGTGTGTGTTTTTGTTGGGGTGGGCAGGGTTATAAAAGTATTACTCAAGCTGTGCACATCTTGCTTCAATTAAAGCTGTGGTCACTTTTGCGCAACCCTATGGAATTCTGGGTAAACAGGAGCATTGTACATGGCATAGTTCACACTGACACACACACACAACAGTGTATTCTAGAATGTGGTTCTGGTGGTTCACTAGCTCATCAAACACACACATATCCTATTCCTGCTCCCTGTGTGGTCCCCTCGAATTCGGCGTCCAACTATCAGTCCTGGTGCTGATAAAACACATTTCATGGTATACTGGCGATGATAAAACACATTTCATGGTATACTGGCGATGATAAAAGACATTTCCTGGAATCAATCGCACAAACCTTTTATCCTTATGCTGAAAGAAGTGCTCTGTTACACGTCGCCTACAGCATGTTCACCTAATAATACCCCAGTTTGAGTTAACCACTGTCCCGAGCAGACTGCTCTGATAATGCTGCTTTTAGTGTTTGAGGCACAATGCATAAATATGTTTCCCTGCGTTTGGTTTTTCTCTTTGGCAGCACTGTAAAGGCCCCGATGAGAACAATACAAGTTCAACCATTTACAGTAAAACTTTCCATTAAAACCAACGAAAATTTGATTCTGTTATTCTTGGTGGAACGCTCCACTTATTCTGCGGGAACGGAACACTGCTAGTATATCAAATCCTGTATGGGTATGACTCTGTGGCAATACAGCGGTGACTGCCTACACAAACACAGAATACTGAATCCACCTGGCAAACACAACTGTGGTCCCGCAGTCTTCGTAATGAGCCATTATCTCCAAAGCACACGCTGCACATACGGTTTTTTCATCCGCCTAAAATGGACGGAGCCGCCGTCTGTCCGAGGATGTCTGGATGAGCTGGAGCTGGAGAAAACTGCAAGCAGCCACACCGGAGGCCAAGGAAGCGGATTGTTCCCAATAGGCTCGTTTGGAACGGCACCCGGTGACAATAAAATCAGTTGTCATCGGAAAAATATCCAGCTGTATTGCTACAGAGGGCTAAGAATAGCCTGTATTTCCGGGAAAACTAGAGATATTTAAAATCTTTTTTCTGCTATGGAAAAAAAAAAGAATGAGAAGTTTGGTAATAATAAAAATTAAAACGGTAAATCATAAACAGCAGGTCATTCAGACTCAAGTCATGCAAACTCAGAATAATTAGAAAGGAATTAAAAACTGACTTTTAAGGCCATATTATCATAACCGTGTGATACATTTTTACATTATATCCTAAATAATTAATACATTTTAGTATGTCATACTTTTAACTTAATATCCTATAAGTCTGATTTATAAAAAACACACACATATATATATATATATATATATATATACTCTATATATAAGTATATGATACTCAACATTATTGAAATGAAGGGGTGTTTGGGTTCATTTTGTAAAGACATGAGGGTTCACCTGAATAATTCTCTGCTACTGACACACGCAATGAAGACTATTATACTCACCATAAACACACACCGTACTTTGAATAAATGCCCAGACTCTCTCTCAACTCTTGTAAATAAGCCACAATTTACTAAAGGTATTTGTTTCCTGCTAGATGTATAAATAATATCCCCCTTTTTTGTTCCCAAGAAACAAACAGAAATACAAATATTAACCCCCTCTCTGTAAAATGAACCTATAATAAAGTAAATACTCTCACTCTCACAAAAGTGAGAAATGCTGTGTAAATAAATATTAAGGGTTAAAATTGTATTTTTTATTTGTGACAGAAAACAAGTCAGAACTTTTTTCTCAGAAGTGAAAAAAAAATGTTAAGAGATTAGAAAAAAAAGAAACATTTTTATTGATTCCAGAACAAAATTCAGAATTCTGGCTTTTTTCTCAGAATTGAAAGCAAATTCTATGGAGCAACATTTTTTTTTCGTTCCAGAAAAAAATGTGAACTCCGACTCCAAAACAATCATTTGTTCCATACGTGAGTCAGAGTTCAGAATTATTTCTTAGAATGAAAAACAAATGTTAAGGGGTTAAATTTAATTTGTTATTCATTACCAAAAAAAGGTCAGAAACATGACTTTTTCTGAGATTAAAGTAAGAGTTCTGACTTTTGTAGCTTTAATACTCTTCCATACATTTAACTCTATTTAAAAGTCCTTCGATTAACCACTTTAGTTATTAGCCCGAGTTACTTTTAGTTTAATGACCTTCCTGCAGCATCATAGGAATTACCTTATTTTAATACCCATTTTTTTTTACTTATAATTCATTAATAAGAATTTTGACTTAATCTAATGATTCTAGATCAATTTTATTGACTCATTCTATTGATTTAAGTTAACATGAGTAATGAATATTTCTATTTTTGACATTCCTTTGATTGAGCCTTCCTTGATCATTATTTTTTTATTTTTGGGGCAGAAAGTCCATGTATGTGAGTTTAAATTCTCGGCCTTCTGACATTTCCACCTACCTGAGGTAAGAGTTGGTTCAGCCAGCTGACTCTGCAGGCTCTCAGGTGGGCACTCCAGCTCTGAGTCTCCAGATGAGAACTTGTTTCCCCTGCTGTCCCCCCAGGAAAGTCCCTGCCCGGGGGGCTTGTCCAGGTAGAGATCTCCGACAGATGAGGAAGTCATCAATGGGCCGACTGAGGTCAATGCGGAGGCTGCGCTGGGGCTGCTATTCTCTGTGGAGCTGGAGTCTGTGCTTGTGAGTCTATATAGCTCCTCCTGCTTTCCCAGGGACCTGTCCTTCAGGGGGGGTTTGCACTCCAGCCTGGACTGAGCCTGGGACAGCGGCAGGCAGAGTTCGGGCTGTGGGCTGGACGGTGGGATTACAGAGGGGTTGTGGAGAAGAGGAGGAGACATGGAGACGAGCGACGCCACGCTTGTCTCGCTCTTGAACAGAATAACCTTTTCTCCGTGCATTTTCCCGACGCCGTCTGCTCCTTCGCTCTCGCTTCTTTCCTCTTTCCCCCTCTCGTCTCCGTACAGCCCTCCACAGGAGCAGGTCCTGGGGGTCCCGGGGCTGACGGCCTGGCTACAGTCCTCGTTCTCTCCTACTTCCAGCGGCTCACGGACTGGGATGACACACACGCATGATCCTGCCAACAGAGGAGACACACTCACGGCTTCCTCTTCTTCAGACACCTCCTCGGGTCCCCCCGACCCTTCGCTCTGCTCCTCCATCACCGTCTTTCCGTTCGTCCCTCCGTTCTCCGTCATTTTCCCCGTCAGGGGCAGCGAGACCTTCACATCGGTAACGGTGGTGGGGTAGGTGCAGGGGGGCTCGTCAGCAGGGTTGTGGGGGGCTTGGCAGATGAGTTTGGTCGTCTCACATGGAGTACATTTGGTATTTCCGGGGCCGCCTCCTGCTGCTCCACTGTGGTAAAGAGGGGCTAAAGTCTCCTAAGGCAAGAAAAAAGGGGAAAAACATGTTTATTAATTATTATCCATTTAGGAGACACAATTATTGTATTTGTTTCTAATCCCATTAGATCATACTAGTGCAGTGGCTGTAGGAAGTATGTATCCCTATAGAAAAGTGAAAACCTAAGTTGATTAATGTAGGAAAAAAGCTACAGTTTATAAAGTTGGGATGTTAATCTACATATCAGTTTTGAAACTTATGATGAATCTCAGATTTCTTGTAATATTTCTGAGATTTCATCTCACCTGCTGTATCCTTGTCCTCTTCAGATTCTGAACACAGGAGCGTAGATTTACTGGACAAAACAAAACAACACATGGTACCTTAATACGGATTAAAATGCAGCAGCAACAATCTGAATCCGAATTTGAAATCTTTACAGGGCTGTCACCTACCAGACAGTAATTTCAGCTTGTCCTTGTAGCAGAAGAGGAGCAGAATGAGGAGGCAGAGAACAGTGATGACTGACAGCAGTGACACTAGAACCCAGGAAGGCGGCGTACCTACAACAGAGATGAGTTCAGAGCTTCTGTTACTACTCTGCATCAACAAGTCATAAAAATGTCTGTCAAAGGTCCATTAAACCTGTCAGGTATTCTCATGAAGTTGCTACATACAGTATGCATTAAAGGCCCCATATTCTACACTTTTCCTGCTTCGTTTGAAGTTTTATTATCCCTAACAAGATATATTTTACAGTTGTAGGTACCAAAAATCATGAAAAATTAACACCCTATTGGCCTAAATCATTTTTTTTTTTGACAAAAACTACTTAAAAAACTGGTTGGATGACTAAATCATCTCCTGATGATGCTGCCACATCTGGTAAAATCACCTTAATTCTTAGTTGAAAGGATCATGCTCTTTATGCCCTATAGGACAACGGCTTAAGTGCAGAAGAAGCTCTAAATATGACCCTTAAATCATTTCCTAATAGTGAGTGATAATGTTTATTGTCATAAAGGCCATTGGCTTTAATGTTTTGTAGTAATATAGTCTAAATTTCCCAAGTTACAGTTTAACTAAAAATTCAGCTACTTATTCCTGGCTAACACACTTCTTTTCATTTCAGTTCATTAATTTAAAAAGGGACATTGCATATTAATGAACAATTACTTGAAATATGCCAGATTATAGCAAAAGGCTAGTTTCCATCTGTAGTCCCTTGGCCAGGTTTAAAGTTGCCTAAAGTCACACTAGAACTTTTTGATTGAAAATGATAAATGATACTATGATAAATAGTTTTAAAGTTTTTTTTTTGTGTTTCCCCAAAAACCTGAAAAATGGCATAGGTCATTATTTTAATAGGGTGAAGATATAGTTTAACATCTGCTCTCTAAAGTTTCTCTCTGGAGTTCTAAAAAGAACAGATTGTTGTGTGTCTTTCACATTAACATTCACAAAAAACATTTAAAAACGTACTTTCTACCATATGGCACCTTTAAATATAATGATATTCCATGTATCCATGTCTTACCATAAGAGACATGTTCTCCACACACTGCGTCGGCCTGAGCGCTGCCTGGACGTGTCTCAATCCTGCCCTCAGCCTTACAGCTGGAAAAAGAGGATGATCATAAAAACACCATAAGGATCAAATATTTGTACATGTGGGCATATTTCACAGTTGGCCGGATCCGTGATGATGATGGAGATGGAGAAGGACAGACGGGGGAAAAAAAACAAAATTCTCCCTCTTTCCTCTCCACCGTCATTACAGATCCGGCCAGCAGTGGAAGCCGGCGTCTGATCCAGGCTTCTAAAGGGAAGTGGTGTGGATATTACTCATAACAGCTGGCCGGTGGTGAGTACACCTACCCCACTGCATTTTTCCTTCGCAACGTCAAAATATTCTGGGCTACACAGCGTGTGTGTGTGTGTGTGTGGTGTGTTTTTTTGTATACACTTACTTAGTCCATTGTTTGCATTGTTCGGCACTGTTGTCAGCAGAGAAGAAGCCTTTCTTACATGCAACACAAATCTTCCTTCCGTTGGTTGAATCTGGAATTAAGAAGATAAATTGTATTGTAGAGAATCTGTGTAATTGCTTCATGTGCGTGCACTTCGAGAGATGCAAGATTTCTGTCTCACCGGGATCCAACTCCAGTCCATATCCAGGGCTGCAGGTGGGTATCCGCTCACAGTACTCACAGTTGATGGGGTAGCACTGGAAGTTGGGCTGGCAGCGGCACGGCTCCTCCGCCTCCAGGTTCTCAGGCCTCGACATGAAGCCCTTACCTGAAAGGTCAGAGGAGGTAGGGTTTTATATTTTAGTGCAATATAATCTTTTATTTTTCTTTTTGTGTTGCAGCTTGTGGGATCGACTCTTTTATGAGGGTTTAGGGATAACACACATTGATGCGATTGAGTCTCACAAGTCCCACCGGAGCACACTTTCCTGGATAAAAACTTCATTTTGAGTTCACATCATTCAAATTATTGACAGAAGCAGCTGCATTCTTCAATAAAAAAAAAATAGTGAAAACCAAAGCCATTTTGGAGATTATAGTTTATTGTTGTAGTGGTAGTTTATGGCTGTATCGGGACATTTTTATATTTCTCCATTTTTATGTTTCTCTGACTTTGCACTTGGCGGCTGTCTTTCTTAGAACTCAGGGAAAAGCGGTGTTGAGTGCAAAACTCTGCAGAGGCCAAGTAATCAGCCCTGTCCGAACAGGGGCCGCGCTTCTATTTTAACGGTTTATCAAGGTGTTGTACTGACCTGGATCACAGATCTTCTGCTGAAAACAGCGCATCCCTTGAGTCCAGCCGGGCTGGTATTCTCCACGGGGACATTTGATGCATTGAGTCTGGTTGGAACCGTGGCATTCAGAAAACACACGGAAACCTAACAGAAAAAAAAGAAGAAGAAGAAAAAAAGACACAGAGGGACAGATGGATTTAACAACCAGTTCATAATCACAGTAACCACTAAGGGCCTAATGGAAGAAGAGAAATGGGGAATGACAAAATTAGATCCCTTTTAAAGTGGTGGGTAGTCACATTTAAATGCAGATTGCGTGTTGCACAAAATGTTCCATTTATAAACATCCTTCCTCTTTTAAGATCTTTGTGAATGGAAATCTATTTTTAAACTATGCTGAACCCATTGAGTAAACCAGATGCAATATTCTAACGGTACTTTCTTGTGTTTTACTTAGATTTCTGTGTATGTGTGTTGTTACCTGGTTTACACTTTTCGCAGCATCTGGAGCCTTTTAAGTAATGTTTCTCATCACATTGGAGAGCTTTGGAGAGTCCATTCTAAAAAACATAAAGAAACACTGTTAGTTTATCTTTGCGTATGACAGGAAACAGGAGGATTTCTTTTCCTACATCCTTGTGCAACATATATTTAGAGAAAATATGGGTACAAAAAGAAGATCTATCATCTTTTCTCAAACAGATATTTCCGTCAGTGCTTCACAGTTTTCCTAACCGTGCCATATATCCATCCCGTCCCTTCTTCAGATCATCGTTCAAATCTACACGATATTTTGAGATGGCGGTGAGTAATGAGAGGAAGAGGATGGTTAAAGCGTTTCCAAGACGGTCCCAGAAATTCTTTCCACACTCTCAGAAGCACCTGACCACATCGCTGCGCACCCTCCAAACCAGCAAAACCAAACTCCAAACGGTAACCAATGACATGAGGAGAACCAAGTCCAGTTGGCATGGAATTAATGAACATGTGTTGGCTGCAAATGTAAAGATAATTATTTTTGGAAGGATGACCTGTTGGTTGACTAAATGATGTGGGGGAGAATAAACTAGAAATATCATCTCAGTTTACATCCATGTCTGTCCAGACTGATATTCTGTTTGTAGTGAAGACTTTGATGGAATTTAATAGAAGATATGATTCCAGTGAATAATTTCCAGTGGGACCTTCTGTCTTCACTTAGAGGCCATCGATTCATCCATGAGCCCAAGTAGACTTTTATAACAAATGTATAAACCAGCCTTTCTGGAGACTAACATCGAATCGGTTCCTCTTTAAAGTCCAAGTGGACGCCTGTGCCACAATTTGTAGAAATTCCCTCAAGGTGTTCCTGAGATGTCACTTGAGTGGGACGATTATGTCTAACAGCGCGTGGCGCAGCATTAGCAGGGATTAACCAGAGCTCTTGTTACAAGGAACAGGGAAGTGAACGTTATTAGATCAGATCCATGTTTTAAACAATAAATGGGAATTTTAAGAAAGGGGCCACAAAGGTAAGAGATGTAGGGACACACACACACACACACACACACACACAGTACAACCACCAGCCGTCCTAAATCAGGGCCACGCCACAATGCTGAATTAGACAATTTGGCTGTTATGACAGAAACAATGCCAAAACCACAGCGTCTATATATAAATGTAGAAAAATACAACCTATGGAGCTGACTGCTGCCTGCACCCTGACCAACCTCCTTCTTTTACTCGTTCAGCACTTTATTTAAGTTTATACACGTATTCCCTCATATCCTATAATTTGTATAATTCGTATCGTACAGAAATACTGTCCCTGGAGAGTTCCAGTCAGTAGAGAGTCAGTCAAGTGAAGAGTGATATATCCATCCTGCCGCTCGGCCCCAAAGCATTCGGAATAATTACTGCAGATTGCGTTTTGTCTTCCTGTCATTACAACATTTTCAGAGTTTCCAAAATGAGCACAGCGGCTTCATCTTGCAGTCAGATATTATTTACTTTGGACGTTATACTCATGCATGTCAGACGTCCTAAATTTGATATTGTCGCTGTCGGTGGAAACTTTGAATGTCTAAAACTTTTCAGGATATTAAAATACCTTGTGTTTCTTAAACAGGTTATTGAACACTGTGTCTTCAAGTGGGTTGAGTGGGTTTAGATACTGGCAGGTGCCAGATGGGGGACACGTTATTAAAGATGGAATGGGGGCGGAGCTACCGTATGAGGTTTTGTGGATCCAATGAAATTATGAAATTTAATCACAAGTTCTTTCTAACACTTTTCATTGGTTGAATATTTATAAAACTCAGTCCCTGGTAGCACTTATTTATTTATAGACCATAGACTATTTATGGACAATTTTCTAACATCTTTCTTTCTTCATTGTTAGAAGAATATTTGAAATGTTTCCTGTAATAATTTCACGTATTTCTTTTGCTTCTGCAAATTGTCTTTGAGTAGTAGGTTAGTTAAACTTAAAAATACACAAATATTACACATTTCAATCATTATTCAAACATCTTCTATACCATCTCACCATCCTCTCTCCTCTTATTTGTTCCCCTCTCTTTCTCACACCTCGACTTCAAACAGGGTTCAGACTCGGTGTCTGTCTGCTCCGCCTCGGGCAACAACAAGCACAACATGAAGTTTAATTGCTTCATCTAAGCTTCTCACACATCAGCCAATCCTCGTTTTATATTCTAACCAGAGCGGGATAATGATGCACAGCGCTCATAGCTCTGCACCGCAGCATTTAATGAGAAGCATGTGCTGCAGCACAGAAGTGACAGAAGTAGGAAAGGTTGCCACACTAAGAAACCCATGTCTTTGAGTCACACACGTAGACAGAAAGGTGGACTGACAGCTGTAAGAGAGGCAGGAAAATCTCCACAAGTAGGACAGAGGGCGCAGGAAGCCAAAGGAATGCTGGGAATTGTATTTGTGTTATGGCCACATCTAAACATTGGCTTTTGAGTTATGCGAGGTAGTAGGTTTTCACTCACTAAATATATATGTACGAGGGAAAGAAGCTGGTCCACCCTATATGATTATAGGTCATCATAGAGTTCAAGATAGAACATCAAACCACAAAGCTAACTTTATCTGCAGTATGGATCCATGGATTCAGATACACACTTTTTAAAAACGATCAACAAAACATGAATAAAAGGACACACACACACATATGAGTGTATGTGTGTGTGTGTTCCTTTTATGCATGTTTTGTTGATCATTTTTAAAAAAAACCATTCAGCAGTTATCTGATATATCAAACAGGATTGAGGATGCAGGGCGCTACATTCCATTTACTGTCAGCGCGCCGGAGGATTTGCATAACGGCATTTGGCGCCGAGCCAAGAGAAGCCCAGTGTGACATTTTGGCCTCCAGGAGTTTCAGGGATCCGTGATAAGGTGCTGTAAAAACATATTGCACAACAATTGAATCTTTGTATAGTGTTTGCACCTGTGATTACATTTTTTGAAAACCATAAAAAACAAATCCTTTGAAGTGCCACCTGCACAAATGCATGGCTTTTTTCTCTTTTTTTTTCATAATCTCATATTTATTTAAAAAAAAAAAAACACTGCACATTTCTGACTCTTCTTACATACTGGCTGTGATTCCTTCTTGTTAATAAAAAAACGAATATCAAGTAACTGTAGTTTCTCCCTTGGAAAAATCCTCTGCTGCATGAGAGATAACATATTTTGTAATTTTGTAAGGAATGGGGATTTCTTCAAAATATAAAAAAGAGCTGGAAAGTGAGAGAAATCTGTGATACTGACCAGGGAAGATCACATTCTCAGAATTAAAAGTTCAAGTCAATCATAATTAGCGCTAATAGTTTCAACAGGGACCACTCGGAGCTTAATCCGGTGGTATTAGAGGCATATTAAAAATATTAAGGCAATTACAAATCCCCCTCCTTCCTCCGCACAAAGCTCCATTGTTTTTACAAGGGCTGCAACATCTATCATATGAATTTCTGTGTTGTCTCCAAGGTTTAAATCAAGTTTGGATCTGCAGGCCTGAGGCAATACAGTGTTATTGCTCAAACGGGGTAAGACACAACACTGATTACTGATGCTGTGGTGGGTGGATGATGGACAGACAGACAGAGGGATGGATGGAGCCACAGCAGCATGTGATGGAGATTTTGCATGTGAAGGAGGCTTCTGTGTGGTCGGGTACGGTTGAGTGAGTGTGTCAATGCAGGGATGAATTCACACATGGGTAGCTGGCTAATAAAAAAAAAACAAAAAAGGAAGATCATGGGTGGGCAAGTGAATTAATGCGCCAAAAGCTCAGCTCACGCATGATATATTGACTTTTAAAGCTTTCGACATCTTGAAGTAATCTTGTGTTGCTCAATGTCACACAGACAGTTTGAAATGGATTTGGAATGAATTGGACGAAGTGGTTGAAAACCAAGAAAATGGAG
Organism: Lepturacanthus savala; assembly: GCA_030544235.1. Classification (NCBI taxonomy): domain Eukaryota; kingdom Metazoa; phylum Chordata; class Actinopteri; order Scombriformes; family Trichiuridae; genus Lepturacanthus; species Lepturacanthus savala. The sequence goes on along the minus strand of CM060476.1, from coordinate 5,249,161 downwards.
GGGAATTCTTCGGGGATACTGTGAGTCAGTAATGGCAAGACCACGGTGAGAACAAACCCAAAGCCAAAAGTTTGCAGTGTCACCTTATAACGTGGATGAAAAATATCTCTCTTCCTTTTCCACACACTGAGTAGTTTTCCGGGCATCGTATCTGTGTTTACTCACTCCTGTTACCGCTACTAGTTTTTGACTTGTTTTGACTTGATTTTGACAGTCTGTGAAGAAAAAAAATATTGTAATAACACCCATCATCCTTCACTGAACCACAGCATGGACGAGATGCAGAGCCCTCCCAGTGTTTAACATTATCTCTTGCAACACTATTTTTTTTTTTTTTTTTATGAATCAGAGAAGGAAAACTGAAGAAAAAAGCAGCGTCTGTTCCAGTCAAAGTGAAAACGGTTCTGGCTTACAGTAATACAGGCAAACAGGCAGTGATAGATCACTGGTGCCCAGCAGTCCCACCACTACAACCACATCTCATAAACTACTCCACCTGGACGGAATTAGCTTCTTGGACTAAACAACAACATGGACAACATGTCATGGGCCATTCACTTATCCCCCCCTCAAATTAAACTGGCTGAGGATCAGCTGAGGACTAAATAGGAATCACAAGCAGAACAAAATCACAGTGCTATATAACATAAAACTATATAGAATCTATAGTCAACATCCACACAATCAAATGTCTGAAGTTTTAATTAAACATGAAACCTTTTCCCCCTTTTATCTAGGACCAATATTGGCCCCTGCAGCTGGTTTGGGAGCCCCATGTCTGGCGGAGCTAATGAAGTTACCGATGGGCCATTTGGCCTGATCCGGTCCTCCATGGACCGGGGAGAGAATTTTTGCTTTGTGGAAGAGAGATGAACCGCGTTTTTTGCGGTCAAGAACAGGAGAGATGGAAGAGATCCAAACACAACTTTTTTCCAGTCACTGTCCGTGCGTAAAAAACGAAAGAAAAAAAACTCCCCTCCTGCTTTTCCCATCTGACCAGTTCATACACATCATCAGATGTGATGACACATATTTCTGGTTTACTGTTACATATCTCCCCGTCCATCTCTTCAAGAAAAACAAACCCTCATCTGTATTTCTGCTTTGCTTCTCTCATCCTAACTGAACATGACAGCGCCTTCAAAGCAGCACAGAGGAGTCATAACATACAATGGATTAATTATCAATTCTTTTGGTTGTTATATAAACTCAATAATTGCGTTATTTATGCAAAACTCTTAACTTTAATAGCAGAAAAATATATTTTTATTGTTTTTACCTGTGCGTAAAAGGTGACAAGGACGCAGTGTATCCAGCCTCGGAATATCCAACTCGTGGAAAAGTTCTGTCTCATCTCTGCTGGTTGATGAAAACCCGCTTCTGTGACAAACTTGTCTTTCTCAGCCGAGAAGCAAATATCCCAGATCCCTCTGGAAAAAAAAAAATGTCCTCACAGGAAACTCGTCTTGTGCGCGTAAATGTGGCCGAGCCTCCACACGGATCCACAGGGCATTCTTGCGCCTTGATACCCGGTAAAGGCAGCTGCGGTTCCCACCTCTCTCCTCTCCCTCTCCTCTCCCTCACGCTGTCACCCACGCTTTGTGGAAAGAGCTGCGTGCAACAGCTTGTAAAAACCGAGTGAGTGGCTTAAAGAGAGGGAGGGAACTCCTCCCACGTTGTCATATGTAAAGAAAAGAGTTCATCCCCTCCTTTTCCTCCTAGCGCACTGATCCCCTCTGAATACGAGCTGTAGAGTTACCTGACTGTTGTCAGTAATCAACAGTAAGATTAATCTGGTAATATGATCCATGCAGCTTACACACTGGAGTTCAGAAATGAGCTGTCATGACATAATTCTGTGACAGTCTGCCCAAATCACAGATGTGCTTGCACAATAGAAGTTTGTCATGTGGCATTTTCTATGGGTTTATTCAAGAGATATGACCTCACATTCATATTAAATTCATATAAAACCCCATAAGCTGAAGGCAAAGCGTGCGGTCACGTTTATAGACTTCACTTCCTTAATTTGCCATTCATCATGAGTGTGAGTAGGCCAGTGCCTGCATAGTTCCTGGAGCGTGGGTCCATCTGGAACAGTCATGACCATATTTAGTCTACAGAAGTAATTTATATAAAAGCGTTGGATCTCCAGGAAATAGTTGCTCCCTACTCTTAGGGAAGGGTGAGAAAGAATAAAAGCACTGGGTCTGTCCCTCAGAATTTGCATAGCAGATCGGGCCCAGCCCACCTCATGGAGAGCCGAGAGGGAATGTTTGACAGAATGGAGAATATGTTCTCTTCAAGGTGACAGTTATGCAAATTTTAAATTGCACGGGAATTGATAAATTATAGGGTTGGACGGCACGAGAGAGGAGAGGCCAGAGGGGGAAAAAATAAGAAACAAAGGATTCTTCCATTCTTTAAAAGACTCAAACTTATTTTTAAAAAATATCTATTCAGATATGCATGTTAGTGCTTAGCAGGGTGCACTGTTACAGCTTCTGAAGTTATGATATCCCAGATGTTTTCAGAAACATAAGCACACAGCTTATCCTGGAAATGCATAACAACGAATGACCGAGAGTCCACCGATTCTCTGATAATCACCGCAATGAATGGAAGTGGATACATACAGGGTTCTTTAGTTTACAAGCTGTTTAACAGAGGGGAAAGAGGAAGCATAACAAGGATTTTGAGCTGAGCCAGTGAAGGCAACGGGTTCTGTTCTCCCTCTCCTCCTCTTCCCGTAAAAACATGCTGAGAGAAGCTGTTTCGTGGTGGGGCCTCTGCAGCCTGCACAGTAGCTATTAGGAGCCAGATTGGACGATTTCAGCAATCAGAAACCTCAGCTCGCCTCTGAAACATTCACACTGAGGTCATTCCTTAACAGGCCAACGCAAGAGGAGGCATAAAGAAGTCGCCGTCAGGGACTTCAGATAGCAGAAGTTATGATGTAGCATGTTTTGATGTATAAAAAAAAAGAAAATGGAAATGCATTGCAGGCGGATGTCATGCTGGTTTACAAGCATCACACTTCAAATGACCCGGGTCAGAGCGCAGACTGTGTAGCTCTGTAATCATGCGGGTCGGCATCACTTACAAGTCAAAGTTCGTCAAGGCAGAATAATCCAGTACGGCTCATGTACACAAAAAAACGCACACGTACACAGGCCTGCAGAATGGTTCCCATTAATGTAAGACGCAGTCGTTCCACAGAAGAGAACAGCCACAGCCCGCTGTGGTGCCAGGATCTTGGAGGAAGCTTCAAGGGCTAGGCACGGGCTCCCTTGAACACACTGCAAATGACACAGGCTCGAAAAGAACATGCACATGGCCCTGGCACACACAGAGGAACAGAGTGGAATAATATCATTAAGGCTTAGCCACCATGTTCCGGTGGTTTTAGGACTGGTCCTGCATTGCTTCTGCTTGCTTTGGAAACAGATGTGATCTGTGAGTCACTCAAGTCGCTCTTGTGAGTAAGAGCTGCCTGGCTGACGCCATTTCTATGCCAATTAAAAAAAAAAAAAAAAGAAAAGCGGTTGTTCATGAAACACAAATACAAAAACAAACGTAAAAAAATGGATCAGCCTCAGATGTGTATACAGGTACACACGCATTTGCATGGCCACAAAGAATCTTGGCAGGCAGAGGTGTTGTTTTGACACAGAACAAGTGTTCACTGTGAATGCAAAAAATCACACAGGGCATGTTTCTGCAGACAATGTAGACACACACACAAACACACACACACAGCTACCATGCCCTCCAGTTCCACCCCTGCTGCATATCAATTACAGTATTTGCCCACCTGCAGTTATCAGTGCAGGTGATGGTTGAATATTAGCCTGAATATGCAAATTCTTCCCTTTATCAGGGTGTTAGTTAACTCACGTAATGTTCAACCACTATCTGAGGAAGACTCCATGACTACATGACCAATTTCTATTTTCACCTAAATCAAGGTAGTGAATTCCATTCCACTGTGGGGCTGTCCCAAACCGCTCCTGTTGACACATTTTCTGTTTCTCTGCTTTATCTTATCGCTTAAAGATGCTGTTAACATCTGCTAACTTCTTTTTGTCTCCTTTTGATGATTTAGTACGTTGACAGTGTAATCTTGACAACACATCTAAGCTTTTATTTCTATTTTTTTTTTTTTTTATGAGGTAAGTTGGGGAATGTCCCGTAAGATGGACTTTGGTTTGTTGTACCAAGCAGATCACATCAAAGTGTTTAGAAGTGAGGGGCAAGTTCAGCAGGAGTATGTTTGTCTGTGTTTTACTGCCTTCAACACCTGTCGACACTTAGAGCTATAATCAAAACTCAGAATACTTTCTATTCACCGCATACACATACTGATCCTGGAGATGTAAGTTTCTACATATCAATGGCTCTTTGAGGATCATCAGTCAGGATCAAGAGTGCATCACAGCACACAGACAGTACTGGTGAAAACTCTAAATAGACAAGGGACTTCTATCTAGACTTGTTCTGTTAGACAGTAGTGCTGCATTTGACACCAGTGGCCATCAGACTAAAACAGCACTGGTTTAGATCAATTTCAGTATGTGCACAAATATTAGACAGGGAGTTCCACAAGGTTCTGTACTTGGTCCAATACATTTCGCCTTATCTATCCATCCTTCAGGTAATATTAAGATACACTGCCATTCATTTTCATTGAGATAGACATGAGATGTACACTCATGAGAGATTTTATGATTTGGCACTATGCAAAAAAAATTTAAATGAAATGTCAAATACACCGAAATTCATTCAATGAGGCGCCAGAGAAGTACATTTAATTACACAACTGACCTCCATCTTTTATTACACCATGACACCAAATTCAAATATACATAACGAGTACCATCCTCTTCAGTTCAGTGTATGATACAGTTATTTACTGTTTGTCTTAGAGCATATCCTCCCCAAAAAACAGAACCAAATACCCACTTTAGAAAAAAAAACAAACATTACAATTATCAGAGACACTGCAACACAGAAAGACAAGATGCAACGGACAGAGGGAATAATTATGATCAGTGCCCTCTTCAACTTCACATTGCCAAAATGGATAAACAAAGAAATTCATTAACAGTAGTGATAATGTTCAATGTGTAGAAGACTAAATTAAAACAAAACAAATATATATATATATGTATATATAATAAAGAACTGAACAGTAACGTGAAGTGCAAATTTCTTTGGAAGTTGGAATAAAGTATGTTTTTTCTTCATTAAGACATAAATAAGTTATAAAATAGAAGCTATCAAAACAGAAACCAGACAGACCTTGAAGAAATAAAGGCAAGACAATTTTTTTTATAGCTTCAAGTAGGCGATATCTCTGAGCCATACAGAGGGCATTCTGAGAGCCGTGTTGTGGCTCAAACCTTCAGTATAATTTCACTCAGAAAATTGCAGTTTGCAAGTCAATGCAAACTGTCCCAGAACCCTTTGCTCCAAAATGGCGCCCATTCAAAATTCTAAATGAAACCCAGCAGGCCGTGCTCAAGAGTTTTGTTTCCAAGAGACAGAGTGAAGCTCCTCCCTCAAAACAAGAAGTTTGCGACTGAAAATTAAATTCGGTGAAACTTTCAAGTCCGGAAATGTCCCAGGAAACACTTCTCTCGTTATGAGTTTGGGTGGAATCTCAACAATGCTCAGTTTCCTCCTCTCGCTCGCTCCTCCTTCTGAAATGAAATGTCACACTTGTTTCATGAAAGAAAAGTTCTCGACAAGGCTTTCGTCATAATTAAGAATAAAAGAGAGGACTAGAGCAGAGTGGGAAACCTCAGCTTTCACTGCAAAAAGCATTGCTGCTTTTTAAACAGCAGGTAGTCCAGCAAACCTTCATATCTTTAAAATCATTTAACAATTCACTTGATTTTCGTCTACATTAAGCTGAACCAATGCTTTTTCCAGTAAAATGACAGCAGGAGTGGGGTCGTCAGTTACTGTAGATGCAGCGGCTGATCAGTCAGTGTTGTACATCACTTCTTTCTCTGGAAGACATTGGCCAGCATGGCGCCCGAGGTGGTCAGCTGACCCATCTTGCTCAGGAACTTGGTCTTGGCATCCTCACCCACCAAACTGGACGCAATGGAAATGGAACTATGGAGGGAAAAAAAAACAGATTGAATATGATGAGGTCTTTTTTTTTCCTTTGCTATCCATCTATGCAGTGAAGCCATAAATAAAATCATGAAAAAAGAGGGTGAGAATATTTAAATGTCCCGATTAAAATCTCACTTTCTACAATGTAGGTATTTTGGATATTTTAATCCAACAAAAAAATCTCTCTATTCAACGATGATACATACACACTTCCTAACACCAGTTATCTGTTACTGAACTTCAGCCAGCCTTTACTCCACTTCTTTAAGGAGGAAACGATGTTTGCCAATTCAGCCCCTCCTGATTTTTACAGGCTAACGGCCCCATCAGTTCCTCTTTTGAGACAAACGGAGCAGTTGCTGCTTTCTGCCAAGCTGCTGTGTTGCTCAACAGAAGAACAAACACATCTAAGCACATATCTCAGATCAATGAATTGAGGGAATTCGGACTGTTGCAATTCATCACATTTCTCCTTGATCGTTTCTAGCATGAGAAACCAACCCAATCTGAAGAAACGGCAAAGATAATCCCATGTTATATGATGCAAGTTCAAAAAGTTACTAAGTTGGTGTTAAGCAAAACAATATCAGGGTTTGGGCAATATTTCATATCAGGAAATATGAAACAAATTAAATTGTGCTTAAAATTGTCCAAAATAATTCTCAGGATCAAAACCTCTTAGAAGATAGATTCTGTGAAAATAAAGATGCAACTCATTCATTACAGTGAAAGAAGTTAAAGAATTGAATATTGACAGGCAAAAATGAAAGAGGATCACAAATCTCTTGGTAAAAACACAGAGATTTTAACCCCGAGAGTTTAATGGAGGGTTTCTGGGGAACACACCCAAAACGTATTCACATAGACACACATACGCACATCTCGTTTTAATGAACCCCAAACACATGCTAACAAGATGGGAGAAACATCTTCTGAAAGACACCCACATTATGGCTGACATCCCAACTCTCTTCACTTCACCAAAACAACTCCTCATTTTTCTGCTCTCTCTCCTTCTGTGAAGATACCCACATAATGAGTGTGGTTCCAACACTCCTACATTCTCCTCTCTCCCCCTGGGGAATAAACCCGCAATATGGGCCCGAACCCAATGCTGTTAAATGACCCCTCTCCTCACAGTAGGACGACTCCTTCCCCTCCTCCCGATCCTTCTCTCTTCGTAAAACTACCACTTTCAAGCCATCACTTGTTCGTGTCACTGCCTCTCATGCAATACAAAATGCTTAGCAAAATGTTTAGGAAGACGCTGTTAGTGAGAATGAGTGTGTTCGCTCTCACCCTTGTGCATCTGCCATTCCTCTGTTCTCCACCTTGATCTCGCACTCTTTGATCATAGAACTCAGTATCACCTGCAGAGAGCAAGAAAGACGGATTTACCTGGAACGTTACCATCAAAAAGCATTAAAAAAGACATGGTGCTTTTATGATGCTGTGTCACCAACTAAAAATGTGATGCAGGCCTAAATCAGAAAGTATTTAAGTGTGTTAATGCATGTCAATTCTTAAAATGACATGCAAACAACATTCGGCTCAGTTTGGGGAAAGAATTCCGGTCTCCGGATGATGTATGTAGACTTAACAGACGAGTGGATGTGCAGAGAGGAAAAGAGTCAGCTGATCTTTAGTCACTGCGGGAAAAAGCTCACATGAAATGTATCGCGTGCGATTCAGAGACGCAAATAAACCCGGTAGAAGTGTGTGTATGTATGAGTGTGTCTGAGAACGGGGCTAAGTGTCAGACTGTCTGTATTTGCTGTCACTATGTGAGATCCCCTTGGACTGAGAGACAGTTTGGCCCATCAGAACACTGATGAGATACTGAAATGAGTGCGTTTGCCTGTCAGTGTCTGAATATATGCATGGCAACACCCCTCCCCCCATGTCTACATTTGCTGACCTCGTGCTCTGGTGAGAGTTGCTCCATGTCGACCCGGAGACACCTGAGGCCAGGCAGGAAGTGGTTGACCATCACCTCCTCGGAAATGACTGCACAGGAAGTTAAGGTTGGATGAAAACCTGCAGTCCAGTTTGTTAATGCCTCTTTATGCCAAAACACTTTGCAGAAACCAATGACGGAACACATACGGCGGGAAACAAAACTTTTCACTATCCAGGCTGCCACGCAGAGCTTTGCAGACCATAGAAGCAAAAAAAAAAAGAAAAAAGATACGTTTGTATTTATATGGGTTTGTGTGTGGAAAAACTTGTGTGTAGCAACAGAAATAGAAATTATACTGTATAAAACAGTCACTATGTAAAGAAACTGGCATTTAAAGGGATAAAATTCTGTATTTGTTAGTTATGAATAGGACTGAAGTTGGTTAAAAGATTTAATAAAAAAAAAAAAAAACACACATTTCTGTCCCTTGGGAGTAAGAAAGGTATTATTTTTTTAAACAGGGTTAAACATATTGCTGAATGGAAAACTCCACCCATCCGCCACTGAAGTAGGTTGACACAGACCTTTCCCTCCTTCGACCAGGACTGCATGTGTTCTGCCACCTGTCACAGCCAGTAAAGCTTCATGGGACGCGGAGAAAACACGTCTATATTTTTAGAGATGGGAATGTGAAATTTCAGAGCTTGTCGCCCTGATTACAAGAGAAAGGAGTGAGCAGTGGGAGGTAAAGCCTCTGAGGTTAGGGCTATACCTCCTGGACACTACTGCACTGTAAAATCACAGCCTGACAAAGATCCACAGGAATGAACCTCAGACCAGCTGCCCTCTATGTGTGTGTGTGTATGTGTGTGTGTTGAAAGCGGGTAGGGGAGCACAGGAGCGGGAGTAGTGAGAGGGAAAAGTGTGAGAAAGAAGAAAATGTGCGAGGTGAAGGAATCAGAGAAGGATGGCAGAGGCGTAGCAGAGGTAAAGTAAACGCGAGACCCATCCTGGGAACTGTATGCGAGGATTGAAGTTGATGTTCGGCTCCTTTCCTCCTCTCACGCTCCTTCTCTCTTTCTCATCCTTTCCTTTGCTTAACCGACCCTGTAATTACCTCGAGCCCCAAAGAGGAGGCAGCTTATTTTCCCTTTCTCCTCCTGCCAAATGACAGGCGAACCCTGCCAACACACACACTGAACCACACACTCCGGCACCGGGGCCACGCTGATACAGATACAAGAGGCACGATCAGGAGACACATCTGACCCGTGCTGCTAGCTATAGCTGACCAGCTATTCTAAACGGCTTTCCCACTGACTCGCAAGTTACGACAGCTAACTGTGAACCCTAGCCAACCTTGCCAGCAGATTTCTGGTAAATCTGTTGGAAATACATACAGTAGTTAAAAAAGTATGAGTGTTTTGACCTCTCCTTAAGTTTCACAAGGACAAACTGCTACCAGCACATGGAAAGTGTTAGGACCACAAATAAAAGTCCTCCTATTAAAAGGAATTCCAGGCTGACCAATGTCCTCAAGGCTGCAGCCAGCTACGAGGTCACAGAAGCCTCAATAAGTAAATAAATTTAATCGAATTAAAAGCAAAATCGGCACAATATAACCCTATAATCAGGAGTTGTTAATTATGAGCAACATCATAAGAACCATGAACAAATTGCTTCATATACGAGATGAAACGGAGATGCCGAACAACTGCTAAACAGCTGCAGTGAACGGCCTGTAGTGAGTGCGTTCATCATCCAAACATCATGCATGCACATGCACGCAAAAGTAGAGTGAGTTAATTGTGCAGCTTTACTAAACGTGTTTTTTGCCAACAGGATGTAGTTAATTATAGATAATGAGTTTGTGTACAGATTACAGCTCGGGTTGTGTTTGTAGCTGTCATTTTGGTATGAATTCTGCTTCCAGAAATGTAGTAAATAAGCCCCATTAAGAAGAAAAACTTTTGGACCTCGATAATTTATAAGCCCTGGCTACGGCTTTGAATGTCTTGTACGTTCCTATAGAGCGTTAAATGTGATCTGTGGAAGGATACAGCAGCAGGACAGAGCACTGTAGGCCTCGAACAGCTGGGTGGCGATGTCAATCCTCTTGTTTTCCGCCGCTTGACTGTTGTTAGCCAGCGCTAGCTTGTGAAGGTGGGGCAGCACGACTGGACAAGACACAAGTTTAATGCAGATGAAGGTGATGGTTTCATAATAAAGTTCTTTAAAAAATAAAAATACAAATTTTGAAAAATAGGCTGTGTATCTTTCCATCTTTGACATACACTCATCTCTAAAGCGGGGCTCTGTGTTAGGTCCGACCCTTCCAAACGTCCTGATGATCTCCATGTGCAGAGAGTGCTGGTCTTGATATTGAGGGTCTTCCAGGAATGATGCTAGCTGCATTTTGACACGCTCCAGCAGCTACACACACACACACACACACACACACACACACACACACACACACACACACACACACACACACACACACACACACACACACACACACACACACACACACACACACACACACACACACACACACACACACACACACACACACACACACACACAGTTAGACAGTGACAGTTAGAATACACTCGTTTCTTTTTTTTTTTTTTACTTATATGAATTGATTGTGTAACACGAACAGCTTCCTACCTCTTTTTGTGTAACGGTCTCCATGATGGTGCCAAAGGCAGGAATAGTGGCTATCCTCACAGAGCTAAAAACAGCAGGAGAGTAAGATAATGGTTTGACTATTCATAGCCACTGTGTCTTTTCTGTTTTTCTCTAGTTTCTCCTCTAGCACGGTGTTGGCAAAGAATCAGAATGAGTCATATATCCTTCAGATCAACTTGTTTGAATCAGGAGACTGACTCATGTTAAGATCTTATATTTTCTTTTAAATAATGCCGGTAACGGTTTCAAATGTTGACTGAAATTATGCATTTTATGCAAACTTATTATTATAATGGCACTTCAAGTGCCCAGTAAGCACTTTTACTGAAACCACAATGAAATACGTCTACTTTGGTTAACACACAGTTTTGTCCAAGCCGTGATTGCATAGTGATGACATGGCACTAACCACTGTGATGACTGCTGCAACACGTGTATCGTACTGACAGTTAAGCTCTGACTGCTGCCTGAATTATTACATGAATTTACAACACACGGATTACCTACACACTGGGCTCATCACTCCGTTTCATTTTGTTAGTGACATTAATGACCACTGGCAGGTTTTCCTCAGGCCAAAATAGTATTATTACATGACCAGAGGCTGTAAACGTCAAAGAACAATTGATGCCAGCTGTGTAACATGATTTATTAATATTGTGCCAAGAGCCACAACTTGGCAAAGCAGTTTTTTTTAAAAGGCAGGCTTTTCCCCCTAGTTTCTGATTCCATGACGACAAGCAAAAACAGCAATAATGTGCTGATATTTAACCAAAATCAAATTGTAAAATCAATGTCTGCCAATTAAATATATGAATTATCAGTTAAGTACACTACACAGCAAGTCTTGCGCTAACAGCTAATCTAGCGCAAATGTCAGATCATCCCCAAAATAAAGGGGTCAATTAATTTCCAAATTCATGATCTTCGAGGCACAGCAAATCATAAATAATTCAAAACACAATAATGCATATTAGACGTATTTGGCTGAAATGAACTGCAGAAAGCACGGTTAATGAGTGATGTTAGATAATCATTCCTCTGTCAGTAGGAGAGATAGAAAGATACACATGGGCTTCATCTTGAAATTTAGAGTAAGAAAAAAAAAAAATCAGTTCCTCATTATAACACTAACACCACAGATCATGGTCACTGTCGATTTAGGAAAAGACAAAAACAAAAATATGATAAATTGAAGCTACAAATGTGTGCCCATTAGCATGTGTATTTCAATATAAAGAATGGTGAGATGAAAAGGGCTGCATTCCAACAGTGCTGCTACCAATATCGTCCTCTTGCCTAATAGCAAACATGAAGGCTGGATCTTTGAAGCAAAGCTGGAAGTTGGTCCTCCATTCACACAGAACAGAATGTGTGAAGGAAGATTTCAGTACTCAATCTCTAGTTCAGCCGATCATTACAGTTTACTGGCTGCAGATCAGTGGATATTGAAGCTGTCTTCAATGCAGGAAGAGGCTTCAGACTCTTACTTCCTCTCCCACTGAATTTTTGTGGTTGTTGAAGGAAGCTGCCACATCAGCTAGATATTCACACGAAAATGTTTTTTCTTTTTTTTTTTTTTTTTAAGTACCCATTGTAGCTCAGTGAAATAGATTTGTGCTCAACACTGTAAGAATGCAGCCCCACAAAATGACAACGTTCACAGAAAGGATTTTCTTGTGTTGATTTGACTCACAATTCAGGCCCACTGCACAGAGTTATAAGGGCCGGAGCCGCCCGGCGATCTACTAATGCTTCACTCATGCCTCGGAGAACCAACTGCAAACCCACCACACAGCAGGATGAGAGAGAGGGAGAGGAGGCAGGGTGGGAGGAGGTAGAGACAGACAAGAGACAGGAGGAGGAAGGCGGGAAAGATAGAGGAGACCGAGAGAGGAGGAGAGAGGAAAAACAAAATAGAGTGACAGGAAAAACCGAGAAGGTCGGGGTGAAAACCAACCACTAGTTGACAGGTTGGCGAGGAGGAGGGGCCCTGCTTCAACGGAGGGAGGGGGGCGGGGGAGAGGAGGAGGGGGCGCGTCACAGGTAAGCATGCTGGGATTGTGCTGTTGCCACATGCAGGCGATGTGCACGCACAGATCTGGCAACGTGTTGCAGGCTGATGAAGGCGACGAGAGCTGGCGTGAGTCAGTGTCGCGGATTGATGGTGCAGACATGCACAATGTTAGTGTGAACAGAGCAGCTGAGGAACCACCCCATGGCCAAGCTGAATCCTATACAGGAGCAACTCCACACAATCACTGAAAACTCAGCACTTTGACTGTAATAATGGTAGGAAAAACAAAATAGAAACTTAAAAAAAGGCAGAACCTGAGGAACATTCGATTAAGTTAAATCATTATCACATGAAGATTGAAGATTAGTTTTATGCTGAAGTTGCTCCTGGCAGGCACAGACTTGTTCCAGTGTGATCGTTCTTCAGGCAGCAAAAGGAAAACAAAACAAAACACAAAAAAATCCAAAAAAAAGAAAAAAAAAGAAAAAAGAGAGAAGGGGGGAGAGAGACGCGGCGCAGTTTATTGTTGGTGTTCAACTTACATTTCGGGGTCGGAAGACAGTGTGATGAGAGCCGGCACCACTCTCTGCGCTACCAGCGTCTCATTCACCCCCTTCACCAGCAGCTGATCGGATTGGACAGAGCCAGCCGTGATGTCACAGAGGTGGGCGGGGCATTGGGGGACAAGAGCGAGCAACACCACCAACAGATAGAGAGAAGAAGGGGGGGAAAAAAAAAAGCAAAACGGAAAGGGAGAGGGGGAAAAAAAAAAGAAAAACAAACACAAAACAGATAGGAAGAAAGTGATATACAATGACAAGAACCATAGCTGCAAGGCACGGAACGGCACTGCATGTTTCAAGCAAGTGTGTGTACACACACATTCGCGCGCACACACACAAACACGCACACACGCACACGCAGGTATGCAGAAGAAATGGCAAAGGCAACGATGCTAAACTGGACAAATACCGTAGTATAGTAAGGTGAGCGTAAAGCTGTGGACTCTTTCCACAGACTCCAGGTCAGACGGTTATTTTATCCACTTTAAATCAATAAAATAGTTGTGCTAATCTGATCTGGGATCTGTGGTAGAGGACCACGTTTCCACCCACCGTTTTCGACAATGGTGGACAGCTAAACACTATGGAATGGTGACAGTGAGGTGTGTAGGGGGAAACTTCACAATAAAGAAACAGGGGGAACATGGATACAATCTACCGCTCCTCCTCCCCCAAAGTTTAGGTCAACATAGGCCCGGTTCCACTGTTACACCTATATCCTCATCCCTACATTTTGACTTGAATGTGGGCAAAAATTTAAAAGGACGGGGAGATATATTGTGGTCGTTTCTCATGGCTTAGGCCTGGATTTATACCTTGGGAACCTGGATTAAAAATGGCTGCAATCAGTGGAATGAAATCAGGAGAAAACCAGGAAATGGCCATCTCCCTTTAAAAACAATAGTAGTATTATATATCCGTAAGCCCTGAAATACTGAAAAAGTGAAAAAAGAAACATTTCTGATTAAATTATACTTTCCAACAACATTGACAAGGAACAGGCCTTGAACCCTTTTGACTATACTTTCAGGTTGCTGACTTTGGCCTTTCTCTGACATGCTGCAGATATTTACGCAGTCAGTTTGGAGACCAGTGAAATGTCTGCCGTGAACTCTACGAGGGTCGAGCCATACGGTTGGAACCAGGGTTGCTGATAGTGCTACAGGGTTTATCGGTAGGAGTCCTTACTCATACTGGTAAAACAGAGCAGCTAAACATTAAATGCATGTTAAACAGCAGCAATAGCAAGCATAGCTGGCACATGTACAGCAACAAGGTTAACAAAGGAATCTATAGTACTGGATCGCAAAATGATGTAGGATTGCGCAAGACAAGTTTAACTCATATTAAGGCAACGATTAAGTCATTACAAATAATCAAAATACACTGGATTACTATTTTATTTATATTTCTACAGCCACGTGAGTTACTCATGTGTTTTTATGTCAAAGGACAACTTTAAAAAGGAACAAATTTGTCAACAATGACACATTTTAGGTAATATTAATGTAAATTATGAAGCATTTGTGGTTACATCAATACAGTGCCTGGCTCAGTGTGTGTGTGTGTGTGTTTGTACCTCAAACATCCGTGCTGCAGTACACCGGACCAGTGCAGAAGTGTGGACTACACCGTACCACAAAACAGTCAGCAGCATTTCATGGTACACTGGGTTGGCACTGAAAAGAAAGCAAAAAAGCAGACACACTGCAAAATATCGCAAGACAATTTATCTAGAGTACATCATGATACCTCTGACTAAAGCAGAAAAAAACAACCCTCAAAAGGCAAAAAACAGTTATTATGTATTTATTCACCGTCGTGAGGTACCCGTTGTATGTATAAAGAAATAAAACAATCAATATTCGATTCACCCAAAGTCAAATGTGACATGCTATGAGTCAAATTTTTTAAAAGAGGGGATTTTTTTGTATTACAAGCCTTAAAGAGTCAAACTCTGTGTGTGTTGTGTATGTGTGTGTGTGTCTCACCCGAGCTCTACAAAGGAGGCCTTTAGGCTGTCAAGAGGTGCGTGGGACAGAGACAAGGTTGTCATAACATCTTCTAGGAAACCCACCAACAGCTTGCGATCCTCCTCCTACACAGAAATGACAGTATGGGTAAGTCAGTGGAAGAAATAAATATTTAGAATGTTCATAAATAAAACCAACTATCCATCTATACAGAGGCAAAATTTAAATGTCTTCTTGACATAGATTTGTTTTATAAAGCACTAAAAGGCATCACTGGATTTGGTAAATCAATAAATAAACTTCAAAGTGGTGCTTTCAAGGTGTGTTGAAGTTAGCTACGAATGGTCTGAGGAATAAAAAAAAAAGGTTACCTGGTTATAACATGTCAACACTCCAGTGGCGTAGATGGGAACTGTGGCTTTTGTGAGAATACCATTCCCTGCAGAGGCATCTGACGAACAAAGCAAGTAGGTCAAAATAATGAACGTTACATAAAAAACCCAATGCAACCATTAAAATGTCAGAAAAAGTTTTCTGCATCAAGCCATTCCCTCGTTCTCTTGCTCTCTATTGTGGCTGCATTGCATTGTGGCCTTTTGATGCTACTAGTTAGTCGTAGCAAAAGAAATTGTCATTTTCACTTTTTCTGAGATTGAGATTTTCTTTAGTCGACTTTTTCTTAATTAATCAGGGAAGAGACAATTAAAAAAGACACAATATCACACTGTGTCCTGCATTAGTAACATGAGTGTCCAGAACAATCTTTCTACAGTGTACATTATATCATTGTGGTTTAACAAAACAAATTTTGTGAAAAGGATGATTGCAATGGAAGCTCACAGTGACCTAAACAGAGACTGGGCCTCAATGCAAAACACATTTCATAAATGGCCACAATACCAAAGCTAAATCACTTGGCAGCCAAGTGAGACCAAGCACCTCATATAACTACAGAAACATGTCCGGAATGAAAAAAAAAAGAATAGGGGAGCAACCCACAACTGACTCCAAATAGCTTGTTTACACCAACAACATCTTCTTCTGAACTTCACTGTCCAACATTTTCTTCAGAGAGCTGAGGAAATATTGCAGCATGCGTGTGTGTGTGTAGTTTTGATCTGCACTCACCAACGTTCTCTTCAGATAGTCTGAGAATCTCTTGGAACTGTGGTTTAACCTGAAAGGTCATTAGGATAAACTAAATGTCATCACTTCATTAAAAAATAGCTTCACATTTACTGTTAAGTCCTATTCAAAGAACTTAATAAGTCAGACAGAAATCTTAATATGAAGAGAGGAAAAGTGGTTGCAACCAATGCTCTTGGATTCAACAATGACCCCCTGATGAACCCAGTCCACTGTGTTCTACTGTTGAGAATAAAATCACTTCAGCTGTGGTTATTATGTTCAGTCATTACTGACCAATGTAATGCAATGACTTCACAAAACATAATTTACAAATGTGTCATTTTAAGAGCAAAAGTTGAAGCCTTTACTAGATATTATTTGACACTACACTGAGGGGCTTTGGAATTAAATCTTTCTATTTCAAAGACTGAATTTGGGGCAAAAAGAATAATGGTGCACTTGTAAATGGGGAAACTGTTCGTATTTTATTTTGATGAGTGACATGGCTTCACCTTAGTGTTGGTGAAGATCTTGCCAAAAGTGCGACAGAGCCTCCAGAAGAAACGAGAGAACTCATGGACGCAGGTTGATGAGGTCACATTGATGCGACCCACGATCTCTATGAGCTGAGGAAGCCTGGAGACAAGAGTGTGCAGATGTAAGTCACTATGCATATATGTGCCTGTTGATGCTCTTCACCATGTGTGTGAGTTTTGAATACATGTGTGCACATCTTTTTCCATGCAATTCATCACTATCTATGTGTGTTTTCTCACAGTTGGTTGACAACCCATAAGAGGCTGTCCCAGCCGGTGGTTCCTTCTTGCTCTAGCTGGTAGTCGTAGAGTAGCAGGAGGGCACTCAGCATCTCCCTGCTGCCTATGATGGTTGCCACATCCTGGAGGGGAGATGCTGGCCTGGGGAACCGGGTCACTGCAGAGATAAAGACACAGGATCGAAAAAATGATAATAAGGTTTATTTTTATAGAACCCTTCATTAAAGAAATGCAGCTTAAAGTGCTTGAGTGAATCTATTCTATTAGTGAGTCTCAGTGTGTGCTGTCCTACCCTCTATTGGCGGTATGTCTCCATGGAGTTTGGCTCTGCTAGTGAAGGGTGCATTCTGCAGCACCACAGCAAAAAGAGGAGGGATGAGGGACTGCAGCGCTGACAGGAACACATGAAGCTTGTGTTCATCCAGACCGTGTTCTCCTTGCTACAAAAAGGTAGGAACAGGGTAAAGAAAGCAATGATGAGAGCAGAAGAGAAAAACTGAAGAATCTACACAGACGACACAGGCAATTATTTTAATAGAGTGACGATATGTAAAGAGAATTTAGACCCACCATAAGTAGCTTCTCTATGCGTGCCAAAAGAGAAGGGATGAGCGCATTTTGCAGGGTGCCCAACTCCGTGGTCCAGGCAGCAAAGGCAGGGATGAAGACCTGGTGGACGGCACTGACCACCCGCTCTGATGGGTCCCCAAGAGACAGCAGCATCAACTCAAAGCCCTGAAACAAACAAAATATTGACATAGTAAGCCACAAGCTGAAGATACTGAACTGTGATTTTCACACGGTTGTTGCAATACTGAAATCCTGCAGAAACAAGCTGGTATATCAAGCTGGTACTTGTTTGTTTCTGCTCTAAGCACACATACCTGGGAGTATTTGTCAGGGTCATCTATGTAACCCATAATAATACCAAGACTCTTCACCACTGCCTCTCTGACCATGTCAGCTTTATCTTCAGCGAGCATCTGCTGCAGCATGGACAAAACCAGGGAGCTACGAATCTCCTTCTGCAGAGACAGAATGGAAGACATGGCAGCGGCAGCTTAATTTAGACTGTATTCATCTCTATGTACATGCCCAACCCTTTTTTAATTCTGTTTGCATCCTCTTACAGGCAGGTATGGTGCTAAGGCTCCACAGGACTCGGCCACTAACAATCTCCTCTCTGGATATTTGTGGTTAATCTGCAGAGGAACACAATAATGAGAGAAAGAAATGTTGGAAGAAAGAGAGGAACAGAAGTCGAAGGAAGAGAGAAGCAGACGGGAGGGCAGCCACCGTGGAATGGAAACAATTTGAGTATCATCAACACACTGACCCTGTGGAAACCGCTATTTGTCTTTCTAGACAGTTTCTCAGCCTCCAAACTGCTGGCAGCTGCCGTTGCCATGGCAGCAGCCTTTTGTTTATCATAAATGTGTTGTTGCATAAAGGGACACAGGTGGCAATGAAATCAAAATGACTACGTAAGTCAGGGACACGGCTGACCTGCCGGGGGCAGAACATGCAATTACAGTGATTGAATGGAAGGCTTGCTAAACGATTTAATTGCACTCGTTAAATCTGGATTTGTCACAGTAATTTTTCAATACTGAAGCATGCTATCGATTAAATAACTGAACAAATATGTTTAATAATCTTTGATTCAATAGAAGAACTGTCATGTGCTCTTGGGATACACCATGTAGCCACTGGGAATATCTCTCAATAGAAAAGCAATCATTAACCATTGTTTGACAAGTTGGAGGTAGTTGAGGAAACGTATTGTTGGACACAGGCTGGTTCAACTACTGGATTTCATGCAAGAGCAGGTGTGGGTGAAGCCGTCTTTTTGTTACCAACAGGCCACCTGCAGTGGATGTACTGTACCTGTTCCCAGCACTGAGGAAGTAGCTCGGCCTCCACACGCGTGGGACCCACGTGCCTCGCAAATGCAACGCAGCCTGTCAAGATCATTTGTCTTCGGATACACACACAGAAACAAAAAGAGAACAAAGGGCTGCATGAACTCATAGTTTGATGCGAAATTAACCACATGCATATTAAATGGTCTACACAGACACACAAAAGCACCTCTGCTCATCATCTGGTCTCTTGATGAGATTAAAGAGGATGTGGAGGAGCTGGTCTCTCTCTTTAGACTCTGGGTGAAGGCAGGCAGTACACAGGATGAGAGGAATCAGCTCCTGAAGGAGAAAAAGACACAGAAAGAAGTGGCATCAGTTCAAATCACTTTTGCAAAAGACGACTGAGGTTACATCACACAGGGAGAGGATGAACAAAGCAATCAAGCAGGCCAGTAAATCTATGGCGTGAGTGTTTGGGGGGAGGGGGGTTATTAAAAGAGGAGGAAATGGGAAAAACACACAATGGGTCAACACTGAAAAAAATAGGAGTCACTCGGTGAAAACATGCTTACTTTTAATACACTGACTCATACTTTATACCTTGAGTCATTTGATTCCAGTCACAAACACACACACACTTATAAATTAAAATAGTGCATGCACTCCACATACACTCTGACACAGCTGCGTATAGGCAGACATACACATATCTAATGCACTAGTCCCCTTACAAAAACACAGCTCTACCCCAGAGTTCAGGCAGAGTTCGTGGACCTTCCAGCCAGTGGAGAGCGCACTCGGCTGCCCTTGATACAAGGCTTCCATGGCCAAATTGTGGTCAGCCCAACATTCCCGCCACACACACCCAAATTAGAGAGTGCATACAGAGTTAAAAATATGTTTTTTTTTTCAAACAAACGCTGTATTTTTTTCCAGGAAGATATGATATTTTCCTGCCAAGTGCTGGACGAACGGGCAAAACCCCAACACTGGATGAACAGGACAGAGAGACATGGGTAAAGATAGGCTGTGATGACTCACTCACTCAACACTCGGCCCAATTCTCTGAAGTAAGTGCCATGTTGGCTATTTTTTAAAAAGTAAATACATGACATTAAAGTATCAGACGTGTCATTTTAAGCGGTTACGAATTGAAGTCAGTTCGAGTGTCAAAAAAGCAGCAGGAACCCGAAAATTAACTGAGTTCAGTCAAATTTAACTGTCACATGCAATCATCTTCTGCCCTTGGCCTTTGAAAATGCTACACATCTTCACAAGAGATGTTTTTTTTTGGAGACTCAACAGTAACCGGCCTGATAAAACAAATAAATGAATTCATAAAGAGCACACATCTGAGTAGCCAGAACCCACGGTGACCCTGGTCTATTTCTGTGTGAACTCCTGTGCTTCTGATGTGAGGACTCCTTTAGGAGGTTCAACATCCGACCAGTGCTGAGTAAACATTGTGGCCAGGTAGAGTGGACAGCATGACGCCAGGACCCGGAGGCCAGGAGCTCCTGCACATTTCTGCACAAGGGTCACTATGTGAAAGTTCCTGCATCCAAATAGAGAACTCTTTTGTTAATTTCGATATGCTACTTTCAAATTACACTGTATGAATATTAAATCAATGATTTAGTATAATGTTTTCGTAGGTTATAAAACTTAGTTTTCTGTTTTCACATACAGATAATCAAATGGACTGCATAAGTCCCCTGTGGGTGTCTATTTTCTTCAGTGTTTTTCCTAGCATTTGTAATAAACATTGATTTTCTGTTGCATTGTTAGAGAAACCAGAGCTCAAGAACAGAACATTCAAAACAGAATATAAAGTTATGTGGACATTTTCCTTTGTTCTTGTTCAAATTACCAGAGGGGGAACACATTTGTTATATTCAATGATCTAGATCTATTATAATACCTCTAAAAAGGTCCCATATTGTACATTTTTCCTTTAGGTTTTGGTAACCGTAAGATATACTTGTGGTTTTAATACAGAAAATAGTCTCATTGCAATTCAACATTTCTCCTCTCTATGTCTGTCTTATTAATATCAATGAACCTCTCCTCTGATTTGAATAGCTGTTAATGAGCTATTAAGTCTTGATGGCTTTTAAGGCATGGTTTCATAGTTTTTACAGTAAATAGACTGCATTTAAGAAAAAAAGGTCATAAATTAAACTTTATTCCTTTAAAGAAATGTAGAAAACAAACAATGCAGAGCCACACAAAGAATGCATTTCAAATTGAACTGCAGTGTACTGCAGAAAAACATACCGACTAATGATTTACAGTGTCCGATAATATAGCCAGGTGGCAGGCAGGGTTTCAATGCACCATTTCACCGTTTAAGTCAAACACCTTTTGTTCCTAAGTGGGTGTCACGCTTAAACAACTGAAGGTGTGTCCCCCAGAGAGCGTCGAGTTGCAAGAAGTGGAAGTGGGAGCAGCTGTTGCGTGTGTACGTATGTCATGGCTAGTGGAGCTAACGGACGCAGTACAAAGTTCATACCACTCCAAGTTTGCCACCTTTGTGCCCCTCAGTTTGTTTTTCTTGATTCTGCGAGGAGATTAAGTTCTCCATAACTGTCGGTAGTTGATTGAAACAACATAACCATGGTGATATGCAAAGCAGCCTGACTGAGAACTCCTCCGACCAGAATAACCTCTTTCATACACTTTTTACTTGATGTCCTATCAAGTTTTAAAGTTGCACACATAGTCACCAATTGCATGTGGTTAGTTAAGTGTAGACCAGGTGTCTCTGCATTATAAGTTGTAATATGTTAAAACACAAATACATACATAATTTAATCATTAAAATACTGCATGAAGCAACTTGTAAATATGCTGGTAAATAGGTTATCAAATTAATTAAAATCACTCCAAACTTACAGCCATTAAGGCAGCGATTAGCACTGCAGTTAATGAAACAGATAGGGAACCAATAAGAAAAGGACAGAATATGGAAACACTGGGTTTAAGAGACATATAATACACAACCCACCTAAGGTTACAACTGCATGTTAGGTCTTTTAGTACATTATCTAAATATAGATTTAGAGATTTTCCTTAATGACAATTCAAGATAACATAATAATAGTTGGGCAGGGCTTTGACTCTTTTAAAAAAGTCACTAAAATAGTGCTAGGCTTGGGTAATGTTTTTAATCACAATATAATTTTATATTGCGATATTTGGACAACATCAATATTATTGCATGGGGGCAAAAAAAATGTTTAAGGTTTGAAACCTTTGTAAAATACAATAATATAATCATATTATTGTACATCATGTTTCTATAATATCTCTGCAGCCTTTATTTAAAAGAACTGAGAGTGATTTGTCTCTGGGAGTTTATTTCTGATATGTGGCACATATCATGAACTCTGTAGAGAAGCAAAGCATTGAAATTTAACGCAAACTTGGAGCGTAGCCAAACTATATAAATAAATAAAAATAAAAAGGATATTCCGATATTGTGAAAAATATCGCATGGGGTGGAAATATCGTGATATTTCACTGTATTAAATAAATGGGCCCAAGCCTAGTCAGCTGAAGTTCCAGCAGTTGTAACCAATAGGAGCTGGGCATTAGTTACATATTACTGGTCTGGTTATGTGAGAACCATGCAGATGAGTGCGTGAAAGACTCACCTGACAAAGATGCGCAACCATTCTCTAGAGGAGAGGCATGCATGAGAGTGAGAGAATGAGTGAGACGAAAAGAGAAGAACAAAAATAAAAACCAGTGAAGGCAACAGGACAGCAAACGTGAGCGGGGGGACGCGGGGGAGTGGGGGGCAAGACAGCAGAGGAAAAACGATGATGACACTGGTGGAAAAACAACGCCATCATGACAGAAAGTGAAATCTTCAGTCAATAGATAGACACAAGTCAGCTGGGTATTTGCAGGTTACAAAAGCCTATTTACTCTTGTTAGCACTGCAAATCTCTTCAGCTCATTAATCATAGAGCTTGCTGGCAAGACAAATCTGCAAAGGGCAATAAGATAAAGATCTTGCATTAGCGAGTTGAAGTTTAAGGCATTAGCGCGATTATCATAAACAAACCAGCAATCACACAAATTAGGGCGCTGCCACGAATATTGGCAGCATCCGCGCTGTGTGTAACACTACACTTTCAGTTTAGTTTAATTTTGGGAAAGCCTTGCGGCACAAACCGAGAAGAGTGTGGCGCTCTTTCAAAGCAAACAGAACCAAACCGTTCTCACAATAGTAGATGGTGAAATGGGTGAATCAGCAGCAGAAATAAAAAATCACTTTCAACATGTTCATACTGTTCAGAAAAGCTACTGAGAAATATCAGAGGCTGCAGAATCCACTGTTTTTGTGAGATTTGGGAAACGAAACTGACAACATGAATTCCATGAATTTGTTAATTTATTCAGGCATCACTGAAAAATAATGCTAAACATCATGGTTATATTCACCCTGCTTAACCTTGCTGCTGTGTGTGTATCTATTGGACAGTAGGAGGAGCCTGTGGTCATGAGCATCATGAAGGGGGGGGGCATGGAGGAAAAGAAGAGGACCAGGAGAAGCAGTGGGACAGGCTTTACCTCTCGCTTAGCAAGGAGGACATTGGGGACGATGTGAGGGAGGCAGCGACCCAACATTAACATCACACTCTCCTCGCTGTCCGCTATACGAGACACCTGAAAAAAACAAGAAGAGAGTTATACTGTGTGTTGCAGTGGTAAAAGCAGGAATCATACCTTTTATTTAGGTTAAAGTATCAATATCTTAAAGTAAAATACTTTCAGTTAAATTATATACACTTAACTAGTCCAATGGTTCCAAACCTAGGGGTCAGGGCCCTCCTTGGGGTCACTAGATAAATCTGTAGGGTTGTGGGATGATTAATGGGGAAACACAGTTGTGCTATGAATTTGATTCATTTATCTAATCTTTACTTTGGAGTTTTACTCATTGGGTCTTGAACAGTTAACAAAATGAAATCATACAAGTTGTCTAGAGGCTAAATTTCTTTTTAGTGGAACTGCTAACAACTCAAATATCTGAAACATGAGCAATAGCAACATTCAGATTTTGTAGAAGAGGTCTAGAAGACAATAAGATTTCAGTCTTCAAGAATCCAGTACACTCATTACAATTGTATGTAATGAGTGTATTGGATTCTTGAAGACTGTGTGTAATGAGAACATGTGTAAAAATTTAATCAGAAAAAAAGAATTTTCCTCCTGAAAGTAGCATCAAATATAAAATACTTAAGTCATAGCAGCAATAACTCAAAGTAAAAATATTCTATTATGTTGATATACTTTATATATGGTTAACTAGTCCTGTGGTTCCCAACCTATGAGGTCAGGCCCTCCTAAGGGTCATTAGATAAATCTGTAGGGTTGTGAGATATTTAATGGGAAAACTAAGTTCTTCCATGAATTTGATTTATTTATTCAATCTTTGCTTTGGAGTTTTACACTTTGGGCCTTGAACAGTTAATAAAATGAACCCATGTGAGATGTCTTTGAGGAGAAAATATATGAAACATGAGCTTGAGAGCAACATTTTTATTTTGTGGAAGAGCTCTAGAAGACAATAAGGTTTCTAATTACAGGTTTAGTCTTTAGGAATTCAGTGCAAAATGTACAAAATTTCCCCCTGAAAGTACCATCAAATGCAAAATATGTAAAAATTACTTTAAGATAGTATTGTACTGTTTGTATATGTGTGTGTGTGTGTGTGTGTGTGCTGACCTCTGCTCCCAGACGGCTGTCAGAGCACATTCTGCAGAAGGACAACAGGGCTTGCTGGAAAGCCGGGGATAACTTCCTGGAATAGGACAAATAAAAAAGAAAAAAAAAGTAGTTATTGCCGTGACAGCCGGGCACCACTCGATCTCTGCTCCACAAGAACCATGGAGATTTCCCCCGACCACTGAACGAGTGAGGACTAGACTGGGCCACCCTGCCAGAGAGCTTAACGCTGCCACTCTCCCATATCAAGACTGTGTATTTCAGTGGAGGAGAAAAAAAAATCATCTATAGATAGATGAGCGTTTGCCCACAAGACATTAAAATCTGAAAGATATATGTGAGGATATGACGGAAACGCAGTATTCCTTTGACCAGATGACTGACAAGTTGATGCAGTAAACACGCTACAGTAAAGTGTGGTGGCATAGTGGTAAAACCTGTTTATATGCGACCAAAAGTCCAAAGTTAAATTGCCACTAGAATTTGCCATGTTCTCTGGGGAAATAAACTTGGTGCCAAAACCTACATTTTCTCTGAAGAGGGCAGCTACTTGTGTAATAGGTGCAGCTGTAGACTGTGTTCCATTGTGGCCAAGTAGACTGATAACTGCTGCCATCATGTGGTTACATTTTATAACTACAGCATATACTGAATACAATTTTCAATACATCAAAGCGAAATCTTCAAGAACAAATATGACAGAATAAAAGAAGCATTGTTATTTTCAAATGTTAATTTCTTATATATAGAATGGTCATGTCTATCGTTAATGTTTCTGAATATTTTACATTGATTTCCCCATTTTTTAAAAGTTCCCTGCTTGTGAATGTCTACTCACCTGTTTGGCTGGTCAAACTGGACAGGGGGCCGACTCTTAAGCTTGTTGTGGGGCTGTGGGTGGGGCTGTGGTGTGTTCTGAGTGGAGGGGGGACCAGGGTTAGACTCAGGCTCTGAAACTCCCCGGATGTCCAGATACTGGCCGTTATCTGTAGGGGGCTGAGGGCAGAACGACGCATGTGTTACAGAAACTACTGAAAGAAATGTGAAAATGTGTGTTTGTTTCTGGCATAAATTAGCTTTTCACATTCAAATCCGACCACATACCACAGGGAGGGGATCGGTGGAAGGAGGGGCGGTGGACGAGCAGGAGAGGTTGGATGTGTTCTGGGAGCCCAGATCCAGAGTGGCCGGAGGTGGGGAGGAGACAGTCCTCTTTAAAGTCTGGATCTCGCTGTGGGGTTGGGGAAAGGAGACAAATATGTCAGAAAACAGTGGATAACTCCTATTACGTATATGAGGTGGTTAGCCAGGAACAATTTTAGGATTGTGGTCGAGCAATTTGTCTGAATCTTAATGGTGGCAATTAAATATTCTGCACGGAAGGAAAATAAATCTGATGCTTGAACTCTTCACATTTCTCGTGTATAAGAGCAGGACGTCCTTTGTAATTTCACACAGCAGCGGCACTTGGGGGAGGTTTCCATACTTGTTCCACCTCATGATCTCTTTTGGTCACAGATATGGTGCTCATGTGGACAGCAGCACTGAAAATACTTTTAGATGTGTATGAATGCTTCTCATTTCATGACAGTGGTGAATGTGCTCTTGTGTATATATAGTATCTGCTGCATGAATGGAGGAAACCATCAGAGTATCCTGACACATATGACACATAGCACAACTGTAGGCACTGTCACACTAGGTCATTGAGTGATTCATACACTACAGTGGCCCTATGGTGCAAAACACACTTCACAAAACAAAACATTTCAGAAAACAGAACCACAGTCATTGTTTTAGGGTTCCTTCAAGTTAAAATTAAGTCTCTTTAAGACCTTTTTAAGACCATTTATACAAAATATAATAGCTATTTCATAGACCTACCGGCAAAGAAAAATATAGTTTTTAATTTGTTCATTTATATTTGAATTAAATGCGTATAATGTCCATATAAAACATTTTTCACTTAGACCTCATCTGCAGTACATAAGGCATTGTCAATATGATCTAACACAGCAAACAGAATGATAAAATCTCTATTAATTGACTTTTAGTGAATATTTTTAGGTATTAAAAGTGTACTATGTACATATAAAATATTTTTTCACTAAAATCTCACCTGTAGTAGTTAAGGCACTGTGAATATGATGTACTACAGCAAACTGAGTAGAAAAAATCCTTTTGTTTAGTTTTGGTGAACATTTTTCAGTTTTTTATCACTTCATACTGAAAAGTGTAATTTGCAGACGATCCCTAACACAGACCACAGTGAATGACAGTAGATTGGTGATGTGAAGACACTGTTTTCTGGTACAACATGAAACTGCAGGAAAAGTTGACTGTAATATATAGTATACCATACTATGATAATCTTGTTATATTACACTCTTTATTTGTGTGGACACTGCCTTGGTCTCTAAAAGCACAGATAAAACAAAATGTCAAGCCAATATCCAATAATGAGCCAACTTCACCACTTTTGTTGCTGAGGTTAATTATCTCAGCTCATGCATGCATAGCAACCACCCTGACAATGACATTAAGATTCTAGAACACAACTTCTGGCAAGCCAGACTTTTTGGGCCCTGACAGTAACACCACACTTTATTTAGGCTATATTATTTATTTAAAATAATCATTGACAAATTAAACTTTTGAGAAGATTGCGATTAGAAGAAGTTACGTACTGCAGAAATTTCAAGACTCTTTAAGGAAATATTTCCAAATACTTAAAATTCAATGCTTTTAAGTCCCCTGTAGTACACGCTTGTGTAACACACACCTCTGCAGTTTCTTTATCTGCTCAGCAAGGCTCTGCTTCTCATTGTTGAGGAGACTGATCTGGTACTCCAACTCTTGGACAACTTCTGTCTGTTGCTGTAAAGAGAGAGAAACAAATATCATGCAGACACTTGACAGCCTCAGTCCAAGAGCAGGTTCTGTAATAGGTCGAAACTCTTTGTGGGCTGCTGATAAAAAAAAGCGGCCACTTTTCATGTAGTTCCATTATTTTCACTGAAAGAACGTGATCACACAAGTGTGATTTAAGCTATTATCATCACTGTACTTCTGTGGACCGCTTCCATCACTCTACTGTTATGCATCAAAGCAGTTGACCTTCTGGGGAACTGGCAAGCTTCTGTGTATAAATGAACTGGTTTGATCCAGATTCAGGCAACTGCATAACTTTAAAATCATAAAAAAAGGTGCACCTGTTGTAAGAGGTCAGGCTTCTTTGGAAGTTCTTGGGCTATGCAGTTTCCTGGAAGATCACCTGAATCCACCCCCACTGCCACATCAGCTGTGTCCCGAGGTGAAGGAAGGGGGGTGCCGCAGTTCCTGTAGAGCTGTAATAGGTCGGGGGGTTTGGGGATGTTGAGGCCCACATCGTCCCACAACTCAAAGTCCTAGAAACAAATTTACAGGATGGTTAAACCTTATCACTGCTCTTAGCCCCTCACACAAACAAGTCTGAAATCTTCTATTTTGCTTTATTACTTTGTATTTAAAAGCAGGCAGAAATGACAAAAGGAAAAAAATCTAACTCCTGTGAGAGATTCAACGTTCTGTCTGACAAGTGTCAGCCAGGAAAAAGCTTTACCTGATCATCATTTTCATCAGAGAAGGTGATGGCTGAGAGTTTGTATTCGTTTTTTAATAAATATTCATTCACAAGGAAGTTTAAGGCTCTTTTCTCCAGTGGGCGTACAGGCTCCTGAAGTAGAGAGGAAAGAAGCTGTAAAGTGATTCACATAGTGTGGCAGAGATCCCCTCGCAGGCTTTAAAGAAACACAGTTTAATCTCTCGATTCATTTTAACAGAGGAGATGAATTAAATTCTCGAACACTTAAAGATTCCCCACCTGGATTTCAGGACTTGACTTGAAGTTTTTTCTCTCCTGAGAGTGTAATTCGCTCTCTGAGAAAATGGAGAAGATATTAGATGAGTTCGAAAAAGGATGCTGAGAGCTATTCATCAAGAGGAATTCTCTTAGGGAAAAAAAAGAGAGAAAGCTGTAACAAAAGAGGGTTCAGGTGGAGAAGAAGTTAAAAGTACGCCACACCTGCTGCCTGAGTCAAGTTGGCGCGCAGAGCCTGAATGGTCTCCTTTGCTTTCCGTAGCTCAAACTCCAGCACTGGACAGGAAGTGACAACACACACACACCCACACACAGGAAGTGCATCCAACCAAAGACAGGGAACAAACAAATAAAACAAAGATGGGCATGAAAAACAAAACAACCACACGAAAGATCGTAAGAGTCATAAAATAACAAAAACAAAAAAAAAGGATGCATGCAAATCATGGGTCTAAGGAAACACATGCAGCAGAGGATCATGGTAAAGCCAGCCTGATGACAGTATGTTTGACAAGTATGTGTAAGGTACACACCTCAGTAGTAGGATTTTCTGCCCTTGTTTTCCTCCCATAAATAGCACTGATTTAATTTAGGAATACACAATTATCTCAGTTGTTTCATCAGCGTAACAAAAGCAATGTAGCTGAGGTGAAAACATCTGTTTAAGCTACTGAAAATGTAGCCTTGATCATCTATGAGCTGTCTGACAAAGGATTTTTTCAGGCAAGTGCCTTACTAAAAAGCAATTAATTTGGTTTCAAGCCACTCAAGGGATTCTACTTCTTAATAGGCAATGCCATCATAACAGGAACAACAGAGTCTAATGTATGAAGAGTCAAAATGTTATTTGGGCAAAAAACATAAATCACAATAACTTGAACAGGCTGTTTCTGAGGTCTTACACAATCAGAAGCAGCGGCTATGTAAATGAGATTGTTAATTTGTTCATCACTGAATAAAGGGAAAATAAAAAGCAACACACAAGATCTTAAGACACGTTAAGATAAAAAAACACACGCAAAAAGTAAGAAGCGATGAAGCAGGAAAACTATGTTGCATAGCTGTGCACTGAAAATCTGTCTCCGACAGATTATGACCCCGAAAGTGTCATCTAATGTCTGGTAGTGTTATTCACTGGATGCTTTTCTATTGAAGGACTTAACACACTGTATTTTACAATTTTCACTAAGTATTTACAATTTAAGATTACTGCAAAAGGAAATGATAACAAGCTAGTTTAGACTTTTCTGACAAAATCCACTCATTCTGACTCCATCGTCACTCGTCTTACTTGCAGATTAAGAGTGCACAGTATGCAAGCGCAACAAAATGGAGAAACAAAATACTCAATAACAGGGAGAGGGGGGGGAAATAAAAAGAAGCAAAACGCTAGTCTGGATGGAGTGACTTGTCCAGTATTGTTCACTGGGGTTTGATCAACGTCAGGAGAAAGCCAGAAAACCCAGAGTCAGACAGCTGGGGGCAGGCATCTTGGCGAGAGGAACAGGTCGGGGGGAGTTGGGGGATGAGAGTGGGGGTGGGTGAAGAGGGAAGAGAGGAGGGGAAAGGTGCCAATTTGGGGAAAGTGGGCAGTGTGTGAATAGTCATTTCAAAAAAAGATGCAGAATTTGTAGTTGGGAGCGTGGAACCAAAATCTCTGCTGCATGGTTTTAACCGGACTCGCACAACAATAATGTATCATAAACTGATAAAAGCCCCAAACCAGCAGCAGTACTAGCTGCTGCTTTCATCAAACTCATTAAACCTGATGACACTGACACTTCATAAACATGTAACAATGCTTTTTCAAGTGTTGGAAGACACTCCGTTCTCATGTTTAGTAGTAATGTACAGTTTGGAGGGGAAAATTATTTACTGTCGAAGAAAGAAAATAAAACATTAAATATGCCAGTATTTCATAATAATAGAAAAAAAAAACATCTGTGAACAATTCCATGAATCTATATTTCAGTTATGGATCTGGGTTTTTCAGGATTTAATGACTAACACTTACCGACCAAATGGCTGGATGACTACCAAAAAGGTGATAATGGATAACTGTACTATGTCATAGTGTGCAGAGCTTAAAAATATTAGCACTCATAAAATAAAGAGATAAAAACAAGAAGCAAGACATAAATATATTATAGCCCCTGCATGACACTAATCTGCAGACTGTATAAATGTTAAAGAAATGGACTTATTAATCTGTGTGTTTTCCTTAAGTCAACAGCATAAAAAGAACTCATTAAACCACATCTGCAACCCAACAAGCAGCTTTTAACAGAGCAGCTGCTATAAAAACCAGCGTTCTGTGATGAGGAGCCATCAGCGCCGACTGTTAATGTATCCGGCTCAAACCATCTACTGGTGTGTCACGACAGAGCCACGGAGGGAAGGGAGTGCGATTTCAAACAGTGTCGAGACAGGTCCTGTGCCAAAAATACCGTAGAATGACTCAACGGTGGGACATTTGACAGGAGGAGGCACAGACACCTCCACCGAATTAAAGAAAGAAACGTAGTGCATGACGAGACAAAATAACACGTCGGAAACGCATATGCTGCCAGCTAATGTTGTTTCTACCACTGTCAATGTGACAAAAATCGGAATGCATTTGAACATTTGTGGCATCTTAGATGAAACTAGCATCAATATTGCATCCACTGATGCAGCTGCCAGGTGTTATTCTCCCTGTTGTTTTCATGCCACTCGCTCACGCTCCGCTTCATTCCAGATTTTTCCTCCATCTTTTATCCACCCCTCGAGGCGAGCCGTGTCTCTCGCTTTAAGTACGGTTCGTCTTACCTGCCACCCGCTCGTCTGACTCTCGGTTGCCGTCGTCTGAGTAACGGGCGAAGTCCAGAGAGTCCAAGGTGCTGATGCTGCCTGCGCGATCTGGGGAAAAAAAAAGAAAGATAGAGAGAGACAGCAGTGAGTAAAATCATTCAGTTAGAAGACAATGCACTGATGCTGGAGAAACAAAAGCTTTACTGTATTTGAGTTTCCCCAGCTGAAGGGAGATCAGGGGTCAGGGCCCAGCGACACAACAGTAGCCTTCAAGGATTTGAATGTTTTGCTAAAAGGAAACTTGACCAGGCTGGAAGCTTCAGTCAAAGGAGGATGACTAACAAATTGTCCACCTTTTCAAAACAGATGGAAACTTTGTGAAATTGAGTTACAAACAGAGCCCAGAGAAAATGTGTGTGGGAAGGTTGAGTCACTGCAAGTTGGGGAAAACAGATCAATCATAACATGTTGAGACTGCTGAGCTCCCCACGCCAAGCTAACACCTCTGCCACGAACCTTGCCTTTGAGTATATTAATGCCAAATGCAAATAAAAAAGGATGTTGACTCAAACAACAAACAAAGCTGATTCTGTACATAAGCAAACTCGCACTCCTATTTCACTGAGCTATGCTGTCCTTGTTGCTTAGCCGATGGTGTTGGTTTTCCTTCCACTGCAATGCAAGTGCAAGATCAGCCTGTTTGTTTTCTGATACAGTAGAAGGTCAAGCAAAATGTACAGTGTAGTTTAGGTGGTCTTAAAACCATTATGGCTGAACTGTCTTTTTTAGCAAAGCTCAGGAGCAGTGACTGAAAATCAGGTAGTAAAAAAAAAAAACCCAACTCCTTTCACCTGACAAAATCATTGCCGTCTGTGAACACACACTGCAGATCAGAGACCTCTGGCTATTAGATAAAAGGAAAAAGAAATAGACATATCCTATTCTATCATTAGTAGCTGACACTTATTACTGACCTCAACCTATTACACAACCACAAACTTGAGGTTTATGGTTAGTTTGTTTGATTTGCCAATTATTCAGGAAGGATCATCTCCAACCTTCAAATGGATTATGCTGTATCTTTGAAGTTGTAGTGGTGTGTCACGTGTCGTATGACTCAGAGAACGCACGCACACTTTACCCTGGTACTGCAAAGTGAGAGTTTCCACAGTGTCAGTGTGCGTGTGTCAATTTTCTGTTCTGCTTATGTCAATTCAACCCATTTTCCTGTGGAGAGTCATCATTTCCTGATGATGTGTGAGCATGTTGTTTATAGGGGTTTGCAATCCATTTGCTGAATCAGAGGATAATAATGTGTTTGCATATGCACACACAGAGAAAAACACCCTGGGCTTACACGCTGTGCTGAAGAGGGCACAGGTTTCTTTTGTGTGTGTGTGTGTTGCGCCTGAAAGAGAAGAATTCCTTCCTGGCTCAGCTGACCTTTCCATTCTATGCCTGCAGCGTGTATTGTCTGGAGTGTGATGAATTTGACACTTGAGACCGTCATCTCCCTGCTGCAGACCTGCCAGCCAGGCAGGTTGTGCCACACACACACAAATTCATACATAGTCATTCTTTGTAATTTGAATACAAGAGTGTCGTCATCTCTAACCCTCTTCACCTCTATGCTATGTTTGTAGAAAGGGGAGAGAGAAAATACAAACATGAGGAATACATATATATGTTTAGACTGAGTTTAGACTGAGGGCAAGATTTACTCAAAAAGAGCTGATACAAATATAGATAGGGAGACATGAGAGAATGGATTGTCATTGTAATAGTAGCCATCAACCTTTTTTTCGATGATTAGCTATATATTCCATGAAATATATAGCTAATAGCCTGTGTATAAACATTTGCAAATATAAATTTTGTACATTTAGATAATAGCAAAAAATAACACAGTATTTTTTGCTAGTCCATTGGAGAATATTTACTCCAGTGCTATTTCACGAACATGAAACCCATAGTTACTGTGCTTAGCAGCACCAGACTAGTTGTCAAACACTAACACACAACTACAACCCAGGTTGTGATTCCCTCCACTGGTAAGAAACGTGCACTTGCACATTAACACGACCTTTCATTGGGCTTCATGTGTGTCTCTATGAATACATGCAGGTGGTTCTGTCACAGACACACACATGCAGCTTATTCATTATTAATTATGCAGAGGCAGCCAGTTGGAGGAGGAGGAGGAGGCCCCGAGCTTCATGGATCTTGGCCAGCAGGACTCCCAACAATATCATTAACTAGCTTCCCACAGATTGCCAACAGAGAAACGATGGAAAGACATTATAAAGTGACCAACAACTGAGAAAAAAGAGAGCAATTGGTACATGTACTTATTTGACGCATTCTTTATATATGGGGAGGCATTATTTGCACTTTTTAGGACTATTTTTTTAGGCTATGCTGGTGCTATAGATGGTCAAATAATATCTGTTTATTATAGTTAACTGTGGTATTTCAACATTGACAATAAATTAATGAATAGAAATAAGCTATACTAAGAGAGGTTGGCCTAACATAGGTAATACTACTAGGGTCAAGTACAGATTGATTGTTATAATAATGCCCTCCCCCTGAATCTTTGATTGAAGACATTTGAGTCCTGAGTTGTTCAGAAAGCAGGTGGGTGTGCTCTGTGGTTGACCTGGATTGCAGTTGCGCTAAATTTACTGATTTGTAACAGAGAACATAAACACTGGTTATAAACAACCAAACCTAGGACATGTTATCTGAAAGTACTACTTTAGTGACTTGAATTAGAAGATGAGAGAGCAAGGCAACTACAAATTAACTTCTAAATTATTGTCCTGGGATTTATACCGTATGGACACTTTCCAGGACACGATATTAGGTCTTGTATTTGTTAAATGTGGCACCTTACTACCAACCTTTCAGTAACTTCCACGTTAATCTAAAAGCTCTTCACATCTTTCAGTAGGAGCAAACAAGCACCTGACTGGCCAGTGAGCGGTGGAGAAAGCGCCATTCATGCTTCCATGCTGGTAATTAGCAAGGTGGTGATAGAAGGTCTGATGTGCCCTGTGGCACTGTACTGTAGAGCAACAGC
Organism: Lepturacanthus savala; assembly: GCA_030544235.1. Lineage (NCBI taxonomy): Eukaryota > Metazoa > Chordata > Actinopteri > Scombriformes > Trichiuridae > Lepturacanthus > Lepturacanthus savala. The sequence continues at coordinate 5,214,649 of CM060476.1, read as the reverse complement.
TGCAGATATGATGCAGCCTGTAACACAGTCATTACCAATACACATGGGCCACTGCAATTAGCCATTTATAGCTGACTGTCAATGATTGCGTTTTCCTCATTATACATTCAACGACACTTGGAGCTGGTCAGCTGAATACTGCGTGTGCTCATACTTTGCAGCAGATAATGAGGGATGCTTGCTTGTTTGGAGTCATTTTTTTAAGAATAAAAAACAAAGGTTTGGGGTCACTTAGGAATTTCCTGAAAGAAAAGCACGTTTTTTTCAATAAGGATAACTTTAAACTAATCAGAAGCACACTCTATACATTACTAATGTTCTAAATGACTATTTTAGCTGCAATGTCTGGTTTTTGGTGCAATATCTACATAGGTGTATAGAGCCTAATTTCCAGCAACTATCACTCCAGTGTTCTAATGGTACAATGTGTTTGCTCATTGCGTCAGAAAGCTAATGCTAATACAATTTTCTATTCATTTTACAACTCATGGTGGTAAATAAAAGTGTGACTTTTCATGTCTGGGTGACCTCAAACTTTTGAATGGTAGTGTATAATGCTATGTAACTGTATAATTCTCAGGAATCACACAGTCAATAGTTTGAAAAATCACATGAGAAACTGGCTGACTGTACAGCTATTTGCCCTTTTGACTACAGAAGATACATACAGCAGTAGCCCTCCCTAAACAACTACTATTTAACTGTATCTTACTTTTGCAACACAAATGGGGAACTCTGTCCTTTAAACATGAGGGAAAATATCATTCCAGCGATCACATGAGGTCCTGGCTATCACATTATGGAAGAATAGGAAAGTGACATAGCCCTGTGCTGAGTCTATTCCTTTTCCTCTCATCAGCTTCTTCATTTTTTTTTTTGCATATGGTAGATTAGACATTGGCACTTCCTCAAAGAGTCCAGGTTCATGTGAACCTTTACTTTCATCAATAGTTAATAAGATTGTAATTTTCTCCATGACATTCCTGTCCATTTCACAACAGGGGAGCTGTCAAGACCTGTCGTGCATTTGGAAGACACTATCATAAAACATTTATTCCTTCTGTTGCTGTGCTCCAAGCCTTTTGGGAGTATGTATGATAATGCAACCATCAGACTTTAGCTACAACAACACACAACTCACAGTTATTTTATGACTGTTGTTGTGGTCTCTAAGATATATATACTATATGAAAAGTCATTTAAGTATTTATTTCTACTCTACAGGGTTGTGTTTCAAGACACCAGACAACGGATGCAGGGAATCTGACTGGCTGCCATCTGCTATCTACTGGTGTTAGCCTGAGGCCAGTTGCCAAGAGCCCCGCTCAAGAATATATAGCAGTCTCTGCCTAAGACATTGCATCCATTGTCCAGTCTTACTGCTTCTAAATGAAGGAAAGTACATTTTCTTCTGTAAATATTTATATGCTATGTTTCCCACAGCCAGACAGTGGTCAAAAGTAAATTAATACAATGACAATTCATCATTTGGCCTTGTTGCTGGACTTGCACCAAAATTACTACATGAGCTACTACACTGTAAATACTCATTCTTACACAGAGTCCTGGAAATGGTGAGGAGGAAAGCTTTAAATGAATGACCAAAGTCATTGCATGCACATCTACTACATCATGTACTGTGACTGGAAACACTGCAGTTCCTATTCACTCTGCTTTGATTCTGTCAGCAACTTACTGCAGCCAATGGTGATAGATAGTGAAATAAATATTGACTTTGTTTGAAGCTACTGTCCATTAGTGTGAAAAGCCAAGATGATGGCCTGTAAGATACAAAGTATCTAGTTTCAGTGATTAATAGAAATATCATATTTTAAATGGTAGGAGGAACATGTAAACATTTGTTCTTTTGTGTTGAGTCAGGTCACTTCACAAGGAGGGTAGGTTTAACTCAATTCACAGCCAAGAATGCTTCCTGTTGCTGCTTATGTGTTTTAGATGGTTTTAAAAGATAGTGTGGGTGTGTAACCACCCATATAGGTCAGTAACATCATGACTATCCGTTCTCTCCTGGATCTAAGACAAATATAATTTGACAAGACTAGTCCAATCACTGCCGAGGAGAATATCAAGCTCAGACATTTCCATTCAAGACAAATGGCCATGAGGAGGATCCACTTGCAGACAAGGGCATTTGATATTGCTTTCAATTCACACAGATAATCTCCTAACTCTTTATTCACTTATACAAAGCTTTCAGAAGCGAAATGGGGCCACGAGAGATGGTTTTGGCACAGAGCTTTTAATGCCAAGCTGCCATGCTTTGTCATAGTTGAGTTAAAGTTCATGGTAATACTACTACTGCTGCTGCTGCTGCTGCACTGTGGAAGGCTTTATTTAAATTAACATTTGCATGGTGTGTTTTTTGTCTTTTTTATGGGCCCAGACTACGATCAAATACACCACAGGTTACTGGATGCTGCAGGTTGTTCAATAAAGGAAGTCATGTAAATGGATGAGAGGGCTGCTCTTTTCCTGAGCGGTTATATAGTTGAAGTTTAGTATAAATTACACACACACACATATATATATATATATATATATATATATATATATATATATATATATATATATATATATATATATATATATATATATATATATATATATATATATATATACACACACACACACACATACGTATATATATAATTAGTGTCCTTTGTTTAGAAATGGATTGCTAACAGCCTGTGTTCATACACTGTGCTTTAATACAAGCTCTCTGGATTTCTGATGTTGTGATGTCACAACCATACAGTCTCTGATCACCCCCCCATTCAAATCAGTCAATCAGAGAACAGGGTCATTCATATTAATGGTATACAGAAATCGACCTGTTCTTTCTAGAGCTCCAGAGAGAAGCTTTGCTAGAGGGATTATAAATCTGAGATATTGGGATGATTTTTGGTACCTAAAACCATAAATATATCTTGTTAGGGATATCACAAGTTCAAATAAAATGAGGTGAACAATACAGGAATATAGTTAAATACACTAATATCTGACCTCTGATCTCCCTTTGGCCTCAGGAATAAGGTTGGCATTTATTTTCCTACAGGGCTCAATTAGGCTGCATATTACATCAGGATGATTACTCGTTGTACAGCTGATACAGTTCATCTTTCCCCCCAGCAGCTAAACAGTGTGGTACATCATGCAGAAATGGTATGTATGTGATGCTCTGTAATGTAATGCATGTCAACACGGACACACAATTTAAAAAAACCTCTTGCTGGCTATGGGCCCTAGTCTGGGAGAGCAGGTGCAAGCAAGCGGACACCTCCTTAAAGATAGCTAACGTTAGTGGGATTAACTTTGTTTAATAAAATATTAAACACGGAGCTAGCCGGGCAGCTACGTGACTAGCACCCGGGAGCGGCTAGCTACTTACTCAGCGGTCCACCAGGTCCGAGTACCTGGTCTTTGGCGGGGGGAGTGCCGCTCTGTCGCTCGAAGTTTCCCGGGTTGGAGAAATAATCCCTCAGCCTCGGAAGCTCCCTGCCCGCCTCCAGCAGCTCGGTGTGGAACTCCAGGGCCGTGAGGACGTATTGGTCGCGTAAAAGCTGAGCGGCGATGACATCCACCGACACCCGTGTAACGTTGTCGGCGCTGCCTGCCATAGCGGAGGTGGCCGCGGCCGACACCGACATGCCCTCGCCGTTGGGGCTTGTCCGGTTGCTGGACAGCAGCAGCGTCGGTGGCTCGGTGTCCGCCGCGGGCGGGGAGAAAGGGTTGCCTGGTGGCGGCCCTGGAGCCCCGTCACTCGGGCTCCGCTCAGTGTCAACTGTTTCATTTGGGCGCCGCTCAGCCTCTTCCTCAGAGTCACTTAGATTAAACGGGTTGACCGACGCCATTTTTTTTGCACTATAAAGATTTTGTAGCAATCATAAGCTAAACGCTGCTGCTTCCTGAATGGATATTAGGCTAGCTACGGTTTGGTCGGTGGCTTTGACAAGGGGAAAAAATACCGCGCTGTGATTGGTCGCAGTTATCCTAAAGCCCGCCTTTTTGATGGAATAATGCAACGTGATTGGATACTGACCAGATATCTGACAGCTATGCTATAAAAGAACCGTAGTCTGTGAAAATAACAATTTGCAGTGAAGCAGTATAATAATACAGGTAGTTTGAATTCGTTTTAAATCTTTATTTCGAACATGTCAAAAGAAAATAAATCATACAAACAAGCAGACAAAAATCAGATGCAATAAAAATAATCCCAACAATGTCAAGCTTTGTACAAAAGACATTATCAAACACTCAATAAATCATTTTACATTTCTGAAAAGGAGTGGAAAGAAGTGCAAACTTAAAATCCCACCCTTTTTCATCAGTTAATAATCACTTATTTTAAATATATTGAATTTTCTCGAAAATGTAGAAATAAATGATAACTGATGAAAACTAAAATATGATTCAACACCTATACCACTATTATAGTTATCAATAATATAATATTAATGATAATAATATATTAATATAATTGAATTACTTGTATGTACATGCATTTATTACAATTTAAATATGATATGTACACATTTCATATATGGATCTATTAAATATATTTTATAATAAAACGTATAGTACGATTTATTATATACTTTTTAAATTAATAATAATAGTAATATTATTATTATTATAATCAACACGTGTTTTAACATTGAAAGAAAGCTGGCTGGGAAACAAACGGTCGAACTACCGAACTGCATTACCCACAATTCAGTTGCACGGCATAAACGTCAAACGTCAAAGTCACAACAAGGAAGTGGGTGCTCACCGCCTGAATTTCTTGTTCTAATCTTCTTAGAGGCACATTTGTTTTTGTTTTGTTTTATAAAAGCTCACACTTTAAGATTAGGTCAGTCTTACTTCATGTCACAAAGCCCCGACCTGTCTTTAAATCTGAGAAAGATAAAACGTAAGAGAAATAGGTGTTTTGACAGGTGAATGGCTGATGATAGTTTTGGTCACCCATTCATTAACTCTTAATGGTCGGTTTCCGTTGAAGTTACGTACAGGTAAGACTTTTAGAATGGTTTAAAGATGCAGAAACTGATTTTATTTCGTACACGAGTTTAAACGTAATTATAAAATAAAACAACATGATAGACGCTCGTCCGATCATTAATCGTTGGGAATGCACTTTTGTGTCAGACTGGACGTACAGTCTGAAATAATATATATCCCCCTATAAGTCGTTTTATGGATTTATGTATTGAAAAGCGCTTTGTAAATACGATACATTATATCCCTTAATGGTGGGGGAATCCTAATCATTTACAGCAATATTGTTTACAATGGTGCCTTAAACTGCGTGTAAACTTCAGCAACACGTAGGGGAATGCTTGATGAATGCCTAATGTGTCCTTAGCCAAACGTCGTTGAAAAGAAGCGAAGAAGTGCATAAATGTTGTTCCACCTGCGCCCTTGAATGCATGCGCCCTCCCGCGGCCAGAGACACATTCCTACCTGGGAATCCTAGAACTACCTTGGCACTACACCTGCACATGTTGATACCATTGAAACGCACTGAACTAACCAGGAAAGTGGTTATTTGTGCTCATTTGCATTGACATATGGTGAGAGAAGGATTACCCCCTGCTCCTCTTAAGCTGTCCTTACATGGCCCGTGCTTCAGATAAGCCAGTCTGCTGTGCCTGCCTATTCTATTTGAACTGCTCCTTTAACATTGAATGCAAGGTCAGACTGACTGTATGCATTTTCTCTTCACTTGCCATCCTTCCTTTCTCCCTGCTGATTCTGTTGCAGACCCGGGCCTGGTTTTGAAAAAAACTCATCGCTCAAAATGAGGGTGCTCACCTTCTTCCTGGTCGGACTGACCGTCCATGTTGTCTTCTTCCTCTCCATCTTTGACATCTACTTCACCTCTCCACTGGTCCACGGCATGACACCCAAGGCCACGCCGCTGACTCCCCCTGCCTCCAGGCTGGTGTTAGTGGTGGCCGACGGGCTCCGGGCTGACAGCCTCTTCAGCCTGCTCCCCAACGGCTCATCCAGGGCCCCGTACCTGAGGTTGGGAAACTGTTACAGAACTGTGTGTGTATGTCGTAATTAGTCTAGTACAGAAAACAGTGGGTTGTTTTTGTATGTCTGTTGGGGTTACTTAGAAATGTCCTTATTTTTGAAAGAAAATCACTGTTTTTTTCAATGAAGATAACTTTAAACTAATCAGAAATACACTCATTACCACTAATGTGGTAAATGACTATTCTAGCTGCAAATGTCTGTTTTTTGGTGCAATATCTACATAGGTGTATAGAGGCCCATTACCAGTGTTTGGAGTGGTTAACGTGTTTGCTCATTGCTTCAGAAGGCAAATGTAATAAAATTTTCTATTCATTTTACAACTCATGGTGGTAAATAAGAGTGTGACTTTTCATGGAAACCACTAAATTGTCTGGGTGACCCCAAACCTTTGAACAGTAGTGCATGTGTGTGTTCATGTGTGTGTGTTTCCCAATACCAGGAGCATCATAGAGGAGAGGGGAACCTGGGGTGTGTCACACACACGTGTCCCCACTGAGTCTCGCCCAGGTCACGTTGCTCTCATCGCTGGCTTCTATGAGGATGTTAGTGCTGTTGCTAAAGGTAGGGGTGTGTGTGTTTGTGCATGTTTGAGTGACCGGGAGTGTATTGACCTTTTCTGTGTGTGTGTTCAGGTTGGAAGGAGAATCCTGTAGAGTTTGACTCTGTGTTTAATGAGAGCAGACACACCTGGTGCTGGGGCAGCCCTGATATTCTGCCAATGTTTGCCAAAGGTAAACAAGCACATACATATAACACACCTACACTGTCTGAATCACATGTGAACACAACCCATTTTTAGTGTGGCACTTATACACTATCACAGAGATGTTTTATTACTTTAAAAAATCATTTATCATGAAGCTAATTTCCTCTTGTGCTACTTCCAGGTGCTACTGAAGGTCATGTGTACACACACACATATCCAGCGGTGGAAGAGGACTTTGCGTCTACAGATGCATCCAAGCTGGACAGCTGGGTGTTCACTGAAGTCAAAGTATGATGGAAATACTAACCATGAATGTTGTGAAATGACTTCTGGTTATAAATAATTTCTCAAGTCACAAATCCTTAATAAAGTCCTAAATTATATTTTAAGAATTTAAGCTTAACAAACGTCTTAATGAGTCTCATTTTTAATTATGGCAGGCTGCTTATTATGCCTGCTTGCATGAGAAATAGCCCAACTAAGACTAGAACAGAACACCCTTATTGTTTTCAAACCAATAAATATTGTATGTTTTAGAAATCCTATCCTTAAGGCTTGCATTGGTAGTAGACTACACTTTTGTCTTTTGTATTTTAGAAAATGTAAAAATATATATAAAATTTATTATGATTTTAACATTACCTTACATTTTCCACTTTTAAATAGTGAAAAAATATGTTCAATTTATGATTAAAAAAATGCATTTTCTGACACATTGGGAAATTGAGGGTTACGACACAATATTACTAGAATTTTAGATACTATCATTAGATTTTCCCTGTTTCTTTGCTGAATAAATGTTGAATGTTTAATTTTCTCTTTGTTCCAGTCATTCTTTCAAGCAGCAGAGACTAACTCCACTCTGAGAGCCAGTCTACTCCAGGATAAAAATATTCTCTTCTTGCATCTGCTGGGCATCGACACCAACGGACATGCTCACAGACCTATGTCAAAGTGAGTAGATCATATAATGTGATTATACTCTAATGTACTGTTGTAATATAAAATGATTATATTCTTCCAGAGGTATCTACAAACATCACGTGATATCTGAATCGGAAATACTCATGGCTCTGTTAAGATGTTGCTATTTTTCTGTTGTCCAGGGAGTACCAAGACAACATTGCTCTAGTAGACAATGGTGTGTCTGAGCTGGTGTCCATGGTAGAAGACTTCTTTGGCCATGATGGCAGAACAGCCTATGTGTTTACCTCTGATCATGGCATGACCAATTGGGGTGAGACCCTTGTTAATATATTGTACCGTCGGATGGTTAAAAATACAAAATCTGTTAATCTCAAAATCTGATCTGTTAAATAGCATTTAAATTACATTTGTACCTGTTTGTGCGCATATGTCTCCAGGTTCCCACGGTGCAGGCCATCCCTCTGAGACTCTCACCCCTTTAGTGGTGTGGGGAGCCGGGGTTCAACATGCACAAAGAGTCACTGAACCTCAAATGTACAAGGATGAGTACTTACAAGGTACTAAACTCATGTGCTCTATTGTACGTATTAATTTAGAAGATATTTTAGCTTGAGCCTAGTTCTTTAGAGGCTATCATTTTTCAGCAGTGTATTAGGGAGAGAGAAGTTTTGGATTTTATTTGATTAAGAAATATATAAAATCAATTAATTCAATCGCTAATTTGTATTTTTTTGTTTTACACAGATTGGAAACTGGAGCACATACGAAGGGTTGACGTCAACCAGGTGAGACGCGTTTGGGCATTTTTTTCATGCTACTGCAATCATCGATTCCTGACGCTGAATAATCAATAATATGCAGCAGCTAAAAGACCAACAGGCACCTGTAGTTCAATAAAGTATCATTTATTGTTTTCCTTTTGTTTTCTGCAGGCTGACATTGCTCCCCTCATGGCATCTCTCATTGGTTTACCCATTCCTGTCAATTCTGTTGTAAGTTTAGACAATCAGAAATAAATACATGTCTTTTTATGAACTATATAATCTACTATATACATGTAAATCTGCAGTGTTTTACCACGTTATAGAAAAAACTGATTTTGCAAGTACAGTATAACTTCAATGGCTGCTAAAATGTGTAAGCATCATGATGCAACTTATATTAATATCATCACTGTGTTTGTCATTTGTCTCTTCAGGGTTTGTTGCCTCTTCTCTACCTGAACAACAGCGACCACTTCAAGGCCGAGAGCATGTACACTAATGCTATTCAAATACTGGAGCAGTTCAAGGTGTGACAGCTCGTAGCTCTGCTATTACTGACATTTATTTGTCATTAGAATGTTACAGAGGCCTGTAACACCTGCACACACTGATAAAAGAACATGGTTGTATATTAATAGTTGAGTGACAGTAGATTTGAATCTTTAAATGATATTAAGTTTTAAACTGACGAAGCTGTCCTGCTAACTTCAGTATATTTACATTTCCATCTTATACTGATGTTCATTCATTCCCTGTCCATTTTAAATAAACATTCAATAAATCTTTTTTTTTCTTTTTCTAGGTGAAAATGGCCCAAAAGAAGGAGACAACATTGTCTTTTCTCTTCACCCCATATGAGTAAGTGCAATGACTCAGTTTAAGAGCAATAAGCGTGATTTTGCGTGTTTTTTTTCTTTTAATTGCTGTTTGTTCATTTCTGAGAAAACATGTCTCTAAAGGGGTTACGTAAGACTCAATTCATGTCATTTACAAAGTGTGGAGACGGAGAAGCAGCCAATAATTGCTGAGAAATATCAAGAAAAAATATTATATTACAAAGTATTTCTTTCACTGGCCTATAAAAAAAAATGAAACAAATCAATCTTTTATAATCGCTTTTGTGGTTATGTAAGTATGGCAGCAAATGAGACGCGCCTTATGCAGTCAACCTATTTAAGACCAAATTTAAAAACAATTTCACGCTCTCTGTATTTATTGCTTTGTCACTCTGTCCTCATAGACTACTTACTGAGTCGAGACAAGCAGAATTCATTCATGAGGCCACAATACTGATGCATCTGGAGAAGTATGAGAATGCTGTGAGTATTTTGTCAGACTAGTCTGCAGCCTGTAGGTAAATTAACAGCTATCAAAGTGATTTTACATCCATCCATTTGGGGTACTTTGATGCATTGAGCTGGTGCTTAAACCTGCCTTTCAAAGTAAAACATTTATCATTGAGACTTTTGATGGTGCAGGAAACTGGAGCACAATAAAATTGTTGTTTGGTGGAGTTTAAATGACCATTTTCCTCCAAGGGTTCTTTTCTTGATTCCATTCCACTGTTCCTACATTCATTGCTGATTAATCATCTTTCCTTTTTTCTCTAAGCCAAACCCTCTGCCTATTTGCCTTTGCTGAAGCACTCCCTCATATTTCCCCTTATCTGTCTTTGTTTAGATCTCTCTGTGCCAGTCTCTGATCTCCCATGCCCTTGAGGGCCTGGTTTACTACCACACCTACGACCGATTTTTTTTGGGCTGCAGCGTGGTGCTGGGATTTATTGGCTGGACCTCATATGTTGTCCTAGTTATACTGAAGACACATGCCAGCCTTAACAGAAATCCCAGTATCCTTAAACAGGTCAGATCATACAGTTTAATCCCTCTCTGTCTTCAAATATTTCCTGTCGCCAGAATAAGTTTCATAAATGGTCTCGCTGATTTATTTTATTTTTGGTATTATTTTTGGTATTAATCCAGAATCCCAACCGTAACCTGGTGAGCCTTTGTGCGTTTGTCACACTGGTCATCAGCATATTCCTGCTGGTACAAAGGAGTCCAATCACCTATTATATCTACTGCCTGCTGCCTGTTCCTGTATGGTACTCTGTTTTTAAAGAGTGAGTATCACACAGTCAAGAAAATGCTGATTAATACATGAAACACAGATCTGGACACACGCAGCACAGTCTAATCACACAAGTGTGTATCCTTTGTCCATATCATTGTCAGAAAGAGGCGGAGCAATGGAGATCAATGCAATCAAAGGATATAAATGTGTCTCATATAAATATTCATGCTTTTCTGTCATAGCTGCACTGAGGTGTTAAATAGGTCCTTTGAAAGGCTGTTGCATACATTCATGTTTCACATTGATAAAAGGGTGGTCTTTGCAGTTTTCATTTTTTTTTCTGTGCATCAGAGAATATCTAATTAATTATCCATTTTAGATCTGGAACTCTAACAGATTTGATACACTCAGCTCCCTCTCTGCCACTGTGGAAGTGCTTTGGCTATTTCGTGCTGGTGGCGTTTGGGATTGAGCTACTGGTAGGTGTTTTTTTAAATTAGTAGAGTCCTCTAATTTATCTGGCGGCCACATGCACACTACACGTTCTCAATGTTCAGGGCTCGTCATGTACACTATGAGGATGACAGCGTAGCTTTACTGCCCCCAGGTGGTGAGTTTCTTCCATCGCGCCATGCTGACAGTGGGTCTGGCTGTCCTCTCCCTCTGGCCCATGCTGTCTGGACTTTTCGGCACAGCCAAGGTAAACACGTCACAGTTTATGTCTTCTACAGACACAGACAGAGAGTGCATGAGTGAAAGTAATTGTATTTGAATACGCTCACTCCCACATGTTGAAAATAATGTGTGTCCAGGAAGACAGGGGATTTTCCTTTATTGGAAAAGTCAACGCACTTTAAGAACATGTACATAATAAATTATGACAGAAGTCTTGAGTGATTTTTAGCTACTTCATGGTCAGTGCATCTTTAAATCAAATCACTATTGTCTGAAAATAAACTTAATTTAGATTGGAATATGACACAATCGGAGTATACTACTACACTGATGTGTTAAATGGACTTTTTTACCATGTCACTCTTCTTAGATTTCATAACCAAATGTTACACTATGATCTATATAGATGACATAACATATAGGCACAAACAATCCACTTCCCTGGTTGTTTCTGACCCACTTTTTTTTTCTTTTTGATTACATTTGTCTTTCATTACATTTTAGTCGTTTCACAGGTTCTGCTGGAACATTTTTAATATATAGAATCATGGCACAGAAGACATATCACTATCATATCAATAGACAAAGTTGTTTGTGTGGTTTTGTATATACAAAATGTATGTGAAGCTTGGGTTTTGACCTATTTCACATTTCATCGTCAGTGTACTGTCAGACATACGCCTGTTTTGTTAAAGTTTGAACATAAATACAGAATCTAAGTATGAACTCTTTCTCTTTGTATGTGTATGTGTCTAGTTCCGTTCACTGAGCTGGTTTCTTGGCTGTCTTTGTTTGGCTGCATTCCCCCTGATGCCTGTCGTGGGAAGAGAGCCTAACGTGCATCTGGTGTGAGTGCCTTCTCTATTGCTGACTTTTATCAGAACGATTATCTCAGGGTTACAGCATCCAAAGAACCCTGATTCACATCACTCATATAGTATGAAGAAATCCATTTCTCTCTGTTTCCATATAAAAAATTCACTCACAGAGTGGTGACATAAGTTCATTCATTCATTCATTCATCAGAAAAGGCATCCATTTCTAGAGTATATGACATAAATCAATTATGTATGTTAAGAAAGGTGGTTGTAGAGATATTACATATTAATTATAGTTTATAGCAGGAAAACTGAACAATAGACCTGGGGCTTAAGTGATTAATCAAAACGCATCTGCAAAAATGTAACTGTACTTAAAAATAACACAGTGACACAATGTGATGTTATTTTTTTTCAGGACCTGTGCAGGTCTCCTCACTCTCTTCACTTCAGCATGTTATCTCTGGCCGTCACAGCGTCGGGCACCGCTGCACCCTAGTGACAAACAGCAGTTCTTCACCCAGGTAACTGCAGTACACGTCGCGCTGTGCATGCGTGTGATTGCGTTCGGGTTATTGCGTTTTCCGGAATTAACTGATTACGGGTCAAACTCGACAGATGCTCCATGTGGCAGTGTGTGCGTATGTGCCTGCCCTCACACACTCCAGCCTGCAGCAGAAACAGGGCCTGCCTCTTCCTAATCAGATCATCAGCTGGATCACATTAGGTAAGCGGGTGTGAGAAGCACACGAGCTCTCTGGGCATTTCCTTGGGAGATTACAATCGCATTTATGTATCACTAAGATTAAAGATTGAATTACTTCTGGTCCCGGCTAAAATGACACATCTTGTACTCAATTCCCTTGAAGCTCTAACACCCAGAAAATGTTTCCTGTTTCCTCTGCTCTGTCCTCAGCATCTTCTATGCCGGTTCCGTTATTGAGCTCTACACGTCTTTTCCATCGACTCCTCAGCATATTCCTCTCTCTCACAGCCACATACCTACTGCTTAGCACCGGGTAAGACATTGTAAATAATCACACTACATTTCATGTGGAGATTTATCATCATGGTGAAGCAGCACCCTTATCAAATGCGTGTTTTGTCCCGCTCAGGTCAGAGGCCTTGTTCCCCCCTGTGTTGTCTTGGTTAATGTTTGTGTGGATCAACATTGAACAGGAAGCTATGATTGCTCAAGGTGTCTCTGGAAGGCAAGAGGTACAACTACTGTGGTAGAGTAGTAAAAACTACACAACAAAATATTCTGCCCGTTTATTCTACAGTGAAATAGGAGACATCTTGTCTCCTGCAATTAAACATTTGAAATAAAGTACACTAATGTTCAAAAGTTTGGGGTCACCCAGACAATTTCATGTTTAACATTATAAGTCACATTTTTATTTACCACCATGAGTTGTAAAATGAATAGAAAATATAGTCAATACATTGACAAGGTCAGACATAAGGATTTGTATTTGAAATAATATTTTTTTTCGTCAAACTATGCTTTCATCAAAGGAAGGTCAGTTTTCTAGAGGGTCACGTAAAGCTCTACATAATGTACAGTACATCACGCCTCACTATTGACTGATCACTATCGTGTGTGTATGCATTTTGTGTGTCTATGCGTTCATGTGTGTGTTTTTCACGCAGCTCTCCACTATCGATTTCTCTGCAAACATCGACATCACCAAGATCCGGCAGCTGAAGTTGGATGACATCAGAAGATCCTATTTTTTTGTATCCTCGTTGATGTTGTCAACTCGATGTTGTGTTTAACTGACACTTAATAGAGCAGAAAGACAATTTTCAGATTATTTGTATCAGTGTTTCTTCTATATCTAAACTATATCCAATACAGTTTGTTCTGTTAAGATTCCCTTATTTAAATCTTGGACTTGTTGTTTTAACATTGATTTTCTCTTGACTTAACATTTTCTTCAGGTATTTTTTATAATAACAGCTTTCTTTGGCACAGGGAACATAGCTTCCATTAACAGGTATGTAGCCTTTGTCTGCCATTTACTACAAGCAAACACACACATATCTATATCTAGAAGGGGGGCATGGGGGGGGGGGTATGTGGCTTTGCTCAGTCTAGGTCAAAGTCACAGCCTTGTATTATAATATATGCTGTATTATAATAAAGGAAGGAAATGTGCAATGTGTTAAACAGGAGTGATGCATTTGGTCTGCGCATATTTGCATTTGGACCAGCGTTTTGAGCCTTTTAACTGGATGTGAAACTGTTTTTTTTTTTGCACTTACTAGGTTGACACATCGTTGTCAAGAACTTTTCACACAAGATTTTTGCACTGAATGATTCCATCTTAAATAGACGTTTCCATCTCCAATCACACTCTCCTCTTTCTCCTTTTGTCTAGTTTTGATCCAGCATCTGTGTATTGTTTCCTCACTGTCTTCAACCCCTTCATCATGGGAGGGTTGATGATGTGGAAGGTACGGTATTCTCAGCACTTTCCTTATATGGTGTACACTGTGTATTTGCAATTTGTTCTCACAGGTTCCCATGCGGGAAGTGGTCTTGCAAATAGTGATTAGTCATAATCTATAACATGTTCAGGTTGGGGTGTTTTCACACAATGGCACTTTTAAGCAGTGTATATTTATGCAAATCATTTTAAAATAAACCTGGGTATTTTTCAAAGGTCAAAAGCTGTTAAAACCTGTCAAACTAGTCCGAGTCCTTTTTTTCATGAATAAAGTCCTTTGAGAAGCCTGTGACTGATCCAACACTTATAAGCCTTGAATCATTAATGGACAGGATGTCTTTTTCGTCTTATGTCTACCGATTTGCAGTCTGATTATACTCATTATGCTTATAATCATTATAATTAACCCATTTGAGACCAGATTTTTTTTTCAAAGTTTTCATGCATATAATTATATCAGATGAGTCACTAACAATCATGTTTTGTATCTATTTTTTTCCATTTTATATTAAATAGCTAAATACATAAGAGTAAAAAAATCTTAATCTATATAAAATGACCTCTTTCGGTGAGAGTTTGTCTTCGCTATGTATATTTTAAGTCTAAAATGACAGTCATAGACTTAAAGGCTCATAGGTTTCAGTGGGTTAATGTAATATTTAATGTCCTGTCATTTGTTCTTCCAGGTTATCATCCCATTCATTATAGTAATGTGCACGTTTGAGACCATACAAGTTACCACACAGCTCTCATCACGAAGGTAAAGGCTGCAGCCTTTGAGAAGAGAAACCAGACATGTCTTCCTGTGGTTTAGTCACAAACCAAGATTCAGCCCTGCACCAACCTACTATGTAGGTGCTGTGCTCTGGTGGTTTTTGGATACAACAATGTCTGCTCTTAGTGTCTGATTTGTGCTTGCAAACGGCAGAATGATTTTTTTTGTCACACTATTCACTTTTATAAATTGTATACAGCCATATGATCTGTTAGGATCTGTTCCATAGTAACTATATTATCCAGTATCATCAGGATTGTTTCTGTACTATCTCTGGTTTCTGTCTGTGTTGTGGATGTTTCAGTAATGCTTCCTTTTCTTTGTTCTTTTGTCGTTTCTAGTTTGTTCCTTATTGTCCTGGTCATCTCTGACCTGATGGCTCTGGTAAGACATTTGCTATCAGGTTGAAAAACCAAAACATTTTGGATTACAGGTGCATTGTAATGCACCTCCTGCTTTTTCCTGCCACAGCAAGTAGATGGGATGTGAACTTTTCTTTACTTATTCTTCCTCTCCTCAGCATTTCTTCTTCCTGGTGCAGGACTACGGCAGCTGGTTGGACATTGGCACAAGGTAGATACAAGGATGTAGTATCTGTGATATGTATCATTACACATAATTACCTATTTCAACATATTTTTTTCTATCTTTCAGCATTAGCCACTATGTAATAGTGATGTCAATGACCATCTTCCTGATGCTACTCAGTGTAGTCACACATATCCTCACCTCACGAAGAATCATTCTGTGGAGGAGCCGCAAGATGCACTTTCCCTAAATAAACAACTCCACATACACATACAGTATATGCTGGTTAAACCAAATGTTTAGTATTTATGATACTGTTGTAGATAGGTGTATTTAGAATAAGCATTATAAAACCAGATTTTGTTATATGAAATTTGGGATATTGCATTACAGTCCAATATAGTACTGTGCAAAACTTTTACACTACTTTGCTAAAGTTAGACTTAAGTATAGTACAGGTAAGATAATATACTAGGTAAATTCTGTGGAATCCCCCATTCACTTCTTAGTAAGATGCTTAAATCCTCTTTCAGTAACAGCTTAACAGTATTTACCATATGATTTAAATAGTGTGTGTTAAACTCACTGCAACAGTGTGAGTTCTGAGAAGACACTCTTCACTCTCAGAATAATGGTTCTATAAGAATAACACATTTTTAAAGTGGCTTAAGACATTTGCACAGTACTGTTTGCACTCTGTTTTGTACGAGAACATTGAGACTCATTGATTTTGCATTAATATTTGATGAAATGATTAATGCTACTTGAATGTTTGACTGTGAATTATGTCTTTGCCAAGGCTGCTGATGTATGATCCATTAAAAGAAAGGTAACTTGATAACTTTTTAAATGTGTAACACTACATCTTTGTTAAAAGGAAAGGGGATGTTATCTAAATGTGTGTGACTAGGCGTATACCACTGAAACAGGGAAACAGAAATGGTCCTGAAGGGAATCATGAGTGAGTTGTAATCATGCAGAATTAAACGAGGTGCTTGTGTAATTGTGCTTCTTTTGAACGCAGCTATGGGCTGGACTCAAAAAAGAAGCTGTGGATTGTTTTCTTTGAACGAAGAATAAAAAATTATTGATTTAACGTGTGAATATTCTTCTTCCAAACGATTACATTGGACATCACTGGATGATACAGTGTTCTAATGTTGCAGCATTTACTGACCAGCGTAATATATGAATTCCAAACATACACAGAGGCTTTTTTTTTCTCTGCACATGTGGGGCCATGCATTGCCGTGTTTCATGAGATGTTGATAGGAGCTTAACTCTGTCATCACAGATAGCGTAACCACATCCTCTCTCACTTCTTCTCACAAATTAGCAAATACCTACGAATAAACATAAGTCCAGATGTCTATGTTTATTTATCACTTTAAAAACATGCTGAAATAATGCAGTTTACTTGAATTAACTTAAAAAAAAAAACAATAAAATGTGCTTAATAATAAAATGTCCTTTTCTAGAGATGTATTGGTAAGAGCTCACCAAATAAGTTTAGAAACTATAAAGAAATTTATCTTAAGTTATTTACCACTTTGAATTTTTATTGGTGTTTTAATAGTTTGTATTTACATGTATGGTGTAGTTTTAGCTCAGATAAGGTGGACCAACAAAAACAACAGTTGCCTGTATAGAGGTGACAAAAAAGGAGGAAGCAAACGGCTTTGTGGTTCTTCTGACGTGTATGCAAGTATCTCCTATTTCTGGTGCGCACAAACACAAATATGCAAAACTGGACAGTAGTTTCTGACAGCAGTCACATGATTTAACCTTAAGAAGAGGAGGAATTTGGCTTACATTACCCAAAGAGACACATGGACGCATTCATCCAAACAGCAAAGACACGCATGTAAAGACTCCAACAGAGCTTAAGCATTGCTTTGATGGATATACTGTAACGTGGTACTGTGACAGAGAAGTCATACACATCTTTTAAAGGCTTATTTAAAAACACAAGGAATCTCTGCAGAAAGACACCAAAAGGTATGTATAGTACATTTACTGGTAAACTCATTGGTTTTGACCTGGCTCTCATGGAATAATTCAATTGTGAGCGGCATCTCTTTTGAAATACTTCACAATATTTCAATGATGTACTTTTCCATTTTAGAGTAACTTAAGGTACTTGGCTGTTTTTGTTTTAGATCCCCTCCAAACACGCTTACACTGAAAGTGATGATGGACATAATCTATCTAGTTTATAATAAAAAGTGGATCTCATTTACAGCGTTACTAGCAAAAACCTTATTTTCTGCGTTTCGGGCCGTTTTCTCGTGTTTGACTGCTGTAGAAGGATCGTAACAAAAAGAGGGAGTTTGACACTAAAATGCAAATAATTGACAAAACGTATCGACTTTATATGACAAACTCAAGATGGCTGAAGCCTCATCTTATCAGTGATGGTAAAGTACTCATATCCTTTATTAGAGTAAAAATAGAAATATTGTTCTCAAAAAATACTCAATAAAATTCCTAAATTGGAGATTCTGAATAAGTAAGTTGTAGTACAAAAATAAAACATTACTTATTAATGTAATAAAAGTACTTGTAGACTGTGTTATACTATTTACTACTTGGATACTAATATATATATATATATATATATATATATATATATATATATATATATATATATATATATATATATATTATAGAGCATTTTAATGTTTTAGATTATCAATGTGGAGCTAAATCTAGATATAGATTTGGCACCTATTACACAAAGCGCAAATCTGCATCTAAACCCTAACAAAAGCTGTCAGATGAATGTAGTGAAGTAGAAAGTATGCTAGTTCCCTCTAAAATGGAGTAGGAAGTGTATAGTATCATGTGGAAATACTCTCCACTCTATACATAAACAGTTGTGTGGAAGTAGGACTCTGGATTTCGTCATCCAACAGTTGCATTGAAAGTGCATTGAAACAAAATCACTAAATGGCAATACTAACAGGAGAAATGATTACAGCAAGAAAAAACCTTGATCATTGTCTGTTTGAGCCAACTCTGCACTATATACTACTATACTACTTATTTATTTGTCTTTCTTCTTATTTCTGTCTTTTCTTAACTTTTTTTTCTGTCCATTAATTAATAACATATTAATTATTAACACCCCCCCTTTTTTTTCTACCTAAGATGGTTTCCATGGGAACCCAGAACATGACCAAGGTCAAGCCCGAAAGCGCATCTTTGAAGTACCATCCGGTCCTCTTAGCCATCTACATCGTGGTTTTCCTCTTCGGTACCATCAGCCAGATCATGATGATCAACATTTTTAAGTCCAGACACACGTCCACCTCCATCGCCGTGCTCAACCTCATCTTCACCCACTTCGTCTTCCTTCTCACCGTGCCCTTCAGGATTTACTATTACGCCACCCAACACTGGGGCCTGAGCCATGAGTGGTGTAAATGGGTCAGCGCCATGATCCACATCCACATGTACATGTCTTTCATCTTCTATGTGATCATCCTCGTCATGCGTCTGGTCACATTCTACTGCAAACTAGAGCTGGTGGGAGACGTGGACAAGCTTCGTGCGCTGGGCGGCAGCGCTGTGGTGTGGATCGTGGTGCTGGTCTTGGTCCCTTCCATACTGTTTTTCGTCTACGGCAAAGGCCGTGGCAAAAATCAGACTCTGGACACCAATAACGTCACGCATTGCTTCGAATTTGGCGAGAGCATATACGACGGTGCCATGGTGGTGAACTACATCATAAGCACATTGATCATCATAGTGACCATCGTGCTCACAGCCCTCCAAGCCAATGTCCTGAGGGTTTTATACGTGAAGAATCGTCAGAGATTCACCTCCCATCAGGACTTTGGACACCACCTGAAGAGCCTGTGCTTTGCCCTCATCATGGTGGTCTGCTTCGTTCCCTACCACATGTTCCGCCTGTATTACCTACAACACATAAGTAAGCTGCAGGCTCTCAATGAGGTGTTACTGACTCTGACCACTTTTAACTGCTTGGACATGGTCACCTTCTTGGGGGGTAGAGTTTGCAGTTCCTGATTAAGTATCAAAACTTTTATTGCAAAATTGCTCCGTACAAGCAGGTAGACATCGAAATATGAACTGTAATGTGATGGCTGAAACATGCAGAATTAACCGATGCATATACATAAAGATAAATAGGGTTTCTGAGATTAGAAGTTATAACGGGCAGCCTGCAGTTTCCTAAAAGAATCAGGAAGTTCGAAAAGATAGAGTGCAAGGGCTTTTTTTATTAAATGAACACTGAGGGAGGTCATTTTTTTACGATTATTTTTTGAGCTTTTTGTAGCTTTAGTAATTGAATAGTGGAGAAATAGGAAAGGGGGAGAGAGTGGATAAGTGACATGCTGCCAGGATCTTGCAAGGAAATAGTAGGTAGGCAATATTATATTTTTAAAGTTTTTTTTTTTTTTACCAATTTTTACCATTAGATGTTACATGCTTTAATCAAGCTTCTTATTTATTGTCTTATTTAAGTCTTCTTATATTATTTAATAATTAGAGAATATAATGTCCATCATTAAAAAAAAGTTCATTTTACTCAATTAAAAGTAACTTGAACAAAATATGTACAACTAAATTCCGACTTGGGGCAAAAAAACCTTAAATTTATTTTTAGTATGTAGGAATAAAATCATTTGATTGATCTGAATGTTAAATAACAACTTGGTTAAAGTCAATATAAATTACATTTACATAAAGCATTTAATCATTTTTACCATAGGTTTAATTAGAATTATTAAGAGAATTAGACTATAGGTAGTCTAATAGCTGTCATTGCAAATAAACAGTCAACTATTTGTTTCCATGATACAATTAATTAAATTCAACAAACCCTGCCTTTGTTGGTTTCAGCCTTTGTTGGTTTTATCCTACAAACCATGTCCCATCTAAACTCATATGTTCCATGCTCTAATTTTTCAATCCTATTACTGTTACATCATCTGCAATGTATAAATGCTCTGACTGGTAAAACTGTATTTTACTGTATATGAAAATATTGAAAGCTTTTGACACAACTGTCCTTTGACTTAAAATGAATGAACTCCTGCCCTCTGCTGGTCTTTGTGTAAACTACACAGGATTCAAGATTTGAATCTTGAATTTGTGATGTTATATTTTGGAATTAATCTAAAGGTTCAGGCTCATTTTTCATTTGTTCCTGGCTAGAAATTAAATATAGTGTGTCTATATATGCATATATGTATGTGTGTGTGTGTATGCGTGTGTGTCTGCGTATGTCACTGTATTTGCAAACACTTAACCTCTGTGCACATAGCTGTAGTGCTCAACTCCAGAGCTGAGAAGTGAAATAAATGTCTAAAATTGTTACTTTTCTACCGTTATTTCGTGAAACATTACCTCGAACCTCTTGGATCTCTTACCTCCTGCCCTCTGAAGCAGAGGCCCGAGCTGACTTACACACATGCACACAAACACCCACACCTGGTGATCCTTTTCCTTTTGGTTTTTATGGCACTGGGTTACTGTTTAACATCCCCACCCTACTTTGAGTTTGTTTAGTAAATCGATCTAATGACAGGGCTATGGTGGCGCCATCCAATGTGTCGCTCCATGAATTATAGGCCGCTCAGCTCTCCAACCTTCGCTTTCAATGTTGTTGAATACTTTTTTTTCCCCCCGTTCTCAGTGTCACTTAGACTAATGTTGCACTGAGGGCTGCTCACTGTTGGAGTACAGCTGTACACCTGGATAAATGCACATCCCAGACAGAAACCGAAATAAAGGTAAGTCAAAACTTCTCATATCGCCATTTAAACGTGAAATTTCAACACTGGCTGTAAGAATTCGTGGAGGAAGTGGAGCTTACCTCAAGCAGTTCTCCAAGGAAGTTAAGCACATGTGACATGCTTTGCTAAATCATGTGATTTTGTATTTTGGTGGTAACATGAGGTAACCCCCCCCCCCATACACATACAATTCAATTGCCGCTAAACGTCCTGTAATCGACGACTTTATTTATTGAGGTAGTGTTCTCACTTCTGTCCGCAGACGACATTTTGTTGAAGCTGATAAGATAGACACACTTTGTCACGCATGCCATGCTGTAAAGATCATGTGATAATCCATTTCATATTCTGCGTGAGGACCTAATCTGTTACGACACAACGGGTTGCAAAGCAGGAAGATGATGTGCAGACCTTTTTCACAGCAGACATTTCCACATGTCGCAGCAGGAACAGCATAATCAATAGCATTAATAGCAACACTTCGATTAGCCAGTCGCAGGGACCTGCTGCTGTGTTTGCTGGTGCACTGGAGTTACTTACTGGGACACTTAATGGAGCAGAGCCTTTGTTAATGGCACACTTTGATGTGCAGGTGTTGGTTTTCACCATGTGTACTATGCACTTGAAATGAGCTGGAAACAAATCATTTACATTTTTCTGTTAAAACAGATGAATATCATAAAGCAGATTTCCACCTTTCAATTAAACTAACTCGGATGTTGTTTTTTTGTATAGCACATTTGATGCAAGTTATTTTGATTTAAAAGATATAATAACAGCATCAATTTGATTGAGAATCTCAATAAAATTGATTAAAAACGCAAAACAAAGTAAATATACTTTAGAATATAATAGTATCTACTATTAGTAGTATATTATAATAGTTGGTTTAACTGTATATTTTATAAAGGTTGCTCTCGTTACAGGAAGTGAAATGTCCGTTGGTTAGGCGGCTGACAGCCATCTTGTAAACTCAAATCTAAATAGTGGTGACAGTATTATGGCCAGTTCACACAGAGATAGCCTCTTAACGGGGTTTTATGGCTGTAAAGAGCTTTTGGTTGCTAGGCGGAAGCAAGGTGTCTCTGTCACGTCCTGCATGACTTTCAATTGAAGGCGTCACAAAACCTTTTATATCTGTTATACGTTTCTCTCTTTAACTCGGATGGATTTTGAGTTTATATTTTGATGTTTAAGGGTAAAAGCAGCCGTCTACAGTATGTTTTTGCCAGAAGATACAATGAAACAGACGGAGGTGAACTAACATGGGAACTAACTGCCCTAAATCATGATTGAAATACATGTTTTAAATATACTAATGAGATGAACAGAGGAAGAAGTCTAATTCAAGGCATTCATCGTTACAGACTTTAAATACTTTGTTGTCCTTGCACCTCAGAGAGTGAAGGTGAGGCTAAAAAGAACTCTGTAAAGCTGTTCATCAGTGACAGTTCATCAAATAATTTTCAATGAATACTGGAATTTTTTGTAGTTGTGTATCTATAGACCAAAACCACTGAAGCGTTTATTTTTGCTTTCTCTTTGTACGTTTTAACCAAACAGCACCTGCTCATAAAATTATCTATTAACATTAAATATTATATCCTATCACTGATTTGCCTATTGTTAACCTTTATCTATCTGGCTTTAGAAGCTACTTTTCTCCCATTCTCCATCATTTTATATATTATGTGATTTTGAACAAGTAAATAACCAGTTCTTCTTCGCTCTCTACAAACCTGATGAGTCAGGAGGCCTGACCTCAGAACCTGGTTAAAATATAATCTCTCTATCACGTCTCACACATTCCCTCCCTCCTTCTCCATTCTACCTGTCAGCCCCTTTACCTCAGTCTCCTTGAATGAATGAATATGTCTATTGCTGGACAGGATTAACTCTTTCTCTTTGTGTCTGGTAGTTAGTGGTAATGTGCATTATATATAGATATGCTGTACCTACTGTGACACTATATATAATCCTCACGCCTGCTCGTATTCTTGAGCTTTTTCCTCATTGGCTCTCTCATTACTGACGTAGCGCATCAAATCTCCTGCATTACTGCCTCTTATCATTTACAACCTTCTCCAGCACAATGGCCCAAACTGATTGCCTTGAAGCCACACAATAAGATTTAGTGCAAAGAAAATCCTGATCTCAAATAGGTGGGTTGGGACACTGTAATGGGTTTATAGTTCAGTGTGTGTTTACAGCATTCTTCTTTTAAAAGAAGAGGCAGCTGTTTACAGTAACTGATGTATAACTAGGTGTTATCCATCCTATTCTTGTGTTTTAACACAGCAGACTAATTATTCAACAAAGACTACAATAGATATATCATCCTGTCTGAAAATTCCCATTCACCATAAGCCATGATCACAAAAAATGAAGATGTAAGAAATATCTCTGTTTGATGGAATGTTTGGGGTTCACTGTGCAGAATAATGTATATGTGTAGAGTTTAACATGAGAAGGTGGTTTTGCAATCATCGACTGAATGGAAGTGGAAAGTTTCTCTGTATATATCATGTGATTTTTATCTACTGACCCTCCAATTGAAAATCCAACTTGAAGGGTCAGCAAGCATTATTTATGACATCACATAATAGTTTGGAAGCCAATCCTCATCCAATATTCAAGTTAAGATAAGTGTGATGGTGAAACTTGAAGTGTTCAGCACACAAACACTGAGAATGAAGTAGAAGACATCTTTTGTCCAGTAGATACACTTTTGAAACAATATTAGCATATTGTTGTTTTCTGGAATTTTTAAGGAGGCAGAAGGAGGCGATGTCATTTTAAAGCAGAACGAGGCGTGAAGTTTAAACTTCAGTGAGGTCAGTGAGGTTAATCTCTTTTTTGATGTTTATAGTATAAGCTTAAAATTAGAAATAGAGACAAATTTCATAAACCGGGGGTTGAATGTAAACTCAAGAAGTGTTTGTGGAAGCGTTAATGGGAGTTATCAGTGTTTTCCACTTCACTTTGTGTTTTTATAGATTATATCTGCTGAGGTGGTGGTGCCATTACTTCACTATTGATTAGATTAGGAGGCCTGGGAAGGACACATGCACGCACACACACACACACACACACACACACACACACACACACACACACACACACACACACACACACACACACACACACACACACACACACACACACACACACACACACACACACACACACACACACACACACACACACGTACATGCACTTTCAAAAATGTATGTGCATCATCACGCCTGCAGAAAGAAGCTTGTACACTCAAATTCACACAAAGTGGATGCTCCCCTCTAAAATCTGATAAAATCTATCTCACATTAAAAAAATAAAAAGGTGAGAGAAGGAGAGAAGAAATATCTCCTTCACCACTATCTATCATCCCTGTGATAAGTGTGAGGGAGAAGGACAGATAAGTAATGTACAATAAGGTGAGAAGTCTCAGTCACAGCTCCTCCCCTCTCCTTGTTCCTGGCCCAATCAGATGGGATTATAGATCATTTATGCCAGGGATGTCCCATGTCATGGCTGTAAGAATTAGATGGAGCAGATACTAGCAGATAAGAGAAAAAGAGAAAGAGAGACTTTAGAGAGTAGAGACTGAAAGAGAAGAGAAGAGAGGTGGTGTGCGGGGAGACTGTCGAGGTAGAAGCAGGAATGAAGTATCCTCCTGCTCTTCAGAGTAAATCTCTGTCAGATATGGAAGTAGCCAACTACTGTGAAGGCCTGGACCCCTCATACAGCATGCTGGGCTTTGAGAATGCAGAAGTAATCTATGGCGGAGGTAAGTGTGTGCGCGTATTGACACAGAAACACACAGAAACTCATGTACAAAGACGTACAGGACATGCTTAACAGTCATGAATTGAAGCATCATTTAGGTCCTGTAGTAGTCGAATTACTGTCATCTAAAAATATTCCTTTACAAGTAAAAGGAATACCTTCCATACAGCAAAATGTATGGAAAGTATTGTTTTTATCACATGTAAAAGCTATTTATTGTTGTTGTTCATCAGTGTAGATCCAACTATAGATACTTTGGATAGATTTATAGTAATATAGTATGCCATATATGTGCATTATATGTATTTTAAAATAATAATTCTATCTATCAATATGGCACTTTAAGTGATTTTTTAAAAAGAAAAAAAAGAAAAGAGCAGTTTAAATAACAGTTATAATATTGAAATAGCTGTAAAATCTCAAACTGAAAAGTAGTAACGAGTTACTATGAGTGGCAAATAGATGAAGTGGAACAGAAAGTACCTTTCCCTCAGATGTAGTGGAAGTATGACGTAACAGTAAGTAAAAGTACCTCAAAATTCTACTTAAGTGCAATACTTGAGTAAATGTATTTAGTCACATTCCACCACTGACCCATTGTTCTGTTCATCTTCATATTAATCTACTACACACAGCAGGACCAGACACTACACAGATTATATTCAACTAATAACTAACAAACGTGTTAAATTTGTTTGACAGATACAAACATTTTCGACGATCAAAACAGCACGAGAAATGAGAAACAGGCAGAGCAACCTGTAACCTCACTGATTAACATGATGTTGACTTTTTTGTTGGATCATCTGCCTCAGAATCGTGTGAGAAGACACATCTGTAGGAGAGACATTTGCTGATGAACAGAAGTGAGACCAGCTGAAAGCAAATGAGCTGCTATTTAAAGACCGGTAGAGCAGCGATGGCTAGTTTTTACATGACTGACTCCATACACCTAAATTATTTATACATTTTATTGTTGGCTAATAGTGCGTGTATCCAGTTATCTTCATAGATTTGTTCATAGAAAACAAGTTCCACTGTTGCCTATACTTTATACAAGAGGATAGCTGTAGGTGTGGAGAAAAGGGCTGGGTGGGGGTTGTAAAAAAAAAAAATCTAAACTGTTTAGGAAGGAATTGCAGGTATGTGTCATAAAGACGTTTTATTGAAGGGCACACAGCCCTCATCTCACTGATGCACTGATGTCACCTCAACATGTGAACAGAAAGAACATTGACCCATTTTTCAATGGCACTGATTGGTGTCAGGGCAGAGAGAGATACGTGTGTGTTTGTATCTTGAATTGTTAAATGATGTCATTAAAATATGGCAATGAGTTCACCTTTTTGAAAAAATCAAAGGTAACAATTGTTGCACACAACTGCACAAATGTGACCCACTTAGAGTCACTTAGAAATGTCCTTATTTTTGAAAGAAAAGCAGGTAATTCAAACTATTGAGTAATACACTCTATACATTGCTAATGTGGTATTATTTTAGCTGCAAATGTCTGTTTTTTGGTGCAATATCTACATAGGTGCATATAGGCCCATTTCCTGCAGCTATAACTCCAGTGTTCTTTGCTTTGAGAAGACTACTATAATAAGAAGTTCTATTCATTTTACAACCCATGGTTGGAAATAAAAGTGTGACTTTTCATGGAAAACACAAAATTGTCTGGGTGAACCCAAACTTTTAAATGATAGTGTACACTGAGAAGAATCACCTCAAAGCAACACCTACATGTATTAAGATTTCACTGGGATTTTTCCTACATTAGAATAACTTGAAAGACAAAGTTATAATCACATAGGAATCCCACAAAAAAAAATATTGCCAGTGTATGTATTATATCGATGTATGCACCTGTGTGTTTACCTGGGTGAGTGCTGGTGTGTGTTCCAGACAGCATGCCGACAGAGCCGAGCCTACCCGGTACAGACGGTGTCAGCAGCAACTGCGCCATCTGCGGCGACAAAGCCACGGGGAAACACTATGGAGCCTCCAGCTGCGACGGCTGCAAAGGCTTCTTCAGACGCTCCATCCGCAAGAGCCATGTCTACACCTGCAGGTACAGACAAAAAGAACATAGCGTGTGAGCACACATAAACATGTAAAAAGACACTTACGGTAAAAGCATGCAAAGACATTCCACCTACAGACACTTTATGCACATAAAAACAAAGGAATACCAAAGTGTTTATTATTGATGCACATAAAGCAAAAGGCACTGTAGTCATGGCTGAAACATGCATGCATAAAATGACATTATAAATATGTGAAAATCATAAGACACAGAGTATACATGACGTGCATGAGCATAAACATCCTCTTGTAGAATATTACATAGAATGTCACATCACGTTATGTGACATTACAGTATATACTGTGTTGTTGTATGTGTTGCTCTGTAAAGCATTAATGCGGTACGTTCTTCATATGCAGGTTCAGCAGACAGTGCATTGTGGATAAAGATAAGAGAAACCAGTGTCGTTTCTGCAGACTCAACAAATGCTTCAGAGCTGGCATGAAAAAAGAAGGTAGGCCGTATTGAAACCTCACTAAAATCCTAAGATGAGAGCTGCAGCGATTACTCGGTTAATCTACAGGAAATGAATTGAATTGAATTGAATGAAACGCCCAAATTCTCTTGTTCCAGCTTCCAGCTTTCTTTAGTCCTGTGTGAACTGTTAGTTAGGACAAAACAAGATGTTTTAGGTTGCACCTTTGGTTTTGGGAAACTTTTAAATATCAATCATTGTCAATCTCAATTGTTTAATTGAGAAAATAATCCACATATTGAATAAATAATAAAATAATGGTTATTATGTAGGTTTGGGCTTAAAACTAGTAGCAGTGCACCAAAGGCTGTCGTCAGAGAATCTGAAAGCTGCTTCAACATGGTTGAAATTGTCTCGGCCATAAAGTAACTGATTACTTAGTGTGTGTGTGTGTGTGTGTGTGTGTGTGTGTGTGTGTGTGTGTGTGTGTGTGTGTGTGTGTGTGAGTATATTTATGAGGGGTATAACCTTGGAACAGTCTTTTATGACACCTAATCATGTGTTATTCAAACATGTTGTTCTGGATTGAAACTGGTTAACGTTTGACTTGTCTTGCTGATGCCAGCTTGTATAACTATTTCCCTGAATATTAACTGTCCTGGTATCTGCTGCCATTGTTTGCATGCAGGACTCCCCCCCATTAGTTGATCTATTTAAAGAGTTCGCTCTATTCTCCCCCTTCTTTTTGTCTTTCTCTTTTAGTTTCACACACAGTTACTTTAGCTGTCTGTTATGTTTTAGCTGTACAGAATGAGAGAGATCGGATCAGCTCGAGAAGAAGTATCCCTGACACCCAAGACGTGCCACCCATCACTATTTTGGCCCAAGCAGAATCACTGTCCCAACAGGTGAATATCTTCCTTGTGAATGTTCTGATTTCCAACTGTTAATGTTTGTATTTGTTGAGCTAGTTGAAGAAAATCGACAGATTGGTGAGCCAGAAAATCCTTATATTGTGTTTGTCTGCAGATCACTGCTACAGTTGGAATAGCAGACGTAGCAGAGCAGAAATCGGCCACCGTTGGAGATGTGTGTGATTCTATGAGACAGCAGTTACTGGTGTTGGTGGAATGGGCCAAATACATCCCTGCCTTTGGAGAACTACCACTGGACGACCAGGTAACAGGGCTGCAGTGATGGTGGGCCATCTCTGATTATGCCATTTCTTGCATATAGTCATGCTCTTGCACATTTTGATCTCACGCTTGTTAAAAGTACATCTTAGACGCCAGCACTTTTGTTTAATATGCTTTTGAAGTGCTGTCTTTCCATATTAGTTATGTTTAGCTTGTATGGGTCTGAGTGCGCTTGAGGTTCTAACAAAGCACTTTTAGTAGGCATAGAATTCTTTCTTAATTAACTGAATGCAGACAGAGGTGATAGAATATTTGAAGCAATGATTAACTTGAGTTTTAAATTAGCACACAGAGATTGCTTAATATATTACACTCTAAATATGGCCCCTGCGTGATGCACGGAAGAGCAAAATGGATGCATTGTTGCATTGTTTGTGTCCTTTGTTTAACTGCATGTGTTTTCTGTCCAGGTGAGCTTGCTCAGGGCTCACGCAGGTGAGCACCTCTTGCTCGGGGTCGCCAAAAGGTCAATGCCATTCAAGGACTTCCTGCTTTTAGGTACGAACTGACCAGGAGAATGACTTCTTATTTATATGTGGCGCAACCAGGCGGTTCAGCACTGAAGTGTGAAGCCTGATCAAATGTTGTGTTAACTGAAAATGATTAACTCAAGGTTTTTTCTTTTTTTCTTTGCAACTTCAGAAAGTGTCTAAGAAATCCCATTACTCTTTACTGGGGCATGTCCTGACATCGTACTGTAGGCAGATCTGTCAAATACTTACGCACGAGCACACACGCCTATACCATAACCTTGGCTAAAAGCCTTAAATAGGCCGAAACAAAAGTCTACAGCATGCTCTCCACACACGCCCACATACCTTTTACCTTTTTACACTGTCAACTCCCTTCACTGATTGATACTCTTTGTGTCTGCAGGTAATGGCTGTGTGATCCACAGGAACAGCACTGAATCAGAGATTTGCCGGGTAGCCAACCGAGTGCTGGATGAGCTGGTCCAGCCCTTCCAGGATATTCAAATAGACGACAACGAGTACGCAGCTCTCAAAGCCATCGTCTTCTTCGACCCGGGTAACAATAAAAACATCATATTTAGTACATGCACCAGCCTTCAGGAGATATAGGACTTGAGTACTGGAAAAGGAATGTTACTGGTGTTAAATGGACACTAGTTTATGTACACTTCTTGCCCCTCAATTCAGGGATTTTTATCTGAATTTGTAATTAAAACCTTGATCTGGATGGTGATGTAAGTGGGTAAACTTAGGCAACAGGTCTAATCAGAAACTAGTTCTTTATATAACAGGGTTTTCGAAATTGGTATCAGTGATGTTGTTGGCTCAGAGTTATTTTATGATCTCCTCTTGTGTTATGATATATGCTGATTGGGGGTGGTGTTAGGTAATGGCGCAACACATTATCAAATTTATAATTTTAAAGAATTATCAATAAAAGCAACTGGACTTAGCTTGTTTGAAGATGTTTCACCTCACATTCAAGAGTCTTCTTCAGTTCTGAGACATAGGGTCAGCCACTCTGGGTTTAAGTATCTTTTTTCTGACATTAGTCTTCGAACCGAAGAAGCCTATTGGATGTGAGGCACAACATCTTCAAACAAGCTAAGAATTCCAAAAAGACTGAACACTTATAATGAAAAGTTTAAAGATGTGTCAGTAAGAAAACAAACAACATGAAAAAAAACCTATTCCAGCCATGGATTGGAAAAGATTACAAATTTAAAATGCTGCCTTCTCTGAAACCTTTGGAGATTTCTGCCCAGATCCCTCTTTTTCCAAGATATCCTCCATCTGGTGACGCTTCCAGTTAAATCACCAACCCTCTATCCCTGCTTTATGCCTCCTTGGCCCTTGCAACCAGAATCCCAGCTCCTATTTCATAATACCCACCTACCGTATTCTCCCCCTTTCACTAAATCTCCTCATTTTGCCTTCATGCCCCGGTTTGACTATAATCATTCCATCAATTCCACTCATATCCTCAATTCCATCCCTGATCTTTCTGTTTTTTTTCCTCCCTCACCCCTCTGCCCTTCAACCCCTCCCCCACTTCCACATGGCCTCCAAATCTGCAGATGCAAAATCTTTGCGGGACCCTTCGAAGATCAAGGCCATGCGTCTGCAGGTCGGTAGAACATTTGACCATTGCAGCTTCTTTTCTGGTCTGGTCATTTATATACACCTTAATTGTAACTGTACAGATTTCTTACACTAATGCATACATGCCTGTGTGTGTGTAGATCCAGATGAGCCTGGAAGACTACATTAATGACCGTCAGTATGACTCCAGGGGTCGTTTTGGAGAACTGTTACTCCTGCTCCCCACCCTGCAGAGCATCACCTGGCAGATGATCGAGCAGCTCCAGTTCATTAAGCTGTGTGGCCTGGCCAAGATAGACAACCTGCTGCATGAGATGCTGCTGGGAGGTGAGACTGGAACACGAGTCTGTGCTTATAAACCTGAGCGATGAAAAAGAGGGCGACCTTCAACAGTGGAGCTCCTTAGTGGTGAACGTGGGAACTGTACAGTATGTGCACGAAGCAATGCTGAAAAAGAAAAGTGTACTCAGGAAAGTTTTCCAGGATATGTGCAAAAGGTGAAACGACACATTCAAGGAGAAGGAAGAACTTTGTAAAATCCGCCTATATATAAGGAAAAGCCAAAATAGACGACCTGATACACAAGATGCTGCTCAAAAACACATTTAGATATCATTGCAGACATAACTTCTGCAACGATATCTAAATATGTATGAATAGGGAAGTCTAAAAGAAGAAGTTAAAATGCAGTGTTCTAAGCATCAGCGTGATAGACAACAAAATCATAAGATAAGATGTGCAAATAAAGAAATAAGTTATCTCCAAAAATGTCTTCCATTTCTTCACTACAGGTATATACTCAAAACAACTCCTGAATATGACAACCTGACTTGGGGGAATAGAGAGAGATGCAATTGTCTTATTTTTCAACCTTCTATAGAGATGAGGAACTAAGGCAACAACATTCATACTTATATTTAGAATTGAGCAACCAATGATGCGACACATAGTAATGTCAAAAGTTAGAAACTTCAAACCAAACAGCTGACAAAGGAATAAAACAGGATCTCTATACATAGTTCACACAAAATATGACTATTCCTGCAGTATTTTATTGGACATATTACACAGGGCACAAACCAGGTCAGCTCACGTTACAGAGAGCGACAGCTCAGGCAATTTAAATGAGGTAACTAATGTAAGTGAGTATGCAAATGAAACACTTTTAAAGGCACTGGAACAAAATTTGCATGAATTTCTAAAACGAGACTCAAACAATTAATTAAAGCTCCAAAGCACACATTTATAAAATATATATATATGCAAAGTGAACTAGTTATCCTTGATCTGACAAGGACTTTTGTAAGTCAAATGCTACTCTGTAGCATTTACAAGATGAAATCTGGGTTTTGGAAATTAGAAATGTGTGTGAAACTTTAGTGTAATGTAACTAAGTACATTCAATTACTGTTCTGAGTATTTCTCTGCCGCTTTATAGCTCCACTTCACATTTCAGAGGAAAATGTACTTCTTACTCCACTGCACAGCTCTACCGGGACAACATTAAATCAATAGAAGCAGTATTCCAGTAATTTATATAAATATACCACTCTAAACTGAGCCATCTTGTATATGGGTACTTTTACTTTTTACACTTTATGTGCATGCTTGCTTATGTACTACAATATTTTGACTTCAGTACTTGAATTTCTTTCATTGTGGTATTGCTACTTTTACTTAAATAAAAGATCTCAATACTTCCTTCTCTACTGCTTAAATGTCACCTGATTAAACAACTGATTTCTTGTTAAGATACAGAGAAATAACTCACAGTTCAATTAATGCAAGACTTTTTTTTGCATCCAGGCTTAACCACAGAGCCGTCGCACCTGCACCATCCTGCAGCACACACCCAGCTGGCCCAGGACCCTGTGACTGGACACACACTGGTCATCAGCACCATGTCTATCGCACACACACCCCAGATAGGTAAGCTCCACAAACCCAATGACCTCGGGAACGGCAACAGACACGACATATTGAAGTAAAGTTCATGTCCAATTTGTCTCTTTTCCATGAAATGTCACATTAACGTGTGCTAGACGTAGTTCAAGATGGAGGAAACGCTTTTCCATTACTGTGAAACAAATAAACAGGCGTCCTGTATGTGAAAACATCCATTAAAGAATAACATTTACAAGAATTGATAAGTATTGGCCATATCCTATATCATTTGAAAATAAAAAAAAAACTCACTTGGCAATATTACCTACCTACCACCTAATGGACACATACGATTGATGGATATATGCATAGGGCCACCTGCATATCCTGATATAACATTACTACAGGGTCATGTTGGATATGTTTTTACAGACATTTTTATTTTTCAGAAGACAAAATTGGCAGAAACTAAAATAAAAATCTCCTTTCCAGCAGCCTCTCCAGACACTCCCATCCCATCGCCGCCGCAGGGTCCCGCCCCAGAGATGTACAAACACTTCTCCCAGCCTCTTTGTCCTCCAGCCAGCCCCTCGTCCTCCACGCAGACAGACCCCTGACTTCTCCCTGCACTCGGAAAGCAGCTGACGTGGGATCCGCTGATCTTTGCCCCCGTATTCATCATCACGGCCGAGGCACGAAAAAATTATGAAAACAATCCCTGCTCAGTGTCTGCGGTTAGGCTTTACCCCGCATGTTTCCCCAGTGACTCCTGGTGGTGTTGCAACAATAACTTAAGACATAATTAAAGCGGCTACGTGCAGCAACTCCAAACTCCAGAGTGCCATTTTCAAATTAAACGGACAAATGGAACACCACACAAGGGTTTAGGAAAACATGCTGAACATTTTTGCGGTCACCTGAAATTAATACATTGGTTTTCAACTTAGTGGCCTTTCACTCTCAATTTCGAAAAAAACATCTCAAACCTTTGCTTTGCACGGGTCGTCAGTGATTATAGATCATTGTATCCAGTTTATTAATAATGCATATCAAAAGAAAACTCAAGAAGAAAAAGATGTCTTGTAAAAAGAAAAATGATATTTTACTGTAAAGATTCAGTGGTTTATATTAAAATACTGAGCCATACATATAACATGGAAGATACATAATCTTAATATAACATGCATGCATTTATACTATAACAAAATACAGTACAGTAGTTCCTGATCAACCTGATAATAGTTTATACAGTGTAAAGACTTCACGTTAAATGCTAACAAAGAATGTGGATAAATTGTAACATTTTAAAAGTTCCTGTATAAAGTGTAAAATGGATCATTCAGGTTTGGATCATCAATTTAAACTGTCTTGCTTTGTGCATTTTCTCCAATCAGCATTTTTATTTTGGTGTTTCAACTCTTGATGTTTCTTCTGAACCAATATGTGTTTTTATTTAAAATTATATACTGATTAAAGTCCAATTTTGAATAACTTTTGAGTATTTTTATTTAAAAGGAGTTGGTGTAGCACATGAGCACCCTCTTGCTGTCAAGAGAGAAAATGCATCAAGTACAAATAGACTACTTATTGTATATGTTGTGGATGCATCAGTACGCTGAATGAAATGAGTATTCATTCGTTTTCCTGTGTTTATAATAATAGTACTGTAATAATAGGGAAAAGTGTGAGATGGAAAGAGAGAAATTCCTTTCCAATCAAACCTTTATCTGTTGCAGCCACACAACAAATCATTCCTGTTGATATTGCTAAAAGGAATGGAAATTGACTTGATCCGGAAAGGAACACAATATAGACAGACTGATAATGATAAATTGACAAAAATGGTTTCTCCACATGCAATAACACTGAGTGTGGTTTGTCCATTACTTCCTTCGATGCAAGTCATCACGCTCCCACACAGTCCCATTGGTCAGGAATATACAGTTTGTATCCAAAGCTTTATTGGCAAGCTATTGAGACCGCACTGCTGGATGATGCTGCTCATCTAAAATCAAACTAGTTTTCCCTGGCCGTCCGTTTGAGAAAAGACACTTTGAGACAAACCCTAAAGCCAAGCAGGAATGTAAAACGCTCATTTAAGCTGAAACTGAGCCGTACTGGGGCAAACCCTACTTCTTAAATCTGTGATTTTGTTTACGTCGATCCACACACAATCATATTGTCGGGGGGTTTTGTGGGTGTCCGTGCGTGTGTGTGTGTGTGTGTGTGTGTGTGAGCGTTTGTGCAGAGGATGAGACCGGGGCATATAGGAGAGCTTGTATTCTCTGTATATTGTTGTGACTCAGAGAAAACACTCGGGTTATTTATGGCAGAGGAGATGGTGCTGTCTAGAATCAACATGGCCAAATCCTTCTATCAACTCCATAATGGACAAGCTACCTAGCTTAGGTCAAAACAATACCCGCAGAGGATGTGTGTGTGTAACTGTATGTGTGTGTGTATGCCCCTACCTGCAATTTATTTATAACGTGTGCCGGTGCATGTGTGTACACTTCTATACATGTGTGTGTTTTTGGGAGTGTGTGTGTGTACCCAGGGAGCTTTAATCAAAGGCCTATAGAGAGGAGACGTGGGGGCCCTGTGTCTCTCTTTTTTCCTCAGATAAAACTGTGTGTTAGCATGCCAGTCACATATCTCATCTGAGACGTACCGTTCTCCTCCCCACCCCTCGCCGCGGCCCACACTGACACCACGCTATTACACACCAGTGTGACGCTCACTCCGCCCGAGGAGGAGGAGGATGCCGGCGGGGAGAAATAGGGGGATGAAGAGATAGAGAGACGAAGGAGCAAAGGATGGACAGGCATATGAAATATTTTTTTTGCTGTTTTTGTTGTGCCTTTGTTTTACTTGTTAATTAAATATGTAATTTCCCAAAATTTACATTTATGTACATTGTTATTGTTTCATACTGAAACTGGTGCAATGTAATATAGTGATGAATACATTCTCAGGCTATCAATAAGCTTTTGTTATGACACACTAATAAACAATAATGTAGTGTTAATTAATCTGCTTAAAAAAATCACATTGTTAAAGAGATTAACTCAATTCCTACAGTAAATGTTCTAACTTTATCAAATTAATTACCTTTCATTCTGCCTAATGTATTTATTCATAACAAAAACTGTTTTAAAATCTGTAAAACTGGACCTGGATAGCAAAAATGTATTTCAACCTTTGTGGTCACCAGTTTTTCTCTCATGGCATAGTTATAATAACCACTAGATGGCAGTACAAGTCTGTGGTTTTACAATAGAAAATTGCCCCTTAATGGCTGTTACCAATGTACTTTGCCCTTCCTCTGCCATTCCAAGTCAACATTTTAAGAATTAAATGCAACAAATAGCATCTTTATTCATATCTTTTTCATCTCCTATACTTGCGACATTTGCAGTAAGACATTTTCATTGTTTTTTATTTTTCTTCAAATATTTTCATCATAAGTAAGAAACATTCTGACATATAGTTAATGATTCTTGTTTTTAAGATAAAGAATATGGCTACCTGCGGGAGCAGTTCAGAGCATGTATATGAAAAGTTGAATTATAAATGATATAAACACCAGATGATTTTAATGATAATAAACTTATAATTTTGGGTAAAGAGTTTGGATCGATTTTTTGGGGCTCAAAAAGGGGCAGAAAGATTGCAAAGTCACACACACACACGCTCCGCACCATGCGGTGGAATATTGGTACAGTCTAAAATGAATGGCATGTGTCAGCGATCCCAGATTAGAGCCGGAGATTGCAGACTATCATTCCTCACCAGTGCATTTACCCATAATTCCCCTCTGTCTCCAACATATCCGATGATTCCTCCTCCATAGGAGACAAGGTGAGGCTGTATGAATCTCTGCCGCCAACTCTGGAATGAATTTAAAACCTCTCCTGAGTGATTTTCTGTGTCTCCGTCCTGCTACTGTGTGTGTGTGTGTGTGTGTGTGTGTGTGTGTGTGTGTGTGTCACATGCATGTGTGGTTTCTGATTATACCACAGCATGGGTGAAGGGAAGGAAAATACAGTGACAGCTTCATTTCCAAAGCTGAGTTCACATAAATGAGGGATTAAAGCAAGCAAGAGGGTTAGGGCTCACCTCGGCCTTCAGTGACAGCTTTCCCTCCTCAGAATCACTCTCTTCCCCTCTCTGTCTGTCTGTCTGTCTGTCTGTCTGTCTGTCTGTCTGTCGCCGTGGCTCTTTCTGTCTCCATCTTTATTTCTGCCTCACTCATTCCTTCTGCCCCCCATTCTCTGTTTAGTTTATCTGCTTCTTGATACTGATTTTGCCTGCAGAGATACACACACAGATAGAAAATGTTAAAAGGCATAGAAGCGCATACACACACACACACACACACACACACACACACACACACACACACACACACACACACACACAAACACACACGCACAGTGATTTACAGAGTTGCAGGGAGCCGGAGTGTGTGCTCTACATCATGATGATGGGGACCAGGTTAGGGGAATGAAATTAGGGGTTAGGGCCAGGCAAGGGAGAGTGTGTGTGTGTATTTGGTGGGGTGCATTAGGGAAATGAAAAGGGGTGGACCACTGATGGCTTCTGAGATGCAGACTTGTTAGAATAAAGGAATATAAAAAAGACAGGAGACAGAGGAGATGACAGGGCGGATGATAAGATGAGTAGTGCCGTAATGAAAACGGCTCCTGTGTACCCCGAGATTACACAGGGAATGAGATTGGAGGGAGAGAGAGAGAGAAAGAGGGAAAAGGGGCATACTGTAGAGGGGGGGAATGGGGATGCTGGGAGGGACAAAATGGAGAAAGATGGGGACTCATTTATGATGAACCATGGTCAGCTGGAACGGGGACGGAGAAGAGGGGAGAAGCGGCGAGGAGAGAGAAGAGGAGGTATTGCAACTCAGGACGAAGCAGCCCCACTCTGAATGATAAGTGTCTCACGCGCGGCGGGTTATGGGAAGTTCACACAAACAAATGACTCCCATTTGCCAGAGGCGAGGGACACAATTGAGAAAGAAGGGGGGCGAGCGAGAGAGAAGAGGAGGAGAAGAAGAGGAGAGGAAGAAGGAGAAGAGGAGGGAGAAGGACTGAGCGCTAGAGCCGTGATTTCAGATAACTCCATCTGCATTGAGGAACTGCTTACCTTTTAACCTCTCTAATGTTTTCTCTGGTTTGCAGTGTAAACTAAAGCACCTTCAATCCAGAGGATATTAGGAACCCTGTAGTGAAGCGCAGTAAAAGTCTGTGCTTGGTATTTTAAAATTATAGGGTGCCTATGGCCCTTGGTCAATAACACTAAATGTATTGCAAATTGTTGCGCGTAGGTGGCCTATGTTTTGCACCATAAGAGGTGATATCAAATGGTAATAAGGGTGCATGAATACTGCCCTTATTTATAGGACACTAAGCAGCATGGAATCAAAGTAATGTATGCCTGAATACCTCTCTCTGAAAATGCCTTCACTTAACCACGTGACATGCAGGCCAATGAGTCTGCAGGCTCTCAGTGGAACCAACCAAAGCAGCTGATATTGCTTCGTAATTTTCTGGTCACAGATGTGTTTTTCAGTCAAATTAAGACAATGCAGTGTTTGATTCAGACGGCAACATACACACTCTAAGTGACCCACTGCCTACAAGCATTCACTAGCAGACCCAACAGCACACATTTAAAGGTACAGTGTGTAGATTCTGTCAGCTTCTAGTGGTGAGATTGCAGACTGCAAGCAACTGAGTTCTCCAATGTAATAGGGATCTGGGTTGCAGATTAATGCGGGACTGAAAGTAGTGAAGCTCCACTCCAGAAACACAAAATAACGGAAATAAATAACACATGGATGTGAATGTTAACCCTGGATGTATTAACACAAAAGTTTGGTTGTATTTGAAGTAACTCATTAACTAACTGCAAAAGTCTTCGGGTGATATACTTCCTTTACAGTGGAGTTCAACTCCATAAACATGAACAAAGCAACAGAAATCAAACATATCTGTGGCTGCAAATGTTACCATGAAGCACTGATGCATCAAGATGAACATCTGGTTTTATTTGAAGCCAGCAACTAACAGCTAACATGAGTGTAACTCATTAACTAACCGCAAAAATCTTTAGGTGACGTACTTCCATCCAATGGGTCTGCAACCAGACTCTTGAAACATGTAGGAGAGCCTGCGGTGGCCTAGAAAGACACAAAAAAATGTAAAAGGCCATTGCTGCTAAGTCCTAAACACTGTATCTTTAAGCTCTGAGCCCATACGTTAGCATGCTACATCAGCATGTTATTATGCCCATAATGATAATACCATGTATAGCATATTCACCATCCTAGAAAAGCTTGTTAGCATGCAGACATTTGCAAAGTAGGTTGGTAAAGCTGAGGCTGATGGGTAAGACATTTCTTTTGCAAGTGTTTGGTCATAAAGCAAATTAATGGATTACTGATATTCTGACATGATGGTGCTAGATTTAGGAGGGGAACACAAATGTCCACCAAATATAATAAAAGTGGGCGAGACGTATCACACAAAACCTAATGGCGGATTACGAAAGTCATTAGGTTTCATCCTCCAAAAATCATGTATGTGTGCAGCCTTCCAAATTTCACTGCAATACATTCTATAGTTGGTGAGGTAACAAATGACACAATAATAAGGTGTTTCCAGCACAGATGCAATAGAGTTCAAAAGCTGAAAAATCTAAAACATCATCTTCCAACATCAGATATCTGTGTGGTCAGGTCCTGAGAATCAAAGTGAAAGGTTTTCTCTCCAGATTGAGCTTTCTCATGTTCAGCAATCAGGGAGAAATCCATCACAGAAGAAGCAGAGGTGGCAATTTCTCCTGTGACAGTCGCATCAATAGTCCATAATGCGATAATGCAGTCACAAGACATGTTGTGTCTTGAGTAATTGGTGACCCTCACTTTTTCTCGACTGGAAAAGCTTGCTCCTCCCTTGCTCTTTCCATCTTCATTGCTCCCTCCACCCACACACAAGACCCAGCCACTGGATGCAACAAGTCCTGGCACATTCTCTGGTGGCTTTTAAATGACATTTTGGGAGTCACTAAAAGAATAAAACTGATTAAAGATACAGTGTATAGGATTTAGTGGCATTTAGAAACACCAAGCTGAACATGGCAAAAATAGAACATAATGTTTAAGTGTTTATATTAGTTTAATAATTCAATCAAAGTAAGAATTGTTGTTATTTATTACTTTAGATTGAGACATTTTATCTACATGAGGAGTGTACATAAGGCCTTAAATATTGCACAGTGATTTCCCTATGGTGGCCCAGAAAGGACAAACCAAGAAATGGCTCTAGAGGCAGTCTTTCACAACCCTACGTGTTTTAGGTACCTAGCTGGTCGCAATCTGAAAACTTGCCAATAGATGGCACTCAAAACTATACACTGGACCTTTAAGCAGGTAAAAAATTGGAGGTAGCTATTGGTAAACCAGACAGATCTATTTAATCTCCTAAAACAATCTTCACACGCTGCAATAACGGAAATCTTATCAGGTAAAAATATCTTGATTTGGTACAATTAGTCCAATATTGAGTAGAATTATCCCATTCCACTGGCAGATAATTTAGTTTATTTAAGTTCTGATTTTAGTCAATTTCATCTTTTTTAAGAAAAAACCAAGCTGGCCCTGATTTTGCATAATTTTATTTTCTCAGGTGATTTTGGCAAAGTCCAATCATGCCTGCAGGTGATAGACTGATCAATTTGGTGAGACCAGGCTTACATTTCAGATGGCATCAATATGACGTGACTTTCTTTTATTTTCTCAGGTGATTTTAGCTTCTTTGGATGAGGCACGTTTGGGTGGTTGGCTGCGTAATTTGTTGGAAAAATGTTGCACAAGCAGCAGGCGACCAATAAGTAGACCAGGACATTTTTACTGTACATTTTGGCCATCACATCGGGTATTTTAGTACTGTTAAACAGCATTTTACTGCTTTAACCCAAATGATATTTCCCTAGTGCTCACTAAGTGTTTTTGATGCATAAATCTCAACATTTTTACGCAAAACATGAGGTAAAAATATGGCAATAAATGACAAGTGAAAAGCTTTCAAATACATGCATAGACGTGAAAAGGATTGGCATATCATCTGCAAAATTGAACTTTGTCTATGTACTGCACATAGTTGGAAGGTGTAAAGTCGTGGTATTTGTACGCAGATTGAAAAGACTGAGTTGGGTAAACATTAGGATGCTGTGGAACTATCAGGGCGAATCAGGGATTTTTTTTCTGAGTAAATGAAGTTTAATCAAGTGAAGAAAAAAAAGATGTAAATGCACCTGAGGAGGATCAGTAGAATTAAACAATAGGCACTTTTATCTCCAGTTCACACGAACGTTGGGTCTCCCATTTTGAAATTTATCATCAGAAACAAACCAAGTGTAAATAATTTGCCTTTCATACTGGAGGCAAGGCGTTTCATTTCCAAAACAGCTCCGGATCTAATTATTTTACCCCGAAATTAGAACTGAGCTCACTTTAAAAGGTACAAAGGAATTCACTGTAAGCGTGTAATTAATTTTATATTACTATTTACCATTATGTCAGTTAATAATGATCTCTATAGACGTGTGTGCTACACACACACACACACACACACACACTGCCTACACAATGTGTAGAGAGACAGCAGTGGTTTAAAAAAAAAAAAAAAAAGTGTGAATTTTACACACATGACTTCCTGTCCTAATCAAGGGCTTTCTCAACTCCTATCTGAACGACACACATGACTGCCTCCTTCAGCAGGATACCTACACACCGTGGATGTGTGTGATGAAACAGTGAGTGTGTGTGTGTGTGTGTGTATGCACGCTCACAGTAGCTCACCAACCCAGCAGTGGAGTGGTAAAGGATATTAGGCCGCAATTGCGAAAAGATTGCAAAAAGTGACATCCTTAATAGAGAAAGATTACTGTGTGCAACATCACTTTGATTTGAGCTGCATACATTTTCCTCTGGACAGCTCTGCACTGTGAGCTCTCCAGAATGGATGCTGTGGCCTTTTTTTTGTGTGTGTGTGCAAATGCAAATGCACGTTAACATAAATGGATATATTTTTTCGAGGAGCACGAGAGTAAGACGCAAATGTACTTTTTCAGCAATCGTTTTTGACTGAGGTGTTTGTTACACCTGTCAGCTCTTAGACAATCCACTTAGATGGTTTTGTTTTTTCATATTTGGTCAGGAAAGCTCATTTAAAAATATAAACTAATCCACTCTCAGTGAATGTGTAAATAAGCCAGGTGAGTTGATCAAATAGGAGCAAAAAAAAAAAAAAGAAACCTGACTGATTTTTAACCTCTGTTTGTTCACACGGTCAACTACTTTTAAATGGAACCATAACATTAGTTTTTTATCAGAAAAACCTGATGTTTTATAGGGAACATTATGCAAGAACGTTCAATAAACCAAAAAAAAGAAAACATTTCCAGAACATTTTAAGAACCACATTTTGCTAGCTGGGATGTAATTACACTTAAATGGCAGTTTTAGCCTTTCGGATACTTTTTTCCACCTTGTAGAAAAACAACGCATGCTATAAATACGTCCAGTTTCTAGTGCGGTATATTTGGAAATATAAAATTAATGTGAGCAACTCCCCAGCCATTTCACATTTTCTTTGATGCCCTAAAATAAATACTGTTATCTATAATTTGTCAGTAGCCAGTCCTCATTTGGTTAATTAGAAACGTTTCCTAGAAGCTTTAGCTCTCATTGCCACCCCATTACTGTAAAATAACACCCTCCATCAAAACAGCTTTCAATATGTCTGGTGTCAAGTAGGCACTTGATGGTATCATATCAAGTCTGGGGTTTCACCGGGGGGAGGAGATGTCAAAACAAATGTCCCCCGCCTCAGGTCACAGTATTCTCAAATCCCTGTGGTGGGCTATCAGTATCAATCAGAAATAAAGTTTGTTAGCACGCAGCCTGGAATCTGAGCAGGACAAAAGCACCAGGGAGGTCCTTTATTTAGCTAATTCTCCTCTATTTGAGATGTACATATTTCTACACTGCTTTGATAAGGCCTCGGGGACATGCATGTTTTAATTAGACCTGAGCAGCCTGAGCAGCCTGGTTGAACAGTTCATAGAAAACTTTGAACATTTTTGCTGTAAGCCTCTCTCTCTTTGTGACAGGCAATGTGTAATTAGCGGCATATGTGCATTTGCATATATGCACCCCGTGACATGTTGCATCTTATTTGAATAAGTAGACATGTCTCAATGTGATATCCCTGAAGTGAATACATGAATATGAGCCTCTAATTATACCAATCTTGCAAATGATCTATTTAAATATTAATTTCTTTTCACTTTGCATTGTTTGCTGGGAGCTTTTTTAGTCAGTGAGCTGTGCATGTTTGTTTGTGTCAGTTCCACCTAGGCTGCGGTGGGTATTATCTCTCTGTACTGTATGGCGTTCTGTGTGTGGCTGCATGCCCGTGTACATGGTCTCCAGCGGAGGCAGACAATGCGTGAATTCTCATTTTTACACGCACAATAAAAGCCAATCATTGAGGCCTCTGTGTATGACAAGTTATAGAACAGAGAAATGAACCTTTTTGTTATTATTCAAGTTCACCTGGCAAACAATTTGACATGTTTTCTTGTGGAAACTAAATCATTGTCACAATTATGAGACATTGCCTTGTTTCTCATTCTTTTACATTCCTTTTTCTTCTGCATGAAACAAATGGAGCTGAATATTTTTTGCTTAGTGCAATGATGATTTAACTATTCTCTCTTCACTGCAATTCAGAAATGAATTGATTCATTTGACTGACAATGCCAACAGTTTCTAACTTGAGCACTTGAGCATGACGACAATGTAGCACTGTAAAGCATGAACAAAAATAAGCTGCAAAGAAGAACCTTGGTCCTTTAAGGTGAAGTGTGGAATATTCAGCAGCAACTAGCAGAACAGACTTAGCAATAATGTAACATCATGTTTATTAGTATGTTTTAGTATAGAATTCAAACAAAACAGGAATTCTAGTTGTTTTATTATCTTAGATGAAGCCATTTTTATGAGGAGTGGGTCCTCTTCCAAGAAGCCCACATTATTGCACTGCCATGTTTCTACAGTAGCCCAGAGTGGACAAAGCAAACACAGAGGTTCTCCTACTATCAGCTGGTTGCAATCTGCGATGTCACCGCTAGATACCACCAGAAACTACACACTGTACCTTTAAGAAAAAAACTGAAACCGGATCACACTATTCAAAGTAAAAACCTTAAAATTATTACACGATACCTATATAATATATGATCATTTCACAGAGGTGACTGGGGAATGTAAAAGTTGGAATGCATCACTTTAAGGTTTTCAGATTTTCAAAACCTGTATTCATTTGTTTTTACAACTGCTCTAATATCACTGTGACTGAATGTTTGGATGTACAGTAGTTATGCTGAACATTGGTTGCCAACAGTGAGCAAGAGTGATGATATTAATATATCCTTATAATATACTATTAA
Source organism: Lepturacanthus savala (assembly GCA_030544235.1). Lineage (NCBI taxonomy): Eukaryota > Metazoa > Chordata > Actinopteri > Scombriformes > Trichiuridae > Lepturacanthus > Lepturacanthus savala. The sequence goes on along the minus strand of CM060476.1, from coordinate 5,170,122 downwards.
ATTACATTATATTTAGTTTGATTATATTATATTATTATTATATATTACTTTTTTGTAGTAGCTCACACTAATGTCAGTTTAGTTTCAAGCAAATAGTGACACAAGCATGGCAAAAAATGTTTGTCAAACTTTCCTTTTTTATAAGAAAATCAGTTGTTAAAGGTTGCTTTTGTATATAGGTCACTGGTGATATGTAATTGCACTCATCTTTTGATTCTCTACACTGATATTTGCCGCTACTGGAAGTGTGCTGGACAATGAAAAGCCTCTGGACAAAGCGAAGCATCACTAATGAACACTACTCAGCCTTAATTGCATGCTAGTTTTGATGTAAGGCAATCATGAGGTCATCTGTTTGAAGTGGATCGGTTTGTTTGATCCATCTTTGTGTGCTTCTGTGTGTGGGTGTTTGAATGTCTCGTCATCAGCTACCTGGTGCGATTAAGTCGGGCATAAGGAATCGGGGAGAACAGAATGTGTTTTTGTGTGTTCATGTGTAAACAGGCGTAAGTATGTATGCACACATACTGAGGTTTAATAGAGGTCTGTCTAAGCCCTGCACTATATGGCTGCAGCAGTCAATCAATCAGCAGCACAAACTACAGGACACTACTGCCTTCAAACTCATTAAAATGAGCGTGGCGTAACAGAGAAGCAGTCCCCCCGCAAATTAAGTTTTGTGTCCTAATTGTTTTCGTGTTTGTGGGCCTTTCGACAACTTCAGAAGGCATTTGTTGTTGCTTGATGTATGCTTGCTGTGCCTCAGGCAATGTTTTTTATGACCATTATTATTCAAATGAGCTAGAAATGTGTTTTGAAAGTCCTAAATCATTGAGCATGAATGGCTACCCTTGGCGTTTATAAATGACTTTTCCACACAAGCAAACCCCCGCCCGCATGGCTTACTCCGCTGAGCTCATTTGGGTTTTTGAGTTCTGTCAACAGAATTTGTGTCAGTTGTCCGTTGGCGTGACAAGTTGCATTAGAAAGTTTGACAAGATTTTTCACTACAGTTTCGGACTTTTGGAGTGATAAACTGTGTTGCGATGATAAAATGAAAAGTGGGTGAAAAATGAGTTCCAGTTGATCAGCTCGAGAGGAAATGAATAAAGATCTAAAAATGAAGGTGAAGTACGATCCGGTTCCCAAAACATTCTGGGAACATTCTTTGATTTTGGTTCGTGGATTGTTTAATTAAAGTTCCTGGGTAACGTTACCTAAATGTTCAAATGGCAAGTAAAACTTACTTCATGGTTACATTTCAAGAACATTTTAGGAAGGTTAATTGAATGTATCATGACCGTTTCCCCTATATGCTCCCACAACATTCAGACAACAGTGTGAAGCTCCATATCACGGCGCTCCTCCTCATGTTCCTTCCCAGCGCTTTTGCTACAATTCAAAGTTCCATCGTCCCGTTTCTTTCTTCTCCGATTGTGCAGCAAACATATGAAAGTATTGTAACATCTCTCAAAACAACACAGTGGGCCCCTCTTAGTCCAAGACACATTCACAGACCCTCAGGAAATCCCAGCACTATCACCTAACAGAGCAGAATCTAGGCCTAAACCAATTTATTTATTAACACATATGACATTAACCTGCCCAGGTCATTACACTATACAAGAAAAAGTGCAAAGTAAGAGATTTATCACTAGTCAAGTTTTACTTGGCCTATCAACCCAATTTCAAAACTGATATGTAGATGGACATCTGCACTTTTAACATAAACTACAGCCTTTTTCTTATAATGACTGTATTTACATGTATGTCCATGTCTCACCCAATGTACAATTAGTCTATTAAGACTATGTAACAGTCTAACAGACCCTCATTTGGCTGAACATGAAAAATCCACTTATGCTTCCAGTTTTCTATAGGAATCCATAGTTCCTATGGGCACTGCACTAGTACCTCCACATGACCTGATATCCAAGGTTATAACAACGTGAAAGGATATTACATATTTTTACTTTCATTGTGTACAAAGTTTTGTGCATGCACAGTTTTTCTGGACAATACATCAATTTGATAGAGAAGTGTAATGCGGCTGCAGAATAGAACATAATAATTAAATTTACATTACACGGATTAGAAAGCAGCTAAGCTCCAGAGGCAGTAAAAGTCAAAACATTTTTAAAGATTATAACCCTCCTCCATCACAGAAGCTAAAACACAACTAACTTATATCTCTGTTGCCATGATTTAGTTGGGAGATATTTTTATAGCAGCGTAACTGCTCGAAATCAATTCTGCTTGTACTAAGACAGTAGACACACACAGAAACACACACACACAGACACTCCATGTCCGGACACACACACACACACACACACAGCCACGTACACACACGCACACAGACGCAGACCACATCTTGATTAGGTTTTCATAAAGTCTGGGACTATGCTGAGTCTGTAATTGACTTTGACAGCAGAAGCCTCCATGTCCTATGGCTATGTTAAACGGACAATTTACATCTTCATTTCAAATTCTACATGGATAAAAAGCTATTAATTACATTACTCTGGGAAGAGTCATTCCAGCTGTGTAGAATATGTGTGTGTATCTCTGTCTGTGTGTCTCTCCCATCCTTACAAATATACACTTTTCCTCATTTGTATATTAATTCTGTCTTGCGGCCAAACAATGCCCAGTAATTGCTTCTCTGGAGATGAGTTCATGAGAGTGGAAAGGAGTTATACTCACGTGTATTGCTCATACTCGTGTACGAATATTTTATGGAAAGGGGAACGGTTATTGCAGTGAATCTTGGCACTGGTTGCAGAGGCTTCAACCCTTACACTTTGACCTGTTCACTGCTTTTAATGCTATGTGTTACAACTTTGCAGAGTATTTGCAGAAATCTGATTGCTATGTATATGCAACTAGTTTAGGAATAAAAAATTATGGATGGAGAGAGATAGAGTAGATAGGATGGATAGATGGATAGGATAGATGGATAGATAGCTAAAAACAAGAACAAAATGAAATAAGATAAAGTATCTGCCATTGGAATAAGATAAATTTACTCAATATTGAACTAGCTGTACCAAAAACAAGGGATGGATGGATGGATGGATGGATGGATGGACAGATAGGATAGATAGAAAAACCAAAACCAAAATGAAAAAAGATAAAATATCTCCCAGTGGAATAAGATAAATTTACTTAATATTAAACTGATTGTATCAAAAACAAGGGATAGATAGATAAATAGATAAATAGATAGATAGATAGATAGATAGATAGATAGATAGAAAAACCAAAACCAAAATAAAAAAAGCTAAAATATCTGCCAGTGGAATAAGATAAATTTACTTAATATTGAACTGATTGTATCAAAAACAAGGGATAGATAGATAGATAGATAGATATAGATGGATAGATGGATAGATAGATAGATAGATAGATAAAGACAGACAAAGAAAAAGAAACACTTATAACCAAAAGACAGGTGGGGGGGATGTTTTTGCATGACGATCAAGCAACTTTTCTCTCTCAGAGTGCTTCCTGTCAGCTTCAAAGAGTGCTTTAAGAGGCCGGAAAAGTGGCTCTCTGAACAGCAGCGAGAACAGAAGCATCTCAGCCATCATCTCCGAGCCATCTGCGTGATGGGGGAACAACACAGCCCCCCGTGTTTGCTTTGGAGATAGAACGATCAAAGAACAACACTAACCATATAATGAAGGGACAGATGGACCTTACATGGAGTGTGTGTGGGGGGGGAAATACAGTGAAATGGAGAGAAAGAGAGAGAGAGGTGTAGACAAAATCAGACTGTAAATGCAACAATCTTTTTAGAAGAGAGAGAGAGGCAGAGGTGTGCGGGGGGGGGGATATGATGTGGTGAAAAAGTGCGAGCCATCTCGTCGCATGCAGACTGCCTGCGCTGAATGAGAAAGCTAAAAGGTAATTTCACGGATAAAGAGGAGGCCTAATGCATAGAGGTAATGTAGCAGGGGATGGAACAAAGGCAAACTTTCATCTCTTTAAGCTTGGATGGAGAGAGAGTGAGAGAAAGCGAGAGAGAAAGCTTTGATGCTTTGAAAATGATAATAACAATCTCAAAGTCAGCCTCAGAAGAGAACGTGCACCCCCCACCCCCCAACACCACCCTCACTGTGCCCCATCCCCTTCTCTCCTGCCCCCTACCACTTAATACAACTGCACAATGACTGTCTAGGACAAGGTGGGCTGTGTGTGTGTGTGTGTGTGAGCTTGTAGAGGGGTGTGGGCCAAATTGTGACACTCAGGTCCCCCCAAATTACTCATGGAACAAACACAAAGATGATGAGAATAAAGGGGCTCATTATACCTGAGATTAGGTGACTTTTGGGATGGGTCACCAAGGGATGAATTTATGTAAAGATGATATTTCATAGGTGCTATATAATGCTATATTGAAATCTGAATGTTGATAAAAGATTCATGGATTCGCAGCTTCTCATTCTCTTTCAATCTGCCTCTGCTCCATATTAAAATGAAGAACTGAAGCTGTTTTAATCACAAAGGTTTTTTCTTTCTTTTTTTTATATATATGTCTCTGTTGCCTCTACAGAAAAGAAAAGCCCATATTGTTTTCAGAGCTCGTATCGTTCTCTTCTTGAATGCACATCGCCAGCGAAAAATGATGGCCATTACATCCCATCTGCCTTCAAAATGATGTAGGTGCATGAAATGCAGAGCTATCACTGAAGTGGGAGTACTTATTGTCTTTCAAGTGAAAGGCAGCACAGTGTATAACGGTGCTTAGGCAATGGCACAATGCACAACACCGTTTGACAGTAGGTTAATTAAGTAGAATAATGTCAGCCTTAAATAACATTGCATATCATACGCTTGAAGGTGTATTTTTGGAGCTTCCAAAAGTAGATACAGTACATATATTGGGGTGTATGTGTGTGCGTGTCTGTGTGTGTGTGTGTCTGTGTGGGGGAGGGGGTATTTTAAGCTCTCACTGACAAATAAAAAGATGGTTTTCTCATCTAGGACCTGTAAATCAAGCTGATTATTACGATAAAACTCTCATTGTCTTTTATTTGTCGTTAAATTGAACAGATGATGCATTTAAGTGCGTCAAACCACCCGAGTGCTAGAGCTCATGACCTTTGAACCTTTGGTGCTGGGGGATAACCCATTAGGTGACTCCGCTCAGCCTTTGTGTGTGTGTGGGTGTGTGTGTGTGTGAGTGTGTACCCTGGATCACATCCCCCCACTTTTCTTTCACGGAAAAGCACAATTTAAACACCCAATCTTCAATTATTCAAACCATTTGCTTCAAACGCAATGTGACCCACTAATGTGAGGACCCGCGAACTTGCTAAAGGTATACAGTATTATTTAATTAATGACCGCTACAATCTACTTTTTAATTCAACAAATATGACAGTTATTATTTTTTTTTGGCGATGCTTGTTCGTCGCTCGATCATCCTGGAATTGTCCGAGTCATTTCCGCTTTGCTCCAGCATGCTGCCTCCTCCTGTTGATGGGGGGAATTTGTGCGCTGATCACAGAGTGATTTCCAGCATGAAATGTCCTTGTGTTTTACCTCATTGGTTATTCTGTCCTGGTTAGTGCCAATTGCACGCAGAGAAAAGACCTTCTATTTTTTTTATCTTCCTCATTTCGTTTTTTTTTTTCTTTCTTTCTTCTGACCCCTCAGAGTGTCACCAGACCTCAAAATTGCATTGAATATATAAATGCTAATGCTAATAACTGCTAGCAGGAGCAGATAATGTCCTTGACTGGTACAAGAAAAGATCCTTTTCTCTTACATGACTCACTGCCTCTGAATAACATTAGGAGAGTTCACATCCCGAGCTCTTATTTCTCTCCTATTCTTTCCTCATTCTCTTTTCTTTTTTTCTTAATTTACTTGACTCCCCCCTCAACTCTAGCCTTCTTGTAGCAGAAAGAAAAAAATCCAGCTGAAGTGTAAAATATTAATTCATTTATCTGCACGATAAGATCTTGCTGCCTCGCTCGAAATTCGAATGACATCCATTTGCCATTAAGTCAACGCAACACACAAGCAATGAGGCCTCTGGAGCTTGTCTGTCTTCGCCCCCCCCTCCCTCCTCCTTCCATATCGTGGCTCCGTTTTTATGCCTCTGGAAGCTTTTCATGGTAGGAATTAAACTATAATACTTGTTTCAGTGGCATGCATGTTAATGGCTGCAGCAAAGCTGTCATTTAAGAGACATGAGGCAACAGCTGCAGTGAGCAAAATGGCCTCTTGTGGAAACACCCAGGATGTCTTTGGGACGTTTTATTGTCTCTCTAAAGACGGAGATCATCCCGATACCAAAAAATCCCCGCAGTTCTGGAATGAGTGTTCAACTTGTTATTGTGCATTCTGATTGGTCTATGTTGAAGAGTGTCCAGTGGGGTCCAAAAAGCCTCTTAGGCCTTCCCAGTAGGGCCTGTCAGTAACAATAGAGGAATTAAAGGACCCTTCGCTGGCAAAAAAAGCCCCACAACATGAATAAGAAGCCAAATATTCCATTGTTTCATTTAGCAACTTGGTTCTCTTTGAAGATGGATGTGAAGGGAGCTGCTTGGCAGAATTTGCCCTTGCCTCGGTTTCTTTAAAAATGAATCATTTCTCGTCTGGCAGGCAAGCTCTCCGGAGGTGAGAGGCTGCCTCTTAACATGAGCAGGTATCAGTCTTAAAACCGCTCAAAGTAATTGTAGCTTTGAAGTCACACACATCACAGATGGCACAGTCAATATTGCACCAACTTGTCGGGGTACTTTCCATCCAACTCCGCTGTACTTTTTGCTCTTTTTTTTTTTTCTTTTACTTGTGACGAAAAATTATTTGTCACAGGCTTTTTATTAAAAGAGGCCAACCATCAGTCAATCCCTCAATCACTCATGCAATCACATTAATCTTTCCCCCGCCGCCTTATTTGCATCATTTGGTATAAGAGCGTCAAGGACGCTCTTATACCCCCCCACCCCACCCCGAGTGAAATGTACTTCACAGCTACATCTGCTTCAAACATATTCTTTTGACAGCATACTCTTCAAATCATGTCAGCTATACAGCTATATGCAGTAAGAGCAATAGTCACCGATAACTGTCATTAGGTTTCTCGAAGTCTCAAACAAACTTTTCAAGGCTATTTTTCTCCTCATTCCATCTGTTTTTCTGAGGCTAACAATGAGGTTTTCTTTGTGAATAAAAGGGAGCAGAACTAGATGGGGGTCTTGCGCTGAGCTTAAGCCCAAAGGTTTTCTGTCTGATATTTTGATATCTATAAATTATAACCGCATTAATTTTAAAACATTCCTATAATCAGCATGTACACATGAAAAGCGGTGAAAGGAACGGCAGCCTCCAGTAGTCTGAATCTGTATGCCACTGGTAGGATTTTGCAGAAAATCTAGAAACTAGATAGGTGCTTTTTAACATAATCAATTCGGTATTGATCACCTCCTTTTAAGTACAAATATACAAACTGACATAAAGCAATGCCAGGATAGGGGAGTTGTTAAAGTAGCAAGGGTTTATGGAAAACATGATCTTTTCCACATAAAACCACCATTATACAAACGACCACGGCGGATTGTAAAAAAGAAGCTTGATAAGCACCGAACAGTAAAATAGCCACACGTAGCCGTGAATGCTTAATCAAAAGCAACCACAAAATGCTGCAAACGAGCTGAGAACGCCACAAACAATAGGGTTTTAGGGCATCAATCCATCTGTGGCCATGTAATGAGACAATGAAACAGCCGCCGAGACACAGGAGTTCTCGAGTCTCCGCAGATATAATGTTGTAAATCATTACCACCTTTCGGAGTCCCTGCTTGAGGAGGCATTGTTTTGAAATCCCTGCGCCGCTATCTGATCGTCTCGGAGACGAAATTGATCAGCGAAGCGTTGCGGGGTTTTTCGGCTGCGGCGGGAGAAGGCGATGGGGGGAAAAAAGGCAGATGACACAAGCGGAGGGGAAAGAGCTGATGGAAGCAGACATCATAGGGAAGTCTTTAGGCCGGGCTGGAGAGGTTACACACGTTTCCTGCCTTGATTAATAAAGTCTGTCTGGGGCTCGGGTCAGATCACTGCTCATCTAGCGCAGCACTCAAAAAAACACACTCGCACACGTTCTCTGCTGTCTGCCAGCATCTTGCCGTTGACTGACACGACCTAACCCCTTTTTTAATTGTCCTTCAGCAGAAGCCGCTCCAAAAGCCAAATCAGTTAAGAACACAGATCAGTAGTTACACGCCTGTGAACATTTACGTGTCTGCTTACAAGTGCACTGCCAAAGTTTTGGCTTCCTGAGTGATTCCTGCATTTTTCTGTGTTAGTGTGTGTGTGTGTGTCTGCTGGCCATGCAGCCCACCCAATGAAAATACAATCATGAGGTCATATCAGTATTCATCTCACAGGCCGGAACAGGGCGCAGTGTTGATAGAAATGGTATTAGGCCATCCAAGATTAAGCACATTTACTCAAATACATACTCAGGTACTTTAAACCTAACCCTTCCATAATGGGTCCATTCGCCAACTGCATAATGGGGATCCGATTACAAACTGCATTTAAAAGAATCAAATAAGACATGTAATTTTGATCAAAAAGTAAGAAACACTCACCAAAATGCATCATTAGGGCAGCCCTTGCCCACAGTTTAAGACATTAAGGGCGTTTAGCCATAAGGAGTGGTGAACATAATGGGCTGGGTGTGGGTTCATCGGGTTGTCTGGTAACATTTTTATTGCCTTTTCGCTCCATACTTTACCCATTAAAGAGTTGGAAATGTACAAAAATTGTGTGCCAATTTGTCAGTTATTTGCCCGCTAAATGTCGAAGCACTCTGCTGTCATTTGGGGTGATCAATGCTTAATGAATTAGTCTGTTTTTCACCTCCGTTAAAGGCAGATGTGCTTAGCACCTTCCCAATCCCGTGGAGACCCCGTCTGATGGAAGCCTTCCATCCCTAATTTATGAAAAGTGAGGAGCTAAGCAGTTCATGTGTCTAGAAGTGCTCGCTTTTTTGGCAAATTGCTTTTTGTTAAATTCACTTGAGTCGAAAACGGAACTCAACCTCAACTTTCATTAAACGTCGGATGAAAGAATGTCTTGAGAAGTGGGTGGAAATAAAAGGGGGGAAACACAGACAGGGAGTCCAGGAGATAAATGGGGAGAACTCAAAGCAATGTTTACATGATGGGAATGAGCGTCCTAATGCAGTGATGATTGCAGAGTGTTTCCAGTGATTCCATTTAGCCTATTGAATTAGCCGGAGCTGGAGTCAGCGCACTGGCCCCGACGCTCCAGAAACAGACACCCAGGCATCAAAATCCAATTAAATACATTTGTTAAATAATGTAATGATTGCCTAAGCATACTTGTCAGTCGGACTCCATTCATTTTGAGCCATAAAAATGCCATTGTTTTCCGAGCTTTGTGAAAGGTTATGCAGATTGATAGAATTAATTGTCTGGCAGGCGAAAAATGTCATTAGAACACTTAGATGGCCATGATGGCCCATTTATATCTCCAGCCTGTTAGCGGCCAGGCATTTTAATTTGTAACTTGACATGATAATGTGGCTGGTCCCTCAGCTCACAAATATTACTCACATTGATTAAAAGGGACCATTCGTTCCTCCTCCTCCTCCTCCTACCGAATAGCTGGACATGGAGAATCCATACGCTGTTAACTTTATCTGGCTAACATTTAGTTTGCCATGACTTTAATTGCTTCTATCTTAATGTAGAAGGTATTATGAATTTGTAATATGTAGATTTAAAGTCATGCAGCCGCACGCAGGAGGACTTTTGTATTAATGATCAAATTGGTTATGTTCTCCAAGACATGAATCAAACTTTTGAGCAATATATTTATCACATTAAAGGTGGTATTTCACACACACATTCATTTTAAGAGGCTTATTTTAGGAAGAATATTTTCCTGAGTCACTGGATATGCCCTAAAGTAATTAACCTTTAAATTTACAAGTGTGTAATATATTTTATAGAAAAATACCTTAATAGACATGAAAATAGTTACATGAATTTTTGTTTTGAACCATAAAATAAATGTTTTAAAAGTCTTTTCAGCTTCAACACCATTTTGTATTGGGTGCTTTTGCAGAGTTACCCAACAATTATATTAACTGTAATATTTAACCTGAAGAAATCTTAACATCAGCCTCTGGAAGACAAACAGTACATCTGTGGATATACTGATCTGACTGCGGCCATTCTCTTCAGAGGTCACCGACTTGGCTTGAGACTGAATTAGACACGGATGGAGAACTCTCCTGCATTATGAGAGGGGGGATGAGGCTATGTTTCCACGGTAACATATTCCAGGGTGTGAGGGGCTTGGATCATTAAACCTGACTGGAGATTTCAAGGTCAAAGGTCAGAGGCGCTGCAGTCCAGCGGGAACAGCTTGTGAATCTATCATTACGCCGCGCTCATAAACATACAGCGCACAACACACACATGTGATGGGAGTATATATGGTAGGTGCAGAGAGCAGGTCTGTACATGCATGCACACATACACACACACACACACTTCTTGATTCCTGACAATTAAAGAAAAGACCGACATCACCATTTTTCTACTCTTGAGCCTCTCAGTTTGGTCTCTCTCTGAACACGATTTCCTCTCCTCATTTCCATCCCTCACAAATCAACCTGTAATGAACACATTACGGTTAAGCACATTATGGAACATTTGCCCAGCCAATGGCTGTGCATCAGTTTAAGTGACAGTCATAATGTGAAATGATGAGGACTTGGGCTGTAGTGGTCACATTTTCTTTTCCCATAACGTCGCAGGCCAATCGGAGAATTCTTCAGCGGCAATTTTGTGCCTGTCCTGCAAGCAGTTTGCTTTCAGTCTAATAATAGATTTGAATAATTTGACAGAACATAAGTATGTGGTAAATATTCATGCACATATACAATGTAAAGTGACACTGAAACTGTCAATCTGTCACATACAGAGTCAACAAATGCAACAATTCTTGCACTACACTTAGTTCCATAATTTATGGAAAAGACATTGTTAATTTATTGTTGAGGTTTAAATTTGCATAGCTTGCATCTTTTTTACTTAGTGAAAGCACACACAAACTTAGCTGACAGAAGTCAACACTTACAAATTGCATTCACCTACTTAAAGCATTGGACCAGCTGGAATAAACCAGCAGCAAAGCACGGAATGAGAACACAAACAGACATGTTTGGCACTTAACAACATTGAAAAATCCTTCATCGAAGCTCTATCTTTTCTGTCCCAAGTGTCACAATTGCCTACAGTCGCTGCTGTGACATGTTTTTTTTTTTTCTTCCTTTTCAATATCGTCTTTGAAAGTGATAAAGCAGAATGATCAAAATGTTTGGAGACAAATGAAGAGCCTCTGGTTCGGAGTTTTGATTTGTGAGACTGGAAGGTGCTGCACAAAGAACAAATGGTGACAGTTTCTACTGTAGCTCTCTATATAATCATCAACCCTTATCAACTTTTTTTTTATTTCAAAGCAACCAGATGTGTTACATGTCCCCACTTTGTACTGGGTATCGTACACCAAAAGGAAAAGAGAGCTTGTGTCTTGTAATATGATGTATGCGCAAAGACAGTTAAAATTAGGACCTCAGCTTCACTAATAAACACTTGCTGTGCAAAATATTAGGAATGGCATTTTAATAATGACTTCCATACTGTTGTTCACAATCCATGTGTCAATTTGCAAATCCGTTTTTTTCTCCCCGTGTCTATTTCATGATCTGAATCTCAAGAGAGAAGCAGTTTAAAAAGGTGAAATCAATAAAGAATTGAAGCTTTCATGCGGAATCCCTTGATCAGTCTGTCTCAGGGAAAAAAAGCACACATTCCCAATATTTTGCACACATGGTTTTGACTAAATTTTGACAGGGCAGACAGCAAAAAGCCTCTTCTAAAGACCATCTTGAATGATGACTGTCAATGGCACAAACATCTGTGCATCTAATAGAGTATTAAATATGCTCAGGCCTAGATAAACTGTATGTGATATTCATTTTTCATAAACAAGTATGCATCAGCTACTTCTGGATTCTTTGGACACAATTCTGCATAACAAAATCATATAAATAATACCGATAATCATTTTTGGATGTGCAACACAGGATTTGGAGCACAGAATTATTTGATTTGTGTAATGACGGGTGAATAACTGGTATGCGCTGATTTGTATTAGTCTTGCAACACCAGAAACCTTCTTTGCTTTCAGTAACAATAATGTTGGTTTTACGTAAAAAAACAAAAAAAATAAAAATTAAAAAAACAACATTTCCAAGTGAACTGTTCAAGTAATGTTCTCTGTGACAGTTTCAACCCACTAATGCAGCAACATTCAAAAAATGTTCCCAGAAATTAACATTAACATTTTAAAACAATCCTGGAATGTTGTGGTAACTACATTTTGTTAGCTGGAAAGTTCATACTACTTCTTATTTGAGCCAAAATACTGCATATTCTACTACTACCACATATCTAAGCATAAAATAAGATTTTGCTCTGAAAGCCTACTACTTTATCATCTTTTTTCCCCCTGCAAAAGCAAATTTCCTCTTTTATCACTTCTTCCGGTTCGATACTCTCATCATCTCACCATCAACATCCTCCAAAACGCGCCGCCTCATTCACAGTATGCATTTGTTTGGCGCTACCACAGAATGACATGTGTGAAATAAAGAGGCCGACGCTATGAGGATTGATCCGTGTTGTAATGAATCATGGTGCGCTTGTGTTTGTTCCCATAACTAACAGGTGCAACTTTTTGCTTGTAACGCTGGTTCCCATGGGGAGAGCGACAGAGCTGGAACTCTTCCAAATGTGAAAATTGTGACGAGCTGAATGTGAGAACTTAATATGGTTTGTAATATTTTGCTAAGAATCCACTTTAGATTAAATGTGTGTAAATAGCTTCTAACTCATTAAATGCAAAGAATGTGCTATTTGTTTTATATAGATTATAAAAAATCTAACAAGCAAGGTACTAAATTTAATGGTAGAGTGGGTTTCTTATCCATAGTTATTACTCATCAACGGTTGCTAATGAATGCAACACATCTGAAGTTGTATATAATACTTTCAACGCTGCCAGAAATGGACATAAAATGAACAAACTGAGACAAATTTCAAAATCCTGAATGGTCCTTTATCTTTGTGTTCGGTGCTAAATCAGTTGTCACAGTTATAAACTTACACATTTGCAGCGGTGCGTGAACAGCCAAAACCAACAAGCAAAACTTGGCGTTTTCTTCTGTAGAGGTTGTTGCCAAGATGGGGTTTAATGTGGAATAAAAGGGTACCACAATCACTTTGGCAAGCAACTGTGTTATTCCTTAGCAGTGAGGACAATTAAATATGTTTATATAAATATTAAATATGTGAAAATACATTAATAAAATCTTTTTTTTTTACTTACATTAACCCTTGTGTCTCATTTCAAATAACATCCACTAATCACTTTAGGGACCTGAAATTCCCCCATCAAAAACTGCCACAATAAATAAAATATATTAATTTTAATTTAATAATTTTCCTCTTTTTTGAGTAAATATTTTTAAAAAACATCAGTCCTACACATACCTGCCAGCTACTCATTCATTTTCAGAATTTTAACCCTTTAAATGCCAGTTTTTGGTGACGATACAACTCATTTGTATGAAAAGAAAAAAAAACAATAAAAAATCAAATGGTTTCAATATATTAAATGTTACATTTCTCACTTGTAGTTTAAGCAATAGAAATATATTGTTTCCTGAACAGGACTATTTGTCTTTAATGAACTGTATGGCAAACACTGATGAATAGGTAGTAAAATCCACATGTTTGAATTCATACATTTGCCAAAAAAGCATTTAACAGTTCACTCTTATATGCTGTTGTCACCGTTGTTAAACTATTTAACATGTTGGTCATGGATCAGTGTTCATTAATCGGAGGCACTGCATTGTATACCTCTGATAGCAATAATAAACTAGAATGTTCTTCCATCTAATAAGTGCCACACAAACAAGGACGATCACAAGCTGCTTTATTTTGGACTCTGGATGAAAAATCTGTGTCAGAATGGAAGTTGAGCAAAAATTAATCCCAGCTCAGTGTTCTTTACTTACATTTTTCGGTGGCACCTGCTGAACCTCAGAGATAGACGGTGGGTGTAGAATGAACCCCCATCACAGCTGAGGGTGACTGGATAACAAGTGTGAGGGAGAGGTGGAGAAAATAACCTCAATTTACACTCATTTTCGCTTTCCTTTGACAAATGTTGCAACATATTGGGTTTTTTTTTTTTTTTGCTGTGGCAGAGCCTGTTTTCTGTCCAGTGTGTGCGGATGTGTGTGTGTGTGTGTGGCATGTGTGGACAATGGGCAGACTCTCCTGGTCTGCTAGTTGTCCTAACCCCCTGTGGCGAGGCTGAATAACACACCTCATCCTGGGCTTCTTTTCTCTCGCTCACCCATTTTCACACTCTCCTTTTCTCCACTTCCAAAAGGCTGAGACAAAAGAAGACCTGTGTTATTGCTGTTTTGTGTGTGTGTGTGTGTGTGTGTGTGTGTGCGTGTGTGTGTGTGTGTGTGTGTGTTTGAATGTGTGTATGTAGAGGTCCCGTCTCCCTCCTTCAGGAAATGGTGCATCAATGGGCATTATGTAGATATTTAAAAAGCTGCCACCCAGGGTCCGTCTGTGTATCTGGGTCTCCATAATTCTGTCTGCATCTCAATCACCAATCATCATCTCGACTAGGCATGAAAAAACAACAACCACGACTGATCTGTGTGCTATTGTTACAGGGTTTTAAGGAAGACTGTGATTTTAAAATGGATTTCTCAATCGCCAGAAAAAGACAAATTGTTGATTGTAAACTTTTTTTCTTGGATATATACTGATCCCTATTAGAGATTTGTCAATTAAAAAAACACCATTTGTTTTTAACTTGTCAAACACCAAAAAGGCCAAGTTCATTGTCACTCAAAGGTCTTTTGTCCATCCTCAGAACACACAAAGCCAACACACCGCATGTTCACCCTCATTTTCTATTTTTTTTTTTTTACCTTCGCTGGTGCATCTTTTCTCTCTCTCTTTTTTTTTTTTTGGTCCAATTGTTTCTCCCGTTTTGTCTGCCAGTAAAGCGTAATGATGATGGTCCATACTTGACTCCCTGGACTAGACAACACTGCATAGAACACACAAGAGCCCATTGTAAACAGCAGCCGCTTTAAGCCTGTAAGGACAAAGATGTTCTGCAAGTAAACTACAGGAGAAGTTGGAAGCTTTCACCACAGAATGGCCTGCAATGAAAGCGTTGAATACAAGCACCTAGATAGAAATATTTATTCTTGATCTATGAGAGTCTCTGCTATATTGGTATAACAAATAAGGTTGTTCTCATTTGTACAAAAAGTAATATTCTCCTAATTCATATATACCCCATGAAATGAGACAAATTACATCTATCAATGTTTTCTCTATATAAGAGGTTAACTGTCTGCATTTGGAGGTGTCGGGTTTGGTGGTGATTCGACAAATAAATGCAAAAGAAGAGACTGTTCAAGACCACTTACAGCACCTTTCTGATGTCAAATCATTCTACTGCTGTAAACTGGACAGTTTTATCAAATTTTTAACAAACCATTTTCTTTCCCTAAGCAATGCTTGTAGCTAAACCTAACCTAAGACCCTTAGCACAGCATTGTCATGTCACAAAACATAAATATAATGAACATAATTAACACTGATGCATCTCATGCAGATGCTACAGGACCTTATGAATGTAAACCTGTTTTTTTCATAACAACTAATGCTCTTGAATGCTTGATCACGTTGCAGCATGTTTGGAGGATTATGCAGGAATCATTGCAGAACTTTTCATAAGATATCATGGCTGTTTGATTTGAGTGCATTAAATAATTTGCTCATCCTTTAACGTGGATGATCAAAGCCAACTGGTGATCTACATATCTGCACGTCAGTCTGTCTTTCTGTCACATTACCTCGCAGATCTTATATCTATATGCACTCATTACTTATGATCGCTTGCCAATAAGTGGCAAATCAGCGTGGAATTTTTTGATCAAAATGTGCTTCTGCATGCTACGATTAATCCTTCACTTCCACCAATCTCTCCAATCTTGATGCCTGTCTCCGAGTGCCATTTTATGTCTGTTTCGATATTCCGCAGGACTTGGTGATGAACTACAATATTAAACCAGGTAGAATACTCATTTTCTACTCATCAACAGGCTCAGCGTGTGTGTGTGAGTTTCCTGTGGAGTAGTAGAGGGAAACGGATCACTGAGTCTCCCTAAGGTCCTGCAGAGTGATTAGGTTTCAGATAGGAGATCATCAATTCATACTGGGATCCATACCCGCCGTAATGATGGGGGAGTGTGCGTGTGTATGTACAGTACATGTGTGTGTTTGTGTCTGTGTGTGTGCGGGGGTAAAGCGCGTGGGAGAGAGTCAATTAAAATGTGAGGCAGGCTAAAGAGAGTGATTATGTGCTGACCTTTCCAGGAGTTTTAGACACCCTGACCGTGAAAGGGTTATAAGGGAGTCCAAATGGAAACAGACACACACACACACACACACACACACACACACACACACACACACACACACACACACACACACACACACACACACACACACACACACACACACACACACACACACACACACACACACACACACACACACACACACACACATACATATAAATGCAGACTTTCCATACACTGCATTCTCCCATGGACTGAAATTAATTAAACTTCTAGTTGATATAACGCAGGCTGATTGGAAGCTAATGTCCCTCTGACTATTTACCTAGCCAGAGCTGAAACAACACACACCATATCTAATGGCTTGAGGAGTAGGAGGAAGAAAATATAGACACACAGACACACACACACACACACACACACACACACACACACACACACACACACACACACACACACACACACACACACACACACACACACACACACACAGGCAGACACGCACAGTCAATCTCCCACACACTACTTGGCAATTAAAGTCCTATTTCCTTAGCTGATATTGTGGATGTTGTAACAGCTTGCTAATTTCTGTGTGAGTGAGCAACAGAGTGAGTGGTGTAAAAGGCTTTAAAGTGTGGCTTGCGAGCAGTTTGATGTAAGCACAAAACTATTTGTCTAACGTTTTGACACAGTCCTCCTTCTGGACCGTTGGGCCGTTCAAGAGCAACTGCATCTCCAGGGGAGTTGTAACGCTTTTCTGTAAGAGGGTGGCCAAAGGCGTTTGATAATGTTCACAAAGAAAATAGATTATTTAAATACATTTGAGTGAAACTTTAAAGTGGGTCATTGCATCAAGAAAAGGATACAGTGCTGTAAAACAGAGGTCAACTGTACACTGTAAAAACATGTTTATAAAAATACAGTCATTAAATACTGTAAAATAAAATAATCATCTCATAAGAATACTTTTAATTTTCAGAAGATAAATACACAAATGGGATGGGGGTATTAAATTTCTTATTATAATGCAGCTATCCTCAAAAAATCTGGCTAAAATTATGGGAATGTACTGTTATAAATAGAGTTTTATCATGTAAAATACATTATATTAATTTATATTTAATGTAATAAAATGATATATCACTTATGTGTTATATTATATTACTTTCTTGTATTTTTATTGACATTTTCATTACAGACAAAATCTGTAAAAGGTAAAAATGTTTCCAAAAGAGTCAACTGTCATTTTCAAAGTCAAAAATCAATAAAATAAAATATAGCAGCAAACATGTCGATATTAAGTCGACTGATTGATAAATGGATTAAGAGCATTCTCCGATTCAAGTTCTGTATCTGAAGGTCAAACCCATTTTATGTGTTCAAGTACTGGCGGAGAGGCTCGGGCAGCCAAAAAAAACACAAGCTAGTGTTTATGGGTGGATAATCAAATCCAGAGACTAAACAAAAATAAACAACGCTATGAAGTTAGCAAGCTTTTCTAAAAAAGAAGCGGCTGTTCAGCGACTGCTGAGCTTCCCACCACAAAGCAACGCCTCTCCGTAGGACAGAAATGTGGACTCTTAAAAAACAGAAAGGAAATGCCTCCATTCACAATGTCAAAAGATCATAAACACATGTAAGCCACTGCTGTGTGAGTGATGGGTGCATACACCAAACAAATGAACGCTAACAATCTAATGGAATTCACTGAACCATTGAAAAAAAAAATTAACGAATAAGTTGATAGACAGAAATTATTCAACAGCAATTTTGATGGTTGATTAATCCTTTAAGTCATTTATCAAATCGTTTGTGTTTCCAGCCTCTGAAATGAGAGGATTGCGTTTTTCTGCTTTACATCATTGTGAATATATTTTGAAGTGTTTTTTTTTTTTTTGCGTCAAATGAGCGACTTCTAAAGCGTCACCTTGGGCTGTGGGAAGGTGTTATGGGCATTTTCCGCTATTTGCCTGACATTTTATGGTTTAAACGATTGCAAAATAAATTGCCACATTAATCGATAATATAAACCATCGGCTGCAGCCATACATCAAAACATCATGAAGGGAAAACCTTAACAGTTAAAGAGTATCTGCGAATGCGCCGTGACGGCACGTCAGCTCGCCTGATCCCAGCCAATACGCCACCGTTCACTTCCACAAATGACATTATCACAAGTCCTGCAGCAGCCGCCTTAAATCACAGCCATTCCAGAAAGTTGATTTGAAAGCACTCTGCGGTCTCTCTAATTCTGCCAGGGACACATTACATCGGCCGTAGACAAAGATAAAAAAAAAAAAAAAAGAAAAAGAAAAAGAGGACACAAGATAGCGATAAATAGAGGAACAGAGAGACGTGGGGCAGCGATAAAGGGAAGAATAGCTGGCGACAGTGAAGGTGGACTTCCTGTATGGGAGACAATCAGCGTGCAGGTTGGCTGTCCTTTACGACTCTCGGGGCTCATAATAACCCGGCTAAACGTTTATATTAACACAGCATATCAGCCTTGCCATCAGAGCAAGTCAATGATAGAGAGAAAAAAAAAAAAAAGCACACATAATTATACCCGGGCCTCGAAATGAACTGTCGTTAGTTTCATACACATACAGAGGAGGGAGGGATGGGGAAACGTGAGAGAAAGCGGGAGAGAGAAAATCTAATTTACCCCTTCAAATCACATTCATAGGCTGGGACTGTCAGGTACCTCCTGAGAGTAAAAGATGACAGAGAGAGAGAGACAGAGAGACTTAGGAGGCTGAAAAGGTCAAGGGACCTCAGCTTATAGAGGAGATAGCCAAATATTATGTTAATATGGACTCCATTTTACATACAGAGCTAATCAGCATGGCCTAGAATTAAAGGGGCAGATAATTAATTCTAGAGTAAGGGGTTATCCGGCCCGCCTATTGTCTTGGCAGGAAAGAGGAGGGAAAGGAGAGAGAGAGGGGGGAAGGACAGAGAAAGGGAGAGGAGTCCCACAGTCTGTGTTGAACATGCACTGATAAGGGATGAGCTGGGACATGGAGGGAAGCGGGAAGTGACAGAAAAGAAGAACAGAGGAGGGATTGAAAGGAGAAAGTGCAAAAGTATGTTGGATGGAAGTCACACACAAAGGCGAATCATATAAAAAGGTCTCAGAGTGGGAATGATGTCTGCTCTGTGATTTATTATTTTATTTTATTTTTACACCTTCTTCCCATCTGAGTTCTCATTTCTATCAGTGAAAAAACCTCATCTGCTGTGGTGATCTGTGGTGATGTGGTGACGGATGAATTGGCTGGTTTGGGCAGGTTACTGTAGGTGACCATCAATGCATCCCGAGGTGTGATAATGGGGTTTTAGGAGTCCACTTAATATAATACGTTGGCAATATTGGGAAGTAGAGTAAAAGTGTTAAGACTTCCAGGTCAATCATACTGAGCCTTTATATCCCATTTTCTCAAACAAAAAGCGAAAATAAATTGAATGAAAAAGAAATAAAAAATAAACTGGCTAAAGGGTTTTTTTCTTTCTGATCCAGTCATTTGTGATTTTTTCTCTCATGATAATACAATAGACAGAAAAATACATTTATATACAAGTTAATTATGTCTTTTTTAAATACATTTTGTAAGAAACACACCGTTTGTATTCCTTCTTTTATCACCATAATTATAAAATCTGTAAAATATTTAAGGCAGGCAATGTTCTCTGTCAATATATTTTATTTAATATCTGCACCTAAAGCATGATTCATGTTTTTTATGATTGGGTCATTTAAAGCAGCGCTTATAAAGGGGGATCTGGGGACACCCAGGGGTCCTGGAGGGGTCCCCGGCAAAAAGGAGATTCATGTATTTTTGCTCTGGTTCAATCTATAGGAACCCCCCCCCCCCACACACACACACACACACACACAAATTTAATAAAAAAACATGCATGACTGTATGTATAATATTATACCTCATGGTATGGCTTTTTAAAAATATTTTATGAAAAAACACTGTCCTTTCTAACCCCAACTATCCTCGTTAGGTTTTTTTCTAAGGCCGAGCAACACTCCAGATGTGAAGCATTTTCTGTGGTTTGAAACCATCTTAATGGACCTCCTCCCTTTACATTATATCCAGTCTGAGTTGTTGTTTTTATGATGTGTTTATGCCCCGTGCACTCCAACGCAGGCGATATACAGTCTGTAAAATGAATCCATGCAAAGATGTAAAAATGCACCTTTTTTTACCGCAGGGTTCTCCTCGCAGTAAAACGTGATAAACAGTTCTGCAGTCAAAGTCCCGGTCCCTTCTGTGTTCCTGTGCCTCCAGAAACTGAACTGACTCTCTCTCTCTCTCTGTCGCCATCTTCCCATACTCATGTTTAAACCATAAGGGAGACAGACTCATTACATTTGACTCCCTCACCTGCCACCACAGAGACGCTATGACACGCAAACACACACACTCACACAGCGCTCGTACACATGCACACACACTGAATTGCCCACCTCAGCATGACATAATTTTACAACTGCACACACTGACATAAACCTACACTGCACAATAGTTTATAATTACATTAATATGATTGCACATATACACCTACCCACAAACAGGATATATGTGCCCCCACACACACATCACACTACACACCCAGCTTAGGTAGAGTATGCCCTGTTTACATGGACTAATGTCTGTTAGCAGGTACTTACTTTGAAGTATCATCCCACCATGCCTGTAGTGCAAGCCCAGATTATGTTGAAGCTGTCACTAAAGGGTATAAACACAGGCCCACACACACACGCACGCAGTCAAAACCACACACTCGCACGAATGCACACTGAGAGCTTACATTGTATCAGTCGCTCTAAGCAGTCTAAACACATCGTCTAGCCGGCCTCAGAAGGTGTGCATCACTGTTCTGATTTACATACATGAAGTGCAGCAAATGCAGCCCGATGTTTTCACCTCTGCGAAAAAAAGATTACGCCGGGCTGGCGCTTTGCAACATGAAACGTTCCAGCTAAAATGTAATTTTCACCCCCATTGTTGTGGGGATGAAACCAGGCAAACGACAAAAGATGGGATATGACAGGAAAGATACGGCGGAGGGGGAGAAGAATAAAAGGCTGGAAGGAGAGAGGGAAGGAAGGATGAAAGAAGGAAGATCCAAGGCTTTGATACTCCAGGAGGAGAGTCTCAACAGGGGGGAAACATACGAGTTTACTATTACGTTTGTCCAAAATGTAGCATGAAGTATGCAGTATGCATAACAAAAGCAAGATCTTCAGTATGTTAAACACACCCAGATGTCATACTGATTTAGGAAAAAAAAAATCTCCAATATGGAACTTACTAGTCTCCTGTGTTCCACAATACAAAGCGCTAGAATGGTCATGACAACCGGTCGTTTTGGCCTTGATTACTGCAATCTAAATTGATTTAAAGGTACAGTGATGATACGAATGCGTACAGTTTTCTAGTGGCAACTGAGTACCCCAAGCATGAGGAGAACCTCCAGTGGCCATTAAAAACACACAAGTCCATCTCTATAATTGGTGTGTGTTTTTCTCTTCATGTAGATATAAACAGCTCAATCTTAGGTAACAAGAATACAAATATTGTTATTTTGATTGAATTATATACGAATCTTGCCCCCCTCCTTTTTATTTATGTATTTATTGTAACTATTTTTTATTATTATTACTTTTAAATAGTTATTTATCTCTTTCTATTTATTTATTTGTTTATTCCATTCATTCTAATTCCTTTCCTTTCCTTATATAATTTTCCTGTAATATGGTATGTTTTTTATACACTTATCTTTTATGATAAGATAATGTATGGACTGATGCTTTATGAAACAAGTGCAGTGCTTTTTTTCCTCCTCTGATCTAATTTGGTTATTACCCCTTCTTCTCTGGATTTTGCAATAGCCCTTCTGTATCCAAACCTATTAACTTTACTATATATATATACACTAATTAAAACATACTAATGAATATTATAATCCATTTCTGCCAAGTCTGTTCCACTAGATGCTGCTGCTAAATGCTACTAAATCTTATACACCAGACCTTTAACAGTTTCATAATGCGTAGCATCTTTGTAATAGGCGATTCTGAATACAGCCTAAGATTATGCAAATCTGGCTTGTGATAAAAAAAACAAAACAAAAACAAAGAACATGGCTTCTCGAGTTTCATCTGTGCCCCCTTCTCTCATTCCCTCTGTGTTCTCTTTATTCAAACTTTAACATTTACCACTGTTAATCAATTGACCTCCATTGTGGGCTAATCCTTAACTGTGCCTAATTCATTGAGCTGAAAGTGTCATTCGACTTAGCGCTGTTCACTATCTTTTCAATGACACTTACCCAAATGGGACTAATATGGCCTCAATAGATTCACTTAATTTCCATCTGCTCTCCCATTTTGGCGAAGGATGAGTATTAATATGGGGCAAGAGAGACTCGCTTCAACCTTGTTCCCCTTGTCTTTGAAACTGCCAGCTGGAGATTTTGCGTGTTAGAAATGCATATTAAAGCGGACACTTTACAGCGGAGAAGTTGAAGACACTAATGCGTGTATTTTGTTTAAATTTACAGAGCCGTCAGATTTCTAGCGTTCAGGATCTTGAAGCGTGAGAAGAGAGAGGTCCGGCGCTCCTTAAAGCAGCTCAAAAAAAAGAAAAAAAAAAGAGCAAACATTTTCAAAAATATTGATTTTCTTTTGCTCGGGTCTGGAGTGTTAGTGTCTTTATGAATTTCAGCCAACGTATTTCATGGGAGCAGTGTTTTGCTGCTCGAATCGGAGCCTTGTTCAATGGTAATGCAATCATCGAAGTTTTACTCCATTTTCTGTCTCTTCTATCTGAAAGACCAGCCCAGACAGGAGCATGTGCATGTAAGAATCCTCCCATACACACACATTCATATAAAATATATATATGTATACCTATATATATTTAAACCTGTATATATTAAGTTTCATTGAATGGAAATGTCTCTTTTGCAGAAACACCCTGATCACATTTGCACAGTTACTCACAGCACAACCACAGTAAGATCTGCTGGCATCTACTGAGCAGCTTTATGAATGGTTTGGGTTAAAGGGACGATTCTCCCCCCCTCAAAAAAGTCAAAAATACATATTTTTCCTCTCCAACCGTCTCACCGCGTTTGAGCGTGAGCCTCTTGTCCATTATTCACTCGTCCTTTCTGCACAGCGAGACACTTGGCGGGTGTGGTTTGTAATGAAGAAAATAGTTCCTACACGAAACTGCTTCACAACAAGGTCTGTGGATTATCTTCAGTAACCGGGTCATGATTTCTGGAAAAGAGACACTGCCGTCGAGTTTTTTTCTAAACGTGTTATTTTTTTTGGCGCTTTGAGCACCACAAGCCGAGTGTTCCATTGTATTTGAGAGAAGGCAGACATCTCCACTGCCGATATCTCCAAAACTTGGCAACTCCCGTCAAAACAATCTAGACGGATAAATACAATACAGGTGAGCGGAAAAATATGTATTTTTGAATTTAGGGCGAATTGCTGGAGATTGAACCGATGATTTCCCAGAGACAAGCTTGCATCTATAACCTTTAAGGCGCCACTGCCTCCATACTGTACAATATACGTGCACACATGTGTTTTCATATATATATATACTGCAGTAAATCCTTCTTTTGTCTCGCTATCCATCCTTCCTTTTCCTGGACTGTCTTTTATTGACACATGTTTCTTATCCTGTCAACTCTTTGCTCCAGAGAGGGAGGGAGGGGAGGTATTTGAGAGGCAGAGCTATAGAAAGAGTCAGAGAAAGAGGAGAAGAAAAAGAGGGCGAGGTGAGAAGGAAGGAGACGTGCAGGTGACGGAGGGGGGAGGAAACTGCAAACAGATAAAAAAAAAAAAGGGGGGGGAAATAGTGATAGGCAGCCATGTCATGTTGTCATTATCATCAATACCAAGAGGAACCACCTTATTGATACTTCATCAGATTTTATGGTTTCTCCAGAATCGTACGAACATAATACAGCTCGATCATCACAGAAAACATAACACACAATGCCTTTACTTGCTTTTACCCTTTCTGGGAATTACATCATTATAATTAAATCTAAATAACTGCAAACGATACACAGATAGAACATGTTGCCTGCGGAACTAGCATAAAGATCATTTGGAGTTATTACCATACTGTCATTAGTTTTAGTGTGATGTCATTAGGATGGCATGTTAACAGTGTATACAATACACTACAGTGTATAAAGTGCTGTTTGCCAGGGGAATATTATCAGCAATTTGCTTTTGTATTGCATATCTCTTCATCTCAACTAGGTACCGTAGGTTCATTGGTTCTGATGAATCAGGGTTGGGAGAAACATTTACTAGGAAACATAGCTTTGGTTGTTGGCAATAACAAAGTTCTGGCCCAAATGAACTCCAGCTATGTAATTGTAAGGGATTTTTTGTTGTTATTGAGAAGCGTTTTTGTACAATTATTCCCATTTCCACTGTCAGATATATAAGCCATTGGAAGGAGCAGACTGCGCGATGGTTATCATAACCCAGAAATGCATTAAAAAATAACTACGCTGCGGCTGTCAAAGACAATTGCGTTCACACACACACACGCGCACGCACGCATTCACACATGAGCGAGCACCTCGAGCCACGCATACACACAGAGGCAAAAAAAATGCGCTCAGGCATACATGCGCGCAAATTTAAGTGCACACACACGGGGAGAGAAGGTGTTCCCACAGATAGTGGAGTCGATGTTCTTAATCCGAAGCAGACCCCATCTGTCTCCCATTATAAAGACTCTGCCTTAGACCCAAGAATGTCTACATTTCATAAATATTATCTGGGCCTGGCAAAGCCGGCCGGACAAAAGCCAGAGCACAGAGCGTTTCTCAGGGCCGCATCGGAGCATAATTAGCAATCATAACATCATCCCTACATGCCATACTTCCTTACCCTAGAAAACACAATTAGATAGAAGTAATAAGTGCTTCAAAAGTGGGTCAAGAAATCCTCAATAAACAAAAAAAAAAAAAAAGTTTAATGAAGTTACTGCACTGGACATGAGGGCTATTTCTCTGCTTGAAATGCTTGTTGTTGCATTGTAAAGGCCCCTCGGGGGAAATAGGGTCCTGGGTCAAATATGTTCTGCTGTGTATATAAATGTTGACCTTAAAAACCAGAGACAATAGAAGGCAACAAATAAACTGTACACTTTTTCTCCTGAAACAATTTCTACATCTTAGGTTTCTGAAACATCCCAGAATACCTGGAGCCAGTCGGGGAAGAGGTATTTAGATCCTCCACTTAACTAAAAGTATCAATACAGCTTAGCTATCCAGGGTGGTTCCCAAACTATGGGTCGGGCCCCTCTAAAGGGACACCAGATAAATCTGACAGGTCATACAGTGCAACGATTAATGGGGGAGGAAAGAAGAACAAACAAAGTTCAGCTACACAAATCTGTTTTCACTTTTTTTTTTTTCCTTTTTGATTTTTGGTGAAATATCGAATCATTTGACCATTTATTAAAATGGAACCATGTGAGCAGTTTAGAGAGGAAAATCACTTTTTGTTGGAGCTGCAGACATTTCAGATGTGTGCGGGAAGAATACACACTGCTTTCTGTGGGAAGTGAAAAGACAAAAAAAGATAGAAACCACTAGTTTTAATTTCAAAAACAGATTATTGTGCTATATTAAAAGATTGTTAATTATATTATCATTCTAAAAAGTAACTAAAGCTGTCAGATAAATGTAATGGAGCGGAAAATAGGATATTTTATTCTGAAATATAGATGTTGAGGTATAAAGTAGCATCAAATGGAACTACTCAAGTAAAGTACACGTACCTCTAAATTGTACTTAAGTACAGTACTTGAAATAAATGTATTTAGTTATTTTCCGTCACTGCCTGCAGCAGAGAGGAAACAGCAGATGACATACTGTATATGGTGGGGGAGCTGGGAAAAAAAAAAAAAAAAAGATGTAAGCTCATTACTGAGACAAGTTTAAAAACCAGAGAGTGAGAAAGAAGAAAAGTAAAAGTTAAGCACTTCCTGAAACTTCGGCTTCCTTTCTATCTATCTTTCATGAAGAGTTTACCCCCTCCCTGTCATCATCACTACCACCTACACCCCCCCCCCTCTCTCTCTCTCTCTCTTCCTCATTCTCTCTCTTCACTCTCTTTGAGTTAAGGAGGGTAAGGTAATCGTAATGAAATGACCCCGCGAGGCACGATGGCAGCCCTCGCCTGATAAGTTATTCCTGACTGGCTTTTAAGCTGCTGTCAAGCAATTTCCCTTGAAACCTCGCTTTGTTTTTTAGGGATGGTAGGTGTGTGTAGTTGTGGTGGTGGTGTTGGTGTGTGTGCGTGTATGGTGGCGGTGGTGGTGGTGGGGGTTGCTTTGACACCCCTGCTTCTCTCCCATGAGGGGTACAGATGACAACCTCAAGGTATAGGTATGTGTGGTATGCGTGTGTGTGTGTGTGTGTAAGTGTGCACACGTGGGTGCATGCGGGAGACATCTCATAGATGACAATCCCGCTAATTGAAATGACAGATTATTCTAATGTGCAGAAAGTCATTAAAAACCCAGCTGCCGTTTTTCTTCTTTTTTTTCTCTCTCCCTGTTTCCCCTCGCTGAGAGAGTATTTCTGCCTCTAAGTCGAAAGATGGAGGATCTGCACTTAAAGGAGATGTTAGCTTTCCTTCCCTTCAAGCTCATGATTATTATCAGGATCACCTGCCACATAGTTAACATCCAGGAGATACTTTTCTAACTTCCACTCAAATGCTGCTGAGTGATAAAGTTCCGGATTCGTCAATTTTCGTAGCATTCAAGCGGATTGATAATTCACTGCATTAGTGATTATCCGGGACAACTACTGTAGAGCAGGATTATTACAGCTTACCAGTGCTCTGAAAGCTAAGACACATACCCAGCACTGCTTGTGCTATCTCACTAACATATAACACACAGTGTATTGCATTCTTATCGGTTCCCTACATGTGACAGCGCTGAAGAAAGCCAAAGAGTCCAGCTAAAACAAGCCATAAACCAAGACAAATCTGAGATTGGTGACATCCAACATGCCTCGTCGGAACCTTGGAAGTTTAGGTCAAGTGTCAAACGCCTATTTGTGTCTCTCCTCCCTACATTTTTTTTTTATTTTTTACTGTGGTTTCAAGACTATCCTTAGCAGTTGCAAGCAAAATACAGCTCTGCAAATGTGGGATGTAAAAATAAAAAAGACACAAGCTATGCAGAAGACCTATGGTTAGCAGGGAAATCATGCAATACATGGCTTATTCCCAACCCGCAATAGTCATGCTTGCTTAGTGTTGATAATGTAGTGTACTGTCAGTACACTGAGGCCTGACTCAATACACAAGGTTTGAAGAGCATGAATACAAGCGCAGTACATTTCTACGCATCCAAATACCTTCTGTTCCTTGTCTGACTCACAAATATTTTTCAATTTCCAAATCTCAACATCTTTTTTTTTCCCCCCTCATCCGAGCAAAGCAGACTACATCGATATGGCGTCACAATATCCTAAAACATTCCGCTGGAGGATATGGAATTTTCTCCCAGACTGCCTCGCAACAGATCCAGACAGCTAAAACACCGACCGGGGACACATTTTTCCATTTCTCTCCTCTCCTTCCCTTCACCTCCATTGACATTCAGCGGAGGTAAATATTTAACAGCATGCTATTGAGTGCCGTGTGCAGTGTGGCACGGGCCGGGCTGCGGTAGAGATATGTATATAGACAAGACTGTTTTATTAAGAGTCGCTGCAGACATATTAAGGTAAAGTATGCCTGACACCTAGGGAGGAAATTGCCAGTATATGACACTATTCCTCAATACTGTGGCAGCTCGCCTCAGTGCAATTTTGCACAAGGCGAGTGACAGAGAATGACATGCAGAGAGAGAGGGAGAGGGAATGAGAGAGAGATGAAATAGTGAGAAAGTGTGCAGGGTGGTTCGAGACCGAGGGTGTGTCTCCGGGAGTGTGTGTGCGCGTGTGTGTGTGTGTAATGTAGGTGGCATGGTGGGGTGACATGCAGAGTTTGTAATTGCCTTACCCCATGTGAGGGATTGGCCTGGAGATAGCGCTGTTTACCTGTGGCCTTCTGTGTTTGCTGTTTGTGGGTATGTTGGAGGTAAGAGGGCCCGCACTGAATGAATAAGTTGGTAGCAGATGTGTGGAAGTTGCAGGCGAACCCACAAAGGTATACAGAGACAGACAAATAAAGGTACAGTAAGGAAAAAAAAAAAGAAACACCCACACATGCGTAGACACAAAACGTAAGCATGCCAGCACAGAAAGAATCTGGGCAGAAGGAGAGAGCTCTGTGTTCTGAAAGAAGACGAGGATGCAGAGTGCAGTGCTGTTGTATGCAGCCTGAATGGTCACAAAATGTTTAAGTCAACGGCCTATTGTGAGAGGCTGTCCTTGGACATACATAATTGGAGAAAGTGTGGAACATTTATGCCTGCCTGAAGTAGCACAAGGCTCCACTTTTATCAATTGTAAAGTGTGCAAAATGAAAATATCTTACATCATGGTATAAATGTGTCTAAAAGCTTTTTTTCTACACTTCCTCCATGTAAGGAAATACAGATTTATTTTTTAGGATTTTATAACCAAACATTTTATTAAATTGTAAATATTAGAATCTCTTATAAAACAGCATTTATAATATATGTGTGAACCTAGAATATAAAAAGACTTATTAAATCCATTGTATTCTTAATAGCAGTTACAAACCTGCCTAAATTTAATCTAAACTGAATCAAAAGTTCAAATGCTGTTGATCACACAACTTGACCCTGAACTCACATACTAATCTGCAACACAAGCAAATTACATAAAAGTGAATGACACACTTGTTGAGGAACAAAATATTGAATATCAACACCTATATGCTCAAAACCATCTTTAACGTTTAGAAAGGCCAGATCCTCACTCTGTGACTCTCCTGTGGTTCCATTTTCAACATCTAGAGAGCACTGTTGCCCACAGTCTAAGGCATTTTTAAAGTCTAAACCCAGCATGTACTGCTTTCATTTCCCCTTGAAAAGACACCAATTCACACAATTACATTCTAATTAAAAAGAACAACCTAATTAACCTACAGAATGTATTCCATAATTCGGCAATATTAACATGATCATCCTTGTGCTTGTAAATGATTGGTGATAAAAGCGAAAGTAGAAATTAATGCCACGTACTAATTAAAATGGGGAGATAAACACGGGCTTATGAAAATGGGGGAATTGGGAGCGACTTTATAGTTTTAAGTAGTTTTATTATTACCGTGTCAAATATGAATTTGAGTCATCGTATTTTCTTTGAAGACTTAAAGCTGTGATTGGGATGAGCGGAGCATCACACAGCATGCTTTGCTCCCTGCCAACTCCCCAAAGAGACAGATACTCAAGTGCTGCACTATATCTTAAACCTGCAGAACAAGAGCTGAGCCGAAAGTGATACACCAGATCAAATTGCTATCATAAATTCTTCATAATTCAATAAAAACACAGAGCAGACTTTGTGTAACTAATACATTTTCAGTGTCTTCTTTTAGTATTCCGAGACACGCCGTCAAGTAGGGGAATGGCAGCACTTAAAATAATAATAATACGTTTAATTTGCGCTGCGCTTTTTCCATTCATAGAGAATCTCTAAGTGCTACGGCGTTATCAACACGGAACACGCAACATGAAGAAAATAGTTGTAGGGTTAAGTTGAAAAAAGGCTTCCTGAATAGAAAGCTTTTTTTTAAGAGTCTAGGGTCTGTGCTGCCCTCAGATGGTTAAGACGGCTGTTCCACGAGAGTGGTGCAGCGGAGCAGAAAGCTCGATCCCCCCCCATGGCGCGGAGCTTAGTACTGTGGGCCTGGAGGAGCGAGCTGCTGGCAGATCTGAGGGGGCGGGTGGAGGTTTGTGGTATGATCAGTTCCTGTACAGAAGGTAGGGAGTCCGTTGATGGATTTGTATGCGAGTAGCAGGGCTTTGTAGTCGATCTCGAAAGGCGACAGGGAGCCGGTGCAATGAAAACAAGAATGTTGGTGTTTTTTTGCCGTGCTCTCATCACGGAGCTTCTGGATGCTTCTGCTATCCCTGTGAAGAGCGCTTTGCAATGGTCCAGCCATGAGGAGATAAAGGCGAGGGCAGGTTTCCCTGCATCTGAGTTAGAGATGCTTTCAGGGGACGGTAGGAAAAAGGTTGTGCATCGATGTCTTACATGATTATCAGAAGGCAAACCTTAACGCCCAGATTAGTGACTAAGGAGGAAAAAGGGGGATGGCCCGGTCGCCGAAGGTGAGGTGAGGTATGGGGGGATGACTGAGGCGCCGTTTAGCTGGAGGAAAATGACATCGCCTGCTCCCGGCTTGTGATTCGGAAAATTTAACGGAAGGACAAAGGGAGTGAAGTGACGACAAGGTGGAGAGACACAAGGAGAGAATGGAAGCACAGAATAGCAGTACACTTCTGTGCCTCATCATCACCACCTATTCCCACTCGGCAATATATCTGTCAAAGCCCTCATCACCATCACAAGGGTAGAGTCTTCCACTGATAATGACCCATTTAAAGTAAATAGCTCTGATCATCAGCATAGTAACCATTATCGTAGATATATAGCCAAGCATGTGACTACTGAGGTGTCACCAGCATACTGAATGTTTGCAATATGTGTGTGTGTATGTGTGTGTGCGCAGTAATACTGATAAACTTTCCCCCAAGTCCCCTGTTCAGATATAGATTCCTGTTATTATAAAACAAAGTGTGATGAATCAATTTAAATGATTGATTCAAATAATGCAGCCGTATAAATATTTAAATTACCTTGTGGCTCATTGCTGGAAAAAAAAAATCTTGCTGGAGGCCATAAAATGTTAAGATCACTACAAATGAAAAATTGCAAATTGCAATGCTTGATTGATTTGAACTGCGAACAATCGGAAACTTGCATGGCAAGAAGTTTAAGAATAGTTAATGTATTTTCGAGCTCCCTGATGAAAAGTAATCAGGGAAAGGTGGGTACTGGCTGAGTCTGCTTTTATTGTGAATCTTTCCATATCGGTCCACGCTAATAGTTACATTACACGTATATGCCCAATATGCAGATAGTGTTGCGCATTAGCATAGCTCCATGCATATTGCATACCTAAGTATTGCATCTTTTAGTGCTGGTCACATTCAATTGAGGCACAGCATAAAATGAAGCATTTGTTTTGATAAATTATTCTGTTGCAACACCACCAGAGAGCTGTTTCAAATGTGTATTAGCCAAACGTAATGTCCAGGAATTAGCTGGAACATGATGTGTGGAGTGTGCATATTTCCCTGTCCTTCATTAGAAATGTAATAAATTATGTCAATGTAGCATTCAAATGATTACTATTTAATAAAGCAGCATACTTAACATTCAAGCTTTAGAGATGTGTGTTTGAATTGATATATGTGTACATCTGCAGAAACACACACACACACACACTCACGCACACACACACACACACACACACAGATGCGAGCGGACACAAACGAGCAGAGGCAGTGCAGACAGTGTGTGGCACAGCCTGAGGCTATCTGTCTACCGTAGTGACTCCTGACGCCCTCCTCCTCCTGTCAGACCTTCAGTCACAATAAAGCTGTTTTTTTTTTTTTTTAACATGTCTCGGGACAAAAAAAAATGTCAGGGATTCGTTTTGTGTGGGTCCCCAACTGAGAAGACTTCTGGTTTGTTTTAATGACCCAGGGTCTAAGGTGCAAGAATGAATGTCCTTTTGTTCGTGACTATAAAAAGTTGCAAAGCCTAATTTTATAAAACAAGTGGTGGAAGAAATACTCGGATCTTGTACTTAAGGATAATACTTAAGGGGAATACCACAACGAAAAAATACAATAAAATGTAAAAGTACAGAAGTACTGGCAGCAAAATGTGCTTAAAATATCAAACATACTTATGCAAAATGAGCCTGTTTAATGTAAAGGAGAATAATGTATATTTTTATAAGCTGATCATTTGTTTTATGTATTAAAATTTTGATCAGAAAAGTACCTTGTACTTAAGCTGTCAAATAGAGTGGAGTAAAAAGTATTATTTCCCTCCGAAAGGTAGTGGAGTACAAGTGAAAAGTACAAGTACCTCAAAACTGTACAGTTACAGTACTTGGCTAGATGTACTTGGTTACATTTCACTCTTGTATAATACTGAATAATTAATAAATGAAATAAGCGACTTTAGAGATATCTGCAATCAGAGGAGATGCCAAAAATGTCAAAGCAGCAGTTTTGACCACATACAGAATACTCGCTAATATGTGGTAATCAATAATAGATGAATGCTTATGTTTGGTTCTATCCAACGCTCATATACTAACATGAGCCTGCAGTGTTATAAAACCAGATTCTTCAAAGTTCATCTGTCTTTAATTACAGTTACAAACACAAGAGGCTGCAGGCGGGTTAAAAAATATCCTTTTCTGTCTCACACACAGAAGTCACCAGTGTACACACTTCATGAATCACACACAATCGCAAGCCTTATCCCTTCTTCATACTTCTATTTTTTTTTTCTCCTTTGGTCCGTTAACTCCGCCGGGACCGAGTTTCTTACAAAGCTCACAACGCGAGTCCCAGGTAACTTTGCTATTAATGTAAAAAAATTACCAGACTATAAGTTTGCATTGCTGTGCATATTGTCTTCATTACGGCCTGTTTCTTCAACCAGTTCAGTCTGCCTGGACGGAGGCCTGGATAATGAAGATTTACTGTACAGGTATATTATGCAGATAGGGACCCACTTTCCTTCAGAAAAGCCAATATAAACTCGCTTTAACTCATTCTGTGTCAGGATACACTCAGAAATTAATGTAATAAAAACACACATATGACCTTATAAAGGTTAATGAATATAAATATAAACAGTGGGACATCGGTGTAATTTCATGTATATTGCAAAAGGGGCTCAGGTAGTTTGTCTGGCCCTGTGCTGGCAGCGGCGAGTGCTGGAGAGGAAGGTAGTTAGGGCCTGGTGCTCCGCCAAGCCAAACTCCTGAAGCATGCAGAGGGCTAATGCTCTGCCTCTGAAGTGTGGCACTAAAAAACCACAGGGCCGCTCGCAGGGTCCACTAAAACTCCATCACTCACTCACACCCCGGCAGAGACGGAGCGAGAGCGAGGCGCGCCTAGAGAGAGAGAGAGAGAGAAAGAAAGTGTAGAGAGAGAAAGAGGAAAGAGGTGGTGGAGGGAGGGAGGAGGGAGGTGCAGTCACAGCGCTGCGACCACATGATTGAGGAATGGCAGCATATGAGGAGGAAAAAAAAAAAAAAAGGGGAAAACCAAGGCGGAAAAATAGAGTGACTGTAGTCAAGGTGTCTTAATGCATATTCCATTCATCTTTTCTCCTCTGCAATTTCTCATTCCTCAGTGGTGTGAGTAAATCAGATAGCCTGTATCAGATGGAAACCAATGGGAGATTCTGAAGTAGATCAAAGGTGTGGCTGCGGTTTAGATAAGTCTACCCGCCATCCAGACACAGTTCATCTGTCTTAAATGGCTGCTCATTTCTCTTGTCAGATAGGGGAAAGGCTATATATAGCTGTGATTAAGATGTCTGGAGCAACTCTCTTAGTCTTTAGTCAATAGGAGACTTCTAAGGCCTCTCCTGACATTGCAACACTGCCTATTAAGGGTATTTGTTTTAAATTAGCTGTTGTTTCAGGGTTCTGTTCTGCATGTCTTTGACACGGTGATACGGCTTTCATATTTTGGCAATCGGCTCAGTTGATCTCATGAAAGTACAAATATTGGCTGGCTGAGGTATACCCATTAGGGTTTAACTGTTTTGTAACAACAACGGAGCCAAGAAAAACACAGGCTCTGACGCTTTACGCAAAAATGCTGCGATGACGTGCTTGAGAAAAAAGGTTTGTAAGGGGGCGCCTGTAATTATAGAAAGCCGGAGTCATAAATGAACCTCACTAGATGTTAATGGTGACATCAAACTGACCTCATGCCACAGGTTGAAGGTGCACATGTTCAAAAGTTTAATTTCAGACGTTAAATTTCACTGTTGCAATGGATGTAAATGCCTCCCGCTCTACGTTATATTTGTTCATTTGTGTCAACTTATACAGCTGGGAGGAATTCACATTACATCAGTGTACATTTTGTCTTTTTTGTGATAAATATTGGTCGCTAGGGGTCCCTCAATTAAAGCCATAACAAAAGACAAAAGCTGATGGCATCATGAAGCAGTGTGAAATCTCAGCCTTTACTCCAAACATTACCTCAGTTTGTTTCTTTAATAGCTTAAGGTCCAGATATTCAGGAGTTTTTTTACTGGAAGCTGAATTATCTGCAGATGTCTCCTCCTCAAAACAAATTGTTGTTCTTTGTTTGTAAATTGTTAGGAACTTTTGAGATGAAATGACAAAACACAACAAAATATTTAACATAGATCTAGTCATTTTACACATTGGAATCCATAAATTTACATATTGTGCCTTTATCTTAACAATCTATTTTGTATATCTGGATATTCAAATCTAGTTCAATATCATCATTATTATATATGAATATTACAAATCACTCTGGTGCAGATAAGGTCCTGATAAACTGAAGTGGAATTTAATCAGAGAGCCATTAAGGTGAAACACGACATGACTGGCTGGAGCAGCTTATACATTTTTATTTGACTCTTGGCCTCTTTATCTAATGTGGCCTTGATTAAAAAGTAGCAAGTAAATAGTAGTTTTCTTTATATTCTTAAAACTTTTTCAATGTTCATGTATATAACCTCTTAACTGGTTGTACATGTTTTTTGTTTCAGTGCCATCTAAAGGACCAGCACACCTTTTTTTCAGTAGGTGGCCTCTTTAGTGGCCTTTTAGATCAGAAGTCACTGAAGACAGCAGTGGAGGAAACCTTTCCTTTGCCCTGTTCTGTTCACTATCAGTCTGTAAAGTCCCACACTGTGTTCTTGAAATCTCTAAGGCCTCTTCACCAGTTTAGTATAGGGCACAAATAGGACTCTCACACACACATACACACTAGAGGCATGGAGTCTCTTGCTAGCGCTGCAAACACTCAATGTGGGGAACACACGGCCAAACAGCGAAACAATTTGTTTAATCATAAAGTGCATTTACATAAGGCAACGGCTGCATAAATGAATGCATAATTGAACAGGTTAATGCATAATGTAGTGCTCCCCCGGGACAATAAATAAAGTGCCTTTTGAAAATGTGTGAGACAGAAAAAGATAGAGTGTGTGTGTGAGAGAGAGAGAGACAGAGAGAGAGAGAGAGAGAGACAGAGAGAGAGAGAGACAACACCACCCGCCAAGCGTCAGACAAAACATGAAACACGTTCAACGAGACAATGCCAAGGCCACCGAGGTAGAGAGGAGAAGAGAGAAAGAAAGAAAGGAATATGGCAGGAAATAAATAAATAAAAAGGCGAAGTGTTGCTAAGAGGATTTCAGGACATGCTTCGTTTCTTTCCATAATCTGTCTATTAGCACCAAAGTATTTCCAGCTCTCATAACCATGGCAGGGACACTATTAGTGACAAGCTCACACACCAATACAACTTAACACTGCCTCCTGGGAATTCATCCTTCATTCTTTCCCCTCTCGTTTCCATATTTCTCTTACTTTCCATGGCTATCCCTCTTTATAGCCTTCTTTTCCCTCTTTTTCTCCATCTTCTTTGCACTAACACTCGCCCTCTTGTTCTCTACGATTTTTCTTTGTTAAAAACACAGTGGGTTTGTCATGCAAGTTCACAATTTATAGAATAAGAGGCCATCAACTCAAGATTGTTGTATTTCTGCTACAGGAAGAAAATCTTAATGTGAAGGTCAAAGGATGAATTTAGCTTTTTCTCGACTTACTATAAAAA
The DNA here is from genome assembly GCA_030544235.1 of Lepturacanthus savala. NCBI lineage: Eukaryota > Metazoa > Chordata > Actinopteri > Scombriformes > Trichiuridae > Lepturacanthus > Lepturacanthus savala. The sequence continues at coordinate 5,133,675 of CM060476.1, read as the reverse complement.
CACTGATTGCTTTGATCAGTTCAAAAGTACAATGTGCCCAGATTGTTTTGTGCAGCTAGATGAGTTGTGTATTATTACTGCTGATTGCAGAACTAACAAGCCATGACCAACTGACAGCATGAGGAGTTCCCAAAAAGTATTAAATGTTATCTGCATTTTGCGTAAAAGCCCTGTTTTCAAAATCTAATACTCAAAGTGATATCACATGATATCCTCTTAATCAGTGGCACGGACATCATGTTTTGTCGTTTTAGTTTGCAGAGATCCAGTTGATGAAACAACTTTTGACGTGAAAATGACATACTGTATGAAAAAGTTGCGGTATTATCTTTTCCGATGTTATTATTCAATTTTCCAACCTCATGCTAAGTCAATATCCCTTTCGGTGAATCTCTGGAGAATCCCAAAATTTAAAGGGAAAGTACAGTTTGCAATAGCTTTTTTGAAAGTTAAAAGAGAACATTCTTCTTAAAATATAGTTACAGTGTATTTATTAGTATTTAATTCAATCAAAATAAGAGTTTTGTGTTTTTATTACCTTAGATTGGGCCATGCATGGGGAGTGGGGCTCCCTTGTGAAGCCTTTAATGTTCCACCATGTTTCTACAGTAGCCCAGAACAGACAAACTAAATAAAGGCTCTAAGAACAGACTTTCACACTGTAGGTTCTCCTGAACACAGACACTCAGTTGTTTGCAGTGTGATTACACTGCAAACCAATTTCCTTACATGGACAAATAAACTTCTATTGTAGTTTATTCTATCTGTAGCTTCCCCACTAGATGACACCAGAAACTAGAAATTGTAGCTCTTAATTAAGAGTTGAATTGACAAGCAATTAAACTCTTGTAGCTTATGGTGAGTCATGACATGAAACTTTGGATGGATTATGCTCTATCTGCCATCACTTATGACTCATTTACAAGGTGCACCTGAATGCACCATGCAGGTTTTCGTAGACTCACATACATATATTCAAGATAAGCTCTGCAACATAGAGATATTGTGTGTAACCTGTTAGAATATGTCACTATGTATCTGTAGAAAGAGGAAAATAACACTGATTTATAGATGTATAAGAAACAGACATAGATTAATGAGGACCAAAAATGTCCTAACCTTAATGATCTTAATGCTAATAACGTTCACTAAATTCATTATAAGCAATTTGATCATCAGTTTATAGAGCAGATTCTTCAATGAATCTTTAAAGATGGAAAAAAGACTTCCTGACAGACTAAAAGAAATCACATATTCAACAACTGGTTTTCACCAAAAACAACCCCGGACAAAACAAACCGTATTGTATTCATTAAAGCTGCTGTTATGTACATCTCAGAATATACTCGGCTACCTGTCAGTGTGTGTTTCCATCGCGGTGGTCCACGCTGCAAACCTCACATATGTGTGTGTGTGTGTGTCTGTCACGTCAGATTGGAGTATTTACGCTGTGATGTGTCACACCTGATTATGGATACACGTTTCCTTCTTTCTCCCTCACGCACCGCAAATACTGCGATGCATACACGAGTCACACGTGTGTGTGTGTGTGTGTGTGTGTGCGGGCGAGTGACAGGCAGACATCAGCGGAGGCTCGGCGGTTGACGACGAGCACCGCGACCTCTGATGACGCCCTCCATTTTGTCACCGGCGACTCGCGCAGATTACCCCCAGCGCCATCTTCTTACTCTGTATGCTAATGAAACAGAGAGAGGGAGTAATGAGAAATGAGTGACAGATGGAAAAAGAAAAGCGGGAGAAGGGAAGAGAAGGAAAGGCACGGGAAATGTGTGAAAGCGTATACGGGACAGAAAAGGGACACGGAGCATGAACAGAAAGCGCTTGGATGTGTGTCTGATGGAGAGGAAGGGAGGAAAAAAATATAAGATGACAAAAAACAAAGCAAGGTTGGTGAGGGAAAGAGATAAAAAAAAACAGTAAACATGATATAAAAGACAAAGAAAGGAAGAGGCAGACTAATGAAGGTCATCAGCAGCCATATTGGGGCTTCCTTGGATAGAAATTTTAGGGAGCGAGGTAGGGGAGGCTCCAAGCGGCGGGTATGATGAATATGATTAAATGTGTGTAAGTGTGTGTGACAGTAATGAATTCAGGGTGTGGGATGGAAAAAGGGATGTAGGTCTCGGAGAGTGTTGAATTTCAAACAGGGACACCAACCGGTCGCTGCTGCGCCACTGATCGCTCTGGACATGTGTGTGTGTGTATTTCTTGTGTCCAGGCCGTAGGAGTAGAATCTGTGTGTGTGTGTGTGTGTGTGTGTGCGCGTGTGTGCGCGCCTGTGGCTTTGTGCCGAGGTAGCGGGGGAGAGCGAGGCACAGTCCGGCCTGCTGTAATTCATGTGAAAACTAACAGAGCTGTCCCAAGACGTCATTAGCTAAAAGGCAAATTTCATTATTTCTCTAATATGGAGTATGATGACTCTTTTTGATGTCTCCCTCCCCTTCTCATCTTCCTCCGCCATATCCACGCCTCCCGCCGCCTTTTTGTCTACCCCCCCCCCCCTTCCTCCTCCTCCTCCCCCGCCTCCTCCTCTTCCTCCGTATCCCCCATTCAGAGGATCTCCTTATTCAGAGCAGCTTTCCCTTTCAAGGTTGAAGAAAATGGCCATGCGTATGTGTATATGTGGGGAAAGTGAGAGTGATTTTCATTCCTGGTCCTGCTGAAGGAGGTGATGGTGACTCACCTTCAGCCTACAACCACATACACACACACACACACACACACACACCTTGCACTCCTCCCTCCGTGCCTTTGATGTGTGTTTGAGTCGATGGCTAATCAGGTAGCATCAGGCCTAGTCCTCATTTCCCCTTCACACCGGCCCCATTAGGGAGCAGGCTTTCTGGAGCAGGCCGATAAGGACAATATGCTCTTCTTCTCCACTCTCTCTTCCATATATACCCTAAATCTCTCATTCTTTCTTTTTCTCATTCTGTTCCTCTCCCATCTTCTCCCCGCTAAATCTCCAGCGTCCCTCCCTCATTCCTCCATCTCTCACGAACGCACCTCTCACCTTTCACTTTTCTTTCCATCTCACCACCTTTACCTTAAACGTCCCATTACTCTTTGCCTCTATTCTATCTTTTTTTCCCCCCATCTGAGCCGCTCTAGTCTCTAAATCACACAATACGCCACCTTCCCTTCATTCTTTTGTCGGCCTCCTTCCTCTGCATCCATTTCTCACTTTTGCTATTTCCCCCCCGCCATTCACTAAGTTACTCCCCAAATCCCCAGCAATATTCTTTTAGTCTCTTCCCCAAATGCATCCCTCTTTCATTCTTTAGCTGCAGTCCCTGACTCTTCCACTACTTTTTTGTTCCCTTTTCTTTGTCTTGCAAACTTCTTCTTCCATCTAGGTTTACTCAGTGGTGGAAAAAGTATTCAAGTCCTTTACTTAACGTCCCAACACAACAATCTAAAAATACTTTGTTATAAGTAAAAATCCTGCACCGCTACAGTAGTGATGTTCCAAAGCACAGATAAAACACCCACAACTCTGCAAGAAGCTGCATGAAGGTGTAAATGTGTACATGTTCCCGCTTCCTCTTGCCTATCCCTCCACCATTAGTTTTTTTTTTTTTAGATTTCATTGCCTGATGGTCAACTTATCCATTAGAGTACAAATCAAAACACATCAATCATCTTTATCAGTCACTCCTGTACTTTGTGAAGTGAGAAATAGGACAGTTTGTCCCAATACGTTTATGATCCCGTCCATGTAGGAGCTAAAAGTGGGATTTTTTAAGACCCATTTCTCCGGGCAATGAAAGTTAAAAGAGAGTTGGAAAAAAAAAAAAACACTAATTCTCATTTCCCTCTTCTCACAGAGCACAGGAACATCTGACAGTAATAATCAAAAATATTCATTTTTGAAGGAATTTTATTTTTATGGCTGTTTCGTCTTAAGGCACAGCTTAACATCTGCTGTTATTCATTAATCAATATTATTTGTACTTAAATCAGGTCCAATAGCTGTAAAACTCAGGAATAAAACAATGTTCAATGTAAAAATCTTGTGTTAATTTTACAGGTATTTGATGTGTAAACTGGCCATATTATTTAATACTACTTTCCATTCACAATGTTTTGGCACTGCTTCTTCTCATTTGTGATAATGCCATAATAGCCATGAATGTTGGTTTGAAGTGGACACGTCATGCTGCATGCTTTTGTGAATGTGCGTATTCTTTTTTCTTAGATTTTTGCATGGAACTGTGCTCCCCAAGCAAAGTGGTGAACTTCTTATATCAACTGTTCTCATCACTTAACACGTTTGCTGACCAACTGGCCGGCATCCTGCCACACATTTTCCCTTTTGTATTGTCTTAAATGTCAGCAGGAGACTCCGGGTTCATGCTCCTTTATCGATATACAGGCCCGGGTGCTTTTTTTTTTTTTTTTTTTTTTTAGCCAACCCTGCAGTCTCACCTCCCCACAGGGATCAGATGAGTATCACACATTGTTAGCTTCCAACTATCTCACACTAGCGCTGTCCATCCATCACTCCAAGTGCCTCTGGGTATAATTGTAGTCTCTGCATTTTATGTGTGAACTCTCCTCCAGATTTATTGTTCCCTTTCTCCTTTTATGATTTCGCCCACTGTCTTCCCCCACCTCCAATCAGCTCAAAAGCTTTTCCATACTTTTCCTTCTATGTTGCTTCATGTTTCATATGTGTCTGAGCTACGTATAAACCCAACAAAATGACAAGAAAAAAAAAGAAAAGGTTCACTGTATCTGCATTGTTTCCTGCTGAACGCAGCATCGGACATGGCAAATATATAAAAAAGTCAGTAAATAGATTACTACATACAGAGAATATCATTATGCTGCCAATTAAGAGGACAGATCCAATCAGTCAGCCGGTTAAACAGCCAGACAGCATAACGCAGCAGCATTGTGTTCTTGTTTTCCAGCCAATCAGAGTACGACTCCAGTAGGCGGTGTACCCTCATCCCACTTTACAACAGCACTGACAATTACTCCACAGTGAATCTCAGGATTTCCTAATAGCTACAATATAAGACTTTCTCTTTACAAATGAGAAAGTCTCTCTTCACTTTTGTCTTTTTCCTTAAAACTCAGCAACGGCTGGAGGAGTCAAATGCGTAGTGGCCGCCTCAAGTCCTCCAAGACATTTGAGTTTATGCGTTTGGTCTCGTGTAGTTTAACGGCATATACATGGTGTTGCAAAGCAAAAGATCCAATTCACATTAGGCCAACACATGCTGCAAATGAAATCATTATGCAACTATGTAAACCGATGGCCGTTAAAAAAAAAACACTTTTAATGAAGTACACACTTTTATACTGCATTGGGCTTCATTCTAATCACATTAGTGTAACTGTTGTAACTCCGAATGCAAACAGTGCGCTGGTGTTTTGTCAATTATTCGTATTGATCTGGATTTTCTCTTCATAACACTGCTGTGTTTTGCCACGCTGTATTAAATGCTGCTACGCGTTTGTGTCTTTGCAGAATATAATGGACGGATATTTTGCACATGGACATAATTGCGACACGGAAGCAGCAATTGACTAACTAACTGGGGTGTAGCTAAAACTGCAAAATGATTGGAAGTTATTGGAATTATTTTCCCGTCTTCAAGGTAGAGCAGAAGTTAGAAAATGTTCAAATTAAGTTGAGGGTTAATTCTAATCGTTGTTAATTTTAGAGGCTATAAATGCTATGGGCTATGCAATGGCTTCTGCTGGGACATTAGGGCTGCTGTATTATGGAAAAAAAAACATTATTTATCATTATTATTATTATTTTCATCAATATTGAAATCACGAGGATTCAAAAGAATCCCCAGCATGAGTGACTGTGCTATATATATATATACTGTATTTTAAAAAGTTTTTTTACTTTCTCATCTTCCGATAAATAGATAAAAATCAATCAAAATCACAATTAAAATTAAATTATTTGCACAGCCTTGTGGGACATTTTGTCATGGTGAAAGCTACACAGACAGAATGTCAGCATGTTACTATACTGTAGTTGTACAGTTTATAAAAAGTAACCACATAACAAAAACCCACCTTTTTAAAAGTGAAACATTGACTGAATAACTGTCTCCTTTTTTATTTTTTTACCACCACATTTCGTTGAGTGACCTAAGTTTTAGAGGAGACATGTTGCCAGCACTCCTGTCAGTTTTATTTCTTGCTCACCCTCTCTGGCTGTTCTGTCACTTTCTGTTGGTGGTGTGACAGAACCATTAAAGTCATGGCCCCAGCTAAGCCTTTTTTCACATGACAGGGCTGTTCCAGGTGTTGGATATATAGGTTTTTCAAATTCCTTAAGTGAAAGACTTTGTAGGTAAAGGTCCTTTTATCCCCCGGGAATAATTCTCAGATGCATAGGAGCTGGTGCATTTTATGTCCACACAATGCGACATCAGTCTGTATGTAGTAGTAAATATTATTCTTACAGCCTGGAGGTCCAGCACAACCGCTTTGCCAAACCATTTTACCACTTTTGGCGTTCGCCAAAATCAAGAAAAAACATTTTAATTAAAAATCACTGCTTTCGAGTTCAAGAACAACAAATAAAATCGGACTGGAGAATGGGTCCCTGCAAGAATCTTACAGCTAATAATAAGTTTAGCGAATTACAGAGATGTGATCCAACAAATAAACGGAAAATGACTGTTGATGTTTTTTCTTGTTGAGTTTATTATCATTACACCCATCTGGTGGAGGAAAAAACTATTTTTTGCAGAGCTGCTTACGACACAGGCTATGAACTTTTGGTGTGATTATTAGCATGGGCAACCGCAGGGAGACCTACAGCGAAGCCAGGCCTCAAGCTGATAACACACACACACACACACACACACACACATCATGGGCACAAGCATCCCGATCATTTGTATCTTGAAATAGGGATCAAATAAATCATAAACACTGCAATGAGAGTTGTGATGGACAACAGCTACCCGTCTCCCTTTCTCTCTCTGTGTCTCTCGTGGTTCAGGGCCCACACTGTTCACAAACAGCCCGACGCTAATTTAGGATAAAAAGAAAATACTGACTTGCAATATTTTCCTGGTTTACCGCAGATTTCCAAGGGACCACACATACTGCAGCAAAGTACCACACATGCTCATTTGATGAAATTAGGTTAGGAAGGAGTCTGTTCTGTGCTTTTCGTCTTTTTGTGAGAGAAGAGCTCACGGTGTGGAAATTAAGAGCTTGCATGTGCTCGTCGTGTGTGTGTGTGTGGTGTGTGTGCGTGAATAAGTGCATTTGTGTGTGTGTCTGTGTGTGAGAGGCTGACTAATCCCTCCGCAGAGCTGAAACGAGTTAAAAACACATCAAAAGGGAAGCTTAACCTCTGTGAAACCTCACCGGGTTTTCAAGAACAACAAATGATCATTCTCCTCATTGTTTCCAGGGGGACTCTTTTCACCGCTGTGCTGCTGACTTTTCCCTCAGTCCTGGGAGTTTTCAAAAAAAAAAAAAAAGAAGCCTGTGGTTTCATTTTTAATGACTGTGCTGTTTGTGTAAGTGTGTCTTTTTGCAGAAAAGAACATAAACGCGTGTGGATGTGTGAGTGGGTGTGTGTGTGTGTGCGCACACACATAAAAGAAGGGTATTTTTGAGTGTGACATGGAAAATGAGGAAGCTAACAAGGCATTCTGCTCGAAATCATTAAAATACGACATCATGACCAGCTATACAACGGTTATGTATATACAGAACCAATGAAGGATAAAAAGGAAGACAGGTGGGGAAATGCAGGGACAGGTGGAGGAGGCAAATGAGGAAGCCAATTGTGGCCTGAGACCTGCTTTTTCCCCACAGTTGTTATTAGCCCAGTAGAATACAGTGTTTTCTGTTGAAGTTCAGGAATCTGCATGCTTCTTTACTTTTGCTTGTGTGAATTAGCAGGTGCGAGCATCTGAAGAGAGGCATCAGTAGCATGGTGAACGACAGCGGGCTCAACGTTCCGTCATCGCTGCTTCAGATGCACGTTTACAGAAGATCATTTATTTAAAAGGTTTTTCTGTTACCGGCGTCGTTCTCCGTCTCAGCAGTGAGAATTCCCAAATACGGGCCGCAAACAAGTGGGAAGACAAGCCAGGCGGCGTTGCCAGCCCGCTGTTAACAAGCACAGACTTGTAGAAATAAAATATAATTTGTATATTGACAGATGGCATAAAAAAAACTAGGCGAAATATACGACCGCTTTCGAACGTATCTGTTTTTATTTTTCCTGTCATTACAACACATGGGGCTCCGATGCCAGACAAATCAATAAATAGTTTTTTTGTTTTTTTGGAAAAGTAGAAAACAAAAAACGAAAAAACATCTACAATATTAAACATCAATCACACGCTCGCCCGCAGGCTCGTCGGGCGGAGACGGAGACGGGAGCACGCAGACACGTTGCTGCATGTACTCGCACATAAAGACACGCGGCCACATCCACCGCAGTAGACGCAGGACACATGGCGCACAGCTGCGGCGTAATCAGAGGCTGCGCTACAGACATCCACATCAACAACTGAGGTACGGCTGTGGACGCGGCCCTCTCATTCGTCCACAGCGAGACTCCTCTTCTCCATTTTGAGGCACAGCCATGGACACTCAAGTGTCCTCAGTTAGTCACTTCCTCCTGTTCAGATTGATTCTGCTCCATCGGAGATCATTTTCAAGTAAGTGCGTACGGATGTTTCAGTCTTTAGTGTTTCTTTCTCTCTTTTTTTCCATTTAAAAGTGTAATCTCTAATGTTTTCAGCTGCCATCGCTCAGAGCGTCGAGGATGAAATCGATATTTTTTTTTTTGAGTGAGACGAGGAAAAAGTATTCGATTTTATATCTATAAAACGGAATGTTCTTGAACTAAAAGTCTTTCCCGGCAGAGTTGTAAAGATATTATGAGGTGATTTTTTTTTTTTTTTTGTGAAAGATTTAAGGGAATGCCATTAATCTCCGGTTGTGGAGCAGAAAAGCCGCCCTGGGACTTGACTTTGACCTGCAGGACTGAGTGCGCTCCCTGGTGAGACGCCGGGGGTCATAAAGCCATGACAGGTCAAAGTCTTCTGAGGGGGCTTTTATTTGGTCAGATCCCTGCTCGTCCTCCCGGGCCGGCCGTCTCCCAGTGAGGCCGAGGCAGTCGGCCTGAAGCCTGGGACTCACCTGGTCTCTCTAACCCAGTTCTGCTAGGCCCGGTTTGGGTGAGAATCCCCTCGGTGTCCCCTGTCGTGTGGTCCAGGCTGAGGAGGCGGGGAGATGCAGGAAAGGAGGCGGAGAGAGGAGGTGGGTGGGCACTGAGAGACCGGGGGAGGTGGGAAGGGACAGCGTGCTGGGGGGAGGCGGGAGGAGGGAGCAGCCGATCCATTTGTTTACGCATGGACCTCTCCTCCTCCAGCTGCCTACGCAACCGCTTATTCTCCCCGCTGAGGGCGTTAAGCTGGAAGTAGGAAACAGAAACAGACAGAGACATTTACAGACAAAGATAATAATAACATTTTTGAAATGAAACCTGCATGGTTGACCATGAAACAGACTGGAGGAAGCGGGAAGGGGGACTATTTTTTGGGGGGGAATTGTTAAATAAGAACATCCGCAAGTTTAAACATCACAATTAAGTTAAATCAACCAAATTACAGAGTGTAATTTTTGAAGTTACCGAAGAAATATCAATCATCAAAAGTAGCCGGAATCCCATTATGCGCTGAATTCATCCTTCACAGTTGCCGTTTGTGTTTCATGCCTGTTGAAACAGAAATGCAAATGGCAAATTGCAAGGAGAATTCCGCTCACAGTTTGAAATGGTTGCAAGTGGGGAGTCATGCAACGGTGTACATTTCGACATGAAAACAACCAATTTGAGCGATCATTAGAGGTCGATTTGACACAAAATCATCCGTGACACAAAACAAATCGCGCAATTGTCAGAACATGATTGGCCCTCCTGAAACACAATTACAGACTAGCTAAATTGTGGCTGTTTCATTTTTTTTTTCTTTTTTTGACAAGGACATTTGTGTGAAGGCAGGGGAGGAGTTAAAAAAATGTCTGTAAATGCAAAAAAAAAAAGCATTTGCATATGTTGTAAAGTGTGGTAATTATATGCAAAATGTGCCAGTCTAAAAACTGTAATAAGGCAGATAAAAGAGAGTCAAATATTTGAAATAATGTATTTTTAGCCGTGAGGAAGAGTAAAATAAGAAATTAAAAGGATGGAGAGACAAAGAGACATGTCGGGTAATGACAGTTGCACTCATCCACATCTGTTTTTTTAGTATGTGTGTGTGTGAATGCTGCGGTTAAAGAATGATGTCACAACGACATGTCTGGCCTGTCTGGTATGCGTGTGTCTGTGCGTGTGTGTGTGTGTGTCAGTGTGTATTTGAGAGAAAGAGAGAGAGAGAGAGAGAGAGAAGGAAAAACACAAACGGAGATGAGACAGACACATTTCCGGATGGTTCCGCTAACATTACCCTTCCAGACACACACGCACACACACACGCACGCACAAGCTCAATAAATCTCAGGCAAATGTATTACATCTGATGACTAGAAAGAGCTGAGTCTTAGGCTTAACCCTCGAAGAGCCAATGACATGTTGATGTGTCAAAACTCTCCTAAGACGCTTAAAGAGTATTTACTATCTTCAACAGGCAAACATCTGAAAAAGTCTTCATTTTATGTAACGCCGAAAGCAATAGAATTCCCAGATGAAAAACATTGAGGTTGACATTTATAATTAACTGTATATTCAACGGGACCTGTTTAATTTGCCTCGTCTTTGGTGGCTCTGGATGCTTTCCTAATTGCAAAGGAGGGGGGTGAAATTAAAAATCACAGCTTGTCTCCTCAACCTTCACACACTGCGGGTGAACTGGTGTGTGCATATGTTTGGATGAAAAGGAAGTGTAGACGTGTGTGTGTGTGTGCAGGGTGAGGAGAAAAGACAGAAAGGCACAGAGGGGGGTGTTTTAATGCTGGCGGATGAGTGTGTTTGCACTTTTTCATTTGTATAGCTGGTTATGAAAATTACTGAGCTAGAAAAGCTTAATAAGAAAAAGGAAAATTTCCACACGTTGGCAAAAAAAAAGAAGAAAAGTTTTTAAATTCAGTTATATTTGAATGGAGTTTTGGCTCAGTTGGTTCTGCCCACTAAATAGTTTGGAAACCACTGTGCAATAAGGAGCTACTGAAAACTGGAAATACTTGCCCTGTCCTGTCCTTTGCCTAATGCCAATGGTGGAAAGTAACTAAGTGGTACTTGTACTTTATATGAGTATTTCCCACTTTATACTTTCACTGCTCTAAACTTAAGAGGGAAATACTGTACTTTATACTCCACTACATTTATTTGACAGCTTTAGGTACTTTTTAGCTGAGGATTTTTGACATAAAATAGTATATTTTAATTTTCTTACTGTTTGAATTCGTCATCTTTAATAAAAACATGTTATGCACTTTGTCTAAAAGTTGCTATATGATGTGTATAAAATATAAGTTTGTTAAATTGTCTCCACATTAATGAACTACAACATTAAATTCTCCAATGTATGTTAGTCATAAGAAATTATATATTCAATAATATGACAATATAACTGTATAATGAGTATTTCTACTTTGAGTACATTTTGCTGGTACTTGCATAGCTGTACTTAAGTAACAATTGAATTCAGCCTCACTTATTAAATAATTCTAGACACCAGGATTTACTTTTTTCTTTTTCCTTAAATAAAGGATTTGAGTACTTCCTCCACTATTGCTTGACACATCCCTTTTCCCCTTTTTTCTCTGCATGGAAGCATGAAAGCGTGAAAGAACCTGGACATTAGCTGACACTAAAGAACAATAACAGTTTGCCTAATCTTAATCAAGTCTTGAAAGAATCAATTTCTTCCCCCCCTCTCTCTGATGCTCATCTTCATCCCAGCTGATGGAATTTCACTTAATTTGCATTTAATTTTGCGTGACATTTTCAAAGTTTGCATGAAATTCGCTTGACAGTTGGACGGAAACGTAGCTCATGCGTGCGTGCGTTGTGTACGGAGCGTTAATATCGCATGTGCCGGTGGCTGAAACCAGATTGTGACTATGAGTAAATGAGACTGATCCAAAGCAGAGACACAGACCTGATTTATAACCCTCTCTCATAGATAAACCAAGACATTCCATTCAGCTTCTGTACTGATATCTGTGTGTGTGTGTGTGTGTGTGAGTCCACTGGACAGTGAAGGGAATAGCCTTGTGTAAATGAACTGTCTATATCCTATCCTTTCGAACTCCACTTGTGTGTGTGTGTCTGTGTTTGTGTGTGTGAGTGAGTGTGTGGACTGTCCATGTTGGATCGATGTGTGTAACGATTCGCACTAGAGATTAAGAGTGCTATTACACATCCGACCTGTTAAACAACACCTCTGTTCTTTCTGTTCATCTTCTCTTTCTCCACTGCACCACCGCCCTCTGTCTCTCACACACACACAGGGCTAATGCTTTTCAGCGAAACAACAATATATTAAAACTTCAACAAGTCCCGGCTTTCGTTGTACACCCTGTCAATCAGCGGGCCATTTCCACAAACTAACAAAAGTCGGGTGAGCCGTTCCCCAGGCCCGGGAGTTTTGGAAGAACTGAGGACTACTTTTGATTCTTTCCTCCTTTGGTGATTTGTTGACTCTTGTGAAGTTCAACACAGTAAAAAAAAAAAAATGTCAGCGTTTGCTCAGAATATGCCACTGTGTTTCCCCTCCTCCCCTACATTGTTTTATCACAGCGGGCCATTTCCCTACGCTGTCACGGAGAGATCAGCACGGCAGTATTGATATACATCCCTCTCTCAGTTTCATGAAAGGGGGAATCATTCACCAGTGGAAAGAAACGTCACTGCTTTTTCCCGATACAATATGTCCCCCCTCCCCTCCACCACCGGCCCTCCCCAAACACACACCACACCCCCGCCCCGCCGCTGCTGCCTTCTCACTTTTATCGTGGGAAGAGGAAATGGATGTCTGCGTGCGCGCGTGTTTGTTTGAAGTTGGACGCATGAAAGCTTCCTCTTCTGTGCCAGCTCAACAGCAGGTGGGCCAGTGTGTGTGTATGTGTGTGTGTGTTTGTATCTGTCTGGTAAAAAGGACTGTCAGGACCCAGGTGTGTGTAGGTACATACGCACGCACGCGTGTGTGTCTTACTTGTTGATTTAGCATTCCGATGGCCTCCAGGTTGTTTCGCAGTCTGGTCTGCATGTCCTCGATTTTGCAGAGATTTAGAGCCACACAACCCTGCTTTTCCACGCTGGAGCACAGGCAAAAGAAGACAAAAAAAAAGATAAAAAACAACACATATTAGACATTATCATTGACATCTTGCAGTAGTTTAAGGAAGCAAAATGGTAAAAAAAAAAAAAAAAAACATAAGAGAAAACTGGTTCACGTTCAGTTTAATAAGAACACGCTCGCTCCTATCAAGGTAAACTTTTAAACTCCACTATAATGATATGCATTCGCCTCGCAAAACAATTTCAATCAAAATGTCCTGGAAATCTGGGGCATCAAGACGTTGGCGTACATCATCTTCATTACCTTCATTATAACTTATTACTAAACTCAAAGATGGGTGAGCAAATGGGTTCCAGGAATCATTAAATTATATACGAACGCGTATACAAAAACAAAACGAACACAGCCGCAGCCAGGGAACATTAAGAGTACAAGAAGCCATTTAAGATTTTTAACTGTTTATTAAAAACGTTTTGGGGAAATGACAAACAAATGTTTAGGGTCTGTTATCTTCAGACCCATGGCTGAGTAAGGAATGTCTATTAAATTAACGACGGTGGATAATGGCGCTCCGTGCGGGCTGAGGAGCTTGCTGCCCCCGCTTTACGCACTTTCATTCACGCCCCAGTGAACCTGTCCAGTTAGCATTCGGGGGGGAAAAAAAAAAGACCTTCTAAATACTTTATTGAAGACTTCTTAGCCCATTAAAGTACCACTGTACCTCTACGATGTTAATTTTCTTGTAAAAGAGCAAGCTGGGATTTTCGATTAGAGCAATGCGGATGGGAAGACGGTCTTGTTTTGCTTCAGTTGAGAAGACGCAGACGCTCATCCAAACGCTAATAAAGGACAGCATTGTTCCTGTAGATGTGTGTGAGCTGAGACACACACACACATATGCACACAAACATACACAAAGTTTTGGTCCTATTAGCCACAACTTCAAACATTTAAGATCCAAGGAGACACTTGAGGGAGATGCTAATATGCGAACTGACATTTTTGTCTGAGAAGTTTATGAGAATCATTAGTGAAAAGTATTCAGCTGCCATGTATTTGTAACCGCTCGACCAAACTCAAACCTCAACGACAACAACAGCAAAATAAGCAACACGGCTTCCTGCAGATGCTGCGGCGAACTACCCCGGCGTGCTCGGCGCTACACAGGGAATTCTGTTTTGATTTTGGAGCAGATCAATCATACTGATGCGTTTCAATTTTTTGAGATCTACAAAAAGATGCAACTTTGAATGACAGCCCTAGAATAAAACTTTTTTTTTTTTTATCCCCCAACAACCAAAGATGAAAAACAAAACCAGTGAAGCACTGATACGCAGATGGCTTCATGTGAGGAATGGACACGATCCAGTGATTTGTCACTAAACACACTGACTAATACACATGTTGATTTTTGTGTTAGTTTTTTCCACACATGCACAGACAGAACATGGAGCACATCAGTTCCAGTGGTGTTAAGTAATTAAGTAGATTTACTTGAGTACTGTACTTGACTCCAACTTTAAAGAACTAGTATTACCATTTACTTCAAAAAATTCAAATGATTCAGTATTTCATCAAAAAAGATTAGGGAAAAGTCCAAAAAGTGAAAACTCTAGAGGGGCTCGACCCCTAGATTTGGAACCATAGCTACCACAGTAACACACACACACACACACACACACACACACACACACACGCACGCACACACACACGCATGCACGTGCACACACACACACAGACACACAAACTTCATCTTAAAAGCATGTAGGAAATGCAGGAAATGCTTTATTACAATATTATTACTATCTAATAATATAATTTACAATAATACATCACAGTGAAACAACTGCTGACTTTTCCTGTGATTTTTTTATGCATGACTTTTGCTTGTAATGGAGTATTTTTACATTGCTGTATTAGTACTTTTTACTTCCTTCATAAAAAACATACACCAGCTGACAGACCACAATCTGAATCACTGCCCATTAACCAACTAACTAATTTAGCCTAGCCAATGTAAGCAATTTCTTTTTTTTTTAAAGAAAAAACTCATTTCCTGAAAATGACATTCATAAACTGAACGTAATTGCAACTGACCCTTCCAGATCTTTTAATTTCACACCATAATGATGATACAAAGAACATTAATAAGTAGAAATGCCGCCATTTCCTTTGATCCTATAAATTGTAAACGCCTTTTAAAATATGCGTTCCGTGAGTTTCTGCTTTGCGGGAGCGAAGGGAAAACAGAGCACATAAACTTTAGTTATGATTTAAACTCTTTCCGTAGATGCTAATGTGGTCTTCAGCAGATCATGAAACACCGCCACCGCTGAGACAACTGTGTGAGATTTATGCCCCCGATTTGAGGAGGCAGCGATGCACTGAGCACTTGGCATGACGCCTGTGTAAACTTGTGTTCCTCTGTTTACACGCAAACATGGATGTGTGTAATTAGCGGCTTAACCCAATCAGTGTGTGTATAATTACAGTCATTAGTGTCACAGCCAAGCTGCCATGCTCTCTAAAGCGGGCAATAAACTACACGGTTCCTCTCTTCCCCCAATCTCGCTCTCATCTTTCTTATTTACTGCTCTCATATTGCTGTAAATTTTATGCAAGACTTGACTCTCCTCTCATCTCTTTCTTATCTCGGCTTTCTGTTTCTCTGTCTCTTCAGTTCTCCGTGTTTGTACAAATCCTCCGCTGTGATCACTGGCTGCTCTTAATTGGAAGCACATCGTTAGCAGCGCGACTGATGATGCCTGATGCTTTATGAGCGTCGAACCCCCCCCACCCTCCCGCAGATGGGTTGTGTCACACAGTCACTGAGTCAGTGGTGCCCGGCAGCAAAATCATCAATCTCTGCTTTCCGCCGCCGCATGAATTTCAATTTGCACTGGTATGTTTGAGATATTATTTAAGATACTTCGAGGTGAAACAAGAACGATTCTGATAACAAATCATTTAATTAGTTTGAGGCTGCAGTGTAATTGACGTTTCGGTCGTGTATATTGGCTTTACAGCAATATACGCTGCTCAATGGCACTAAACAGGATCCATCCTTGCATTGGTTGTTGTCTTGAGTTCATACTTCTTCTCGCTCTTCAAATTAAAAGGTCCCATCTTCTAGGAAGTGTGTTTCAAAACGCTGAATCCACAGAGAAATGTACACAGCTTGTACAAATCAGCCAATCAGAGGAGAGGCTCGTTAATATTAACGAGACCGACACAAAACACCGCAAACATATAGTAGTATAATATAATCAGTCCAATATTAAGTCAAATTATCTTATTCCACTGGCAGATAATTTATCTTATTTCAAGTTTTTTTTCCTGATTTGGGTCAATTTGTTCTTCTTTTTAGAAAACATTTTCTTTAAAAAAAAGATTAAATAGACTAAAATCAAAGAAAAAACATTAAATAAGCTAAATTACCTACCAGTGGAATATGATAATTCCACTAAATATTGGATTAATTGTACCAAAAACAAGATGATTTCACCTGATAAGCGTTCAGTTTTTGCACCTATTCTTTCTAGAACTTTGTTCTTTCTAGCCAGGAAAAGTGTAAAATAGGGGACCTTTTATCACATCCAGAGTGGAATAAAGGGAGTGACCATGTTGCATATAGCACCTTAGAGAAGGATTTTACAGGCACATTGAACAACATGAACATGATCTCAGGGTTTTTTTATGGGGTTGATTATCAGATAGTGCCTTTTTTGCACATTTATTGCAATGTATGTATATAATGGCTAAAAAATATTGTTCTCAAGTCAAAATATGATATGATTATGGTCTGTAATATTAAATTGAGTTTCCGACAAATGTTCTTACAACTAAAGGAAGCTTGTGGTGAGAATCTTTAACGTTCATTCCGAGATCGCCTCGTTCTTTTATCAATCAAAAATTCGATCTCATCCATTCCTCCTCTCCTCACCTTTCTGTGGGTTTTATTGGTACAAAACACCATCCGGCAATGTGAAGCCGTGCCACTCCAGCTGCTTGGGAACAGCAGTAATCATAATAAATTTCTTTAATAAAGGCATATCTAATGACAAAACCTTCACAGTGTGTTGATTGCTGTCAGTGATATTGACATTGGGGAGACACTTGGAAGATATCCCCAGTAATGAGATTTATACGCTGAATGTATATGGCTGCCATGCAAATATGATGATTCATGACGTATCTGTTGCCTTATAGATGTATGGTTTTCATGCATATGGTATTTCAGGTAGGTGTGTGTATGTGTATGTGTGTGTGTGTGGTACAATAATGAAATGAAATAAATTAGGAATCCTCATAATAAAGAAAAGAGAGAACGGGTTGGGAGACACTATGGAAGAGGCTTTCATTCACTGTTTTTATCTCATTCCGCGTTATTATATTCGCTCAATCAAAACCCCTCTTATGCATACATCTATAAGAACTGCCTCTCTCGCTTCGTCCTCCTCTCCCCCCCCTTCTCTCTCCCACTCTCTCTGTCTCGCTCTCTCTCTCTCTCTCTCATTCGTAATTATGAGGGAAAGACAAAGAAAAGCGATTCATCTTGCTGTCGCGGCCCCTTAATGATATCATTAAAATGACTGACAGCTTTGAATAGCATTGGAAACCTACTCCAGTCAAAACAAATCTGATCCGTTTTGGAAACAGAGGCTGGTGGTTCATTAAGGGGAGGGGCGCAACATGCGTGCGCGTGTAAAACGGGGTGAGCTGTTAATGAGGGAGACCTTAGGGGGTCACACTGGGGGTATGGGGACCACTGCTGCAGGCAGGTGCCCCCACAAACACCCTCTGTCTCACACACACACACACACACCCTCCTTTCTCACTTCCATCCTACACCCAATCCCATCTGTGCCACGTTCATTTTCATTGCCATAATGAACATAATACATATATCTCTTCTCTATTGATGAATGCTACTTGACAGCCATGGGGGTGGCGAGCAGGAGAGGACGGGCCCTTGATTGGAGTGTAATCATTGTTAAAGGCCCAGCATGAATAACATATTCAGATTGAAGAAGATGCATTAACACACACACACATACACACAAACAGGCGCACACAGGTGGCTATAGGCCCGCGGGGTGTTTCATTCACAACTTGGCGCTCCCGCTGTTATTATCATCATCAGCTTTGTTCGGGCTAGATTGTGTGCGAAAGAGCGAAACATTGGTGGGCTTTTGTTGGGACGTGAATGCTAAAATCTGATCAGCCGGTGGATGCACACACACACACACGCGCGGATGACTCACGTTTTCTCGTCTTGCCGTGCGTCCCGGTCTCGGATCTGGGCCTGCAAACAATTATGAGACAAAAAAGAAAGAAAAAACAAGCCTGTTTGTGATCGACCCTCTTTACGTCTCTCCCTATTTGTCGTTTTATTGTTTTTTTTTTGTCTCCTCTCTGCACTTGTTCACCTTGAAGCGTCCCGTCTCTCTCTCCTTCTCATCCGCCGCTTCTTTCAGTCTCTTTGCCTCCACCTTCAGTGTGTCATTAGCCTCCTGAAGACGTCTGACGAGAAGCGAGGGAGACGCGAGTTAAACAGGGAAACATACAAAGTGAGGCAGACACAGACAAAAACAGACACTATTATCATCAAGAGACTCTTGTTAACATGGCAGACAAAATATTCCTCCACACGACGGGGCTTGCGTCTCTCGGTGTTGAGAACAGCCTTTAACTAGCAGTTCAGACATCACCAGCGCACACACATGGTCCATTGTAATGAAATGATACATTTCTGGTACCATTTATCGCTTTCCCTCATGGCTATTTATTTCTCTCTTTTTTTGTCACATTACCACCAAAACTACTACAAATAAGTTCTTATTCAGATGTTTACTGACTTATTAAATTACAGATCTGAAGCACAAAGTTGTTTTTACAACATCGGGAGAAGGAACAGAAATATCACGTTCTGCATTTTCAGTGCAGGTGCTGAGTAAAAAAAAAAGGAGCAAATGTTCAGTGAGATATAGAATTTCATTTAACCCTTGTGTTCCAGGTGTATAAAGTCTGTTACTGATGCTGCAGGTTACCATGACAAAAACATAAGAACAAAACACACACACACAATGAAAGTTTCAAGAGAAAGGAAAAAGCAGACACAGGGAGACGGCTGGGGGCTGCTGGGCGGGGCTCGGGGAGGTATGGCGCCGCAGGGGGGAGGCAGGATGACAGTAGACGGCTAGACCACTTTGATCTCTAGAAAGGAGGAATATGTCATGCTCATGTCTGTGTGTGTGTGTGTGTGAGTCATGATGGTGCAGACATGCAGAAAGACATGCAAGTGCGAGTATGTTAGAGAGTCCACTCGAATCACTCTAACACAAGCACAGAAACACAGGCTCTACATATAATCATGCACACATAATTATATAGTGCAGTAAGCTGATATTTTTTTCCTCCGACATACTCTCAATCAGGAGCCGATTGAGACACACATGCACAAACTAAACATTTAGTCATTAATAGTGTGGATAAAAAAAATCAGAAATAAATCCTCACTCTTTCTCTTCAGTGATGATGAGCAGCATCTTGTACTGGGCCTTCATCTGTGCAGTGAGGCTCTCATTGGAAGCCCTGAAAAACAAAGAGAAAATGTCTTAAATTTAAAGGTGAACTATGTTGCAGCATTAAGTAACAGACATTAAAATGCATTTAAAGCAGTTGTTGAAAACACCAAAATACTGAGCAATATTTACAATCATATATACTGCAAATTGACACCATCTTCCAAAAGGCTAGCTGATTAATAATATATTAATAACACATCATGTTGTGAGTACCGTAATTTACCAAATAATAGCCAAGTTTCAATTAACCACCGGGTACCTTTTAAATGTCGGGTGCAAGTGTATATTTTAATGAATAACTGCTGGTTCCAAATAAACGTTGAGTCTAATTTATAAAAAAAATAAATAAATAAAGGAAGAAGACATGACCACTGACTGTCTCGGGTAATATTGATTAATTGTTGATCATTATGGCTCTGGTGCAGGAAAAAAATTAAAAAAGTATGACAAACTTTCTGCTGTAAAATATGCAGAGGGAGAAGCAGCAAGGAGATGTTTAACTACAGTACTGTAATCAGATTTTTGAAAAATCTAAGTTATACATGCTGGTTTATAAAAAGAATTTAAGTAAATTACCATATTTTTCCAGTTTTGCTGAGTAGGAATTTTGTCAGGCAGGAATTAATTGCCTGTCCCAAATTGCTGGATGGTCCCTAATAATCACCTGAGCTATTAAGTGACTGAAATAAATAAACACCCCAGCTATTATTTGGTAATTTATGGAATGTCCGTACTTTTGTTCCGTGATCCAACGGTTGACATTAGCCATGACCTGCTGGCTCTCATGGCGAAGGTTTGCATTGTCTGACCACGTCACATCCAGCTCAGACCGGAGGGTGTCCACCTGCCACAGAGAGACAAATGTTATCTATTGCAACACATGCAGCCATATGCCAGCAATGTAAAGTCCTGTGCATAGATTCACAAGTTTCCCCTCTAATTAACCCGTTTCCTAAAATTAAAAACACTTTTGGCAATTCTGGCTGTCTACTGTCTTCTGTCTATTCATTGTTGTTGGAGCACAGAAAGGGGGAAACCAACTCTCACCCTATTAATGTCTAATATGTCCTTTTAAAGGTACAGTGTGTAATTTATGGCAGCATCTAGGGGTGAAGTTGCAGATTTAACCAACCAACAGATCAACACACCAGTGGCTGTGAAACTCGCAGAAGGAAACATATATTCGAAAGGTGTGAAAAGGTATCAAATAAAGGAAGGTAAAAAAAGGGATGAATGAGGCTCTAATAGATGGGTAGGAAAGAAAGGGTGAAGGTAATTGTCATAAATAGAGTATAATAGCAATATAAGAGAAAAAAAAATTAGTGAAATGGGGAATAATAGGGGGATGAAACAGATGGCATTTGTAGATGCAGGTATAAATAGCAGGGTATTAAGCAGGTGCAAAGGAGGATAGATGGCGGGTGGGGGGAGGAGACTGAAGATTGGAGAGAGAAGACTGGTGTAGGGTGAAAACAGGGATGGGATGGCACTGGACAAACTGCTGACTTTTTCATTCTGCTTATCAGTCAGGACCTTTCCCGGCCTGAACTCTGGGGACCCCGACACATTACCCTTATCGCCATGGAAACACCTTGATATCCCATACCATCTACCCACAAAGACTTGGGCAAACATGAAAAAAAAAGTTTCCAATATGTGGGCCATGATTTAAGTATCCAAGAATTCCATGCGATTAACCTGAAATGTCAAAATATCAACAGCTTTGTGTGTGTTCTGTGTGTGCGTGTGTGTGTGTGTGTAGGTCTGCACGTGCATTTTGAAAACCACACACACACAAAAATATTTCTCTGTTGATCTGCATCTGGGATAAATAGAGACCATATTTTATTTGATGTTTCTTATGCATTCTATGTATCTTTTCCCTTCCTGTTCTAAATGTATTTTAATTGTCCTTAATGCCTTCTTCAACATGTTTTTAAATATTCACATCATGTCTGCTAAAGCACTCTATGTATTAAAGGTGCTATACAAATAAAGTTTATTGTTATTAACCTAAATGAGTCATTCTTTTACCACACAAGCCCTGGGCTGCACAGAGCCAATTCAAAAGTTCAATAGTTATCAAATTTTTCATCAGATAATCTAGGTTTTTAGGCTTTGGGGTTGTGTTTGTATTTGTACAGTGTAATACTAGCATTAGCTGCAACTTCAAACATTTAAGGTGTGCACACTAAATAAAAAAAATACTGCTAAATGAGCAAATACTGTCCATTTTCTCATACCTGCAAACGTGGGACACACAGACACGTTGCAGGGGGAAAGCCGGCCTGAAATGTGCTGCAATACAAAAGAAATAAAACTTCCAGCACACGGCATCATGCTGACATGCAGTAATATGATGCGCGGTGAGGAGGTGACTCTCAGTAAAGACAGATTCAGACAAAACAAAAACTGTGAGGTTTGACTTTGTCCAATATTTACAAAGTCTGCGTAATACAGTACTATTTGACTCAGGGAAACTCGCACTTGTGCCGCTATAATGTGAAATAACATGAGAGCAGTTCAGCAACACAAATAAATAGACAGTCTTAGATATGAAAGGAAATCGTGAAGATGAAAGTGACACCTTATCAGTAATCCAAATTGTATAACCTGTTAATGAATTACACTTTTAATTACATGTGGATTAAGGAATACTATTTTTCAGTAAATAAACCAATGAAGAAAAAGTGTGGGAACAATGGAGTTAGAAAAAAAAACAAAAACGTGAGGCCAGTCAGGGCAGCACTTATCAACCATGAAGGAAATATTGTGAATTTCCCGATTTCATTCCCGTTTTGTTCTCACGCATTGACACACTGATATATGAAGGAACTTCTGTTGTGAACTTATTGGCCAAAACCACACGTTGACACACTGATATTAAATTATATACACAAGAACATAAAACTGTACAATCCAGAATCTCAAACACACCCATGCTCACAATTCATCTGCACACAGGCACACACTTAGACACACACTTACGCACACACGCAGGCAGGCAGGCAGGATCTGTGAGGTGCTGTAATGACAGTAATTACCTGTGGTCTCACATTAACATCTCCCTCCTGACTGTCTGACTGGCTTTGCTAGTGGAAGGATGTAAATCGCAGCGCAAGTCTGATGTTGTGATTAGGACTAAATTACACACCATCACTCTGTTCCCACCAGAGCCAAGGGAGGTGTGTGTGAAAGAGTGGGGGAGTGAGAAAGAGAGAGAGAGAGAGAGAGAGAGAGAGAGAGAGAGAGAGAGACGGAGGGAGGGACATCTAACCAAAATGGACTCTGTCTGTATGTCCTTCGATTTTCTCGTCAACCGCTCAACCGATTGACTTCACGCTTGGCGGGTGTGTTGCGGAGGACCTGAGGAAGCGCGGCGTTGAGCGTGGAGTTGTTTGGATGAGCGGTTCTCGACAGAAAGATGCGAGCGGCGACCACCGGAAGCCAAACAATCAGTCCCGTTCTGAGATAGTTTAGAGAAAAAAGGAAAAAAAGGAAAAGGACAAGGAGGTGCGATTGCAGGCGGGGATGGGGAGGAGTAAAGCAGCAAAACCTGCTTAACATTTAGATTGGTTTTGTTGCACAAATATTTTAGCAGAAAATGAGGGCTAAAAGGGGCAACAAAACGCATTTGAGACACACTTATAGCCAAGTTTAGTGATAAAACCGGTTCGTTGTGTTGTAGGCTAGAAAATACAAGCTGACTATGCAAACGCTGGGGCAGGTTTTGTAATCTTTACAGCTGCTGCAACAGTATTTTAGTCGCAGTTTAGCAGAGTTGTCTAATCCAGATTCCACATTTTCCATTGACAATAGATGGAAGATGGACTTGTACGTCTTGAATGAACTTTTCATGACAACCCTTAAAGCTATACCTGCAGACAGATTTTTTTTTCTACTTTAGCAGTTAATGGATTTTCCATCTTTTCTGTTCTCCAAGGAGCTGTATCACATTGCACATTAGCAGCACAGGACAGAAGTGCATTTTCACTAAAACAGACCGAACCTGCAAGAAGCAAGGTCATGGGATAAACATAATTCAAAGTAAACTTTACTGGGGTAAAGAGAGGAACGCGAAAATGAGGACAAAATCAGAAACAGATCGCCGGGTTGTTGCCACCATCATCATCAAACTGCCAGAGCTGAATACGAGCCATTACTCTGTTCCACTCAGCTCATCAGAGTACATCCTCTCATCAAATTAATGAACACATTTATTGTTAAACACGTTTTTATAAAACATTCATTCATTCTGTCTAATTAAAAGACCCAACAGGCCTGACATCACTTAAATATGCATACTTATCACTCACAGGGTCTGAATTAAAGATCTACAAGCGTGCACGCATGTGTGTGCATGTGTGTGTGTGTGTGTGTACTGTATGTGTGCATGTACGTTGGCAGCACAGAATGAGGTTTCCAAAGCAGGTCTTCTCACTCTAGGCTTAATGGTGATAATCATGGCGTGACCCAACATTAAGACTGTGAGTGTGTGTGTTTATGTGTGTCCCACTCTCCCTAATGGTGACGATGATGACATGTTCTCCATTAGACTAGTCAGTGGGCCACAGCAGATCTAGCATATTAATGATGCTGATGATGGCTCCTTTAATTACCTTCGTCTGCTGCTTCTGCATGGCCTGACTCCTTTTTCCCAGAGTCCTTTCATCACACACTCTCCTACGCATGCTGCTGAGTTGTTTATCAGCGGCTGCCATCATTGAAGTCCCCCTATCGCAGTCTGCATGGGTAAACTACATTAACTAGATCCACCATTTCCAGGTGCACAAAGTTACCTCCTCTACTAGGTGGCATTTTGATATGGTACAACAGATGACTTTAATACTTTTTGTAACACCCCAACAGAAATATGATCATAGCCCAGAGTCTGGAAAACTACACAGTTCTTCTGGAAATCTTCTTCAAAGAAGATATATTCCGTCTTTTGCTGTTGTCACTGTTTTAATGTAGGCAGCACTGTTGCAGATAAATTTGGGCATCACAGGAAGTAGATGATGGTAGATATTCGATTTCAAAAGGCACATGAATAAAAAAAAAAAAAACACTGATGAGCCCAGATTCTGATTTTTATATATCTAAACTAAATACTTTCTTTTGACAGTTTAGTTATTCATAGAACCGAATAAATGAATGCTCAAGTTAGAGCCGAATGCAAAAAAAAGGTCATTGAAACAACAATACGAATAAAAATCGTTTGAATTCAAGAATGTTAAGGAGCGCAATACCTGCAGCAAAGAATTCTCACTTTCTTTCAGGGGTAAGATATTCAAAGAGGGTCACATGTGATTTGTAAAGAAACATATTTGAATTAAGTGTTAAAGTGTAAAACTTGACCACAGGTCACAAACACACAGCTGTTGAGTGAAGAGTTGTGAAGAGTTTGAACTTGACCGTCTCATTTCATCATGGAATCTTACCCAAATGAACAAGGTTAAAATATAAATTTATGTGCCCTTGAAGAAAAAAAGGTTTTGCTAATAATTCCATAAAACTAAATGAAAGCTGTTTTTAAAATTCTTTTAACCATCTGCAGGATACATTTTATTCTTAACTTTGTTTTCTCTTTCTCTTCCATCCTGCTACATTAATTCTGACCACAAACACAAAGCTGCTCCCAAGAGCCTTTGCACATTAGATTCTTTCAAAGTCTTGACTACCTGAAGTAGATCTGACTACTTGATTGAAGCGCACCTCTTGCTCTGCCATATGTTTACACACACTAAAAATATACATCAGTGGTGGCTGCTGGTCTTTCAAGGAAGGGAGGCTCATTTTTGGCCTACATTAGCTTGTTAGCTTGCTCACAAGATGGGGAGACTCACAGCTGCAGCCGCTGCACATTGGGGAGAGTAACCACTACTTTAATTATTTGGTCCACACCAGGCAAATGAACCAAAATTGGTCCGATTGATGTTTAATCAATGCTTTTCTTCTGGTAGAAATAAGCATAAATTCTGACTCACGATGGAGTGACACATTTGCACATTGCTAGTTGCTCTTATCTTTGTGTTTTACATCCTCTGTATTGGCAATTCGTGGCAAAATATCCAATTCCAACAATCTGCGGATGCACTTGAGTCGCTGAAGACACATAATGTGTCATTTCAGGCAGAGAAGACATGCTATTTTCATGGATGAGGTCATATAGGTTGAACATTGTTCCAAAGACCCACAAGGCAGGCTATGAAATAATTAGTATGCCCTCGTTTGGACCTGCTGTCCCAGAACAACGATTGAAATTTGAGAATTGCCCCAGAAGTTGCGGTTTATATTTAGAGATCGCTGATTCACTCATTTCGCTGTCAAGCAAAACAGACCATCATGCAGAACTTCAGCATCCAGGCTCGCTGAGGCCACGCCCCCTCCCCACAGACCCCCCCCAGAGACCCTCAGCATCCAATGGGTGCTCCAAAACCAGCATTTATCCAATAAGCATCTAGTTTTGGTGCAGTGGAACAACCCACTCTCTGCTTCCCCATTCAAGTCTATTGACATTGAGCTTCAACACTATTTAATGCCGTGATGCTGAATGAATAAATAAATAAGAAGAAAGTTGCGTTAGTGACCTGTGAAAAGTAGCTGATTCTGAACAAAAGTCGAATGCATTCTAGCACATTATTTGATCAAAAAAAGGAAAACACAATAGTACATATTTGACCAATTATTTTTTGACATTTTAAGGGAATCTGAACTTCCATTAAAGTCTGAAGAAAACACCTACATCCACACACAGAAACAAAGAATTGTGTCAGCTGAGGACACAGAAAGTTACAGAGAAAGCATGATAAGAGAAAAACAGACATCAGTTTGCTTGCTCTACTGTCTGTCCCATCTCTTAAATGAATTACAGGACTGTAGCCTAATGAGCTGTGTGGGACATGCACATACACATGCGCACACGTTGAACAAATACCATTCCATGTTTATACAGTCACAGGTGGACCACTAAACAAATGTAAAACTGGAGGTCCAAAGTGCAGGTCATTCTAAGCTAATTAGGCCAAGCTGGGGCTTCTAACAGGTGTAGTGAGGGAGATGAATAAATTGTCTCCCTTGCATCACCAAAATCCAAGCACGCTCATGTTTCTGTACATGCACCCATGACAAAACAATTAATCAGTATCTATCAGGTGGTGGTGAAGATAACCTCCATGTCTAAATGTACAGAATAAATTAATAAATAAATCTATTGGAGATTTTGTTTGTTTTTCAGTGCTCAAGAAAACCAGGCTTGTCACTGGAGCTATTAAAAACTTCTGCTTAATTGTATTTCTATAGAATGACATCGATAGTTGTAAAGTTTTAGGGGGAATTTAGAAACCTTTATGAACATAAAACTTCTTAGAAACTGCTGCTTTCTGAAAACTGCTCTGCAAATTCTCATTAAAGCTAATCTTTTAGTATATGCTAAAAGAAGTTGAGGTAAACACACTAATGACTATGATCGTGTGTGTGTGTGTGAGAGAGAGAGAGAGAGAGAGAGAGAGAGAGAGAGAGAGAGAGAGAGAGGAGAGAGAGAGAGAGAGAGGAGAGAGAGAGAGAGAGAGAGAGAGAGAGAGAGAGAGAGAGAGAGAGAGAGAGAGAGAGAGAGGAGAGAGAGAGAGAGAGAGAGAGAGAGGGTGAGAAGATCTGATCGGTTATGGTGCCCCTTTGAAGCAGAAGTCACAAAAACATGCCTTGTGTTTACCATGTCTTGTATTTGAACTGGCCTCATGCAGAGGGACAGGATCGAGTGATGTGTGTGTGTGTGTGTGTGTGTGTGTGTGCCTGCATGTGCACTGAGCTGGACACATGCAGGCTAAAAATTGGCAGATAACATGCACATCTATTTTTTTCATATTAAAAGATAAAGAATAAGACAACCTGAAAAAAACTAGCCCAAACAAACATATTTATATGTGTCCATATGCACCTCAAATACACACACAACACACACACACACACACACACACACACACACACACACACACACAACACACACACACACACACACACACACACACACACACACACACACACACACACACACACACACACACACACACACACACACACTGTGCATACAAGACGTATACATAGATTAAGACAGAGCTATCTGAGGTTCAGCTACTGTGCACTGAGGGCAATTTGTAATATGGATTTCCTCTATAGGCCACTGTAGTGTACCATTTACCATTTCAAAACCCTTTGATTTTTTTCACCAGCGGATAATTCATCTTCTGCTGGTCAATACCAGAGATTTGAGACCTAATGAAGGAGTCATAGTCAGCGCGGCCATCACACTGGTGTTTAAACACCGTTTGGAGTCAAAATCATTCAAAAGTTCATCTGTTGTTGAGATGAAGGAAGATGGCAAGAATGCAAAAGGGGGAGATGTATTGGATTGTGTACAAGTGCAGCGAATACACAGATACACAAATACACAGATAAGTAAATGCACAAATTTCTACAACAAAAGCAGGCTTTAAAACACACACACACACACGATGTTTGAGATTGGTTGATGTAAGATAATAATGTAATGATTTGAGCTGCGTTAAAAAGAATGCATACTGAGTTTTCAGAACTGAAAATAATATTTTTGCAATTAACTGAAGCTCTGTTAAATAAGCAAAATACAAGCCAAAGTGGAAATCCATAACTATGTGATGGGTTGCTGAATTCATATAGTTTATCAGTCCATTATCACCACCTGATATGGGCCTGGACTGTCAGCTTTACCATCAACAGTGACTCAATGCTGCTGTCATTAAAGCATCTGTATGTGCTATAACGGCCTTAAAGGAATAGTCTAAATTTCTTATTATTTTCTTGTTGAGAGTTATGCAAACATTTATACTACTACAATATTTGTCTGATAGATATGAAGCCATACCCAGCAGCCAGTTAGCTTAGCTTAGCATAGCATAGCATAGAATAATAAAGGGTGGAAAAAACTGGCCTGGCTCTGTCTGAAGGTAATGGGGATATTTTCTTGAAATTGAGCAGGATCCTACCTAGGAAATTACTGTTCAGAAATATTCCTGCCATGCATAACCACTGTAAAAAAAAATGGATGAAGCACATAAAAAGCTTGTCCCCCAAATATGAAAATATTTCTATATAACACTATAAGAATGAGAAAAACCTGATCTGGAGATGCCTAAAAAAACAACGAGAATAGGCTATTTTAGGCTCAGGTGGGTAATTTCTCAGTATTATTGTTTGTATCATGTTATAATTAAAATAAAAAAATCCAAATGAATTATTGAAAGCAAGACTTAATTAAAAACTGACTGAATTAGTTCTTAATATTATTGTATTACATGCCTGAAGAGTTTTGCCTGACACAATCCAATGAAAATAACATCAGGTTGATTATTTTAATATAAAATCTGGCCACATTGCAATATATATCAATACCAGAAAAAAAAAACACTGTCATTAATATTGTGCCATTGACTGGATTCAAATCAACGATTCAGCCCAAGGAAATGGCTGCTTCCATTAAAAAGCAACCGTTCATTACTTGACTTTATTAAGTTTATTTGTCAGGGACCTTGTACAAAGGAAACATTGATCTCACAGAGATAAGATGCTTTGCAGCAGATTATAGCAGCTTGCTCATTTCCGTGTGCAGTCCCTGGGCAGGTCAACACAGATTAGAGCACATACAGGGCAATGATATGCTTGATAATTCATACAGTGCATACTATCATTTACCACGTCCTCTCCATGCAAGACTCTGACTTGACAGACTAACCCAGTCTGACATTTTGTGCAATATGTTTGAGTAGAAAACGAACAGCAAAGAAAAGAGGGCCAGTCGCACAGCGAAGGCAAAGATGAAAGGATTTTCAACATTTGAGAAAAAGATGGAGAACCTTCTTTTTTTTTTGCTTGGCTACTGACTGACCAATCAACTGGTCCAAGTGGGTGTCTTACTGGCCCTGGGCAATGACCCTGGTGCACTATGCTCTGAGAAAAAAGGAGAACCACGCTATGTGGGCTGCATTATTCACAAGGACAGAATGGGAAAAAAAAAAGAGTAAGGTAAGAGAGAGAGAGTGGAGACTAGGAAGCAAGTATGAAAGAAATACTGAGAAAGAGAGAAAGGGAAAAAAGAGGAGAGCAGGAGAAGAGAGAGAAAGGCAGACAGGAAGAAAGAAAATGAGAAAGTTTAAGAGGAAATTGAACAAAATGCAAAATCAAGATCCAAGAGAGCAGCGCGGTGCACAGGAGCTTAAGAATTCAAAGTTTGTCGAATCTAAATGAACATCGCTTCCCCCGTCCTGGCTTTACCCTTAATTATCCATTCTGCCTTTGTACGGCGGCGGCTCAGCCCTGACAACCGCTCTCCCCTGAGACTCCCCCCCCCCAGCTCCCAGCCAGAACATTAGGGAATATCAGGCAATATTACACCCAGGAATTAACGCTCCAAATCACCTTGCCAGGTTTAGGTCCTGCGTACACCCCTCCCTCTCTCAGACAAGATAATCCGGGCTCTAGCACCGGATATATGCCACTAATCATCAAAAAGGTAGAAGGGGGTGCAGGGAGAAGGAAGAAGAGGAAGGGAAGGAGAGGTGACGGAGACCTTGAGGGAGACCTTGGCATGGGCGAGGAGAGCCTCAGCGAGGACTTACTCCATCAACATCACCTATGTGTGTTTGTATATGCAGCGCGCGCCCGCCTCACGCAGCAAAATAGCAAAATACTTCAATAATAATATAATGAGTCGGGTCAGCTGCACAAATCAATACGCTGATAATTACATTTAAATGTTATTATGAGGACGTGGAGCTGATTTCTGTGAGTAACAATATCCCTGACAGTGCCTGAATGGTTCAGATGACAAACACCCCGCCCGCCAGCTGCTGCGCCCTAAGTCGATTTAAACAAACACTCCCAAGTATTTGCCGAGGCTGTGTCACTCAGTTCTGCCGCGTGTTTATTTACCTGGTGCTGAGCTTCCTGCCTCTCTCTCACCGCCTGGAGTTTCTGATCGACAGCCCGCTGAAGGCTCTTCCTGAGCTCCGCTACCTCTGTCTCCAGCCTCACAACCATTGACCTGCACACAAACACGCATATTATCATTAATTATTACTATAAATAATATTTATTGAAAACCAGTTACTCTATTTCAGTCGTCCTGATATCTAGATGCATTTTTTAAAAAATCTGTTTTAAAAGTATTTAATAAAAAGTATTTAATATTCAATATTACCTTCAACATTTGAAATATCTAATTATTATTATTCCAGCATCAAGTTTTTAACATCATGCCCAGAAAGCGTGTGTGTGTGTGTATGTGTATGTGTGTACTGTATGTGTGAGTGTGTGTGGCAGCCGAGCTAAGGGAATGTGAAGGAGATCAATATGAAGGGGTCTATTCCTGCCACGCAACTCTGCGTCTGTGTGTGTGTGTGAGTCAGTTAGTGTCTGCGAGCAAGTGTGTGTGTGTGTGTGTGTGTGTGTGCGCACGTGTGTGAGTGGGTTTGTGTGTGCCGGCTGCCCTGGCTACAAGCGGGATCAATACGACAAATGATTACCATTTCCACAAACCTCCCTTCACAGCCTCGCTTCAGCCCGCTCAGTGGCCTCAACACCCACACCACCACCCCCCAACCCCGCCTGGCTCTCACACACACACACACACTCACACACACACACCGAGTCGAACCTTGACCCAAAACCTTAAAAGCAAATATAAAAAATGAGAAATTACTAGTGTATGAATAGAAAAATATTTGGGCCTTGATGAAAGTTTTGGAGCAGTGAGCTGAAGTTAGTATATTATTGATTTTACAGTTAAAATGAATAACTGCACAGGAAAACACCACAAAGTCAGTATTTGAGCATTAGTTTTTATTGGCATTTCTGTTAAATTGGCAAATACAATAATACAAAAATCACAGGAAAATCACAGTCCAATATTTATCCCTCTGAGTCCATACGTACACATCTATATATGTTTGTTTTTTTAGATGCTTAATCAGTTATTTTTTAGTCAAGTAAAAGTAAAACAGGCCTACTGTCGCAAACGATGCCGGATCCTACATGTTGCAGTGATGCGATAACTGATTATGTTGTTTTATTGATTAATCATGTGCTTATAACCTCAATTGATCAAATGATTTGATCTAATATATAAGATCTTGGTATATAAGTTAAGATAGAAAAGATACATTATTTCACATTTTATGCCTATAATGAAATTTAATTTGGTGCCTCTCAGTAGCAATAGACAAGATAAAAGGTTAAAAAAAGACAAGATAAAATCAGAAGGACAAATAAGATATAGTTGCTAGATTGCTTGCTCTTCATGGTATTTTTCATCAGAGGAGATGAGGAAAACTACCTATTTTTATTTTTTTATTTTTGGGGCAGCTTTTGCCTGTGTTGGATGGTGAACAGTAGAAGCTTCATGGACCATGAGCAGCTTGAAAGATGGGTGATGACCCGCAGCAAAAGATCCCCAGCTGGACTTGGAACGATGGACGTTGCAATTTCGCTGTCAGCGTCTTAAATCCTCAGGCCACTTGTACAGTAAACCCAAGGTGCTACATCTTGTGCTTTAATCAAAAAACTCAAGATATCCATCAAAACAAATACATGATAAAGTATTACGAGTCGTGCAGGCAGCTTTTAACCAAATGAATTACAGCCGACTAATTTCTTATTTTTTTTAAGTCTCAGCACATCGACTAAACGTTTCAGCGGTGAACTTAGTAGATAATAATCGAATAACTCATGGTAGTAAAAGCTGGAGCAGGAGCAGAACAGCCGAAAATAAAAAGGAAAGAAAATGCCTGATAGATAGGTCCGTGGAGAGAACACATGATAGGATGAACAGAGCAGGAGAGAGAAAGGAAAGAAAGAGAGGAGCATCCTGTGGAGAAAGGAGGGGATTTCCCACAGCACAGATGGAAGCCATTAGTATGGTGTTGTTGCTTCAAAACCTTTCATGTCTTTGCAGTTATTAGATAATATTGGGTTAACAGTAAACAGCATGATTCTGCAAATGGATATAATATGCAGACACAGCGATTGTTTTACCATTCAGTACCTAAAATTGGTTAAATGTAATAAAATGTAATAATTCAGAATGTAACCTATAAAGTCTCCGTGCCGAGTTTTAAATTGTCGGGTTTGACGATGAAAATGTTCCATGGCTCAACTTAACCGAGAAACTCCCTGAGACGGAGACCGTTGCAGTGAGGTCATGTTGAAGCCAAAGCCACAACCACAACTATGCGTGCACAAACAGACAGACAAACACACACTCGCACTGGGTGATACATGCTTGCTGATGTCATCACCGCAGCTCTGGTGACACACAGGGGTCAACCGGGGGGTCTGACCCCTGAACTCTGAACTCCACGACCTAACATCTGCTTACCTAATGCGCCCGTCGAGACGCCATCTCGGCGTTTCTGGTCAGTAATAAACGACGTATAGATTGCTTGGCGTCATGTTTAAATCTTCAAAAATCATTGTTTTTTGTGTGATAAGAGTAAAAAAAAAAAAAGTTTTTCTCTTCGTCCACTCCCCTGAACAAAGTATTTCGAGCTTAAGGCTGCTCTGTTCAACACATGTTCCGTTAAACAGCCTACTGTACGCTGCACGTAAAAAAAAATCTAAATGTTTTTGATTACTGAGCTTACACAGGGGACGATGGGAAATGGGATAAGAGAGGAAGCCTCTTTCCCTCTCTCCCTTCTTACCTTATTTTCTCCTCTGCTAGCTGTCCCTCATTCAGGCACCCCGCATCCGCCTCGCCTCCTCTGCACGGGCTGCCAACTCCTCCACTGAGCAGGAGAGAGAGAGGAGAGAGAGAAAAAGAGAGAGAGAGACAGAAAAAGAAAAAGTGTGAGATAAAGAGCAACAGTTCACTCCAGACACTCTCGGTTAAGATTCATTAGTGAGCAGGCCTAATTCAAATAGCCATGAGGCAAGAAAAAAAAGAGACACGTTCCAGTTGATATATTAATAAAATGGTGTCTGCCGTCCAAGTTGATTCATTTTTTTCCCCTCTCTCTCTCTCTGTATTTTAAAGGAATATGTGCAAAGATTTACACATTTATACTTCCCATCTTCCACCAGACCGAGGTTAATACAATGATTTACACAACACGCATATGATGATTCTCGTCAAGTTCAGCATGAGTGGGGGGGGAAACGGGAAACATGAGTCACCTTCAAAGCAAAACGCCACAGAAAAGCCAATGAACACCTTTCAGAGGCAGAGCAGTTAAGGGGTGAGCGCATTGCACTGCTCACACTTAAGACGAGGCAGCAGCCCTTTTGTTGCGAGACAAAAGAGGCGCTCCCCTGACTACGTCAATAGATGGCACTCCTTTACCTTGAGCAGGCCACTCGAGCTCCCACTCCTGACTGCATCCCTTCAATCCACATTTCCTTTTCCAGCCTTCTCGTCCGTCTACATGCAATAAAACCCCATTGTCCTACACTTAGTAGTTTAGCACATTGAGCGGGTCGTAATAAACCGCTAGTAAGGTTCCGTGCTTGGGTTTTGCTTTGCGGGACCTTTTCAGTTGGCATTTAAAATTTTGGATTTCCTTCCTTCCTTCCTTTTTTTTTTTTTTTTGTCATGTACGCTGTTTTGGGAGTCAATGTTTTCTTTATAGCTCTTAAAACCTTTTCACTAAATTTCAGTATTCCATTGAATATAAACATTAAACTGTCAGCCATCGGTGGCCAAGGCTAGTGAATATTGAGGAGGTGTGTGTGCACTGAATATGTAGAGGTGTGGGTGCTCCTGAGTGTGTGTGTGTGTGTGTGTTGAATATTTACAGGATGGACCTTGAATTCGTGAGCGTGCATGTGTATTTGAGTGTGTGAAATAGAAGAAGTAGAGAAATGTTTAGGGCATTGCTGTAATGCTTTTAGGGCCACGCACCATGCTGTTATAGTAGGCGGCGGCAGGACAGATTGAATGGTGGGGAAGCTAAAAACCAATACCAGAAAAAAAAGAAGGAATGCAGAAAAGAAAATCTACATTTATAAAACTATGATTAATTTATGGTTTTCGCAGCATCCAAACTGTTTAAACTGAAGCCCTAGGAAAATTGAAGCGGTAACTGAAATTGCTAAATATTTAACGAGGCACAAACACTTTTATTTGTGTGTGTGTGTATGTGTGAATGTGCATGTGTTTTGGCTATTTTACTTGAACCTCAAGGTGAAAGTTTGCTATGAATCTCAATAATCAATAAAACAGAGATGCGAAAACTTGAGATGGGGATCAAATTCGCATTCAAGGCATTAGTTTGAGGTGACCTCAGTGACACCTTCCCACCAGGGGAGGCCACAGAGAGAGCAATTAGCCGCATAGACTGACCGATTACACAAACGCTTTCTATTTGCAGCTAAATCACACATGGTCAGTGGAACACACACACGCAAAATTAAGTGGAGAAGACAGACATCTATTCGCTAAAATGTCGGGAAATATAAAAACAGACACACAAAAGCACAGAGCAAACAGCAGCACTTACACATGCAACACACCAGGTGTTTATTTTAGATAAATAGATAAGATGTGAGGTGGAATTGATGCCCAAATACTGCCGCAATTTTCCACATTAAATGAGGATTCTGGATTTCTCAACACTTCTTATCAGTGGTGGAAAAAAAGTACTCAGATTTTTTTTTTTTCTAAACAAAAATATCAATACCAGAATGAATAAAACATACTTCATTACAAGTAAAATTCCTGCATTCATAACCCTACTTAAGATATATTACCAGCTAAATATAATTTTAAAGTACTCGTGAGTAAAAAGATTTAGCAGGAAATTGTTTGTGATTGAATTATTAAATACACCTAACAGTTAATGTAAAAGCAGCATTTAATTATTGTAGCTGGTTGAGTTGGTTTAAAATGCTTTAAAAGGTCACAAGATTATTCTGAGGCATCTTGATACACTGGAAAACACATAGTTCTGCTACAATAAATTTGGATTAATCGTTCAAAATGTTTCTTTAAATTTTATGTTTGTTGAGAAATATTGGAAAACTTGGGCCTTCAATGGTTATTTATTTGAAGCCATGTGAGGGGATATTTAGAGGAGAAATGTGTTTTTTGGTGGAGCTGCTAACAACTCCACATTTTTGTGAGGGACCACAAGCCATGACGTTTTGGATCTAATGTTTTACGAGTGTAATTTATAAAGCTCATCATGTGTTAATCTGAAAAGGAACTAAAGCTGAGAAAAAAGACAAATATGTATCAAGTAAATAAAAGTACTAAAATAAAGTAAAAGTAAATTTGTACTTGAGGAAATTACTTAGTTACATTCCACCACTGCCTATTAGTACCTTAGAGTGCATATTCTAAGATTCAGGGTCTTTTTACCACCTGTTTAGTGGCTTCATGTGTTAAGTTATGACTTTAGGTCACAATCTAAGATCTTGGGTCCCCTTACGCTCTCCGTTTCTTGACCCTTTTATACTGGCTTCGCAACTTAATGTATGACATTAGTCCATAATCTAACTCTCTCTCTCAATCTCTCCCTCTCAACGCCTTCATATGAGCTTCAAAGCCTGTCATACAGCATCGGCCTGTAATCACAGATCTGCGGTCAGATTACCCCCGCTCTCACGGCTAACCTTTAACATGAGAAAGGATGAAAACCCAGCTAACCCAGAATCAGAAGTTGGGGCTAGGCTGGGCCCTGCCTGGTCCTCATAAAAGCTTCATAAGGCTTCATCGGGGCTTCCTTTGGCTTTGTTGCGGGATCCGTAGCGGGGCTAAGGTGCTCCCGCGAGACGTCCCCAAAGCCTCCCAAGACTCTTTCTCTCTCTTCTGAAGTTTTCACGGGCTTGCAACACTGCTTTTTGGGTATAAGCCAAAAGGTGTAGGCACACAGCCCCGCGCACCGTTATGCACACAAATACACCACGAGAAAAAGGTGGGGGGGAGAGGAAAAAAAAATGCAAACACACACACACACACACAACACACATACATAGAATCTAAAAACTCTCACACACACACACACACACCATACAACCCAACACACTCCCCTCTGCTCTCTCCTCTCCGCTTTATTTACAATCCTCTGGCAGCGGTACAAGGGCCCGGGGCTATAACACACGGCACCTACTGCTCAAACTGCCAGGTAATCTCATGTCTGACATCCCCCTTTGATAGAAACTGATCAATAGACTCTTGTAAAGGAGTCATTTTCTCTGATGTTTCTACCAACCACTTCTCTCTATCTCTATCTCTCTCCCCTTTTCTCGCTCTCCACCCCCCACCAACCCCCCACCACCCCCTTTTCTGTTATTAGCCATACATTTATAATTCATATTTCAGCGGGGCTGCTCTGAGGACAAAGGGGGGCTTCTTTGTGTAATAAAGAACAATGGTGGTGAAATGATGGGGAGAAATGCCAGTGTTTGCTGCTGGTTCCGGTGAACAACAGTTTTGGGGATCGATAGAGTGTGAAATGGGATTATAGCTAGTAATGAGGTGAATTGAGGAGAGAGGTCTGTGCACGTGTGCGTCCAGGGATCCAGATTGGATAGAAGCACAAGCACACACACACACACACACCACACACACACACACACCACGCACACACACCCGCATGCACGCACGCACGCACACACATCCAAAACGCGTAAATGCACGTACACGATAATGATTTCATCATCTTTAGGGCAGATGCACATCAGCAGCACAGAGGGGTGGTAATATCGCATTTCTGTTTTAGTGGAAGTGTGGAAATATGGATATTGTGTTTTTGTTATGCGGTTATTTCATTTGTCGTCACGCAGCATCACATTTATTTCACATTATAGCCAACCTTTCAACACGTCTTATTTAAGATGTAGGATGACACTACCAGCCATGTCATCTGAATACTTGAAACCGAATGCTTAAAAATAATTAACCAGCCATTCAGAATCGACCGCATACACTTTGCTGTATTATAGATTATGAACACTAAACCTTTCTATTTATTTTCTGTACAGTTGCCCTTGAATTTAAAAACAATCACGGCACAAATTATCTGTTCTGTTGAAATCCAGCATAACTGTTGCTTCGAACATAAAATCAGTGGTGAATAAAGGATATTAATCCTCTATTTAAGTAAAAGTAGCAATGTAAAAGTCCTCCATGAAAAATCCTACAATCCTACATTTTGTGCCTCTGATATCTTACCATATATGACAATATTAGATTGTTAAAGCATCTGTAAGCAGCTGTGGTTTCCAACCTGAGGGTCAGCCCAGCCAAGGAGTCACCAGATAAATGTGAGGGGTCGTGAGATGATTAATGGGAAAGGAAATAAGAAAAAAAAAACAAAGTTTCGATACATAAATCTGTTTTCAGCTTTTGGACTTTTTGGCTGAACTTTGATTCTTGGTGAAATGTTGGATCATTGAACATCTTTTGAAATGAAACAGTGAGAGAACAATGAGGGGAAAAAATGTCTATTTGGTGGAGCTGTTAACAACTCATAGACGTCTGAAATCTGACTACACATTGATGTTTCTAAGATGAAAAAAAAGGTTAAAACAAATATATATAGGGTTGTTATATTATCCATTGTGTCCAACTAAAGCTGTCAGATAAATGTAAATATGGTGGAGAAGAAGGTACAATATGAGTGGAAGTGTAAAGTAAATATATATAGAAATATTCAAGTACAAGTACCTCAAAATTGTGCTTAAGTACAGTACTTCAGCAAATGTATTAAGCTACTTTCTGCCACTAGCTACAGTATGTACTGCTCTGTATATACTACATTGTCTACAGTATATGCAATGGAATACTTTTAGCGTAGCTTACTTTGCATGATTTATTTTCTGGACTCAATTTTGAAAGAAACAGGATATCTACTCAACAGAAAACGCCTGCTGTCAAAGAGTGACGATAAATTTGACACATACAGTCACGCACAAAGTTTAAGGTTTTTTTTTTTATTACTCCTTTTTTTAATCACCCCCTTCTTTCCCGTCTCTTCATCCTCTCTTGACACAGTCTGATTGAATCCAGCTGCCTGCAGACGCTTCAATCTCATCCTTGTGACACTTCCCTGGTTCCATCCTCCTATCCTCTGTTTCTTTCCTCCTCTGACATTCCCTCTATCTGGCCAAAAGAGACCTTTTAATATAACATCCATCACATCCTGACGACAGTTATGTAAACACCCAGTTAACTGGAGGGTTCAGGTAACACATTGCCAGTTTCTTGTCACCTGACAAGTCGCCTTACAAGTAGGAATGTTCTGATAGAGATCAGAAAAATGACAATTTCTTAATCAGCAGTTAAAAAAAATCATAAGGGAATGACACCATTATTGATTTTTAAAGGTCCTTTATCATAGATTGAGATTTTAATTACCTTTTGATCATAAGAAGGTCGAGGTGTTATATAAATACAGACTCACTTTTCAAAACACTCCATCATTCACAGAGAAATGCACTCAGCCTGTGTCCCTAAAGTTGTGATGTCACAACTATACTAATGAAATTGGCACAAAACAACCTGTTCTTTTTAGAGCGGCAGAGGGAAGCTTGAGAGAGGAGATGTGAGACTATATTAAGATGATTTTTGCCATTTAAAATTACAAATATATCTTTTTTAGATATTAAAACTTTAAATAAAACCCAGGAAAAGTGAAAATATGAAACCTTTAAGCTCAAATGTGTTGTTACCATGCCTCTCTATTTACCAGATAAATAATTCTGCACCTTAACTGGATATCCACATTATATGACATTATGACCAAGTTAACAAAGTGCCTAAATAAATAGAATACACACAGTAGGGTCTTAAATAGTTTTAGAGGCTATTTATTTTGGTGCTGATCATCTACTTTTCCGCATGTTTTCTGTTTCTTTTCCATTTTATACCTCTTTGTGTCTAAAATGCTGAATTTTAACCTGTTCATTGTCAAAATCTACTCCATCCTGGAGCAGATCTGCTGTTATCAAGCAACAAAAAGAATCATCATCCCCACTCAAGGCAATGTTTTCATAATATAGAAAAACCTCGACAAGGGCTTAAAAAGGTCTTTTGTTCATGACAGTAATTTCTCAAGCTGACTCTTCACCCAGTCTATTCAGGCCACTTCTCTATCCAGGTAAACAATGCCTCCTTTGTTATAATAATGCATCTTTATTCTTCTTAAGTCATTACAATAGCTCCTACATTGCTGGATTGTATTTGCCGAAGGTAAAAGCTGAATAATATGTGGTTTTGTGTGGAGCATAGAGTTGGGGGAATGCGTTTTGATCACAGACAAAGGCCAAGCTACACAGCATTGTCCTTCTGTCTCTATCTTGTTAATGAGCAGTGTTCACCGAGCGAGCCAGCCACTGTCTGCCACAGAGAGAGACCTCAGATTCATCTCTCTGCGGACAATAGGTGATTGTGTGTGTGTGTGTATGTGCGTGTGTGTGCGCGCGTGTGTATTTGTAGCTTGGAGAGCAAGTGTGTATGTGCTAATTAAAGCAATGGGAGTTGAGAGAAATGTCTGGGTGCGTGTGTATGTGAGGTGTTTGCCTGGCGTGACCGTAGATGTGTACGTTAATTCTTAATGAGACATTT
This sequence comes from Lepturacanthus savala, assembly GCA_030544235.1. Lineage (NCBI taxonomy): Eukaryota > Metazoa > Chordata > Actinopteri > Scombriformes > Trichiuridae > Lepturacanthus > Lepturacanthus savala. The sequence goes on along the minus strand of CM060476.1, from coordinate 5,093,221 downwards.
CTGTGCCCAGAGAGACCCAGCCATCACCATTCCTGCGCTGACACACTACTACAAAGGCCACCAGCATGCACGCACACACGCGCACACACACATACACACATAGACCAGATCATTACCATACAGCTAAAGCAGTGCACCATTAAATCAAACCTCTCTCTACAGTATGTGCGTGTGCGTCGGAGTTAACATTGCGTGCAGACAGCTTGCGACTGAATCACCACATTGCTGCTGTACCAATGGTGGCTAATTTAAGCTAACTGATCGAGCTAACAGCAGTGTAGTCCTATCCTGCAACAAAAGACAAGGCACAGCTTCATTAACCTGTGATAGGATCTTGATGGACAACAAGAACTGAACTAGTGAATTAAACTTAAATATGAAATTTAATGTTGTTTTTATACATTGTTATCGTGTGCACCACTTGTTAAAATGTGCAGGTGCAAAACCCTCACTGGCCTCTCACCATATGTTGGTTTTATTTAAAGCCAGCACAGCGCCTGTTCAGATCAGGCCAAATACTTGACCTCCAGAACTGCTGCTTGCATTGTTGTCAGGGGCGTGCCTGTTTAAAACGCTCTTTCTTAAGAACTGCTCATCCGATCAACTTCACATTTGAAACCGACACCCTGGAGTCCTCAGTGATACAACCGCCAAATGTGAATATCAAAATATGCTAAGAACAAGATACATACATTTTTTTTGTTTCAGACACTTAGGGTTGAAAAGTTATAGGTCAAATAGTAAAATTAGCTGTTATAGCGCCACCATCTGGCCATAGAGCTCCTAGCAATTGAGCCGCCAAGTGTAAAGTTGATCTGAAGAATAGTTGTTGGGATATGTGAGGAACATACAGTGATTCCTTGCTTCAGAGGGATATAAATTATTTTGCCCAACCAGATTGCTGAGAGGTTTAAAGTGCTGATCCTGGATTTGTTGCATGTTGTCCCTTCTCTCGCTCAGTGTCTCTACAATCATCTGTCAAATAAAGGCAAAATAACTGCATATTTGACTGATTTGACTGAATGAGAAGATGTGTACACCCTCTGCTTGTGTATATGGTTGAGTGAAAAGTTATTTGTTGGCTGCATAAATGCACAGATGGATGTATAACGTAGGGAACCGGTGGATGAATTGACTGATTGCTACCTGTCAATTGGTGTTTGCCGCGTAGCTCCTCAAGCTCCTGGCTCAGCTGCCTGATGTGACTGCTCAGGCTCTGGTTCTCTCTGAGGGCGCTCGTCGCCTTCTCCTCCTCCCTGTGCAACTCCTCCTGAAGTCGCTGCACCTCTCCTTTCTGAACGTCCACCTCCCTGCTCCTTCTCGACGCTTCTCGCTGGGCTTCTTTCAGCGACTCCTCTGACTGCCTGAGACGCGTCACATGTCCCTGCAGCAAGAGTGAGGCCCGAGATGAAAAGAGATTTGATATCGCACCACAGACGCAATTCCACATACTGTAAATGTATTCAATCATCCTTCACTGTAATTACCGATGGATTAATGTTCTGTATATATATATATATATGTGAATGTATCCCTGACCTCTTCTTAATGCGACTTGAGCAACCGTATTTAGCGGCTTATATTTCAGGTGTGTATTCAGACCCAAGATTCCATATAATGTAAGTATGTGTTGCTTTTAATTAATCAACTCTCTCAAAAATCCATTATAGTCAACAGTGCTGAATTCAGTATGACTGAGCATTCATGCAAAGCATTAAACTCGTGTATAATTATGTACATGTATATCTTTTTAACCTTTATTTATTCATTAATGAGAGAGGGCAAGGACTGTATATATATGCATAATGATGAAGATTAATAACATGTATATGCATAATGCATGTGACAAATGTAGCTGTAGCCTTTAATACACATGTCCTTACATGGCACAGACTCATTATGTAAAATTCCATAGGGAAGATGGCTGAATGAATGGATCTGACAGCAAGCCTACATGTGTTTCTGAGACTACATATGTGTATGTGTATAATCATGGTTAAGCATGACTTCTGTATCACCTGTATACACATGCAAACGCTGTAATGGAATGTAACAAATTGCATTTACTATGCAGTAATACAATTAAGTACAATTTTGAGGTAGTTTTATCTATCAAGTTTAATCTATTTTGAGTAGTTCCATTTTTATGCTACTTTATATTTTTACTCCGCTACACTTCAAAGGGAATTACTGTACTTTTTACTCCACTGCTTTTATTTGACACCATTAGTTACTCATTACTTTAAAGGTTTAGATTAGGACAAATTATAATCAACTAATAAATTATGAAATCTTTTTTATAGGTTAAGCTGCCAAGCAGTCTATAAAGTGATTCAAATTAGTTTAACATTTAGCAGCTGCAACATTAAAGTGATGAACACATTAATGCATCAATAATTATAGTGCAATATGATTCTCAAATGGGCCATTCTGCATAATGATACTTTAACTATTGCTATTTTAAGTATAGTTTGATGCTTTTACTTAAGTACAATTCGAAATGTGGGATTTTTAAGTGTTTTTACACGGTGGTATTGCTACTTTTACTTAAGTAACAGATCTGAATACTTCTTCCATCGCTGTGCAAATGAATGTAAAAAAAAAAAAAATCAAATGATCCCACTTCCACCTACGCACACACATGAATGATGTGTCTATGACTGCCAGCAATGTTGGCACTCTGCCAGGCTACAGTCACCACTTTGAGTAATTTGAATATTTAGTGTCCCATTGAGCTCTTAATTGGAGTCAATTTCACCAGCCTTGGCACCGTTTGGTGCTTTAATTAATGGTGAGGCAATTTGTTTCTGCCAGGCAATCATGGGACAGTCACATGAGTGGTGGGCGTGTGTTGCTGATGGAAGTGGAGGTGGTCTGAGTACTCCTCTATGGGAACTTGAATTGAGTCCCTTGGCCTGAGATGCATGCATAGGCAACATTTAAGAATGATGGGTGTGGCTGACCCTGAAAGTCAAAGTAGTGGGGGCAAAGAGTCAAAATAATATGAATGTCAGTACATGGAAGGACAGGTCAGCAGATACACTGTACTTTCATACCATTTGGGTGTCTGCCAGCTCAAGTTCTAAGCGTTTTACTTCCTCTTTCAGGCGTGCCACTTCTTGTTCCAGTTGGCTGCGATTGGTTAGGAGTGTATGGTGGGACGCAACAAGACATTGCTTCAGACTCTTCTTTTCCTGATTTCTGCGGGTAGGAAAGCAAACAGTGACTGACTTGTGAGAGAAAAAAAAAGTCTTCCACGAAACAAAAAAAAGGATAATTAAATTAATTATATTAGCTACATTAAAAGCAATAATTTTAATAGATTTCAATTTGACATGTAACATAAAGCTATACTGTGTGCCATTTGGTAAGTAGACTGTTAGAAGAATGAAAAAAGAGAGTGGGGGAGGGGGGCAGAGGCAGATGGGAAGGGCAGGAGAGGAGAGACAAGGACAGGAACCAGGATCAGCAGAGGAGAATGAGAGTTTTATAGACTCCGTTATTACTGTCTCTCCAGCTCTGACTTCATCTGAAGAATAGCCTTTTCACACTCTGCAAGGCGCTCGTCCTGCTCAGTACAGCGCTGAAACACGTACACGCACACACACACACACACACACACACACACACACACACACACACACACACACACACACACACACACACACACACACATGCATTGTTTGTCAGTGTCAAACTAAACCTGTCTCCTATGGATTGTGTTATTTTTGAATTTGACTAAAATGTAAAAAAAACACCCTAATTTCTCAAAATAATTTACTAGTAGGGCTGGGCAATACATTGCGTTTTTAATTTATATCAGTATTTTGTCATGCGTTATTACATCATACCAAATATATCGATATAGCGCTTATGTCTTAAAACAAGCCGCTTGTTCCTTCAAATTTCCCTCTTTTCTTTCTTTTTTTAATTAAATTGTTAATGCAAATACGCCACCATCGCATCTCTCCACCTTCATAGCACGAGTCATGTTGAGTAAAGTAAACCACAGATTTTGAACTACAGATCTAGCTCAGTATCTACTTTTTGGGGGCGAGGGGGGTGTTACGCGGTCGTCAAGCATGTCAAGCACCTAGCAACGGGTCAGAGAGTCAGAGGAGTGTAAAGCGCCAACCGGCTGGAGAAAGGGTTAAAGGTCAAAGCTAAAGGTTAAGTTATGAGCTTGAGATAACTCGGTATACGTTTTACAAGTTAAATAGATGTTCATAATATATTGACAGCAATCTAACGTTACGTAACATATTGGTAGCTTAAGTTAATTTGGGCCCAACTTAGTGTCGCTAACGTAAGTAAACTAATTGAGAGCATTAAGTTAACGATAATAATACCTACCCGCCATTATGTAACTGGTGGCTGCATTTTTAAATAAATTTGTTGTAAAAGTAAAGTCAAGTGTCAGATGTGGAGCAGAAAAATGCGTCTTTAGAGAAAAACAAGCCAGCCTGTTATTTTTGCTCTGTATGTTTGTGCACATTTTCACAAAAAGTAATATTTATTTTCATTTATTTTATTCAAGATGTTTCTTTATTTAATTTACACTTGTAGTTTTGTTTTTTTTCCCACGCACAATTTCATGTACATGTTGACCCTGTACTGCTGAACGTTAATAGAAGTGCCTATGCGAGATTTGGCACATGTGGCTTATTACTTTAGGAAAAAAATAATATATATATCTCGCATTAATATATATCACCATTCAGCTAAAAATATCAAGACATGAATTGTGGTACGTATCGCCCAGCCCTACTTACTAGTATAATAATAACAAATTAATAATAAATAGAAGCAGTGCATTATATGTAGGAAATCTATGGTTTTACCTTCTGTAGCTGCTGTCTGTGTCTCAGCAGGCTGAGGTATTCCTCATCAGAATGAGAATGATTCTGTTGATACAGCCTTAGGTCACACTCAAAAATCACTTTCTAGAGAACAAGAGAAAGAATGAAGAATTGTTACTAACACTGAAAAAAATCTTTGCTTATTAGTGGGCTGATTTTTATCACAGTGGGACATTGAAAATATTAGCAGTTCACATTGTAAAACAAGGATCCTTCCCAGCAGGAATTCAATTATGGATCCCGTCTTCTATCAAGGCACATATTTACAATAATACTGCCGGCAACTGCAAATTTCCTTCTCAGACCAATCAGAAGCCAATCTAAAAAACTGTAACAAAAATGACTGTTAAGGACAAAGTCCTAAAATGATGCATTTGCCATGTGTTAATTTAAATATCCCATATTGAATACATTTCCCGGTTATTATGTGAAGCTTTGACAGCCCTGACAAGGTGTATTTGTGGATTTAAGTACCGTAAATCATATAGTTTTACATATCCTCTCTTAAACGTCTCTCTGGAGCTTGAGAAAAGAAATTAATTAATGAGCCTCTCCATTAATTAATTTCAATTTAAACTAAATTTCAATTTTGGACAATTTAAACGACTGCAAGGAAGTCATGACGGCTTGTTTTAAGGTTTCTGAAAACGGGCTGCGTGCATTTCTCCGTGGTTTGAGCGTTTTGAAACACTCACTTTCTATGCAACCTTTGATTTCAACACATTATATACATTTTGGTTTACTAATAAATGACAGTGACATTGATATACCATTAGGGAGACACACCATTATATATTACACTCATTTGTGTATTGATTTGTTGCAGAGCGCAGACACGTGGCACCGATGTCACAAGCAAGGATGACAAACCTCAACACCAACACGTGAATCTAGTCTGGAGAAACTCAAAATTGTCCGTTGACCATGTTCATTCTGCAAAAATGCTGAACGTATCACAACCCTCAATCTTAGCCTATTAGCTGCCATCTTTTATATAGGCAAATTATCTATCTAATTCAAAAGTAGACATCATCATTGGAAAGGAGAGGCAATTTAAGTTGGAGTGAAGTACTCCTAAGTCAGAATACAAATAGACTAGAACAGAGATAGCATAGCAAGATACTAAACTCTGTTATAGAGCAGGTTTCTACTTTTGTCTCAAGTATGCGCTGCTATAACTTGTACAGTGATTTATTGTTAATTCTTAAATTTGGCAAAAAGAAAAAAAACTTTTTAGATTTTCTTGTAAACAGTGATCATATAGGGTTAGCTGAACAGAGACATGAGGTAGAGAATTAGCAGAACGTGAAGCTCCATAAGAACTCCTAACCTCTTGATAGGCGCCTCACAATCAAAGTCATTAGCCAGCGTAATAAAGGGCCTGAGATACAGCCATTCTTCAACAGCCTAACTCTTTTATAACCAACAGATTAAAGTTGATTGGATTAAAATGACATTCTGCCCGTCTGACCTTGGTGGCAGTAGTTAAGTTCATCCAAATTAAATTTCTCCGTAATAAAGATGATTCATTTGTTGCCTGACGTAGTAAATATAAAACAGAAAGAAAGAGGAGAAAAGATTAAGTGACACACGCCCACTGCGCACATGCCCACGTGTACGCACACGTACACACACGTGTACAAAGAATATGTGCACTAAGCATCGCATAACCACTTGCACATCGACAGAGCTGGGAGGCACCTGGGCATATAAGCGGGTACACGAAGACAAACATTAACATTAAATACACAAAATCACACAAAGTCTTCTTTGTGAGAACTAGGGTGGGGACCCATAAAAACTACATTATTAAAGTCCATCTAAAAAGAAAAATGTCTTTTTAATCCTTTTAGCTCACATCCCCGGTCATATTTTTCAATTATTTAACTATATTCACCAGAAAAAAATGCTAAAAAACAGTTTTTGGATGTTTTTAATATTAAAATTCCACATTTTCTTCCCGTTGAAAATGCGTGCCACTCGTCATCTTCACCAGAACAACAACCAACAATATCCTTTCATCCACCTGTCAATCAAAGAGAGTGCTGCTCCATGATGTAAACATGTAATCATGTAAAACGTTAGCTTTGTAGGAGCTACCCGATCCAACATGCACATGTGTATGAATCTATGAATACGCACTTTTTGATAGTTAACCACCCAGTGTTTCGTGAGAACCACTGCTCTGTGGTACCGTGATCAGCTACCCAGCAGATTCCTTGATTCTTACAAGTAAATTTAAGAAATGTGTGAGAAAATAGCCTGTACAATGAAACATCATTTCCAGCTGTTGTAAATTTTGTAGTGACGGAATTTTTGAAAAATCATTGAGTCATCTTTTGAATGTTTTGGTTGTTTCTCACTGCTGTATGTGTATGTGTGTGTGTGTGTGTGTGTGTGTGTGTGTGTGTGTGGCCTGACCTGCTGTTTGAGTGTGTCCACCTGCTCCTGCAGAGTACCCATTAGCCTTTTGAAGTGCTCCATTTTTTGCTGGCCCTCTCTCAGCCGTTCCTCATTGGCCTGAAGCTCGTCCGTCAACTGGTCCAGGGCCTCCTGTGAGCTCTCCCATTGGCCGGCTTTTTCAAGGTACCGCCGCTCCTGCTCAGCCAGCTCTTCCTTCACTGAATGGGTTGCTATTTGGGACTCTCTTAGCTGCCAATTAAACGCAGTGAACAGGGCAGTGAAATGATTTTTACACTGTGGCTCTGCTCATTGGATTGAAAAACATGTTACATAAAATGTAGAAAAGATATAAAGCTGATGGCATTTCTTCAGAGGCACTGAGCAAGCAGAAATGATTCTAGTTATAGTACAATCTACATTATCTAACCTGTTGCTGTGAGTACCGTAGCTCCTCTTCTAGAAGTTCCACCTTCCCTTGCACTCGGTGCACCTTCTCTATTGCTGCTGTGTACTTCTGTTTAAAAGTCGCAACCGTTTCTTGCTGCTCCTGAGCTTGCAACCCGGCGTCTCTCAGCTCCTGCTTGGCTCCTTTCAGCTGCTGATGAAGGGACTCCTGCTCAGCCTCCTGCCTTTTTAGCTTCTCTTCAGACGCTTCTATCTGAAAGCAAACACAGGCCAAATGTAGCGTGCGTGTACATGGTAATAAATATTTGCGCTGTAATTTAGCGGAATAGCTGCAGCTTTAAATGCTGGTAGAGCGGACATGAGAGCAAAATATTTGACATAATGCTTAATCAGGACTGTGCCAACAAGAACAGATAAACAGTATGGTGAAACTAAAAAAAAAGTGTGTATACCAAGTAAGAAACGTACTGTGCTGCTCCACAGTAACCTCTGTCATAATGAAAGGGGAACCCAGGAAGTGAAACCAGGCTTAATCCTGGTGTTACACTAGGAATCCTACCATAGCTCACCTTTCAAGGGGAGAGGTTGAGAAAGTTAAACCCACTCTAACACTCATCTTGAGTTCATCCACATTAATCCCGCTGTAATCTGGATCAGAACACGAGGGTTTTACTACTAATGACAGCCAACTAGTTAGATTTCAGTGGTTCGCTGCAGCTTGGTTTAACCATGGATTAGCTCGGCGCCCATCTAAGAGTAACACTTGCCGGATGGTAGCGTGGCTGTGGAGAAGAAGATGTGTTCATGCAAAAGAAGAAACAGGCACAGAGGGGAGAAAGGAGACGAGAGGCTGGCAGTGCACCATTAACTTCAGAGATTACTTTAGAGTAATAAATTGAACAGCCTGTGTCGGCGTATCACCATGTGCATGGTCTGCCATTGACTCAGCTCATGTTTGATAATAACAATAATAATAATAATAATAACAATAATAAACTTGATTTGTATAGCACCTTTCATACAGGAAATGCGGTTTTACAACAAGGAAATTACACGCACCAAGTGCTTCACATGAAAATAAGACATCAAATGGATATAAAACATGTTCAAAACACGAATGTAACATAGGATGGGAAATAAAACCCACTTGATAACAATAATAAGCACAAGATAAAAATAAAAGTGAATACAAAGCATAAGATGGAAGATAAAACCAACTGAATAATAATAATTATTATTATTAGAATAATAAAATGATATAAAATCAAGTTTACAGATTAAAAGTAGTGCAGCAGTGTGCGAATAAAAGCTGAAGTGGAAAGATATGTTTTTAGCTGTCTTTTAAAACCTAGTGCAGTGCCCATAAAAAACTGCGTACAGTAAATTCTCTAATATAAGGCCGGGCTTTTATTTACTCAAGGCCCAGGCCTTAATTGGAACAAGGCCAAATTTAGAGACAGGCCTCAGTTTCTATTGGAGCAAAACACATTGGTAGAATGAAGCAAAATTATATTCTGTGTCTATATGAACCTATAAAATACTAGGTTCATTTATTGAAAAAGTACAGTTACTATAACATTATGGTACACATACAGAACATAAACATTGTGGGACAAATTTAACTGAGGGATAGCGATAATAGAATCATTTTGAATTAGAATATAAATATTAGGACTGAAATCACCAAAATAAATATATAATCCCTGAAGCAAGGCAGAAGTTATTGGGAGTTTAGATAATAACTAGGCTGTAGCAATAGGAATTATTGTTGGGATCTTTGTTTAATTCAGTGTGACACATGGACATTTTTTGAAGTGACACCACTAAAGTTACTGGACCAAGCTGAATGTCCCCTACACGCCAAAAGTTTAAAAGTTTGTAACCCAGCAGAGTGAAAACCATGAGCAGAGAGTAGCTTCTTGTGATGAAATAACAATGAAATAATAACTTTAACACAGGCCACCGTAGCCATGGCTTGATATTTTAAGTGCCCTGGTGGCTTTCTAATGAGCAAAACAGTCTCATCTCGACATCTTTTCCGTTCAATTAGACATTTAAAATGTTGGTCCTAATAAAAGAGATCAGCCTTTATTTACCCCCGCCAAGAGCGAGGCCGACCGCTAATGGAATACTGGCCTGTGGATTTATGGATGGACTTTTTGCTTTTTTTGCTGGAGACACCCTAAAACCGCCTCAAGGACCCCAGGGGTCCTTGGACCCCACTCTGAGAACCACTGCTGTCGAAAAGAGGCCCTCACATACAGACTATTGGTAGACAACACAACTTACCATTGCTTCTTAAACACCTTACATGCAGGCTAACTATAGAAGCTACAATTTACCAGTGTTCCCTAAATGCCCCGCTCCTCTTGGTTCTGGTTAACTGTCTGTCAACGTATTTCTTTCCCTTTAATGTCTCCACAACCCAACGGTCCAAACACTATTTACACGATTTAGAATTTCTTTCTGTCACTGGATGAAAGGCCTCGTAACAAAGCTTAATGGGAACACCATGGCTCTCTTGTGACCATAATCAAGAGCTTGTGCTTTGAGGAAACAAACAAGCCTCATTAAATATGATGGAAAACATCTCTTTGACCCTCATGCCTTGATGATCGTCATTCGGCTGGCCGTTTGATTATTCATGGTTGTCACGTGGTTGGTTGTTAATAACTTTATTCTCCTCTTCCTCTTTCTTTTTTTGGTCCATCTTTTCCCTTTCTGTATTCATGTTTGGGGCCGATTGGATGTGAGAGGTTGACAAACAGAGGGGTCATCCTGTCGTGTTTGGTAATTCCGATGATGTAGACGGGGATGTATATGTAAGTTGACTGCAAAATAAAGCCCGTCTGGCTGTAAACGAGTCTGTTTGTTGTCCCTGGGAGAAGACTGACAATTTGATTGTCTGGTGTGATTTAGATCACACGCGCTCGCGTCTGATTTAGCTTTTTTATGTTCTCTGGATTACTGCAGCAGATTGTTTTACTGTAGGACCACAGCTCAAATGACTGACAAGCGAACACACAGAAACTTGCCTTGTCTGTGGCCGTGTGCGCCGCTGATTTAAACAGTCCTTGAGATCCGTGACCTCGCAACTCTCGATCCTTCAGCCAGCTGTGTTTGGCTGAGCTCAGAGTTGTTCTGCTTCAGTCGCCTGTGAAGCAGGACACTCCTCTGGCTCCGGCGTTCCGGATCAATCTTGTGAGCCTGTTTCACGGCTTCCAGGTCAGAGTTCAACTGATCTATCGATCTGACTAGAGATTTCACCTATAAGGGGAGGTGGATGAGAGGAAGGAAGATCCTGTTACCTGTTGCTGACTAATGCAGAGCTGATTGCGGAGCTTCTGCTGCTGCTGGTCTTTCTCCTTCAGGTCTTTAAGGCGCTCAATATCGCTGACCTTTTCTCTTAACTGACGGGCCTCTTCCTGGTGACCTCTGACCTTTTGGTTCAAACGTCTGACCTCACCCTCCAGTGCTTCCACCTGAGCAAGATGAGAGGGGGAGAGGCAAACTGAAAAGGATTGAATAAACTATATTCACACACACATGCACGCACATGCACGCACACACACAGAGGGGGTGGCAACAGCCTAAAAGTAAAGGAATCCGGCTTGATTCAGAGAGTCTCTTAATTCAGTCTCAGGACCAGATGGGAAATTGTGGGCACAGCAGAAATGAAGGAGTAAACTTTTCCTTATCTCCAACTTTTGAGGAGCCTTTGAGCAAGGTGCTATGCCTCCAATTCTAATGAAAAAGTTGTTGGTTACATCCCTCGGGTGGGTGTGAGTGCAGAGCACTGTTGGGGAAAAAAAGAAAAAAAACAATACAAGGATGCTCGCTCTACCTGGCCTTAGCTTATGAAAGGAAAAGGAATAAAATAGACAGGTTAAGAACACTTGTATTACTCCGAATATTATATTTGTGACATCACAACTTCACGGAAGTCCTGACTGCTTCTTTGAACTCACTGAGCTCATTTTCTTTATGGAATAAGCATTTTGTAAAATGGGAAAATACATACATAACGCTTAGATTTTATAATTGAAAAGCAGTTAAATCTCATTCCCTACTAATTATTACCCTATTAAAACCTGTAAATATGTCTAAATCACACATACATAAACAGAAATAAAGACAAATAAACCCAGCCATGGATTAAAATGAATAAAAATGACAGAAAAACACCCCCACCAGCGCGCCACCACACCTGTTTCTGTGTCTCCCGATGCGTCTGCTCGGCTGTCTTCATCTCAGCTCTCAGCTGCAGAATTAACTGATCTCTGCTTCGAACCTAAAATGTACAGGAAATTTGGATTAATTCCAGTAAAATACGTTGCCATCATGTGCTTTTAGTTAAATATGTGGTTGGCAACAGTGAGATTTTTCTGCTATAGCTCAGACCTTCTCACACACCCACACACACAAGCACACACACACACACACACAGACAGGCACATGGAAACAGAGAGCGATGGACCTCCAGGTGTGAGGTGTGGAGTTTCTCATGGCTCAGAGCCAGGTCTGCCTCCAGTCTCTCTTTGGTCTGGTCGAGGTGGACACACTCCCTGCTCCTGTCCTCCGTCTGGGTTCGCAGCTCATCCCTCTCCTCACACAGCTGCTCCAACGTCTTCTCTCTACTCAGCAGCTGGAAATAAACAGGAGAAAAATAAGCCGCTCAAATGCCACAGCAGAGCACTTAAATACACACACATTAATAAAACAACAAATACATGTACTTATATTATAATAGAGTGAGTAAACTAATTAGAAAATACTCATTGTAAAATCACACAATCTTTCAGCATTAATGTAATACACACAAAACATGTAATTAGATTCAAATTTATTTCCAGTAACATATAAATATTAACTCCTGAAAGTGAATTATGAGGAATAAATAATAAAACAAACGTGTTTGGCGAATAATGAAGCTGTTGTTTTTACCTTTTTCTGATAATCAGCCTGCTGCTTCTTGCTCTCTGTGAGCTCCTTGACTAGTGCGCTCATCTTAATCTCCCTCTTCTGAATCTGGAGGACAAAACGCATTATCCTCACATTTAAGGATGCTTTAAAGATATTTCTTTTTTATTATATTTGGGGGAAAAAAAATTAATATTATCGTCACAGTTTATTTGCAACGCAGACTGTGGCTCAGGAAACCGAGGTCGCTGTTTACAAAACTGGAGATAAAATATTTCAGTCTTGTTATGAGATTTGTTTTTCAGGTAGCTGTGGTGGTGGTGGTGATACAGTACAAAGAAACGGTTGTGTATGCTTCTCTTGAGTATACAGTATGCCTGACAATTGCTTGTGTTTGTCTGTTTCCTTGGTGACCTTCCCTAATTACCCACTTCAATTCTGTTGCCTGTGTGTGTGTGTTGTCCTCACAAGTTTGCTGCGGAAATGTTATTGACTTCTTTATCGCTTTTCTTTTGAGTTCATCGAGCCTGTATCTTGTCAAGGTTTTTCTCAGTTTGAGGTTGTTCAAACTGGCATCAGGTATCCACCACCGTGTGTTGGACAGGTTTCTAAATTATTTTTATATTTTATTGGTCAGTGCTTAGCACATTTTTATAAGACCAGAATTGGCTGATTGAAACGAGAATGGGATCCTCTTATTTTCCATATCTGGGGTTCAGTAAATGTAACTGTTGTAATATGTACAAATGAATTTAATGTATATTGATTAGGTGTGGGTGATATGTCAGTCAATATCAATAATTATGAATATTTTTTTTTATGATTTATTTTTAATGCAACCAGAAGAATAAAGGCTGAAACACTATATTGTGTTTGCCTGTTAAATTACTGTCTGTTTGCATATCAGCTGTAGTCTGCTTCATTTTATCAGGGGATATGTTGTTTATGAGTAAAGGAGGGAGTATGCTTGTTTTTTTTTTGTTTTTTTTTCATGCAACCGTGAGTGAAATTATTGATATTATATTAAAGTATTTTCTTATTGCTTTAACCACTTAAGCCCCAGGCCTATTTTTCAGTTTTCCTGCTATAAATGATAATAAATATGGAATATCTACACAACCATAAAGGTTATGTACTTAAAGCTTATCAAAAGAAAATCACAACATGTGAGGTGTCTACAGAAGTGTCAGAATCAATTTATGTTGCTGTTACAGAGCATATATAGTTAGAATATTGCAGAAAAAACAAAACAAAAAAACAAGCCAACTGTGTTTTACTACAGAAAAAATACATTATTTAAACTTAAAACAAGACTAAACTGACCCAAATCAGATTAAAAAAGTGAAATAACCTAAATTATCTGCAATGCAAAGTTCAATGATTAATAAAAGTTCGATGCATCAATTATTTTCTACAAAATCATAGTAATCACACTGAGGATCATTGCAGAACATCAAGAATCTATTCTGTAAGATGAGGTTTAAAAAGCAAATTATAAAAAGGACCCAATTAAATAATCACACAGAGATGAAATCTAAATTAAATATCAAAATAGTGGCTAGTCGCAGCCCTACTACTGATATCATATTAAACTATATTCTTATTATATTGAAGATATATTAATATTGATGATATTTATTGATACAGTGACAGTAACATTGTTTTAACTACAAATAAAAATACTATATTTAGTGTTGGAGCTGAGATTTTCTCATGCAATATATGTATAAAACTCAATTCTGCCGCTGTATCAGGGGGTTTTAACAGGTTAATGACGTGTCTATTTACCATATATATTGATATTGTTTTACTGCCCAGACCTAATATAGATACTGAATAACATGGGAATACTTTATGCAACATAACAAATAAAAACCTGTATGTTTTTTTGGCTAATTTGTGCTGCATATATATTATTGGTTCATACTTTGTATGCAAGCAAAGCTACCACATTCTATTTATATTATACACATCAGTCCTTCATGCCAAATTGAGTCAAACAATCACGCGCTTTCTCTCCGTCCCTCCTCCCCACCACCACCTGTCCGTCCTACATGATCCAGGGATTGTTTTGACCAGAGTTGAGCGCTCGTTTGTAACTGTCCGAGGGGATTGATGGAGTTAACTTGGCTCTTTGACCTCTCACCTCTGGCTGTCGGCGGGCCAGGCTCGCTAAACACACTAAAATTGAGCTACGGCGAGGGGAGAGAAAAACAAACCAAAAAAGACCCCACTGCATACACACTGCCATGCACGTAGCGGCTAAATCACAAATGAGATCATACATAGATGTAGTGCCCTGAACAGAAATAATGCATTATGTGTTTTGTGATGTGACATCAGATAAAATAATACAAACACATGGTGGAAACAAAAAAGGATGACCAGAGCATTTATACAAATGAAAATACATTCATTCCACTTACGCACAGAAAATACAACACTTGCTTCCTGCCAATTTTTTTTTTTTTTTTTTAAATCTTAGCATGATTTATCTTTGATTGTGTGTGTGTGTGCGTGCGTGAATTCCCAATGTGAGCGTGTGATAGGCAGAATGGATGCTGATAAACACCGGAGGATGTCGTGTCAAAACAGACAACTTGTCAAAAACGACACGCTAACTAGGTCAATCACAAAGTTTAAGGAGAAACTTTGGAGTGGAGCTTTGGTTTATGCATATCTCTGTGCGGATGTCTACGTGTGTGTGTGCGTGTGTGTGTGATAAGCTCCTGAACGAATCTGCAGGAGGGGGGGACCTCCAATATCGAAGGTATTTTTAAATCAATGAGCTCTTAAGTGTATCTCAGTCTCAATGTGTTCACACATACGCATGCACACGACACTCAGCGCAGATAGAATCCCTACTGACAGGCAATGACAAGATAAAGAGAGGGAGGGAAAGAAAAAGAAAGAGGGGGGGCGACAGGAGGGGAGAAATAATATTTGAACAGTTGGGGGTAGGGGTGGTGATGGTGGGGGGGGTGATGAAAGGGAGAAGTGGCAAGGCAAGAAAAGAAATGAGCAATAAGCGAGATCAAGAAAGAAAAGCAGGGAGAGAGAAAAATCAGTGAGCCATTCTGATGGTTGTAAAGCATTGTGAGCAGGACCAATGTTTGTCCAAGTCCAACCTTGAAGGCTTGAACAACCTTCCACAATACTGCTTACCTTTCACTGTACTGCTCACTCTGTCTCCTTACCTCTCTTGTTTGCTTTCTTCCTCCAGCTGCTCTTGTCCGTTTCAAATAATATGTAATTTCAATTCTTTTATCCGACGTGCTTTACAGAGTGCGCACTTTTAAACTGAAGTCCCAGTGGAGGAACACGCTATGCTGGAGTGTTAACAATAAAGAAAAATATTACAAAAAAAAAGGTTGGACACATTGAACTAACGCTCATTTTTTTTCTTGTCGCATTTAAGCAGAGAGAATAAAAAAAATCTTTTTTTTTTTTTTCTGTAACACCGACTGACACTCTGGAAAATTGCGTTCACTTTGGATAAGTTTATTTAACAGTACGTCAATGTCACTTCTGCTGATTTGTCTTCTCACAGACTTCCTTTGGTGGCATCTGTCAATCACATCTTGGGCACATGCTGGAGTACTTGCACGCGGCACAACTCCTGCGCTCATACAGTGTCTACAGGTTGCATGCTAATAATAAGTGATCGGCCACACCCCTGCGATTTATGATCAAGTGGGATTTATCATTCAGCTCACCTGAGTAAGAGCAGATTTAGAGAGTTAGGAATGTTTGGTGTATCTGGTTGACTGCTCTTATTTTTTTCTCTGAACAAATATGTGAGAGAATGTTGCTGCATGAAGCCTAATGAAAGATTTCTGGGCCTAGTGAATGTACCACAGTGCTGTCTTTCATAAATGGAAGAAACCAGAGGACCCAGGAAACCCACACAAGCAAACAGCCTGGGACAGAGCAGGGTTTGAGGCAGCAGTCCTAACCACTGTTCCATCGTGCGACAGTGCAGCCTATGGGAGCACAAAGGTTTCCCGCTTAATATCAGCCTCTCTCCCGTTTTTTTTTTCTCACATAAAATCCCTCCTTCTGTCTCCCTCATTCCCTCCTCCGCTGCTTCCTGTGTACATTTATGACCTGCACGTTTAAAAAGAGGAGCCTCCAGAGAACGGTGTGTGTGAGACTTTCTGGTCCTGGGAAGATGAGGCCGATCGTCTCGGAAACAAAGCCTCCTGTCATGTTAATGGTTTCACTGTACTTTCAAGTTCCTCAATGGGGGAATTTGGAACAGCGTAACACTTTAACCACATGTTAAAACTACATCAACATGTGGCCATTTGCCTGACGATGATGTGTGTGAGTCAGTGAGATGGAGGGAACTACTAATAGAGACGGAGGGCAAGTAAAAGATAAAAGAGACACATGTGGACACCGAAAAGGGATTAAAAAGTGAAAAAAATAGAAATAAAACTAAGCAGACTACTCGTTCTACTGAAGAAAAGAGGTCAAAATTGTTTCCTGGGCTTCTGAACAAAGTGAGAGGAGGAGAGAGTGAACCGGCAGAGTACATTTCAGATGAAGGACAGACTTTTGACAGTATTTGTTCAGCTGTGCTAATGTTAGGACATTTAGAGCAGTGGAGGAAAATACTTAATACAAAGTTCTCTCAGTTTCACTTATATTCAAATAGGAGCAGACACAGCCACTCTCTCTCTCTCACACACACACACACGCACACATACACATACACACTACTACCACTGTCCATGCAATGATGGTATGAAGTGTGCATGAGTAAAAGCAAAGCCTCCAAGTGTGTGTATATATTTATATATATATATTTATATATGGGTATGTGTGCATGAGAGAGGGAGAGCTTGTAATAGATCAGAGAAACAGCATTTTGGTGCATAAAGCAGGGCCAGATGTGGAGCAGTAACTGGATCCTTGGACGCAGTGTAATGGTCCATTCGCTGACTTAACCCATCCAAACATGAAGGACACATCCCCGCACATGCTCACACAAATGCACAACAGACATGCAAAGAGAAATGCACCACAACTAGTAGCATACAGTCTAGTCTACATTCACTCTGAGAGATAAAACATGAAGGACAACCTTCACCTTCACCCTGGGTGCGCACAAGCACGGATGAAAGCAGCATTTGACCATTCTACATTGGTGTAGTATTTGATGATGTCTTGAAGGAGTGAAAGCTTAAATAAACAATTTGCTTACATTCTTATGGATGGAATTCAATTAGTCTCCCTGATTGAATGACGGGAGTTCACGAGTGTGATCAAAAGCTTTTAAGTTAAATGATTAATATTTTGTCATATATATATATATTTCATGTAACAAGACCTATAGATCATAGAAAAGTCTTTTGTATTAATGGCTTCCATAATAGCCAATAAAATCCTGATTTTACCGCTAACTAGAAATATATATTGTATTGTCATTGAAGAAGCTCCCGAGTGAAAAGGACTGAACCCTCATGTGGTGCTTCTTTTTTTTTTTTTTTTTTTAATAAATCCAAGCCCTTGAAATTCACAAATGCCTTAGTGAAAAGTATCTTTCCAACCTGGTTAATTGAAGGTTAAATACAAACCACTAAGCACTAACATATGCTTTTGGCATAACTGTACAGTATCACAAAAAGGGCAGAGCATAAAAAAAATGTCTAAAAAGCATTGCAGCATGTGAGCATGTGATTTTGGAGTTTAACTGTAGCCCTCGTGGGGAAGAAGAAAAAAAAATCCCATTTGAGCAGAACAAACCCGAATTTTCTCAAGTCTGTCTTCGACAAAAGTGTGTGCTTTTAATAAGGCTCTAAATATCAGAACATCCCATTACCCATTATCTAAAACCTTATTATCAGCACTATTGTAGAAATAGACAAAGCCTGTCACAGGGAATATTACATTTGAAAATTGAATATTTAAATGAATCCCTCACCTGCGCGACCCCTCTTATCAGCCCCATTGTGGGAAAAGACAATGCATTACATTAAAGTGAATATTATATTTCATCTCCATCCAGTAGAAATTGCGTATTTTCCATTTTTTCCCCTGACATTGTCCACTTTGTAGAACATGTTTTGTGACCTTGTGAGGGGGGCGAACTCGCTGATGATGTATCAAGTGTCAACAATACATGGCCAACAACAGGGAAGTCAAATGCGCTTGTCTCAGTTAAATTGCTGCAATGAAGTGGCTGAGTTAGACAAGCGAGAATTTGCAAGGATCCATAATTTAATATGCGCATGAAGGTCTTGAGTAAGAGAGCAATTACCTTCTTTTCAGTGATGCGACGCAAATAAGTTAGTTCCTGCTGCAGACGCTCCACCTCTTGGTTAGCGTGGTGGAACTGGTCCTGGATCTGCTGCCTCTGCTGCCTCTCCACATTCACACGGGCTTCAGCCTGATCCAGATTCTCACTTATGTCACTCACCATGCACTCACTGGTCTGTAACTGAGGGGAGAAATAGACAGATAAGGGGGAGAGAGATGGAGTTTCATAGTTTGTCTATGGTTTGAACCTTCTCCAAAGACTGAGAGAGGTGCAGAAGAAGAATTGGTGAACCAACAGCTACAACAAGAAGAGGATGAAAGTATAATTTAGGGATGTTTTCCTCTGCTCTGTCTCCATAGCAGTGAAAAGGAACATCATAAAAGGCATTGTGCCAGGCTGGGGAACCCTACAGTTACTGCTTTGACTCAGGAGCAATAAAACTGCTAGTCTACAAATCATAAAGTCGTAGGGCACTAACTTTACACTATTGTACTCTTTCTTAAACCTTGGGACAAGGCTCAGAGGGAGTCGCTGTCTCTTTTTTTCCTACCGGCTCCCAATCAAACAAGAGAAACAATATGCTTCAATCAACATGGTTTCTTAGAAAACTCCATATTTCTATGTTTCTTTTTTTACCATCCATTCCAGCTATTTGAGTTTTTACATGAATAAGGAAACCTCTTCTGAGTTTGTGTGTTTTATTTTCCTTCTAAACAGACACAATTCTTCAGTACAATCCTATCAATGTCCTGATATTGATTACCACTCTGTGTTTGTGTCGAAAGAGAAAGAATTTTCCTTGACTTCAACTGAATCTGCAGCAAAATTTCACGAATTCATCTACACAATGACATTTTTGCAGAAGTCATATAAGCCAATGTTTGATTTATTTCCAGACATTCCACTTTAATCTTAAAAAGTTTATAATTAACATTTCGACTTTATTCTTGAAAAGCAAAAAGATCTTCCCCCTCCCTTTTTGTATACCTGGCCCTTTTTGTAAAATGGGACCTGTTTGCCAACTAAATCCTTCCAATACAAATGCCTAATTTTGATTCTGATGTTCTGAAGTTTAAAAAAAGAAAAAAAGAAATTCTGAGTTGGAGTCAAACCCAATAGTGCAAGTATGCAAAGTCAGCCTCAGCACACGGAAATATGAGGAATTACAATCTTAAAAGGATCACATTTGAACTGCTTTATACATCACTGATGTCAATTAACTAACAGGGAAATTAAGTTAGTGTTGGTGAAGTAAGTCAGCATGTGAGAAAGCATTTCAAGTGTTCCCTCTGTCAAGTAACTAACATGCTTTTATCTTGAATGTACTTCATTTCGTTGCTTGGCAGCCACCGCAACCACTGAAACACTGGTAGCAGATGAATGACTCGGTTTGGTCAAGGACACAGTAAATGGGTTAATTTAAACCTAAAACACATCACTGCCACGCGCCACTCTGATATACCTAGAGGGGTGAGAGGGGAAGGAGGAGGAGGAGAGAAATACAGTGGGAGTGAGACAGAGAGGGACAGAATCATAAGAAAGAGAGAGAAAGGACAACGAGAGAAACCTAAAGGCCATTCCATTCATCATGCGTATGACTCTTTAATGTTCCCATTCATTACCATTGGTTCTCATTGGGGCGAGGGCGAGACCGGACAAGGGAGATGACGAGAGAAAAAGAAAAAGGGGAAAGAAAGAAGGAAAGCATAAAAGAATGATCTGAAGAAAAATAAATCAATGAACAAAAGAGAAACAAAACAAGATTTAACCCCCCCCCCCCTCCTTCTCCTCCACTCTTAGTCCCTCTCTTGGCTAAGTGATATTCATACGAACATGGTTCTTTATTGTACAACGAGCCAACCCTCTGTGGAGGTAAGATGGTGGCGATGAGTTATTAAATATGGAGAAAGGGCGAGAGAGGAAAGGCGGAGGAGGAGGGGAAGAAGGACGGATGATTAACTGTGAAGGAAGTAAAAAATGAGGAGAATTCCCCGATGTACCTGACTGGATTTGATTTAGAGAAGGTTGCCCAATTCTGTTCCTTATTTAAGAAGAGCTTACCTCCTGTGTACATGTGTGTGTGTGTGTGTCTGCGTTACCTACTTTGGTCTGCAGTGCAGCCAGGCTTTCTTTGAGCTGTGTGTTGTCTGGAACCAGCTGTTGGATGTGCTTCTCCTTCATAGCTAAGGCTCTCTGCAGAGACTCCTGCGTGCCTCGCAAACGCACCACATCCTGGTCAAGGTGCCTCACATGCTCCTCTTTTTCTTTCATCTGTCACACACACACACACAGACAACAGAACAGCATTTATGCTAAAGTATGTGCATATACTGTTAAAGCACAAATGAGCAAACACTACATCATTTTCATTAGGTTTTCTTTGATACCACTACAGCCTGTAGATGTTACCTCCCTTGTGTCTATGCAAACACCAAAAGGGCAAAATAAAGTAATATGCTTGGATGCTTCCTTTCACCTTATTATTACTTTCATTTATATTATTGTTTATTTCACATTTCACTTAAATTTGTAGCCTTGTACAAGGGCTACTTCGGTTGCTCCCTACAGAGTCTTTTTAAAAGAGACATGATTTTGTATTTTTTACACTGTTATATACTCTAAGCCTGGGTATTGTGGTAAACCAGGGTGTTTAGAAATCCTGAAGGTATTTTCAATGAATTAAAAAATGCAGAATGCTCCTCTTTCTATTACACTGATGTTGTTGCTCTGATACTGTTTTTTTAAAGGTGGTTTCTTAACATCCTGCAGGAGTTGACTAGTTGAAGGTCAGCAGTGAATTCACTGAAAGTTTACATACTTCTGAGGAACTTATATCAGAAAGCGCAGTGACTCATACACTACACTACATTACCCAACATTCGCCCACTGCCTTTAGTTTATTAGCCACATGATTTTATTCAATTTGTCTAAGTAGGCTAATTGCATATTAGACACACAAACATGTTCAAATACTGTGTATATATATATATATATATATATATATATATATATATATATATATATAAACACACACACACACACACACACACACACACACCCTGGAGAAATGTCAGGAAGGTATGAAGATATGAAAGGTGAACATATGTGAAAATGCTCCTGGGCTTCATCCTGCTTTGAAAATTTTTTTTTTTTTTGCATGGTTACTGCTACTTCCTTCTCATGATGATGTCAGATTCTCCATTCTATAGGCGTTGTTGTCTTTATTTATCTATTTATTTAGATCTCCATTACATACTGCACTTTTACAGCAGCTACTCTTCCTGGGGCCGTAATCGACATCTCAAACACCACTTCAGTGGCAAGAAAACACATCAATACACATCCAAATCATTTACACTCACAATTAGACAATACATAACACAACCCCTAAGACAAAAACACAAACTCCATAGGTCTCAGTTTTGCTAAGGTTGCTGCTAGGGTTATTTCATGGATAGTTCATGTTGTCCACTCACATTTTAGATTAGATTCAGGCTTGAACATGTACGGATGTTTTTGAGAAATTAAATCTGTAATTAAATTAAACGCTAGGTAAATTCAGCCTGTTTCAGACAGAGGCTGAACAGAAGGGCTGCATTAAGGGCCAGAATAACATAAAAACATAAATAAGTCTTTTTTTTTAAACCATAAATCATGTAAAGACATTCCAGTAAAGCCCCAGAAGAAATATATATACCTGGAAATGTGCATGTTATGTCCCGTTTGATTATTTTTTTTCTTGCACAAGAAAATAGTCTGTGCCAAAGATATTGTGAAAGACGGTCTCTTGTGTGCAGCAGATCTCCATAGTCTGTCCAATAATATTGGCAGATGTACTAAAGATACATTCATTTTAAGTGGAAAAACCTCAACATGTTTTATCATGCGTGTTCTGTCCTCTCATGTCTGGAATTTTGTCTGAAAAAGTATTTTTTAGTCTGACCCTCGTGGTGTCTGCTTAAAAACTGACACACCCGTCCTCTTATCATAAATTCTGCCGTCTGTGCACGTGTGCAGCGCCGCAGTATGAAACACATGGCCCTTATCTATGTATACTTGCAAACGAAAAAAGAATAACTGTTGTTGTGTGTTACTGTAAATGAATTGCGTTTGAGTAATTATTGAGGGAAAGGGACTAATTATGTCTAAGGAAGCAGACAGCAGTTGAACTCCTCACCCCATGCATGAATGTGAGTGTGTGTGGGCCTGTGGTTCAGAACCCCATGGCAAATCAAAGCCCCTATTCATTAGCACTATGTTAAATGAACCCTGTGTTAGATTTTAAGGAGGCTCCACAGACAGTAAACACACATAAAAAACACACATACAAATATATTTACATACAAAAACACACTTTTATATGCACATGCACATACACATGGCCTTTCAGTAGACTTTTTTTGTCAGACGGGATGATTTAAGATGTAACCACGTGTGATTCATTCAACACGCATACACATAGCGGCTTCCTAAATTGAACTGATAATCTCTTAAACTTTCTCACTGTGGTTCAGGACATGTGCCTTGGCACAGCTCTCCAGACTATCATCATCTGACGTTTTTGTACAGTGAGCTAAAGGTGGTCTTTCATGCAGTTAACTCATCCACATCCCAGCTAATGGATGGTAACAATTATAAGCAATGGGACACTCATTATAACACTGAATTAGAAGTACTCTTTCATCCGGATATTGTACCACTTTTAGTGTCACTATTGGGAAATAAAATAAGTTTTACAAAATTGAGACAATAATGTGTGAATTTCGAGACGGTATTGCAAAAGCATAGTTAAATGTATCAGAGAAGTAGGCAAAAGTTTGTCTTCTTTATGCTAACCTGTCTATAGTGCAAGTGGGATTTTAAATGAAAAACGATTATGAGGCGAAAGACCACATTTCCTACACATTTTCAATATCATAATCATCAATGTTTAACTAAGTTAAAGCAATAACTTCTTACTACACTTCATCTCGTTTTACTGTACATACTTTCAACAGCAGTTCATTCCATTACACTCAAAACAAGTAATAATATGCAGAACTATTATATCCAAAATCTTGAATGGCATCATTATCATGTATTCTTTAAAGTGTACAAAACATATGACTAAGGATGTGCATTAATCAAAATAAGTTTAAGTCTGACATACTTTCAGGTGTGATAAACTGCAAAATGATCAAATCTTCTTGCTCACAATGACTTCAAAGTTAACTTTCAGTATTAACAGTATTGAAGTGGACAATTCTGTTATGTGTAAAAAAAAAAAAAAAAAATGAATGATTGTTTTTCCACAGTCTCTTTTCAAGATCATTTACCATTTTGAATTATTTCTACAAATAATGAATGTGTTACTAAAACAATCCAATCAGATCACATTCACATAGGCCTACAGATAATCATAAATATGCTTCCTTGTTTATTGGTATAAAACTGCCTATATCATTTTCCCAGTAAATTCTGTGCACTGTTTTAATGAGATAATTCCACTTCCTATTGGCACTTAGTGTTTAGCTAATATGTTGCATGTAGAATGTGAACTGTGAGTATCTTATGTAGACAACATGTGCCATTAAGCAGATCTGATGCTTTAAGAGGGTGCTATTATCTATATGGATGTATTTGCATTGATTGCAGTCTCCGATATTGAACACTGAGTTCAAGAACAGGACATTTTGACATCTCAGCTGTAAAAATTATATGTACATTGTATGTATTTATGTTACGGGGTCATACCAGAATTGGCACATTAACTGGCTCGGTAAGCACATAATAGGTTTGTGTATGTATTAACTATGAATGGGAGTAAATGGATAGAAAATATTATTAAATAAAAATTGTTATTCCTGTGTCATCGTAGTGACTGCTCCCTCAATGTCAGCTTGGCCTCCCTCCATGGTGAAGAGAAAACTAAAATGACTAATAAAATAAAGGCATTTTTTCATGAATGTCTCTATAGTTGTCAGCTAGTGATTTACAGTATGTTGCTATTCTTTTTTTTTTTTCCAGTGGAAATTTTATGCCCTGAGTTTTATTAACAAGCCCATATTTATGGTCTTTAATGGCTTCTAAATCATCACCTGAAATGATCACTCTCATCTTAGTGTACCAGTATTTAAGATAAAATAGTGCTAACATTTTGCAACTGCAATCTGACATGTTCATCTCATAAAAGTCAAATAAAAATATTAGATATTATAAAATAATATATGGATATGTATGTATGTATGTATATGTATAATATTTTTACTTGGGTTTTATGAGATGACCATGCCAGATTGCATACACACACACACACACACACACACACACACACACATATATATATATATATATATATACACACCATTATTAAGATTTCCATGATTTATAGGTCTGATCTAGCCACCAGGCAGCTAGTTATAGAGCCCAATGTCTGTCAAAATCCCTCCTATAGTCCAAGGTCTTGATGCCAGCGACTTTGAGAACTCCATAATATTGTTACATAATTAATACATTACGGTGATTTTTCTCATCTCCAAATCTGCCACCATCAGAGATGATTAAAAGTTCCCATGTGGTCTGTGTGAAGTCTTAATTCTCCAGTGGGGGAGTATAGGACCTTGGCTGGAAGTCCGGAAGAAAGAATATCAGATTTGTGATTTTATTTCAAATAAGTGCTTAAGCCTTGGACTTTCATATTAGTGGAGCCCCTATTGAGAGAGAGACCTCAATCTGATCAAGTCTCATTACTTTAGCAATCAAAGTTTCGCCCCCGGGGTCTTGCCCTCCACCTCCTTCTTCTCCTGCTCCTCCTCCTCCTGTCTCCTTCCCTTTTTTCTCTCTCCTCCTAGCCATCATGTGTTTTTTACGCAGACAAGGCAGAGGGGAAGAGAAAGGGAAGAGCGGCTTGCACAAATCCTTGATTGGCCAAAGTCTATCCTCCATCATAGGATTACGAATAGAAATGGAACATTTGAGGACAAAGGAAGGAGGGGTGAGATGGGAAGAGACAGAGAGAGAAAAGAGGGAGAGATTGAGTGTGAGAGCGAGAGAGAGATGTGCGAGTTGGAGAGTTATGGGCAGAGAGAGAGAGGAGAGAGAGGATGGCTAATATAATTGAATTAAAAAGATGGAGCGGGGCCATTTCTAAGCAGGTGGGAGTGTAGAGTGAGAAAGAGCAGGCGAGATATTAACTTCTAATAAAAGAGAGATTAGAAAGTGGCTAGGAGGACTGCTCTGTCTTTACCTGTGGGAGTGACGGCCCCCACATAACCTTTCACTGCAATATGCACACTGATATTGGCCACCATATTCTGAGAATACCACACAAAGACAGATACATTTGTCAATATACAAGCATTCATGCACACACCTGTGTCTCTGTGGTTCTAAAAGAACTGCCCATACAGTATATATCCTGTATATACACACACATACACACATATGCAAGAATATTTGACATTTCAAGAGACACACACGCACACACCCACACGCACACACACATGCGCGCGCGCACACACACACACAGTGATGAGCGCAGTGTGACAGTAATGCATTATCAGCTCTCATTCAATGATCAAACAGGCGGCAACCATCAGATAATGAAGACGCAGCTCTTTGGGAAGCCGCTGCTATTCAGACAATTAATTAACTAATTGGTCTAACGAGCTCGTTAATGCGCCGCGTTTTTGGCAGCCTGTGTGAATACATTAACAGGGCTAATTCAATTAAACAGGTGCAGATTTCACAGCTGCCTCTCCCACAGGCGCACACACACACACACAAATCCTACAGGTGTTGTGTATGCGTTCGCTCCATTTGACTCTGATGTCTTTCTCAGCGAAACCTTGGCATTTGATCAAAAGCATAATGATATGCAGATCAAGTAGCGCGTACTTGTGTGTTTTTGTGTGGGTGTGTGTGGGTGTCAGTGCTTGTGCCTCAATGGGCCGGTGGTGCCTTTGAATCAAAAGTACAGCTCAATAAGCTTGAGCAGCATTGGTAATCTGTATAATTGAAAGGGTATAAAATAAGTGGGTGGAAAACTGATTGAAGCGCTACACAGCAGAGGCAAATTAGCTGACAGAATCCCAGGGGTCAAGGAATAATGTTAGCCAAAGCTTCGCAATGCAATTCAAATTTTAATTTGATAGCTTTTCACTACTATACATCCATGTACTCCCAGCAACACTATTTTCTTTTAACTTATTTATTGTCCTATGATCATGTTTTACCGGCTTAGATCCAAAAGGGGGTTGAAATCTATCCCTTTCTAAGTGACCTGCGGCCTCACTCCGTTCAAGTCTTCTGTTAGTTGTTTAATCCTCGTCTCTTTCTCCGCCATCCGTCTCTCAAATAAGGTGCTGATCTCAAGCCACAAAGACGTCATTTTGGCCTCAGTCTGCAACACAGTCAATGGTTCTTATTCATTCGCTGTTAAAGAGCTTCTGTCAGCTCACTGAAAATTTGCACAGCAGAAGAAGTGTCTTCTCGCAAATTGAAGGACTGAATGAAAAATCAGGTATGAGAATATTGCATGAAATTGTCCTCAAAAGAAAAGAAAATCTGGAAGAAAAATAAAAAAAAAAAATTACAGCAGCGATTTCCAATACTAATAGTAGTATTTGAGTATTTGAGTAGTATTTTTCATACAAAGCATTTATTTGTAATGGGGTATTTTTACATGACTATATTGGTACTTTTACTCAAGTAAAGGATGTGAATACTTTTTCCACGGCTGTCTATATGTGATTTGGTGGGTTTGGTTCATTATGGCAGCAGCTACAGTAGAAGCTCCCTCATAGGCTGAATAAAGTGCTGAGGTCGGTGCTTAGCCAAACTCCCATGGAGATGATACCCCTGATTAATTTCCTTCATCTTCATCGCCCCCCACCCATAGGTCCGCCTCCTTTCCCTTCCCCCAGCCCCTACAGCTACTGCTGAATATTAAATCAGTTCCCTTTTTTTAATTTCCAGATAACCACAGTTCATTTTTCCCCGAGTGTCATATAGCCATGACATGGTGTAGCAGACTATATATTAGGGATGCCTGATGTGAGTTATTGTTATTGTTATCTTTTTTCCATTTAATGCCTGTGTGTCCTACTGTACGCTATGCATGGCTAAATCATTACCTGCACATGTGGTAGAAAATATTGAATAACACCATTAGTAATTTGCAGTGAAATTTCCTATCTCAACAGTTAGATACGCTCATGTTGCTGTGTTTTAGAGACAAACAGCATCCAAAAGACTCGGTTTCACCGTAGGATGATTATTGCCTGTGGTGTTTTGTGTATTTTTTGCTTCCCAATAGTTAATAATGATGTGTGTGTGTGTGTGTGTGTGTGAGCGTATTTGTATGTGAGTGTATACTATTGATGAGAGAAAAGGGGGAAGAGGGATAAATGAAAAGCTGCTCTAGTGTGTTTTCTAGTGATTTTGATATTTTCCACTGTTCTACCACTTGTTAAAGGGGTAACTGACACACAGTAGAATCACAGAAACAAAGCACAACTCTACCATTCTAACAAAAGAGGGGTTTTTTCAATATATAATATTGTGTATGTTCTGTGTACAACATTAACATGTGCACACATACGTGGACACAAGCACACACAGACAGGTCCACACCACGACTGTCATCACTCAACATCCGAGCTGCAAATGAAATCTCATTCTCTCTAACAGTCTGAGTCGCCCACTCTGAAATATCTATCTCCCTCCTGCCTCCCCACCCCTGTTCTTATTCTGGATTTTTACTAAATCACACCTTATTTTTTATCCACTGCACATCCTCTAAACATACTTGACAAAAGCAAAAAGCAGACCAGAAACCATCAGGCCACAACTTGCGAGTTCTCATTTGCATCTTTTATTTTTCATTTAAACAAAAAAAAATGCATTCATCCCTGAAGAAGTTAACACTTTGCGATTCTATCACAAGGTTCTGTCCTGTATCCGGACATGTAACAACAACATGCTCTTGGGTTTTTGAGCTTTCCTCCCTAGCATTGTTGTGCCTTCCTATCATCATATTACTCCCTATCACCTGCTTGCATATCGCCTGGAACCTCGCCTCGGAAACCGAGGAAGTGGGAAGTGATTTGGAAAAATGAGGGCAATAAAAAAAACACAGGGATGAATGGAGAGATGTGATATAAGGTAATATGCTAACCCAATCAGCAGGCTGCTGTTTGCCGACAGTATAATCAACATATCGGCCTAATGTCATTACAGCTATATGAGAAATAATATTGCGTGAAATGATATTGCGCCGCGCGTGCATGCCTGTGTGCTGCACACATGAGCGAGCTCGCACGTCCAGATGTATGTATCCCCTATCACTTTCCTGTCACAGGCAAGATGCAACACTTTGCATACGTCATACAAATAAATGACAATTGGATTATTTTTAAGGACGTTCAGTTTTGCTTTTTGCCTTTTTATTATTGGGGAAAAAAGGTTTGCATTAAATTGAGAAGATTCTACTTGTTCAAGATGATTAATAGATTGACTGCTTGCTGATTGATATTGATTAGATAGAAAAAGTGGTATTATTTCACCTCACTGACACTGTTTTAAGATGAGATAATAAACTAAAACCAGATTTACATAGTTATTGGTTAGATCAGTTCAAATCAATATTTTTTACTGTGCATGCATGCACACATGGAGACATCTGCATATTCAAACACACACACACACACGCTCTGACACAAGATGATATTAGTTAGTGTGTGACTTCCATATCCTGAATGCATAAGGCCACTGATGGCCTCTATTGATGGACACTGGCGTGAAGCCATCACTCAAGTTATGGAGCTTTAATTGGAGACAGCATAAAACGATAAACCAAGAAACATGCATGGCTGAACAGCCCAATGTAAACCATTAATCATAGCGCAGGCAAAGACAAGTGGCCACCACATACACAAATGCGCACACACAGACACATGCACACACACAAGAGGGTGAACACAGCTGCAGAAGCACACACACACACACACACACACACACGCTGCCCTTGCACAACACACCTTGCATTTCTGCGTATTTGCACACACACACACCCCGAGCGTGGCGGAGACAAGTGTCCCAGTCACATATTCTCATGATAGATGACCCATTTAACTTTGATTTCTGAAAGAAATGAGCTCACCAGCGACACAGACTTGCCACACACACACATAAACGCACACACACACACACCACAGACACACACTCTTAGTCACCCATTCATAATACACATAGGTAACATACATAGGCTACATACATGAACTCGCAGTTTATATGTAAATAACAGCTTGCGTTATCTTGTAGACGCACATGCAGTATTCATGACCCCCCCCGTCTCTCCTTCTTGTAGGCGAACACACACACATACACACATCCAACACACACACAGACACACAAAATGCCACTTATTTGCATGAGAAGGGTTATAATATCGAGATGATTTGTGATGTAAGCAATCACAAGTGAAGTAATTCATCAGTAGCTGCATGTCTAACACAGATCTCCACCGGTCATAAATACAAATCTACACAGACACAACGTACAGTACATGATCCACCTGCTTGTAAAATCTGCACAATCCGAGCAGGGAGGGAATAAATCAGCCGCACAAAAAGTTTGCACGAAGGAAAAATTGCAACAAATGTGCGCTGACTCACATCACGCCCTCCACAAATGGTGGGAGTGAAAAATATGACGCTAATACCTGCAGAAATTAAAAAATGCCAAATGATGCGGTATGTTTTAGCAAAGTTGGATTCAGCGTTTCCCATGTCACATTTATTAAACTTCGCAATCACAAGTCCCCATTGTTGTATTTTTGAAACATGAGTTTCTTAAAATGGTCATATTTACATATTAAACTCGACTGCACCTGCGTATAAAGCATTAAAGTAGGTGTGGAATTGAGGGATCAAAATAAAGGCCTTCTGTAATACAAAATTTAAAGGTAAGATCATATTGTACATACATATGATGTACTATGATGGCAGATTTGTAAAAAGCCAGTAAATGTTAGGTAAAGTAAAAAGCAAGGTAAGAAAAAGAGATTTGTTTCTTGAAGAACATAAAGATCTTACTGATTCAGAGATAAGGAATTGTGAAGAATTTATTGAAAAGATGCATTATCACATTAAAAATGAAAATGAAATAAGAGGGTGCTGCTCTGACTGACGTTTGAAGGTTATTCTCTCAATGGACAATAAGTAGAAGCGCTAAGAAAGCCCAAGGTCTTAGTGTCAATGGGTTAAATAACACAGTACAGGCTGATGTGAAGTCAGAGCAATTCCTAGCGTTTCTCTTCGTTTCCGTCTCTATTCTTTCCTAAACGACCAAGACCTAAAACAATTATTTTGCAATTTTTTGCAAATTGATAATGTTATTGTCTTCTTTTTTTTCTTATTTAGTTCTTGATTGCAAATGTTAACACCCCCACACCCCATCACAGCCACTGTCCAGTGACATATGAGACAGTGTTGATATTTAGACAGACGGATAGTGCATTAGACGAATGAAAACCTTCCAAATACACACAAACACATACAACACGCGCGTACACACGTTCCATACAGCGGTTGCAGCCCCTCAGCGCTCCTCTGTCCTCACATGCTTGGTTTCCCCATCTAATTGCTGCCATTCGTCAGTGTGTGCGTGTCTCTTTCTGTGTGTGTGTGTGTGTGTATGCCAAGTGCTCCTTTACTGTGTTTTTGTGCTTCTTACGTGATTCTGTCACAGCGCATTTACAGACAACTGTGGTGAAAAGAGAGAAAGTAACAGATAATTAGACAGACAGGTAAGAATGGGAAGAGAGGGAAAGACAGAAAGATGCAGAGACAGAGAAACACACACACGCACGCACACACACCCTCTCTCTCTCACACAGCTGTCACAGTGCCATAGGGCATACTAAACCTGTCAGCATTTAAACCTGCTGGCTTGTACTCTGGTTTGCCAAGTGGAATTAGTCTCACATAATATGCCAGGCTCTTTATCGAAAACAACAAACACCTACTATAGTTATGCTATATAAATTCACCTGAGACGATAAAAGTCTGGTATTTGTGGTTTTGTTAGAGTTGTTTTAGACAATTCCTCCCACACAGGGATGTGATTATGTGTATAGAAAAGGAGTGAAATACCAGGTACCTGGAAATGAGATGAGTGTACAAAGAAACAAAAGAAAGAAAATAATCAAATTCTTAATCATCTGTACCACCAAATGATTCTTCAGCATGGAGGAAATCAGTGACAAAAACATACAGAAGCTTCTGCAGAACATTAATAAAAAAAAGTGCATAAAACAAGTAAATTGCAACTTAACTTGACTTATACCTAATATTGATTTTATTTCCACGAGTAAACAAATGAGACTGATTGCACACTTTTGGGCAATCATGAAAATATGACTGTGCTGATGAGTAAAGCTGTTTATGATGTGTGTGCGTGTGTGTGCGCGTTTAAAAGTGTGTGTAACAGTGTGTCTGTGTGTGTTTATTAGAAAGTCCACGGTATTTTTTTTTCCTCTCTCACGTGTGCATTTGTGTGTGTGTTTGTGTGTGCGTGTGTGTGTTCAACATAATAATTTGTCAGTTTATGTTGTGAGGGGGCTAAACAGATAAGCCATTCACAGCTCAATCCTTCATCCTGCTCTGATTATAAATCAGCTGGAGCTCTCAGAAGCAATCAGCAAGAGCAATCTGCAGCCGGCACAGACACCTTATCAATCAGAGGGGACCATCACACTGTCACACACACATGCACATAAACTAAAGAAATACACACTCACATATTCGTACCATCCTGCACACATACCTGCATACACAACACCCATAGATGCAAAAACAGGTGCGGCTGTAATTCTGCTTTCCCACCCTGCAGCCTTTTTTCCTTCTTTTAAAACTTCTTTCTCTTTTTTTTTTTTGTGTGTGTGTGCATGTTGTGAAACAGGACCACAAAGTCGCAACAAGAGTTTCATCCAGCGAGGTGCCTGGCGGCCACGGAACAGTGCAGAGCGAGTCACATCATTCCTAATTACAGTCTGATATTAATAACAGAGAAAAATATTAATCTTGGAGGTAAACACTAAGCCGCTTAAAGGAAAATTGCAAATAAATCAGATTATCTTATAGGAATATCCTCTGAATGGGCCGAGGGGGTAATGAGAAACCTGGGCCCAACCCCTCTCTCTCTCTCTTTCTCTCTCTGTCATTTCACACTCCCTATTCTTCTGCAGGATTGAAAAAGGTGCGACTGTGTGTATGCGTCTGGATGTGTGTTTTTGAGCACATCTGTGTATTTGTAAAGCTGCAAAGCAACCCCCTCCTCCTCCCCTCTTTCCTCTACAATCACCAGCGTCACCTTCCTTCTTCTCTCTCTCTCTCTCTCTCTGCTGCTGTATTCATTTTTCACCTGCAATTTTATTTTTTCATCAGTCGGGGGGGCGCCGCCGAGCAGATTCAATTAGGTTCTGTGATTGGGCCGCTGGCATTCAGCGGGGTCATGCAAAGGTTAAAGAATTCAGTGGCACAAACATGATTATGGCTCTGTAGCATTTGATCAGGAGTAAGGTTTGTCATGGCAAAGTGGAGCCCCCTCTGTTTCTTGCACCGGGACAACCGGTTTTGGCCTGAGTGAGATGCGGGAGCTGCTCCACGTGTTGGTTTAGTTGATTCTTCCATTGAATGGTAATTAAATGCTGACGAGGCTGGATATACAGGAGGCATGGAGAGGATACACAGAGATATGCACAAGTGCATGCAGGTGTGGCATGCTGCTCCATCAGCAAGGATGAATACACACAAATATGTGCACACACAGGCACACACACACACACACACACACACACATAAACACACACAAACACGTCCGGAGACTAGCAGAGTAATAAAGCCCACCCTTGCAGTGAAATTAAAGCTAGTCAATGACACTGCGTGCTGAGTACACACTAAATCATTTTTATACCCAGATGAAACAGCCAACATAATACCAGCTCGGCACATGTATCCAATATCACCTAGAGACTATGAAAAAGACAAAAAAAAAACTAATCAAATATCATATTGGATGTGTCAGATTCATGTCAGAACAAGAGATTAATACTAAATATAGGAAATATGGTACAATAACACTGTGAGATCTTTTTATATTCAAAATGACCAGGCAGAGAGCACATTATGAGATATTGGATTGATAAACAGGCCGGGATGCTGTTGTTCGGTGAATATAATAGAACAATAACGTTGCTCCTGGGTTAGCAAAGATTGCATTATGATTTTAATGTGTTTTACAGACACAAGCCCTTCACTGAGAGGAAATTATGTCAATAAATAAGCGGCCTCCCATTTTAAAAACAAAGGGAATCATAGTCAATGAAAAAAAACGTGCAAATATAGAATGGTGTTTGGTGATCATAATCATATCGTAACCATCTCACAACACTGTGAGATCAGAGACATAATGTTCTGTCTCACATATGTACATATGTAGATCTAAATATCATTGCTTTATACTTGTTTCCATACAGGTCTATCTCTGGATATCAAATAGAAAAAATAAATATTCAGAATAGTACAATCGAGGAAAAGTTGAATGTTCTTAACACAAAATCAAGACTCCACCCAGAGAGGGTGCATCCACAGCAGTGGTGGGATGCAACGAGTACATTTACTGTACTTAACTACATATAATAGCTCAGGTGTTTTTTTGTTTCAGTCACTTAACAGATCAGGTGTTTATTTAAGTCCAGGCAGCAACATAGGAAAGGAGATTAACTCTTTCCTGACAAAAATCTTGCTCAGAAAAACTGGAAAAATGTGGTAATTTACTCAAATTCTTTTATTCCGCCAGTATGACTCTGTTCTCTTGAGTTTTCCTCTGCATATTTTACAGCAGAAAGTTTGAATTTTCATGTGTTTCTGTCACATATTTTACGACAGAAAGTTTGAATTTTCATATCTCTCTGTCACATATTTTACAGCAGAATGTTTGAATTTTATGTCGTACTTTTTATTTTTTTTACTGCAATGGAGCCATTAATAATTAAGCAATATTACTGAGAGGGTATACTTTAACGTCAATTGAGGATGACAGTGATGCTTGCCGAAAGAAAGGGGAAGAAGAACAACATGCAGTGGTCATGTCTTCTTTCTTAATTTTTTATTAAATAAATCAGATTCAGCATTTATTTGGAATTAGCAACTTGTTATTTGAGCATTGTTACAGATTAGAATGTCAGAACAGTATAAACTGTTAAACTTATCTCTACATTAAATGCTGCTTCCATGTACAATTCACTAAATTATTTTTCAAATAATATATATACATGTGTATGATAAATATAACATTCTAAATTGGGCAATTATGAATGAGTATACTTTTGATACTCTAAGTACATTTTGCAGATAATACTCATGTATGTTTCCTAAGTACGATTTTAAATACAGGATATAGTTGTAATGCAGATTTTTTTCCCATTGTGCTATTGTTACTTTTACTTAAGTACAACACCTGAATGGTTCTTCCACCACTGATCCACACATGCCTGTGGTTCCGCTCACACCTGAATATGCCGATAAGTAGATTCATTTTGACAGTGCGTGTCAATCATCTCATTTTTTTGGAGTGGCTGTCAGTCATCTTCTTTCCTCAAATCACCAGAAGCCGCAGCCATCAGGGAGCTTTCCCCATCTGCCACTATCTGGCTCTTCAGGTGTGGAACGCCAGCCTAGTGACCAGTCAATAAGGCTGTTTGATACTCCGGTCCCTTTGCTGTGGCCTAATTGGCAGTGAGACACTCAAATGTATATGCGTCCTTACACTTCCCAATTCCTGTGGACCCCCCATCTCCCACTAAGCAATCCCCCATTCCATACTCAAGATGGGTATTTACATGCCCCACACCGCGGAGAGCAAACAAGCTCATTTAAAAGTTCACATGCTAATGTGTGACATTTAATCCAAACTTTACACGGGGAAAAGGACACGCAACAATAGATTTTGATTCCTTTCTTGTCCGTGAATCTCATCATCTTTCGCCTTCCATATTTATGAGTTGAAAAGATGGGACACCTTAGAGGTGGTGGGGGGGTGACGGGAAGGGACAGGGAGTTGAAAATTGTGCTGGTAAGTGATATTTAGACTCCGGTGTCTAATTCTTTGTTTATATTGTTGATGTGCAGAAATTACTGCCTATTATTCTTTTTCTGAAGTGACAGATTATATTAAATAGTTTGTCACATGTATTATGGTATTTACAGTCTATGATATCATGAATTTCTAATTAATCTTAAATGTCTGCAGGCTTCTTAGTTTTATCTGCCCATATTTCAGCAGCTGAAATGACAACTGTCTGTGATATCAGCTGTAGCTACTTAATGTAGTTAATTCCATGAGTTGGCCAAACCACAAAGTGAAACTGTTAACAGTTGTCTGGTAAATGTACTCTTAAAGGCAGTTTCTGCACACTCGGCCAAAGACAATTTCCTAGAGATACACCACTCTGCATCATTTTGATATTTCAAAAGGGTGGAAAGAATGAAAAGTGGAAAAACCTAAAAAGTCAGCCAAATGGGTTGTGGTTGGGAGGGACAGTTGGTTCTATTTGTGTGTGTGTGTGCGTGCGTGCATCACAGACTGAATTTTCGGTTTCACTCGCTGATAAACAGACGCACACACCGTATTTTAAATCCCTTCACAGATTTATGTTTAATCTAAAATGCATTTGTAGATGTTCGGTATCAGGGGTAATTTTATTTTTTTTTTTAAATCTTCAATCCTGGGTCCATGATCACTTGCAGTAGCTATTGCTGTTGTATATATATTTTTTATTTTGTTATTTATCTCCCACTCAGATAGGGGTGAAATATAAGATCAAGATTTACTGACCCCCATGGGGAAATTGGAGCTTGGGATGCCAGATGAGGCCAGATGATGAATTTTCATTGCATTTATATATTTTTTCTGGCTGTATGAGTCCACTTTCGAGCTAAGGGGAACCCAAAAAAACAAAACACTGACACACATGAATGCAGTGATTTTTTTTCCCTCATATTTCCTGTACCTCAGAGAGAAGCGTCTCCTCCTTCTGGTGAAACTCTGACAGCTTCGTGCTCTGTTGCTCCACCTGCTTCCTGCTGACCTCCAACTACAGGAGGACAAAGAGAGATGATTAGAATAATAGTAATAAAATAAATACTAAAAAAAAAATGGAAAATATAAGATGACTTACTCCTGACTATTAAGGAGGTTTCAAGAGGTTTGTGACGTACAGAAGTCAGGCTCTTCCTCTCTATCTGTCTCTCTGGCTGTCTTTCACACACACATACGCACACACAGATCGACCAGGACAGGCCAGGGATGAGCACACCCCATCTGATCTGTGGCCCGTTCATTCATTAGACCCATGCTCTCTCCTATTGATTTCAGCTTAAGTAATGAGAAAGCTTATCCAAAAATCTTTAGCATTTGGGCTCCAACTTAAGGGAATCGATGGGGCCATTTCCCATTTTGAACAGCACATACGCAGGGGTTTTATGTACGGTGAACGGGACAAATCCCGATGCTGATAAATCAATAGGCCTTTTTGTCGATGGACAGGCATGCTTGCACACACACACACATATATGCATGCATACATGGACACACATGGCTGATAAATGGTATTTTTGAGGCAATTAAAGTGAGCTGTAAACATATGAAGGCCAATCAATTGGTCAGTGAGGTCTATTATCAAGGCTTTAACACTGATTTAGAAGGGGCTTTAAGGAGCCAGCGGCTTTAAGTGTACCACAGTCACTTATGCAGATCAGCAGCTAGAGACCTGCACAGATCAGTACGCTGCTAAGCTACTCACACAACAAGATGTCACCTCTAAAGACTACAAACTCTGCTATAATGCAGGGAGAAGAGGGACTTTTGTCATTTCTGGCACTGCTGAGTGACAAGTAAAAAGGAAAGACATTTTAGTTTATTGTCTTTTGTTATGTTGAGTATATTTAGATGGATGTAGATTATTATAGAAAAAACAGCAAATATTGTAGCAGAACATTAAACATTTATTTATTTTTCTGCTCATTATTATTGAAAAAAAAATCAGTCAGTCATTCCATAAACATAATGAGCCATGTATAAACAGTATATACAGACAGGACTAAATGTCGGGAGGAATATGATTGAAGCAATGAAAAGTGGACCTTTCACACACATGTGCAGAACATATCATAGGGTACCACATGCCTTGATTGACAGGTGAATATAATGAAACTATAGGTTGAAATTGCTCTTGGCTGTATCACAAAAGCCAAGAGGAAGAAAATGTGATTTAATTTTGATATAAAAACACAAAGATTTTTTTTTGTATTTGTATTTTTTTCATGGGTGACATGTAGGAGCAGTGGGCAGGGTTGTTGCCTCACAGCAAGAAGGGGGAGGATTCAAGACCTTGGTCTGGGGCCTTTCTGTGTGGAGTCTGCATGTTTCTCTGGGTTCTCCAGCTTCTCGCCACAGTCCAAAAACATGCTGAGGTTAATTGGAGACTCTAAATTGTCGGTGTGTGTGCCCCATGATAGGCTGGCGACCGTCTGGGGTGTATCCCTGCCTCTCACCTGTAATGTGCTCAGATTGGCTCCAGCAGACCCCTGTGACCCTAATGAGGAATAAGCGGGTATAGAAAATGACTGTCTGCATTTTTTAGGCATATCTATTTCAATAGGTATTTTGATGCACCTCGCATCTCGGTGAAAATAGGGAGAGGGTAGGAGGGCCTGTGTGCTGGACAATTCTATTTTAGCAGGGTAGACAAGCTTGTTACGGGAAAAGCGAATACATCAGTGTTGTCCACCCTCCAAGCCTCTCCCTCCCCACCACATACACACACACAGCTTCCACTTTCCGCTAAAGGTGAGACACACGCGTTAGCAGAGCTAACCTACAGACAACATTTCCCTGAGGTAATTGGTTCTGCATTAATATTCATTTGATTCTGTATTCACAAGCTATGAAAAGCCTCTCTGCTTTGATGCTCTGTGTCTGGGTCCCCTCGTCCACCACACAACGTTAACCCCCTATCTGTGAGTTCAGGTGAGCACAAGTATAAAGAGACACTTTTCATTTGCTATCTGAAATACTACAGTGATAGTGGCTCAAAAAAAACTTGTCCCCCTCTTACTTTTGTCTCTGGTTTCTCTCATTTTGACTTGTTCAACGTGCCCTGTTCCTCCTTCATCCTACTGTTTCCGTCTGGTTGAGCTGGTGTGTGTGTGTGTGTGTGTGTGTGTGTGTGTGTGTGTGTGTGTGTGTGTGTGTGTGTGTGCATGTGTGTGTGCATGTGTGTGTGCGCATGCGTGTGTGCATGTGTTGCTGAGGCATGACATTTCAATTGTGCATCCAATCAAATTGGCAGAGAGGCAGCGAGGAGCGTTGGGGAGTGATGAGGGGTGCGGGGGTGTTCGACTAACCGTTACCATGGTGAACCACTTCTGTCAAAACCCGCCAAGGTCACAACTGCTGACCTGCAGTGTTATGGGGCGTCTGAATAGCGTACTGTATGTGGACATGAATATTTCTCTCTTTGTCTTCTTTATTACTCATTTTCTTCCTCTTCCTTTTTCTTTTACTTGTTGCTTTCTGATGCACTTTCTTCTCTTGCTTTTCTCTCATCGTCTTTGTTAATCTCTCTTTTTGTTTTTCTTTCCCTCTGTGTGTAACTACGTTCTCTCCATTCTGCCTTTCTCTCCGTCTTTCATTTTTAAGACTGACTAATTGAGCCATTATGAGACCCATGGTGTTGCTGAATCCATTATGTATGGCCTGCGCTGGCACTGGGTCTGAACATGGCCTGTTTTTTGAGTCATTATAATTCAGTGTGCTAACACGCAGTCATTGTGCTAGTGTGGGGTTAGGGGAGATGGTATGATAAAATATTGAGGGCGAGCAAGGCAGCTGCAGATGCTAGCTGTCATGTGTGAGCGAATGAATGTTATGACAAGCATGTTTAAACATTCATGCGGGGAGGAGAGTTTAGGAGGGCTTTTCATTAACACCAATATGTCTTCGTCTCCCCAGTGCAGACACTGCTGGTGGAAGCATGACAACAACAGGGAGGAGAGGAATTAACATCTCGAGAGGAAACTGTCACAGACACACACAAACAGAGAGGTAGAAACACTCAATCCTGTGCATGCAAACGTGTAAATTTTTACATTGGCTGTATACACTCCACTACCTTACATCCAACATGAAAGGTGCTAAGTCGAATTGACACTCTCGTTTCAAACTCTAAGGCGCAGAACAAACAACTTTCCTCCTGTTTACCGGAACCGCCGTCTAAACGCATAACGCCACGTTCTGTCCTGAGATGATCAAATGGCTCGACAGTAGAACTGAGCGCCGCATTCAAATGAGAAGAAACAGGAGCACAATGGGTTCTTACATAAACCACAACAATGACATAATAGATGATTTTTCAAAGGAGGAGAAAAAAACAAACAAAAAAAAGATGTGGGAGGTTTCTTGGCAAAACTTACGTCACAAACCATACTGTTGGGTTGTCAGGAGGTTTGACCCGGTAGCAGCGGTGCAGTCTCTTGACAGTTCTGGGCACCAGAGAGAAGAAAAGCTATTTGTGGTATTTCCTAGGCGCGGAGCAATGGCCAATCTGTTTATGTAACCTTGACAAAGCTGGATGAAGAAACAGTTTTAACGGGTAGGGGTGGGAATAACAGCGCTGTGGTAAACGGGTGAACCCTATGTCCATGTTAAAAAATGTCCATGATTTCCTCTCTTAGCGAATATCTGAGGTCTCTGCATCGTCTGTTTAAAAGCGCCCGGCATGCACAGTACAGTGATGTAGTAACAGAGCTCAACATCATCATTTTATGATCGTGGCATGTTATTATGGACGTATACACATTTTAGCAGGCTAAAAGTCCATCAAATAGAGTGCAAAATCAATACCTATGCTGATGATCTCATGAAGTCAAATCGTGGCAAAGGAGGGAAAAAGGAGCATCACGTATTCTCATCATAAGTGGCTTTGACTTGCATAGAGTGTTTGCATAACATGAGCTTTACTTAATGTCATAAATGGCTTTAAATGCTGCAAGGTGCATTAAAAAATATGCACGGTCATCGGTTTTACCTACACCTTGATGCAAACATTTTGAATTAATCTAGTTTTCACTGGTCAAGCAATTCCATTTTGATATTCAAATTTGGGGTCTATGTGTGTGTGTGTGCGTGCCAGTGCATGTCCATGCAAGACTGATCTAATCAGTCTTAAATCAGTTAATAAGCCAAGGACACAGAGGAGATGACTCAGCTGAGTATGAGCTAATATTGGCATTCCCACCCCCCACCCCCCATTGAAGAGCTTGTACTGCGCAGAGTAGCATGCGATGTTTGGGCTTCCCATTACAGGAGTGCAGGCTTTCGACAGTTAAGCCCCACAGTTTAGCTCACCACACTGAATTCATTAGCACATCAGCAAAGTTGTCATGACCTAATGCTAATGTTGGGTGGAGCGTTTTCTACCTAATTCGTTTCTTGGATACCCTAAGTGAATTTTGATGGTAGCCCTTGAATTGTAATTTAATCCAAACAGGGGGAAAACAAACGGACAGATTGACATGTGGACAGCCTGACAGGCAGAAATGTAGCATGGAGCCTCCAAAAGATCCCAGTTGCCACTGCTAAAAGGATGAGCCTCGCACACCGTTAAAGTTTTGTCCTCATGGCAAATCATTCTGATGCATTCATTTTAATTGACGCTCTCCCACTGTCATATACATAGTATATATATAAATATATAAAAAGACCAAACCAGAGGAGCAGATGAGTAGTCCTCTGTCAAAACTAATTATCATCTACATATGCCACATGAGACACAAACGATACATACAAACATACACTCAAGTGCACACACAGATATTTCAACTGACTATTAATTAAAAGCCAAAAGTATGCAGCTGACTTGGGGTGGGCTGCTTGCAACACCACGCAACTGGGAGACTTCCTGTAAGACATAAATCTGTTGTGTTCTCTCTCTCTGTCTCTTTCTCTCCTTCTCTCTCTCTCTTTCTCTTTTGCCTATGGCACAACAAAGACAGTCTTGTCCTGTGTCTCCCTCCCTTCTCTCTCCTCGCCATTCATTAGAGGCACAAGAAGCCGTGGTCAGGTTCAAAGACAATCTACATTCTCTCTCTCTTTGAGTCACTCATTCATTCCCTCTTTTTCTTTCTAGTTTGCGCTCGCCTTTACTCATCCACCCCCCCTTCCTCTCCCTCCCCTTCTCCCTGTGTCCCTCTCCAAGTCTCTCTCTCTCTTCTCTAAACACTGTCTCTTCCACATGGCCCGGATAATGAGTGGTGAAGCTAAACGAGAGGAAACACGGCTCACTATTAGGAGGGGAACGCTGACTGAAGGTTTTA
Organism: Lepturacanthus savala; assembly: GCA_030544235.1. NCBI lineage: Eukaryota > Metazoa > Chordata > Actinopteri > Scombriformes > Trichiuridae > Lepturacanthus > Lepturacanthus savala. The sequence continues at coordinate 5,050,952 of CM060476.1, read as the reverse complement.
AATAAACGGAGAGAACTTGAGGCCAAATTGTATTTCCAAGGACATAAACTAATGGAACAGGCAGACATTCTCTGAACAAATACACACTCTGTTTAAACTACCATAATAGTTGTAAAAATATACATGTCCATGTGGATCTAACAAGGATGAGGAGGACTGGCAGCGGGCGGAGAGAAATGCATATATCCCCACATATGCATGTACACAAATGCTGCTTACATGAATTCAATACCACTTTTTTCTTTCAGTGTGGAAAGCCTATTACCTCACATTCAAAAGCAGAACAATACAGACATGAAAAAACATAAATGCTTGTCTATGCCATTGAAAACTAATTAGGCAAATGTGTTTTCTTAAGTGTCTGATGTGCTCTCAGGCATAGAAATCCACACCCACATATAAACGCACAGAGAAACCCCCCCACACACACACCCCACCACCCCCGCCTCTCTCTATGAGGTTAATTGGGTTATCTAGGCTGATTAGCATAACTAATTAGGCTCCCTGTTAACGGATAAGTATTATTTATTCAATTTGCACTCAGTGTGTGCATGTATGAAGCTGTGCATGCGTATGGATCCCCTTCATAACTGGCACAAGTTCAAATGAAAATGAAGCAAAGCTAAGTAGGCATGAAGTGAGACCTGTGGGTGTCTGTCTGTGTGTGTGTGTGTGTGTGTGTGCTCATCATTTAGCTGTTCTACAGACACAGATGCTCACCATCAGGTGCCAGACAGCCCCCTCCCCTCCCCTCCCCTCCCCTCCCTCCCTCCCTCCCTCCCACCCCCCTGCCAACACGGAAAAACACACACACTCACCAAGCTGTGCTATGCTGTAGCTCTTAAATCCCTCATCATTATCATTAGGCCTTCTGTTTAGCATAATTAGCGTTGTTAACCAGACGAGCTGAGTGGCGCCAGGCTGTGCCAGTCGCAGCGGCGGGTGTATGTCACCCTCCCGGCACCTTTCCAGACTATTGAAGAGGCTACTTGTACCCCATCAGGTGGGTTTATGGCACATTTCCCTGTTTTCACTGATTGCTGATGGATAATGCAGCAGCTGATGATGCATTCTGATGCAATGTGTGCAAAAATGTCCAAAGGGGTGATTTATATTATTTTTTTTTATAGAGGCAAAAAAAACATGTAAAGTGGCATAGCTTTTACAGCTATATCAGTTAATGCAACCAAGTTGGGCTCATTTCACCAATTTATTCAGTCGTGTTTGCAAAATGCAGATGCTGCCTTTTGTTTGTGATGCTTAACATGCACTTCAAGTTGACGGTAAACACCGAAAAAAGTAAATCAACAACACTCTCCTGGTCTTCAAGCTCACAAGTGAAAACTCACAAACACACTCCAATGCTCACAAATAACCAGAGAGGGAAAATGAAAGGGAGAGAAAGGGAGAGGGAGCGCTACATTTACTGAAATTAAACATTTTCTCATCAGCCTGAGGGTGCAGCAGGCCCACTAATGTATTATTCATCCCCACTTCACAAAGGAACATTAATCAATTATGAAGATATGAGGATCTTAAAGTATAGAGGAGAGACGAAGAGCGGCCCGTTCGTATTAATATGCGGCCGCAATCGTGCGCCCCCAATCCCCCCTCCCTCCCGTTAGCCCCCCCACCCCCTTGCTCCTCAAATCAATATTTTGCAGATTAATTTGGAGCGGTTGTGGCGAGATGGCAGGATGGAAGGAAGGAGGGGGGATGTGGGGGGTGGAGGAGAGAACAGTGTCTGAGGTCTGAATTAAGGTGAAGTGTTTTGTTTTTGTTGTTTTTTTTTTTAACCACTCAAGAGTGCGTACATGCATGCGTGTAAATAGGTTGTCTTCTGTATTGCTGCAGATAATCATACTAAACCACTCAATTTAGGCATTGTCGCCGTAAAAACAGGAGTGAAAGCCTAAAATAAAGGTGAAAACATACAAGAAAATGTTCAAGAGGAGAGATTATTGAACGATTCTAAACTGACAGGAACGGGTGTATTATTATGTGTGATACTTGATATCTGAGTACGGTACATGCTGTGCACCTTTACAGGTGGAGCCTTTTCCCTGGATTTTTCAAATAGTTGTTTTTTGACCTGAATTAAAGCAAATGATCCTCTACTCCTTTACTTTAAGACCATTAAAGGTCTCATATATTACACTTTTCCTGTGTTTTATTTGAAGTCGTGATATCACAAACAAGATAAATTTGTGATTTTAAGAACCAAAAATCATATCAATATATCTTTACATATGCCCTCTCAAGCTTCTCACTGAAGTTCTAGAAAGAACAGGTCATTTTTTGGCAGTTTATTAATATTAATGAGCCTCTCCTCTGATTGGCTGATTTGAATGGCTGTGAATGGATGGGCTGCGACTGTATAGTTGTGACATCACAACTTCAAGGAAGTCCTAATAGCTTGTTTTAAGGTGCATTTTCTGAACGAGTTGTACGCAATTTCTCTGTGGATTGAGAACAGCTGGACCTTCCTATAATCGAAAAGATATTAAAATCTCAATTTCTATGATATGGGACCTTTAAAGAGAAGACAATTAAAAAGAAAGAAGCAATAGAGCTATTTACTATTTCACCTCAGAGTTCAAAAGAGCTGCCTCCTCAGCCCACTTCTGAATAACTTGAGTGTGGGCCTTTCTCTGCTCCTCTTATCCTCTCTCACACTCCCTGTCCCGCCTCTTCTCCTCCTCCTCTGTCCTCTGTTGCTCCTGCCTTCTACTGTCTTCCGCTTTCTGCAGCACCTTTTCATACTTCAGCCTTTATTCGTCTTCCCTTCGCATCCATCCTCCCTTTTTCTCCTCACCTCGTCCTGCAGCTCTCCCGCTCTCTCACATTCAGCGTGGAGAGGTTAGGTTAGGCGGCAAATAAAGGAAAGGGAATATACAGGCAATCTCTTGAATCATCAAGACACACATTGCAAAGTAGCAATCCTATAAGACAGCCAAGTTGGAAGGAGGCAAAGGAAAAGATGTTTGAAGTCGCTGACTGACGGCAAGAAGAGCTACAAACCACTTTAGTGTAGAACTACACGTGAAAATAGAAGTAGACGTGAGTTTCTGCACACCTGAGCATGTGTGTCGGCGCTTTCGTGCTGCAGCAGCTTAACGTTAGCTTGCAGTTTGGTGATGCACACGTCTTTCTCGGCGATCTCCTTCATGTTGTCTTTCTGGATCCGCTGCAGACATGACAGCTCACTCTGCAGGTGCACCAGCCTCTCATGAGCTTCCAGTACCTGTGTTGCAGTCTGGGACCAAAGAGGACTTCAAATGTTAAAGAACAGAAGCTAAATTAAAGAATTAAAACATGAGGGTTATTTTTGTATACATTGTTGCTAAATCATTTTAGAATATTTAAAAAACTTTAGCAGTGTTCATTAATTAAAAGACTTACATTAACTCCAGAACTCAAGTTGTCATCTTTTTCCAAATTATTACATCCTTTTTAAAATAAAAACTCTTAAAGCTGTTATGGAGAACTATTATAGATGTGTTTATACTTGGTCCCCCTGAAGAGAAAAAGCAGTTCATGTCGTCAGTTTTCAAATTATTCATGGTGACAGCGGACTGACACGGAGGAGGCACGGGGTCAAGCGGAGGAATGCAAAGTATAAACCGTTGTTACAGAATCTGATAATGGTGAGGACCGTGGAGGGGAAACGCAGCAGCACTCGTGACGGTAATTAACATGTCGTTAGAGACGAAACCTTGTGCACTCCGAGGAATTCAATTAATTGTTTTTTACTGTTAATATACGGTTGTTTTAATTGGGGTTCAAATGTGCCAGATTCCGTCAATTTCTTCGGTACATACAGAAAAGAAGCAACATGTTTTTCGAAATTGAATTACTGCAATCACCTTTAACAAGGCTGCGAATGTGTGTGTGTGAGTCTGTGTCAGCGGAGCTTTTCCGTGCATCTGCATTGCAGACGTAGCAGCTAAACAGAAACACAAGCAGAATGAAAAAAATATATCAACATTTGTTGGAAATATGATTAGCAGAACAAGCTTCAGTTACTCTGCTTGTTTCTCTAAGGCTCTGTAATCACACAAACCACTAATTAGCGGCAGTGCAAATGAGTCAACTCACAAGCAGCATAAACAAACAGTAACCAGCCAACACACACATAAACAACCAACAAGCCTGGGTTTACCACAAGCGCAAATGTGTGTGTGTCGGCATTTCTGCTAGCCTGTGTGTGTTTACGTGTGCCTTAACCGTAAGCCACAGAAGACAGTAAAACAGCAGTGGGTATAATTTAGTGACACCCTGTAAGGAGGTGTAGGAAGGCCGTAAAAAACTCTCCCTTTTAATCCCGGCCAGCGACGCCATGTTTGTTACCCAGGGCTCTGAGATATGCTGGTAATTCATCACACACGCCCCGGCTTCCTGTTAAACCTGGCTGCACATGGAGCGCTTCTAGCACAGCTGCCAAACCAATATCGTAAAAACTAGACTTCTCCACCTCTCCGACAGGCTTCTAAACAATAACAAGAACACTGCAAAAGGGAAAAAAAGAAAAGAAAAAAAAAAACAGCTTAACAAGTCATTTAATCTTGTAGTCAGTCTTACAGTAAACCGATAGTGAAAAACAGTTTTTTTTTGTTTTTTTTTGTGGTGTGATCCTATAGTTTATCCTTTGTGATCAGGTAAGCCGAGCCGATTACCTTTTTCTTTCGCTCTATATTCTCTCTCAGCTCCTTCTCCAGATCACAGATGACCATGTCCTTGGTTTGCAATTGGATTTTCAGCTCCTCTAACTCAGAGGCAATCTGAACCAAGAAACCAGACCTATAGCAGAGAAAAAAAAAGAGAAACCACAAATATCCTGTAACATATTATTGTATAAGCATGTAGACATATAGCATATATAAGCATATAGACAATGGTAAGTCCCATTAACAGAGGTGAGGTGATAATCAATATGATCTACATGAATACAAATATATATGCACACAAATTATATATATATATATATATATATATATATATATATATATATATATATATATATATATATATATATATATATATATATATATATATATATATATATATATATATATATATATATATATATATATATATATATATATATATATATATATATATATATACATATACATACATACATACATACATACATACACATACATACATACACATATATACTAGGCCGAATAACCATTCAGTACCGGTGAGATGTGATTCATGAAAATATCTAATTTAAAACAAGCAAAGACATGCTGAGCCTGGTGAAATTCGTGCTAAGGTGATATGGATGTGCATGTCACGTCCCATATACGCGCGTGTTGTGTTTCCCAGCGGTGAATATATGTTAACTCTGCCCAGACACCTCTCTGAGTCACCAATGACAGCTGTCACACATCCGAGATGAAAGGAGAAAGAAAAAAAACACATCATAGGGAGCGGCGCTGTTCACAAACACACAATTTTATATTTACCAGCCTCATGAGGCGAGTTATTCTGATGAAACTTCAGATTAAAAATGTTAAACTCACATTTGATCAAGCGTGTCTGCACGCTCACACCAAGCAGCGAAGGGAGGCTGGCGAGATTTGACAAAAGTGACATGCGAGTGGATAGAGAGTGTTGAGAGTTAAATCTTTCACTTCAAGGGAAAAAAAGCAACTTTTCAGTCAAATGGAGTAAGAGCCACAATTGAGAGTGAGGGAAAAAAAGCAACTTCGGAATATAGACTCTTACTGTCTTGAGTAGAGAATGGAAAAGAGCTTGTGAGTATTAATTTAACTGATTTATTTTATTATTCCATTTTAACTACAGTGCTCCTTTGTTGTGAATCATCATTGCTGGAGTATTTCACTCAAAAACAGTGAATATGTAAGCACATAAGCATATATATGCATACAACTGTGCAGACAAAAAGGACATTTCCCTAAAGATATGCACAAATTTCAGTTCTCAACTTCCACAAAAGGACAGAAACCTTTTACAGTTGCATTATAATGTGATTTTTCGATGGAAGGAAAAAGCCTGGTATAAATATTAGCAATTTCAAAACTTATTTCCCTGTCTGTTTGGAGGAAAAATACTTAAATCTCCCCCAAATCTAAGATATATTCTTTAGAGACGAATGGTCTGAAATTGGAACAAGTTGAAAATCGAAAGATGGTTTTGAATGAAAAATAACTGCTGCCAATTTCATTCCTATTTTCACCTGCACAGTGGGGTAGTGGGGTTAGACTGCTGTGTGTGAGTATGTGTGTGTGTACATGCATATGTGCTAGAAACCACTTTCTTGCTGAGATAAGGGACATAATTTTGTCCTGGCAAAGGATTCTTTTTAAAAACACACAAATGCACACACACACACACACACACACACACACACACACACACACACCAAGCTAATATGTGGTGAACATATTAATAAACACAATATGCATAGTTTATATGACTTAATTTGTGGCACCATCAAGGAAACTGTATTTAATCCAACATGTGGGAGCTGTATTTTATTCTGTTTTTTACCTCTTTGGGAAAAATAAATATAAAAACATCCGTATCTCCAACAAGTCAAATTTATTCATGCCACTCATGGTGTGTGTATGTGTATGCATGTTTGGGCACATCAGGTCATGATTATGTATGTAACAAATGAGGCTATATAATTCACTATACTGTTATATAAAATAAAGTTGTTGTGTTAAACGAATGACACAATGTCAATCCAGATGAACAGGAATTCCTGTTTAGAGCCTTTAAATGTCACTACGATTATTGTGTGGACAGAGAGAGCAGGGCGAGTAAATGTGACTGAAGAGTGTGTGTGTGTATCATCGTGAGTGTGTGTGATATTAAAGCAGGCTCTCAATTTCTCAAGCTGTCACTCAGGCCTATTAGGCAAGGCTAACAAAATTAGTCATGAATATGCAGTAATAACATGCAAATTGTCACCCCCCTCCCCTGCCACGTGTGCAAGTTAGTGCATGTGTGTGCGTACGTGTGCATGAGTCGGTGTGTATGCCCTCAGGGCCATAGACATTGGCTATGTAAACCCAATTCTTTCTACATCATTACAACATCAAAGCATAATTCATAAGAATAATATAAACATGCATGTAGCCTGAGATACATGCAAAAGCGCACACACACAAACGCACACGCGCATGCATGCAGGTCCCTACACGCTGTCCTCTTCACATGCCAAGACTGATGTACTGCAGGTTGCTGTTAACTAGTTTTATATTAGGAATATGTGAGTTTTAACACTCCCAACGCCACATTTTATTCCTACACACACACATTTGTGCGTGTGCGTACACAAACATGTAGATCGTCTGTTGCCGCCGTGTCCCCAGGGTGATGTTTGACACAGCCTGGGTGCTGCCACAGCAATTAACCTCCCTGTTAATGAGAGGAGCGCTGTCAAGCAGCCAGATGGCACCAGCTGGCACTCTGCCATGCTCAAACACACACACACAGACACACACACACATGTGCAAATTCGCAGATACACCGTCACATATAGTCCCGCACACACCATCTTATCCCACCCTGCCACACACCTATAGTAACTATTGCTGCTTGTCAGAACCCCTCACCCCACTCGCTTCTATCCTGCATTGTCTTCTATGGCTTTCCATCCTTCCCCTCTTCCCTCCCTCTATTCCCCCCCCTCCCCCATCTCTGGCAGCTGCTTATCCATGTCGCAGCGCTGCAGATGTCACAACTCACCAGCTGGGAAAACAGCAGGGGAGGAGAAGAGAGGAGAAGATTTGAGAGGGGAGGAGGAGTTTGTTGCATATCTGTATTTGACAGAGGAGCAGCCAACTGGAGGAAGATTTATGGATTTATACATGATTGACTGATTGATTTAGTCATTATATTAGACATGTTAAGATGTGTTTATTACAGGTTGTAGATCATTTCTAGGATCAGTGGATGAATTCGGTGTACTTTTTGATAAAATAAATATATGTATATGTAAATATGAGAGTGTGCCACTGTGCAATGTGCAAGTCCCACTCTATGTGTGTGTTGGTGTGTATTAATGAGCGTGGCACTTGGCCGGGACACGGCCCAGCTGTGTGTGCCTGTCTGCTTGTCCACACAGCAGCCCACCAGGCCCACGTATTGATCAGTTAGCTTGGCCTAATAGGAGAAGAGGAGCCTGACCTGGGAAAGTCAATATGGAGAAAAAGAGACATATCCTGCTCCCGTCCTGGGAGGGAAGCAGGCGAGAGAGAAAGAGAGGGAGGGAGAAAAAGAAAGAGGGAGAGAGGGGAGCGAAAAGATGAAAAATGGTAAGGGGAAGAGTCAGGAGACTGTCAGAAAAACAGCTAGATGATAGGAAAACAAGCAAAAGCCATGAGGAAAATAATAATGTAGCAATAATGAACCTCCAGTCTCCTAATCCTAAATATCGTATCACTTCTCTTAACAAAGAAAAAAGTTTGGAGTCTTGAATTAGAACAGTTACACTAAGGGGTACTGTCAGATTGTGAAATAAATTCCTACCTTTCCCAAATGAGAATCAGGATATATATTCTGTCAAAGCGTTCTTCTAACTAACTTTCTGCACTTGACTGCTTTTGGCAAAGGAAAACAGAGCTCAAGTTAACTCAAGTGTAAAAAAAACTCTGCAGGAGATTATACGAAGGGAAAATAATTAAAAAATTAGAGGTAGATGGAAAATAAAAAAAAAAAAAAAACTGACGCCCACTCACACATCAATACATCGATAGATCAATGTGTGTGTGTTTATGTGTGTGTCTCTGTGAGTGAGTGAGTGTTCTGTACACCATTTCAACAGAAATATATAAATAAATCTGTAGATAAACAAAAAACAGAGGCAATGGAAAAGTAGATAAAAGACTGAGGTTTCACCATACACATGCACACACACACACACATATACACACACCTGGCTGAGTGATGCTACCCTGGAGGGTGGCTTCAATCTGATGTGTTTAATGTTGACGCTGGTGGCAAGAAACACACACACTCACCCGCTGTTTCAACCTGTCTGTCATTTCATTTCATGAGACCTGATTTACTCATTTCATTTATTTCATTTTTTTATTATTATATGTGCAGCCATTTAAAATGCTGAGGGTGGGATGCAAATCCCAGAGTCTCTGACAGCGAGTCTGCAGACTGCGGCTCCATCATGCCCTTCAGTGCCTTTCGTAGAAATGGCAAAGGAAACCCTTTACAGCCACAAACGCATTTGTGCCATGTTGTGCCAGACCACCAATTCCTGCTTGGCTGGGCGCTTTAATTGGCTGCACTTTTATACATGCTGTCAAACTACTGACTGGTTACTTCCCACCATATTTGGATGTTTTCTTAGTTTTCATACGACAGCTTTAAATACACTGACCGCAATGTTTGGAAATCAATCAAATTTTTTTTATGTCATCACAGCAAATATTTACCAATGACGTCTCCTCTTCTAAGGGGAAATATTTAACAGATTTCTTTAACTTTATTGTCAGCACAAGAAGTAGATTTTTCTTCAGGATTTCTTCTGTTTTTTTACTTTACTTCTTGTGGATTTCTTGTATTTTAACTTTTGCTTAAGCAAGCAGTGGGAATTATCGGAAGTCAAGTGATTTTCATATCAGACCTCCCCATGGTCTGGTGAGTTGAGGTAACTAGCTAGTGATGGAAAAATACCGAATAGGTACATATGTATGAGCAAGCAGATTAAGATTCAGAAAATAATACTTTCATTACTTTTGTCAAAACTTAAAATGAAAATCTGTCTTCCCAGAGAGGTCTAAAGCGGAAACAGAGCGAGCCTTCAGGGGTCTTGAGCACTGCATGGTGGGAAATATCATATAGGGATTTGCATATTGCCATGGGGGCAGCAGTGTTGCAGATATTCCCCAAGGAGCTCCGCCTCCCTAAGGAGAGACAGAGTCCCTGAGGCCAACTTGGTTACCTTTCTCTACATTGGGAGACCTATGAATGTGGGGAAGTGTGTGTGTGTGTGTGTGTGTGTGTGTGTGTATGTGTGTGTGTGTGTGTGTGTGTGTGTGTGTGTGTGGTCGATTCACAAAGTTAACTTTTCTTGAGAAAATTTAAGACTTGTTGATGAAGAGGGAAGCTGAGCATCTAATGACCACGAGAAGTCAGACATTCGTTAGTACAGTGCAGTATAGTACATACTTCTGTGGGATTCCGTGGAATGTTGACTCATCCAGCGAAGAGATCCCCAGCTCGACCTCAGACACCTTCGGAGAAAGAAAAAATTCCAGCAAGGTGAAATTAAAAAAAAAAAAATTACAATTAATTTAATTTAAATGAATTTATTAATTAGTATTGTGAAATATACAAAGGTTGTTACACTATGATATGGTCTTTAAATGGGAAAAGGGTGCTTTTCTATAACATAGCTGTCTGACATACTCATTTTACACACTGCACAATGATTTTCTTAATTGGACACATTCAATTAAGGAACATCATCTTGTAGAGAGTGATTTTCTCTAGTGCTTTACACTGTGATGAGGTTTGGCAGCGCACAGGAATAGAAGTGTGAAGTGTGTCCTGACTAATTGTTCTGAATTTGCATCTTGATGACCTGGGCAATATGATAAAAGTGTCATGGGAAAAAAGTGAGAGGAAATTAAAATACAAAGAACAACTGTATAAACAAGCGACGAAAGGAAGAAAAAAAAAAGAAAAGCTCTTTCAGCTTTGCTCATTTTCAAAACAGGGACACCTGCACACAAATCACGTCAAGTCAAGTCAGTTTTATATATATACATATAGCACATGAATGCATACAGATGGAGAGGGGGGGGGGTGCTCAATGCATCATGGGAAGTCCCCCAGCAGTATAGGCCCATAGCAGCATAACTACTATAGGTGCATTTCAAGACTGAGCTGGCCCTAACTATAAGCTTTATGATAAAGGAAAGTTTTAAGCCTACTCTTATACGTAGAGAGGGTGTCTGCCCTCCGGACTGAAAGTTGAAGAGGGTTCTACGGGAGAGGAGTCTGATAGTCGAAAGCTCTGCCTCCCATCGGGTAGCATGAGCTCTTAAGATATGATGGTGCCTGACCATTAAAGGCTTTGTAGTTGAGAAGGAGGATTTTAAAATCTAGATTCTGGATTTTACAGACAGCCAGCGCAGGGGAAGCTAATATTGGAGAAATGTCTTTTCCTAGTTCTTGACGGTACATGTGCAGCAGCATTTTTGATCAGCTGGAGGGTCTTTAGGGACTTGTTCGGGCAGCCTGATAATAAGGAATTGCAGTAATCCAGCCTAGAAGGAACAAATGCGTGGACAAATTCTTCTGCATTTTATTGAAGATGTGCCTGATTTTTGCCATGTTATGTAGGTGGGGGAAAAAAAGTAATTTTTTTAATTTATCAATCTATTACAACTGGCTTCTTGGATAAATAAAAGTGGGTATCATCTGCATAACTATGAACATTTTATGGAGTGTTTCCTAATAATATTACCTAAAGGTAGTTTAAGGTGATTAGCATTGTTCAAGCACAAAACCTTGTGGTTCTACCTTTTGTGTGCATTCCTTTGTATTTACACAAAATGAAATATATCCAATAAATAGGATGATTAAATATCCCAGCCTTGATAATAGGGTGCGATGGTCAAAAGTGCAAGCCTAAATTCTAACAAGATAAATAAAGAGAGAATTCCTTTGTCCGTTACAATTAGAGAGTCATTTGTAACTTTTACTTTCTTAAGGATTTTAGAGAGTAAAGGTGGATCATGAATAGACTTTTTAAGATGTTTAATTACAGTTTTATTACTGGTTTGGCAGGGGCCCAGACAAAAATATAGAGACCGACATTGTACACTGACTCAAGATCCATTTTAATGACCTCCAATTGGCATAATTAGGAGTTGTTACCACCAATATTAATAATATATTTACTCTATTTATGCTTATCCATAGTTTATTCTGCACCTTATCTTCTCCATATATCAGATTTGGTATTATTTCCCATTTTGTTTTTCTGGTTCAATGTGGTTGGAATTGTCTTTTTTTTTATTTGAGCTGATGGCTCATTTCAGGAGGTTCTGTGTTTGTCACTGTCGATATCTTTTGCAAATTGTGTGTTTTTGATGCCTGCTGCAGACAAAATTTCCTTTCCTAACCCTTTGAACCTAAACAGAAATACGTTTGACTATGGTCGCCAAATTTGCTAACTTTCTGTTTTTCACGACACAACTGCCAACAATCAGATAGTTAGAGGGACTGTCACTGATCAGGGAGAAACTATTGATAAATGAACTGGATGGTGGTGAACCCTGGACTTCTGCTCAACAATATGCTTCCTTTAGTCACCCAGCTGCCCTGGCTTGGGTTGGGAGAAGAGCAACTAGTTTGGGTCGGCTCACACCGGCTACAGGCTGCTGGCTAACTACAGCAGCTAATGATTGGGTTTCCATGGTGCGGAGCCACACTTCTAATCAACAGAATCAAATCAGAAAGCTGACAAAATCAAATATAGGAGAGAAAAAAAATCGAAGATGAAATCTAAAATGTGATTACTCTAATGACTTAATCATTTGGCTTTCCTCTTTCTGAAATGAAAGAAAAAAATTGACACAATAGTGCCATAGAAAGTCACTTCTGAAAGTAGGACATCGAGATGAAGGGACAGTACATGCGTAGACATTGAGATGAAGGGACAGTACATGCTTAGATTAAAGTGCACACAAAGAAACAAACAGCCTTCTGTTTACTCTTTGATTCAGCACAACTCCTTGGACTCAGCTACCCTCTATTACGCTGTCTGCCCGTCTCTGTCTGTCTCTTTCTCTGACTGAACACTGGTATGTGGAGGACGGGTGGGAAATATGGGTCAGCACATGGTGAGTTCAGTCAATATCTGTACAAAAGAAAACATTGAAAAATCTAAATGAACTGAGGTCAAACGAGAGGTAGGCCCCGCTTTTCTTAATACATATAAAAGAGTAAGTGGATAAAACCAGACAGGGACGAAGGGAAAAGACAAATATGTGAAGTATTACAGAAACAGAAGAAGAGAAAGACTGGGACCTTGAGAGAAAGAGAGAGAAATGCAGATAAACAGAAAGACCAGTAGACCAGTACTGGTGAAATATCGGCCACTCTATCGCTGTGGTGACAGGGGTCACTCTGGGAAAAGGAAATCAATGCTGACAGCAATGACTCACAGGTCAACACATAGCCCCGTGTGTGTGTATGTGTGTGTGTGTGTGTGCGTGCGCAAGTGTTTTAAATGTGAGTCTCAGTGTTAAATATGTATGTGCTCAATTTTATGTTTGTGTGTATGTAGGGTATATTGTAGAAACCAAAAGAGGAACTGATGCAAATGGAAAAAAAATAAGCTTCAATACATTACATTTTAGTTAATATTTTATGCCTAATGGCTACCTTCATGTCTGTCAAGCAAACATGGCTGTATAGTTGTGACATCGCACTTTCACAGAACTCCCGGCGACTTGTTTTAAGTAACAGTTTCTGAATACAGGCTGTGTCTATTTCTCTGTGGATTGAGTGTTCTGAAACATAAGACAGTATTTATATTGAACCTTACACCTTCCTTATATTCAAAAAGCAATTCAAATCTCTCGTTGGGACCTTTAAAAAGGCCTTCATAATGTATAGTTCTTTTTTGATTTCAATAAAAACAAAATTAGGTAAAACTGGACATAGTTGTGTGTCCAGTATCAGTCTGGCCACCAACAACAAGACACACTATGAGACATGCACACAAATGATGCATTATTTTATCCCCCCCAATCATTACCATTCATATTCCAATGCAGCTGCAATGTGACAGTGAGAAGACCTGGCACACGTAGAGGTCAGTGGCTAATATAGGTAGGCAAATATGTGTGTGTGCGCCTGTGTGTGTGTGCCTTATACCCTTGGGTTAGCAGGAGTTACGACCTGCTTACATTATTAAGGTGAGTAGTAGGCTGTGTTATGTATGCCTAAACAGCCAGTCAATTCATTACAGATGCAATCCCCTAAGTACATGAATAAGCACACGGCTTCCTCTCTTTCTCTGCCTGCCTGAACTGTAAAGGAGACAAAATATTGGTGCGATGCAGAGCGCTTTAGATAAATCAGAAACCAGGAGCAAATTAATAATAAGGAATAAAACAACATTAGCTGATTAAGTATGTATGGCAGAGTGGCGGCTGTAATTTACAGGCAGCTGGGCTGGGTGTCCGGAATAAGGTCTCATTACGGTTCACAGTGTGTGTGTATGTGTGCATGTCCATCCCGTTAGTAATCCGTCACCAGTGGTCTCAGCTTTATGAAAAGGCCTGCAATCTATGATAATGAGTCCTGTGAAGGTTATGACCACGGTAAACTCATTTGTTAGAGGGAGGGATATATATATATATGTGTGTGTGTGTGTGTGTGTGTGTGTGTGTGTGTTTATATATAATACAACTATAATGTTAAAGATCGGGTAAGGAAATGTACTATCAAAGTAATGGTCAAAATCAGCAGAGTGCAATGAGCAAGAGAAAAAGAGGAAAGGGAGTGAGAAACAGAAAGCACATTACATGGATGTTGCATCATATCAGTTATTTTTCTCACTCAGTTTCAGAGACAAACAGAAGAGACAATATGTGATACACTCTTATAGAAGGCACTCCGCCTGTAACAAGCAGGACTCATACTTCCAAAGCGATCACAGCTCAGCCCCCAGTAAAGAAAGCAAACAAATCCTGTCACAATGGATCCGTTCACTGCTAGGAACTGGAGGAAAGACAGTAGCTGTGGCAGATGCTGCAGAGGTTGAGGAGTAGAAGTACTTGGAAGAGTGCAAATAGTAGTGTAAGAAATAAATAAAGAAAATGGATTATAGCAATAGCTAGTTTTTTTCACCTTCTTTTCCATCCTCCAACCTCATCACATTCGCTTGTTTCCCCTTGTCTCATCCACTTGCCCCTCACCCACACTGCCTCTTCCCTGCTCTTTGTTTCCCCCCCCCCCCCCCCCCCCACACACACACACACACACACACACACACACACACACACACACACTTTCTTTCATTTCTATCTGAAAATAGACATCTATTTACGCAATCATTCCATTTTTCCACTCCCCTCTGTTTCCTTTTGTCTGGAGCTAGGTCAACTGAAAGCAACAGAGGAGGAAAAAACAAAAGCGGGAAGAGTGTGTGCATGTGCGCATGTGCACGTGTGTGCGCGTATCACCAAGATCACAACAGAAATTGCAGGATGAAAATAATGCAACTCATGGTGATTGTGACTGGAAGAAACATTGCAAGCTTCTTGTGCTACTATGTCAAGGTTTGGAGTGAGTGTGTACTAAAAATATGGATGAATTTTGTCCAGCTTGATGCAAGTGTAACGTGATGCAACTATGATGATAGCCTACAGGAAAAACATCAGCTGCCTTACAATCTGAGCTTTTTCTGTAGCATACTGTATGGCATCAAAATGCACCGGAGAAATCCATACATACATACACAGTATTTACTGACAAAAGTTGATTTCATTCTTTTTTTTTTTATTATTTTACATTCTAGTAGTTTCTTGTCACATGTTCTGAAAATATATTTGCCCCATCTGTACAGTCTGCAGAGCAGGAGTCGTTTTTACAGCAATGATGCAAGACATGATTGTGAAGACTTGATCCCACAACTGGCAGCAGTTCTAAAATATAGAATTTACTACTACTACAGTGATCCACAGCAGAATGATTGGGGGAATGTACATAAACTTTACAAGAGCAGACTTCTGTCTGGCTTATAGGTTATGCAAAATATTTGCATAGTTTTTTTATGAACTTGCCTCCTGTGGTGTTGGGAGCGGAGGCATTTTTACACTCAGCAAACGGTGCGCTGTAGTGGTTTTATGTTACTTTAAAGCTAGCAGGTTTAATATTAACTTTACCATTTTCATTATTATTTAAACCGTTGACTAGTGATTCATTAATTAATTGTAGTAGGAAATAGGCTTGGGCCGATTTCCGATATATATATATATATATATGTTGATATATATATTTTTTTTACTGTCCTGCTGCGAGTCCGAGCTTCATTTCACTGTTCTGCTTACTATACAATGTACCCCGGTGTGTGTTAATATAAAACTTTATGAAGAAGTAGCATTCAGGTTTTATGCTCCACATACTGTATCTGAAACAAACTCTAAGAAAACTGCAACTCTAAGTTCTTTTAAATCAAGGCTGCAGAGAAAATAACTGAAACATAAAATACAAAACACCTTCCCCTCCTACTGCAATAATATCGCATATTGTGATATTTGGGTCGGACAATATTGCAATATTAAATTTTGCATCTCAGGCCTGGTAGGAAAACGGTGAAAAATGCAATTACAATTTACAAGTGACGTATAATAAACACAGCATGTGTTTTAATTCTTGCAACACTAATCTATCCAGTTCATTTTTGTGTTGTTCTTGAAATAAAAATGATATACAGGAATTATCATAGAGGTTAGGGAGTCGTCCCGATGGATCAGACAGACTAGTTACACTTCCATCTTAAGGCTGATATATTAACAAAGGTTTACAAGGGCAGAGCACTACATATGTAAGTTTGGCCTTATGGCTGACCTTACAATGCACTTAGTATCCTGTACAGGGAGTAATGCTGCAGCCACTCCTACAAGCCATTTATTCCAGCTAACGACCGTCAAGCACTCATAAATCAGCATTAGGAACCTCTTTCGGCCCCTCTCTCTCTTTCTCTCTCTTCCTCTCTCTCTCTCTTGCACACGTTTAGTTTCCCCTCTTTTCCTCTGATATTCTTTTTCTTGTCTTCACCCATGTCCAGTCTTTTTTTTTTTTTTTTTACATTTTACCATCTTTAAATTTGCAACGTCTCCCCACTCCTCTCCCGCACTCTCTTTTTAGACGTTTCATTTCTGCTAGTTCTCACTTCTCTCTTTTCATCTTCCTCTCTTTTGGTCTGTCCCCTCGTATCTTTCTCTCGCTCTTCACCTTTTTCCCACCCCGCCTGTTGTTTATGTATCGCTCCTCTCACCCCCTGCCATTCTTCCTCCTCTCTCGCCCTCTCGTTCTGAAAATTCCTTTCCCTGCAGATAGAGACAGCGTCCCTGAAATGTCTAACTTGGTATTGGCACCTCTATTGATTTTAATTAAGCTAATTAGTTCATTATTCCAAGGATCAAACGGGGGCATCCATTACTGCACAGAGAGAGACTTGGGGAGGGGGGAGGCTGTGGAGGGTGGGGGCAGTGGAGTTAATATGGTAATGAAGACGATCAATTATCACTCACAGCAAAGTCATTAACAACAGCATTAGCATAGTCAACCATCGCAACCCCCTGACCTCCCTTGCGCTCCCTTTCTTACCATCACTGCTGCTCTCCCTCCGAGCAGCTGCTACACAAGCAAATGTATAGAAAAGAGAGAGGCAAAAGGTGGGGGTGTGGGGGGAAGGGGGTAACAAAGGTCACGCAGTTCACAGACCATTTTACTGCAAACCTAAATAGAGTGTATTTTTTTAAAAAATGGTTTAAAACTAGATAAAAAAAAAGTCACTTTATGACAATTTTAGGCCGACTGACACATGCACTCATGGAACATTAAGAAGAAGGCATGTACCAACTCTTGTTTAGTTTAAAATAACTAGTGCAGTGCCTGTAGGACATACATATTCCTAAAGAAAAGTGGAAGCTGATTTTTTATGTTTGGCGGACTTATGATAAATCTCTTTCTTCTTACCTTTTCCTGTGTAGTGTAACAACCTGAGCATGTTACTGTTATATGTGTTTATAAATAAATGAGTTGAGGTCTAGATTCTGTTTTGCTAGGTGATAGTGCTGGGATTTCCTGAGGGTCTGTAAACGTGAAGTGATTCTCCTCCAAAAGTAGAAAAGACGGCATCACTTGTGTTCTTAAGTTTGTTGTTTTGGTGTTTTGGCTACAGCCTACAGTCTGTTGTCCTGAGGAATTGAGTAGCAGCTAAATTGGCTAACGACTTTTTTTGAAAGACGTTACAATACTTTTGTTACGTTGGGACAAACAGGACAACAGAGATTTCAATTGTAACGAAAATGATGGGGAAGCAACGTGAGGAGGAGCGCTGTGATATGCAAGTCTGTAGGATTTTAACTTTTAATGATAATAATGTTTTGAATATCTATCAAAATAATTCAACAAAAAAGGACGCACACCATCGCGCCAAGTTATATCCGAAAGTTGAGGTGGATCTGACAAACAGTCAAAGAGATACGCCAGCCACAGACACACAGGCGCTCCTTGCTTTATAGATAGATTGTTAAAATTAGGTCTTTATCTAGGTTTGCAAATAGTTGGAAACATTTGGGAGAGTGAAAGTGTACAACTCAACACAATATATGACATAAATCTAGTAATTTTCAGACATTTAAATCCATTAAAGTTCTACATTGAGCCTTTAAAAGGGTTATATCAAATAGAGGATATTCAAGAATGATTCATTAATCTAACTAAATTACTGAGAAATGGGCTTATATATAGCATCTGTGTCACTGCTGTGTGTGTCTGTGTCTGTGTGTGCGAATTTCAAACAGTTGTGGTCACTCTGAAAAAGAGGGCCATTTTATTAATTCCAGTAAAAAATTCTCTTTTGAAGATCAAGAGGTTTCATTCAAGAGCGTCTTCTTTTATGTACTGTTTTGTTAAACTACAGTCAGGGAAGCAAGACGAGTCTTTAGGGTGCTACTATGGAGGGTGCTCCACATGACAGGAAAAATTATGCTCTCATTAGCATGGATTAAGTCATGAGACCAGTTTTCTCATTTGGTTCCAAGGCCTGAAGATTTTAATAGCCCCCTGTTCTGTGGCTTTATGGGGAATGTCATAAATAGTCCCTTTGTGAATCACAAAATTTGGAGACTCTCATCACAGCTGGAGACATTCCCGGTATCCACTTATCGACACTTGCTATAACCTATTTGTTCTCTTCTCGAGTACAAAAGACAAATGAAATTAGGTCTTCTTCGTTAACCCTGATTTTTATGAACATCGGAAGCTAACAAGCATGGCAAAGAGGGAAATTTCCCATTCAGGCTGCAGCACAACAAAATACCACACATCTCCCTGCAGACACAGAGTCTCAAAAATGTGTTTACTAACATGTGGGTGTTTTTGACTTTGCCTGGTATGGTAATCATTTGAGATCTGTGAGGGGAACGGTGAGATGACAGGATGAGAGGATCAAAGAGAGGTCAGGTGATCCAAAATGATCCCTACTGATCTGTTCTGATCTACACTGATCCCCCTCAGGCCTTCACAGACCCTCATACTGCCCCCCAGGCCAGGGGCCAAACTCAAGGAATTAAAACACCCACCCCTCACTCTCACACAAACACACACATACAAGACATAAAAGATATATAGACACTCCTTTAGGGAATAACCTAAATAGGAATTTCCATCTGGATCCTGTCAATAGTTGTTGAGATATCTTGGAAAAACTCTGAAAAAACACAAAAGAGTGGGAGGAACTGGTGTTTCAATGCTTAGCATGCTACTAGTGTGGCAACATCATGAGATATGAGTGGAGAGATGAGATAGAGATATAGCTGTGTTTCTATCTAGTTGTCAAGTGAATCTTAAGAACGCAATGAGCGAAGTAGAAGAAGTGGAGGTTGCGAGTCCGGAAAACAAAACCAGTCATCTACAAGAGGAAAATGGAGAGATCTATTTCAATTGGGCAAATTGTAATAGTTCTTTCATGACAGCTAGTATTGAGCATTTTTATGCTGTCTGGAGAGGAAGCCAAAGAAATGCTACGTCAGAACTTATTCCACAAAGCTGTTTCCATCTCATGTTTAGCACATTAACTTTGAAAAAGTAAAAAAAAAACACCTCAAGTGATCTTAAAAACCTTTTTGTGAAGTTGAAGATTTTTTTTTTCAGATTTCACTATTATTTTAAACTTTTCTAATACTTTTCTACCGACATATTGAAGCATGTAATATGCAGATATATTAAGACAGATAATGTTCTGCTTGGAACAACATTGTCTGATGTTGATGTACATTAAAATCCTGAAAATGACATCTACTCCTTTGTCCGTTATTTAAAGTGGCAGTGTCTATGAATATGTAAATATATTTCATTTCAAGTCTTAACTGCTTCACAGAATATGTCTCCTGCTTCAATGATGAGTTCATTCTCAGTATTTGTGCACTGTGTGTGATTTCCACATCACACTTGTGTAAATTGAATACTGGACCGGGATTGGCTTCCAAACTATTTGTGATGTCAGAAATCATGCTCCTCGCCCCGCCCCTTTAACTTAGATTTCCAATGAGCTCAGAGAAACTTTCCACTTTCAGCAGATGAATGTGAAAACAGCCTTCTAGTGTCAAACTGCACAAGCATCACTCTGCACAGTGAAGCTCAAACATGTAGGAACAAGAAGAAAAACATATTTTTGAACAGAGAAGGACTTTAAGTTCAAGCCCGGCCATTTACATTTTCCTAATTATATGTCTCAAATTAAGGGTGAGTGGTTTGTCTGTCCTCCAATTGTCATTTGAGCCCAAAGTTGGCAACCATCCGGCCAGCAATACAGTCTTTAAGCAAGATACTGAATCCCTGCCAGCTGCCGAAGTTGTTCTGTAGCTGCCCTTGTGCCTTTGGCAAGTGGAAACTAACTTTTCTACAGGGATCAATAAAGTGCCAATTTTATTGCATTATATGATTACTAATCCTTAAGCTGCTGGAAGCTGCCAAAATGATTCCTACAAGAATATAACCCAAAAAGATTGAAGGAAACGATTATCCGGAACACGTTTCCCCAAAACTCCTCAGCACTCATAATGATGCTTTTTTTTTTTTTTTATTGCAACCTAATTCTTTATGAGCTGGAAAGCTAGTAAGTCTCTGAAACTGATACTGGCAATAGCACCAAAAGTACTGGAAGTCTCCATCTTAATACAGATTCTCCAAGGGAAACAAATGGTGCAGTCCAGCTGCCTCTGAAACAACCACCTACATCTACAGTACATCCATCATAATCCACAATAACCCGCTTCAATGCATGCCAACAGAGAGAGAGAATCAAATGCTTTTATATAAGTTAATTGCTACAATTTACTTGTGCTTAATATAAAGACCATGGTCACATATCTGCACAGAATTATGTACATAATACAGGACAATAATATCACATGATGTATTAATAGAGAAGTAGATAAGATGAATTTAAACTCTTTTCATACATTTGTTTTACCTTGCTCACATTGAAGGCCTTGTCTTATAATCTTCTTAAAGGGTGATACAGGTCAAAGTTGTTTGATATAAGTCTGTATTATGGGTTGCAACCATGGTGATGTTACATCCGTCTGCCTACGGATGACAAATAGACTAATTAAAGCAGTCTAGAATAGAGAATATAAGACTTGGATTTCATGATATTATAACCACAAAACAAACTGTGTTTAGTGTCCATTACAGTTGCAACCCTATTGTGCATCAACAAGACCATACACTACGATTCAATCAGACGTTAGCCGAGCTCTTATTACAGAGCTCATTGCATCGTTTACATGGTGGAACGGTCCATAAGTAGCTCTAAATGCTCTTCATTTGATTGGATTTCACATTATGGACATCAGAGCAGAAACACACTGTTGTCCCCTGACTACCCTAATAGACTGTTGAGTGAAGCAGTCCATTTGTTTGTATTTGTTTACCAATCTAGATACTGAAAACATACAAAGTAGCAGGAACAGACGGCGAGAGCATCGTTTAAGACGGGTGAAAATGGAGATTCAAAAGCTCGGAAGATGGGTCGATAGAGCGGCAGCAAACTATTATGTTCCCTCACGCCGTGTGTCTTTGGCTGCCAGGAGAAGCCGTTATTGTCACCAACAATGACAAAATTGTGCTATTGCGTGGACTGAAGGACTCTTCTCAACTAATAAGATTTTATTTAATTAGTTTTACACATTTTTCTTCATCTATTCCTCTTTAGCTGTAGTTTTTTTTCTGCATATGAATAGATTGCAGAAAATTGATAATAGACTAAACTAATAAAGGTTTGTGTCTCACCATTCTATATATATATATATATATATATATATATATATATATATATATATATATAAAAATTCTAAAAATATAATTAATACACATTTAATAAATATAGTAAAACATGATATTGTACATCCTATTCAGTAAAAGCTTAAGGAAACTAAGGGAAGAGAAACTGCCAAGGTGCTGGTATTTTGTTGCTAAAGCAGTGCCATTGAAGAAAATGAAGTTTTAAATTGATTGAAGAAAAAAGTGGACAGCTTTGAATGTTGAGAAACGCAAAGCAATATATTGCTGTGACCTTTGTGACCAGCACAGACAGCACACAAAACTAGCCCTCTGACCTTGTCCATAATAGCAGATAAGTACTTTGATGTATAATAGACCATATTTACTTTTATGTGTGCAAAACCCACTCAGAGGGCTAATGTTGATAGAAGCTTGGCCATTACTGGAATGGAACAATAACTTAAGGTCACTTCTGCAAGTGGTGATGGTGTCTTTATAGACCTGCCTTGAGTTGATGCAATCTTAAAGTTTCTGCACACAGCTTTCTGCCTCCAGTCTCCTAAGAATTCATGATTATTTGTAGTACTAGGGCCCAAAACTTAAAAATTGGCTTGCTGTATCTTTAACACTAAGTCTTAACAAGAATTAGGCCTTCACACTTAAAATAAGGAAGCTCTTGGCTCATGGCTCCATGCTTGTCATCATTTCTTTTTAACATTGCTATTAGGGATACTACACAAATGTGGTAGTTTCATGGTCTTATCTGTTAACTATGCTCAATGTGAGCTTCACTAATTGGATTCTGTAAGGCCATGACCATGTGTAGTGTACACAACAAAAGATCCTGGAGACAATGGTATGGTAGAATAGAAAAGAAAGTCATGAGCTGATAGTCTCTCTTTTTTCGTCTTGTTTCCTTACTGGTGTACGTCTTCTAACAGTTGTCTTTCTGCAAGCTAGTTACATGTATTTTGTGATTAAAATGTATTGTAGGATATGACAGCAAGGTTACAATAAAATAAGCAATTTGGTTGTATATGAAGGACATTGCACAGTACAATTTAGGCTATTTTATGCAAATCAGGGAGATCCAGTAGGTCTCTCCATTGTATATCATAACATAACAAATAAAACAATGATATTCATTCTTATCTTAGGAGGCAAATTTCCAAAACATTAAAAAAAAAGGAAACCTTACGTCCAAAATGTGATCAGAGGTGCGCAACTTCATTCCCAATTTGGAAACCTTGTGGTCTGCTTCCTTCTGTAGATCTTCGATGGCCTGGACCAACACCCGGTTCTGGTCTGCGAGGTCATTCACATAAGACCACAGGAAATCCTCTTTCCTCTACAAGAATGACAGCACAGCAGGAGCAAAGAGTGGATCAAACAGTGGTTTATTTCACAAGATGACAGTAGGATCAAGCAGTTTTCTCATGGTGCAAATTCTTGTATTTTTGTGAGTCAAATCATTGACAAAAAAGGAAACCAGTAAACAAAAACTTTGCAGCTGTACATCAAAGATGATGGAGGAGGTATACAGTTTGACTTAGGCCAAGAGCCAATCCATCCCCCCAAATGTCCTTCCTTCCAACTTTTCAACTTGAAAATAAATTCAAAAATTGGATAAATACAAGAACAGACTATAACCCCCAACAATAGACCAGTGAGTTAACATGACAGTTCTCCAGACATATAGGATAACAGAATCAGGAAATGTATAACTGATTTAGTTGTATCTAACCCTTGTTATATGGATTGTCCCATTGAGATTAGGGATCAGTTTGGAATAACATGGAGATGCTGTACATGGGGTTTGGGGGGTCAATAATCTTGCAGGGAAACTACTAGTTTTTTGTTTTGTTTTTTTTTTTCATTTTGAGGCCACAACACACATTTGAACTGAAATTGTGGAAATGATAAAAACAGACTATATAAATAATGGATGTCTCTGCCATGACGTCACCCATTGGTTTGTAAACTCACATGTTGAAGCCTAGAATTCAGTTTGTAGATAGAAAACACCTCAATCTAAGGTAATAAAAACACAATTCTTATAATAATTGAATTATATACTAATTAAAACACGCTTCTGAATATGATATTCCATTTCTGCCATGCGTGGTTTGCTAATAAACACTTCTAAATGCCACGTTCTACTGTACCTTTAAGAGAACGTCAAAAGCTGATAATGCTTTCACACCACATTTATTACATCTGTTCTGCCGATATGATTAATTCACACTTCTGCCTCAGTTTAGGTAGAAAAAAAAAAACATCATTATAACAACAGGCTTGATGTTAGTGGAACTGTTGTTGAATTTCTTCTCATAATCACTGCCCTACTTTAGGCATCGCCATCATGAGTAGCATTGAATTCGTCCTAAATCTTTATCTTTCCAAAAACAAAACTTCTATATGCTGTATTTGGCCCCGCTGGACTGGGATGTCAGATACTCTTGACCTACACACGGTAGCTCAGGCTGCATTCACAATTCATGACCTCTGACCTGTATTATTAGACAAGGACACTTCATGAACAGGCAAAGAGTGTGTAGTCGGGTCAAGGGTCAGGGCAAGCACAGAAAGATGTTATTCCTGGCCTATGCTTTCTAGCTGGAAGAATGCATTTTAAAGTTCACATTTTATTGTTTACAAAACTGGGTCACCTGAACCCACTCCACGTAGTCTACCTGACATACTTTATTAAATCCTCACATTTTTCCTTACACGGTCTATCAGGGGATTGTACGTTTCGCCAGATAGCCGGCACACACAATTATTTCAGCTCCATGATAAGGAGGGGTGCCGCTGAATTTCAGAATCCGTATGCCTTAGAGGAGCACCTGTACATCTGTTTTCATAAACGTCTGTCCCCTAAAGCCAAAAAAGTCAACAAGCAGGTATGCCGTCCCCTGACGCCTAATATAGCACTGATGTATAGCTTCGGGGGGAGCAACTTTTCAAAGATAGTAGATGTGACAGTATCTAAGATAACAACCTAGTCCTGACATTGTAGTTAAAGGCGTAAAAGTGAAACTGCACACTTTTTATACAACTCACTATTGGTTTACGGTTTCAAAGCTTTGGTACACCTATTCACAATTGCTGCCCATAAGACATACACAGACGAATTCTTTAATTTAGAGTTTATTCAAATGTTTTAACATGCTAAGAAACATCATAAGCCTACAATGGGTTTGGATGAAAGGGTGCTGTGTTTTCAATGGACAAGCTTTATGATTAACTGTCCACATCAACCTTTAGGACTTGGGAGCTCCTGGATTCTAAACACATAACCTTGTTAAGCAGGGCCTCGACTGGGGCCGGCTGACCGAAACCCATCTCTGAAACCTTGTTACACTTGCTTTGATGCACAGTCGAGCTCACACAGGCTACATTCTGTGGCTAAATGATGTCACATGACAATCCTGATGATTAGAAACCTCTCTTTTTTAAATATGAGTGTGGATCTGTGTTCCTGATCTCTGCCGCTCAGATGGAAACATAATGCAATTTGCCACCTGTTACAAGTGCTGCGGCTTTATGAAAGCACCCCTGTGCTTCCTCCTGTCATTTGTCTGACAGGACAGAGGTCATCTTCTGATGACCGAGTCACGGTGGACAGGATGCTCTTTTGTTTGCATTGGACAGATGATAACCTAATGACAATAGATGCTGCAGAAAACAAGACGGACCAAGTGACTTGGGTCTGAATCAGGTCCTTTATAGTCATTTTTCGGATAAATTATGCAGTTGACCGGTCCTATTAATACAATCCGGGTTCCAGACCAGCTGGAGCGGTTACTGGCAGAGGTTACATGGGGTTTCCCGATGAAGAAAGAAACAGTTTTACTGGGAATGTGTGCTGGATGGAGTCAATGTTTGATCATGTCTAATATGATAAGACATTTATTTAACTGGCTTTATAGTCTCAGGCAAGCTTTTTTCCTTTGCTGCTCCCAGACTGTGGAACAGTTTTCCCGTCACCGTCACATCCTCCTGGTCTATCACCACTTGTAAATCCTAACTAGAGAACCAGCTTTATAGAATAACTTTTGAGTCTCCCTAATTTTTTATAGCACATTAAAATCCACCTGAAACGTCATTTCGAAAATATTCTTTCCCCTATAAACAGTACACACAGGCGGGCAAAACACTGCGAGGAATTTAATTGGATCATTGAAAAGTGGACCTAAGAAAATGAGATTTATTCTTTTTTAATCAGCAAACTGTATTCAACATTCTGCAGATGTAACGAGGTATTTTATTTCAATATAAAAATAGGTTTTTTTTTTCTTGAGCAATGAGACCACAGATGTGGTTGAAAAGGATTAAAGAGACACTTTTTGAGGTGGACTTTAAACTTGTATTTTTTTTTCTTTTACAATTTCTCTACATTCATTTTGTTTTCATTCTTCAACTGCCTTTTTTAACAATTCTCTGTTTTGTTCTTCAATGTTTGTATAAAATAATTAAATATTACTTGACATATTGTCTTAACATATTGTCAAAATATTAATGATAGGCGAACTGACCTTTCAACATGGCGGGAGCAGCTAAAGCAGAGGAGGGCAATCCTGGTCCTGGAGGGCTGGTGTGGGTGCAGGATTTTGTTCCGACCAAGAAGTTACACACCTGATTCTACTAATGAAGGCCTTGGCAATGGTTCTAGAGGTTGATTAGTAGAATCAGGTGTGTTACTTCTTGGTTGGAACAAAATCCTGCACCCACACCAGCCCTCCAGGACCAGGATTGCCCACCCCTGAGCTAAAGTGTAGTGAATTATAAGCGTTATGCTCTGTGTAAACATTCTCTGCTGCTTTTAGTTAGTTGATGTGTAGCCAACATAATGCTGTAGCATACATAATTTTAATAACATCACTATTTACACTAAAAGTACCACTATTGTTAGCTAGCTAACGTTACCAGTCAGTCGAGGATAGCCTCCAGTGCAATGCAATTTTCTCACGTGAATTTAGTTCTTATTTTTCCGATACTACGCGAAGGCAGCGATATTCTGGTTCCGCCATGTTTCACTTCACTAGGACAACAAAAGCACTTGAACTTCACACACTCGCAATTCCAATTTTGCAAGTGGAAAGAATCATCTTTCCCATACCACGTGAAGGCAAAAATAGCGTCCTATATTAATTATCGTAAATACCATAAACCGACATGAAAAATGCACGTCGTAATTTCCACTGGAAAGCTGGAAGGCACGAACTGAGATAAACTTTGACATTTCAATATGGCGGAAAACAATTAAAATGCCGTGAATGGGAAGCATTGTATTCTGTTAAACGTTAGTGAGTAGCCTACATGACAGTGTGGCATACATTATTTTAATGATATCGTCATTTACACTGTAAAATACCCGTATGGGTCCGCCCATGTTTTCACTTTATGACGATAACAAAAGCACTTGAACGCAACACACTGCCCCATGCCAAGTGATGGCAGCATAACAGATGATGGATCATAATGGCAGCGGTGGGATTTGAACCCACGCCTCCAGAGAGACTGGAGCCTAAATCCAGCGCCTTAGACCGCTCGGCCACGCTACCGTCGACGCCATTGATTCACCAACAATCCCTTGAAACCATTTCTACTCACCTGCTGCACGTCCTCTGTGGTTATAGAGGTGTCCAACTCCAGACATCTCAACCTTTGCTCGTAGAGTCCTTTGAACTCGTCTAGAAGCTGTTTAATGCTGCTTGTCTCAGTCTCAGGACACTGACTGGACACTTGCAGCTCTATTTGTCCTGGAGGTGGGGAGGACGAGTTCAAAGTGTCACTACCTGGTCCCCACCGCTCCGAGGTTCCCCCCGAGCCTGCTGCTGTCGTTTGGCTCATGGCTGCTGTGATTCAATCTCGACACAGCCTTATGGGTTAAATGACATCATTCAACGGCTATAGAGCAGCGGGAGTGTGATGTTGAACATGTTCTGTGTTTAACGTGAATTACCTTGGCTTCAACTTTGGTCACTATGAGTGGTTACTACAACAAACGGAACGCTAATGTGGGAATGAATCATTTCGAAGGGGAGAGCGGACGCTTCCCCCTGCAGTTTGCCGCTGCTCCGCGCTGCGTCCTCTGATTGGCTGTATCGCACCACGGGGTGTCGTCACCGAAGGTTCCCGCACTCCATTGGCCGAGGCTTGTTTACAACCCGGAAATACAGATTGTTGTTTATCGTCGTGCTGCCAGGAGGAACCTCCGCGATCAGGGAATGACAGGACTATATTGAATTCGCCTTTCTCTCGAAATAAATGGGTAAATATCTTCGTCGTGTTGTTTAAAACGAGTCATTTGTTTTTTACGTGAATTTAAAACGCTCTGATTCGGCGCGTCGGTGGTGGTTTATCTGTCAGATCTAAATGTCGCACTATTTGATGCTGTATTTCTGTAAAGGCTGTGCACTTTTAAAATAAAATCGATTATTAATGTCTATGGATGTGTTATATGATCCAAAGGACCATTGTATACAAATGTGATATGTTATACTATAATATTACTCCATCCTGTCCAGAAATACAGTATTTGCTTACTGCAACTTTAGCTGGTAACCTTGTGAGTGTGTGTGCCTTCAAGAGGATGTTCTACTGCTCCCCACACAATCCCATTATTCCCCTAAATAATCAGTGCCAGAGATCAAAACCTTCCACATTGAGATTCAAGGCAAAGTTGATCTTATTGATTTTCAAGAGACTACTGACTTCATTTCTCTCATCCCAATCATCACTCCCCTACTCTTATCTGTCTCTTGGTTATATCTCATTTTTTTTCCAGTGAGGCTTTGACTGCTCACACACACATGCACACACACACTACCCAAAACCTAATCCGACCACTGTGATTATCACATAATGCTCTTGCCTTATTATCAAAATGGAGTAGATTTAGGGTCATGTTGTTGTCAAAAGACTGATGGGTATGAACAAAAAAATAAAAGCTCAATGACATTATGAGGAGAGCGTTGGAATGGTTGATTGCATGAGATTGAAGTATAGGTGCACACGCCTGCAGCGTAATGAGTGTGTTTTAACAGAGTCACTAAGGTTAAATTGGGTTGTGATCTCACTCTGGGTTGAGAAGGTCATCTTGTACAGTTTCCACATGAGGTACTAACATGGAGATATACAGTATGTGCACCTGTCCACCCTGAACAGACATGCTATTTAGTTGTAGTCAATAAAAAATGCTGCATTCTGTAATTTCTGTTCTATTCTGCACAGATAAATTTGTGATATGTGATTTTGGGCTGTACAAATAAAATTGAGTTGACTCAATTAGCCCCCAAAAAGATTTAAGTAAAAGAAAACTTGTGAGGTTTTTGAAACTAATTATCAACAGTGCCAAAGATATTCAATTTAAAATTATCTTCTCACTTGACAAGTTACTAAGAATTAATTTAAGAATTAATCAATCAGTTTTCTGTCTTGTTTTATTTCAGTACTCTGGCTGTTATTAAATTATTATTACCTTATTATATTTGCAGTGCACTAGCTGTGATCTGTACATTGCCAGGAGGCACATTATTATCTTATTTTCACAGGAAATCAAGGCATTCAATATCCAAATCGAGATGAAAGTCTTAACGCGACATGTCATTAGTGGTACAATTTGCAGTATCAGCAATCCAATTCCCCAAATTAATTCATAGAAGAATAATTCCCAGAAAGTAGTGCCTGTATATTTCAACAAACTAGTAGCCACATTCTCAAATATTTTACAGGAGGCAAAAAACAGCTTCCCCTCAGTTTAGAGTCAACTGTTCCACCCTCAGACACACACTTTAAATGTTTTCTCCTTTATTATCTCTGTTTTTCATGCATAAAATGAAGGCAAGAAATGTGCTGATCAAATACTCCTTAGGATAACACATTTTGTTTGCAGGAGGTTAGGTCCCAGGCTCTCTCATTGACTCCAAAGAAAGACACAACTTCAGCGCTCTCATTTATTAGCCGTTCTGCTTTCACTTCCACGTTCATTGTGCCTTTCTGCCCTCTAAATGTTTCATGACTTTTTAAGTTGTTTTTTTGCAAACCCCCTGTACTTATTACTCATACAGGCTTAGCATACTCAACCTCCATACTCATGAAATCAATTAATTCTCTTAAATAATTTACCTTCTGAGCAAACCAGATTAAGCAGAGCACATTGTGTGTGTGTGTGTGTGTGTGTGTGTGTGTGTGTGTGTGTGTGTGTGTGTGTGTGTGTGTGTGTGTGTGTGTGTGTGTGTGTGTGTGTGTGTGTGTGTGTGTGTGTGTGTGTGTGTGTGTGTGTGAGAGAGAGAGAGAGAGTGTGAGTGTGTCAGATGTGCTGTTCTAACTGATGTGTATTTTTTTTGTGTTCAGGCATTAACTCGGCCCTCACCCCCATGGCTCGGAGGAGTCTTGGGTGATTAGAGAAAGAGGAGAGCCTTGATAAAGCATTAGTGTGTGACGCACACACACATACACACACACAGCCTGAAGACCCCTCTGTGCATTTGCACACATTCATTTTTCATGAAACAGACTCATAACAATTAGTCTGGTTACCGCCTGGGTAATCTTAGCGTCCCCGTAATGCCTGTGGTCTGCTGCTATGACATCACTCTCTTAAAAGTTCTAAATCTGACATTCTCATCCGTTTTCATAGTGAGGACATTAGCAGGCCCCGGCTAATAGGCCGCTCGTTGCTGGCGAAAGAGGGGCAATAAAGCGAGGGAGCGGTGGGGAGAGAGAGAGAGAGAGTGGGGGGGGGGACTGGAGACCGGAGTGCTCAGAGAAATAGGTTTTTACTCACCAGAGCTTTTACACAAATTAATTTACATGAGTGAGAGAAGAAAATGTAAAGTTCTAATCCGCCGCGCTTTGCCAATGCATAGCCTATTTCTCGCTACAAGCATCATAGAAAGCCAAGTGAAACGTTTATGCATTATTTCAGCAAATATATTATGCTAACAACCATAGCTTAAGTGCTTAGCGCTACACTACGCCAGGAGCTAAATCGAGACTTTTGGCCACACAGTTTCGAACTGGCAAAGAATGATAGCCTCACGAGCGGCCTTCGGAGTGTTCCTCCGCTGTAGGAGGGAGAAAAAAAAGAAAAAAAGCTAAATGCAACCCCCTGGAGATACTACTCCACCTTCCCGGCATCCCCTACTCTTTAGTCCCCATGTCCTAAACACCCTCATCCCCTCCCTAGACACCAAAGCCAAGGTCAAGAAGAAAGAGCAGCCTGCCTCTGTCTACAGGCTATTCCCTGGATGCCGGCACCTCGGCGGGGCCGAGCCGCCAATGCTTCAGGAACGTTCCCTCCTCCTTTTTTATTGTGACCGTCAGTCTCAAGGTCAGCTCTAGGGAGAGGTTTGTGCTTATCAGTTTTTCCCTTCGCTGTCTCTCTCGTATTTTCTCTCTCCTCGGCTATCTTTGCCCCCAGTTTTATTTCTTTCACTGTATCAGTAGACAGTAGCTCGGCGCTCCCAGTTGGGGGTGTTTTTTTTTTGGTGACGTGTTGTCTGACGTGTTCTGTCTGTCTCTTTGTCTATCCGTCTCTCTGTCGGGAAGCTGTCATTACAGCCTGTTGTCTGGTTTCCAGACGACCCGGTGCAGCTGCGAGGCTTCAGTCTGATGCTCTGTGCACTCGCGCCGCCTCACTTCCTTCGCACCGGTCGTGGCCCCCTTTTTCGCTCCGAGCAATGTTGCAAGTGTGTTCCCTGTTAGGTTGGATGTTGTTGTTGTTGTTTTATTGTCTGGAAGCGATATGGCAGTCAGCCTTGAGTCAGTGCGCTATCTTTGTCTGAGCAACATGCACAGGGAACAAAAAAAACAAAACAAAAGCCCTCGTCTGACCTGAATCACAATACCGTTTATTTAATAATTCCTGCAAGTTTTTTAAAGTATTTACGCAGCCCTGATAGAAAAAGCTTCAGATTTTCAGGTAATATCGTTTTTTTTTTTCCTGTTGATTTCCAGTAAACTCCTTTAACCTGTCTTCTGACTCTGTTGGTTGCCAGCCAGCGACTCTCCATGAGAGGGCATTTTGGCTCTGGGTCGATCGGTTGGGTGATCCACAAGAGAACTCTCAGGTCAATACATCCCATCAGGTGTGTGTGTGTGTGAGTGTGTTTTTGTATGTGAATACATCAGAGAAAGGGTCTTGTCTGCTTTTATCTGCGTGTGTGTGCTCTTTTGTGTGTGTACGCTGTAGTGTCTGCGCCACGCGCTCTGACACACACCATGTCAGGCCTCTGTAAACACTGGCATTGACTGTGACTTTTGACTATTACATAAGGAACATGGATTTCCAGCTGTCCACGGTAAAAGGCGCCTGTAAATTCAAATGCTTAATTTTTATAGGCAGCGCAGCATTGACTGAAGTGTCTGCTTGTTATATATTTGGCAAGTGCTGCAAGTCTGAAGGGAAGCTGTCAATAGCAATCCCAGCTATTGATATGGCAGTGGGCAGGGAGATGTTACTTGGCCCCCGACTCCGGCATCCCTCTGATCCCTCTACATCATAATTACATTAATATTGACAGACCCTTGACAATAGTCACATTACTATTGATAGGTAGCTGTCAATACCGTGTTTCCCCAAATAAAACATATTCATTCATAACTTGTAAACTGCTCGATAAAAGGCTTTGAAAAGAATATTGGACCCGGCCGGGTTTACTCTCCCGAGAGGGCTGCTGCTGTGACAGGGATTTCCACCACCTGGCAGCCTGTGTGTGTGTGTGAGAGAGTGTGTGTCTATGGACTGATAGATTAACTTAGCTCTGTATTAAAGCTCTGTATAGATCAAGACTACACTTGACATACATAAATAGTCACATCCACACACAGGCACATAATCTGCACATTTTCTCCCATCAAGGGAAAACTTTCCGATTAAGCTAAACAAATGGAGTCTGTTTATTTCTCTCCCTCTCTCGCTCCCTTTTTAAAAACCCAAACTCTTCCTCCGTCACAGGCAAGCTTCGAGCCACTAAACATGGCAGCGTTTCAAACGCAACTCAGTAAATTTGTCACACCTGCTTACTTCGGCGTGAATTCCCTCTTTTTTTCCCATTCATTTGCTAATTCTAACTCAGTCGGACGGTGTATCCCGGGTCTATTGAAACATCATGAATACACAGACGGTCCCGTGCACCACAATAAACCCGAGCATTGCCACCACAGATCAGAATGTTTTTTATTTCACCTCCTCGAGAGACGTCAGTAAAGTGACCATCATCGCTCTCTCTCTCTCTTTCTGTCAAAACTGCCATATTTACCCGGCTGAAATCTCTTTTAAAGCCTCGTGACAAATCCTGTTCAGCGAGACACAAAAGCCACTGTCAAAAAAGGGCCTCTCTCTCTATCTCTCTCTCTCTCTCTTTCTGTGGCCCTCATGCACTGTCTCTCCTCCCTGCGTTAGTTAGTCTCCCACTTCCTAAGCATTTCATTTGAGGAAAAAAAAGGCAGATAAAACTGGGGGGAACTGAGAGGAGTTTTGGGAACGTATGCCTCACAAAATAGCCCAGACATCACAATGGCGAGATCCCATATGGAGTTGACTCTAGGGGGAGGAAAATTGTTCCACATTTGGCAGATGTGTACGGTGTACCAGAGACTGTGCCGTTAGCCTAATCCCTAGTGATGTGATTTGTACACACACCCCTATCTCCAGAGGGAGCAGGCACCAAGAGTCCCTGTGCTTCTTTGCCTTGTGTGTGTGTGTGTGTGTGTGTGTCCCTGTGTGTGTGTGTGTGTTTATACACTAAAGAGAGCAGTCTAAGACCCCCTGCTCCTCTGCATTGCACAGCTCAAAGGTTGCATTAAGGACGGGTTTTACATGTGAAAAGTGATTTCCGTTCCTATGTATAAAGAAAAAATAACAGGATGGGCTTCACCTCAGGGGCCTCATTTCTCCCAATAACCCAGTTGCCCTTTAATAGATTATATATATATATATATATATATATATATATATATATATATATATATATATATATATATATATATATATATATATATATATATATATATATATACACACACACACACACATAGATAATACTTATATGTTGAAGTCATGAGAAATTAACTTAATTTTCAATTATTCGCAGCTTAAAGGAAAATGATGTTGTGCTTCTCTAATAGTTTTGTTTGGTAGCATCTTTTAATCTTTTTATTTTATTTTTTTTATTTTATTTATTTTAAGAAATGCATCCATTTCCAACAGTTATTATCTAAAACCTGAAAGGTTTGTCAATGCATGCTGGTATTTTCACTTCCATGTTGCTGATTTAGATCACTCAGATTAATTGGACGTCAGCGTGTGTGATCTTTGCGTAGAGATTAAATTGGAAAATTACCCATTTTGAGAAAACCAAAATTACAGACAGGCTATTTGTAACTTCAGAATGACCAAGGTCATGGTAAGATAGAAACCAGAGCATCTGCAACCTTTGTGATGACAGTCGTCTGGGAGACGAGTATCACATTCTGTTTGAATGTAAGAATGTAATCATAAGGAATTATAGGGAAAACATTTGCCAAGACATTATTCAAACTGTCCATCTATGTTTAAATAGTTTAGATGTCAGATGAGCCAAAAGTCTTGCCTTTTTTGTGAAGAATGTTCCACCTTCTTTAAAATAGTTTATGTTGTATTTGTTTAAAACCAGATCACTTCTGTGGTTACTAAATTGGATTGTCTTCCCTAGGTTTGTGGAAGAGTTATATGCAGATTTTTGCAATCTAATGCAATTTTGGACCATTATTACCCATAATCATATTTTGTTTACAATAAGTTGTAATAGCTACAGCAGATAATAAAGAAGATAATGAAGAAACAACCCCAAAAAGCTTTCAAAAGTGTACTGGGGATGCTAAGACCATTAGACCATTAAGTTCGTTTTGAAGCTCTCTGCATGGATTTTATATTAATTCGCCTAAATAGCTTGGGAGCTAGACGTAAGCCTTCTAAAAGTAGGAAAAACCATGCATTTTCTTTGTCTGCAGAAAAGTGGGCAAATGCAATATCAACATACATCAACAATGACCTAAACAAAAATAATATTCAAGCTGGGAAAAAAGTCAGTAAAATCTGTCAACTCATTACAGTGTTGAGAAATTTGACTTCCATATTCTGTATATTTCTCCAGCAGGTTTGGAAAGTGAAGACACCCAGAAAGGAACAGGTTCTGGTTCAGCCATGGGTGCTGACCCTCTGGCCCCGGTGTTACGCATCAACCAGCTGGACGCCCTGGAGCTGGACTCGGCCCTCGAGCAGCTGGTGTGGACCCAGTTCTCCCAGTGCTTCCAGAACTTCCGGCCGGGCCTGCTCACCCCGCTGGAGCCGGAGCTGCGGGCTCTGCTGCAGCTGCTGGTCTGGAGGTTCACGCTGTACTCCAGCAGCACCACGGTGGGCCAGTCTATACTCAGCCTGCACTACCACAACACCCTGCCCTCCTCGCCCGTCTACAGGCCTCTGTCCAGCAGGCAGAAGGTGGGCCTCGCTCTGCTCATGGTGGGTCCCAAATGGCTTCAGGAGCGCTCTCACAGCCTGCTGCTTTGTTTAGGACTGACTCCAGGAGGATGTGGGTCTGAAATAGACAGCGGGTTTCTTCAAAAGGGAATCCGCAGCAGCCTGACCCTCGTTTCCGGTATCGTCCAGCTCGCGAGCCTCCTCAACTTCCTCGTTTTCCTCAGGAAAGGTCGCCACCCGCTCCTGGCCGAAAGGATCATGGGAGCCCAGGCAGTTTTCAGCAGGCCCAACGTGGTCCGGGACGTAACCTACCAGCACATCAACCGTGAGCTGCTGTGGCACGGCTTCGCAGATTTCCTCATCTTCCTGCTGCCGCTGATCAACGCCAGGAAACTGAAGGATGCGGCATGTTCGATGCTGCTCGGAGGGGAGCGGGACAGCGGGGACGGTGGGAATGAAGGGCAGGCGGCATGGAGAGAGTGCGGGCTGTGCGGAGAGTGGCCCACCATGCCTCACACGGTGGGCTGCCGCCACGTCTTCTGCTACTACTGCATCAAGGGTCACAGCATCACGAACAATACATGCCCGAAGTGTGGAGCGGAGGCAGGGCAGCCAGAACCAGTCAGGATGGAGGTGGAGATGGAGACCATCAACAGGGAATGAGTCTGTCCTGTAATGTTGGAAGAACTTTCACAACTTTACACCTTTTTTGTATGAAAATCGAAGTCAACTTTTGAAGTTTATAGTTTTATATATTAAAAATTCCCACGATAGGCTGCCTGGGGTGTATCCCTGCCTTTTGCCTGTAATGTGCTGGGATTGACCCCCATGACCCTAATGAGGAATAAGCAGACTGTCACAGCACACAAGATACTATAGAAAATGATTGACTGACACTGAAAATTCTAAAAACAATGTTAATGGAAACAGGATGGTAAAATGTAATCAAAGGATTTGTTCGCCACTATCCTGTGAGCAGCCTTCCTTCTGGAAGATTCATAAGGTGTATGAGTTTATGACCGGACTTCAGTCTTCATGATATCTGCGTCTTTTCTGAACACACATCGACCTGCTATGTTTAATGTATGTGTGCATATATTGACAATCCTCTGCCCCCTTCCGTTTCTCCAGCCAGACTTTGGACAGAACTATTTGTCTTTGGTGCACTGGACAGACTACAGAGAACCACACAGAGCATATATTTGATGAGCCAACGTGTTGATTTATGCTCCAAATTGGCTGTGTGTGTGTGAATGTACGTGGATGTGTGTGTGTGTGTTGAAATGGGAATATTTGTTCTGATGAAAAATGCAGAAAGTCAGCTGAATAAATAATGGGAGGAATTTCTGATGCCTCTCATCATGGCCAAATTAGCATTTGTTGTGTATTTTGTGCCTAAATTGTATTTCAACATCATTAAAATTGATAGAGTGCTACCTCTTGGGTGTTTATTTAGTTAAGTGGAAGAGAGAGAGAGAGATGAGGGAAAGTTATAACAATCAGCACACTTCTCTCTAGACAGGCCCCGGTCGTTCTAACTCCCATTATCCGTTTTCACAGCACCCCAACATGCTGAAGATCAAGGGGGCAGCCGGGGGCTTGGATTGACTCACACACACACACAACACACAAGACACTTGACAGTCAGCCCCTCTTTTTCCCTTGGCCTTTCTCTCTTTTGCTGCCTTTCCATCTCTCTCCCTCTGTAATCTCTCGGGCCCTCGCCCCTATAAGACTGTAGTAAACTGTACCAAAACCCTGGCAGTCGTCTCCTTCCTCGCAGGCGAATTACTCTCTAATCCCTGTAATGAGTCCAAAGATGCTTATTTATGCTGGAGTTAACCTCCACCAGTGAGCCCAGCCCCGGGCCAAACGCACCCCAGCTGAGTGAAGCCTTTCCTGAGCTGACAAGAGAGGAGCGGGGAGGGGAAGGGCTACCTCCCACCTCTCCTCCCCTCCCCCTCCCCCTCCCCTCTCCCGCTCTGATCACTAGGGCTTAATTGCTGATTGCCGAGACGATCAATCGGAACTGCAGGCGTGATAGAAAGCCTATTGCGGAGAGCTGGTCTCAGATCTCCCGGCTCAAAAAATAAAATAAAATAATAAAAAAAAAAAAGATGCGGACGCATCAGATCTTAGATGAGGTTAATGTTTCTATGGGCACAGAGGATAAAGCATGAAATATTTGTCCTCACGAGGTACGTGAATGCCCTGAAGAATACTGTGAAGGTGTACTGGCAGGGTCAAACTTAAATTATTGATGTTACTGACCGATATGATCTTTATTGCTCCCAGAACTTTCACAGGTCTGTGGAGTATATGTGCTGGAAGTAAATGTCCTTGGCTGGTAATGCAAGGCCGAAGTTAATGAATTGCATGGTTTAAAGCACGTATAGAAGTATTGAAATAGCCCCTTGTTGGATTAAAAGAAAATGTACACCTTGAGGTGGGGGTTACAACTCCGGATGATGATTGGTTTGACATTAAAACACAGGACTCATCACGTGGACACTCAGAGGTCCTTTCTCCCATCAAGGACATTTTGACTAATGAATCCTATAGCAATGCATATAAAGCCTGAGACAAGGAAGCCTGGTTGTCAATATTTCATGGACTACATTACATTAATGCACTCCAAGTCCCAGAAAGGGAGATTAAGGAGATGTTCGAGATTAAGGATGCATATATGATCAACCTTAATGCCACAGGGACATGTCATTGTCCTAACATTCAGACAGACTTACAATCCAAACCTTTTTTCAGATATTACTCTACAACTCTAATTGAAGTCCCCAATCCCCAGGAAAGAGAAAGAAGATAAAGAAGAAACGGTACATTAAAGTCTATTAATTGAGTTAGGCCACGGATTGAATTAGCTGGAAGTTGGAACAGGGCTCTGGACTTAAAGGAAGGTAGCGTTAAGCCTATCTGTCTTTGGATCTTTTCTAATTCACAAGCTCCATGTGGAGAGGGGGAAAAAGAGGAAGGAGCCCAGATTCCCAGCGGCTATGCAAAGCAATCTGCACATTCACACGCAGCCATTTAGGGAGCAAATTGGCCCTGTGCCCCCTCTGACGAAGGTTTTAAGAGAAAGGGAATTAGGGCGTTGAATCCCTAACTAGATCTCCTTCTTTGATGAGCCTCTTTATCCGCCTGTCCCTCATCTCCATTTCTTTGATGTGAGGCATTGATTTTCCTGATTAAATAGTTTTTAAAGTAAGAATCTCTTCTCTTGGCTGTGTAATACCGGGTACTTTACTGTACCTATTTGTGTGTACGCTCATTGAACACTATGTCTGTGCTGCTCTTTAATTGGAACAGAGCCCTCGGCTTGCAGATAATAATAAGGACAATAACTACGTAGTATAAGTACAATAGCTTTGATTCGTACATGCCTGGCTTTTACCTCTTCATTTGAAATGGCTTGAAGGACTCTGAAACCCTTACGTATCGCTAATGAAATTAAGGAGCAAAAACACCTTTTTCTTTTTCACTTTTCACCAAAATTCCAGCTCTGATCCTTTTTCGCTCGCACGGCGTGAGCTTTTACTGACTTTTCAGCGGGTAATGGGGAGATATTTCCACTGGCTGACATCGTTTTCAAAGAGTGAATGACACAATCTTCACACCGAGGAAAGATGAAAACAAAAAATGCAACATTTATTTGTTGGTACCTCAGAGGATTTTGACACCTGTATATCTTCTTCGTTTTTTTGCTTTTTTTTTTTTTTTTTCTTGTGGCATGTCCAATATGTCAATAGGAGTTACAAGTATCTCTCGTATTTTCATCTATTCAATAAAAAAAGACATGCCAAACATAAAACACCAAAAAAATTCCTGGAAGGTAGTGAAATCCTAGGTGTGCTCGAGTTCAGGGCTGCAGCCGCTGCAGGTACCTGTGTTATGAGAGTTCTTTCAACACCTGCCGGGCTTTGGATACCACCGGGCCCAATTATCTTAGTCTGCCTCCTCTTCTTAACCACCTCTTCAGTCTAACAGGTCAGGGGGACAATCAATCACACCTAAAATAAGGAAGTCATTTCCTGGGCTTTTATCATGGTACTGAGGATTTGTCTGGTTGCATTTCACACACCTTAAGAAAGATGGGGCGGCGTTGGTTTGGGAATATATAGAATTTGGCCTTTCCTTTTTTGTTCTCAAGACCCAGGATAATTTGGGATCTATATATGATCTATATGTTCACCTCAATATGTGTAGTTTTGGCAGAGCAAATGCGAAGATCAAGAAAACGCACTAAACAATCTTGCGCTTCATGATCCGCGTCGATAAAGGTTATTCTGCTGTATAACTTTAGAAAGTTTTAACGTAGGCAGCTCCATCCTCCTCCTCCTCCACATCAGAAACAAAGATATTCCTGACAGCATGCATACAGTCAGAG
Organism: Lepturacanthus savala; assembly: GCA_030544235.1. Lineage (NCBI taxonomy): Eukaryota > Metazoa > Chordata > Actinopteri > Scombriformes > Trichiuridae > Lepturacanthus > Lepturacanthus savala. The sequence goes on along the minus strand of CM060476.1, from coordinate 5,011,047 downwards.
ATGTGGAAGGAAGATTCATATAACTCAATATTACACCTATTTAAAATCCTTCCTTCATAAGCTGATTTTTAAAAGATGATGGATTGTTGTTTTCACCACGGTGTTTCCTACATTATAAATCTATCTAATCTGAGTGTTTTCCCTGAAGTGCCATGCAACATATTTTTCTAGATGCTAAGAATACGTAACTCTGACTGAATATTAAGTTGCGGCTCCCTTTACTGTTGTGAAACAACTGGATAAGTGAGGTATTTGAGACTTTATCAAATGAAAACATTTTTTTCAACATATTTGATATATTTCACATCCTCTTACGCTAACGCGGGGCTAAAGAGATGGAAGCAAACTTTACCTGACCCGTCCTCTGATTGGATGAGCTCGGGCAGGAGCAGCGAAGGGATTGGACAAATGACCAGAGGGCATCATGGGGGGATTATACACAGGTGTGTTGCAGTGCCCCTGGGGTAAGATCTGCCAGCGTCAAGGCTTTTTCGTGTGTGTGTGTGTGTGGTGTGTGTGTGCATCTTCCAGTCTGCGCGTGTGTGTGTTTAGCCATCTCAGTCCCCTTCCTACTGATGTCTAGAACAGACTAAATGAGCAATAATCTGCACACATCCCTCCAGATGTCTCAGTGAATTTCCTGTGGCTTAAGGCACCAGCTGAGCTCTTTGAAAGTTTTGATAACTTCTGCAAATGTGATTGAACCTCTGCTTGTTCAGGAATGTGGTGGAGGACACAATGTGCTTATTCCGATTTCCCCTCAAAGAGATGAAAAAGAAAGCGTGTGCTCAGCTCTGGTGCCAGTCCATCTATTGCCTCAATAATCGTTTGCACTTTTTAAGACTGTTAAGATATTAGATGTGCCATGAATGAACTGTAAAATATAGAAATAATATGTATTTAATAGATAATTAAATTGAATAGCATTTTTATAAAAATCATGTATATATCAACCTGGTAAGACTTCATAATAATCATTATTTATAAGTGATTAATAGATATTTTATTGAACTTTAGTTATTAGTTATTTCTTGATGGTGAAATTTGATTTGTAAACCATGCTAATATTAAATTGCAACTGATAATTATAATAGCTTGTCTGTAAACATTATTTAGACAATTAATACTTTTTGTATCAATAATACAACAATTCTGATGGTTTATGAACCAATTTTTAACCGTTAAAAAATAAAATAATTGTTATCTACATTTTAATAAACTGTTTTTAACCATTTATAAACGGTGGTTATTATAAAGTGTTATGGTCAGTCTTTATAACATGCAAATTGGAGGGTCAGTAAGTCTGTTTCTCCCATTTCTTTTTCTTCTACTTAGTTTATATTGTTCGAGCTCAGACTATCGAGTCATTTCCATAAACATATTCTGTAATTGTAAGGAAAGCTCCTGATCGTTGTGCAATCAACCCGAAGTTGTCAAGCAGCAAGAGAGGAAGATGGAGCAGAACAGAGCTTTATTCCCCATCTTCTGTCACTCAATGCTGCTACAAGACCCCTCAATCCACACAAGCAACAAATACAAGCAGGAGCACATGTAAAAAGTGTCATGAATATTTGATAAGCCTATATCCTGCCAATCTGACTGCAATTCATTGACAAAATCAACATTTGTCACATCTCAGAGCAAAGTTGAGATGAAGAAAAAAGGTAAAATGTAAAATGGAAAGATAATAACATCCATGGATGGAAGGAGCATTTCAATAAAGGAGCCGCACGTGGGCATAGGGGAAAAAGCATCAGCCCTGCATATAAAGATAATGTAGAGTTTCTGTCTGGCAAAGGTAACAAGAAGAATTTCTAAATTACATGTGTAGGCAACACACTGAACAATGAGAACAGCAGGCAGAAAAAGCCTAACCCTGTTAAGTATGAGGCTGGCGGGTAATGACAATGTATTTGTGCATTTCAGCATCTTGGAATCTCCGGCTTGCCGGGGAAAGGAAGAAATATAATTTTTGTGGTTGCCATGGATACCTGTGTGTGAAGGTTTTGCTGCGAGTCTAGATTCCTCCAGGAGATCAGTGAACCGCATGTGTCAACCAGCATTAACCTGCTCAGTCCAACAGATGCACAGAGACACACATGCACAAGAAAGAATAATAAACACACACAAACATGCGCATTAACCTTCTCATCTCGACATAGAGCACAGCACAAACTGAACCGCGGCTTCTAAACACACAAATACACGCTTGTGAGCATAGCTACGCATTGTCTAAGCTGAAATAGTCGTGAGTGAATGCCGTGCTGCAACAGGAAGAAAAAACTTTAGATTATGATGCTGTTCTAGTGTAGTACATGAGGTAGAAACACGTTATATTAAGGTTCTTATAAAATCTTACTTGTAATCCTTTGTTCTTATAATAAATACACTTATAAGGGCCTCAATAACAATATGCATTAATATGTGAAAATAAGAAATGATATGAACGTTAATAATAGCATTATAAAGATCATCATTGTTAGATTATAAGATGTTTATAAAAACTTATTAGAAATAGCATAACAATGCCTTATTAAGGATGATAAATCCTTAATTATGCAGTTTTCACTTAAGATTAATAAAAAGATCAATTGTTAATAAGTGAAAAATAAAGGATTTATGAGCTTTAATAAGAAATTGTTCTTACTATAGATCTAGTGCATGTGTGCTTCTGTAATCCTGATGAGCTGCCATGTTTTCATATATTATAATTTCTCTGTCATTATTTAAGAGAAGTTATTTTGTCATTCTCGCTCACTCTCTGGCAATTCACGTGAGACACTTTAGCATTTTAACATGTAGAGCATCAAGTCAAGGGTCAGTTAGAGGATGTGTTCCATTTGGGACCATGTCAAATAAATTATGCATTTATATTCCTGTAGCACCCACCAAATTATTATATATGCATACCGTAAACTGACCCTGTTAGAGCAGGATCAAGTATAGTGTGGCATGATATACAAAGAAAAAAAAAAGAAGCTTCTGCCTGTGTGTTTGTGCCTTACACCATGTTGAATCTATTTTTTTCTTAACATAATTTCTACTAAATCCTGCAAATATAACTGATTTTTGTAATCATCATTTTTCCAAGATTAAGACTTTTGTGGTTTGGCTAGAGGGTATTTCCATCTTCTAGGATGTAATACTAGATTGTTTAATAACTAGACAAACGCATACAAAAAAAAATAAAAAAAACAACACATAAATCGGGGGGTTCCAGATTTTCTGAAATTCTAAGAATCAGCTCTTTGGCATTTTCATAGTCTCTGTTTTCATCCTCTTCACAAACATGCCAGAATTTTCTCTGCCGGGCCCCAAACTGACACTCTGGGCTCGTTGTCAAGTATTATGTTCTCAAGTGTTTGTGCTTGTCTCCTGCGCCAAGCTGCTGGAGTCCTCTCTGCCCCATCCACAAGGCCTACACAACATTCAGCAGTCATATCTCTGCTTGTCTATCTAGGAGCCCGGCGTGTTTTCCCTCAAAGTCAAATTAAAAAGGTATGCCAGAAAAGAGAGCGTATCTGCAATTCAGAACACATTTTTCTATCAGACAGGAGATATATTGCCGACTAAGTATTGTCAGATGTTGGCAAATTCCACATATTTTTCATATCCGGCCCCCCGAAACTTGGGGCCGCTTCAAGACTCAAGGCACATCATCGACAAAGACTCTGTTTGACCTCAGGAGCACAGGCAGAAATGAACCAAATATCCATTCTGTTTGCTACGAAAATATTTTCTCCGATATAAATGCAATATCACCGGCCATAAATCATTTAGGAATTCATTTGGAAATCATTTGGAAAAACACATTTATTTGGTGGTGGTGGTGGGAGGGGGGGTGGGGGTTCATCAATAAACCTGGCTCCTGTGGAAAGTTTTATGCATTCAATAGATTCAGTTATTCATGTATTCACTCATTCACAAGGCCTAGTCAGTGGCTATGCGTCAGGCCTCCTGTGTGTGTGTTTATGCGCGTGTGTGTGTATGTGTGTGTGTGTGTGTGACCTGCGGCGTAGCCGTGCTATGCTGCGGGCTAGTGCTGTTCCCCAGGGGGCTCTCATCTTTTACTGAGCCCTGACAGAAGATGGAGGCTGGGAGAGGGGTCCGCTGCATTAAAAAGCCTTTACCTAGCTCTGATTTATCACCCCTGCCTCTCTCATTCACACACACACACACACACACACACACACACACACACACACACACACACACACAAACCTGCCTGCCAACCCCACGCCATCTCACCATTCCTCGCCGCAGCTCGACTCTACACTCTATCAAACATACAGACATATAGATGTGTGTGCGCATGCACACACACACACAAAGACTCAAACGGACACACATTCACACACCATCAAACACATACCCATTCCATCTCAAGATGGCTGCCTCGGAGAAAGAGTGAGGGAGCGCGGCACCGCACTGCACCGCAGTGGTGATTTTGCATTTTAATGGTTCCCTTCCTCTCCTTCCCTTTCGCCCCGCTCTCCCTACAGTTGGTAATTCTGGTGAGTCGCGGGCAGGCAGGCGACAAGCCACCGGCTACCTCGCCACAGGAAGACAGAGCGACACAATTACAGGACAGCATTTCCTGGGTACGTCACCTGCAAACGGCTGCATTTAAATGTGACAGCCACTGAGGGTGTGAGGGAGGAGAGCAGGGGAAGATGGGCATTGGTGTGTGTGTGTGTGTGTGTGTGTGTGCTGTTGGAGGGAATAAATTGTCATTACACCACAACAAGCAGCATGGACTCAGTCTTAGAAGACGACCTCCTGCGGACACACATACACAAACACACTGTATTTGAACCTTTAATTGCACACACCCACAGACACACAGATGCTCACAAGATTCAAATTCAAAGCTGCAAACATACATGCAGCTAAAACTGAGGCATGGACAAAGGGGTGTAATGTTTTTTTTTGTTTTATTTTAAATTGTATTTCAACCGATGCAAGTATACACACGTATAAACACACACACACACACACACACACACACACACACACACACACACACACACACACACACACACACACACACACACACACACACACACACACACACACACACACACACAATGCTCTCAGGACAAACACGGCACTTTGTCCTTGAGAGGGTCCAAGACTTGTTAATGGTATTCATTCATTCATTCATACATATGGGTGGAATACATTCGCTCCATCTCCGCTCGAGTTATTGCATGAGGGCTGATAAAAAAAAAGAAAAAAAAAAAAAAAAGAAACAAGGAATGAATTTAATCTCTGAATAAAAACCCTTTATTTTATATCCAACACTCACTGATATGAGTTGAATGCACAGGAAGTTATATGTTTAGCATGACTAATTTTTGTCACTGAGTTCTTTTCATTTCTTTCATCTTTTATTCAGTTATGATACACCAGGTGGAATCAAAGATGTCTTTTATGACTCCTGCACGGGACAGTAGAGACGCATTCGGTGATGAGCTGGACGGGGGGATCATTTTTTTCTGATTGCACCAAGAAGAAAGAAATATAAGCATTAAAAAAAAACAAATGTCTAAAAATGTTCTTTATATTATAATTTGTTAAACCATTATTAACCTGTTAAAATCCAAACCCCCCTGATCCAGGTTTATTCAAATAATGCATTAAAAAAACTTCAGCTACAGCATTAATTAAAGTACTTTTATCTATAGTAAAACACAATGTTACTGTTACAGCATCAATATATATCAATATCCACATCATCAATACAATAATAAAATAGATTAATATAATATCAGTACTAGGGCTGCAACTGAAAACTACTTTGATATTTAATTTAGATTTGATTGTTTGATTATTCATTTGATTATAATTACCCTTTTAAATATATTACAGAATATCTTCATATAAGATAATGATCTTTAGTGTGATTTCTATGATTTTATGGGCAAATAATTAAGCTTTGAATCTTATTAATTATTTAACTTTGCATTGCAGATAATTTAGTTTATTTGGGCCAGATTTAGTCAGATTTCAGTCAGTTTGGCCTTGTTTTAAGCTTTAAATGAAGTATTTTTTATCTTTAGTAAAGCACAATGTGAAATTTGTTTTTTTTTGGAATATTCTAACTATATTTGCTGTGTATCAGCAACATGAATCGATTCTGACTCTTCTGTAGTCACCTCACATGTTGTAGATTTCTTTTTATACCAGATTTAAGTACAATAACGTTTGTGGTTGTATAGATGTTCTATATTTATTATTGTTTATCACAGGAAAACTGAAGAATAGGCCTGAGGCTTAAGTGGTTCAAGGTATTTATGTGAGATTTGTAAGAAAATAATACTTTGGTGCATTTGATTGACATATTTATCCTAAAAGGCATCATGTCTGTGAGGAGAGGGATGTGCAGAGCGGTACATAAATCATTTTGGGACCTGCGAAGCAGTGAAAGAGGCCAGTGGAGACAGAATATTAACGCTAAAATTAATCCTCTTTTGTTTTGGAGCAACTCTTCTAATTGTAAATTAGCGGATGTTCTGTGGTCTGTTGTGTGATATTTCAACCTCCTGTCTCTGCATGTTAGACAAATGCTACTTTGGAGAGTTAGAATAATATAATAAAAGCAGGCTTCTCCTCCATCATATTCAGAGTGTGAGTATTACTCTGTCTGTTTGTGGAGGAAGAGGAGGAGGAGGAGGAGGAGAATAGATTGGTGGTAATGGAATAATTTCTCACTTTGTGTAATAGGGGTTACTGGTGTTAAAGAAATGATGATAATGATGCTGTTGAGGCTGAAAAGTAGAATGAATCCTTTTGTTTAACTTTAACTGTAAAAAATAGGTGAACGCGACCATATCACACCACGAGAAGCTCCCAATTATTTAGGACAAGCTCTTGTTTTTCAGTGCCGCTGTGCTTGTGTGCATCATCGCAGGAAAATTCCAAAATGCAGATCAGCTGCCACCACTCACTCGTCTACAGATAAGATGTTCATGATCAGCCTGCGTGTTTGTTTATGTGGATGTGCCTGATTTAGTGGCCATATGAAGTCATTTGTTTTTAAAAGCAGTAACATTTTTACCACTAATCTGTGTGTGCAAGTACGTGCATGCGCGTGTATGCTGAGGGAATGAAGGGTGAAAGGAAGGCTGCTGGAGCTGTTGCCTCCAAAACCATAATTCATTGTTGGGAATGCTACAATCTAGATTACATCTCTTGCAGCTTAAAAGTGTATTTTCCCATAAACAGCAATCTACAGCTCATAAAAATTCATTCTGCTTCAGCATAAACAATCCCCTTGTCCTCTCACCCCTGCATATGTGTGTATGTGTGTGTGTGTGTGTGTGTGTATACATGTATTTGTCCGTATGGCATAAACAATCCCCTACTCGCGTCAGGAACACAGAGTGATCCATCAGTTTCTCCACAGAAAACCAATTTCACTGGAGATGTTCAGTTTTTCTCAGACACACACCACCTTTCCTTACAGAGAGAGAGAGAGAGAGAGAGAGAGAGGATGGGGGGTGGGGGGGTGGAGTCAGATAAAGAAAGAGGGGAAAGAATGGTGAGGGAAATAGAAGAGAGAAGAGAAGGACGTGAAGCGAAACAGAAAGGGAAGGATGGGGGGAATAAGAGAAAATAAGAAAGACCCCGTCTTGCTGTGTTTAGGACACACTGTTATTTGCTGTCTCATCAGTTCAATATAGTACGTAAAAACTGTTCATCTGTTGCCCTGCACTCATATGCACTGGGAGTTGACACACAGCGCCTGTCAAATAGGCTTTATGTGACTGCTTCTAAAAAAAAAAAAAAAAACGCCACAGTTTCAGCCTGTACACAGTGACGTCTGTAAAGAAAAAAAAAAAAGTTAAAAGAAGATTATAGAGTGAAAGAAAAAAAAAACTCTCGCTTTTGACCATTAAAGCTTGAAGTGTGGAATTATGAACGTGGAGCGAGGCATGCTGTGGTGGCCCAGTTTTGCTACGTCGAAGCGGGCAGATGACAACATAATTACAGAGAGTCATCTCATAACACGTGATTAAACAAACAATGCATGTCGTCTCCTCCTAAGGTCCCTGTTCCTACAGTAGCATCTTTTGTGTGAGTCTGTTGAATGGCGCTGGCTGTGTTGCATGTGTTCACGCTCACAGAAGGAGGAAAATGAGGCGAATCCATGCATATATGTTAATATATATGGGGGCACCCACACACACACACAGGCGTAGCCAGACAAACAGGCAAAGGACAGCACGCTAATGTATCTCTGTAGTAATGGGCTTAACTTAAAACAAGATGAGAAAGGCCTTCATTTTAGAGGAGCTACATTGCTACTAATGACTAGAGGGCCTCCAACTGCCATCTCAGCCTATTATAACTCGGAGATGGCTTTTCTGTGTTTTTAAAGATGAATGCAAATTAAAAAGCATTAGGCTACATTCATTTGCGGTCTTTGGCATATAGGCCACTTTTGGTCCGAGGGCCACTTAAGGCTGCCTTATTTCTTCAAATGACCTTGAAATCAAAGAAGGAGCAAGTTTTAATGATTTAGAGAGCTCTTAAAGACTCAAAAGGAGAAGAAAAAAAAAAAAAGAAACGCAGGGCCCTCATTAAAATTTTCATTTAAACATTGAAAAAGCTTTTCTGTTACAAATGTTCCTGCCAGGATGCTGAGTTGATACACAAAGAGGTCTGTTAAGAATGCCCAGCATCTGAGCCAATTCCATGTCAATGCATCTCCTCATCTCCTTCATCAGTGATTCTATAAATTACAAGGCACGCATTTGGCTCCTTTATAATTTTCTTCGTGGAGACCCGGGCTTGTGTGTGTGATAAATGACGAGCTGTGGAGCATTGTGATTTGGTGCAGGGCCTGCGAATGACCTGGGGAATGCATCGTGTCACTTTATATTTAGCTTCTATTTCCTCACCGCCTGCTCTTCCGCTGCACATGGTATGATTTCAGTTTGCGAGTGTGTATGTGCGTGTATATGTGAACAAAGAGTGAGACTATCCCATCACCCCCTAAAATTCCTTCATTCCCTCCTCCATTGCTCCCTTATTTCCCCAACGACTCGGCACGCCTTGTAAAAACCTCAGCCCGGCTGCTCAGCGCCCTTTAAAATGTAAAGCAATATTACGGAGCCTGACACATTGATCTCTGTTCCTATAGTATTGTTTCAGGGGTCCAGTGAATGGAAGGAAAAGCTGTGGCTGTCTTGAGTTAATTGGGTGTGAGGCGAACACTTCGCACTGGAAGGATACACGAACCGATGAGAGAACTGTTTGTTTGTTACAGGTGTTAAGGCATTATTAATGCAAAAAAAAAGGGGGGAGAAAATGTGCCACATATTTTTTTTTTTCCCAGTTTTCGGCATCTCCATAACTTCACCTCTCGTGTGTTTAGTTATTTACAGCCCTGACAACAAAAAGCCTTGAACTGCAAACTACACAGCACCCTTTGTGTCACAGGCAAAAACAGGAAATCAGGCTTTTGTCCGCTCGAGATGGCATCAAAAAACACCTTGTTTCATCTGTCTTAAGCAATCCCGTCTTGACGCCTTCACACGTCCCCACGCGGGGCTGTGCCGCTCCTCAGAACAGATTGGGAAACAGCACAAACGATCTGCCGGGGGAAGTCCCAGCGGGCTGCCATAACATGCTCGTTTGTCGACGTACCTCTGTTGCACAGAGCCCATGTTTGATTTCTCTCAGGTCGCCCCTCTTTTTCTTTCCCTCTCACTTCACTTCTATCACTTGCTCATTTTGCCGTCTGTATCGCATACTTTCTTTCTTCTGTTTTTTTTCTCCACCTTTCTTTCTTTCTCTCTTTCTCCCTGTCCCTGATTCCCGGTCTGTGTCAGCCTGTTGGCCTGTCTGTCTGCGTCTCCTTTTTCTCTCGGGCCTTTTCCTCCTTCACACCTCCTCCCTCCTCCTCTTTCACTTTAAAATACGTGTTAGCTGGCTGTGTGTCTCGCAGAAACGCCAGCAGTGATTGTATCCTTCATCCACACTGCAATAATGAGGCAGGTGTACTCCTGCTACCTCCATGTTCCTCACCTTCCTTCTTCCCTTTGGTACCTCAGAAATGAGGAATTGTAGCAGTAAACAGCAAAAGCAGGAAGGCCACGAGAAGCACAGGAATAATTTGTGTTTGTCCTTTATAGACAGCTGGGATATGTAGTTACTGCTTTGTTTCCATCTTAAAGGACGCATCACAACAAGAATTGTACCTCATTTCACTGCTGCCGACTGTATAAACAATATTTATCTCCTCATTTGCCAAAAAAAAAGCAAGCAGAACTACCTCCTGAGGGTAAGAACTACTTGTTGGGCGAGTTTAAAAGTTGCATTACACCTGTTAGCAGAAAAACAACAGGTTCTGTTTTGGTGCATACCCCCAAAATGCAGCCGGCAATAAATAATATTTCATGTTGAGCATTTATGCACAAGGGACACTGGTTTCCTGATTTCTCAGGTGTAACGCTTTGGTGGATGAATCGCAGGTGTGCGAGATATCGTGTGGAGGATGGAACCCAGGTGCGGGAAGTTATTTCCGGTCTGTGCCGTTAATCACCAACCTGCCACTGAAATATGGCTCACATTTTAAGCGGTTTTAAAATAGAGTTCCCGTGACTGCATGTACTTAGGCAGGGAAATAATAATAATAATGAGGGCAAGATAAAGTCAAGAAAGTGTGAAAATGTTTCGCCTGAATGTGTGCTGCAGAATGTGTTCTCTTTTATCAGCGAATGTGGGCTCAAAGTCGGTAAGATAATAGAAACTTTAAAAGGATTTGATGCCGTCTGCCTGATAACAATAATTTGACAGTTTCAATTCCTATGTAGCAATCAGGGCTTTGATGTAAGGAGCTGATTAATAACTAACTTCACCAATCTCTGTTAAAGGATTTTATGTGCAAACGCAGCCTTCGAAGGAAAAAGAACAAATGAGCGAGGACAAGCGAGAGTCTTTCTTTTTCCCCGAAAACAACTTTTTCCGTAGGCCTAAAAACGCAGAGGGAAGGAAGTGTGTATACATATTGATCTGAATATCACAAACAGACACATGAGACGACATCCATCATGTTCCGCCTGTCTCTATTAATTTCTATGATAGCACCTGGAAGAGTCAGAATGTGACAAAGGTTTACATCTGAAACAGACTGTCTAAATATCTGATTATAAGCTGTTTATCCTTGTTAAATGATGACAACATAGTAACGCCAATACGCAAGTGGCCTCAGATGTGATGCCGGTCAATATCTATTGACAGACAAATCATTGTTGTTGTTCTTTCGTTTCGTCATTGTCCAGGCCCAATGCATGAGGGGCTAAACTGGGAGTGAATGTGATTGGATTTTCAGTCTCCGTCATTAAATTCCCATGCGGGGAATACTAATTCCAGTATTTAGTGCGGTGATGCTGGGGCTTGCTTTCATCTTAAACTGATTCCAGTCTAATTAGATTGGGCATGTGGGGGGTGGTGGATGTATCCGTCTGGACTAATCCCTGCCTCTCTGTCCCAAACATTGTATTATCCAGAGAAAATCCATTGGCTGCAGGCTATTCAAAGCCAGATCTGCCTCTATTGCAGCCTCTGTACTGTATCATCTGGAAAGCTGTGGCTAGAAGGGTGCACTGTGCAGTGAGGGTGGAACCTAATGGTCATGAGTGATGTATGGGTTGCAGAAAACGCCATTTAGAATTTACAGTAAACCTTTTATCGTGCATTCAGGGCAAGACCGCTCACTGCTGAGGCCTCTTTAGCAAAGCTGTGTCTGAACTTATCTTCTCTTCAGAGGTCCTCTTTATTCTGCTACAGTGCAGTTCGGTAGCAGATATGGGTGACCCCCTCCCCCCCAAAACCACCACCTCAAAAACAAATACAGTCACATGAAAATGGTTCTTTTCTTAACGTATTATATTTTGTTTAACCTATACACAGGCGTTTCAGCAGATATGAGTCAAAACTGGCCAAACAATACACTTGTGTATGCCCTCCTGTACACAAACACACATTGTGTGTGCACAGATCATACTGTCATCCTGCTCGTGAATTGCTGGCAGACCACAGTGAAAATAGTGTAAATAGGTCCTTCTGCTAGGCATGGAGAAGGCCAGAAAAATGAAAGGCCTTCAGCCATTGTTCTCCACAAAGGTCAAACGCAATTCAATCCCGTAATATAGCGGGAGGGGGGGTGGGGGGGGGCCTACCTCGGCAACCGCCTCCGCTTTAAGGGTGAGCAACAGGAAAGGACCATTCAGCAGAACGGTTGCACCCTGTGAGCCGAGCACATTCGTCAAGGGCGAGGGGTGAAGTCAGATGGGGGGGGGGGAGGAAAAAAAAGCCGTTTTCGAGGCTTCTACACGTCGCGTCTGTTTCGCCGCATGCTGAAGTGCGTTGAGCGAAACAATAAAGGCCACGTCCGATTCTGCCTGAGTGAAAAGATCCTCATCTTCCCCTTCATTTTTGCTGCCCTTGTGAAATTTCATTAGGTGGATTTAACGACTTGTGAATGTCGGCTTTCTCCGTGACCCTGACACTGGTGGCGGACACGTCTCACTGGCAGGGTGTGATGTATTGTGTTGATGTGTTCCTGAGGTGCAATTTTTAATGTGACAGCATCTGTTGACCTCAGATCTATAATAATAATAAAAAAAAAAGTCACCTGCCTGTCTTGTGCTGGCATCCATTTTGCTTTTTAATGTAATTTTAAAATCAGTTTATAGTCAGCAGCATAAAGCATCATTTCTTATCTATTTATTTTGGAAAATCAAGGTTAAAATGTTACATGCTTTTGCTTTTTATAAACTGTGTTCAACATCAGTTGTATATATCTTTAATGAGAGGATCAACTTTACCAGTTTTAGATGGTCTTTGCTCTCTTTTGTGGCTGTGGCTGTTTATCCATGGATGTAATTTATGATTGCAGACTTTTCCCTTTTAAAGGGAGGAGTCCAGAGCAGCACCTGATCAAATCCAGATTAGCAGACACTTCAAAACATAATCCCCTGCATCTGTTTAGAGTCAGATTACCTCAAATAGCATAATGATGGGAAAAACCCAAAATGATTTAGATTTTTACCCCAGTAACTGGAATGACAATCATTAGAAGAGGGATGTTGACAAAATACGTATTTCGTTAACAGACATTCCTGAAAGTGTCAGGAAAACATGTGCTTTAATTTAATTGATGTGTGGAAACTATGTAAAAAAAAACAACCAAAAAAAAAAAAATACTATTGCCAGTGATCTCCGTTTAAAATGCTACACTCATCTAGAACTGTACAAGTAATTACACTGACACTAAAAAAATTAATATCACAATATAACTTGTATGTCATATTTTGTATAACTGTAAAATAATATGGCATAATATACATAATAAATATACACAGTATATCACATTATAATGTAAAGTGATAAAGTGAGTATTTATAGACCAGATTTTAAGCATTGCTGTAAAAATAATCTGACAGCCAGTCAGATGTGTGAAAGAGAAGCAAATAAAAATTCATCATTGGGTAATTTGTGCGAATATGAGATAAATAATATTTGATGAGACCAAACTGGTTTGCAGATACAGTTTTTAATGTATCACAACAATGAGCAACAAACATACTTGATGAACTATTTCCAGAAGTTGTTCAAATACCATCTACAATAAACGTCATTTCAACTATGACAACAGGTCTGTGACAAAATAAAAAAAAGGTTTCAAAACCATGTTATTACCGTGATACGGTACAGTTGAGACCTCAAACAGTACAGTAACAAAAACTAATGCGACTACTCTCTATATATAAAACATCAATAACATTTTTGGTTTAGTTTATTTAAAGTTTTAGCCATAGGGGCTTCTTCTTATTAAAACCTCAGGGTGCATTTCCTATGTAACCCAGATGTTGAAGAGTACATATTGTGTAGGATATGATTGCGCCATGAAAATCCCTTTGACATCCAGAAGAACAATTCCAATTTCAACCTTTTGAAGGCTGTCCCCATAAACATGACACAATCCATCCATTTTTTTTTTTTTTTTAAAAAGTTCTTTTTTTTTGTTTTTGGCTGCTGTGCAGTTGCAATATCTATGTACAGTTATATTGTTGGACCATCCTTTTTGTTGGTTTGTTAGCTTTTACCAGTCCTTGGTGTGGAAAGCGTCCTGTCTGATGCTAACATCTTAGCACATGATGCTAGCTGACAGTTCAGTCTTATAATGCTGAGCCACAGAGTGGGGAAAGGCAAAAAGCCAGAGTTGTGAAAGCCTTTGGAATCAGGACAGTCGCTCATGTTTGTACAATGGCAGAATTGCACCTTGGGAGGCCAGGATGTCTCTTATGAAACACAATCGAAAAGTGTCTTCAGGATTAAAGTAAATGTTAAAATACTAAAAATCCAAATAATGACATTTAAAAAGCTCACACAGAAAATTAAAAACTGACATTTTGCTTTAAAACTTTGAGAAAAAAAAAACACCTTTACAATAATAAAACATAAGAGGAAATGTTACTTGATTTCATTGTTTGAAACAATAACTAAGCATGATTTGATTTAACCTGTCAAACAGTTGCATTACATGCTACTTGCTCATCTCAGAATAGGAAATACCAAAAGCAATACATTTTTGCATTTCTTCATATTAATAAATTTGTACCATGCACAGCCAACTACGAATATGTACAACAGCTTTGCTTTCTTTGTTCACAAGCCTTTTTCTTTCATACAAATAGCCTTCTGTTACTTTGGAATGAATCACATTGGTTTTAATTACCAAACTAGAAAGTGATTCGTAAAAAATTGAACACCCTTTGACAGCTTTCACATTCTTAGTTCCACAGCAAAAAAACAAAAATAACATAAAACAAAAAGAGCAAAGCAAAGCAATTAATGGATCAGTATTTTGTCTGGTAGAAAGTTGAGAGGATTTATGGCAGGCAAAATAACATTACACAGTAGCAGCAAAACTTTGTAAGGTAATACTTTGCAATGTTGAAATCACTAAGTGTGGAAAAATTTAAATGTTGACTTAAACTGTAGATCATCAGAAGTGCCCAGAAAATTGATGGGAGGACGTCAACCTATGCACTAAATGGCAGCGTATAGGTGTAACACTGTTTTAAGTCCTACAAGTACATGAAATGTTTTAATATACAACACAAATGCTGTTGCCCCCTTTTAAAGCAGCATATTTGCAAACGTATAGCAAATGATCATACCTTTTTTAACATTGTGACCAACTTGTACCTTAACAGTTTCAAGTATACAGTACTGCTTTCATGGATGCACCAATTGTTAAATAGGTCTCTAGATTGTTAGGCATCAATCCTGTAACAAATATGGACCAATATGCTGCTGCAATAGACACAAATAATAATTAAAACACAAACATACATACATACAAACAGAAAAAATTCTATTAAATTAACAAATGGCCTACTCAAATGATAAAAAGACAAATAAAAACAAAATAAGTGCACTATAGTCCAGACACAAGCAGGTACCGTAACAGTACAGCAATTCACAAATGAAAAATGTTATATTCACATAATCCGAGAGAGTCTATCAAAACTAGAGTTATTACCTCTTCAGAAAAGGGTGTGAGCGGAGGTAAAAGTGAGAAGGTAAGAGTTGGCACAGATTAGTATATACTACAAGAAAAAAAGGGGGTGGGAAATAGATACAGCTTGTTGTGATACAAACTGGCAAACACAGGGGCATCATACACATTTACTTCACCATTCTAAATTCCCTCAGTGGCAAAACCATACTGTCTTTGTAGGGCAAAACTAAAAGGATATGCACATCGTCCATTGTAACAGTAATATTGTCTCTTGGTACTCTATACACATCAAGGAAATGCGTCCGATAAAGCTTGACATGTTTTGGTTATAAGCCAAGTGTACCCAGGCTTGTTGCTGCTTTAACAAATGAGAAATGTTATGTTCTGACCTGAGAATTTAAAGCTACTGAATTACACCTATCTAAACTAAGAGAGATTCTCTTTGAGGGTTCTGGATCGTCATCCCATACAGTACATGCTAGCATTTGGAAAACAATCCAGCTGAGGTGCAATTTGCTATCGTGAGAGTTTTTGGCTTGAAACGAGCCCCCCAAGGGAGCCTGTGGGATTTTTTCCTACTCCATGTTTTTGTATACAATATAAGCTCAGTCAAGCATCTGCAACAGTTCTGTCCATAACAAAAATCAATCAATATCTTGCCAGCATATCAATATGGGAAAAACAATCCTGAGTCAATCATTTGGTACTGTAATTTTTTGGGTTAAGAGAAACTTTGGAACTGCAGTTTAAAAAGTCTTATTTTTTTCTTTAAGCAAGGGATCCTTTTGTCACTCCTACACACTGAACATATCCATTCTGATACTACTGAAGCTCGCGTCTAGGCCAGAGGCCGGCTTAGCCTTGACCTCCAACGCATTATCTAAGTCATCCAGCTTCTGGCTTAGCTCATTGTCAGACTCATCTGAACAACTCTCGGTGGGTAGTGAGGTTGGAACCCCTGAGGTGCTGCAGGAAGTTGAGGTAACCGTTGAAGGTGAGGAGAGGGGAGGGGGAGGAGAGGCAGACGGGGAGGAGGAAGCAGCTTTCCGGGCTGTGGTGGCCTGGAACAGGACATTTGGCCAGGACTTCATGGACAAGCGAGAGAGATGAGGAAAGGTGTTATTAGAAGAAGCTGCAGACTGCGAGGTAGATGTGGTGTTAGGAGTAGGGGAGCAGACAGAGTGAGGTAATAATCTAGTATGCTCTTTGGCATTTCTCATTGCTTGTTTGATTGTTTTCTCTTTGTGCAAGCTCGACTGAAGGTGTTGGCCAAGTGCTTCATTCCCGTTAACAACCACATTGCAGGCAACACAAGTGTAGTTGCTCACTGCCTTTCGAAGCACTGTCTCTTGCGGGTCAGTAAAAGGATGTCCGAAGTAACAGAAGGACTTCTGATGACGCACCACTGAATCTTCGTCAGCAAAAATCATCTGGCACTTCCTGCATATAAACTCATGCTTGACGGACGGTACAATAAAAGCGTCTGGAAAATCCATGGTACTTTTGGTATCTGTTTTCGGATCTTCTTTTGTGCTTTCTGTTGAAGAGCCTGTGTTGGTGTTATCCTTAGCATCTATAGCTTCTTTTGGTTTGAAGGAGTTGGTGGTGGTGGTGGTGCTCTCTATTCTCTGGGGTGTCTTCGTATGGGTTGTTTTTTGTTGCTGCTGCTGTAGTTGTTTCTGCTGCTGCTCAAGTTGTTTCTGCTGCTGCTCAAGTTGTTTCTGCTGCTGCTGTTGTTGCTTCTGCAGTGAATCCTGGAGAGACTGCTGGTACTGCTGGTACTGTTGCAGGAGAGCTGTTTGGGAGAGACCAGCGGCCATGGCAGCTTGTGGGACTGCTGCTGGGCCATATGGAAACAGGTTCTCCATTCCACACAGTGGTGGGAAGTAGCCCCCTCCTTGGACCCCTCTAGGAAGCTGGGGGGAGAAGCAGTTGGGAAATCCAGGAAGGAAGTAGGGCAGGAACTGCCCTCCCAAGAAAGAGCTGGGGTCACTTGTGGCCAGAGCATTCTGAAGAGCCTGAAGCTGTGTGGCATCCAGTGCAGTCTCACTTCCTGGTTTCCCTGGAGCTGGTTTCTCCCTTTTCTTGGCCATGCCGGGGGTCTCAGGTCGCGAACCGCTCTCATTCTCTCTGCCCTTCACCTTCATCGGGTGTGGCTTGTCTCCTGGTTTCCTGTTGCTGTCTCTCTCTGAGTCTTTACCTTGCTGCTCTGTATGATTTACTGCTGCCAAAGGTGTGGAGGGAACAGGAGGAGGAGGAGGAGGTGGAGGAGGAGGAGGAGGAGGAGTCTGCAGAAGAGTCTTGGTTGGGGTAGTGCTGAGAGACATGGCAGGAGAGGGGGTGGCTGGTGTAGGGAACCCAAGCATGCCAGCACCGGGAGACGCTAAAGCTGAAATACAGTGGTATATAAATATGGAAATATTCAATATTTAAATATTCAATCCCAAATCACTATGGAAATTTGTTTGTATGACAAGATAAAGATGCTTCATTTGTCTCTGGCTGAGTCTTTAAGATTTTGTTATGGATCAAAACTGTCACATGCGCTTTATGATAATTTCAATCTGCCAATATATTATAATATAAATATACCAAACCTACAATTAGGGGAAAAACAAAACAACACAAACAAAAGCCATGATAAAGATACATTTGTTGTAAAAAAATCTCTGAAGTATCAGTTAGCATTTCAACTCTGATGATGACATTATGCATGCACTAAATCCCACCATTTTTAATTTTAAAATAGTATTTAAAAATAGGACTTTTTGACAAACACCACTGTGATAGAGAATAAACAGTAGTATAGTAGAATAAAATAGTGCATGATAAAGATCAGTTCGTAAAGCTTCTAGTCTATTTAACTTATTTTTTCACATCGTCATACGAACTCACCAGGTGTGTTGGGTGGGAAAACAGGAAGTGACGATGGCCCATTGACCCCAGGAAGTAGCACTGGCGGAAGGCCAGATATCCCTGGGTAGCCTGAGGGCAGGCTAAGGCCATGAAGTGCATTATTGTTGTCCACTGCAGTCTGTTGCTGCTGGCCAGGCAGGCTGAGTCCTTCACCAGCTTTCTTCATGCGGTCCAGCTCCTGCTGGGCCATCAGCTGACGGACAGTGGTTGGTGCTAGGTAGTCCTTTTCTCTATCCACCTGGTTTCCCAGGGTTTCTTGCACTTTGGTGATGTGCTGTTTGGAGAAGATGTGGTCTCGGATGGACATCCGTGCAGTGTACTTTACACCACACAAAGTACACTCAGGCCTGGGCCCATCTGGTGAGCCTTGACTTATCATGAATGGCTTTCCAATGTTAATCTTGAATTTCTTTTCTTTAGCACGGGCATTCTGGAACCACACCTGGACAACACGCTTGGGGAGTCCAATTTCATTGCCCAGCATCTCACACTCTTGCATTGTAGGAGTGCGGTAGTCACTAAAACAGGCTTTGAGGACTTTAAGTTGCAGGTTACTCATTTGTGTCCTGAATCTTTTGTGGCCTGGTCTATCACCAGAACTGTTGCCTTTTCCTGACTTGTTGAAGGGGTTACCTGCCCCAAAGGGACTAGGGGAACTTGGATCAGCAAGGCTTGAAGATTCACTCATGTCATAGTGTTCGTCCATATCGTCTCTGTAGCTAAAGTAAGAGTCACAGTCTTTTCCAGAGAAGCTGAGAGCAGGGCTCACCATGCTGAATTGGAACCTGTCATTGCCACCATCAGAATTTGCCCCCAGGCCACTCTTGTCACTCAGCTTGTCCCCTCCATTGGCTGTGAAGCTCTCAACCTCATTGTTATTACCTTCATCTCCAGTTGTAGCATCGCTAATGGCTGTATTAATCGATGATGTCTCATCAAAGTCCATCTTACTGAGATCATAAGTTGAAGCTTCTGCTGAATTAATATTAGGCCCTTCAATTTCATCACAGTTTTCAGCTTTTAAGGATGAAGGGCTTAAGAAGTTTTTTACTTGTGACTCAGGTGGTTTGACTGGAGTTGAGGATGCAGCAGGCAGCTCATATTCATTTGGCTCAGTCTTGGTAGGCAGCTGCGGGTAATCAAAGAAATTATACTTGTTTGGGCTTTCACCCCTTTCATTGTCTTGATTCATTATTGGGCTTGGTGGCATACTAAAGCCTGCCTGCTTAGCCTCATGCCAGTGTCGAGATCTTATGTGGCTATCTAGAGCAGACTTAGCTTTGAACAGTGCTCTGCAAAAGGGACATTTCTTGTGGGACTGGGAAGGCCCTATTGCCCTAAACTGCCCCTTTCTCTCTCTTGCACGAGTGTTTTGGAACCAAACTTGGACAACTCTCTTCTTCAGGCCAACCTCTCGCGCAATGTGGTCCAACATCTTCCTTGTTGGGTTGGAATCAAGTAAATATTTGTCATAGAGAACCTCAAGTTGTTCTGGGGTGATGGTGGTTCTCAAACGTTTATCTCTGTGTTGCTCTTCACTACTGTTTCCACCATCTTTATCATTAGCATTTTCATCTTTGTCATCCAGTTTTCTCTTCATTGCTCCAGACCCTGCAGCAGAGGTCAAACCAGAGCTACTCTGAGAAGGGATTTGGGAGAGACCTCCAGATAACAGCTGACTAGCCATTAGGGGGTTGTTCGGATCAAATATCATATAGGGCATATCAATGGGTCTTTCAAGGAACTGGGAGTGAAGGAACTGATTTTGGGCAGCCAAGAAATGCATATGCTGGTGCTCCTGCCACAGCTCCACAGTGGGGAATGCAATCTTACACTGGTCACACTGGTATTGAAGCATCTGGTGGGGGAGACTGTTTGTGAGTGAGGAAAGGGCCAGTGAGAGTGGACTTGAGGGTACTGCAGCAGCCTGTGGCTGGGAATGGGGTCTTGACATTGGTGGCTGAGGAGCTTTCTGAGGAGGCGGTTGTGGTGTGCAAGCCTTAGATGGTCTTGGTTCTGGTAGTGACTTAACCACTGGTGAAGGAGCAGTTTCAGTTTGTTTAGGTTCAGTTTCTGGGGCAAAATCTGGCTTGGGGGAACTTTTTCCCATGCTGGGATGAGGAGAGGCCATCACAGGAGAGCTTGAGCCAGAACTGGTGGCAGTTCCTTGGGACTGTTTGGGTGCCTCTGATGGGTGTTGGAGAGTCTTAGCTGAGCTTGGCTCATAATCTACATATTCCTCACTGATGTTGTCCTCATTACATTCCTCATCTTCATCCTTGTAACACAGTTTTTTCTGGTGAGTGATAAGGTCAAAGATACGTGGGAACACAATGTTGCACTTTTTACACTGGTACTGCATGTTGCTGGTTCTGATGTATCTTTCATTGGTCAATTCTTTTTTCTCATTGTCTTTAGAATCTGCCTGGTTCTCATAGCTCTTGCGAGCTTTCTGGCGTGCATTTTGGAACCACACCACTATGACACGGGTTGGCAGGTTGAGCACAGTGGAGAGCTGCTCAATTTCATCATCCTTCGGATAGGCATTAGTGTCAAAGAAATCTTGAAGCACCCTCAACTGGAAATCAGTGAATCTGGTCCTGGAAGATCTCTTGTTCATAGTAGTGTCAGTTCTGTAGTATTCATGTGCATTGAGCTGGGGTTCCATTCGAATATCTTCCAATGTAGTAATGGGAGGAATATTAAAATTGTAGGGAGAATCTTTACTCCGCTGCCTCTCTTTGAAGAGGGTGTTACGGAACCAGTGCTTTATGACTTTTTGGGGCAAGCCAGACTTCTCTGACATCTCCTGAATTTGCTCTTCATTGGGGGAATTGTTGATGTCAAAGTTGGCACGGAGAATTTTAAGCTGGTCATCCGTGATACGGGTACGTGGTCGCTTAAACTGGGACTGGCGGAGAAAGTTAGGATCAAGACCCAATTGTTGCTGGCAGAGCTGTGTAAGGTCTGTGGAAAGAGAGTCCATAGAGGGCAGTTGGAGGGCCAACTGAGGGGGCAGGCCTTGGTGCTGGATAGACTGCATCATTAGAGGTGAGAAGAGAGGAAGATCCAAGGGAACAGGGAGCTGCACTTGGGGAGGTGCGGGAGGGGCAGTAGATGGTGGTGTAGAGGGTGGTGGCTGGGGTGGCGGAGCCTGGTGAGAAGGTTGGTGTGGGCTCTGATGGGGGACAGGGGCTGGTGAAGGTGTTGGTGTTTGGGGCTTAGCCATTGATGTAGAAGGAGGCTGAGGAGCTGTCACTGGAGCAGGAGCAGGAGGTGGTGGAGGAGGAGGAGGTGGTGGTGGTGGTGGAGTCTCAGGTGAAGCAGGGTTAATTGGATAGAGTTTGTCATAAGCTTCTCTATATTGTTGGGCAAACTTTTCAAGCTCCACATATGGAAAAAATTGACCGTGCACATGTTCTTGGTGGCTTTTGAGAATAAGCATATTGGAGAAGAGCTTTCCACACATCCCACACTCAAGCTTATCGGTATTCATTTCCACATGTTCAACACCTTCTTTGTTTTTCTTTTGATTTCGCTGTCTGTTTTCATTGTACTGGATGACCAGTTCAAATCCAAAGTTTTCTAGCAGTGCCTTGGCTGCATTGCCCCTTGCACCTGACACAATACGTGGAGGTGGAATCAATGGCTCTGAGAACTTTGACTTTTTAGTGTCTTTGTTGTCTTTTCCTCCATCACTTAAAGTATCCCCTCCATTTTCCATCTTTGCTCTGTTTTCTTGTTTTTCAAGGTGGTCCTCTGCCTCTCGTGACATTTGAATTTCTGATACTGACACAGTGCTGGACTCTATTTTGGTTTTGTGGTTCTGCAGTTGCTGGTTTTTCTGTTGCTGAATCTGCGACTGTGTCTGAGAGACCTGCTGCTGCTGTTGCTGCTGAGCCTGTTGCTGGGCCTGAGCCTGCTGCAGCTGGTGCTGCTGTTGCATCTGCTGCTTAAGGTCCTCTAGGAATGATCCAGTAAGACCAGGCATTCCAAAAGCTGCTGCTGAATGTAGAGCAAGCTCTGGGCTAAGGTTAAACTCTGCCCCGGGGATGTAAAAAGGGAAGAGGAACTGTGGCTGTTGAAATTGCAGCAGTGCTTCTGGGGTCATGGGAAAATGGGGGAAGAAAGCTGGATTAAGGAACTGAGGCTGAAAGAAGGCTGCCTGTTGCTGGAGTTCATGCTGAAGCTGAAGTTGCAGTTGGGCTGCAGAGGGCTGTGCTGACTGGTGGCTGCTTGCCTGTGCTGAAACATGGTCAGTAGTTGTTTGTTTTGTGTTGTTGCTGTTGTTATCTTCTTTGGGTTCCACAGTGTTTTCTTTGTTAGCAGAGGGTGTTCCACTTCCAGCAGACTCTGAGTTGCTGTTGTTCCCTTGTGTGCTTGGAGCTGGACTTTTTGCTGGTACTGGACCACTAGTGCCAGTGATACTGCTACTGCTGCTCATTTCGGTTTTGGCTGTTCTGGCTTTGGTCTGGTGGAGAACTGACCTCATATGAATTTCAAGTGTTGAGCTTTGGCTGTAGGCAACATTGCAAATATTGCATTTGAATGGTTTGTTGTCAATGCTGTTGCCTGTCTCTTGTGGAACTGGACTTGACGCCTCTTGAAGGACCTTCTTCAACTTATGCAAATGGGAAACTGAATTATAGTGTACGAGCAGGATATTCTTCTGGGTGAAGGACTCCTTACAAACTGTGCACTTGTAAGGTCGAGAAGGGTCTAAGAATTTCTCCATTGTAAAGTTGGGCCCTTTTCTAAATGGTAAGGTCCGTTTTGGTTCTGATCCCATTTCATCTAGTAGAGAGCTGCTGTCACTTCCCGTGGGACTGGGCTTCTCTTCCTGGTCCATTTCATCATCTTTGTCCAAGTCATGTTCAAAGGCCTGTGCTTCCTCCAAGGCCCTGGCCTCACTCTCAGTGATATCTCCATTCAGTGGCAGATTTCCTATAAGTTGCTGCACCTCAGCTTCACTTAGTTCAGGGTGTCCATTTTCCAAATGCTTCCTGAGAGCCAGGAATGTCCTGAAGCTGCGCTGGCAGAGGCTGCACATAGTGGCTGCTCTGATGGCATGGTACTGGGAATGTATCTGAAGCTTCTGCATTGTCTTGAAGGCCAGGCTGCAGTGGTTGCAACGATATTTGTAGACATGACGATCAGATACTGAGAGCTGCTGCTGTTGCTGCTGGAGCCTTTGGAGCTCACTGAGATGGTCCTGTAGGGTATCAGGGGACTTGCTGCCATGTCCTAACCCACTGGCTCTCTTCCAGTCTGGGGCTTCTGAGCCCTCCTTTGGGGGCTTGAGTTCCTCACCCTGCATGTCGAATTCATTCTTATCTTGACTTGTCAGCTCATCTTTTGAGGTGTTTCCTAAAAGTAGACATTACAATTTTTTTTTAAAAAATTAGTTG
The DNA here is from genome assembly GCA_030544235.1 of Lepturacanthus savala. Classification (NCBI taxonomy): domain Eukaryota; kingdom Metazoa; phylum Chordata; class Actinopteri; order Scombriformes; family Trichiuridae; genus Lepturacanthus; species Lepturacanthus savala. Next base: position 4,987,182 of record CM060476.1, on the reverse strand, counting down.
CATCAAGAGAGGTCCTATGCATAGATCAACATTATTTTAAGAAATATACATGTATATATTTGTATATTTTGATTGCACTTTAAAATCTCTGGGACAAGAAACATTAACATTCTGCTTACCTTGAGACTTTCCTGACCCATCAGTAGGGGAGGTAGAGGAATCCATTGAAGATGGTCCTTTGTCTTGTCCAGTTTGGGGATGCATTACATTATTTGGTGTTGCTGTGTCAGGTCCGACAACCTATCAAACAAATTTCTTTGTTATTATATCATTCTTATTAAATTCTTCTCATTAAATCTTATTCATAATCATTACTTCTACATACAGTCATAATTAGCTTTTCTACGCAGTCAGGAGCCACACTGTGAAGGTGTGTGAGATGCAGCTGAAGGTGAATCTTGTTGTTCAGGACATCCTGGCACAGTGGGCAGCGGATCACTGGCTGCATGGAATGCTGGGACATCACATGGAGCTGCATACGATTGGCATCTTTACTGCTGTAGTTGCAATATGGACACTGCTGAACCTAAAAAAACCAAAACAAGATAATAAGTAGCTGGTTGAGAAATTCTTCAACGACAGGAAAAGGACTTGTGCAAATGTAGTAGAAAACATGCTTTTTGCACAAGATGTACTCCTTACTAAGAATAATTCTTGCACTACTGATTGAACCATTAGCATAGCCAGATATTTAAAAAAAGGCAGACACCACATCTTAAAAACAAGCAAGGGTTTGATCAAGATTTGCAATGACCCTATTCCTTGCTCTGTTAGAGGTGCAACTGCTAAATCAGATTGAATTTTAATAGGTCTTTCCTTTCCTCCCTCTGGGCTTTTCTTTACTGCCCACTCAACTCATCCCACCATGTTCACCTCTCCTCACAATGCCCAACTTAACACAGAAGATGTAGATCAACCATGTTTCATGTAATTCACTTAAGTCTCTCAACTCATGCAATTTTATTAGCAGAAAACACGATTGGCCAGAATTTTTAATCAGGAGATTACAGATGACAAAGGTGTGTACTCTCCTAAGCTACGCCTTGCCCTCATTATAGGGAGTACTCTGAACATAGCTGCCTCCCCACCACCTGTCTTAATAGAATCCATTTCTGAAATGACAAAGTCCTCCCTCCTTACAGGGCCCAGAACCAGACGAGCTAATACTTCATAATCTAATTTAAAAACACATATAATTTAAAGAGATGCAAAAAGGCGGAAAGTAGCAGTGAGGGAGGCCTAAGGCTAGTGCAGGTATTCCACTTAAGAACATAAAGACTGGTCTTCAGTGCTTGATGCTAAAAAGCTCTGTCAAGGAGGGGATGGGTGGGCTGCTTTTAACCCTTTGATGGCAAGCTGGCACCAGCAATTGCTAAATGCTTAGTTTAGCATTTTTTCCTCCTACAATTCTATATCTTCCCATTAGCTCATCACATAGTGGCAGTAAAGTTTAGATTTCATTAGTACTTAGGAAGGTGAACTGGCTTCATTAGATATTAGCTTTCTGTACCAATCCACCAACAACAAATGAATATATGAATATTACTTGCACACAAAAATCCATAATCTTGTATTTTCTATGGAAGGGTAACAGTAAGAAAGGTCCATGGCCACTCATAGTGCATGTCAACTACCTCGAGGATCAGCAATAAACACCTAAATCTAAATATTGTGTATCTGAATCTAAAATCTTGTGTAGCTTGTTGATAATTTGCTTTTAAAATTTTTACAAATATTTACCTGCTCATTGGCAGAGGTTTTCCCCTCAGCAGATTTGGGCCTTTTGGGTGGGCTTTCAATTTGTCGATCAGGCAGGAGGGAATGTTTACCCATAGCATTCGGTCCAATAACCTCTTTGGATATGGTATTCACTCCTGGCAAGAGTGAGAGAGAGAATGAGAGGAGAAGAGAGACAGAAAATATAAAACATTAATAATACATTCATTACAGTTATTATTTGTATTAGTGCAACTTAAGCTTGGATACTGTATGTTCACTCTGGAACAACTGGCCTCCCATTAACAATTTTAAAATACAACAATGACTGATGGCTAAACAATGTTTATTTTGGAGTTAATCCTTTTTGAGCATGATATATAAAATATAAAAAGGCCTCTTCACAGTTGACATATTATACGTCGTTGAAATTGAGTGAAAGTCAGATTATTATACAACAAAGTATTGTAAAAATCAGACATGCATACTGTATGAGAAAGCTGTTTTGTGGAAAAGTGGACAAATGATGATTAATACTTAATAATAGAGCAAATAGCATACACAAGTCTACCAAATTAGTATTCAGTGGGACATATGTGATGATTTAAATAATTTGACACCAAGACAACACAAGCATGGATACAAGCATGGGCTGTATTTTTCACATTCATATACACTGACGTGTTTTTGCCTGAGGACATGTGAAATGGAGAAAACTCAGGCAGGCTCATTATCACAGCACGACATACATTAAATGTTATGGTAATATTATACACTTCATTAGTTCATATACATTTCCCCAGCTGCCTCAACAACTTCTCTGCCCGTACAAGATGCTAAATTTTTGGGGCTTGGTCACGGCTGGTGGTACAGTAGCAGCACTACTTGTGTGTGTGTCTGTATGTGTATGTGTAAGCGTGTGTGACGTTAACAACAGGGCTCAATGTGGGGAGATCAGCCTCTGGTTGTATTTAGTAAATGCTGTAGCCGCTGATAAATCTTTCATTAGCCTCATCCTTAGATACAGCCTGCGCAGGCTCTGCAATACTCTGCCACCGCAATTTACCCACTCGGTGAAACACAAAGACACAGCAACAGCAACACTCCCTCCCTCTCCCTTGCTCTCTTCCTCCCTTTCTCCCTAAGCCATCATCCCCCCTCTCTCGCCTCCCCTCCCTCGTCTGGTCACTCAAGGCAATATGTGAGCCTCACTCTTGCGAATCAACGCTTCACGCTAGATGCACAAATGGAAAAAAAGGGAAATCAAAGCACTGATACATGGAGAGGGGGTTGAAAAAAAAACATTTTGTATTTCATATTATTCTGTGGCTCGTGTTTGTATTGGGCGCATATCAATTCCTCTGGCCCGTTCATGCATTTTAATTCTGTTGCATTAAGTAGGCGTTCCACTTATTTTATTTGTAATCCCCTATATCTGGAGCCTGAAATATTGGCCTGTCAAGGAAAGTGACAAGAGAGAGAGAGAGAGAGAGAGAGGGAGGGAAAGAAGAAAGAGAGAGAAAAGGGAGAAAAAAAATACAAGGACACAATGTGAATTTCCAAGAACATCCGAGAATTGCTCTGCAGCTCAGAATAGCGAGGTAATCTCGTCTTCCACTGCCTGTGATGGCCCCTGCAGGGCTTCTGTGTGTGTGTCTATGTGCATGTATGTGTGTGTATTATGTGTTTCATGACAGGCCTCTGACACTCCATTGGCCAGATTGGTCCAGCCTGGAAGCACCCGTCATATCACCTGACCTTTTCAAAGCCTTCTGCCCCGCCTCTCGTATTTATTATGACCATTTCTAATTTCAACTTTCAATTTTTGCCTCCATCTTCCAGTCAATTTGCAACTAAATTACATCCCTGCAGAAGGAGATGAGGCGATTGTTGGACAAGAGGCTGCAAACACATTTACAATGCGGCGGGGGAAAGAGCCCGCACATCACCATTGATTACTGTCATATTGAATGTATGTTTGTGTAATGTGTGTGTGCATGTGTGCCTGCAACATGAAGATCTGTCCTTCTGGCTTAGATTTGTCTTTGACCTAGCGCTTTCATCAACACTTATCACGCTCAAACGATGAGAAACTTTTGGTTAACCTTGACTGTTGAGAGCGCAGTTTTCTCTAAGGCCACTTAGGAGCTTTAAATGGCCTGTGAGTAAATCATAAAGTTGTTTTGAGGCCTAGAATTGCATTTAAAATTGTGGAATGTCTTCCAGTGATATAACATAAATAAATACAATGGCAATCCAAACACTATCTATAAATTTATGAGCAAAAATCACATTATATAGAAGAATTGCACATTCTTGCCCTCAAAACGGCATGGATAAACTAATTAGAGAGAAATAATGGGAGCGAACAGGATTGAGAACAAGACAGCAGCAAGAGACTCTCCTCTCATTTTTTCTTTGTCTGGGTGAGTCTGCACCCCACACTTAATGACTGTGTCCTTTTTCCTCCTCCTCCTCCTCCTTGTTCTTTACCCTCCCTTCCCACCTTCCCTCCATCCCTTCATCCTTATGTGGGCTCCACCAGCTGCAGCCCAGTGAAGCGGAGGGGCAGAATAAACCTGACACCGTCCCCCCCACCTCCACCAATGACAAATGTCTGCATGCAGCAGGACCTTGCTTGATTAGATAAATCAAAAGGTGATTTATGACACTCAACCCCTTTTGCATTGCAGAGGGAGAGAGCGGCACACTCACCACCCATCTTTATTTGTGACTGTCAATGATGTTTAGGGAGCCACGTATACACACACTTATATTCACCAAAGTGCACGCTCAAATGGAGAGAAGTACAGGGCAATGGAGAGAAAGAGAGAAATGTAGTGAAAAAGAGGGAGGAATAAGAAAAATGAGGGAGAGAGAGAGAGAGAAGGGGGGGGGGGTGAACAGAGAAGCCGCATAGCTCCAAATACCTCAGGATATTTCTGCCCCAAATTGTTCCTCAAAAGGCAGAAGGACCGACAATACCATTACAGCTAATGCTTTTCTCGTGGATCTATTTTAGAATCTGCCCTTTTGTGTCAGAAAGACTAAGACATTTTGTGCAAACTGAAAAAAGCAAATGAGATTTTCGCACAAACAAGCATATCATTGAATCCTTATATCTCTACAACTACATCATCAAGATAGAGTCTTGGAGCAAGCTTTCGAAACAATCAAACCATACCTATCGCAATATTTTTTTCTCTCTTTTCTCTCTCTCTTTTTTTTACAAGCTGCAAAACAATTAGATTCCATTCCTGACATTTCATTTCATGAAAATATAAAAGCCCAACAAACATAGAGCAGAGAGTAAGGGGGGGGAAAGCTGTCAATTAAGAGGGAGCAGGCTGGGTGGCGGCAGCTTGGATTTAGTATTCAATTTAGCTGTCCTGAGCCCTGGCAGACTGGCTAAGGTTACGGAGCAGTAAATCTAGGAGGGAGAGCTGGCCAAAACAGGCCAGGGAGGGCCGGCCAGCATGATTTACTGGCCTCCTGCTCTGAGGTTACGCATTAGGCTGACCCCCAGTCACCTGATAACATTACAGCAACACACTCTGAACCCCAAACTCCCACTGAAGCACTCAGCAGGCCCAGATCTAGCCGGAGGGGAGAGAGAGAGAGAGACACTGGGAAGGAGTGAGGTGGAGTGAGGCAGAGACATTCTCAGATGGGAGGGAAAGAGAGAGAGAGAGGAGAACGGCTGTTAAACAGCAGCTGTCTAGCAGTTTGTGTTTTTTTAATGAGTAGCCTTCCTTTCTCTTCCATCTCCAGCTTGTGTTCTAATGAGAGATAAATATGAGCACGGCCTTGCCATATTTGACAAATTGTCTGAAATGTTCAACAAGCTGTCATTACATAGAAAACACATATACATGCACAAAGGGATTGCTGCAGGCTTGTAATTAAACATGCTAATATCTTTAATATATTTTAATCTCATCTTGGAGAGGCAGAAAATGAGTGGAGCCCTCATTTCAAGTTGGGCAAATTTGCAAGATACATGCAAATAAATAAAAAAAAATAAAATAAAAAAGACAGAAAATATTCTGAATGTGAACAACCTAATATGGAATATTTAACTTCTGATCTTGCTTGCAAGCAATTCCATTTTGTTTTCCTCCTTATCTGCTCAATTCAAAATTGTACACGAAATTAATACATATCATTTGACTGTAGGAACAATGAGTAATTTCTTTGCTAATTTAAAACAGGTAGAGATCTGTAATTTCCTTAGGCTGCCTGACAGGCTCATTTCCATGCTGGGCCTTTGTTTAGTTGGTTATTTATAAGAAGAGGGCCCCTGAGCCATGGTGGCGACATGCGCCATCTACACACAGCACAAAGCTATCTGGAAGTAATCCACATCGGGGACATTTGCATGGAAAATGTAACATGGATTATAATTAATCTAAAGTGACATGGGATTAAAAAAGACAATGTAAATGAAGCAAGAGAAAAACACTCTTCTGTCTTTCTTTGCCCCCCTATCTCTGTCTTTTTTACCCTCTCTCTCTAGCCCCCCTCTCTATCTATCTTACCGTCTTTGTTTAAAGGATCTCGGTTTTGGAGATGAAGTGCGCAAACACACTGCTCACTTGGTCACACTGTAATCCCTTCCCTTGAGATCTCCAACACACACACACACACACACACACACACACACACACACACACACACACACACACACACACACACACACACACACACACACACACACACACACACACACACACACACACACACACACACACACACACACACACACACACACACACACACACACACACACACACACACACACACACACACAGATCTGAACATTTCAAGCTTGCCAGAGATTTGGGGCCGAGGAAGGAGATGCTAAATCTTACTACTTTAAGCTGGACAAAGAGAAAAACAAGGCCCTGCCTCTGATGATAACCCTGGCATAACAACAAGCTGACACACCACGCTCCCTTTTGCATCGTTTTGGCATTTGACTTTCTGAAACCTCTTTTTAATCCAAATGAAAAATCAAAGAAGAACTAGCAATATTATATCTGGTTTCCTCTGCAAACTAGCAGCTGAACCCAAGGCAATTCCTCGAACAATTTATTCATAAAAAAACTAAATGGCATACATTTCTGCTTTATGAAATACCTTTCTGACATCTGATAAACTACACTTGAGTACACACGTGCAAGCGCGCTTTTAAAGTAGGAGGGACCTGGACACTGTAGGGTTTGCTTTTTTTTTGCATGTGTGCGGCAATGTTAAATGACGCTGGCGGTAATATGCGGCGGTAAATGCATGGATGGTGGTTCCCCGCCAGTCCGTCAGACAGGCCTGTCAGAGAGATAGAGCTGAAAGATAGATGACTAGCTAAACTAATAGGCCCCAGCCTCACTCAGCTCTCCTTCTGCCTCATTGAGCCTCACATTATGGAGCTAGGTATGGCATGCTAGGGAAGAGGAGGTGGGGAGGGAGCTAGAGATGGATAGAGGGTGGGAGTTGGAAGGTGTGTGCATGTGTGAGTTGGTGGTTGTTGGTGCTGGTGGGAGGGAGTGAATGCAGGAAGAGAGAAAGAGGAGGAGAGACATTAGTAGACAGAGAAAGAGAGGAAAGAAACCCATGCAATGACAGAGGAAAAAAAAGAGGAGAGAGAGACCCCATGCAATATTCATCCCCCGCCATGGATTTCCATCTCATACATAAAAAGACCATATGAATTCTTATTTGGGTAAATCAAATCTAACAAAGCCAGGGCTATCCCGACCACAGTCTCGCAGCACAGGCATTATATGCTCCCTACCTCGCCCAAAATAATAATAAAAAAAGCTGCCTTGTACATATTGTAGCCCCTCCCCACCTACAACATTACCATTCTTACAAACAAATAAACAGCTTCTTCTTTCCCCCTTTCTATCTAGTGCTCTTTTTCTATCTGAGGTAATGCCTAGTGATGGGGTCACAGATTGGACAACAATTAAGGGATGGATTGAGCCAGAAAAAAATAGGAGAGAAAGAAAAATGAAGGGAGGGTGCAGGGGAAAAAAAACTAATTTAAGGGTTGCAGGGATGCGGTGCAATATTAGAAAAACATATACACAGCCCCCCCATCTAATCCTGCGCTTATGAAAAATTAATATGTCATCGGAGAGGGCACAAGAACGAGAAAAGATTAATGCAAGGCGCTTATAAATTACAAGCACGCAAACTGATTTGATTAAAAAATAATCTGGGGCCTGGACATTGCCTGGTAATATCCACAACACTCAACTTATCCGTCTCTCTTTCTCTCCGTTTTTCTCTTTCCTTCTTTCCCACTCTGCCCGTCTCTCTCCCTCTCTTTTTCTCTTTCTGTCAGATGGAAACGATTAAAGCAGGTCACATGGAGGCTAGTCAGCAGCATTCACATGTTACACACACATGTTTAAAACCTTATCTGAGGGAGAGAGAGATGAACGATAACTAAAGAAGGGAAGCTTACAGTTCATAGGTGTGTGTGTGTATGTGTGTGTGTGTGTCAGTCTTTTACGTGCAGCAGACTTAGTATGTGCAGCAGACTTACGGTCAGTTTTCTTGTTGCCAGTCAAGTCTCGGTCATTGACATTGAGTCCAGGCTTGGATGAAGAGCGAGGGGGTCTCTCACCGTCCTCAGCAGTCTCCTCTGAAAATACACAGAGAAAAAAAGACTACATTACCCATGGTGCTCCCTGGATACAGTGTTTGCTGGCTAGGGGGACCAGCACTAAAAAAAGGAACCTCCTATGGTGCCTGACTTGAGAAAGAGAGACAATATTTTATCAGATAATGCTCTACCATATTAGAGATATTTAGAAAATATCCCTGCCTTCAGATGTACTGTTAATCCCCATGAAACCTTTGACTTTGACACTATAGCCAGGTTTACCCTACTGTACAGTGTATCTTACCAGGAAATAATGCTTCTAGAGGCTTGAACACATGTTCCAGTGAAAATAGCTCTGCCATGCCTCTTCTAGTGGGTGAAACATAATACATCCATGGCCTGAAAGTAGGGACGTTGTGTGACAACAAAATATGTTCAACAGGGGAACTATTTTAGTCATTGTGGTTGCCTCTCTTCGCAACTAACTGTTCAATTTAAAGACAAGCCTTAATCATATAGAATTTTTTTTTATTTCCTCTAAAAAATGTAAAAAGCCTTTCTTTAATTCATTCTGATTGATTGTTATTTAATGGTAGTGAAATATTAATTTTACAACACAGAAAATAGAAATTAGCCTTTTATATTGTCCAAATATCTATCCAAATCTTTTTTTTTTTTACTTTACTGGAACTCCTGAAAAAAAATGATTAAAAAATACTATTAATATTAATGTTGTGAGCCTACAACACGTACAAATGTAAAACAGATTAGCATGTAGAGATTGTGTAGATGTCCATTATTGGACTGTATGCAGATATTATGAATTTGTATACCTTTGTAAAAAATGTGCATGCACACACAAACATGCACACACACATACACACACGTGCAGTTCTGTACTATTAGCAGATTAGCCTGCCCATCTCTGAGAGTTCAGCCCCTTGTTTGATAATTCTGTGTATCTGCAGTGTTCTGCCAGTGGATTAAAGTGTGTGTGCGAGTGTGTGTGTGTGTATATTCATTTTGTGTATGTATGTGTGTGTGTGTGTGTGTGTGTGTGTGTGTGTGTGTGTGTGTGTGTGTGTGTGTGTGTGTATATTTGTCGCCAGCACAAGCTAACACTAATCCTAGCCGAGCCCCAGCGCTCCCTTTCATCCAGCCATCATTTGTCTCCGGCTGGGCTGATGTCACTTTGTAATGAATTTTGAGCAGTCTGAGAGAGGCCAGATAACCAGGCATGCGCGCACACACACGAAAACACACACGTATGTATATACACACACACACACACATACACACACAGTCGTACCCTCCTCCATTTCAGGGATAGCACACACAAATGCAAAATCAAACAGAACAGAAACACTTGCACACAGGCGTCAAATCATACACACACATACACACACAGTATCATATTCACACACAGAACAAAACCGTTAAAAATTTCATGTCTTCTAAATGGGGGAAGGGGAGTCTCTTTCACCACAAACCCCTCACTGCCAGAGAACGAAAATGGTGTGTGTGTGTGTTTGTGTGAATGTGTGTAAAAGAGCTGCGCTCATCAATCCTGCACTGCCTTAATAACCATATTTTACAACACACACACACACACACACACACACACACACACACACACACACACACACACACACACACACACACACACACACACACACACACACACACACACACACACACACACACACACAGTCATATTCATAGGAATCAGGCAAAGGGTGCATTGAGGTCAGCCTGCATTTGCATACAATCACTTTGGCCATTGTATGGGGGCTGCAAAACCCCCCTCGGAAACATGATATGATTAACCCCTTCACATACAGCGTGCTACCCCCCCCCCACACACACATATATAACCAAAGACACACACACAGACACACAGACAGACACATAGACTAAGCGCTGGCGCCGTTGCTTTAAGCGCCAACACATTAAGTGGACATTATATACACCATGAAATTTTCATGGCAGATGCTGGCATGTGATTGAGAGAGAAAATTGTGGTTCTGTCTGTGCATGTTCGTTGTATTCTTACATTTGGCATGAGTGCTGTACGCATTTTTTTGCACATGTGTATAAAACAGTCAAGGTGTATATGTGCATCTTTGTGTGTGTGTGTGTTTGTGTGTGAAAGAGAGAGAGAGACTGGGACTGCACTCTGCTCCTGATGTTTTATTAATACGTCGGTGACAATGGGGATGAAATATCTCCTGTCAGCCAAGGAAGCCCGGGCTGCAGAAATTGCAATTTTCACTGCTGGTGCTGCAGCGTCCATCTTTGTATTTTAATTCACCTTTGTACAGAGGGAAAGGAAGAAGGATACTGTGTGTGTGCGTGTGTGTGTGAGCGTGTGTGAGTGTGTGTGTGTGTGTGTGTGTGTGTGTAGTGGGTTTGAAAGTCCTTCATCACTGGTTTATCTTTTCTCTATACTTGACTTTTGTTCGATGCCAAGGAAAAGCAAATAGCACAAATCGAACGGCATGTTTCACAGAAGAGTCAGAAAAGAAAGGGAGGGGAAAAGGGTCAAAATAGAAATACGGAGGGGAAAAAAAAATCCTCGAAAATCTCACGAACTGCAAGGTCAAGACAATGTCTCAAAAGAAAGGTTAAAAAAAAAAATCTCAAAAGGCAAGAGGGAGAAAAAAACCTTTTCATCTCCTTGTCATTGTCTGCCTTTTTTCCTCCACTACACCACACCGTATATATAATATTGATATATATATATATATATATATATATATATATATATATATATATATATATATATATATATATATATATATATCAATATATATATATATATCAATATTAAACATATACAATAGTATATATTTTAGCTTATAATAATTAATTAATTAATTATAATTAATGACAAATAAATGCCAATTTATCTTATCCTGTTACAGTAAATAAAAAATAAGTGGGTATTGCTGTGCGTATGGCTACTACTAAAATATTCATAGAACAATCAGTATTTGATATTACTAAAATATGGCCTTTGCAAGAAACTTTTGTACATTTTTTTATTAGCTTATTAAAACACAAACAGGGCTAAGAGGACAATAAAGAAAGGAGGATATGGGTCTGGTGACAGTTGCAGGCAGTGCTTGATCATGACAATACCCAGCCATCATCATAACTAACCTCTAGGGGGCACTCTACCTGTAGCTAGATAGGACACAAGAGAAATGGGAGACAATTAGCAGAGAGAAGGAAAGAGGGAGCAATGAGGGTGAAGAGTGGGTGAAGAAAGAAAAAGAAAAGAGGAAAGCAGGGGTGATCATCTGGGCCTCATCAGTGTTTTTTTTTCACTCCTTTCCTCCTTCTAGTCGGTTAGATCTGTGGTGAGTGTGTGTGTGCGTGCATGCATACGGGGAATGTGTTTCCACACTGAGGACATTCCCAGACGAGCTCTCTCAATACATCAGCGCTGCGTCTGCCCTCTGACTGACCCTGACAGTTGCACACCACATGAGTGTGTGCGTGCGTGCGTGTGTGACTTGTGTGTGTGCGCCATTGATCAAGCGAGTGAGACAGTGACTGCATGTGTTTGCATGTGAGTTGTCATGTGCAAGCGTGTGTATGTGTGTTAGTGTGTGAGAGCGAGAGAGAGAAAGACGGAGGGTTCTGTGGCCGGGACTCTTAACCATCAACTTAATCGCTACCAGAGGACGCGCAGAGCAAAACTTTCACAGTCACCTTCCACTGCCTCTGCATGCGCAGACACACACACATGCGCGCGCACACACACACAGGCTGGTCAGGCTGCAGAGGGTGTGTGATTTTGGCAGCCTGGTGGGACTCTCTTTGATGTGGGTCGGTCGGAACATTAAAGCCGGCCGGTGAGCTCAAGCTAACCACAGACCCTGGGTCCGATTACTGTGCAACCAAAACCAGCCTATAATTACCCGTTAAGAGAAGAAGAATAATTAAGTGACTGTTGATTAGGGACACAGCCAAATCAGCCTGGTTTTAGATTTAAATATTAATTGGAAGCCAGTGTAACCAATTAGAGCCCTGGATAAGAAAGTCTACTGTTTGTCCAATAAATAACTCTGCAAATCCCCTAAACACAACACATTTGGTTTACAAGATCTTAAACAAAAAGAAGATGTTTTGGTACTAAATTATTTGTAGATATTGCTGCAAATCAGCACATTCAAAAATATAATGGGAAGTAATGAGATTTGGACAGATAGATGGAGGGGGATGAGGAGAATGATACATAAAAAGAGATGTTTCTAAAAAAATGAAGGAATAGACATATGGGAGATGGAGGCAATGGAGGATATATCGAAAGTGTCAGTGTGTTTGTGCGTGTGTGTGTGTGTGCCCTCTAGCTGTATAATGACTTGCTCTAAGACCACTCGCTCCCTCCTCCTATCTCCCCCCTAAGGGCCCATAACCGCCACGCCGGGTCATTATGTGCCCAGTGGAGGACTCAGCCGTACAGCACACAACCATAGAGCATTGCCACGGCCCGATACTGGACACAGAGGCTCCAAAATGGCTGAATTCATTAGCTGGGGCCCAACTGCCTCTAATTTGCTTCTTTAAGGCTAGAATTGTGCTCATTAAAGGGGTGAAAAAAAGAGAGATTTTTTACACCATTATTGTTTATCTTAAATCAAAGACACTGTGAGCATCAAGTGAAACAGTAATTGCTGCCAAAGAAAATATAAGAAATACATAAGAAATCCAACTAGACTAAAAAACTACTACTGTATCTCTTGTTAGGACTCTATAGAATATTATGAGTACTGCTGTGTTATAGGCCTGAAAGTTATAATAAAGAGTAGATATGCTCTGTGTCCAGTGTATCTCTAGTAGTAATGCAGCCTTAATGTTTTGCATAACACCCTTGACTGCCATGTCTCCCTCACTTAGCCGTGATGTTGACGCTGATTTCTTCTTACAACTCTGGTCATGTCCCCTGTGAGACTGTGTGTGCGCGCACCCGTGTATGTGTGTGTGTGTGTGTGTGTGTGTGTGTGTGTGTGTAAGCAAGCAATCGGGGCCCTGTGATGTCACATTCCTGCGCCGCGCGCGTGGCTCTAGTTTGGCCTCTAGGTTTTAAAGGGGAAAGCTTTGAAACATTACACCGTCCCCACATAGACGTGCACACACACACACAGTCATGCGTACACGCACACACTTGCACAGTCAAGGGCCAATGGTAATACTGCCAGAGTAATAACCTTACGGACTTACTGATCTCCCTCCCTCCCGTTCTCTCACCCTCAAATCTTTATTTACCCTACTCTCCCTCTTTATCCCCCCTCTCTCCCCTCGTTCTCCCTGTACCTTTCCCCCCCGAATTTCAGCGCGTTTAACAAGCATTTAGATCTTAACCAGATGTTGTTAATGTAGCATGTCTAAAATACTAAACATCAACCCAGCGGAGAGGGGCTACAGCTCCTGCACAGGGCCTGGGAATAACTGTTACACACGCACACACACACACCTACACACACACAAAACCCCCTCTCTGCTCATAACACACATTTACTCCCACACAGCGTTCAATGTATTTCACGCACAGAGGTCCACAGCCCACATGCTAACATGTAAACACGCACACCGGCAGAAGCAAACACACGTGTTTCCATCCACACGCTCAAATCCACCCACACCCACCCCGTTTATTGCTTAAGAAACACATGAGAACTTATTACACCAGCAGAAAAAAAAATCTATTGTTTCAAGTTGCCTCTGAAAGCCAGACAATAGGATTGTCACATTTAATACGCTCCTGGTGTGAATGTCAATAAGTTGAACTGACAATATAAGCTGAAAAAATGACTTTTGTGTAAAAAAAAAAAAAAAAAAAAAAAATGCTTGTATCAGCAGACCCAAATTTGCTTTGTTGTTGTCAATTACGACTTCCTGAGACATTTCATTGTATTTTATTTCGCTCAAATTGCCCGCTCCACTGTCTTGCAGGCGACTAACAAAACACATATTACTCTTTTGAGAAAAAAAAGGGGGGGGGGGGGGGGATCATATGAATAAACATAGCCAAGATTAAAGGCTTGGGTGTCTTGCTTGCTGCGCAGACAGAAACTGTTGTTTTGTGTTAAGAGGGGTTTCATTTTCAGCGCTACGAGCACTGGAGGGGACGATGTTAATGATTCTTTAATAGCAAATACAAAAAGGTTTTCAGAGGACAAAAATATGGCTTCAAAAGGTTCTGTGGTGGAAAAAAAAATGCCGCAACACCTGGCCTTATACAAAGGCTGGCTCACCTACTGTACACCTCCGCACGTGTGCATACACACACACGCACGCACACACCTCCATCTTACACAACAGTCATATTGCATTTCGGCAGTTTGAATCACCTTAGGCTGAGTAGGTGAATTGAGGAGGCGGCACGGCAAGCTTACTGAGGGATTTAGGAATAATTTGAAAAGAAGATTCCTCTCCACTGTTTCATCTCTCCCCCCATCCCTTTTTTCTATTTTCTGTTTTTCCTGGTCTTTTATGATTCCTCGGTCCAATATTTATCTAGCCCCTGATTATAAACATCTGGCCGATGGGGCAGTCTGCACAGCGGCAGCCGCAAAACACATACACACACTGTCAGAGAGTAACACACATAGTGGGAATATCACACACGCTCGCCAACGTGACCCTGTCAGCTCCAGACCGGAGGACGGAGGGAGGGAGACACGGAGAGAGAAAGTCAGACCAGACAGAGACAGAGAGAGAGAACTAGGAGCTGAGGGTTAATGGCCTTCCCATCTCTGTGATAAGAATTCATTCTGTTCTATTACCAGCACTTATCTACAGAGGCTGCTGTCTTTCCCCTCTCTCTCCCTCAAAAAACACACACACACACACACACACAGCGAGGGTCCGAGATCAATAGATGAACCTAATGAAGAAAGCAGCTGTTTCTCGGCATACCTGCTCAACTCTATCAGCCCAACAAGATCTCCCTGCCGCATTCATCTGTCTATCTATCCATCATTTATCTATCCACCTATCCAACCATCTGTCTATTTATTTTTATATCTCCTTACACACCTATCCATCCATATATACCCATTCTAAGTGTTCCTCTGTGCATCCATCTATCCCTCTATCTGTCCGCCCATCACTACACTGGTAAACAAAGATACCAGGAGGATAGATATAGTTTTCAATTGACCAGACTGGTCCTTGTCATGTATTCAAGGTTTATTTATTTTCCAGGAACTAATACGGGGCCTGAAAAACAGGGAATCTAATAAAATGGCTGCCATGGTTTAAGAGAATGGCTGTGTGTGTGTGTATGTGTGTGTGTGTGTATCTATGCTTAAAATAGGTCTGTGACGGGCAGCGGCCAAATGGATAATGCTTAAACAGATCTTTATCCTATTGGGCTACTGTCCCATTTTTAGCTGCATAAAAAACATCTGCTTTCAGAGCCACCAAAAACAAGACTGTAATCCTGGATGGAAATCAAAGAAAAGATGTGAGTAGATAGAAAGGACAGATTAAAAAATTATTTTAAAAGATCATAAAGAGTTGTCTATTTTCAATGAATTTATTAAAAACACAATTTTGCGATTTAGCATTACATAAACGTGGATTACACATTTTGCATGCATGCTTCATTTAGTATTTAATTTGTATCCTGGATATAACAGCATATTTGTGTGAATTACGCACAGCAAAACATGGCAAAAAAATTACAGACTCCCCCCTTATGCGTTCATTCTATTCATTTTCTATGCTTTTCTATGACTACATTCCTTATTGATGGGGGCTACAGTTGAACACCACATCGCTCCCATTAGCACATAACAATTTCATATACTGACAATAAGTCCATGTGACATGTCTTTTCCCTCGTGTGCAAGTGTGCAAAACAAAAATGTGTGCATCATCAGGGCCTTATTATGTGTTGAGGGGTTAGGGATTATGGCAGGACTCTTCAACGTGAGAAGAATAGAATCATGGAATAAAGGGGGAATATCTTCAAGACCAAATATTCATTAGGTTGCTCAGAATCATCTGCAAAATGACCACATGGAACCTGTAATACATGGGCACATAGGCTCACATGCAACACACGCAACACACACACGAATACACAGACCTGGGGCAACTGCCCCGGAGATGGTATTTGCAGACGGTTACAAATAAGGAGTGTTGGCTTTCCTCTGACTTTCTCAAAAACATGCAAAAAATGTCCATTTCATTACTGGCTAAACAATGTCATATGGGCCCCCACTGGCCCTAATAGAAGCAGACAAAGACAGAGCAGCACACATATGCTTCGAATAAATCAGATTACTGAGGGAGAGAGGGGGAGGGAAAGAGTGAGAGAAAGAGGGAAAGAAAGAGAGACACCGCCAGACACTTAGAGGATTGACAATATTCCTTTTCTTGCTACCTCCACCCCTCCCTTTCCGCCCCTTCTCCTTTCCTTCACTTTCTTAACTCCCCTCCTCCCCCCCCCCGCCAGCAGGATCTGTTTTAGATTTGAGCCAGTGCTAGAGCCATATCTCTACCTTATCTCTGCTAGCCGTCAGAAAACAGAAAGCTCCATGTTTCCATGCATTAGACTCCCGGCCCCTGACACGCCACTTGAAAATCTCACAGCCCCTCAAAATGGCTGAGCAGAAAAATAAAACAGCAAAGATATCATTTAATCAAATGAAATGCAGGTTTACCGGGGATGCATTAATATCATTTTTTTTATGGAGTGCTCTCTAATACAGTGTCATATCAAAGAAAATGTCAGCCGTGGAAATTATGGAAATGCATTTTTGGAATTCTGACAATAAATGTCACCTGAAAGCCCCCCGAAATGAGATCACATTTTGAGAGCTACAAAGCGTCATTAACTGTATTTGAGAAGCTATCAGAATTTGAGGGGCTGTGACATATTTAACCCCCCTGACCACCTCTGGGTATCGACCCCCGTCAGGATATCCTGTTGTGTTTTCGGCTCCAATTATGACAAAACCACTTCTCTGATGACTGTAAAGGGAAGTATTGATTCTCCTTAAAGTTGTAACAAAAAAAGCAGAAGAGTGTAGACAGGGTGGGGAATATGTTAACAATTTGAAGAAAAAGGA
Source organism: Lepturacanthus savala (assembly GCA_030544235.1). Taxonomy (NCBI): domain Eukaryota; kingdom Metazoa; phylum Chordata; class Actinopteri; order Scombriformes; family Trichiuridae; genus Lepturacanthus; species Lepturacanthus savala. The sequence goes on along the minus strand of CM060476.1, from coordinate 4,969,767 downwards.
AAAATCTATATTCAAATGACTCCTTATATTGATTTATAATTAAGTCTTAATTGCGGCTAGGCTTGGACTTTCAAACTGCCCTGTGACAATAGCCGGGAAAGAAGATAGGGGAACATTATCGATACACTTTAACAGTGGTGGTCGCCCAGACATTGATTCAGACATTTTGCGGTGCCTTTGGCATGCTCTGAGGATCGAAATGCACATGCATTTGAGGTAACGCTCACACACACACAACTGAGCAATGATGCACATATAGCTGCATGCACAAACAAATACACACACCTAAGTGAACTAACACAGCATAATTAACCTTCATCCGGGAAAAGTCAGAGCTGCCTTATCTGCAAACTTCACTGTGTGTGTGTGCATCTGTTGTAATTACACCATGTGTGGTGTGGAACTGATTGACTTCAGATGGAGGTATTACTTGGGAAAAAAAAAAGAAAATGTATGTGTGTGTGTGTGTTGGGGGGGGGGGGTAAGGGAGAGAAAGAGAGGGTGTGTGTGTTGTGAGATGAATTATTTTTATATCCCTGTGCATTTACAGTATATGTAATCCAGGTGTGTATATGTGTCATTTTTTTATGCTGCCTCAACCCATGTGGCAATGTGAGTGTGTGTTCATGTTCAACTGTGTGTGTGTGTCCCCACGGGCCTAATCAGGTATCAGATACCTTTTGTTTTGGGAGCTCATTGATGGATGAAATCTTTATCTGTGCTATTGATCAGGAGGGCGCGGGTCCTAAACTGTCTGTCTAGCTGCCTGCCTGCTCCAGCTCTAACAAGATTGCCAGGGCCGAGTATATCAGTTAACATTTAATCAATGGCAGCTTAAGACACTGGGGCTAAGGGAAAGAAGCCCACCGCTTCAGCCCCCTGCCCCAAACCATTACCCAGGATTGAAGGAGAACTATACGTGTGTGTGTGTGTGTGTGTGCACGTCCGCAAGTGTGGTAGTGGTGTTGGGGGTGTTCCAGATGATTACAAGGGATTGGGTCTGGTTGATCACATGTCTTCAGGGGGCAGAGTTGTGTGTATATGTGTGTTTGTGTGTTAGTGTTTACAGGAATGCAAGTGCTGGCTTGTTTGTTAATACGTCAAAAACACCAGAGGGGGTTGTATGTGCTAGGCAGCTTGTGCCGATCTGAAGAATATAGGAAAACTGAACAAAGCGACTGATGTGTTAAAGAAAAATCGCCATTCAAATCAACTGAAGGCTTCAAATTGAACTCGCCTCTGTGAAAATACACACACATACACGCACACATGCTGCAGTGGAAAGATATGACATATCAGGCAATGCATGATTTTTTTCTGCCTCCCTTGCAAAAAGCCCCCTGATGGTAAAATGCAAAAAAAGAGGAAGTCAGCAAAAAAAAATATGATCAGTTTGACTTTTTTCCTTTCCTTTTATTTTACCATCAGCTCATCTTTCTGTAAATGAAACCCCATCAGATCTAAAAGGCAGATCCTTCGTCTCCCAGCTTTTTCTTTCATTTTTTAATTCATGCTATCGCTGGACCTCATCATCATCACATAACCACACCGTTGCTATGCTAATGATACCCGGCACAGTTCATTGTTCCCACAGGAAGAACCTCACAGTCTCGACACAGATCTTGTCCTGTCTTTGCTTATATCTCTGCATGGTTTAAAAGCATGACACCTACATCTTCATCAGCTTCTTGTCATCCTAGCCAGCCCCTCTATAAAACAACAGATCAATACTCAGCTTGAATCAACCCAACTCATGCCCAAATCTGCCTGAAACTGGTGTCTTGATTGATGACCAACTAACCTTTAAGGTTCATGCGACCTTGACTGCTGGTGACGTGTCAATCGTGCCTGATACTTTACAACATCAGGAAGTTAAGACTACTGCAACTTCCTACTGGCAGGGCTACCTGTCAAACCTCTGCGGATGATCCAGAACATGGCAGCATGTCTGGTCTTCAACCAGCACAAAACAGCACACATCACCCCACTGTTCATAACCCTCAACTGGCTCCCAGCTGCTGCCAGCATCAAATTCAAAACTTTGATGCTCACTAAATGAGGGAGCCTGCCTGGACTCCCTCATTTAGGTCTACACCTCCTCCAACTTGCTACTACCACCACAACAGGGCCTTAAGCCACTAGGCAGACTCTTCTCTACTTGCTGGTGGTCCTGATCTTTAAGAAAAAGCTAAAGCTCTATTGTGAAGACCTCAACACCTAAAAGAAAAAGAAATTTAGCTTTTAGGCACTCTATACATTTCGTCTTGGCACCTATGTCTCATGGGACTTGAGCTTTATGGCACCTACTCGCATTGTTCTCTTCTTACTTTTGTGTGTGTGCGTGCGTGTGAGTGAGTGAGTGAGTAAGCGTGTGCCTGCATGGTTCAGCAAGAATGAGTCGGTGTGTATGTGCATGTTTCTCAGGGGGTTGCTCTGACGGGGGAAGCCCCTCTCACGTCCCTGCCTTTCGTCCAAAGCCTGGGAGATTCCCACCACCAAAAATCAATGTGTGTGAGAGCATATGTGTGCCTGTGTGTGTGTCAAGGTTTTGTAAGACAAATCTCTCCAGTGTGCGCCGCTTTAGTGCTATTGAACCAGGCTTCGATCACTCGGCCACTGTGAATAATGCAAGGGAGGCTACTGCTCACTTACAGCACAGGATGCTTGCGTGTGTGTGTGCATGCGCGTGTGTGACAGGAAGGTCCCTTTTTCCTTCTTGCAAATGCAACAGGGCAGTTCTTCGACGTTCCTCCACTTGGCCCTCTTAATCTCGTGTCAGATACAGGAACTCCCACATTGATACTGTCTCTTTGAGCATGTGCAACACGTGTGTGTGTGAGTGTGTGCGTGTGTACGCTGGAGGCTTCCACAGTAGACGGAAAGAGCTTAACTCAAGCAGACAGCTCAGGGCTGCACTTTGACACACCCTGACTCATTACATACAGCCGGCACACAGTGGAATATTGTCATTAAAAAAGACAATTAGATATGAAGTCAAGGGAGCATCGCTTACACACACATGGACACACATGCCTGCAAACACACAGCGCAGGAAATATAGGTGAACACACTCTCATCTTCATATCCCCAGGTATATGAAGCGGAGATATTAATAATCAGGATCTTACCGAGTAATTAAAATGATTTCAACTGATGTGTGTGTGTGTTGTTTTCTTTTTTGCGTGTGTGGTTCTGTTAATTAAGCTGAATGATTTGATATCACAGAAACCGTACTGCTTTAATGGTGTCCTATACTTGATGTGGCTGGAGGGGACAGCAGCGGATAGGGCTATAGGGAGAGACAAGGCGATACACGCACAAAAACAGATACATCTGCTCGTTGGCCCAGCCTAAGAGGAGTATCTCTTTTTTCGACATAATTATCTGTGTCATCACTTATGAGGCAATTAAACAAACATCAGTTCCTATTTCCTCTCCCTCCATCTCTCGTCTTATTCCGCTTCCTCTTTTCTCCTGCCATCTGTGCTCCCCTCGCCTCTCCTCCGTTCTTCATTATTTAATCTTCTCCTTGCTCCTCTCCTCTCCCATTCCCTCCTTTCCCGCTCTGCTCCTCTTCCTCCCTCCTGTGTGACTCCAGACAAGGTTTCAATTTCAGCATGCTGATTGTCTCATTGCCGACTCTATGCATGTCTAACACTTACTGGCACTCTGGGGACCAGCAATACACACCATAGAATGCCTATTACACTCCCACACGTTTTCTGGTGAGTGTGTGTTCCTGTTTGTACGTGTGTGTGTGAGTGATTGTGTGCAAGGGGTGATGAGGGTGTAAAATGCCTATTACGCTGAGAGTCTGGTCTCTCTTACACTGGAGAGAATTCTCTGGCACCTAAAGAGCAGAAAATTGCAAGGCTCCTCTTCCTCACTCCCCATTAACCTGCTTTTGAAACAAAGGACTGACCAAGGTGTGTGTATTTGTGTCTATGTGTATGTGTGTATCCTTACCCATTAGGCCAATGTGCCATCATGGGCAAAGCACCTTTTGGGCCTAATGCAGAAACACCAGGTTCTACCTTGCCTAGTCTCTTTACAAAGCTCTTAAAAACAATCTATTTTTGCATATTGTACTTTTAAATTAAACAACACCTTTTTCTCTCTATTCCATCACCCGTTTTTTTTTTTTTTTTAATTTGTATTTTTATGTACCTAAATGAACTTGTCACTCATTTTTTTCTTCTTTCTGTCCTGGAAAAAAAGGCAAAAGGAGATGGCATCTTATGAAGAGCTTTGAGATGACTAAAGCAGTGGGCATATTTGTCTAATTTGCACAAAGACATCCACATCAAAGCACAAATCAAGACCCAGGCTCATTCAATGGATTTTTTTATCAGTCTATCCATTTCTTGTTCTTTTTTTTCTCCTCTCTCTGTCACAATCCACTTTCTTTCTCTATTTTCAGAGCGTTATTAGGACATGATAAAAGCGAAAGGGATGTCATGACACGGGACCCCCTGTTAGCATTAGGAGGTGGGAGAGGAAAACGAAGGCGAGAACGAGGGGGGGAGGAAAAGGGAGAGAAAAGATGAAAGAGATTTGTCTGGAAATGATTGCTCACAAGGCATTGATTCTCTGCTTTAATCTCACACAGTGTGCTCAAATTTCCTATTAGGGAGATGAAGAAAAGGAGAGAGAGGGAGATGGGTCTTATTCACATAGGTGGGGAGGTGAAAGTTGTCTCACTGTTTCTGTGGGCAAAATGTACATTTCCTGTATGCTGGACCTTTAAATAGAAGCAATGTCTAGAATCTTGCTTTCAGGCCATTAATTTGCTGTAAGTAAACATTGGAAAGGAAAAGCTATTGCCAAACTGCTAGAGGGTCACATAGACACACACACACACATACGACAAGCCACTGACAGCTGCTATAGCTGCAAAGCTTCCTCCGGTTAGCGACGATTAGCCTTGGCTATTGGTAATCAATAGCTGCTATCAATTCCATACCTCCCGCTGATGGATGAGGTAAAGGAAACCGAGAGGAGTGAGAAAGAAAGGAGCAATAGAAGGAAAGAAGTTGTTGCTGCTGCCAGGAACGGCACAAATTCTACCTGACAATACTACCTCGTAATGTCCCTGCTTTGTGTGTGTGTGTGTGTGTGTGTGTGCATAAAAGCTGCCTTAAATGTCCATCTGTGAATTGTATCATTGCGGCCTGAGATTAGTGGCTGCTTGGACCCAGTGAGCGTATTGCCTGGTTACCGCGGCTCCGGCTCCACACAACCCTCCTCCCATCACCGGATTGTTTGTCTTAATGCTGTGTGACATGGCCCATTGTTTTGTCCATCTGTGGTTAAGAGTCAATGGACAGAGGGTGTATGAGGGGATCGGGGGAAGAGAAAAGAATGGAGGTGAAGGAGAAGAAAATAAAGAAGAGCAGGGGTGAAAAGGAGGAGGGGGGAGGAATGGGATGAAGGCAAAAGAAAAAGATTGGGATAAGAGCTGAGAGGTGAAAAAAGTATGGAAAGAGAAAGGTCAGAAAGACACAGAGTGTATGCGATTTCAATATGGGACTCTATATTGAAATTTACTTTTCACCACTTCCTTTTCCAGGACCTTAGTGTTTTCCAGAGGCTTGCAGTACCATATGGAGCAGAGCCTTAAACCCTTTGTGATATCACCGATGTGAAAGACGTCCTGGCCATGTGACGCCAGTCCCCTCTTCAAAGGGTTAAGTCATATTTAGTATGCGTCCTCAGAGCCCCACGGCTTTGTATTGTAAATAAGACTAATGTGGCATTGGTCAGGTATGCTAATTCAGATAATCAGCGCAATTTCTGCAAATTATAACTGTCAGTGTGGTGGGCACAGAACCTTGGCGGAAAACATGAGGGAACAATTTAGCCCGGGTAATACCCCTCCACCAAAGAGCTGCTCAACTCAAAGAAAAACAATCGGCCTGAGCCCATACCGCCCCGACACACCATTTCAAAAATAGTTTATGGTGAACGAGGCTCATTTTTTCAGAGGCACAAGTCAGCCTGCTGCCCTTTTTTTTTTCTATGTGCACACACAGACCACAAAGTAATTATAATTCGCTTGGATGGAATTATTCAAAAAATGACCACATCTTTTACTCCCTCAGCCATAGAGAATAGGGTTTTGGGAAATTTGGGGTAAATTGCTACTTGCCGAAAATATAATAATATACATATATGAATGTGTCTTATTTTGATTTGACAAATGATTTAAAATGCAGTGCATTGTCTCCAACTAACTGTACAGCAATAAAACTACATACTTCACAGAAGTCCTTCTGGGTATATTCACATCACTCTCATCAGAATAGTTCACCCCAGGAACAGCATTTCAGTCATGTTGGGCACATAAAATAACATTCCAACCTTTTTATTACGCGAGGAATGGATCCCGCCTGACTGAAATCTGTGGACTACCTTTTATGTAAGTAACGTCCTGTTTCACAGTAAATGAGAGCAAAAAGGTCACAAATAATTTGCTAACTGTACGGTAATTAGCTGAATGTCAGCAAATCAATATGCAACATAATTGGCTGGCTTAAGTTATTAAATTCCACGTGTAGATGTACAGATAATGTATAAATACACCAGAGAGAGATCATATGCCACAGAAGAACAAACAGTCGATTTAGAGGAACAAAAGTGTCCTTTGATGCGCAAATCATCTAGTCTAACCTCCTATATTCTGACTTGAAAAAGAAAATAGCCACCGCTGCGCTAACTCCAGCGGTTTGTGAGATCTGGGTGTGTGTTGCATCCTTTCTCTCACTCCTCCGGCCATCCGTGAATGTTTATGTAATGACCACAAATTACGGAGACAAACCCTGGAAATAGACTTCTGTCTGAGGAGAGACCTTCCTGAAAAAAAGAAGGGAGAGAACCACTGGAATGGCGAAACCACCCCCACCACCCAGAGGAAAAAACAGTATGAGATGTAAGGAGTGAAAGTGGAGGAGGGAAAACCTAATGCCTCAAAAGATGCCTCGGTGTCATCACATGGACATGATTTTTGGGGAAACAGGAAAACCCAGATTGAAAATCAGAGTGATTCATTTGTGGTATGTTCACTCAGTCAGTTTGGGTACATTTGGAAAAGGAGAAATGTCTGCACGCCGGGCAACAAGCAAGATGGCACACTTGCTATGTTCTATTGCTTCCTGCACTCATACTCACACTCACACACTCACACACACACACACACTCACACTCACACTCACACTCACACTCACACTCACACTCACACTCACACTCACACACACACACACACACACACACACACACACACACACACACACTCACACACACAGGAACAGGAATAATAAGTGTCCATTAGGCTCATTTTTTAGCCTACAGCTGTTATGTAAATGGTTAGCACAGCTACACTAATTTGACCTGGACCGAAAATGTCCCAGAGCCTTATCACTCAGAGAAAACAAAAGGCTCTGGACACACACACACATGCACACGCTCACATATACAAACAGCTACACGATAAAAGTGTTGTTGGTCTCTCTTAAGTCAGAAGAGGTCTTTTGTTTAAAAGGGGGACTCAGACAAAGAGGGTCCTCTCCCTCCCTCTTTAATGCATGTTGTGTGGTGGTGGCGGGTGGGGGTATAGAAGGATGGAGATGTGTGGGTGGTGGAGTGGTGGAGGGGTGGATGACAGGCCTGGCTCTCAGAAATAATTACCTCCATAAGATCCCATCTCCCTTTTTTTCTTTTTGTAAGGGACAGGGGGAACGAAAAAAAATGTCAGAAAGTAAAGTATGCAGAAAAGGCTCTAGTGTTTCTGCTTGGTCTGGCTTATGAGGGGCTTTACACATGATGGAGCACAGGGCTAATGGTTGAGGATACACATGTAGAAAAACATGCACGCACGCACATGCACCTCCTCCTCACAGTGTTCTTTCTGGCTAAACAAATGGTCAAATGGTAGAGACAGAGGCGGCGACAGAGAAAACAGTCAGAGGGAGAAAAATCGCCGTAACAACAAAACTTCAGAGACTGTTAATGTCTCCAAAAATCCAGCTAAACAAATTCTTCAAATTATAAAATCTATGATGGAATACCCATGACTCGCAAACTGTCATATTTTTCTTTTTCTGCTTGGATTTTTCTAAACAGCTCTATTCAGGGCATAACTTCATTAGAAGCGGAGAAGGGCACAAAAAAGAAATCTAATTTCTCTTAACAACTTCTGGACGAGCCTCAAAGCAAAATGGCCTCTGAGTCCTCCATGTTGAGAGACAATTCATTTATGCTTGTTCCTCTGATGCAAACTGGCATTTTTTATAAACTCAATTTGGTTTAACACTTCTAATTGTGCACAGAGAGGGACGATTTATCTCAGAAATGCTGCCCAGCCCATTGAGGGCACAGTGGGCTTTTTGTCTCTGAAATATACTGCTGAAAGCTCATGGTAAAAAAGTTTGAGAGACAGTGTCTGCACATGCACATATGAATAAGTGCACACATGTAAACGGTTAAATGATGAGACCACTGGGCCTAGTTTTGGGCAACTGCAGACTCAAAAAGGACAGCAGATGCACCAGCAAACAGATGTGATTGAGATGCACACAATGCAGTCCATGCAGTGTTGCCTATATACCTCTGGTCTTTGTACAAAAACACACCTATACCCTTGCGGTTGCGTCACTGCAGCACTGTATCCTTAATTAGGCCATAAAATCAGCATCAAAATTGTTTAATGAAAGCCATTCACATGTACATAAAGTCCAGAGCATTAGAACTCTTATTCCCAAATGGGCCTATAATTATCTGGCTCAGTGCCAGGTCCCAGGCTTTAAGAGAAAGATACCGGTCAGCACTTAAATTAATCTTTTTCATACCAGTCTCTAATGAACAGAAAGTGCTCGAGTCAGGAGTTGTAGCCCCAGAAAAAAACTAACAGCACGTATACTCATGCACGTACACACAAATATCCTTAAACTGAACACTGGCTGGAAATGTTGCCTACTATAGAAGCCTTTTCTATCAGTGAAAACATTCATCTATCACTATAGGAGCCTAAAGCAGCTATAATATACCTGTTTTTCCACATACCATAACAAGAATTGATTGTGTTTGTTGCTGTTGTGAACTAAAACACAAAGAGCTTAGCAAAGAAACACCTGAGAATGTACAAATAAGAAAATTAGTTATTATATTTAATTACATAACTATAGAACAAGATTAAAACCTTGATATATTACATTACATTGACTCACTCACTCTGTCCTCTCTCCCTCCACCTGCCAAATGTGTATGCTATGCAAGGAAATACCTGTGAAACATTCACCATGTACCTTGTGAAAGAATACTGTTGTTCACTCAAAATTATATAGAGTGGGCAAGAAGAGGGCATCCAAAAAAGTGTCCTAGTGTTTTGGACCCTGCCAGCGTCCGCTTAAGCTTTGCACTAACTTCCTCATGGAAATTCACCATGTGGCATCAAAGCCAAGGTATAAAACGAGGTCTGAGCAACAAATATGGTGTGTTTTAAGAGTGGAACATTTGAAATAGGTGCAGTGGGTGAATATTGCTTTTGACAGGTTTAAAACCTGGTTGTGCTCACTGGTCTGAGATGTAAAAAGGAGAGGGGGGTAGAAAAAAAAAAGGCTTGAAGCCGGACTTGTGTTCTAGATGAAAAAAAAAACTGACAGGAGCAGGAGAGAAATAAGCAGGACAAAAAAGGAGAGAGAAATACAAAAAGAGAGAAAGTGAGGTAAAATGTACGGTAATGATTTATCTAAGCGTGCTTTTTCTGCTGCACCCTAAATCTCACCGAAACTTTGATCTATGTGTAATTAAAACCAAACGTACACCGGCAACAGTCTCCATTTCAGGATTGGGAGCTCTTCTCCTGTTCGTATATGTGTGTGTGTGTGTGTGTATTGGGATTCACATATGTTTCTAAGCACCGGGCCTCCATCTGCTTTGGGAATACATGTACAGTATAAACAGGACACTTTGGGGAGCATGGATTCATGTTAAAATACACACTGACACACACACACACAGATGGATGTATGGACTAATGCTATGCTGGAATGCTATTCAAAACTTGTTACCACCCCCCCATCACCACTACCCCCACACCCCACCCGCTCCTTCAGGTCAAGCTAAGCAAAAACAAGTTAAGCGCTCATTTTCTCCCGGCAGCATTAACATAGGGATGACTAAATAATGGACCCTGACTCTCCGTCTTCTGGTTTAAATTACAGCGCAGCCCCCTCCCCTTACACCCTACAACCCCTCACCAACCATCCAACCCCCACTCAAAGAAAAACGATTAATCTTTTTTTTTTTTTTTTTTTGTCTCTCTGAATGTTTTACAGTTCTGTTACACTTATTAGCTGCTGGCAGGACGGAGACTCTTAAATGAAAGCCAAATTGCTTTGGTCATGAGAAAGGAAATGAAAGCTCACTCCAGGGAGAGACTGTGTAGCCGTAGCGTACGTGTGTGCGTGTGTGTGTGTGTATGCGTGTGTGAGAGTAACCTATGTGTGTGTGAGTAACGTATGTGTGTAGAGGCCTTTTCACTATGAGATCCTCCCAAGGTGAAATTTCATAAGCTGACTGCCTGCCTGCCTGGGATGTCCCTGTGCACGGGACAGCGTGTGTGTGTATGTGTGTGTGTTGCAGATATAAGCGCGGCAGCCTAATAGGAACAGTATGCTCATTTTGGAGAGATTAGGAGGAATGGACGGGTCTGTATCGAGAGACGTGATCTGGATATGAAGGCCAAAGGCGGGAGGGAGGGCGGGAGCCGGGGAAGGAGGACAGCAGGGAGGGAAAAAGATTTGACAGAATAAAGAGGGAGTGGTGCAAGAAAAAAAGAGTAAAAGAGATGGGAGGAGTGTAACGAGTAAAGTAAGATGGATCTGACGACAACTGAAGAAAACTGACCATCAAAAAAGAAATCGCAACTTTGGCAATGGACTAAAAATCTGAAATTTAGAAAACAAATAGCAAACAGGAGATGACACAAAAAATCTGGATGTGTGTGTGCGGCAAGTGGGGAAAAAAGACAAAAAAACAAATACCTCTGCATAACTTAAAGCAATAAGACAAAGCAGGTTTAAAAAAAGCACAAACCTTGGCTGGCAGGACACTCCTTGACGTGGAACAGCTCCTGGAAGCTCAGTCCATCCTCGTCTCCTCTCAGGCCTTGCTGGTGCAGCTGGAGTTTCCTCAGTCCTTCGTTCTGCTGGTGGCGAGCTGAGCGGGCGTGCTGCACCAGGTTGAGGCGGGCCTTGGTGGAGTAGTCGCACAGTGTGCAGTAGTAGACACACGACTCCAGGCTGTACGCGCAATCCTGCTTCTGCAAGTGCTGCGGAAACAGATGAGAGGAGGAGTGCAGCTGTTAGTTGATATTCCACATTTTAGTTACATCCTATCGTCAATTCAAGACGTTTTTAATTTCATTTTAGCATTTCTATTATGGTCATGTTTTCAATAATGTGATATGACAAAAGATATCAGCGAAACAAGTGAGGCTTGACTGCAAAATCAGTTCTTAGCCTTTTGTGCTTTAAGGCTATATAAAAGCCTTTTATTCTGCTCTGGTTCATGTTTGGTTCCAAAAATCCAACGCCCAGAAATCCCACTTCCCTGCTTCAAACGAGCCAGTAGAAAGTCAGTGGGTAATGTCTCAGTCACTTAGCCCATTATTTTCTGTAATATATGTGTCTCACGCTTCTAAAGTAAGTCTAATAAGGTAAGTAATCGTTGGTAAAGCTGTTAATCAGATTTTATATTCTACAGTGTCATTTAGTGTTTCCAACATAAGATTAATGTAGTTCGCAAGGTTTCTGAATACGTCACTAAACCTGTTGCACAAGCAAATCCTTCTACAATGAAGCTTAAAGGTTATGCTGGAAAGAAAAAATGAGTTTTTTTATTTCTGATTATTAAAAGGTGTAGGTTTTATATAAAGACTCCCTATAAATATATACTTCAATCCACAGAGAAATGCAGACAGCCCCTATTCAGAAACTCTGCCTAAAAAAGGAGCTGTTAGCACTTGCATAAAGTTGTGAGGTCACACACACAAAATATATATATATATATATATATGACCTTTTAAAAAAAGTAAACTATATAATATTGTAAAAAAAGCATGTTTGAGACCTATAATTAAATCTTATTGTTTTATTAGCTAATTTTTATAAGCTAAAGTAGAGTAAATATTAACAAAGTCAACGTTTTTAGTTGCTGTGTTCAGATGGCGCACATCACTTTAAATTAACTGGATATGTTTTAGGTGACACAACGATTAAAAAACACACAAAAAGTCAAACAAGGGCCTGAGCTGAGAATGCCGTTTTTGTCTTTAACACGCACATTGTCCACCTCTCCGTATTTTGTGTGGCAGCTGCGGGGGTTACTCATTCAACGTGTGCTGTCAGTTGCAAGCCCTTAATTTCCAGTTGCCTCTTTAATGGCATTGCAGCCATGCAAAGCTACCCCCTACCTCTTGCCCTGCCCTGTGTGTGTGTGTGCATGACACACACACACACACACACGCACGCACACAGCATGCATAGCCCCCATCCCACCTTGCCCTACTCCCATACACCCAGTCAAGCCAAGCATATCAAGTGTGCCTCTGTTGTTGCTGCCGGGCTAATGAACAATGCACAAAAACAAAAGACCAGGCCAAGCTTTTATTATCTGATCCTCTGTGGAGGGAGGGGAGAGAATAGGGAGGGGGAGAGAGAGAAAGACACAGAGAGGAGAAGAGAGTAAGGCAAAGAGACAGAGACACAGAGGTGGCTCTCAAAGGTTAGTTTATGCTTTGTTAAGATTTATTCATACATGTGAGAAACAGGTGCAGGGCTCTGTGCATGAATTAATACACATAATGGTGTTTGTGTGTGTGTGTGTGTCTGTGTTGTCTCTCATAGCTCCCATCGAAAGATGTTTCATTCCTAAAGTGAAAAGTTAGCTAGGTAATATTTCTTCCTGAGCACTGTTGCATCATGTCGGAGCAAGAAAAGAGATTGGAAAAATGCATGTGTGGGAGGAGAGTGTGTGTGGTGGGAGGAGAGGGGTGTGTGTGTGAAGGGGGGGGGGCACAATTAGCTGCAGGTGTGTGAGTTCTAACCCCCCCCCCCCCCCTGTCCTCCTTTGACAAACAGGGATTAGCAACATAGCTACAGCCGCTAACACATCTTTTCTCTCTGTCTCACCCTCGTTCTTTCTTTTGTCGGAAATCTTACGAGCTTTTTCTCACGAGACGGTGGGACGTCCCCTCGCAGTCAGAGGCCCTTTCAGAAGTCTTAAGTTTTAATTAAGTCAGAGTTGTCAGAAGAAAGCTCCCCTAGTCCAGAGCTCAGGGCCATTAATTACAGCTATCTTTGTTTCTCTGTGAAAGGAGGCCTCCCTAGCTCCTTCTCTCTCTCTTTCTTTGCTTCTTTTCTTTCCTCCCCTCCCTCCCTCCTTCGCTGGGCTGCTGAGCCTTACCGTGGAAACCACACACACACGCACGCGCACTCATGGAAGCAAACACACTAATAATAAAAATTTGAATGTCAACTTTCTCCAATGTCGCTCCATTAAAATAATATAAACTTTTCTCATTTCCTATTTCCTTTTCTTCAATTGTTAGTGCCACAGTGTAAAAACAAGGATGCTTTTAACTGCCCTCTGCGGTATTTGTTCTTTCTTTATTCGATCATGTCTGGATTCTGCTCCACTATACTTTTATTTCATGACCATTCTGCTACAAATTGGGGACTACTTAGTATTGGAAAGAAACTGAAAAGAGGCCTTGGAATTGAATGACAAACTAATAATAATCAAACAAGGCCTTTCTTTTCCTCCAGTGACAACCTTCAGTATTACAACTGCTGCAGAAAAAAAGCTTAGAAAGGACATGTCTAGTAGTTGAGCGTCTTATCAGGAATGTAGGCTTTCATTGGAATCATCCTTCAATAGTTTCCTACGGCTCCTAATAGGACGGTCATAAAGGTAATTGTACCAGTTAGAAATTAAAATTCTCACATAAATCAGAAGCGGCCGAAAATACACCACATCTTTCAGTGCCCTAACCTACACATTATTTGCTTTTAGGATATGCGGCTGCAGTTGGGAGTAGCTGGATGATACACTTGGGGTTGGACCGGGCTGCCAGATAGGTTTAGGCCTAATATTAATTCTCTCCCCATCAGCACATTCCAGAGGGTTTGTTTAAGACCTAAACTAGAGGGCTGTCTGTCGCTCTTTGGCACTCTGCTGGCCCTGAAAAGCAGGCGGTCTGGTGATCACAGGCCAGAACATCCATGATTTATGAACTTTTAAAGGAGCACTTTGACTCCTGCCAGGCGTGGGCTGTGTAATGCATATTCAAACACACAAACACACTGTTCCCGCTCCTGTGCCTCTGTGTCTCCTTGAAATGTGTGTGTAATTTATGCAGCAGCTGTATTGTGTGTGTCTACATGTGTGTATATACATTTGTGTCATACGAGCGTCTGTCCGGATGGTAAAAAGGCCCTTCCCCATCAATATGGCACTTCTCCAGAGTGCCTGGTGGTTAATTGTTGGGGATTAGCATTTGGCAAACAACCAAATAAGCTAACACTCCCTGTGGGCCAATCAAAATCAGCTAAACAGCACTCTCTGGACCTAAACATGGCACAGACATCACGGGATGGTGGAGGAAGTGCATACACACCCCCTCGTGCACACAGAATGCAAATTATGACACTCGGGACTTCCTGTTTACCTGTCAAAAACACAACCGTCAGCCCTGTCTGTGACACACACACACACACACACACAAGGACTTGTATGAGGAGAGGGGAGGAGAGTCAATTTGACAGGTAAGGAAAGCTCCCTAGTGTAGTGGTTTGCTTTTGCTGCCACTGTGTGTGTGTGTGTGTGTGTGTGTACGTGCAAGGATGACAGAGGACTGCATTCATTATGCAGAATGAGATGTTTACAAAACACCTTTCTAGTGCGCACACACACATACACACAGACAGTAGCACACACACCTCCCCTCTGCTCACTCCCTGGGTTTGCAGGAAGGATAGCAGCACTACCGTCTCATATTCATTTGTTCTATCCGTGGTGACAAAGCTGCCTCATTAACTGAATTCTTAATAAGGCAAAAAGACATCTCCTCAAAACTTCTTTTATCTCCTGCTGCATGTACATGTACGTGAAAGAGTGTGCGCCATAGTGGCAGGTATAATTTTAACGTGTTCTTTTCTTCTTTCTGTATGTGTGTGTGCTTATGCATCAGTAATTTCAACTGCACAGCTTTTTTTTTTTATTTTACTTCACAAGTGTGTTTTCATGTGTGTCTAATTTCAATTGTGCGTTTTTTTCATCTTTCGATCGTGTGTGTGCATGTTCTCTCGTAACATGACAAAATTATTTCAGTGCAAAGCAGTGGGGTTGTTATTTCCTCCATAAACCAAATGACAAATTAGGGTATTTACTACAAAACATGACTCTTTCCTGTCATTAAGTGTAGAACCAGGCAACTAATGAACACATACTGAAAATATGAACCTTCTGCTTCTGCAGCCATGTCTTAATAACCACTGTGTGGTGTGTGTCAGAGCATGTGTGTAAGTGTTTTATACTTAAAGAATTGGTACATACGTACCCTGTATCTGCTGAGAGGAATGCGCATGCATGCAAATGCGGGGAAGAAGAAAACCTCTTTATCTGCTTTCATCGCTGTTTTTTAAGGGGGAGCAGGCACCTTGTTGTTTGGTATACCTTCTTTTTGGGACGTCACTGGCTTCCGGTGCTATCCCCTGGGTCTCCGGGGGCCATCGGAGAGACAAAAACAGCCCCACTTGGCCCGGCAAACAACAAAAGCGTGTTTTGTTCCTTGAAAGTATTTTAAACACATACCAGTGCTGCCTGGAAGGCTGCCAAGTGTAGAATTCCATCAGTGCTACCACCTCCCTAACACATGTTACTGCTAACCGCCACTCAGCCCCCAAGACATAGATGTAACGCAAGATCACTGCCAATAGATCCACTGGCAGGCTGCACTGCTGGAAAAGGAGATGTCGAGGGCCCAGGTACGTGCCACCTCACCTCCACAGATAAAGAGAGCAGCAGATATGTAGTTTATGGAGAGACACCTTCAGTACTGTAAACACACAAAAACAAATGTGCAAATAGAAGGCACATACAAAAACTACTGAGTGCACATATGCACAAATATACAATGCACATCTCCTGCTTCTCTCTCTCTTTCACCTACAAAGCCACCGTGTTTGATCCACAGATGCTGGAGACACAAAACAATCCCAGAAAAAAAATAATCCACCCCAAACCCACCGAAGCCTCTTTTCTTTCCTGCTGGTCTTCTTTCTTTTCTTTACTACCAAGGCTTTTCACTTTAATAAAACACTAAAAAAATATTTCCTAGAGCTAAATTGCTTCTCCTGTTTCTCTCAGTTCTGCCTGCTGGCAGTCACATGTGGTCCCAGCTTCGGGGCCTGTCCATGAGGTGCAGGGCCTGTGGGTGAGCTTAGCTTAGGTCACCCAATAATAATAAGCATCCATTGCATAATGGCCGCCAAGCCAAATAAATGAATTATCACAATGAGTCTTTTATACTAGCCTTCTGCCGCTCTTCTCCTTTTTCTAGACTGTCTCCGTCTCCCTTTGTCTTGTTCTTTCCCTCTTTTTTTCACTCCTCTGCTATTTGTCATCAGAAAAAAATGGAGGAAGCGTTAGAGCTCTGTGAAAAATAATATAACTGAAAGTCTGGTTAATAATCAATTTTTCCTGACTCCCACACATTCGTTCACTCACATACACTTGTAGGAGTGACGTAAGTGTCTCTGACGCATTGGGGCAAAGGTCAATCTGAAGTTCACAGCTTCCTGACCTCAGGCCTCTCTCTTGGAAAAATCACTTCTGTCTCTCTGTCTCTTCTTCTTTCTCTCTCTTTTGCCTAGACACACACACTATACATACCAGCTCAAGGAAAGAAGGAAAAAACACCCTAGCTAAGGATTTACAACATGATCCATTTCTTCTGGTCTCAGTCAATGAAGCGCAGCCGCACAGTATTTTACATTGTACTGACCCAGCAGGAAAAACAGACTCTAGGAGACAGAGACACCAGAACATCTTACTTACTCATCAGCACATGTGTGTATGTGTGTTAGGTGTCTTGAAAGCCAGCTCACCTCCACCCCCCCATGAAAATGGATCAGTATTTACATTAGCATTAGATTTAGACAGCATGGCTCAGCCACTTACTCCCTATTAGCCATCCTGACCTTAGCCCATTAGGGTCTAAAAGCCCCCGCTTGTCTCCATCGCCGCCAGGTGAGACTGACCAGACCTCCCCATTTCCATAAACCATCTTGCTTTCTGAGATTATCTTTTCCATCGACTCACAATGGGAGTACAAGATCATTGAAATGCTAACATGCTTGTGGGATCATCTTTTTTCCAATGCTGTGCAAAGGGGAGGGATATTGCTGAAATGCTTTTGGGTAGGGTTCATCATTTTCCACTTTCCCAACATGCAAAGATGCTTTAGCGAAATCAAGGCAAGACCTAATTGAAAGAAGAAAAACAAAAATAAAGGGGTTGAAAAAATCTGGGGCTACAGCTGAGCTCATTGGCTAGTACCATCAAAGAGATTTGTACAACACACTGATGTTGTTATATTTAACTAAAACTGAAAGGGAAGAGAAGGGAAAATAATTTCAGTGCCGAGAGGAGCAGCGATTTTTGCCAAGATTGTTTTTCTTTGCTCTGTTCTTAATGAAGACATGCTTAAAGATGTCTATTAGAGAGAGTTAGACAAAAGAAATGACAGAAACGTACAGTGAGAGAAACTGATAGATTGAGAGGCAAAAGAGACTGAGAAACTATGACAGAGAGAACAAAAGAACAAGAGACGGAAAGAAGGAGAGAGAATGATAGGGAAGAATCTAGAGGAGCGTAGTCGGGTTCAAATCACTAATTACACATTCCTGAGCCTGTGAAGGGGAGTATTGTTTTCCAGTTAGCCCCTACCCTGTCGCATGGTTTCACTTAGCACAAAACAAAAGGTACAGGGAACAAAACACAAGCCTAATACCAGGCCCTGCTAATGACAGAGAAATGGGAGAAATTATCCCTGGGGTGGATCCTCGTGAGAAAATGGCTGGTGATTACTGGACAAAGGGAGTTCATTTTGAAACTGTCACAAAATGGCAGACTGTCTGCCTCTTTATTTTAAGAGCTATCAAATGAACTCAGCATCACGGTGCATCGCCGAACACATGACACATGTTTAATCTATAAATCATGGAGCTTTAAGTGTGACGGTTAAGGTTATAGATAGGACATGTTTGCCTGTAACATTCTGGCTGCAGAATCCGCTTTGTAACTCTAAATATGATATGGCACAGAATGCGGCAGAAGGATCAGGTCCGAGGAAACAATGCGACAATGTGTGTGTGAGCACCTCTGCCAGGGAGAGCACAATGAAAGCACCTCTTCAGTGTCGCCGTTTTGCATATTGCCACAGGAAATCAAATGCCTTGCAGTTGACCTACAAGATGGCACACTTGATCCCTCGCCTACTTCCTTCACATTCAGCTTTGGTGTGCACCTCTCTGTCTGCTCTACCCCTCCGTATCGAAACGCAAACATTGAAACAGGAACCGCGTGTCTCCAAATGCACATAAGATAACTAACAGTTTCTGACACGTCACACAAGCCAGCCACACATTTGGCATCCTGGGATGTTCAGTCTACCCCCATAAACCCATAATGATGAGCTCCATGCTGTTCCGGCAACATAGAGGACCCTACCATTTTCTGCGTGAGCCAGGGGCAGGAGGGGGAGTGAGGGGGGTAAGCTGATAGCGGTGGCAGCACTGGGCAGAGTCGCCTGGCTGGTAGTGTTTGCCCAGGCCCCAGCCGTCTAAAGGAAGGATATTGTTTTCCCCTGAAAAAGCCTCAGCCACAGTCTGCATACCAGCGTCCACTCAACATACCAATGGGCTCTTTGAAGATTACTCAAATGTTTGCCTTTGTTCCCCCTACTACCGCCCCCCCATCCGCCCCTACCCCTAGTCCTAACCTACACTCCTGCCAGAATGAGGAAAAGAGGAGAAAGGACAGGGTAAAAAAAAAAAAAAATCAGACTTATATCTTCAGAAAACAGTGGGAAAGCAATACCACCCTCAGCTGCGCTCTGATTCAAAATGGCCTCTGTAGGGGATGGGCAACTACTGAAAGGAATAATAGGGCTCTGACCACCAGCATAGTAAATCTAAACATAAACAATAGAGATGGGCTGCGTATTAATGCATGGTGGCTGATATTATACGCGTTAAATGCAAGTCTCCCATCTGTCCGCTGTTTAAGCGCAACATGCTTTTAAAAGCAGACCAGTCCTCGTCCACAAGTCCACAATTAGGACTTGGATATGATCATTCCAATGGGTCAATTTAACTAAATGTGCCGAAAACTCAGAACCCGCCCCACCCCCCATCCAACCCATATTAATCCCGGACAAGTAAGTGGGCTTTCTATCAGGTCTATTTCAAAGCATTAGGGATTACCTCGCAGAAACTAAGCTGCTTGAACTCACAGGAGGTCAGCAGTATTGTGCTGTTGCAAGGAAAGAAGGCCAGTGGTAGAGATGGATAGACAGCGGGACAGGTCAGTTCCTCTTTTTCCAGCTCTCCCTGACAACATCCCTCAATCCTTCTCCCTCCCTTCTTTCTCTCCCTCTTTTCATCCCAGTCTCCCTCTTTCACCGTATAATCGAATATCTCCCACTACTTATCTATTCACTGAGCACCTAATGGTTAAAATCAATTACAGCTGGAATGCTGAAATGCCGAATACTGGGCCACATGCTGATAATGACAGAGAGAGTGTGAGAGAAAGTGAGAGAAAGCAAGAGAGAGAGAGAGACTTGGGAACGTTCCAAGGGAGGCACAATTACCTCCAATCGATTGATTATTGATTTGGGAGGGCGTTGAGGAGTATTTCAGGCCAACTTTGTCCATATTAATATCCTGATAGCTTCATGAGAAAGGGGTGATTGTGCTATCTAAATACCAAAGCTGATGTAACATTTCACACTATTTCCAGAATAGAACACCTTCTTAGTCTCTTTATACTCTATGTGTCAATTAGGGACAATGTTCTAAGATATTTATGACAACTTTCATACAAATTAGACACACATTTTAATGTCAGGTGATCCAAAAACTAAAGCTAATGAACTTACACAAAAACATTTATCTGATGTCTCTGTCATGTGATCTGTTTGAAGCAGCTCTGATCAAATCAAGGCATCAAGAGTGAAGGCAACGTGCCCCGAGAGATCATATTTTAGATCATGCACCCTCTTTGATTATTACATTTTTGTTGTTTTTTGAAAAACACTCTTTGTTGTTATCTTTGTCCATCAACAGCATGATCAAGACCCAGGAGAAAAGAAGCAAAAAAGGGAGGAGTTGAGGAGGACGGGTGTTTGGGAATACAGAGAGGGAGGGAGGGTTCAGATGAGCCGATGGGGGGGGGGAGACAAAAAAAGACAAACTCCTGCTAGCCCCTTTGTTCCCACATCCCAGCGATGTTCCCTTCCTTCTAGTGGTCTGGAAGACACTGACCCCCCCTTCTCAACCCCCCTTCTTGCTATCGTTCCCATACCTGTCAACCCCGATCTGCTTCACAGTCCTCTGCACATGGACAAATGGCTCGGCCCAGACCCGGCCCAAATGACCCATAGAAGGATGGGGATGATTATGAAGAGGATCACATCTGGCTATTAATA
Source organism: Lepturacanthus savala (assembly GCA_030544235.1). Lineage (NCBI taxonomy): Eukaryota > Metazoa > Chordata > Actinopteri > Scombriformes > Trichiuridae > Lepturacanthus > Lepturacanthus savala. Next base: position 4,948,997 of record CM060476.1, on the reverse strand, counting down.
TGAGAAAAGCAGCCCTGTCTATTTTTTTGGCTTTGAAAAAAAAAACACACCTTGTGAAAGGAAGAAAACTACAATCATGCCGTCTGCAGGTCTGAGACGCTTTAATTCATCGGAAAGTCAGGAAGTAAAGAGGAGGGGAGGGCGGGCCAGGGTAATTAAACAGTATGTATGAGTGTCCAACAGGACCTGAACCAAAGCTGGACATTGTGTACACACACACACACACACACACACACACACACACACACACACACACACACACACACACACACACACACACACACACACACACACACACACACACACACACACACACACACACACACACACACACACACACACACACACACACACACACACACACACACACACAAATGCTGTGCTGACCATCTGGTTAAGGCGTTGGAAGGAGAATGGGCAAACTCTTATTAATATCTATGAGGATTATTAGGAGGAGGGGGGAGGGTGGGGAAGTCTGCCCATTCAAACCATTCTGTCAAAATACACAAAGCAACAGGGTACACACACACACACACACCTGCTTTTATGCTTTAATTAGCCACCACCCTCCATCCCCGACTCACTTCACCACCACCCCCAGACCTCTGAAAGATTTCCATTGTAATCTCCATGCAGGTGAAAGAGGAGACGATTTGAATAATCTACTAACCGGCGTCTCTTTGCCTTACAGAGAGAGAGAGAGGGAGAGGGAGAGAAAGAGAGAGAGGGACAGAGAGAGAGAGGGGAAGAGAGAGATAAAGATCAACTTGTATAAGTTAAAAAATAGGAGATAGACAGAAGAGGAAAAACACAGAAGAGAATTAATTCATCTGCTCAGGTTTACAGCGCTGAAACTCTGTGGCGGGGCTGCATCATCCGTCTCCATGACAGAACATGAAAATCTATATCTCGCAGTCAAGTAGCATCTAGTGTGAAGTGTCTGTGAACATTCTTTTCGAAGAGAATAGCCACTCTTTAAGTCTGTCTGTGAGTGCGAGACATGGACGCAGTGATCAAGAGCCTGTGTCTGGAACAAGCGGACATGGGCTCAAGTGGAAAATGGTAACTTGGTAATGGAGATTGACTGCAAGTGTGTGTGCAGTTACTGTACATGCCAGTGTGTCTGTATGAATGTACGTAACGCCACACCTCTCTGTGTGCACATATACATTTATACAAATGTGTGTGTGTCATAAATGGTGCCATGCATTTGAAATGGATCCTTTTCTATTCTGGGGGCCAGTACAATGGCTCTTTATGCAAATCTACGGGAGTCAATCTCCTGTCCATTTCCCCATCACACAAGTCCAAATGACAGTCCAATAATTTGGGCTGCATATATATAGGGCCATTTGATTTTCAAATGAGAGTGGGCAGGGTTGACCCTCGCTAATAGCCAAGGCACAGCAGTAGACTTAATATCACAGATGCATAAGCATAGCCATCTCCATCTGAGATAGATGGAGGAGGATGATGGAAGAATGCAAAAAAAGGGGGGGGAGGGGGGTAGGACTCATCCACAAATCTAGTCTGCTTTTCCTTCCATTCCTCCCTCAACCCACCACCACCCCTTCATTTAATTTCCCCCCACCCCCACCCCTCGTTTCCCGGCCATGGTGTTGCCAAGAGGATCATGGGTAATGAGATGGCCTATCTGCTGCTCCCCGGGGGAGAGATAGAAAAAGAGAGAGAAAATGAGAGAAAGAGAGTCAGAGACAAAACAAAGAGTGAGGGAAAAGGAGAGAGGGAATGAGACAGAAAGAGTACGTCCCACCAACAAAGCGCTCGATCTAAATGTCTTCTCGTCTTCCCCTTTCCCTCCATATCTATCATAAAAAAAAAAAAAAAAAAAGTTGAGCATTTTATAACCCTGGGAGTTCAAAGGAGTGCATAAGGGAAGGGAAGAACGGAGGAAAAATTATGAAAAGAAAAACAGGGATATGGAAATGTGCAGTGGACCCCGGACGTCCATTTCCGCATGAATTATGACGGAAAGCTAGACAGACAGGGGCGGGGTTAGTGGCGGCTGAGGACAGTTTAAGATTTATTCGGACAGCCATCTGAGAAACAGGTGCCACGGCCTGTGAGACAGAAAGAGTGTGTGTACATGTGTGTGTGGTCCTTGACCATGCCACATTGACCATGAACATTCTCAACTCCTAATGACCCAGGGGCAAGCACAGCCCAGATCTCAAAACCTCAAAGCTCTGTGGGGACACACACACACACACAAACACACATGCTCACTACAAACTAAACCCCCTACTTAGCCCTGCGGCACTTGTGAATGGCACTGACAGATTTACTCCTGTCTCTATGTGTATTAAGGCCAGTGTTTGTTATTAAAAATCTTAACGAAGCCATACATCATCATATTCCGATGCTAAGCCAAACATGAGGCCGGCCAGCTATGGACATGCATTGCCACGGCACTGTTTGATGCGGAGCTTACCTCACAGGCTGCTAAAACATCTTCCATTTTGTCAGTTTACAATGTTTCTAGGGGATAAAGATTTGCACTTGACACAGCTGTAATAATACTGAAGTAATTCTGTATCACAAGAGATTATATGGAAAAACTTGTGATTCGAAAAAACACCTTGTGCAGTAGTTTTCTCATTAAAAGCATAACTCTCTCTGCTCCAATAGGCAGTGAGGCGTAGACCTCCGCTTTTTCCATATAAGGCCTATGACTTCCTGCGCCACCTGCTGTGCCCTGGACACCAGATCACTTGATGTCCATGTGCTGTTAATGTCATTTCCCTCTTGCTATTTCAAAGTCTGGAAAAAAAACACTTTCAAATTCTCAATTCCCCTCAGAAGTACTCCATCGCTGCTACAAAGCAGCCATAAAATCTCCTGAATATGCTTTTTGTTTGTATCTTCAAATGGTTTCCCATGCCATAAAGATATTCTGTGTTTCCAAAAAACCAGATGGTAAAGTCGTCAACACTCGGATCTTTTATGCGCCCGGCCAAGCTACCTCCATCCCCATGTGCTTTTCACCTCTGCCAATACATAAAAGGAGAGGTGTTTTTCTGGTCAAATAAAGAAATGATTTTTTTCCCTCTGCTCTTGCTCTCCTGCTCTATGCCTTTCTCTCCCCCTCTCTCTGGTTTACTACCACATGTCCAAGGGTAAAATAGTGGGATTTCTGCCAGAGGCACTAAAAGCGTCATCTGTGGAACAGATTTGTCGAGGCCTGTGGGGTGGCGGTGGGTAGATGAGGTAGAGGGGTGTACGGGGGCACAGAGGGGGCATTGGGATGACCCTCACTTGCCTCAGCTTAACTGGTATTTGTGAACGCCTAAAAAGGACACTCCCTTGCTTTACTCAACTTGGGAAGAACAATAAAAACTAAACTAGAAATATTCTTGTTGCATTTCTCTACTGTTGGGTTCATACATTTAATCACAACTGGTATAAATAGCTTACTGTGCATGATTAAATGGCTGCCAATGTGCAGTGTAGCCTAGGTAACCTATCTGGCGATTGCCTCATATTAAATCAACTGAAACAGCAGCCAAAAGTGGCTCAACACACATGCATACACAAACACACACCGATGCAAAAGTCTTCCTCTGACAGTGAGGAGATCCTGATTAGTGTGGACTAATCAAGCTGATCCTGGGGGTTAGGACCTTAGCTAATGTAGGCCAATGTGTAGGCAGCACTTTTAAAGTTTATAAATGTACAATATTTTAATGCAATTAGTGAAATATCTCTGAGGATAGACATCTCCAACTCATCCCATGCCAAGTCCAGCCTGTAGTGGACTGTCAGCCAATATCCTGTGTCAATATGTACATCCTGTTTAAGTCAACTACGGCTGTTTTAAATAACCCTAAGAAAGCCAAAAGGGCTTAATCCACTCAAGCCTTGAAGTAAGAATCCGTCACAGCTTTCTGAATAAATACAATTCCAGACAGATTAATGTGCAACGGAGGAACCATATTCACAAAATCTCTGTTTCTTCCATATCAACTTTTGTCAGATAACCTGTGAATTAAAAAAAAAACTTTAATTGGAATCTAATTGACAAGCTATTCTTAATATCAGAGAAAATTGGTAAAATAGAGTTAAATTGTAGTAATATTTTTAAGTAAAAAAAAAAAACCTTGAACAAAATCAACTGACATTTTTATATCCTGTTATCTCAGACAAACACCTCTCCCACTGCCAAATGTTGAATACAACAGTAAAGGAACCCTCATTAATGTAATGCACTTGATCCTGTGTTGTTAGGTCAAGGCCTCAGAAATGTAACAGCATGCTATTAAACTGCAGGAGACGTCTGACAAGCTGAATCACCTTAAATCTATTGAAGAGGAGAAAGATGCCAAATATTGGCCCTGTTGGAATTTCAGAGCCTAGAGAAGCCATTTATTGCTCAGAGTGTGAAGGGTTTAATAAATTGGTGCTGTAAACCTATGAAAAGTCAGGACCAAATGATCTATTTTTTTCCTCAGCAAAAAGGGTTTACACTGCAGCCTAAAGAACAGGGTGTGTGTATATGGGTACATATGAATGATAATGTGTAACCATGTGTTATTAAAATCTATTATGTAAAAAAATAATTAGACAATGTACACATTCATTAAAAAATCTGATAGGTTTAGAATTAGAAAAAAATCCAAATAATCCCCATTAGGCTAATAATTTTAAGATTTTCCTCAATTACAGAAATTACATTACATCATAAAGTTGTATTTCATTTTGAAGTACTTAATGTGTGTATTTTTGCATCAAATATAACATGTAAAGAGTGTGATTCCCTTTCTGTAGTCTCTTTGCACTGTATGTGAGATACTATTGTTCTGTCACTGTCCAGTGCAAAACTAAGTTGGTAATCCATCTCTACACCCTTATCATAGAAACAAATTCTTGAATTATTCCAGAATTATTTACAGCTGGACGGATGAACCGAAAAGACAGCTGAGGATAATCAAAACTTCGAAACATTTGAAGCCCACTGACAATACGTGACTTGTGTATAATTAACAGAAGAAGTAGTGCCAGCTGGTCACAAGCAGGAAATGTAGCCATATCTGAAGGAAATCATCCTGCGTACTCACACAGTGACCTTTTCCATCTTTGTCATTCCATTCTCATGGGAACTTTATATCCATGTGATGGTTGCGGTTGAGAAAATAGGGTAAACTCTTTATAAACAAAAATATATATGCCTCTTCTGAATTTGAACTTAAACTTGAACTGAGCGGTGTTCCCGTCAGTTCATAGCTATTTTCTGCCATATGTATACACTATACTATATGGAGGTTTTCTACTTGTATAATTATACTCGGACAAGTATTTTCTCCATGATATATAGGCAATGTTTCATTATTTTTTTTCTCAGCTGGAAAACAAGAGAGCATTTTTACCTTGTAGAGGCGGATGGCAGCCTCATGCCTCTGGTTGGTGGCATGTAGCCTCAGTTTATCCACGCTGTTGCTGTAGTAGTCACAGGCGTTGCACTTGAGGTGCACAGGGTTGCCAATGGCCACACACTTTAATCTCCACTGGTTGGCCTTGCCTCCCTCCTTGATGTGGGCCACCAGCTGGTGTTTCTGCATGTGCTTGTCTGTCTTGCAGTGCAACTGAAAGTTGGCTTTAAGCTGCGTGTTGTAGCTGCAGAGCTTGCACTGGTAGACGTCGCCCACCACACAGCGCCACTCCTCCTCCGGCAAAGAGCGCTCTGCGTTGACGTGGGCATTGAGAGCCTCCAGGCTGTCTGTGGAGTAGCAGTTGCACACAGCGCACTGGTAGAGGCGCAGCGAGGGGTCGCTGATAGGTGGCGACATGGAGGCGAGGGAGGGGTCTGACGAGGACATGCCCCCCAATCCACCCGAGGACATCAGCGATAGGTCGTCTGCCATCAGTTGACCACTGGAAAGACGCAACTCCGCTGAGAGGTCACTGTTCACTGTGGAGAAAATGAATGAAAACACAGGTTAGACAGCAACAGAAGAGGAGATACAGAAAGGTGTTCAAAGCTGCAAGGCGGATTACATACATGGAAGCATAACATGTCAGACAGAGGGCAGGCAGTTAGAATGGTACATAAAAACAAAGAGGTATGACAGCAAGAATGCTCTGGTGAAAATGAAAGGCTAGCATGCCTAGGGAGGGATAAAAGATGGAGAAAAAGAGAAAAGGCTCTTTTTATAAAATGAAATTAAGTGTGGAGGGAGAAGTGAGTCTTCTATGCAGGCCTCCCTTACACAAAAGGATTTGATAAAATAAAGCCTCACAGAGGACTAGGGATCCTTACAAAGTCTTGTCTATAAAAAACCCTAATAGGATTGAATCAGGATCAATTACAATCATCCTTTTCAACTTGCTAACTCGCTCATCAGGTAGCTTTAATTACTGCTCTCAGCAATGGTGGGACAACGGTTTTAGGGCTCCAGGCTTTTCTCACATCCACACACAGATTTGAAAAGCTGATCAATGCATTACACACGTTCACTCTTTCTTCTGCCCACCAACCCTAGAACAAAAAAAGCAGAGCTGCCATTCATACAGATGTAATTAAATCTTTCATTTGATCCCTTCATTGTCTCCCTATACATGTTATCAAAGCTCATTATGTCTCTCTTTCAGATAACATCTCCGTACGGTGTACGGAGCACAGAGGATTTAACTATTACACATCATCTGAATTGAAGTTTAAGTATAATTTTCCCAATTAGCAGATGACTAAATGTGTGTTTGTGTGTAGGTGGGTGTATGTAAGTGCTGCCTTAAAAAGTAATACCTAAATGTACAATGCAAATGTAAGTAGGAATTTAGAATATGCATGTACATATGAATATTCATATGTGTGTATGTACATGTGAATATTTGAATACACAAATATGCCGCTCACACCATCTAAACCTATGTACAGCTGTGCTCACTATGGGGAGCTGTGTGTTATCAGTGTAATTCACTGAGAGTACATCTGCTGGCTGGGCTGTGACCTCCACACTAGAGGAGGGAGTGGGTGTGTAGCACTGCAGGGTCATTGTTAAATCTCTCTCACTCCTACGGGAATCCGCTTCCTGCTGTGTGTGAGTGTGTGAGTGTGTGTGTGTGTGTGTATGCGTGTGTGTGTGTATGTGTGTTCTCTCCAGGGTGCGGGAAGGTGGAACTGGTATGCCTGTGTGTGTGTGTGCGTGTGGGGGGGGGGATTAAGCTGACTTAAGAAAATTACAAATGAAAGATTAAGAATAATTCTCATGTGGCGTCTCATAATCATTTTTTTAATCAGTGAGAGGGGTCAAAGAAAGGAGACAATGACAGAAGGACAATATGAGAGCAGAGATAAGAGGGAAAGAGAAAGAAGACGGTGAGCTGGGGGGGGCACGGTAAAAAGGATGGGAGCAGAAAAAGCGAAGGTGAGAGGGGAGGGAGAAAAATGGAGAGCAACAAAAGAAGGCACCAAGATAAAAACAATACCCCGATGGCATCAGATAAATGAGATAAAACCGATAAAACTGACCAAGTGAAAGATGAGCGGAAGAAAACTGAATAACAAGCTTGAGGCAAAATATTAAAAAGGGAAATATGTTGTCACGGCTTTAGCAGAATTGTGACATTTCTGCATTTTTATTGACAAGTGTTTAAAACCTATCAGAGCCCTGTGTTTTATTTTACAGTATCACTCACCTAGGCCAGATCCGAGAGCAGCTGCGGTTGCAGGATCTAGTTGGAACGGGTTAATCATCATCTGGGATTCTGGGCCACTGCTGCTGGCTGGGTTCTCCAGTTTGACACCTGCCAGGCCCATGTTTTGAGCTAGGTAGTACTGGTAAAGCTCTGCCTCAGCTGGGGCCAGGCCTAGATGGAGGCTGTGTTGGATCTGCTTCATGTTCTGCTGCAGCAGCATCATGTTGTGCATGTGTTTCTCGCTGGTCATGTGGATTCTCAAGTTCCGAGCCACATTGGTCTCATAGTCACAAACCTGATGGAGAAAACACATTTTTAAGACATATTTTTAAAATCATCTCGAAAGCATTATTGCACAGTTCAAATTTAAACTTTATTTAATATTTCCATTGAAACTAACTTGTCATATAGATTTATATAATGTTCAAATGGGAATTTACATCAAGAAACCTGTAATTCTTAATCCACAGGAAAACTTGTGAGGCAACCGTTGTATAGCGTTACATTTATTATGGTTTATACAATAATTGGAGATAAAAAAAAAAAAAAAAATAGAAAATCTGTTTTAAAATGACCAGAGGTCAGATGATGTGGTCAAGAAAAATAATAGACACTGACGCAGAGGGAAATAACTGACTCATTGTGTGGACAGTGCAACAAGCAAATCGGTATGTTGCTAGCACGGCGCTACAATGATTCTTTGTTTGTTTCATTACCTCACAGCGCCAAGTGGGCTTCTGTTTGGGCTTGGATGGTGAAGGTGCCCCGCAGACTGCACCAAGGCTGGCACTGGGCACAGGGTTGGCATGGTTGTGGTTGTATTGTACATCAGTGCCACCGTTCTGGAGTGTTTGTACGTTGTTTAGATGCTTGTCCGACTGCATATGGATGCTAAGGTTGCCTTTGGTGGTGGTTGAGTAGTTGCATACCTGCAAGGCAATATTTAATTAAGCAATGCATGACATATTTTTATAACAAAAATGAAAGATTTGTTAAATTATTCAGCATCAAAATTCAGATTTTCTTGGGACAGATATTTATCTCTAAAGCTATGATAGGTGTTATTTAATAAAAGACAGAGACCAAAACATTTAACCCATTTTTTGTATGGACATTTTTTTTCTGTTAGAATATGAAGAGTTCATTTGTAAAAAAAAAAAAAAATCCATTCTTGAGACTAATAAATATATACCCATTTACCAGTTTAATTGCTACTTCCTAAAGTGTACACAAAAATGTGAGTTAGGACAATAAATACAAACAGAGAGGTCTCTTTTGGCAATACTATCTTAATTTGTGAATTTTAAACAGATAAAAGACAAAAAAGAAAAGAAAAATCCAGAGTAATGGAAAATTAGATAAACAGACCTCACAGCGGAAAGGCTTGTATCCACAGGTATAGCTTTCGCCTCTGGCTAAACGAGGGTGAGGCTGTCCTGTGCGGCAGTATGCACATGATCCTCCTGACTCTGGATGTTTCTCCTTCATGTGAGCATCCAGCGTCTGCTGGTACTTGTAGTGCCAGTTGCACTTGGGACACTTCAGCGTCTTGCAGGAGTTACGTGAATGCATCATCGTCATATGTCCTCCCAGAGACCGTGAGGACCCCAAGACTGTGTCACACTTGGGGCACTCCACCCCACTACCTGGGGATCCTTCACCTGGGCCAGGAGTACCAGGTGTCCCTGGAGTTCCAGGGGTACTGGGATTTCCTGTGTGGTGATGCAGGGGCCCAGGGCTCTCATCATCTCTACGAAACATCATCAAGTCAAGGGGGTGGGAGGATGGTGACGACCCATCCCGTCCTGCCAGGGCTTCACTGGTTGAGTCGTTGCTGCTTTCCCGCTCCCTGGCAGCTGCCAGGGCAGCGGACAGACGGCTCTTCTCCATCTCCAACTTCTCACACGCAGGCAGGGATGAAGAGGAGGTGGATGCAGGGCCTTTGCTGTCACTGTTAAACTTTAGCACACTGTTGGAAAGGGGGGAAATACTTTGGTTTAAGAGAGGGAAATCTTTGCTACTGGTGCTGTCAGCCTGTTGGCCTGTCATCGCTATGGTCATGGCCTGCTCCTCCTCCTCATCTGCCTCCATTTCTACTCCACCACCATTAGAGTAAGCATCGTCATCCTGCTCTGGACTATCTCCTCCCACTACATGGGGCTCCTGCTTAATGAGCGGGTACTGGCTCAGGTCCGGCCCATTGGGTTGCAAAGTGCATGTGTCCCTAATGTGGCCCTTGCAGTCACTATCAGAGTTCCGGCCTTCCAGGTTGCCCTCAGTGGCAGCAGCAGCAGAACTCCCACTGGGGGTTCTGTGGGCACCAGCCCCTCCCCCGAGGTTTGGGTTGGTCTCAGCCTTTGGCATGGTTTGGGTTCTGGGGGTTTGGTCATTGGAGGAGCTGCTGGCACTGCCCTTCAGGAAGGCAAAACCTGCCTGAAGGGAATCGGCACTCTCCCCACTACTGTGGAAAGCATTCCACAAGCCGCGGAGCCCCGTGTCTGGCCCTAGGAAGTTGGCAGGTGTGGGATAGTGGGGTAGCACAGAGTTGAGGGGTTTTTTTGGTTCCAGAAAGCTTATAAGAGGTTCTTTGTCCTTGCCGATGCCCTGGATGATGGCAGAGACATGCTTGTTGCTAAGCAGCTTCTGCTCCTGCTCATTCAGGGTCATACGGTGGTCATGGACAGCATGTGTCACGAAGGAACGGCTGTAGCCAAATGACAGCTTGCACAGGAAACACATCAGCACAGGCTTCCGCCGCCCATCGGCCACGCAGCCCTCAAACTTGGACAAGTCCACATTGTTGGGGACATCTTTGGACACACAGGAGTTTTTGGCTGCACCATCCGCCTTCAGATAGTCTTTGTCATTCTTGTGGCGGAGGTCATAGACACGGAAACTGTGCAACACGGGACCAGCGACCGCCAGCCCTCCAGCTGAGGTATTTGGGAAGGAGGGGTGGTCGGACGCCAGGGATTTACTCCCAAGGGATGAGGCGATGTGGAAGGAGTTGATGATCTGGGGGTAGAAGGACATGGGTGCAGCGGGCTGCTCCAACCGCTCCCCCCCTGGGCTCAGGTCACTCTGGCAACTGCTGGCCTGGGCATTGGGGAAGGTCTGGGAGGGCAGCAGGCCCCTGAATTGGAGAGCTGCAGAAAGCCCCCCCTGGTTGCCACACTGCTCTTTGGAGTCCTCCAGGATGAAGGCAGAGCCATCGGGCTGGTAGATGATCTCACCACACAGGTTCTCCACATCGCTCTCCTCTTCCATCTCCATCTCGCTGTTCATTTCCCCCACTTCTGCATCACCCCCGTCCTGCTCTACCTCATCTTCACTCTCCTCCCCAACCATCCCTTCCATCTCCTCACCCTCCTCGTGACCTCCAGTGGTAGGCAGGCGAGCGTTGGGGCAGTGGTGCTCCATGTATTTTTGTAAACTGGAGAAGGAGTTAGAACATTCGTTGCAGGGGATCTCCTTTGCCGGCGCCACAGGAGATGTGGCAGGGGCAGAACAGTCCGAACCCAAAGCTGCTCCTCCTCCAACTCCTGGTAAAGTTCCGGTAACACTCCCTTTGTTACCGGTAGTAAAGCTTTCTCTCCGACTCTGTTCAGTTACAGGGTCGATGGTTGCACTGACAGTGGTGGGGGTAGCTGTGGACCTCAGCGGGCTGACAGCAGGCTCTCCAAGGCCATTTTCCGGTTCTCCAATGGCAACAGGCGACGATTGGTTGTTGTTGTTGGCGTTGTTGCTGTTGGCGACACTGGTCTCCATGGCGACAATGGAGTTGTCCTCAGCAGCAGCGTCCAGCCTCTGGCCACCATGTTCCTGCTGCCGTGACGACACCATAGGGGGAGAGTCACAAGTTGCCATGACAACCACTACATAGGGATCTCATCTCATCCAGCCTAACAGGGACCTGGGTGGGGGAAAGACAAAAATTAAGAAAGCAGAACAGAGATTTAGTAAATGGTGTTTCACAGCAGATATTTGGGCTAATTTGATCTACCATTAACTTTGTTCTAATTAATTCCAACTTGCTCTCACCCCGCAATCAACTCCAGTACTAATTGTGTTGTTGTAAGCCTCATTTGGAAGAGATTGATTTCTTTAGAAGGGGTTGGAGATTTTAATGCTGCAAGTGTGGATCATTTATTTCAATCCACTCCAGCATGGGGTTGGAATTGTTCTGCCTCTAACCAAGTATGAATTATTGTCCCAAAAAGCTAATGTTTGTTTGGGTCACATGACTGATGATGATCACAACATAAACCTGATATATACACACCAGTCAAACCTTTCTCTTCACTTGAATGACAAAGTATGTCCAAAACTTAACTTTAAATATATACATATGGCTATTATCCTGTTATCCATGTCTGTATGATATACCAATGAGAAATAAGAAAATTGTTTTGAAAAGAGGAAAAACCCCAAATTAATATTCTCACTTGCATCTTTGTCTTACTGACAGACTGCAGATTGCTTGACACAACCTCATAAAAAAAACATCCTTTAACAAAAGTTTTGTCCATTGACCTCAGGGACCAGAGCTTTGAAACAAGGGAAATGAGGTATAAATGAATGAAGTAGCTCCCATGGCAGCCAGCGGTGGGGAAGTTTATAGGAATAACCCAGTCATCTAGTAAATAGACTCTTTGATCGGCATACCACTGTGCAACATTGGAAGCAGTTTCATCTCTGCTGCTAATGTTGTGTTAAAAAATTACGATTTCAGCCTAGTAATAACTATATATATTACCTATTCTGAAAATTACAGTTGCGGACAAAAAAAAAGACAGACACACTAATCAATCATTTTATCAAACGACTTATATACAGAAAAAGAGTATTTTTCTTTTAGAGGAAAAGTGGATTGGATTTAGAGGAGTCTTCAATCATTGGCTAAATCAGTCTTGGCATGTTCTCACCAGTCAGGAGTTGTTAATTAGGCATCACCTATTAACCAATGCCCTGAAGACATGATTTAGACTGCGGACGAGGAGAGTAAGACACTGCATATTGCTTGTTGGCAAATTTTCCAGGGGAGGGTGCGGACGCAGAAATAAATCTCAGTTTCATAATGTTTCTGAAATGTGTTTTCATGCAAGGGCAATACGGGAAAGTGGGGAGAAGGAGAACGAGAGAAAAGAAAGAGAGAGAGAGAGAACGAGCTTCCATGAGGAATGATGTTTGGAATACCAGCAAGATGTTATCAATCCTGGGTGGCTGCCCATCTCTCAACCCCTCACTACTTCAATCTCTTGGCTTTTCACAACAAGGCACAAATGCAAAACCATACACACACACACACACACCACACATATACACACACACACACACGCACACAAGCGCACACACACACTTCTGAAAAAAGCCTTCTATGCTGACACATGTGGCACCCAAAAATTACTTGATTTTTAATCACAGGTATAATTTTTACCTTCCAAGAATAGAACAATGAGAAACAACCAAGACAAAGTCATAAAGAGAAATTTACTGTTTTATTTTCTTTACTATTATCTTATTTGTTTGTGTATTTTCTTTTTTACTATTGTCTTATCCATGTTGATTGTGGTGAGGCTGAAGACAATTTTCTCGTGGACAATAAAGTTTCTAACCTAAAGTAACCTAAAGTAAAACTGCTGAAAGAGCTGATGCTTCACTGCTACCAAGAAGAAACTGCTTTCGTACTCAGCTAAATGCAACAAATGAGAACAAGTTGTGCAAGCCAGTGTCTTTTCACTCGATACAGTACTAGCGCCTTTCAGAGACTTGCGTGTAAATGACCTGGCATTAAAAGAAAGCTTTAAAGAGCCATGTTAACCTTTAACCCAATCCACCTGCTGCTTAATTCTCCCTCTCTTTTTCTACACTCCCTCTCTCTTCACTACAAAGCTACAAAGCAATTAGAGGATTAATCTGCAACAATCCAGGGCTAAACAATGCCAGTGGGAGGGACAGTAAAAGCGTGAGGAATGAAATCAAACGTGTGTATGTTTGTGGGTGCATGTGTGCGCACGCGCTATAATCATGTCTAATCTGACATATCCAAGAGATGATTCCGTGGGGACTAGTGATAGATTAAAAGAGAGAAATTATGTTTTTGCTCTCTGTGTCTCACTCAGGTTCTGCCTCTCTATTTGTGAGATTAAAGGAAAAATCACAAGGAGCAGAAAATGAATTTTAGCGCTTTTCAAAATCTCTTGGGCATAAGTCTGCACAGTCAGGCAGTCAAGGGGTAAAGCGAAGCTCTATTGCACACATTTGGAATCTTTTACAATTTGAAAACAAATATTTTCTTCATAACTACGAAGCAAAAAAATGTCTGACAAGTTATTTCTGTTTCTGTTTCTGTTCTGTTCCAACATCATCAATTTTTTTCAAGTGATCCTTTGCCAAATGTGTTGATCATCAAGATAACTATATTTTTTTCTACACAGAGACACACCACGCACCTAAACATGCAAAAAACCAAAACAACACACCTGTTTACGCATTAACTCACACTTACAGTAATTACAGAGAAATTAGCAGCAATTTGCTCTGAATTCTCAACAACCAGGGAGTTGAAACAGGCCAAATATATGTTATGTTATAAGAATGCATGCTGTTAACACACAAACACACACGCTGAGCCTGTCTCTACACTTATTTGTCTAACTTTTAAAAGACACAGGTTTGACCTAAGCCTGTTGGACAGAAGATGGAAACAACATTTATGACACATACACAACAGACCTGGCATGTTGCTTCAGTCAAACATACACATTCCTCTACCAGTGTCCCTTTTACCAAGGCTTGTGTAAAATGTGATTGAGGGTAAAGCTGTTCAGAAGCGGTGGGTTTGAGAGCTAATGCGACACATACGACAGGATTTACTACTTGTCACTGGTGTCATTTCACTGCTTATTTCATTGGGGAGCAACCCCCTTTGAATTGTAGCTCGGACATAAAACACTGTGGTTTATGAATTATGCATCTCCTAACACTTTAAGTATGGAATTAAGTCTTATGGATAAGCCAATGTTTTAAGCACTTGGCACTGACATATCACCCCTGATGCTAACAGGTTAGCAGCTGTACATGTGTGCTGTCTGCCAACAATAATATGACGTCTCCCAATCCATTATTTTGTTATTAAACATTCCCAACTGAACTCACTGATTTGGTCAGCAGAACAACCATTAGAATACTGACAAACTAAGTAACCCTACATGACTATTTTTTCCCCCATTTTGTTGAAAATATGCATTCGCCTGGTAAAAGGAGGCCAGGAAACACAAAAAAATAATTTTGCAAAACTGATCAAATTGCTTGTTAATGCCGTTTTGGAAGCTGTTCCCCAAAATATCTGTGAGCGAGGGTTTTTTTTGATTCATTAACCTAAATTCACTGTAAAATACCAGTTTCTGTGAGCGCAATGCATATCCTTGTATTTATGTATTTTACTCTTGTGTGGGGGACGCTGCCCTGTCGAGTGTACGCATTCAATCGTCATCCACTGCAGCTCAGAAGTAGAGCTGGACATGTCTTATGCTATTAGAAGACCGGATATTAGATCTTTAGTGAAAATACTAAAGTCTTAGCTTTTAACTTGGCCCATCTTCTCTCATGAAAAAGCAATGTGGTGCAATGCGGCCTGGCGTAAGCGTTTGAAGTCATCCTTGATCCATTCAGCATGCATCACTTTAGCATAGCTGGACACAGAAGTAATGAGATGTCTGGTCCCACTTTACAATGAATTCAATATTTTCCACTTCCACCTTGGAGACTTCAAAATAATATTATTTTAGACATGGAAATCTATATAATAACTTGTAATCAGCTCTAAAAATTTGATAATCTTGACATCAAGTTTCAAGCACAAAAAAGGTGGAAAAGTTTATCTGGCTCGCCTTTTTTGTTTTGCCCCATTCTCTTCACACCTTTCACAGCAGTAGTGCCCACTACTGCTTCTTTTAAGGCAGATCATGTTACTACTAGCTAAGAACCCCCCCCCCCCCCCCCCCCCCCCCCCCCCCCACTGGCTTCCTTCGCTCTGCTAACCAACCAGGCTACTTTCATCTGAGAGAGAGAGAGAGAGAGAGAGAGAGAGAGAGAGAGAGAGAGAGAGAGAGAGAGAGAGTGCAATAGAGAGGGCAAGATAGACAGATACATAGATACAGAGAAAGAGAGAGAGAGGGAGAGAGAGAGAAACTAACAATGAAGCCTGGGTTTTTCCACCGAGCAGAAACAGTTCCCTTCTTTTAACAGAAGAACAAAAGAGATGGCCTGAGCCGCACCTACCTCTGTTTTTTAATTAAGCATGTCCCCTTGCTTTCACACGCAATGCACACGGACACAGGCTCACAGACAAATACACACACACACACACACACTAAGGTAATTAAAATGGCAGATCAGATCCAGTGAGAGGCAAATAATAGCCCAGGAATGCCTGCTTTGGTGGACACTGCTGGTTCTGATGGGAGCGAGGGGCTAAGAGACTCCTTGGCCTATTGTTTTTCTCCCCTTTCTCCCCCTCCCTTCCTCTCTCTCCCCTATCCCTCCATCTGCTTTTCAGTAGCTCCCTGAGAGACAGTCTAAAGCAGGGGATTTCTCCACTTTTTTTCCCTTTTCTTCCAACTTTCCTCCTCTCTCACTGACTCAGGTTATCCTCCAATTGCTTCCAGTTTAGATCCTGGTCAGAAAATGGATGTAAACATCACCAAAACTATTGATGAAAATACAAAACTGTCGCAAAAGCTCCCAAGTCTGTAATTGTGGGAGTCAAATTATTGCATCTAGCTTGCTGGGTTGTAATAAATGTGCTGATAATTAATTAAGCATGAGCCAAGTGACACAGGCCTGACACACTGAGCTGCCAGTGATGTCAGAGTCTCCTCCTGCTTTTGTCCTCCTGTCAGACTATCATGCATTAGCCAGAGTTGCAGCCTGTTAAATGCCAAACCTGTAATTGCAGCGTCGCCACACTGCCGTCTTTGTTTACACGGGGATTGTTGGGTTCAAATTCTTCATGACTAACTGTCCGACATTTTAATGCAAGGGCAGACAGTGCTGTTAATTCTAGAGATGGAATTAAGCAGATCTGTTCTTTTGGGATTGGGATCATCCAAGTTTAAAAAAAAAAAAAATCCCTTCACTTGTCAAACTGTTTGAGCGCAGCTAACTGGTTAAATTAAATCCAGACTGAATCCTTAAGGTGACCTGTGAAAGCTCGCAAAGTCAAACAACAAAGTCAGAAGACAGCATGAGACTGTGGCTATATGTCCGTTCCTTGAGGTCTTCTAGAAGGTCATCCCTCTCCCGGCATGTGGCCCCTCAGTCCAACACCAAATCTTCTATCAAAATGTCACCAAGCGTTAGCCAAAGACAAAGGCGAAGGGCGCTGTGAAAGCCCCTGCATCCATCTCCCACTGTCAGTGCCATGAATAGGCCTACTCCGGTCTAATTAGACCTGTTTATTTGTTGCCATGCAGAAACGGAGGGATGAAAAACGAAGTGGAGGGGGAATTATCTTCTTCCTTCACAATGCAAGCTTTGGCTATACCATCAAAGAGCGCCGACGCATGCATGCGCTCACACATGTGCACAGATGCACACAATCAC
Organism: Lepturacanthus savala; assembly: GCA_030544235.1. NCBI lineage: Eukaryota > Metazoa > Chordata > Actinopteri > Scombriformes > Trichiuridae > Lepturacanthus > Lepturacanthus savala. The sequence goes on along the minus strand of CM060476.1, from coordinate 4,931,738 downwards.
AGGAGTGGGGCCTAATGCTCTGTCTAAAGTCTTAAAAGAAAAGACGGAGGGAGAAAATTGCAAGAGGATGGGGAGGGGGTGGATTTGCGTGACCAATTGCTTTTTGTCTTCTTTACTTCTTAACCTCACAAAGAGTTTTCATGCAGCCCTTGTTTGTAGCCTGGAGGTGTAATATTAGACACTAGATGCAGTGGATCTCCCCAATGCCCCCCACACCCTTTTCTGCCCGCCTGTCCTCTTCCCCTGTGTCTCCCTTGTGAGCAAAGGCCTTCATTACCAAAAGACACCTTATCATTACTGCAAGGTGTGGTCCAGACACCTAAAGCAAATGCCACTTCATTTAGTGCAGGAATCTTGTCGGACAAATTACTCCTCAAAAATGCCTTTTAGCAAGACAAAATTTAAATTACGCCCACACGAGCAATGATCTTGGATCATAGAAGGAGGCAAAAGAATGGAGAGAAAGGTTTAGGGGGGAGGGGGGAGGGGTGAAAATAATGAGGAGAAATGTAGAGGACGGAAGTGGGCTCTTTTTCTTTTCCTAGAGCAGGTATGCAGGTTCTATCCCTCAGGTTGATGACAAGTAAATTGGTCTCATTGGTTGCTCAGGTAACATTACACCCAACTGCCCTCGGGTCTGTACCTGATATTTCATTGTTAGGTGTAAAAAAAGGAATATATATATATAAAAAAAAGGATATTTGGGGAAAAACAGGAAATATCCAGCAACATGTGAGATGAGCGAAAACAAAAACAGACACAAAAATAAAATTCTTAACCAGATGAGGAGAAAGCGTGAAGCCTGGAGCTATGTCGTCTTTTTTTCCAACAACAGATATCACTCGAGCCACAGATGGGTCCCAAAATCTGATCTAGGGTCAGATTACACCAGCCCTTATCCTAACGTTAACCAGGATGAGGTGAAAACATCTTTTTAGTCCCTCCAGTCTCTGCTTAGAGGCAACTACACAGAAGACTATAGGATTTCCTATTGAGGTCAGAGCCCTGTCAAAATTTATTTCCGTTAAGACGTTTTTCATTATAATATTTTGGATGTGTATCCTGGGTCAGTGTCAGTTTTTATCTGCCGGTTGTACATCTTCATAGAGACACAAAGTTTAATGGATTAAAGACAACTTTGACTGGATTTAACGTTTGTACAAATGGACTTCAGGCTTACACAGCCCAGTCTAAATATATGCATATGTCTTGCGCCTTTGAAGAGGCAATATTTCAAACTAAACTCAAACTGAAACATGAAAATAAACAGTCAGACACTGCTGGGTCGCAGTCACCACTTATTGCCCTTGCTAAAGATTTTTTCCAGCATCAAAGGCAAAGCCAATCTACATAGCTAATGCCTGCATTTTTTTCCTCCCCTTCCTCGAACTCAAAACAGCAAAGACCGAGGGGAGCAAAAAAAAAAAAAAAAAAAGTGGGGATTTTCTTTTGCCGGCAATCTGGAAACACTCTCTAGTTAATTAGGGTTGATTGGAAATGAACCGCACAAACAAAGGGCAGCCTATGCCCTGGCTATTATGACCGTGCATGCGTGCGTACACGTGTACAGAGGGGTACTATAACCACCTTTAGATGTGCACGCCGGTAGAAGCTCCACTCTTTAGACTCTTCCCCTTGCCCCCCTCGCTCCCTCCCTCCCCCAGATTAAGGGAATGCACCGCCAAAGAATGTGTGACGACCTCCACTGCCACGGAGCAAAACTTCCAGCCCCTGACGCCACAAAAGGCAAGAAGGTAATTAAGTTTGAAAGAATAGAAGCACTGCCACAAACAATGCGCCAGTGTCCATGGGGAGGGATTGGGGGGTGCACTGGTGTGTGTGTGTGTGTGTGTATGTGTGTGTGTGTATATGTGTTTGTGTGTGTGAGTAGAGGGTGAGGGTGGAGGGGGGTGGTTGAGGCAAAAAGCCATTAACATTCAGTGGCCGGGTGAGGGAGAGGAAGGAGGGCAAAGGGGAACTGAGGATGGCATTCTCTCTCTCTGTGCTTCTCCCAGTCTTTCTCTATCGCAGCACGACTTGTCTGTTCATTCTTTATTTGTCTCTCTTCTTTTTATTTTCTCTCAATCGGCCTCACATCTGGTTTGGAACCCCCCCTCCTCCCACACACACACATCACCCCCCATTGTGCCACAGCAGCTCTCCAATGCTCTTTTTGCCCCTTCGCTGTTCCTTCCAGTTGCCCCTGATGTGAGGGATGCCTCCCCTACAGATAACACACTTTTTTTTCCTATTCCAATTCTTGATTATCTGCTTTGCAAGGCTAATAGTTTGACACTTTGCATATGCTGAAAGCTTGAGGAAAGAATTTAGTACAACGTGGACACACAAACAGTATCCCTCTCGGTTACCACCTGAAAGTGCTAAGAGCTAACGAGATTACCACCCTACACACACATGGAGTCGGAACATACAAACACAAAACATACACAGGGTGCTTTCATCTTCTTTTTTTGCCACATCTCCAGCAAAGCAGTTTAACTCAATTAGTAAAGAATGTAATTTTATTTACAGACTCCCAAGTTACTCGTAGCACACACACACACACACACACACACACACACACACACACTCGCACAGTATAAGCAAACTGTCCCTCTCCCACGTGGTTGCAGCTAAGAAAGAAGTATTCATTGCTCATGCATGTGTGTCAGTCTGTGTGTGTGTGCAATGTGAGTGTGTGTGTGTGTGTGTGTGTGTGTGTGTGTAAGAGAGAGAGAGAAAGAGAGAGAGAGAGAGAGAGAGAGTGCGTGTTCGGACAGTGGAAAGATCATGAGACACATTTACGTCAGATGAGTGAATCAGACAAGCCACTGCTAATTTCAATGGGGGCTTCTTTTGAAGAGAGAAGGAGGGTGAGAAATATAAGTTAAAAAGTCAGAGAGAGGCAGATGAGCAGTGACAACAATAGGTAAGAAAGTGAGCGATGATTACACAAAAGCAAAGCCTTGAGTATGCGTTTGCACAACTACTGTCCATCTCTCCTCCTGCACATCTAAGGGGAAGCGAGTCACCAACTAATTGTGGTTCTGCGGCGTTATGTGTTTAGTAATCTGCCTCTCTGTGTCTCTGCATCTCACCAGAGACATGGATTAGTGCTAAAATGATGACTGCTTAATCCTTGATTTGCCTGTACTAAATAAATATTAATCTAGCCTGCTCATCATGCTCTTGTAAGGTACAACATACACAATATGAAAGGGCTTAGCTGTTACATAAATCACAGCCTTATCTTTTGGATGAGGCTAAAGCATGGGACCATACATACACACATGCACACACACACACCTCCTCTCTGCAATAACAAGTTGAAGGGAGGGTTGGCAGGGTGGGATTATTTGCCAAGTGAAATTAATAATCCTGCTAAATACAAAGCCTGGAAAAAAAATCTCTCAAATGCATGTTTTCTCTTGGGGGCGCATAGATGCACACACACAAAAAAAACACGTATCACTCATTTGTGTTGATTCAGACCCCTGTCTATCTCTCACTCTGCCTCTCAGCAGGTTTGTTTAGAAAAAATACTGCTGGGAACATGAAAAATGAAAGCTACCATTGCTCTCTCGCTCTCTCTCACACACACACACACTTAAATTGACAAGGCCGTGGTAGTGCAGCGCAGAAGAGGTTAAGCAAACACTGTCCACGTCAGTCAAGGATAGCACACACTCACAGACAGACACACAGAGCAGTCTCTGACGCAGGCATTTCACATCCACCTGGCAAATATAAACGGCTGGTTATACTGTATCAACTACCATGAGCCTCAAATTCTCTGCTTATTTTATGCTATGATAACTGCGACGCTTGTGAAACAGCTCGTATTTGTAACTTATTTTAAGACTCCAAAAGGAGCATGATATATCCTTAAAATACTTTTTTTTCCTCCTCACAGGCACAGCGGCCTGAAATTAAAAACTGGAAATCAAGTTTTGCAAGAGCAGCTCGGTCCTGCTGACATTTTGGAAACCTATTATTAAGCATTACAAACTAATGTAGCAACTCTCGCTACTTGTTGCCAGAACCTCATTCCTTTTATAGGAAAGTAAAAATGTCACAAATGTTGCCCTATTTGGTGAAAGATGTCTATCAGGGATCAAGCGCCATGCGAGCGACTCTGCTGTTTGTGCATGGAAAACATACATATTAGTTAATGGATCGTACTGCAGCAGTGTGGCTGCTGCACGGCTTAAATGTTAGGTATTACTTTATTATAGTGTGAACAGGTAGGGACACCTTGTTTCTCCGTTGTGTCAAAGTCTGCTGATTTATGTTTTCCTAACCTGTGCTTATCTTGCCAATTACACAGCCATATACAAGAGAAGAAAAGACGAGCAGAACATCTGCTTTTACAGTTAACAGTAAAGACACAGAGACACCTTGCTACGTACTGATACATGCTGTAGCTCTGACACGGCAAAACAAATGCTTCCAGTTCTTTTCCAAGGGGTAACAATAAAGTTTAAAGTTCAAACCCCCACTGTTTTCTAAAGATGGTACTCGGCGGGACCCTACAGTAGCCCTGTTATTATCTTCATAAACATAATCATAGGGCAGGTATCCTGACTGACGCCACAAAGCTATGTGCCCCTCACTTAAACATCTCCCTAGCACTTCCCTGACACGCCACAAAAAAAAAAATACCAATAATGTTTTTGAGAATTTCGACAGGGGTGAAAAAATGTGCGGTCCGTCCTCACAGAAGAAACAAGCAGATGAACATTTAAGCACATGTGTGTATGGAGACAGGAGAGCAGGCACAGGGGATTTGTGGAAAAACACAAAACATAAATGCACACATACCTTTTGGCTTTCCAAGAGCTCGAATACTCGTGACAGGTCTAATTTCTGGACCCAGGGAATTACTAATTAACTTAAGCTTTTGGCTCTCTATTTAATTAGAGAGGTCTCCAAATGAACTTTAGACCAAAGCCATTTGCTTTTTAAACAAACCCCCTTTTTCTGACAGCTGTTGTGAGTTTGCCCTCTTCTCACAAAAACCACAAGGAAAGCACAGTTGTTATTTATGCCATCATAGGCTCTTTTTCTGGTTACCGTGGGAGGGAAAGAAAGAGAATGGGGGGAAGAGGAGAGGGAGAAAAAAAAAGAATGAGCAATAGAGTTGAAAAGTGTACATTTTAATTGGATTTCACTACAAACAAACAACTGTCAGATGTAATTAGCGTGGTTTTAGATTAGCACCGCAATATTCCTTTATCAAATAAACACCATGTCACGCAAATCCAGGGCCGGCCTGCTGAGAGAGAACTGGGATGAAATGGACCCATTACCTTTCTGCGCGCTGTAGGAAATAACCACTATTAGATAGAAATGACAAAATAGCATACAGAAATCTAACATATAATGGGAAAAATCTCACTGTTTACTTACTGCTAAATTATCAACATGAAATGAAACTCTTGCTTCCCTTTTATCTCTTCATACATATGTGTATGTGAGTGTTGCATTGCCCTTAATGTGACAGCCAGGGGACCGTGGAGGTCAATCACAAGGCAGCTGAAGACCAGAGTCAGCAATATCTCTCTCTCTTTTTTCTTTTTTTTCTGCTCTTGCTCAAACACACACATGCACATACAGATTACGGCAAAGCAAAGCCACATTTAAAAAGACACGGCATGTATTTATTTTTTTTTTTTTAATTATACAGCATATAATCTGAAAAGGACACACTGTAGTCCTTCAGCAAAATCTCTGCCTTTACTTTAACAATATTAAAAAAAAGAAGTGACAGGCCAAAAGAGAACACCGGACCATCCATCACCACATCATGACACTTGTTTGGGTATTGTGTTAAGGAAGAGGTACATTCTTCAGCCATACTTTGCTTTTTTAACAATTCCTCCAAAGCCTTCCTATATCTGCTCATCTAAGCCAGGATGAAACACGGCAAACCTCCCCTTCTTTATTTAGTCTAGGGGCAGAGAGCTGATACATCAGTGAAACCGCTGACAAAACTGGGCCCCGTTAATACTTACAATTTCATATACAAGAACATTCCTACGCCTGCTCTGCTCTTCTTCTTTACTGTCAGGGGGGGCGGGGGGAGAAGGAGTCTTATTTTTTTCTCCTTCTTTTTAAAAGCAAATAATTAAAGATTATTCCACGGCTGGTGCCAGGCCAGAAGAAAAAAGAAAGGTTTGAGCGGGATAGTGTTGGCTAGAGTCTTCTCAGGGGAGATGTGGAGACACATGCTTGCTTGCTTGCCTGTATTGGATCAGACTGAGACACACACACACATTGGAAAAGGAAAGATCCTCATTGTGTGTGTGTTTTTTTGAATACTGTTCATATATCTCAGTTAAAAAAAAGGCAAAACTAGGATCATTTAGTGTGGTCATATGGGTAAATATTTTGGCACCTGCTTAAGTAACAATTTTATTTTTTTAAAATTTTTTTTTACCAGAGCTATACCTTATTTCTGCAAAGCACACCTGTTGTATAAATCACATTTTCCTGACCTGAATGAAATTTCTTTTCCAAAACATACATAAGTTCTCATGTAACTAGGTCAATTTTTTTCTAACGATAGAATAATCGAGAGGGTCTTCATGCAGCTAGGGCTAAATTCTTTGGTAAATTTGTCTCATCTCTCATTACACTGTTTGTTTAAGCCCACAAATCATGAATAATGAATTAGCCACTTATTCCCTGACGAGCCCTGCCAATGGCCTTGATATCCACAAGCAATTGCCTTTAGGAATACCGCATGCCAATCATGTCGTATATATACAGAGCCATACATGCACACGGAAACATGCAGATGCCGTCACACATACAAATACTCCACATGAACCGCAGAGGAAGAAAAAGGTGACTTGATGCAGATATCCTGATTGTTTTATCACGCTTGTGAGTTTCCACGGATATACACTACCGCCCTCTCCTTTACTTCTCCATTTTCTTTTCCTTAAGGTACTAATGTGCATATGTCCTGTGACTGGGCTCCTCTTCAATCCCCGCCTTTGTCTTTGGCCAACGAGGAAGAGAATGTATCATTTGTCATGAGACGTCTTGTGCTATTGTGGTGTATCTTCGCTCAAACCTGGACAAACTTAGTCATTCATCAAGTTCCCCCCCCCCGCCCTTCTTAACTCAAAGCTTGTCTCCTTTTTGGATGAGATATATATTTTTTTGGTTTGTTTTGTTGTTTGCCAGAGTTTATAGTTATGAAAATACTTCTGAGAGTGATTGATAAAATGTGGCATATAACCTTTTGTATTATGTATTATTTTTGTTTGTGCTTTCTAAAACAAAAGCCGAACGCGTTGCTGGAAATGTAACCTGAGAACTTTGGGGCACTCACATGGACCTAAGGGGGCTGAACAAGAGTCCTTCTCAATGAGCATATAGAGGACAAGTAATGTCACAGTCTGGAAGGTAATTATAGCTCCAAGTTTACAAGGATGAGTGTTGATCAAAATGTACAGCAGAAGTTTCTTTTTGCATCCTAATTGCCCAGTCTCTTTCCTCCCTACCTGACATGTCATGCCTGTCAACAGAAAACAAAACAAAACAAAAAAAAAACATCAAGAAATGCAAATGAAAGAGGAGACAGGAACCAACAGCGAACATGAGACAGAAACGCCAACAGAGAGACACGGAGAAAAGCAAATCAGCGAGACAAAACGAGATAAAGAGAGAGGCCTCATTTTTTTCACCAGTCCATTTTGTTTGACCTAAACCTGAGAATCTCAGCCACCCCCAGGGCCCACAGGACCTCAGATCAAACAGACAAGAGTCCTCCAACACACGGCCCTGATTGTTCTTTCCCCACCCTGCGAAAATCCCCCCACTTCCACTTTTGAAATGAAAAGAATAAACATATTATTCTAAATGAAATACCCAGACCTCATGTTTTTCCACGGCTAATATCCTGTACGAGATGGCTGATGCAAAATAGGCAGGAGAGCCTGAGAACGGGAGGGAAGAGAAAAATCCCCTCTTTCTATTTTCCCTTAAGAGACTGATGAAGGCCTGGCGAGATGAGAGAGAGAGAGGGACAGACACAGAGACACGAGAGAGAGAGAGAGAGAGAGGGTAACGCAATCCTGACTGGCGCGGGACCAACAGCAACAAAAACATTTAGATAACCGCGCTCAATAATGAACGATTTCAATGAGGACAAAAATTACATTTCCTACAGATAACATGCCCCCTTCCCATAACAGAGCCAAAAGAGCCTCGGAACCACGTCATGCTCAACAGTGGTGCACTGGAGTATTATGTTAGGGGAAGGTTGTAGTAACTATATTAGTATCCTTTTACCCCGCCAGAGACAGTACTTTACTGGTTGTGAGAAGATAGAGTGAGTGGACCAGAAAGAGAAATGGAGAGAAATACAGCCCCTGTATGACAACTCCTCCACTAGTTTCACTGGAAAAGCAGCAAATCACTTTCAACCCGACCGGGCTCGATGTGCAACGCAAACCAGCGGTGTGGCTCAAACAATTACCGATCGGCTTGAAATACATACCACAAGGGCCACTCAAAAAAATAACACTTCACATATACATAAACCAAGGGTCACTGCAGTGCACTTGATCCGCACAGGTGGTGCGGGTCACAGCGAGAACGCTGTCCCCACCTTTCCCCATCCGCTAAGCACTCGCTTCCTTTCATGCCAAAGTCTGTCAAGTTGCTCGAGAGGGGAAGAGGCAAGAAAAGAGGAGATATAGCATGGAAAAGGGAGGCAGAGAAAGAGAGAGGGAGTCTTTGTCCTCCTCCACTCAGCTCCAGCACGTTTCCTCTTCGGGGTCTGGCCCTGCATTAGCATATGAAAGGCGAGGGAAGGCGTGCAAAAGGTCAAAGAAAGAGGATCCTGTCCAATGAGAGACAACAAAAACAGGCCACACCGGCCTTTGTGGCGTTCATGTTCCTCGCCACCCTACCTCACGCCCCTCCCTCGCCCCCGGGATCATTTCCATACGCCAGATGCAATAGCAATGATGACGGTTGATCATAAATTACTCACAAAAGTCGAGTCGGGTCATATGGAAGTCATGGTGGCAATTTTAAGCTGCGTCACCACCCTTGTACCCCGCTACCCCACAACCCCCCTTACCACCAGAGCTCACACGCACACACAGCATTCACATAAAACACACCTGCCTCACAATTCCACAGTTCCCTCTACCCAGACGATATCCGACCAAATCCTCTGCAAACATCTCAATAAAGGAAAATGTAAGAACAGTGTAGTTTGATTTGATCCATGAAAGCCGCTCCCTTCCTTCCATGTAAATGCTACCTGAGCCACATCCATCCACTACATAATTGCACACTCCAGTGCTTTAGGGATGCAGTTTAGTATATACAGTACATGGAGGCTTAGGAAGACTGGAGTTTACCAGTCTCCACAGTTACTCTATTATCATACATATTGCCTCACATGACAGCTTCCATCTGCTGGCATCCGAACAAACAGCGCCAAAAACACCAGCCTGGTGTTTCCGGGGGTCCTCTCAAGCAAAACACAGTCCTCTACCGGCAACAGCGGGGCCAGAGACAGAGGGACTGGAGGGGAGAGAGAGAGAGGGAGGGAGAGCGTAGAGAGAAGAGGGGTAGAGCATTTCATCTCTCTTTCATCTCTGTCACCCAGTCAAGCGTTCAATGCCCCATTCAGCGCCTGCCCAGCATTATGCAAAATAATGCTAATCCCCTTTCCCGTGCTTTCACACTTGTATAAACCGCCGTTCCTGCCTCTGAAAAGCAATTATATCAGTTTACGTTCCTGTCAAAAAACAGGATTAGCATGCAAGTACTAGTAGCACCAACTAGGCCCAATCTCTATCCACCTTTGGCTAGCGGGGAAGCACAGAACATTAAATGTTTGTCCACCCTCCCCCTTGAAAAAAAAAAGAGAAGTCCTGCTGCTCGGTTGGGGGTAGCTATAAAGATGTGTTGTAATTAGATATTTGGTTGGAATGAAAAGACGGGCTGAAAAAGTTTCAAAGGCAGAACTTCCTTGTCCCTGTTATTTAGGCTCAATCTTTTCTTCGCCTGAATCTCCCCGTCTTGTACAGTAATCAAAAACAAATTCAGTCGCTGCACACAGAGCCGCCATACCCTTCTCATAGTCGCAGTCTCGCTTCACAGACACCAGCGTGCTGCTGCTACACATGACACACGCAGACTGACTCACACACACGTCACACAACTGAAGAACTGCTGTTGTCGCTTGCCCGACACATTGCCGCCCCATGCGCACAGCCTTGCCCAATGCACATGCAAAAACACACAAGCAGACAAGGAAAGATGGAGTATTTTTTGAATATGCAAATGCTGGTACAAGCGGAACGTGTGTAAATAGGAGTCATTGTGAGCTGGTTTAATCTGGACAGTCGGGCCTCTCTCACTCTAACCCTGTCATGTTTTGAGGAGTAGGGTGGTGTGTGTATATGTGTGTGTGGGTGGGTGGGGGGATGCACACCCCAACACCCCGTCCCGACCTCGACTGACAACAGATCAGGGGACATTAGTCAGCACAATTAACCAGGTCGTCATGGCGACTAATGAAATTTGGCAAAGCGGCCGGGCCAAAGATTTAAATGAGCTAGCTGGTTATGTGCTAGCACGGGCTGGCTGGCTGCTGGCTGGTTGCCTTACACACACCCATTATTCTTTTTTTTCTGCCACGGTGGTACAATAGAGTCACTTGTATCTCGGCCGATACCCACCGGCGGTACAAGCTCTCCGCCTGACAATTTGCATATGTTAATATAATTAAGTGCTAATTACACTAAAACTCGCATATTCACAAGCACCCTCCCCGGGAGCTACGGAGGGGCTTGATCTCGTTCCAAGTCTTTAACCCTCCTCCGCCTTTCGCACAGTGTGTGTGATAGAGAGAAAGAGTGTGTGTGTGAGTGTGTGTGTGTGTTAGCTATGGTGCCCCAGGGCTGACACAGGAAGGCCCCCCCTCCTCTTTGAGACATAATGCTGAGCTGCTGCACACTTCTTAGCTTCTCCCCCTACAGGCCTCCCTGAGCCAGGAGACCCTAACACTACTGCAGACCTTCAACCTTCACACATACACACACACCTCGGTATCCCAAAAATAGTCAGCTGTTAGGCAGATCTTTGCATCAAAAACTATAGTTGCATAATACATGTTGCATAAAACACCATCCATGAAAAAATTTAGAAAAAACTTGGCTCCGTCGAAGTCAGATACGAGTGGTGCTAAACATATGTTTTTAGCCGCTCCGCCACAGAAACCGTCAAAAAATAAAGAATGTATTTTTGACTTTGTAATTTCAGCCACCCGTCAATTCATGTGAGGAAAACGCTGGGACATGTTCAATATTGAGGCTACACTCGAGGCTGATGACCAGAAATGATAGCCGTTATGAGCCATAGATAAGAGACAAAAAATCTACATGATTCCCCCCAGTGGATGGATGTGAGAGTGTGTGTAGGCCTGCCGTTTTGATAATGGAGGACAGGCGGTTGTGCTTTTCACATCGTAATGGCCGTGAATCAGGGAGGAAGCCAAGCGGTCGTGCTACAATTAGAGCTCTTTTGTGCCTCTTCCTCTGTCTCTTTCTCCCTCTCTTTTCTTGTTTTCACTCGCTGACACTCACCCCATCAAGGGTATGTTAAAATAGTCTACTCTGCTCTGCTGCAAAAAAAGACTGAATGAGGGGGGGAATTTTTTTTTTTTTTTGGGGGGGGGGGGGGGGGATTTCACACTGGGCTGCTGCTGTTGGTGTATGCACACATGCGCACACATGCACACGCACGCACACACGCACCAGATGGTACAGGAAGGAGGATTAAATAAACACACACACCTATCGGCAGACAGACGCCTCTGTGTATGTGTGTGCGCACCGTCCCCTTAATGAATGTCTATAGGGAGTCAAAGGGGTCCAAGCTCATTTAGTTGACTCTCAATGAGATGCGGGCATTATGACTATGGTAATACGCTCCTCCCTTTCCCCAATAATCATACACAGGTCATTGTGTCAGAGTGATTCATTTCTATCACACACACATACACCAGATGTTATTATGCAGGAGAGTAAAAATCGTACCGATGGACATCGATGCCCTATACATAAAAGAAGAAGTGGAAGAGAAGGAGAAGAAGAAGAAAAAAAAAATATATATTGTTATAGCGGCCCGCCGTTGTATTAAGCCACACTGTTCGCTCAAGCATGACGGCTGGTAATGCAGGTTTGGATGTAGCTCTGTGTGTCTTTGAGAGAGGTAGGGGGAAGCTCCCCTTCACTAATACCTGCTACTCGGATTACCACAGCGTCTTAAGTATTCAACCGGACTCATATTTTCCCTTTCTGCCTCTTTAGCCAAATTGGGTGTCTTTACACTGTAAAGCGGCGATATAGCCCTCCTTACTAAGGGCCTATGGGGGATCCACGAAGAAGAACATTAAAATGCAGCAATAGCCTTGTTGCAAAGCTCTTTTTTTTTTCTTTCTCTCTCTCTCTCTCTTTCTGCAGCAAAGGCTTCTAAATCATCCAGCCTCCTCTATTAGACGGGAGACTTATTGAGGTAGAAACCATAAAAAATGAAGAAGGGAAATTTAATCCCTGAAATATTGATTTGCACATTAATATCAGATAGGCAGAGGGCAATCTAGCCGGGTGGAAATGACACATTGTCGACCCCTAGGAGAGGCCCGAGCCAATCTTCTAGCTGCATGTGTCTTGGGCCCAGGAGTTATAGGACAGACTCAGCCCCTGTCTCTCTCTCGCTCCCTCTCTCTCTCATCCTCTCCTCCTCCCAGTACCCTCTCATCCCCCCCACCACCACTACCACCCTTAATGAAGGCTGCAATGCTGAAAATGCATTAGCTTTTAATAATCAAGAAGCATTTTCAAGCCAACAGCTATTGTCCTCCCAGGGCTGTCTGCCCATCTCTCACACTATATGTTGTTTTATTATCCCCCTCACTCCCCTTCCACAGCTACGGGTAAAAAATGAACGTTGCAAGCTGCTTAACTAACATGCAGAGATATACACACCCAGCCTTTGATAGTGCTATAAGACTTCCCGCAAAGAAAAACAAAAACAAGGGGGCCTGGGCTTCTGCAAACATAAACTCTCAAAAATGGCCTCATTTGCAAGACAAGAAAAATAACAGATATTCTAGAGTGAGACAACAGCATCATTAACTGATGAAATTCACTGCAATTAGACAGGACGTCTTGTCTCATAATTTCACTTTTTGGATTTAGGCCTAATCTGGATTTTTATTATGAATATGAAGCGTATGGAAATTATTATTAAAGGATTTTTGATGCAGAAGCATTTAAATCATCACACTGAACCAGAGAGCCCTCCTGCCTTAAAAAAAATCAATCTATACAATTGATCTGAATAAAGTTACTATTTAATTGATCTATAATATTGTTTTGTTTAAATTTAAATATCAGTTTATAATAACTATTATTATGATTATAATCATAATAATATTAATACACTAATTAATAAAGCCGTAATAACCACATTTGCCTTTAACGATTAAACAAAGAAAATCCGTATTTTGATTTAAAAAGTGCATCTTAAATTCTGTCTATAAAACCTGCACGCATTCATTAATAGCAATTTAAAAGTATAATACAATTCGGGTAAAAAAAAAAAACATATTTAAAAGCCTGTATTTTCGGCGAAAAATAAGTGCTGAAATCCATATTAAAAAGGCAGAAATCCGGTATAAATAGAGACAGTCTTGTAAAAAAAAGCGTTCCTATAGCCTACATGGCGCACCGTTCATTTGGAGCTTATACAGCCTTTTCACGCACACACTCACTATACACCGTTACATACCCGGGTTGGAGACTGACTGGCCCCCTTGGCCCTGATGTTTTGTTTTTTTCTCCTCCCGTGCGATCGATGTCCCCCCTGTCACTGTCGCGTCCCAATCCGAGCCAAGTCTATCTACCTACCTCTAAAAAAAAGCCACGAGGGCGCAAAAATACCTGGGAGCCCCTCTGCGCTCTGCTTCCTCTAAATTAATACAAAACAAGACTAAACGGCGACTTAAAGGTGTTGCAAACCCGCATCTCCGGGAATTAAGATGAGGACAATTTATATATGAGGGGATAAATTAAAAAGCCACGGATGAGAATCGAAGGTGGAAATGGAACTTCTAGGCAAAGGATGGAAGGTGTTTTTTTTAAAGTGTTATTATGAATGAATATCGTCAGTTTTTGATACATTCTTATCTTTCTGCGGTGCCACAGAAAACCAGGGGGACTCGGGAGTTGTTGGCTCTGAAAGGGACTCGCCGTGCTATCAACAGCCCAGCGATCGCTCTCCCTCCTGGGCGACGTAGCCACCCACGCCTCGATAAAGTGGGACTACTTTTTAATCGCAGCGGCAGGTACAGATGTTCGCACCGCGATCGGGTGAATGCACCTTGCTCTTTTTACGCACCTTTCGTAAAAGGTGTTATTTTAAACACTAAAGGGTGGGGATCGTGTCGGGAGACCGGTCGTATCACTTCGGCCGCCTGGAAGGTGCACGGATCCCGATGTGTGAAGAAAAAAAAAAGAAAAGAAAAAACAAGCTCCGCGCGCTGCGCTGTGTCCGAAACATGTATTCAAATGAGATATCTGATGTTCGGGGACTGAAATCTGTCTGTCGGGAAGTGAGGAAGGGAAACATCAAGTCGGACCCCCTCGACAAGAAACAAGCTGAAAGCGGACATGTCCGAGGGATCGGACTCCTGGAAAGGCAACACCACATCCGCACTGAAAAACCACAAACGGGGGGGAAACGCTTGTCTCGTCCTGTTTGTACACTAACGTGGAGTATTCAGTTTATCTCTCCGCCACACGGTCTCAATAACACTCGTATAAACTTTGAAAAAGGCAGGTCTGGACGTGCGATCCTGCTGGAACAGCACGGACACATGCGTAAGAACGCCTCCGAGCCTGTCAGCCGCTTGTTTTATTGTAGCCAAAGCGCCGGAGTTGCAGTAACATCACGATATCCGCCTTTATTCTGGACTAAAAACAAGCCAGCACCTGTTATCCAAACAGCCCCCGATGTCAAAGATCCACCAGCGAGATAGATAATCGATACCCGACCCCTAAATTTAACACACACACACCGAACTACTCAATAAAAGTTAAAGGGAGAGGTGGAAAGGAAAAAAAAAAACTTACTTTCTTCCCCCTCCAAAGCCGTCACCTCCGCTTCTCTTTTTGCTCTTGGCTTTTATAAAACAGTCACATCCAGCGGCTGGCGAAATTGGACAATCAAAACGTGGAAAAAACAGGGAAAATTACAATAATCCTCCAACTTTATATTGGGAAAAGGGGGTAAAATCACAAATGTCAAGCGTTTTGAGAGCTATCCCTTATTTTGGTTCCGGTGGCGGTGAAACGACGTGTCGACGGGCTGCCTCGCAGTTTCTCTTGTGGACGGGGGTCGGGAAACGGAGGAAAGGAAATGAAAATCCGATATGTCTTTATTCTGCTAATTATTATCGTTTTAGCCCTGTTTAAAAAAATGGCTGATTAAGTTGAGTGCGCATGTCTTTGTGTGTCTATTTCCCGATATGCACTCTGGGAATGGGTAGAGAGACAGAGAGAGAGAGAGAGAGAGAGAGAGAGAGAGAGTGAGAGAGAGAGAGAGAGAGAGAGAGAGAGAGAGAGAGAGAGAGAGAGCGAGAGAGGGAGGGAGCAAAAGAGAGACGGAGAGGGAGGGAGAGCGAGGAGAGAAGTGTAATTAGTGAGTTGATCAACAGTCTCCACATTGCAAATGACGCGCACACGGAGCCCTGGCGGCCGCATAGGTCTATGCGCGCAGAAAATCCTTTTGTATGGTTTCTCTCCGAGGGCCAAATCACATGTAGAACAATGGACAACCTCTTCCTGCACGCCAAACGGGCTGGACTAAGAAGTACTTTGCAGTACTTAGAAGTCTTTTTTTCTGTGAAAGCAAGTTTTTCAGATGAATATGTCTGTGCTGAAGCGCTCGTCCGATTTAACAAACACAAAATGTGGTTTATGCCTTATGATGCTTATCGCTGCGTTATTGTAATTTATCGATTATGGTACTACAGGTGAATTAATAATTCTAACAATCAGTGCGTATTCCGAGAAATGTTTAGACTATTTAAGACTATTTAAAAAAAATCTTGCGTGAGTTTCTACAAGGTGTAAGCAACAATTTATGAAAATGGGTGAAAGATGTGATGTTTTTGATCAATAATGTGCACGAGGAAGCACAAGAAGAAGAAGGAAAAAACACCTGAAACCGTCTTGTGCCGCCCGCCAAGACGGGCCTGCGCACACAAGAGATTTTTATATGCAACATGATTTCAGTACAAAGACAGAACGCGCACACATGCGAGTAATTTACGCATCACATGGATGTGCACTTTTGTCTTTCTTTTTTAAATATATATATATATTCTCTAATAATATACGTTTTTCTGGAAGATTATATCTGAGCTGTCGCATATATGGTACTTATAAACATACGATCTTAAAAAAAAAATCAAAGCCACAATGCATCACAGTAATCCAGCACATGTTGGAAAGTCATCACTGCCCTTTCGGGACCGCTGAGGCCCCGCGTGGGTTCAATAGAGCCAAACTGCAAAAATCCAATACATGGGTCACACAAAAATCCCCCTCTCTATTCAAAGCTCCATTCACTGGCGTTTACATTTAGTGTCCTTACAAAGTGCATCGGTCTGTTGGCCCTATATCCTTTCAATGCAAACCGTGTACTGTGTGTTCCCCCCCTCCCGAATTCTTAATAGTGGCTTTTGGGCAAAGAGGAAGACTTTACACAGTCTCAATCGGGGAGAAAATCAAGAGATCTTGTTCGCCTTCGTGGAAAAAAAATCGAAGCTGGGGGTGAATTGAACTGCATGAGCCGGGGCTTGGGATGTGATGATAAGGCAGCTGCTGGCAAGTGAACTACTTTGCAGCCACATTGACTGGACTGCACCCCATACCAACTGGATCCTTAAGAAGCCAAGAGATCCGAGCCCGACCCGACCCGAGGCTGTTTATTCTGGGTTTAGAGAGGTCTCTGACAAAGGAGGGTGGGTGGGTCGAGGTGAGGAACAGAGGCGTCACTTTTCACCCGGATCCAAGGCTCCTGCTGCTGCCGCTACTACTGCTGCTGCAGCTGCCTCCCCAGTCCTCCAGGGGGGCTTTTCTAGCCTGTCAAGCCTTGGGAGGCGTCGCTCGCGGACGGCTTGGAGAGTCGAGTCTACCCCGCTGCTGCAGCGGATGCGCAAAAAACTCCGGCCGCGTGTCGAGCTTCTCAAAGAGCTGCACGGAGTGGACCTATTCATCATTTCAGACTTTACGCAGCTGAACGGAGGATTTCTGTAGACATAAAACACCGAGATTGTTCTTTTTTTTCTCTATTTCCGTGAAAGGATGTATATTTCTTTTACACTTTCTGTAGTGCTTAAATTTGTGCGCGTTATTGCCATTTTCAGCTTTTTAAGTTGCGTTTCTCGTTTTTATTTGTTCTCAATAAGAAAACGGAGAAAGTACAAAGCGGATTTAGGGAAGTGATATAGGCTACCACCGCTTATCTTAACCTCCTGCGTTTTGTAAATCCCCCCGGTCTCCACCCTCCCTCCGCTCCCTGCAGACGATGCTCTTTCTCCGGAGGACCGTTTCACAATAGACGGCGTTAACTAATATTTCGGGCCATTTCCATATCAGCGGAATCCTCAATTAATTATAGATTTGTATCTGTAAACTCGCTCTGGTGTCTGCCTGTGAATGTGTGTGTGCGCTTCTATGTGTGTGCGCGCGTGTGTTTCTGTGTAACTAGAGCAAAAAAAAAAAATAGAAGAAAATTTCTTCGTGGCATCATCAGAAATATAGAAATTAAACTGTTAATTGTGGCGTAAGTCGCGTATAAAACACCGATCGCGTTTGTTTTATTTACTAATAGCCGATAAATGAAAGGTTGTATTGAACTCTTGTGATCTGATCCCCACTTGTGTAGATCAATAACTTTGAATCGTCTCAAGACATTACCATAAAAGCTTGAGTCACTGAAAGATGCCATATAGGATGCGACCACTATCGAGTCCATCGATATTATTCTCTAGTGACAAATAGAAAATTTGAATTTGATGTCGATTTTTTAAAAATAATATTTATATCCTGGTGTTCAAAACTAACACCTGGACAGTGCGTTTTTTTCGGACGTGCGTAAAGACTTCCACATTGTTTGTCCTATGCGTCGGCGCCCTCATGGGGTTGCATGGCTGACCCCTCGCAGCCTCAACCAGGACACAAAAAAAAGAAAAAAAAAACACGCAAAAAAAGCCCAACAGCTCTGACCCACAGCCTGCCACACTGACCCACTGGCCAAGTCTCTTCCAAGCAAACACATCGCACAAACAAGCGTTACAAAGGCCCAACATAACAGACAATAACAAGTTAACTCTTTCAAATCGTGACACCAAGGTACTCCGCACAATAATTAAAATTAACTTCAAAAAAATCCCTCTTTGAAAATAACGCGTAATAATTCAAACTGGATTATTAACCACCACGCAAAAAAGAAACGCGTGACAGAGAAATCCTGCAAATGTGATGTGCAAGTTGTCACCTGTGTTAATAGTTAAATTAAAGTGCAAGCATGCAAAACAATTATTTGCAAATAAATCAAAAAGGTAGGATTACTTGCTGCGATTACAGCAAAAAAAATGTCTGACAAACTCCATAGAGAACAAGTCAAAAGCAATTTACTCCTTAGCAATAAAAAGGGAGGAAAACGTTGGAAAAGCAGTGAAACAAAATTAAGTTTCTGACCATATATGCTCAACATAAACTCTCTCGATGTCTTCACACTTAACCCTAAAGCCATCCAACAGCGCTCCATAAATATGCAATCGTTATAAAAACTTCAAATTTGCCTCCTCTTACCTCCTTTAAATCCCCCCAAAAAGCATAAAGCACAGAGAGCCATTGAAAGAGAAGATAAATAAAAATGTAGACTCTTGGTACCTTTGGTATAAAGCATTCCGTTTTTCTTCTTTTCCTGTCTTTCTCTTGCTCAGTAGCGATCCGATAATAGCATATGGAAAGTGTTTTCAAAATGCCCAGATTTGGCACATTGTCATTGAAAAGAGAGGAGCGCAGTGATGCGGTGCTACAACAGGGGAAATGAGTTGCGGATTGGACGCAGCCCGCCTCGGTGCGGACTTATCCCACTTTAATTTAATATTCCGCAATCACACACACTAGTGATGGCATACCTATAATTCAAGGGGAAATTCAGAGGGAAGGAAATGCTTTTGTGTGTGTGTTTTTTACACCACTTTATTTGATTAAGGAGAGAGAGGCAGAACAATATTGTGTCTTTTTCACCCTGTTTCTCTTCTTCTCTGACTCCCTCTCCCCGAGTCACATTTGATGTATTTTTATATATACATGAAACATTTTTATTTGTTTGCATTTAGATCATTTATTTAAAAATCACACAACTCCGACTTCTCTGCGCATCGGTGTCACACTGGAATCATCCCTAACATAAAATCGAGACCCATAAACGCTTGTTTGTAAAACACTGAACCCAAAATCAATGTATTGGGACATTTCAATCGATTATATAAACGAAAATCCATACGCAACATGAGACCGGTATCAGCCCACTCTTCCGCTCCCCTTTTAAAGAGAGAGACAGAGAGGGAGGGCGAGAGAGAGAGAAAGAGAGAGGGGGGGGGGGCGCAGACGAGAAAAAAGGCTTGTAGTGCTTGGGCTAAAAACAAAGACTGTCAATGCAGACCCTTTGCTTCAGTCATTTGGATCAGGGCTTCTCCAACATTTTCATGTCAAGTACCCCCACATGGACACACCTCACGCCAAGGGTCCCAATTCATTTAATTGGATTTTAGACCCCCAATATAATATTTTTTTCTGTTGTTATTGATTAATAGTTACATTGTAAGCCCTGCTGTAAGTGTGGTGCTAATGGCGCTACAAGTGAAACCGTTGTGTTGGACACATGTCCCTCTAATTGGAATAATTTTAATGAAATCACAGTGAAATTAAACAATTCCTCACTCAGCCTGAGGGGACCCCCTGCGTGGCCTTCATGGCAGACCTCTGAGGATTTTTTGAACCCCACTTTTTTTTTTTTCTTTTTTTTTGGGGGGGGGGAGAACCCACTGACTTAGATGTCAAAGTGCTTCCAGATGCACAATGATAGTGCAAGTCCTGATGACAACAATTAGACAGAAAAATGCCCTAATCAAACGGGGCCACACGGGATTACGTTGCATTTCAGGGGTCAAGGAGAACCGTTTCGCGTCCCACCCCCCCACACCCCGCAACGTCTGTTTCCACACCAAATATCACATTTCAGCATCACAAGCAACAATCAAGCACTTCAGGCTCTATAATCAGGTATGCAAATTCAAGAGAAGGCATGGATAGCCACTGCGTATTGTCAGATGAGCTATATTGCATAAACTGTGTGCATTAATATGCAACATGATATGGAGAGGGGTAAGAAACAGGGGAATGGGGAGAGAAGGGGTAGAGGGGGATAAGGAGGTGCCAATCATATAAAATTTACATGGGACCACAGCTGTTAGGGCTCTCGAAGAGGGGAAGAAGTGGGGTGGAATTGGAGGGGGGGGATTAGGGGACATGGGGAAGCAGGGAAGGGGTGGAGGTGCAGGGTGGTGGGTCCAGGCAGCCGCCGGTGCCACTCTGTTTATTTGATAAGAGCAATCGATGGCCCCTGACTGTAAAGTCTTTACCCAGATGCAGGCGGGAGCAGGGACTACCGGGCTATTGCTACCGAAGAGGAACAAGTGCTGTGGCAGAGGAATAGAGAAGAAGTAGAAGAAGACAGAAACCGGAGGAGGAGGAGGAGGAGAAGAAGGGGCGCGCGCACACACACAAACACACACACACACTGCTGTTTCCCATTCAGCCTTACCTCGCCCCACTGCCCTCCTCCCACTTGGCCCTTTGGTCCTGCGATCTTTTTCATTGTTGATCCCTCTTTAATAGACACGCGTCCAGTGAGTGTCCTCCATATATGGACAGAGGGGGAAATAAAAAGCCAACCGACAAGGCCCTAGCCGCCCCCCCCCCACCCCGACACACACACACACACACACACACACACACACACACACACACACACACACACACACACACACACACACACACACACACACACACACACACACACACACACACACACACACACACAGGCCTCCAGCCCTGGTCCAAGCTAAATTCTATTGATTATCACTCAGATAATAGACAAGTGAAGCTGCCGTATAGATGGGAACAATATAGCACCTGTATGATCCAGGGGAAATAAAGAAAATTAATTAATAGCTGATCAAAATTATGCCAATGATTCACAATTTGTATTAATTAATTTATAACCTAGAATATGCATATTTAAATAATTAGAATTACTACAGGATTAAACCACAAAAATATACTAATAATACTAATTATAACAATAATACTAACATTAGTAATAAAAACAATAATTATAATTACAATAAAGTTAATAATAAATGTTGTAAAGAATTAAAATAAATGCAATAAGAAGCACATTTGAGACATATCAGAAGGCCTGCTATTTAATGGCCTCTTGAAAGTAAGACTGCTCCGGCTATATGTTGTCACATGGCTTATTAGAGTGCTTTCTTCATGACAACCCAGGAGCTTGAACATGTCAATTTAGTGGTCCAAGAGGTCCTTTTAGATCTCCAGGAGCGCCCCCCCCCCCTTCTCCCTCTCTCTCTGGGGGACTGTCACCCCTCCACCTTCCCACCCCATCATCCATTCATCCATGCCCCCCGTCTCTCCTCTCCTCTGACACTCAGTGGGCCATCCCAACATGGCAAATAACCCGGTCAGTACCGAGAAGGCAGTTCTATGGCAACAGATTGACATCTCGACATCCGTGAAGGGGGGGGAATGTCAGGAGGAGCATCTCATAGCCAGTGCTGGGCTCAAAAAGTAATATGTTGCATGACTTTAAAGTAATATTCTTTTAGGGTATTTTTGCCGTTATTAAATATCTTTCTGTTGATGATAATAATTTATGAACAATTTCAATTTACCCCAATCCATATAATTAAGATATGCTGATTCAAAACAGAACATTTTAAATAATTAACTCTAGTAAATAAAAATAAACATTCCAGTTTTAATTGTTATATTCTGCCAAAACCAGACGTTGTGTGTGTTACAAAGCAAGGAGTTGCCACCCAGCACTGTCAGCTGTGAGTCTGTACAGTCAGTCAGTCTCCTGCCTGGACGCCATCATCTATCAAGCCAACCAAGTCAACCGGAGGCGCAATGACCAATGCGTAAATGCGCACGGATTAGCGGATGCGGCTCAGACAAATTGGCAACGCTTGAAGCGAAAGAGAGAATAAAGAAAGGCACAGGGAGAGAGAGGGAGAGAGAGAGGCGTCATTTTTGGAGGTGTGCAGTGACCCTGAAAGATGCTTGTTGGCTTCATCACTGCGTTAGCGGGGTCCTTATGAGGGCTCTTCACCCTCCTTTTCCGAGTGACCATCATTAAACAGGATGCCCCGGGTTCAAGCAGTCATTTCGCCAAAGCATCTAGCGCGCCGAAGTGTCATTGAGCAAAACGCTGAATCCCTCCCAGACGCATGTTCTGTGGGTGAGTCTGACCTTTTGACCTCCTTGTGTTTGGGAAGATTTTCCCTTTATGGAGATCAACAAGATTAAAAATGAAAATTGATAACAGTAAAATATATTAAACAGAAGATTCCATTTACTTATTATAAAAAACTCTCATTTAATTAATAAAATTATTGCATATTTTCAGCTGTTAGATATTAAAAAAATACAAAAGGAATAATTTTCAACATGATCAGCTCATGAAGTTTTGAAAAAAAATATTTGTTCAAATTGTATGATTAAAAATTAAACAGAAAAGTGAATATGATCCACCTCCTCTTTACACATGTAAATTTGATACCTGTAAATTCAGTCCAATCATACAACCAAAATAAATAAATAAATAGATTTTAGAGCGCAAGAGAGAAATCATTTTGTATTTTAATGCAAAGTCAATATTGTTTTTATGGAATAAACACTAGAACTTACTCACAATCAAACAAGAGAGCAAACTGTGGATAACAGTGAAATGGTGCAAGCAACCCCTCAGTGTACACACACACCCACACACACACACCCACACACACACACCACATGCACGCACACAACACACACACAAAACTCTGTTATGTTTTCAATTTGGGTTGAAATGTAGACATTTTCCCTTGGTTGCATAACTGCCATCCGTATCGCCCCTCCCTTCAATTAAATGCTATTTCTCCCAAACAAAATGTCAGAATCATTCCACACAGGGTAGTTCAACAGTGATTTGTTCTGAAAGCTATGTGTCTTTCTCTGAGATGGTGTGTGCATTTGTGTTTGCGTGTGTGTGTTTCTGTATGTGTGTTCTGACCTCAATTGGTCAGAACTGGGTTCACAAAGGAAAAAAAGGTGCCTAAAAATACATTTAATTCACAATCAGCCCAGCTGAGCTGAGAATGACAAATCCTTTCACAACGCCCCACAGTGAGAGGTGAGATTATGAACACACACACACACACACACACACACACACACACACACACACACACACACACACACACACACACACACACACACACACACACACACACACACACACACACACACACACACACACACACACACACACACACACACACGTTGTGCAAACTACACACATGCATGGGCCATAGAAAAGAGAAAACACAATCAGCTGTGGAAATTCCAAAATGAATTTCAGTATGTGCTTTAAATAGAAAAATAAAAATTGAAAGAGGCCGAAAACCAAGAAATGCCAGACACATTTCCACATTGTTGAAGTGGATACATTTTGAGAAAATATTCAGTGGAAGCTAAAATATTCTTTACAATTAGTTGAGTAATATGCAGTTTTTTATGCTCCATTAAGGTAAAACATCCTTAAATTTAAAGACCTAAATTAAGAAATTAAATAATCTAAATATTATTTTAGAGGTATAGTGTAGAAGCTTAATGGAAAATAAAATAAAAAATACCAGCATTTTTTTTGATAATAGAAAAAAGATCTTTATAAAATGTATTTATAAAGGAGATATTTATTCTCCTTGTATGACCACTTGTCAATTCATTTAAAGCAATAAATGTGCTGGGCTGCAGTCGTTCATCTTTTCCGTGTACACACCAGCACACGGACAACCTGATCAAGCCCACTGGCTCAGAGAGATTCCAAGATGGCTGCGCACCTGTCATGGAGGTGGATTGTCATGATTATGTATGGAGATCACCTCAAGGCCTCTGGAAGCAATGGAGAGCATGCACACCTCCAGTTGCTGGTTCAATGCCGGTTGTTTTAAAACCGCTGACTGTCCCTTTAGAAAGAAAGGATAAACCCTGGCAGTGTGTCCTCTCTCTCTCTCTCTTATACACACACAGGCTTCCTTTCTCTTTCTCTCCATTGCCCGCTCTCTCTCTCCATCTCCCCTTCTCTCTCTCCCTCTCTCGCCCCCTCTCTCACATCAGAAGCGCTGAAATGCACCCCAGGGCCAAATCGCACAGAACAACCCCTCTGAGCCAGAGAAAAAAGCTGGAATCCGTTTGCCCTGATATTTCAACAGCACCAGCCAGGAGCGAGGGGGGGAGAGAGGGAAAGACAGAGAGGTAGAGAGAGAGAGAAAGGGAGAGGGAGAGAGAGAGAGAGGGGGGAAAAGAGACTGGGGCAGAGAAAAAGGGATAGATGGGAAAACGACAGACCAGGGCTGTATTTATTGGGGGTGTGAGTGCCGCTGCTGTAGGCTGTGGGATGGTCGGGAGAGTGCAAGGTGTTGCTGTTAGGTGTGGTTGGGTTTACTGAAAAGGGAAGAGCATGCATAGATAGGATGGTGGAGGAAAAAAAAAGAGGGAGAGATGGAAGGATTGGTCATGCGCAAGGTAAGAGAGAGGCTTTGTTTGATTGTATGGGGGGGATGAGGGGTTGGAGGGAGGGGGCTGAAGCTGTCGTCTGTGGGGTTATTATTATTGCAGGCAATCTTTGTGTGTGTGTGTGTGTGTGTGTGTGTGTCTAAGAGAGGGTAGGAGAGATGAGGAGATATGAGATTCAGCTGCGGGGTCATTATTTTTTTTTTCTCCTGACGCATTTCATGAGGCTAAAAGAAGGTTTGAAGTCATACACTTCCTGACATCACTGATTACACAAGCTCATTTGCATATTGAACAAGAATTTGTGACACTGAAGCACTGCCTAGTGTGTTTTAGCCACATATTGATCTATTGATTTGAAGTGTGAAAGGACTTTAATCCGGTACAACAAGTATACACACACGCAAACACAACCCTGGCTGATTAACATCTCTCCCACTATCTCAATAATAACTGTAAGAACAGACTACCTTAACAGTGTAGAAAGAACTGATAAGAAAAGGGAAAAAGGGCACAGGGAAAAAAAAAAAAAAAGGATACAGGGGGTTTAAATGAAAGCAAGATTAGAGGAGCAGAGTCGGAGAGAGAGGAGCGTTTTTTGCCATTTCACCCAGTTTAATAGGAGGACAGTTAATGGGCCTTTTTTTATCGGGCGCAGGCATCAATCAAGAGGTGTCAGGCGGCTGCTGAATCTGGGCTGTGGTCCTCTTCACAGATGACTGATTAGCAAGCCAAAATCACCAGATCCATCTTCCGACGGTCACTTTTATTACAGTCATTTTTAAAGTGACAGCAACCTGCCTTGTCTCACAACACTGGCCACCGCATATATATTCTCATCTTCTCTCCCCCTCTTCTCGTCCCCTCTCTGCATCCGTCTTCCTCTCTTGTTCTGTCGCGGGGGTATTTGGTCAGTCACTCTCCTGTTGTTTCCCCCCACCCCCTCCCTCTCTCCTTCTTTTAACTACTTTTATCTGACTTTCTTCCTCCAACCCCCCCCTCCCTCCACCACCACCAGCACCACGACCACCTCCTCACCCCCTGTTGGCGCTACACTTATTCTCTCACTCTGCTGGGCAGGTTGAGGGGAAGCAGGGTCAGGGAGGTGTGGAGAGAGACGGGAAAAAAAAGGGGGGAAAGAGGAGAGAAAATAAGACCCCCACCTCCTTCCATTGTCTGAAGGGTGTGTTCTGAATCCCTATATCGGCCGCTCTCCAGAGATGGTGAGAAATTTTGCACAGTTCCCCCCTCGCTGTCTTACACTGGAGCAGGAATTCTCCATTTTCCCAAGCACACAAGATGTAAATGAAACAGTTTTGCAGTGTGTAGGTCACAGCTGCATTTACATCGCTGTACTCTGCATGTTAAAGAAACAGACAGGGTGACATTAAAGTTGGAAAGTTGGCCCAGGGAGTCTTAAAATGTTTTTTTTTTTTTTTTTTTTTTTTTTTTTTTTTTAATAATATGTTGTTGGAAAAAAAAGGCGTCAAGAGACTGTTTCAGGGTAGAATTTTGTTTTGGAGCTTGTCAGTCAGATTTCTCATCCTTTTTCCCGCTTCAGTTTACTTACAGGCTGTGTTCAAAATAAATCACTGCATCAAATAATCATCGTGCAATCATTCAAAATGGCAGCTGAGCTATGTTTACCCAACGGTTTTCGTACATGCGTGCGTGCGTGTGTGTACGAGGCCAGGCTCTAAAGAGCACTCCTGTGTCTTGGCAGGAGATATGCTAATCGCAACTGACATCAATCTGAAAAACATCAGCCGAAGTAACATGTGTCTAAGATTACATTTACAACCTTCTGAGCAAAGAGGGACAGCGTGCACGCACACAAACACACAGCGAGGGAAAAGTGGGTCAGGTAAAACAAGCAAACGTATTTCAGAGACAGCCTGCCATTTGCGATGTCCTCAAAAAACAACTGATTGAACAGCTTGTCGAAACATTAAGGCTCAAATTTGAAAGCTTTGGAGTCATCTCAAACACAGGAGGGATTATTCTATTAAACAAATGTGTCCTTTGTTTTCTCAGTGCCCGCCTAAATACTGAAAGTGTTTAATATAGACACAAAAAAAAGCTATTACTCCTTTGTTCAGGCGTTTAAAGTTAAGGTTATGAGTTCCTTCCTTTGTGTTTTTGGACGGGGTGGGGGGGAAGACGTCATTCTCTCTCAGGCTGCGATATGCATTAGAAGACAACCTGGGTCACATTTTACAGTGAAGCACCTGAACATCAGAGCGACTCCGGCGGGTGTAAAATATGTGTCCTGCTAAAACCTATTTGGATATGGCCCTTAGATGTGTGTGTGTTGAGGGGGGGCAGATAGACAGAGAGACATGCACACACAGGAAATCATAGTAATGGTGCTAGCAGCTGTGGCTTGCTAAGTGAACACATACGACTGTAGATATATTGGATCGGTCTTCCCTTAAGCTCGGGATCAAATCTGTGTGCGTGTGTGTATGTGTGTGCGTGTGTACAGAAAAGTTTGAACTCTCTCAAACAGACAAAAACACTCAAGACTCAGGTTCATTTGATTCAATTGAAAAGTATCTACAATTGTCCCCAAAAAACTTTGTCTATATGATTGGTGAGCTGTCTTCCTCTTCCTCTCTTACACACGTACAAACACACACACACACACACACATGTACACACACACACTCTATCTGGAGGGCAGCGGGGCACTCAGGGGTCTGACAGTGAATTCGTCCCCCGAACATCCACCAATAAAAGAGCGCTGCAGTATTTTACGCTAGAAACGTTTGATGACAAGCAGTAACTAGCGTGAAATTCCCCCTAGATTAAATGTCCTAGGAGTTGTATTCCCATCCGGCGAATACACACATCTGTGAGCGTGCACACACACAAATACATGTGTGCACGCACACACACACACAAGCTGTAAACCTCAGTCAGGGTATACCCCCTCAGCAGGGAGAATGTACAGGAAACAAAGATAAATCCTGTGATGCACACATAAATACATACAATACACTAATACACACACACACACACTGCCATGACCACACATATAAACTGTATATATAGTATATAAATACATGCACACGTCGGCACAGAGAAACACTGGTTTACTCACAGGCATTCTGACTGGAGACACACCGGGGGGCAAAACATAGCAGGAGACTTGTAGCGTGTTTGGCTGATTACCAGTAGAGCAAATACCAGAGAGAGCATGCTCACACTGCCACCTCCATCCTCCCACACATGCATACACACACACACCTGTTTCTCTGTTGGTTAGCATGCCGATAAATTTTTATTATTGTTACTATAACTTTTCTTCTTTTTCCCCATTCTGCTCTATTTTTTGTGTCAAAGCTGGAGAAAGAAATAAAGCTGGTATGAAAGTTCTGAAGAGTTGCTTGTTTGAAAAATGATTATTAATGTTGTAGTATAGGGTACAATACCTGAACTCAAATCTGACTGAATAAATTAAACTAAATTTGCTGAATTGAATGGCTTTTTAAAAATAAATAAATAAAGAATATTAAAAAAAAACATAATCAGTACGATGCTGTTTATCAGGATGGAGTCAAAGTGGTGACAAGAGTGAGGGAAAGGATTATAGAAAATGAGAAGAACAGCACAGCAAAGTTTGCAACATGATGTAGTTAACTC
Organism: Lepturacanthus savala; assembly: GCA_030544235.1. Classification (NCBI taxonomy): domain Eukaryota; kingdom Metazoa; phylum Chordata; class Actinopteri; order Scombriformes; family Trichiuridae; genus Lepturacanthus; species Lepturacanthus savala. Next base: position 4,903,113 of record CM060476.1, on the reverse strand, counting down.
TAAGCAGATAGTTTTCTGGGAAGACTTTTTTTTTTCTCAGATTTGCTAGAACTCCAAGCTCCTCTACAACAGAAAGGTGACGTAAGTAAAGGAAGAGGCAGATTGGAATGCATAAAACTGTAAAACAATTTAATTATGAAGGTTGAAAAATAGTCTAAAACCTCTTTCTTGCATTTTTTAAGATTGAATAGACCTCCTGAATATTTTAATCTATTTATATTTCTTTACTTTTTCCCTTTAACAATATTCATGTGAGAATGATTTTATAAACTTATGACATAAGGCTTCAAAAACTGGCTTGCTACAATGACGATTTTTTAAATGGACATCTGATTGCAGTTCTACTTCTCTTTTAATCCCTTTTAGATTATGTTGCATCTGGTGCCAACATCCAGTGAATATTGAATGCCTGACTATTTAAAAAACAATATATATGACATAGTTTGAATAAGTTTAAAATGTGGAAAAGAGCATTTGAGCCTAGTTTGGAGCTCAATTATATCAAGAAACAGTATATACATCACTATATATTTAATAAATGTCTGTTTAAAAAATGGCCACATCGGGCCAATTTGGTATATACGGTACGTAATGCCACCTGGTTCTTATGCGAGGTTTCCTGCTGTTCTCATGCAGGGGAAAGTCGAGGCTGTGTATGAGGAGGTCAGCCGGAGGTAAGCCTAAATAAAGTCTCTAACTGGGCTGCTTTACAAGCCTTAGTTAAAGATATTGACTCAGTCATAAAAAAAGCAACATTCTGCTTAGCGAAGAGAAAGTTGCAGTTTACAGCTTGTATGTCCATATCATCCCCTGGCATGTGTTTCCCTTACCGCAGTTATGTGCCATAATTACATTAGACTTATGACCTTTCAGAAGGGCGGGAAGGGGCAAAAAAAAAAAAAATCCTTGAACATCTTAATTCGATCCGTTTCAAACAAGGGAGGCCGATTTTGGAAGGAGGAGGAGGAGGCTGCACACATAACATATTACAAGGAGAGTGGTGCCAGCTAAAAGCGGTGCCCTGTGTTTTATTTTCACTTCATATTCTTCAATGAAAGGTTCTTTTGTTGTCTACTGGCTGATTGACTTTAATGAGAAACATTCCATTGTACCAAACGTTGGTTTTACAAACTGAACTTTGTGTTCCTCTTACTTGTTTTCAAATTAGATTCAAAAAAAAGGGGACACAGCAGCGGTGGAGGCAGGAACCCGGCCGCTCGGGATCACAACAAACATAACATGCACACAAGCACGCCCAAGTCATTCATACATACTCGCACGCGCACAACGCTTTAATCCCTTATCCTTTACACTCCAAACTGTGTTATCGGCTGTAAAGAAAATTCGAAAAGCATGATATGACAGAGAGGGAGGACGAGTGATATTTGGAGGAGGAAGGGACAGACATGGAGGGATGAGAAGACAGGATAAAGGATTTTGTTCTAACTATGCAACAGTATTCGACTTCTCACGGCATTAAACATGGTTCACATATCAGGCTGTGTGTGTGTGTGTGTGTGCGTGCGTCGGTATCGACAAACTCAGCCCTTGATCTGTGAAGAGGAGGTGATGGTGTCTTAAGAGTTGGTTGTGCACAAATTGTGTAGATTTAGCCACTGGAAACAATCATGTAGTGTGTGTGTGTGTGTGTGTGTGTGTGTGTGTGTGTGTGTGTGTGTGTGTGTGTGTGTGTGTGTATGGAGCTACTGAAAGCAATTCCTCAGAATAACCGGTGAGTTGGACTACCTGCTGGCATGAGCTAAGCTGCAGATCGATAACAAGTGTTAGTGTGTGCGCGTCTATATATGTGAAGGTGTTTGCCGTATGTTTATTTGTGTGTGAGAGCGTGGGTGTAGGTGTGGGTGTGCATACAATATGTGTGTGCTGAGGCATCATACACTTACTGGAACACTTCTCGCTATATCTGGCTCCGTCAATGCAACATCAGGTTTTGTGGAAGCGATCCATCTTAATTTCCATCAGCTGACACTTTGTTAAGTGAAGCTAACAAGTGTTTCCAAATTCTTTGTAAAATTACATCTGAGCGAGAGCAGATTAGATGTTAGAACATTTAGGTCAATAATACAGTTTAGACAACAGATTGAATCAATACACACACAAACATGCACAGATTCAGTTGCCATGGTGTACGTATGTATTTTTTGCATGTTCCTGTCAGAGTGGTGACGTGTGTGTCATGTGCTGAAGGGCATGGTGACCCAAGCAGCGCGGCAGCCTTTCCTCCGGGGTGACACGTCCATTACGCTCTCACAACAATGGACAGCCAGCATCAGAGGCCCCCGGTTCAACCTGGAACAGCACTCTGACAGCCACTCCGGCGGTCGTCTGCATACCGCCGCCGCTCCCGTATAAACCAAGAATCATTTCTAAAAAGATTTCAACACATGTTTGAATTTCCACAGCATAATTTCATTAGGTGTCATGGGTCCAATGTTCATGAAACATGCAGAAGGCCCTGGAAACCTCCAACCTATTGGCCTTTACTTTTCTGCTGGTTTCTGCCAAGCTCTGCCGCAGGCGAATAAAATGCGCAGTCATGTGATATTATGGCATATATTATAGAGTGTTAGACTGTGATCAGATAGGACAGCTGAGTGAGAGCTGCTAGCACGGCCAAGCTACATGAGGTCCGGCTCTGATCCATCTCTCTTGTTGGTCATATCTGATAGGTGCTCAGTCTAATCAGTGCATCTAACAATGTTGATTGCATTTGCAGCAATGGGGTTGGATCAGAATGTTTTCTACATAAACTGTTTCTTATATTATATAAGGAATTTTGAACATACCCAGCCTTATAAAATATGAATAGTGAATAAATAAACTACATCATCAATCATTTTTTTTACATTTAAAATTCATACAAGCTTTATAAAGATTATAAGAGAAAAGGCAAAGCCATTATGTTTTTTTTTTCTAAATCCAATAAACAATATATTCACATACCTCTCAAATTTCGGTGTAAAACAGCTGCAAAACACACCAAACTGATTTTCTTTTGTTTTTAAAAAGTATGTGGTAGGTAGGTATTAAAGCATCACTCCATCATGATGAATTTTATTGCTGACAGAGCTGGTGCAGCTGTTAAGATGCTACACTGCAGAACAGACCGCAGGTCAGAGTCACAGAGGTTCCCATGCACACAGTGTAGCTTAATGGTAACAGAGACAGCCAGAGGTCAAAGGGCGTGCAGACTTCTTATTGCTAGTCAGCTCTGTAATCACAGTTTGGCAGATAAACCAAAGTAATAAAGTGAATAATGTTGTTGCCAATAAAAAATTGAAAGATTGAAATGTGGTTACTGCTTTGGTTGCTTTTGGAGATAAGGATGAAGAGTCTGTGAAATGTAGTATGTGACTGAGGTTCATGTTACATGCAAGCAAACTGTATGTTAATTATTTTCCTCCAACTGCTGTTAATCTTCCTCCTGTTTAAAACTAACTTTAGCCACTATGACCTAAACACTGTATGTGATCTGCACCAAGCAAATGACAGAAACAACTGATGAGACCAATGCATCCACATGTTCAGGGGAAAAAACACACAAAAAAACATTGTGTCATTTACATTCAGAGATTTTTTTTCTTAAAACAATTTTGAAATCCCTTTATATTAAGGTCCTTGTAATAAAAGGTGAAGTTAAAGGTAAAATGCACACATGCTGTCCGGGTTTAAATTGGTTAATGTAATAAGGCCTTTAAAAGGCCTTATTACATTTAGAGGCTTATTAACATTATGAATAAAGAAGCTTATTAACATTATGAATAAATGAATATGACTATATAGCACTTTTAACAGTTACCTACGCTTTTGCAGGTGCCAGATCTAAAATGATATCAATTTATTAAGGCTAATAAGTGCATATTTGACTGTTAATTAATGCACATTAAAGTATTTAACCTTGGGTTTAACAACGCTTTAATAGGTAGGTTAGATACCTCAATAAATGTGTTTGTAATGTTAATATGAATGACTCAAAAGGTATTTTAAGAAACTAACAACTATTTTATAATATGATTATTAATACTTAGTATCATGAACAAAATAATGTTAATAAGCCTCTTATAAGGACTAATTACATATTAATTACATATTAAGCTGTGCCTGTTACAGAAACCTTAATATAAAGTGTTTCCAAACAAGCTAATTTCAGTGAGAGTTTACAACGTTGTAACAGAGTTACCCAAAATCAGTAACCAAAATATAACACACATCAGTTATATAAATATCTTTCTAATTTAAGCCCCCCGGATAGGTTGTTAGTATTCTGGTGAGCATGTCTCAATGTAAAAAAAACAACAATTTGATATGTCTGGCTTGGCACTAAACATAATCACTCACTGAAAACAAAGGGAAAGAGTTTTGAAGCTCTTTTTGATGTAGGCAGCAGATCGGAGTCAGTAATGAGGATGTTGATTTTGTCCTGATTATAGAAATGCCGGTCTGTTTGTTGATATCGCTCCGCTGTGTCCCTCCCTCCTGCTGAGCAACACGGACACCAACTGCCAACATGTGAATTAAAATTACTTACCATCCTATTAGTCACACTGCTCTCACTCTGTGCAGAAAGCGTTCCGCACAACAAGAGATCAAATTCTGACTTCCCGAGACCAAGCGCTCACTGTTGCTTATAAGACAGGACCAGCTTGTGTAAGTGAGATATAGTGTTAAAAGAGGCCGTAAAAGATGTAAACCTAACACCATCTGCCATTTGAAATATTGTCACAAAGGAAAATTTGTCAAAAGGTGCACGGGATAAGGTTGCTAATGAAACTGAAGATATGTACTGTACATTTATGTTTAGCCTTTCATTCATCAAACGTACCATCATTGAACTATTCTCTGACCTACTGTTTTCTTCAGATGATCATACACATCCACAATACTCCATTTACAATTGACAAACTCAAAGGAAGCAAATATCCTCAATCTGTCGCACACATTGTGAATTTCAAGATGCACTTAAAAGGCAGCAGAAACAACTCATACACCCTCAAACCCTCTTAGTAAAAATGCTAAAATCTGAGCACTCCCATTATACATAATTTAAGGGAATCTATATTCATAGAAGTGCAGGGCGTGTTGTGCTCAATGGGGTAAAACGCCCCTGTGTGGCTAATGGAATGGCCTGAGTTGCGTGATTGAGTGAAATGTGCTGGAAAGATTCGGGAGGAATTTTAGTTCAGATAAATAACGAGGAGATTCTGCTTTTTACTGGGGCCACAGCATTAATGCAGCATCTCCCCAGGTGATCAACACATTCACAAATGGAGAGATTGGAAAGCTGGAGGGAGGAAAGTGATGGGGAGACAAAGAGAGAGGAAGAAGGGGGGGGGGCAGATAGACGCAGAGAGGACACTTTAAGAAACAGCCTGCCGCGGCCCTACTCCACATGCACAAGGGCCATAGTATACCATCTCATATATCATCATAATGTTACCAATGGAAGGTTCAAAGGGAGAAAAAAAGGGAGTGAAAAAATGGGTCTCCGTAAATTCAAAGTCAAAATAACCAAGGGACATTATGAAGCCTCTACAGTAGATGACTTGAGAAGGCCAGGCCTGTCACGTGCATTTTTTTCCTCCTTTTTTCTCGTCTTACCTTCCATAATTTTACGTCAAATGCGAGCAGGCAGCCCTTTCTTTTCACCTCCCACTCTCCACATCCATTACCTTTGGAGAGATGCAAAGTGAACATTTCAATTGGATTGCAATGGCCAGTTAGCGCTGCTTTGATCCCCACTCTGCTCTTTGAGGGCTCCATTGTTCCTGATTTGCTGGCTTGATTTGCCTGCCTGTGGATAATGGCCAAGGAGCCACAGTCTGGCCTTCTCTCCATCAACCCATATCTCCTTATCGTGGGTCTGAGCTCAAAACATATACTAATTACTGTGACATACCCTTATGTTAAGGAGTCTCTCATCCTCAGCGATAAACACCTCCATACGGTTTCAGATGTACTGTTCACAGATGCTGTCACACAAACCTCAAACCTGCAGTATCCCTGTGACTTATACGTGCAAATCCCAGTTTGAACCTGCACCAAACATATGGGTGTTCATTCCCCAGATACTACACCACTGCACTGGTGCTTGAGTGGAGGCCGGGAATACTAAGAAGTGACAATTTTGTTGGGCCACATGGTCCTTCATCTCATCAATCAAGCCCTGACAAGGTAAATTGGCGCAGAGGTGACTTTAAAGCGTGCAGCAGTTTCTTCTTTATCTTTTAGATTGTTAGAATTTGGGCGTTAGAGAGTAAAGCACAGACTTTAGCACAAGGCATCTATTTAACTTTGCCTATTTGAATGAAGTCAAGGATGCCCTTTGATATCAAAAAGATTCTCTATGGAAAAAGCATGAGTTTTATTATTATAACTATCCAGCTAACTCTCCTTCCAGGTTTCTATTCAGTAACACTCCCACAAATTTTTCTAAGAATGATGTGCAAATGTTTTTGTTTAACGGAACCTTCCGGGAATGTTTTGGAAACAAAACAATAAAAAAATGTAAAGTTTAATGAACATTTAGGGGAAACTTTGAAGTATACCTCCCCGGAACATTCAATTAACCTTACCACCACAGTATTTAAACAGTACTTCAACATTATGTCAGAAAAAACTTGCATTACTAACAGAGAGAGAGAGAACATAATGCTGAAAAGGTCAATAAATGTTCGTAGAAGAAAAAAAATAAACAACAAAATGTTTCTCGATAGGCAAAGTATATGCTCACACCTTATTCTTTTATACTTTATGTGAAGATGTATTGTATAATAAGCTATTAATTCAGCATACACCTTTTTAGCTTTTATTTTAAGCTCATTTGACACTACAGCTGCATAAGCACTTTGGCAAACATCAGTTTTCAGTTTTTATTGTTAATTTAATTCAGTCAGTCATCCAAGAAATTCTGCTTCATGAAAATATACTTTATTAATAAACTCTGTTTTGAAAATGCTGCACTACATAAAAGTAAATATGTATAGTTATTACCTACCGCTGTGTTAACACACCAGTACAGTGAACAGTGTAGAAAAGGCTCTTTCAGTAGTATGCACCTAATATCTCTGTAGATACGTCTTGAAGGGGATCATTGACCAGCACCAGTGCTCTCATTTACACATTTGATTGTCTGGCTGAGACTTTAAAAACAGCTATTTCTATGGCCTCACCTATCCCTGGCAATCCTGCAGCCCCACTGTAAGATAACTTTACTGCGGCGCGTGTAAAAGAGAGAATGCAGAGAGAATTTGCAGAGAGAGAGGTAGAGAGAGAGAGAGAGAGAAAGAGAGTGTCTGGTCTCCTCCCAGATACAAATGAACAATTTGTTTTCCATTTCTTTCCAAACCTTCATCTCAGCCTTTCTGCTTTGAAGTAGGGAGTGGAAAGGGAGGAGAAGGGTAGGAAAGGGGGGCCGCAGATTGTACGATACTGTGTTTGTCTTCAAAGAGTCCCGACTTGCTTACAAATGCACTGGCGAGTACAACACCTTCAAGGTGAAATTGATAAATCTGGTGCTAAGCTCTTTCATGGCAATAATAAGCAGAATTTGTAGAAAGGGTGCATGGATTTGTTTAGATGCAAATGTTGTCAAACACCACCAGGCGAAAACCAAATTGAACTGTGCCAAGTAGATAAGACTATTTTGAAAAAGCAAGGAGGTCCATAATTACATTCATGAACAATATCCACCTGAGTCTGGCACAGCTTAATCAGGGCTGATATAGTGTTTTAGACTTTCTGTACTCAAAACATCCCGTGTTTGCCCTTTGATCATCACCAAAGTTGGCCATCTTCAATGAATTTCACATTTTCTGAAAGACCCACACCGTTTCTCCCTTTACATATCAAACACATGATCTTATTGTAGTCATTCAGACAGAAACTTTCCAGAGGCGAAGCGCAAACAAACAAGCCATGAGGAAGAAGGAAAAAAACACCGAAAGACAAAGAGAAAGGGAGAAAACTCATCAGCTGTCCATCTGGCGGATGACATCCTTTGTACCCTCTCTGTCATTTCTTTCTCATCTGCTAGGATGGACAGAATCTCCCCTCTCTCTCTCTCTCTGGGATGACTGCTTCACTGAAGTCCCTGGAGACACCTTTTTCCTCTGTCTCTCTCGCTTCTCTTCTGCCTCTCTCTTCCTCTCAGTGGCTGCTATTTTCCTGAAACTTTATGAATTACTTACAACCCCCTTTTTTTTCCTTCCTCCTCACCTCCTCTCCTACTTTCTCATCTCAGGCTGGACGTGAATTCAACACCTGCCTCTAGACAAACTGTCTGTCTCACTGTCCATATGTCTGTCTACCTCTCGCTTCCCTCCCTTTTTTTTTCTTTACCCCCCCCCCCCTTCCCTCAACGCCTGTCTGGTCCAAAAAGCTCCCTGGGAAAAATACAAGATGAAATTGAAAAAAAAATTATATAGATATATTTTTCAAGAAAAAAGTTAGTGCTCTCGCATTCGTAAATGAAATGCAGCTGTGGATCGAATGGCCTCACAACTCCCCGCCGTCCGCACCCCCCCACCCCCCACTCCCTGCCTTTCTCTCTAAGATTGGGCAGACACAGGGGGTGGTGTGCATGTACGTGTGTGTGTGTGTGTATTTGTGTGTCCAACTCCTTTGTGACCGCTTTCCTGAACCCGAACCCTCCCTGCACAGAGGGAAATGGCGGACTGTGGCAACGACAGGGCAGTTTTACAGTGTACCGGGCTGAATGTTAAACTTATATTTAATGTATGACATTTCACACAAATCATCCGGCCACAGACATGACCCTGGGGTATTCCGCAGATTGCTTTTTCAGTGCCTCAGCAACTGTGGAATTATTCGTCCCAGAGAGAGAGAGGGAGAGAGCGAGCGAGGGGGGAAAAAAAAAAAGAAAGCCTTTGAGTTTGGCGAAATGATCGCCCTCTCACTGCTCTGGCCATCCCAGACTGGAAGCTCTCTCTCTCTCTCCCTCTCTCTTTTCTCTGTGATATCATGATCGCAGGGCCGTGCCAAATTGAAAACATCTTGGCAGTCTGGAGGCTGTATGAAATAACCATATATTATGTGTAGTATAACACCCGATTGGATAGCAAAACAATTATGCTGTTTTGCAGTCTCAAAAGATTCCTTGTGCCCCTTGTCAACTCTGCGCTCCCTTTTCATTTCTATGTAAAAATCGTCAGAGGGGTGAAAATTATCTCAGATTTGTAAATGGAAGTTGGATTTTAACCCCCCCCCCCCCCCCCCCCACAGAATCTCGTCTGATATGAATAAGTCTACACAACATTTTACTACAGTGATATGTGCATACCCCAGCATGGCCATCTGTACGGATTAAGAAAAATTGTGTAAATATCTCGAATTCAATTCCCCCTCTGCGAGGTGACATGATATGGAAATAGTGGCAACCACAATAAGAGTTCATGAATACACAGTGAGGAAGAAGAAGGCCCTGGCATCCCCCAAACACTGCAGTGCTCAAAATAAACACTGCTGCTATAGCTGAGATTTTTAAACTGCAGAAAAACCCATACTAGAGAAAATTCAACATTTTCTTAGCTTTTTTTTTCTGTCAGCTCAGCCTTGCAAAACATTTATACCGATGGATCCTACAGTTGAGCCATCCATTTTATCTGAGGGGACATTTTTCAACATTTGGGTTTAGATGTGAGAGGTGCGCTGTCCACTACATCAGCGTCACTCTCTCTTTTTCAAGGTTAGACGGCGGGCGGGGAGTTTAGGAGCATTAGGGCATGGTTACCTGTCACACTTTCAAACAGCACGCAGACACTTACACCCACAAGATTCATCATGCAAACACAGCAACAGACAAAGATGCCCAGATACTGTACATCTATAATATAGTGTATGCCGCTATTCTTAGATTTTATACCTACAGCGCTGTGTAAACAACTGAGATAAGAGGATTTGAATCTCTGCATCATTCCTGATTATGAAGAATCATTTGGTACAGCTAACACCATCAGCAATCTAAACATTACAGAAAGATGAAAAAAACTGCACAGTCCCTCGAAACCATACTGAATATATACCTAATAGACAAGGCCAAAAAAACATCTATACTCAGCTATATTAGTCTGTTGTGCCTTCAAGCTTAGATTCAGTGCACAACATGATATACAAGTATGTGTGTGTGAAGCACAGTGCATGTGATAAACAACTGAGATAAGAGGATTTGAATCTCTGTATCGTGTCTAATTATGAAGAATCATTTGATATAGCTAACAATGTCAGTATTGTAAACATTACAGAGAGATAAAAAAGAATATCATACACTGTGTTAAGTCCCCCCCCCCCCACCCCTCCACACACACACACACACAAACAATCTAAAGTCACAACCACAGTCAACAGCATAATTATCAGTTTCCCCTCAGGGCGTTAGGAAACCTGTTCCTAATTGGAACCCAGTTGGGACTTTACATGGATTAAAATACATGAGGCTTCTGTAACACACACACCAATATAAAAACACACCAACCCAATAAGTTGCCAGCGTTTCCCCCCCCAAATTTTTTATTTACGCTAAATCTGGCATGATCCCCGTTGTCTCGCTACACACGGGTCGAGCGCAACAACGCAAGTCTCCAAAGCACAATTACGCCACTATTTTCCCCCTGTTTTGTATTCTGTTTTTCTTTATTTTTGTTCCATTTCCCTGACTTAAGCTGTTGTCTAATGGACAGCATCGTGACAGAAAGGAGTTTGGTATCAGATTGAAGCCGGTTGCCCTTTTTGCCAATTTGCGAGCAGCCTCCTCTGTACTTGTAAGATGGCCAATTAGCTGACCGTCTGACAGAGGCTCTCTGACTGTGGCTATTAAAACACACACTCGTAGGCGCACACACGCACGCATACATGTGTGCACACATACAGTGCAGCGCTGCCTCTGACTGTCCATCTCTATCTGCCGTTGTTGCGAGAAGCGTGCCTGGACCTCACCCCTCACCTTCTACTCACAATTAGGAAGACACACACGCGCACACACACACACCTTCATTTTCCTCGCCAACAGACACTATGCTCCCTGACCCCTTTCGCCCCCTCCCACCCCCACCTGTTCTCCCTCCAACCTCATCCTCTCCTCTTCCTCACCTCTTATCAAACCTTTTCTTCCATCTCTTCTCCCTCTCTACCTTCTCTCAAACTTTCTCCTCTGTTCCTCCTCTCCCATCTTCCTCCATCCTATTTGTCGGACTCTTTTCTTCTTCTCCCGCAGCTTCATATTTAAGCTCAACCCGGCCACATCTTATTTAGAATATTGGTTGCATACACACAAGTTGCAAGTACTGTACTGTGAAAAGCAACTGTGCTCATTGCTTTTTTTTTTTTTTAGCTTTAATTTAATTTAGCTTTAATTTTTTTTTTAATTTATCAAACGTTGCTGGCCCAGGCAAAGATACAAAAAAAAAAAATTAACTTTTAAAGTTCACCTTTTTATATCGTCATCCCAGTATAAACGCTGTATACAAAACACTGGGTGGAATTTGATTGGATCATTGAAAAGTGGATGTATCTTAGCATGTGCAGCACAAATCGGGCAGCAGCTACCATTCAGCATTCTATTGTGGAGGAGCACTTGCTTTGATTGACAGGTGGATGAAATGATACTAAACATTATTATGCATGAATGGACACACCTGTGAAACCTTGGCACACATGTTGCTGATATAAACCAGTTTTATAGCTGCACCATGCTGTTTTGTTGACTAAATTAAAAAAAAGCTTTAAAAAAGCATAAATAATATCAACGATTATATTGACTTATTAGGTGTGTAGTTTAATGAAGGTGGATATAAATATATATACAAATCAACAAAAACTGAATTAATGGATAAATGACTGAATGAAGGAAAAAATTTCTAAGACTTGATAAACTACATATGGACACAACTACAAGCACAGATGCACCCAGGGGACCTTTCCTCACTGAATTCTCAACCTTTATCCCCCCCACCCAAGCCTTCCAACCCAACACACACACACCCTCCCCCCTTGTCTTTGTTGTCCATCAGAGTGGTTTGTTTTAAGCCTCAGCTCCAGTCCCGTCACCCCTCTCCCTCCACGGTCAAGTTCAAGGGTCCTCTAGAAACACACAGGGTGGTTATGGTGGGGGGGAGCAGTGGGTGAGGTCAACAGTTCCCTGGGACTATAAATGTACGAGGCACGGACACCTGCAGGCGTACATGCTTGTGCACCAGCCGCACACATGGACACACTCACCCATATTCATCACAAGGAAATACATGTGGAGGAAAAACCCACATAGCCTACGCACACACACACACACACACATACACACACACATACACACACACACACACACACACAAAAATTCAACAATCCCGGAGCAGAAAAAATTTAAAAAGCATGCGTTCTGACCTGAAAAAAGGATTTTAAAAAATAAAATAAAATGTATACATAAATAAAATGTACTGACACCTACACACTCATCGCGGTGCACCTGCTTCCTCAAGGTCTGTCGGCTGCAGTCAAAATGGTGGACACAATAACACCGGGCTTAGCTTTGATTCCTAATATGGAGGAAACAATTCTATTTTTCCGTGGGGCCGCTGATAGTGGGAGATAGAATTCAACCTCTTTCCCTCTCTTCTCGTTCTCTCTCTCTCTCACACACATACACCACACCCTATCTCACCCCCTTTTTCTATTTCTCTTTCTTGATATATCTGGACATTACCGCGTGTGTCAGCTTCAGTAGAAACACAGGGAGAGAGGGGGGGAGAACGGTTGTGACACACACATCCAAAAACATGAATCCTTTCTCAGAAATAAGGAGAACTATTGTCATATGTTGTGTGATGAAATTAAGGCAAAGCAATAAACTGTTTAATTTAAACAGACCCTCAATCAACATAGCTTTCCTGTTACAATCCATGTTTAAACATCTCTGAAATGTCACGTTAAGTTAATCCTATTTGAATAAGAAAATATATTTTTACAGTCGTTACAGAATAAACACTGGCAAAAAATAAACTTCAGTTCTGCTCTGCTAAGATTTATTTGCATTGTAAATGCAATCTGCGTGTCTATCTGCAATTATTTCTACAGTAATTAATTTTCATCTAATTCTTGGGAGACTATTTCAGCCCCAGAATTAACACAAAAGAACTTCCTGCCTCAGTTCTCACACCAAAGATAATTATAAAGTTAAGAGGGTTTGCTAATTTAAAAATGCTATCTGCATGACATCAAATATACATCTTTGATCTCACTCTGTCCCTGATGGTTAAATGCCTTTAATTATATTCCGAAAAAATTAACTTTCCCTGAATAATTAACAGTGACTTCTTCTTCTTTTTGTGTTTGTATGTAGAGTGTGTTGCATACTTTTCGCTTAATTAATTCCAGTGACAAACAAACTCCAATCTCCCAGTATATACATACTATTATACAAACGTGCAGTAAATCCATCAATTGCATATCAAAACAGTGCACTCAATTGTGCATTCCCAATGCAATTGCCTTTATGTGATATGTGCAAATAGTGCAAATAGCTTTGCCATCCCACCCATACATATGACTTGCACTTGGAGCAATTTCCCTAAATCTCTGCATACCGTGAACCATAATCCTTATACATTGTGAAAATTGCACAAAGCACACATATGACCCACATGTGTTCTTGACGATCAGGGGGGACCTTCTCCATATCTCATTATACTCCCCTATAGCATATCAGCATCTCCCTAGGTGAATGTGTATACATACAGAGGGAAAGAGAAAGAGTCAGATGATTCATATTATCTTTATCACCCGGCTACAGGAGCCGAATCGCCTCCCCTCTTTCCTCCTCCCCATTATGTAAAACTATGGATTACGTTTGGTATGCGCATGAATCCTGCATTCAGAGGTGTGTGTTTGTATGCATGTGAGTTTATAGCGTGTGTTTGAGAGGATATGGGGGAGTGAGGTGTATATATACATCCATGCATGCATGTATGCATCCATGCAGAGACTCTCTTTCTCCATCTATCATGCATCCATAGGTCTATCAGCTTTGGGAATGAGGTGTGGAGAGAGAGGGGGCGAAGGGTACATGGGGGTGAAGAGAAATAAATTTTGCCCCCCCTACTTTAAAAATGCACATACATTTCCATACATTGAAAAAGCAGTGAGGTGCACACACACCCTTGCCGCTGTTTCCCCAATATGTACCCCCCCGTCACAGGCGCGCACACACACGCACACACACACACACACAGACACACCCCAAAACACCAAATACAGCAAAGATGAATGTGTGTGTCCCGTTCAGTGGGCGCGGGTGAAAATCTACCCCTTGCCATATTTATCTTCATAAGAGCAGAAGGTGCATGTGTGTGTATTTGTCTGTATACATGGTGGTTGTGTGTGCCTGGAGTCTGTGTGTGTATGTGTGTTTGTTTTTTTGTGCATCTGTGTGTACATAAAATCATTTACCTCACCTGAAGGAAAAAAAAATACCCTGGCTGCTTAAAAAAAAAAAAAAAAAAAAAAAAAGCTCTACAACATAGATTTTCTTGATTCCTCAATGTAATGCTCATCAATATATTGCAACATGTACTGCAGCTTCCAAAATAAGCAATTCATTCAAACCAAATGACTCAGGAGTTTTCTGTGCCTTCATGCTAAATTCCCGATCCCCAAATTCCTTCTCCTTCTTTTCATTTCCATACCATGCATTTATTGATGTATAGATTCCAAATAATTCATAGCCTTTTTGCCATCTGTCATGTAGCAAGCATTCGGATCCCCCCCTCAAAAAAAAAAAAACAAGCACAACCTTTCCCTAAAAAGCAGCCTGGAACACCCACTCCTTGTAGATAATGACGGCCTGTCGTGAGAGAGGAGAGAGAAACGCTGCTGTGGTATTATTAAGCAAGACTAGTTTGTTCGGGAGAAGTGTTTTTAGCTTTTAAAAAGTTCCATTTTGCTCTCCCCAGGCACTGTATATGGGGTACCCCAGGGAGGCATGTGTGTGTATGTGTGTGCACACTGGTGTAATATGTGTGTGTACTCTAAAATATTCTGACTGAGCTGTCTAGCGGCTCACAGAGCAGGGAGATGTGTCCTGTCTCCTGCATTCAAATGTGAGTGGGTTTTGGAGAGCAAAAGTAAACAGATATGCTTGCTTGAACACACACATGAGAATGCGTGTATGCGCACACCTGCTGTCTCCGCATGTATGCATGCGCACACCCCGCACACAAACGTCGTATGAATATGAGGCTCGCACATGTGAACATGAGACACACGAGTGTTAAGCGTGTGTCTCCCCATCTGTTGTCCGTCCGTATTTTTTCCACCTATCTGCCCGTCAAGCTCATCACTCGGGCGACGCTCGGCTCTGACACGCCGACAAACACGGTGGCGGCGGTCAACCGATAAATATTTTAAAATTTCATACGGGACTGTCGTGGAGAAGCCGGTCGTCATGGACGTAACCTTTCATAGCCCGCGAAAGCTACTGTTTTATATGGCAACGTAAACCTCTGCAGGTTCTCAATTCACTCCTTAAGCTCTTTAATGCTTTTCCATATCACACCTGCAGTATATGGGCTGTAATATAAGATAGTCCAAGACAATGAGCTGTCCAGTTGCCGAGGGGGGTTAGCTGACAGCATGTTATGAGGGAGGAGGCATGAAAGATAGAAAGAGGTTGAGTGAAGGGCAGGATGGGGCCCTTCAAACAAAATATGACCCTTAAAAAGCCTCGCCGTTTGTGCGATCCGAATCCTCCTCGCTACCATATTTCCTCCTACTCTTTCCTCTGTTCCCCCTCACACACCCCCCACCTCCACCCCGCACTCACTGTTGTCCCTCCTTCAGTTCCCCTCTTTCCTCACTCAATCCATTCACACACAGATGTGTTGTCTGTCATGACCATGATGATAAATTAGCGCGGGTGCTGCTGGTGAAATAGGAGCCGGTATCTGAGTGCAGAGGGCGATCCGGTGGACAATGCCAGGGATGAACCGCTGATAGTTCAGCTGTGGCTCGATCTGGAGAAACGCTTTGGATGGGACCGTGTCAGAGTTGTATTTTCTTCCAGTACAGTTGCAGCGTATCAAGCAGTCACTGGACGCTGCTTTTTGTGAACGGTTGAAAGCTTTTCTTTTTTTGTCCAAATCTGTTTTTTTTTATTTTCAGTCACAGATTTGTATCGCTAATTTCTTTTTCTTTTCCCCCAAATAATTCCTAAAATACACTAAATATAAATAAGTAATAATTAAAAACACAATCAAAACCTATAGTGTCTGAGATGCATACTCTGCATAAGCTACAAATAAACTTTTGTTTCCATGTAAAAATATCAAATGTGCAACTTTCAAGGTTTATTTTATTTTATTTTTTATTTTTTTGTGGGACAGTGGGAGAATGTTTGAGATTCCTGAGCGTGTGTTTATGCTCATGCCAGCAAGTCTGATCACAATCTTTGCACAATCTTCAGTTTCACTAGAATGGCCTTGTCTTATTACCTGGAGCACAGTAAAAATTGGTCTCATGTATTTTATTGGGGAGCTGGAGGGGGCTGCATGTATGTGTTTTTTTGGTGTTTTTTTTTTTTTTGGAGTGTGATTCTTTTACCTGCAGGCTTTGGTTTCTGTGTGTGTGTGTCTGTGTGTGTGTACAGACATGTGTTTCTCATGAAGGCCCATGCCGGGCAAATTAATTCTCAGAAGTTGCATGGCGGGGGCTCTCCTTCCCTTTGAAATGGGGCATACTGCTCCCTGTAATCAATAAGTCAAGCCATCTCGGCCGCATGTTGCAACCCCCCCGGCACACAGATGAAGAAGCCCAATTTACTCATCATAAATTCTGATTCCCACAATAAATATGAGAGGAGGTCCCACGGTATTAGAATATCTGGAATCTCAGGGGCGTTTGAAATGCCGACTGGCCCTCGCCTTGGTCTGGAGTTGCTTTGTTGGTTAGAATATGTGTTTTATGTTGAATAATAATGACGTGGGGTCAAGAATATTTATTTTTCATCTGAGGAGAAAAATCAAAAGGTATTTTTATTAATAAAAAGGGGAAGCGTAGCATTGTTTATACAACGGATGTCAAATCCTATACATGTTCCCATATTCAGTGCAAATGCATTACATGAGATTTTTGTCTACCTTTTGATGAAATTTCTCTATTCCTTGCATCTTGGTATTTTCTAATGAACCTCGACAGGCACCTCCAGACAAGCGGTGACGTGTGCGGGCGAAGGCATGTGACGTCGGGGACATGCTAATCTAACGGACAACTGCTGTCTCTCTTGTTTAAAGCCGCTCTGCACATGACAGTGACCCGGGAGGGGAAAAGTCTGGCGAAAATGTGACACACCTACGCAGGACGGAGTGAATTGGATCCTTGCTGTGATGTCTGCGTATTGTTTGTTTGTGATCACTGCATGCAGAACTCCCTGTTTACAAGCGCAGATGTTGGGCGAGTGTCAGTGTATTTGTATGCATGGTTGCATGCATGTAAGTCTGTGTGCACGTGTGGGTCTGTGTTAGTGTGCACAAACATGATTTAATGCAACATGGCATCCCCAACACCAGTGGCGCTCTATCTATCTTCTTTTTGGCAAGGACTTCCTGCTTTCCTGAGCAGTTCCACCGATACATGACAGTTATGCGGCTCCCGTGAGCCCTGGCGCATGTTGCCCAGATGACTGAGACAGCTCCAACGCAATGACAATGGAAAAAAAAAAAAATACTGTCACGGCCAAATGTGAGTGGCCTGCTGCCAACGTGGCGGTTTGGAATGGATCCGCGAGAAAGAGCAAAATCTAAATTCAAACAAAACCTTATTCGGTTGATAAGAAGAAAAAACACGAGGCGAGGCAAACCTATTTATTTAGCACATTTCATCACAGGTAATCTCAATGTGCTTCACGTTAAAAGTCCACACAGCAACAAGTGACATGGGAATATATTGAATAACATGTGGTGTGAGATGATAAGTGGAGCAGACAGGAGAGAGACTGAGTCTTGGAGCAAACTGGAAGAAAAAGCAGTTTTCCGTGCAAGTCAATACAGCTGTCTTCATTTGTAAGGCAGTGTTAAGAGCACTAATTCCTGACCTGTTAGTTACATCTGAGAAGAGAGAGCTGCACCGGGCGCTAATCCATACGTCTGCTGCTAAGTGGTTCATCAGCGAGTGCCTGAGATCGAATGTCACCAATTAAGACGCTTAAATGCCTGACTAATTGTGCTCAAAGTGCGGTACTCTGTCTCTCACATGATCACACATGATTACAGACGGTGCGCACACACGCACACACACACCTTGCTAATTGTGGACAGTTCAGCTGTGTGAGTCTTGACAACATGAAAGCAGCTGTAAGTATAAAATAGAACTCTGGTTTGATTGGCAAAACAATTTACCCACATAGTCACATCATTAGCGATCGCGATCAAACACATTGCAGCGTTAATGGCTATTAACGCTGGTGGAAGTTTACAATGGTCGAGTATTACAAGATAACAGAATGAAATTAAAAATCAGCTGAAACCAGCTGAAGTATATTAAATTCAATTGAATCTCTATGATTAATAGAACAGCTTTAACTATTGTACATTTACAGAAAATTTGATATCAGGATACACATATTTGATATACAGATTTTAATCTTTATTATATTGATTTATTTTTAGTTTAAAAAAAAGATCCTATCACCAGTCAGGCGTACTGTTTCCTCTGTACCAAATATAACACTTCTGAATGTGCCTTTGGAGGAGGAGGAGAGATTTTTTTTTTTTTTTGTGAAGAATGAGAATAGATAGCATCTGCTCCGGGCCTCTCCCTGCTTTGGCCCACAGGTCTGAAGAGCAGAGCGAATTGTGTCTGAAAGGGGATGATACCCATCGGAATGTTAATGGCGCTGAATATTTCAGAGGTGGGATCATCACATGGCAGAAGGAGGACGGGTGGGTTTCCCGAAAGCATTTAGTGGTCGAAGTTCCTCTCTGTTATTGTAAACCCGGAGTCAAAGATGATTTCAGTGCACAGCTAACAAGGCCCAGTCGCTGTCGGGGAGGTTTGAAATGTCTCTCTCTCTCTCTCTCTCTTGCACTGTTTCTCTCTCACTCTCTCTCTCTCCTAACACACTGAAATGTTAAAGCTTGTTGGAATTTCAAATGTCTTAATAATCAGTAAGATGATTTTAACTTTTTTCTTGGAGCTGCAAAACACAAGTGAAATGTCCTTTTTTTCCTTTGTCTAAATTACATGTGGATAATGATTATGATTCCCTACTGTCTTATACAGTTTGAATTTAGAATTTGCAACATCACAGAAACTACAAAAAATAAGTCAAGAAACAAAGATTCATATATTTACCATACACTCACTAAATTCACAGACAGTATTCAAGAGCCTTTATTCAGCATATTAATCTCAGGATGGTAAAAGACTTCAGACTGAAATCCATTCAAAAGCAATAAACACAGGTAACTCATATTCCTTGTGACTCTTTTACAATGTTTGTCCTGATGAATTCAACTAGCATTAGACATATGGTAAATCCAGTTATCGTATCTATATGACATAGGTGGTTCTTGAGGCTCTTCTTCTTTTTTTTTTTAGGAAAAGGAAGAAAAATCTTGGGAGCCATAAAAAAACAAGGGGATTGCCCCAACAGTCCTTATAAACATCTGGCAACCACCACGGTACCTTTGTTTCAGCCAAAATGACTGGTTGCGTTAGCCTTGAGAGAGTGAAAGAGAGCGAAAAAGGAGGCCGTTTTTTTCACCAAAGTGAAATTGAAGTTCTTTGAAAAAAAAAAAGAAGAAGCAGAAGGAAGGACGGGGTCTAAAATTAAGAGAATTATTGCATGCTCCCAGATGTGTGCAAGGAGGATGACCTGGGAAAGTCAAAGTTGTCCCCCATCAATCATTGCCATATGCTTCTAGAGAAATGGATCCTGCAGGACACTTCATATTCCTCTTTCTGATTAGTTCATTTGAGAGACGAGGAAGGGAGGGGGCTGGATGGTTGAAGCTTTCTGAAAATGGACGGCCTCGGTGTAACCCAAGAACAGAGAGGGTTCAATGTCAAAATTAAGGCCTGCTATTTAAGACTTCAGGGATTTTTTTTCCTGTCGGTCTCTTCCTCACTCACCTTTTTTCTCTATCCCCCTCCTGTGCTCCATCTTTTCTTTTCAGAAGGTTGGTGTCAGGGAGCGATAGAGCGAAGGCAATGTGTTCTTAACTCTGATCAAAGGAGGGAGAGAGGAAAGCTTTTCTAATGACTGGCATTCACTCTCCTTTCTTAATCCATCTCTCCTCTTTCCCTCTCCTGTCTCCCATCTCTCTCTTTCACTCGCCTTGTCTCTCTCTCTCTCAGGGCATTGGTAATTATCGGTGAGGTCTTAGTGACTGCAAATGAAATTACCATTTAAGAGAGAGGGAGAAAGAGACATCCCCTTTGCCATAGGAGAGGGCTTAAGTGAGGCGGCTAGGGTTTCAGCTATTGATTTTTAAACTGCTACATCAGAGAGTGTAATGCTTTCATAATTTCAAATAAACTGTCTGGTTACGAAGTACTAATGAGAGAAAGAGTGAGAGCGGACCAAACGAAGTAAGAGAGCGATGGGGGTTGAATTTTAAGTGTTGACATGCTTACAGGGAAATTAAACTAATGCACGAATCGGACAAAATGATCAATGCGTCTGCAACTGGTGGTTTTTAAGCCACTTTTTTCTGGAAATTAATGGTGTATATGTAAAAGCCTCTTTTAAATGGAATATATATTTGCATGCAATACATTTGAAGGCACCAACAGGTAAATAAATAAAGAAATAAATAAAGATAAAATGTTGAATGTGCTGTAAATTCATTTTGCACAAATACGCAGCTGCAAAACTATACTCTTTTAAAAATATCCAATTTCCAGCTCCCCTTTTAAAATATATGAGGGTGTTCGGTAGTCACTCTTTCTTGCAGAACATATTCATAAGAAATTTCAAATGTCTGATATGAAAAATAATATTTTTGTCTAAATGTAATGGGAAGTAATGACGTTTTTTTTTCTACTGATGGAATACAGAAAGATAATAAAGCCGAGGGATAGAAAAGGAAGATGGATTTTTGGATGACACTGCATAAACCCAGATCTCTCTCTCTCTCTTTCTGTTTTCCTCTCTTTCCTTCTCTCTCTCTCTCTATCGCTTTCTCTCTCTCTCTGTCTCTCTCTCTCACCACAGACCGCAGGCCGTTGGAGGCAGCTTAGAAATCTCTTACATCTGGAAGAGCCATAATTCATGGGATTTGGCCTGACAGCCATGACAGGCATTGGGGCGGCCAGCAACAACTGTCTCCTGTGTTAGCAGCATTGTGTGTTAGTTCAGTGTGTGTGCTTGTGTGTGTGTGAATGAGAGAGAGAGAGAGAGAGAGAGAGAGAGAGAGAAAGAGAGAGAGAGAGAGAGAATGAGAATGAGAGTGAGAGACAATATACACTACTGTATGTGTGTATAGTTTTTCAACTTTTTTTATGTATGCAGGAAACTCATGAAAATTAGGCCCACCTGAGCAAAGTTTGCTCAACTTTTTATTTATGGAACTGAGTTTGAACTTTTATAAAGTCCTGTATATAACTGATGATATACATTCACAGAACAGTTGGGGGGAAGTGCAGTAAGCACATATTTTTTGGTAATTTTGAAATAATAGCACTGTTAAGTATTTCCATTTTATGCTACATTATACTTCTACTCCCACTGCATTTCAGGGGGGCTTGTTTGTACTATATTTAAGAGCTAAGTTAATAGTTGCTTTGCAGAATCATATTTAAAAAAAACAAAAAAACAACATGTGACATATTTTAGTAAATATATTTAACAAAAAAATATGATCAACAAATAAAAGATAGGAATATATAAGGAGTTGCCCTATATTAAACTATGCAGTGGTAAAAAGAAGTTACAACTTGCCTTAACTCAACCAGCTACATAAAATATTTTTACACATAAATACACCAATAATTATAAAACATTAAAATACAATTAACATTATGTCATGCTGCTGCTAGATGAGTGCTTTTACTTTTGAAAATTATGAGATTTTATATTTTTATAGATTTTATATAATATAATACTTCTGTCAGGACTTTTACACAGTAAAATCACCAGTGTTTATATAACACTTAGAGAGTTCATTTTAACACAATTGGTGTTACTAGTTAAATAAAATTACTGTTTATTACTGTTTATTTGTAGAGGAAGAACTTATCTCACCACTGTTAGAGTACATGTCAGATGAAGTATAGAAATTTATAGAAAAAAATGTTATATTATGTGTGTGTGTGTATATATATATATATATATATATATATATATATATATATATATATATATATATATATATATATATATATATATATATATATATCACATTCACGCTTGCATGAGACATACACTGACTTGCAGTAGAAAAGGCAGCGGTACCATCCATGTGTTTCATGGCGTGCCAGAGGCTCCCTGTGTCGGCCCTAAATATTACACACAGACAGTAGCTATCACTTCCAAGCCTGAAATCCCACATTCCACATTCCTGATTCCAGCGGCTCGCCTGCTAAGCTGGGCACCACATGAAGAGCCATTGTTAGAGAGAGAGGGGTCATGTATCGCTCTCTCACTCTCCGTCTGTCTGTCTGCCTGTGTCTAGCTGTCTCTCAGCCCTCCTTCCCTCTCTAGGCCTGTCTCTCCGCCCATATATCTCTCGCTGTCATAGGCTCCGTCTGTGACTCTCTTGCTCCGTCTATCTTTCTATTTCTCCCTCTGCCGGTTTATCTTTATCTCTGTTCCTTCTCTCCACCGCTGCGCTTTGCACTCTCCCACTAAGTTTTCCTGCCGTCTTTGCATTTGTTTGTTTATTTCTTTCTCGGCGTCTATACCTCGCTCAGCCTCCCATCTCCCACTGATGCCGTATGGCTCTTCTTCTCTCTACAAGACTTCTCTTTTTCTTTGTCTCTTTCTCTCTTTCGCGCTCTGTATCCTGCTGTCTGTCTCTCCGTCTCCCTCTCCCTCTGTGTCTCCAGATATTCATGTAGAGATTTTCTCACATGTTAGATATAGATTTATGACCCCAGCCAGATCCCTGTGGCCACTAAATTTGATACCATCCACTAAGCCACATTGTTTTTTTGTGTGTTTGGGCTTGTCTGTTGTGTGTGACTGTGGGGTGAGTATGTCTGTGTGTGTCTGTGTGTGTGTGTGTGTGTGTGTGTGTGTTCATGCATTACAAGGTGGAGGCGGGTGATTTTTAAAGGGTTAGCTTGGGTACGGTGGGCGCAGAGGAGGAATTTACAGTTTATTGAAGCACAGCAGCCAGGTGTGTGTATGTGTGTGTATATATATGTGTGTGTGAAACAGAAAGAGAGCGAGTGCCTGTGGGTGCCAGGTGACCATGCTAACCTCTTGGCTGATGTTTTTGGATTTAGCCTTTGGATAGCGCCGAAAAATAAAAAAAAAAAAAATGGAATGCTTTTTCAATTACAGATCAGAAAGAGAACAAACAAAGGCGTGAGTAAAAAGAAAAGATGAGTTATTGAGATCTATCAAGGTTTTTCGTGTGGGCACATTCTTACAGTAACACACATTCTTAAAATCTGAGTGCATAATTTTAACTCTCAGAACATTTTGTGCATTGAAACAATCACAGAGTTCAAGAAAGTCAAATAATTCTGTGGTATATCATGTTATCTTTTGAGAAATCAGGAGTGGAAGTAAAAAAAAAAACAAGTGAGTAAAACATGGAAAAATATCTATTTCTATATTTTTTCTTGAGACTTAATCTAAAAATGTCTAATAATAAAATTCTCTATAGCTGTATTATTTTTAAGAATACAAACACATGGAGATGTACGTGCAAACAGATAGAATAGAATATGAATACACACAGACAAACACCTGTGGAAGACAGTTTTTTCCACGTTATTAACTCTGACAGCAGTCAGTTTAAAGGTACCATCCTTTGCCATGCATATTTTATTGGCTGTAGGTGGTATTTGTTGTGTATTTATGTCTGTTTGTTTGAATGCTCAGTTTCCCTCAACCTATTCCACAAGTTGTCAAGGGTGGGGCATTTGAAAATGGCATTGTAGAGCAGCGAGGATCGTAATATTGTTGTTTGTCTGTGTGATGTGAGATGCAATTCACCTTTTGATGTTTCGCTGGGAGGAAATACACAAAATGAAAGCCTTTGTGATATAAAGGTGTACTTTTGCACATGTTTGCGTGTGTTCCCTCAAACTGTTTATCTGTCAGTCAGACTGTGTGTGTGTGTGCATATTGTTTGGTGCATATGTTTGCATGCAGGTATTACATGTGTGTGTGTGTGTGTTTGTGTGTCCGCATCCACATCTAAAAGCCATATCAGGCTTCAGATCAAATGCTGTATGAAAGAAGAGAAATGACAGAGAGAGAAAGTGATAGCGCTTTAATGTTACCTATCCACTCTCAAACCCAAATATAAGACCAAGAACACACGGAATAGGCAAGTGTGTTTTAGGGGGAAAAGGATTGACATGAAACACTTATGTAGAAAAGCTCTGAACATGACGTTGGCTTTGTAGCGGAGGGGGAAAAAATGTCTCACCAAACAGAGAGAAAGAGGATAAATTGGATGGAAAGAAGGGAGAAAGCAGGGGCACAGAAAGAAAAAGCTACATGTACTTTAGCATTTGTTCTTGCACGTCGAGGTACAGTGATATTATGTTTTTGCCTGTTTTATCTAACTCACCTTTCGTTGTTTTTTTTTTCTTTGCACTGAGGTGTCTAAACTTTTGCTGTCATCACTGTGTGGTAAAACTTATGACAAATGCATTCATGGACATCTGCCTGCTGCTGTTCAGTGATATTTCTGTAATATGTTGGACTGAGATTACTGCAATATTATTTCTTGACATTATTAAAATTCACTTTTTTTTTAACTCCTTTTTTGTGCTTGACTGGAAAATAAATTACTTTTTTTTTTTTACTCCAGAAGAATATACTGTAAATATTGTTGTCTTTCTCCTTACCTTTTGTCTTCCCTGTTCCTTTTTTGTAGCACGAGTTAAAACGGATAAAACTATTTGCTCTAGACAATCTTTTATGGGCTATCCTGTTTCTAACTTGATTCACGTCCGTCTCTTTCTTTGCTCTCTTCCTCCTCCTAAATCTGAACAACTGCTCACTATGACAGATATGTGAATAATAAAAACTATTTCTGTCTTTCCTACACAGACTACTTGTTCTTCTCTCTTGTTTGGTTGTTTAACGCAGACACGCACCCACCAAATGACTCACTCACACACACACACTCACTCACTCATATCTGACACACACGTGTTCAAATCCTCCACATTCCTCTCCTCGTTGCAGGCCGCGCCCCCTCGTCTCACTTTCTCTCCTCACCGGGATATTAACCTTGACATTTCCAAGACATAATTCCGTCTAATAAAATGTGTGTGTAAATATATATAAACAAAACGTGTGAAATATTCATAGAGGGAGCCATATGTGAGGAGGGCCTACATATCAAGTCCCTGCTGGGCAGGGATTTTGTTGCCTATCTACCATCTTAACACAGCCATCATCCAAGGATCAAGTTCCTGCCATGAACATTACAGTGCATTGCATAGGCTTGTTGTCGTTATGTTCAATAGAAGCCGCAGCATTGGATAAATCAACAGTCTGGCTCAAATGCGTTGCCCTTTTCAAAGAGAAAATAAGAATTATAATGATTAAAAAAAAGAAATATAATGTATAAAGTACTGGAATTGAGTAATGTTAAATGTTCAGAGAGACATACTGATGGCTTACAGACTAATAAAATGCAGTCCGACACATTTCAAGGACAACATGACCAATGATATGAGTTGCAAAGGGAACACATTATTTGGATTGTGAATACATAGTTAAATGATGATTATTATAGCTATGGTGACAGAAGTCTAGTCAAAGTATATTTATAAAGCACTATTTTCTTTATATGTAATATTAAATATCAAATGTTCAGAACACATTCCCATCCTGTCTTTATGTTATTTATACAGTTTATTTTATAGGGATAATACAAATGAATATATTATCACTTCAACCTGGTACAAAGCATGCTGATTTATCTGATGTCTCACACAGAGATTAACTATTCCTAGTTTTCAACTTCTATCCACTTTAAAAAAGAAAAGAATAGATCAGGGTTACATACATAGGTATCGATAATCTTTTCTGATCACAAACTGTTTTTACTATATGATTTTTTTCTGGGTTAGGGGGGATTTTACTTTTTGTAAAACAATATCTATGTGTGGCTGTGTACGCTTTACTCCATACATATTTGTGATCTTTGCACATGTGTTGCGACGCTAGCATACTCCCGCCATAATGGAACAACAGTGATGCAGATCCAAAATGGCCGGTTTTAGTATATGGATGCTGGGGTGAGCCTAAAATGAGGCAGGAGGGAGGGAGAGAGAGAGAGAGAGAGAGAGAGAGAGACAGAGAAAGAGAGAGGTGAGGGAAGCATGTGGGTAGGTAGCGGTCGTATAATACCATCATGGAACTCCATCACTCCCTGTCTGACCGGCCTCATTTTAGGGCAATGGAACTCCAGAGGAAAAAGCGCCAATGGCACATTATTCTGCCTTGGAAAATCACCCTCATGTTTTTATTCATGCCTGCACCACAAACAACAACAGAATTTGATTTCCAGTGTAAATATTCTGGACCAATACGGAGATGGAATGAATTATTTGTGATAATGTGTGCATCAGATGCATCAGAGGGGGAATACTATTTTTCACAAGATAGATAGATATAATAATTAGATTTAAAAATTAAATACAGATGGATAGATATTATAGATAGATGGATATAAAAATTTGAAATAAATAGATAGTTAGAGAAACAGATAGTGATCAAGATAGATAGTTAGTTAGATAATTTCCCACCATAATGGCATCTCCCTAACCCAGGCCCTCACTACCCCTTCCTGCTGGGTACGTGTCATATCCTGCCGAGCCCGGTGACGGTAACTAGGATGAGGTACATGTACCTCCCGCAGATTACACTGCTGCCGTCTCCACGGTGACAGAGGCCCTCACTGTGACAACCACATCTCTGTGTGACTTTAGGTCCTTAACATGATGGTAAGATAGATGGACTGGCAGATGGAGATCTGCGGCAGTGCACGCTGGAAACACTGAGAGAAAGGTAGAAAATAAATCGTGATAGGCTAATTGAGTGTGAACACTGCAGCACTATGGACGAAAAGAAAACAAACAAAAACAATTAAAATAAATAGAACATAGTGATTTATGTATATTGATATAGATATTTATGGATTCATAACTTTGACCTCTCAGGGAATAATAGGGGGGATGTGGCATAAGGATTTTTGAAGATTTTAAATTAAAAATGCATTCTTTGCTCCGGGATCCTACATGTATAATTTGAATTCACACAGTGGTGCTTGGTGTGTAAACGGACAAACACAGCATGTACATTATGGTAAAGCTGTGTAATGGAAGGCTTCAATCAAATGCATGTGTGTACCATGTGTTGTTTTTAACATTATCAATGATATATCCAAAACTTTGCTTTGAATAACTCACCTGGAGGCTGGCAATTATGCACATTTATTATTAAATCTATAGAGTTTTTCCAGATTCATGTAACCTATACAAGGAGGTAGTCATCTTTTGTCATTGTGTTCAAAAGCCTCTTTCGATTCTTTCATTTCCTCCACGGTGGCAAATTGTGTCCCTTTCAGTCACAATTTCAGTTTCACCAAGCTGTAGGCATAATCTGATAACTACACCATACTACCGCGCTATCAATAGCGTCTGGGAACTTTTGGGTCCCCCCTCTCGTATACCACTTTCTCCTGCAGCTGTGCCATTCAAGATGTGATGCTCCAATAGCAATCAGGGGAAAAAACAAAGCTTTGTTCACTCCTGTTTGTCAACCCATAGAAACGGGCTCTTTGTTTCCCTTTTCAAGAAGCCATTTTCCTGAGAGCAAGGCCAAGTTACTGCCATGTTGTTATCCAATACCTTGCTATCAATTAGCTGAATACTGTTTCAAAGACTGAAACCCACTAACACTTCAGCGCATATCAAGGTCCTTGCAACATTGGCCACACTTAATAGTCTTAACACTTTTGCAGTAGAAATTCTAAGTGATTACATCTCTGAAAAGATAAAGTGCATCGTCTTTGAAATTTGCTATTCAGCTTCAGTGACATTCACCTGCATGAATATTCACTTTCTTACCATATCGATTAATAGTGCTCAGAAGATGCCCAAGTCCTTTGTGAACAATTTGTAAGGTGCCACTTGAAGGTAATCAACAGCTATGTTTATACACACTAAGCATTTTATTATAAAGCAATAATATGAATAAAAGCACAACTCATTTAATAAAAAATCTCTATGATTACATTATTGCAATTCATAGTCAATAGAGGCATAATCACAGTAAATCGGTTTAGTAATCTTTATCACATTATTTGGGGCCAGCCAGAGCATGAATGAATCCGAGTTCAATTACCGGAATTCTAATCAAGCTGCAGATGCAACTTATATGTTAAGATGTGTAATGTGCAAGACAGCTTTACTAGTTTGTGTGTGTTCATTATTGACCTAAAAAAAATAGAACACAACAAGAGGAAGACAAAAAAGCTCCTCAGTGCCACAACTACACTCACTCTACATAATTGACATAATTATATGACATGTAAAAGTGATTATTAAAGGGGGATGTTGTCTTTAATTATTATGTAAAGGCATAAAAACATTATTTTCTTAATGATAGTATTGCCCATGATCACACTACTGTCAGCTATTGTGAGATCTTGCCAGATTCTGAAAGGTAACCTTGAGATTAGTAACCTATAAACTAAAGCTTGTAAAATATTGCACTTGCATCAACTGAATAACTATATAAGTACCCATATTATTTATGGTTCCCATTGCTATTGCTTTAGAAAGGTATAACAGCAATGTCAATAGAGGGGCTTACAATTATAGTAAAGACTATTGGACTGTAATGTCTACAGCTTACAATAAAACATTTCTCACATACCAGAACAGATGATGGCTTTTTCTTTCAAAAATACCAGGGTTATCTGTAACTTTCAGGTAGAGCTGATCCACTTGAAGAAAAAGGATCAAAAGATTTGTTCATGTTCAAATATAAATACACCCATATAGTATCCTCAGAATGACACTGAAAGGGAATGATCAATATCATGCTTGTGCAGTACTTAAGAGTTATACTAAAACACATCTAGTAGCATTTTTGCCTGCTGAGGTGCAAACCGAAGGTTTTTTAGCAAACAGATCAACATTGCTGTAATTTCCTAAAATTATATCCTATATGGATTCCTTAACTGTATGATGTGATATTTTTTCAAGAGAACAAGGACGATTATCTCAGTTGTGTACCAGACTTCTGCTATACACCACCTCTCTATGATATTGTGATATTGACTTCATAAACACAACGGCAGTAGTAAAAATAAACCTATACCAGCCTGTTCTATGCCTAGCTGCAAGCATCTTTGCTTTAAAAAGTAAGGTTGAGTGTGTAGGAAATGTGAAATTCACTGAGAAAAAAAAAAACAAGCAATTCCCAGCATGTTGCAGAATACCAATATCCTTAAGCAGGTGGGTTTTTGATGTATAGACTCCTGCCAGTGAATTGTACAGATGAGACACTTAAGGCAAGACAATAGTGTTATAGATTGTGGCAAGAGTTAAATCAATAGACCTTCTGAGGAGTAACAAGACACCCGGTAGCAAGTGCTACTGCTACACACACATAGGAGGGGCTGGGAAACAAATGAGGACTGGCAGACAGGGGCTAAGACCTCGGTGTCACCGACTAGCCTTTATATGTTAGTGTGTATGTAGGTGTGTGTCTGTGCCTACTCGGGAAACATGTGTTACGGATGTGTGTAAGAGCATGTGTGAATGTGTTTGTAAGGCATAAGCAAGAACAGATACCTGTGTTTCGGTTGTACTTTTATCTCTGCTTCTTGGCCCTGTAATCTCCCACTGGGCATCAAAGCCGAGCCCCATCACTAGCTCTACCACACCCCTATATATCCCCCAGATCCCTGTGTGTGTGTGAGTGTGTGCGAGAGAGAGAAATAGGGGATAGTAAGAGTCTACAAGAATATGTGATAGAAGAAAGAAGGGAGATAGGGTGGGAGAATTAAAAACAGGAAAAGAGAACCAAAAAGTTGTGTGTGTCAAATGTGTGTGTGTGAATGACTAAGAACACCACCACCCCCCTCTCCGACAGGGCTTTGCATGGAGCTTTGGACCGTCACCCAGCTGCAGCTGTCATCCAAGCCCAGCCTGCAAGCACCTCTCTAGGGCAGCTTCCACTCCTCCCCCCTGGGTCTTACTCCTTCTTACTCCACCTCCGCAGTGTCTTCCACCACTGATCCGGGATCACTGGTTCCCGGGGCCCTGATAGGTGTCAAGGTCCATTAACCTGGAGCAGGTCTTATCATATTCATCAGGAAGATCAGAGATCAGATTTATCTCTGTTTTTATCAGATTTGAGGCTTCAGAAGGCTGCCAGAGATGTCATGGCTGTATGGTAATGTGACAGAGGCCGGTGACAGACAGCCCAGAGTAGCAGGCACACTCCAGTAGGTAGATCCACATGTAGTCATGGGGGCATACACCATAAAGTAGCTCCTCACACATACACTATATATAGGTACACACACACACACACTCACACACACACCCTAATTTTTTAGAATCTGTCAGCAGTTGCTTGAACCTTTTTGATGGGGTTGTCAGGTTTGATTAATATCTCACCTGCTGACCTTTCTATGCTTTCCATCTAGAGCTAAATCTAATCTAATATAAAAACAGTTGTAGCATATGAGCCAACCCTGTGAGGCAAAAAACTAAAAAGTTAAGAAAATGTTAAATCAAGGTCTGATTTTCTTCCTGCACATAGAATGAAATGCTCACTATGAAGAATATAAGAGTGAGATGTCATTTAAAGACATATGGAAGATTTTTTTTTTTTAGATTTGAGACTAGATGTCAAAAGCGTAGCAGTTATTGCACTGAAAAAATGCCCAGTCAAATTTAAGGCCAAATTTAATAGATATAAGCATGCTTGCTCTTAAAACAAGAAAATTTGGCTGCAAGTGCACTAAGTGAATTTCACTTGATAAGATGTCTTAAAATAAGTCCGGCTGTCCGACTGTCATTATGGCAGATAAAAATCTTGAAATAAGATCAAAAAGACTAATTTCAAGCAATCTAGTTATGGCTAGTTAATGCAAATAAGCCTATTATCACTGAAAACTAGGGTTCCTTTTTTAGCATCAAAATTACTTGAAATGAGATTTATGAAATTTTTGTTTTTAGGGAGCTAAATTAGACCATACTCTTAAAATAAAGAAACTGTTTTTTTCCACCTTTCAGAGAAGTTTCACTGAGAGGCTATTCTCTTTTGCAGGAATACTCTGATCACATTAACACACGTTCACACACCTGGAAGCTGCCCAGAGCTTCTTTTTTCCCCCACTTTCCCCACCCAGATTTTTCCGGCTGGTTTAGAGATTGAACTGACAACCTTCTGGTCACAAGCTCAATTATCTATGGTAAAAGAAAATGAACTGCATTTGTATAGGGCTGTTTTAGCCATGCATTCATACACTGATATAGGTGAATACCATACAAGGTTTCAACCTCTCAGCCTGTTATGATATAATTATTCGCATACACTCCCACATCGGGACCAATTCTGGGTTGAGTATGTTGGCGCTTTGAATTCAGACTGAAGGAGCCAGGAATCGAACAGCTGATCTTTAAATTCAGTGGATGACCGCCCTACCTCCTGAGCCACAGCCACCCCCATCTAACCTTTAAGCCACCACTGTCCAACATGACAATTTTCTCATAAAAAACAAAAACATTAACAAGGAGCTGGGGAAAGATACAGCAATTCACATCTTGATAAACTGGAATTTAACTGCCTTTTAAACACCCATCTTAAAATGTTCTGTGTCTGTGGCTAACAAAGTTGCCAACATCCATAAATCAAAGAGCTGATAATTCACTGTGTACAGCAAAATATTCCCTAAGGACTGTTTTACTGTCTCAAATCATCAAGCAGTCTTTAAATATAAGGATCATGACTGAAAAAAAAAAAAAAAAAACTAAAACAAATAATGAAATAAACAAACCACAAAGCAGTTTAGAATATATGCATCCTAACAGAAATAACTAATATTTGTCACAAAATTTAAATTTTAAACTTCAAAACTATCTCGCATTACTCAAAGGCACAACCTGGTGGCTTTAAATAAGGCTTCTAGCCTTATACCTAGTAAAAAAAATAATGACAAGGTACCTTATCAAGTGATATTTACTTGAATTCAAAGACAAACGATCTTCCTTAGAAAGCACTAATTTATGTCAACTAAAAACTAAATAGAAGATTATTACACTTGTTTAATGTGTTTATTTGAACTGTGTTTCCAGTTCTTGACCGTGTTCAGTTCACGTATCTGCATCTTCTGAATAAACATTTTCCTCTTTTTTTTGACATTTGGCACTTCACATCCCTGCTGAATTCCACCAAAATGTCAAATATTTTGATTGCACACATTTCAAGGCCAGCCACTTATTTTAATTCAGTGAGCAGTGCCTCTCATATAACCTCCAACCCCTAACCCTGACCCCCAGCTGCTATCCCAAACCGCGCTCTGGAACGGCTAATGAATTATTGCTGACTCATCATGGTCAGCGGTGAGTAATCAACCTGACACTTTGGGGCTTGAGACACATGGCTGAGGGCGATCAAATAGTCATTTACGTCCCACACTCTGTCCACTACCCCCAGGGGGGTGAGGAGTTCATATGCTCAGGGGGGAGGTTGAGTGGAGTTTTGATGTTTAGATATTATAATCCATATTTTGTCATTTATAGGAATACAAAATTGGAAACATGCCTGAGTTAATATCATTTTCTGACCAGATTTATCATCTATAGACTTGAACCGAAACATACGGTCATATGAAAGCTGCTTCATCATTGAACGTATGAGACCTTATATATCCCGGTCCGTGTTTAGAGGAACAACACTCTATTTAAAAGAATATAAAGTTAAAGGGATGGTAGATTTATAAAGGAGATTTGGAGACAAGACGACCAAGATCACTTTTTTACTATTCACTGAAAGACAAAACATACTTGCAGCAACAAAAGTACACACACACACACACACACTTAGACATCTCCTGCAATTCGGCCCTCATCAACATCCTTCTTGGAAAATCACTGCGGCTCTGAAAAGTCATTTCAGCCACAGTAGCAGCAGGCCCTTAAAGATTCATATTCCTATTTACTGTCTGCCTCTCCTCTTGTGCGTGCACACACACTCACACAGACACGCACACAGACACACACACCAAGCCAACTAACCCAGCAGGGTTAGATTCATGAATAAAGGAGGGAATTAGAGCAGACCTGGAGAAGTCAGATAGACAGATAGAGAGAGGTGGAGGAAAAGAAGCGAGAGAGCTATTAAATTGTATGAAAAGCATTGGGAAGGAAGGAAGGGGCAAATCTACAGAAGGGAGGCATAATCAGTGGAGATCATCAGAAAAAAGGGAAATTTAGAGCCAAAGAGGAAGGAAGGAGGGAAAAGATAGAACAGAGAGGAACATACAGAGAAGAAGGGGAAGATAAGAACATAAATAGAAAGAAGAAGACATATATATATATATATATATATATATATATATATATATATATTTATTTTGGTGAGACAGAGAGTGAGGCAGCCAGGAACTTTACCAGGAACTGTGCTGGGGTTGGGGTTTTGGGTGAGGTAGGGTGTGATGTAGGTTGGTTTTTAAAACATGGAAAGCACCTTGTGCTACATTTCTAATGTATGAAAAATGCTTTAAAAATAAATTATTTTTATTATTTGTCCCCCTATACTCTCTCCCTCATGTGCACGCATGCACATACACACAGCAAAGATATTGACTCAAATAACAAATTTATAACCAAAGTAATAATATGTCTTAAAGCAAGCAACCCGTAAGTGAATAATGCTCGCTGATATGAAGCCACCATCTACTGCAATCGGAAATATCACTGCACCATAAAATGACATTATGTACACTGAGAGAGAGCGAAAGAGACAGAAAAAGTGAGGGAAGCTTGATGTTAATTTTTGTGAAAATAAAAGAAGAAGAAAGAAAAAAAATACAAAAAACAATAACATGAAACCCAGGAAAACTTCAACAATAGAGACAGTAAATGTCTCTCAATCACGAGAAGGGCTACAATCATCACAGTATGCTGTGATGTGTGCATGATCCAGATGCTGCACACAGATTTCATATGTGCGGGTGCTCATGTGTGTGTGCTAATCAGGGTGTGTGTGTGTGTGTGTGTCATAGCAAAGAGAGGCGAGAGGCCGTTACCCTGCACCCAGATAATAACCTGGTTTTATAATGTTGCATATCTATATTCAGGCCAATTCCCCCTGGGGGGGGGGGGGAGCCAGAATAATAACGCTGGCCATTTTACCCCTCCTAGCGGGCGGCCATTTTCTGCCCTGATTCTCAGCATGGACCTCTCTTCATTCCCAAGGTAGCACGTAATGGATGCCGCAATGAGATGGAGTGACATTGTGGTGTCTGAAATGTGAAAAGCCTATTTGCCGACCTGCCCTCCCTCAACGGGGTGGCTGATGGAGATACGGGAGATGTTCATGCCTAATCCTCTTTGCAATTCCATATGTTGTCATTTCTGATGATTGTCTGTATTCACGGTAAATTGGCAAATTTAGAAAATGGGTGCAAATTGGCAGTGAAAAATTGATATTTTTTTTCTGTCCAAAACAAACGCAATCCTGTAAGTGTTCTGAGAACCTATGAGCGTACTTTGTGATATTGTAATATCTAGATTGTGTGGAGTTTGCCTGCATCTTTACAAAGCAAAAGAAAGAATGTGTTTCATTTTTAAACCAGTGGTTTCAAAGTTTTTGTCTTTTGATGTCTTACAAACAGCAGCCTGTAGTCAGGTCACATTTCACATGTCTATGAGTTGTTGCTCCACCAGACACTGATATTTCCCCCTAAGCTTCTCACATTGTTAATCATTTCAAATCAATAAGAAATATTGGATCAAAGTTTAAATGATCCAGTATTTCACAAAAAAATTTAAAAAAGAGACGTTTATCAGAACTTCATAGAGATAAAATTAGTACTGTGACTTTAATGATTTATTTGCTGTCAATATTTTTCATGTGGGACATTTACTTCTAATGGAGTATTACATAACTACTTTTACTTAAATAAAGAATCAGAATACTTGTTCCACCACTGAATAACAGTGTTGGCTTGTGAGTATAAGAGTTGTTCTCACAAACATGTTTTTCACCTATAAGTAAAAAAACAAAAAACAAAAAAAACAAAGATAGAAGTTCCAGACAGAGTTGGGAAGTATCGGAAGTATCTCACATATTACAAGATTTCATCATCCGCATATGGTGTGTGTACGCGCGCACGCGTACAAACACACACACACAGCTTGTTAGTTGAGGAAGTGAAGGAGGTCTGGAGTCAGGAGGGACTGGCTTCACTCCACACTAGCCTGGTAAAATACTGTCCCTCTAACCAGTCAATTTCAATAAAACTACAGACAAAGAAAGGTTAGGGTATATAGATTTCCCATCGTAGTCATGCACACAGAACTGCACCATCTCTTTCTCTCCTGTTCTCTTCTGAACTCTAAATGCTACTCACTCATATTCTCCATTCTATCCCTTCCCTCTTCAATAATTCACAAACGGTAGCTTTCTCTGGCCTTTCAATCCTTTTGAAATGTAACCTACATCCCACAAACACACAGTTCTTGTTATCCCACTGATGACATGTGTTTATTCCGGCCCTTTGCTTGTCGAGTGCTGGAAGAAAAGGAAGGGCGATAGAATTCACACTTCAAAGATTATTGATTGTTATTGACAAGTTGACAGAAGATAAAACACAAGTGAATTTCAGATATATCCACTTAAATATGTCTTTATATGCCACCTTTATTTGATTTTGCTATTGATTTTTTTTTCTGGCAGCTGGCATAGAAAAGAAAAAAGAAAACAACCTCAAAAGCACTTGAATAACGCCAGTGAACTTTTGTACACTGATTGAGATAGTGGAGAATTTGTGCGAAATAGAGTCACAGGAGGAATAAAAAAGTTCGAACTGATGCTTGATGAACATGTCAGTGCTGTTGGCTTGACGATTTTCAAAATCAAAGTTTATTTCCGCATTCCCCTGTTTTCACTTAGCTGTCAACAAGACCAGGGAAATAAGCAGGCAAGAAGCAAAATAACAAATACAATTCTTATTCTGGGGATATTCCCCTGAGGAAAAGTTTGGAAACTTATGGGCAGCGAGTCTAGTCTATAGCAGTTTTGTTGAGTGTAATAAATCAGTCCACCAGGGCTTGTGAAATGGAGGACAGTTGGAGAGTGCAGTATAGGCAGTC
Organism: Lepturacanthus savala; assembly: GCA_030544235.1. Taxonomy (NCBI): domain Eukaryota; kingdom Metazoa; phylum Chordata; class Actinopteri; order Scombriformes; family Trichiuridae; genus Lepturacanthus; species Lepturacanthus savala. Next base: position 4,866,558 of record CM060476.1, on the reverse strand, counting down.
AGAGAGAAAAGCTCTGTCCAAGACAATCATATGATGTATCATTCATGCTGTCAGTATGGTGTCTCTCCTCCTCCTCCTCCTCTCTCCTTCTTCTCCCTCTCAGTCTCTCCGTCTCTGTCTGTCTCTCTCACTCTGGACGCATCGAGTCTCCTGTGGAGGCTATGATGAAGCCCGACTCTCTCCATCACACACAGCTCCCCAGCTGCTCAGGGATTACACATTTCAATGATACATTCACACACGGTGACATTCAAATAGGCTCCTGCGCTGTATATTTCCCCGCTATACGATAGCCCTGAAAACTATATAAATTTGCAAAAATTTGGCTATTGTCATTGATAATTAAGTACTTAAATTGCATATTTTAACCAAAATTCTGGAGACATCAAGGACATAATGACCCTACGTCCTTTTCATCTGCAGAACTAGTTCAGTGGTATGTCTATTAATTTGTGGTCTCATTTTATTCATCTTGGACTGTGCAAGGTGGTTTTAAAAGAGTGCCTCTGAATCATTTGACCTCTGCGATTTGCTAATGAATGCTGGGAGCAATCACCATTTCCCAGAAAATGGACAAAAATGATCCCTCATCTGTGAACCTAATCACTTACTGCCATTACCGTGTGTATGTGAGACAGAGTGTGTGTGTGTGTGTGTGTGTGTGTGTGTGTGTGTGTGTGTGTGTGTGTGTGTGTGTGTGTGTGTGTGAGACTGTCTGTCTGATTACCATCCCTGAATGAAATAGTTGTTTGGAATGATCCCATGGGGGTGTGGGGTGTGTGTGTGTGTGTGTGTGTGTGTGTGCGCGCGCGCGAGGGGTGGGGGGGTGGGGGTTGTTCTTCAAGGTGAAGCAGCAGAGCTTAAGGTGAGATACAGACCTTTTGATTTTTGTATTAGCAACTAAGGAGGGAGGAGAAGAAACTTAAAAAAGCAAGCAATCACATGGAAATAAAAGGGTAGATGACCATACAAATTAGTGAAATTATTATCAACTTTCCCCTTTCTACAGCAGCCTTACTGACAGTGGTGGAAAATGTATTCAGATCCTGTACTTAAGAAAAGTAATACAATAATGTAAACCATTACAGGTAAAAGTCCTACTTAGGTAATGACAGGGAAAAAAGGATTTCAAGCAACTACTCATTTCTCTCTGATATAATATTTTACATGATGACATTAGATGCTAATACTGATGCAATATATAATTTGGTTTTAGTTTTTGAGCTTTTCCTCCAATTTTTGATTTCTGGTGAAATATTGGATTGTTTGAACATTTAGTGGAAAACTTTTCTACTGGTAGAGCTGTTAACACCTGATAGACATCTGAAGTGTGACCCGACTATAAACTGCTGTTTGTAAAACAAACATCAAACAAAAAAATTAAAAAGGCTGAAATCACTGGTTTCTCAAACAATATATTGTATTTTAAAAGGTTGTTATATGATGTTGCTCAGCTACTACTGTGTATCTAATGGTATTTTTTACTTTCCCTCATCAAATTTAGCAAATATGCAACTCCCAAACGCTGTGGTGGACGAGATTTGACCTGCACATTCACCTCACAATGAAGCAATAACTGTTGCATTACCACACGTGAAGCAAATACTCAGGACTACTTTCTTTAGTAAGTGACACAGTGTGTGCATGTCAGGAAGTGCTGGCGATGCCATACTTGTTTTGTTGACAGAAGTAGCTGCACTAAACGTGTGCTTTTGAGATCACTCCACCAAGTAGCCCCTGGAGTGTGAAGTCTGGAGAATTTTCAAAAATGTTGAACTATCCCTGCAAGTATACTCCTCACATGAGCTATTGAGGCACACCCCTTGCATGCACTGTGCATGCAGAGATGCCTTCTAGATCCCTGGAGTCCACGTAGCATCAATTGGAAATACGCAAGTCCACATAGCTCAAAATTGTACTTAAATTCAATACTTAAATACTTTTTATTAATTATTTCATAATGTTTCACCACAATTTACTAAGATTATCATTGTAAACAGTCACAAGTAAATAGTTCTTCCCTTAGAGCATTTTATTAATATTATGTGTCAGCATGTCAGGGATTCAGAGATTGCACCTGCTTTCTAGATCAGACCTTCCACCCACACTTGTATGTCAAAGACCAAATCATGACCCCAAAGCCCCATTCTTGCAACAGAAAACATCCAGTTTACACTTACGTTGTCTTTTTTATCCACGTTCTGTCACCTTTGGTTCTTTTATTGTTAACATGTTGTTTTTCCTCTTAATAAAGTGTATTTAAAGTTTCTGTCAAATACAATAAAGATAACTAATATGTGCCTGTGTGCATGCACATCTGAAAGTGCCTACACCTGTGTATGTGTGTGTGTGCATACCATAGAAATCTTGCAAAACAGACAGAGAGAGAGAGAAAGAGAGAGAGAAACAAATCAAAGGTCATGCTCAGCATTGTGGGATAAACTGAGTCCTTTGAAATCTCATTTTCCAAGGGCCAAATCTGATCAGCGCCTTGGATGTGGACACAGAGCTGCAAAGCGATGAGGAAGAAGCAGAAGAAGAAAGAAGGAAGTCATGGAGAAGGAGGTGGAGGTGAAGAAGGATCTGAATGGGAAAATTCCATTTGCTTGTCTGCCGATTATCTCCAGCTCTAATGGCCAAGAACAAAGAGAAATAGCACAATAATCTGCTTCTCCATCAAACACGGATGTCACTTGTATGGAGAATGGAAAAAATGAAATGACAGAGGCTGCCCCCACCCATTCTGTTTCCCTTTCATTCTTTTATTTCTCTCGCTCACTTGCCCCTTTGCTCTTTGATTTCATGATGCAGGCCTGATGTTTGACGTGCCGTCTTTCTCTGAACACAAGGCTAAAGGAGCTGAGGGGAAATCTGCTGGAAGACCTCTGAATTTAATTGAGCATCCATGTTTATACACAGCATTTCCCCCATAAATAAAAGTCAGGGGTGGACAGAGGAAAAAAGGGGGGAAAGGAGAAAAAAGAAGGATAAAAAGAAAGTAGGAGTTATTGAAGGTCTGATTCAAACCACAGTCAATACTGTTAATGTTATCGCCGTGACAATGAAGGGGAAGCTTTGGCAGAGCTGTCTTTCTTTTACTTCTAACATCAGCAGTATATAATCCCTATTTGTGGATCACGACACACCTGTGTGGGTGTGTGTATGTGTGTGAGAAGAGAGAGATGATTGCCTGTTTTATTCTAGAGTCTTTCTTCCTGTGTGTCCTTGTCCTTGTGATTACGTGCATATGTTTGTGTTCACTGGTGAGCACGTAATGATTGTATGTTTCTTCTAGAGTCCATCTGTATATTTGTATGTGTGTGTGGGTGTATGTGTGTCTGTCCAGATAGGGTCACCTTGCATCCATCGCTTACCGTTTAGAGACCCCCTACAAGGATAAAAATCATCCTCTGAACTTAATCCAGGCTTATATCCCTCTCTTCCTCCTAACTCACAACTATTGCACACACACATACACTGGACGGCCCAGCACACCTGAGCAAAGAGACCAAGAGAAATCAGCTCAGAGGAAGCTGCAGCACAAAGAGCTGAGTTTGCAACTTCAAACACAGAAAGTAATCTGCGTTTTCACACCATAAAAATATCACTAAAACAATCATATGAATCATAGCAAACCCTTACATAACTATAGCATACACTTTATTAACTTTCTTTCAGCCTCCTCTAGATCTAAGCTATATTTATCACAAATAAACCAAGAAATAGAAGCTCATAATATATCTAAAATATTTCCAAAAGTCCATTGAAACCATTGAACCATTGATGGAGGACAGCAGTGGTGTAAAAGGTTAAAGAAGCAGACATCAGACTGAAAAGCTGGCAGTTTAAATCCCCAGATGAGCACTTAACTCCTTACTGAAACTGCTCAGTCGCCAACAGTAGAAGTCCGTGGCTGTACTGGGCAGCTCCCAGGTGAAAAAGTGTGACGATACTATATGACTGTGAATTAGCACACACGCACACACATACTGCAGGGGGAGAGAAAAAATACACATGCTCAGCAATCCTTTCTTGGCCAGTTTCTTTTCTTTTTTCTTTAAGGGAGATAAATCCGGCATTAAAAAAAAAACAGCTATTGTGAGTGTTTTAATATGCCAAAAAGAAAGACAGGATCTGAAAAATAAATGAATCTGGTAATCAGACAATGAGCTGGGTGCCAGACACTCCATTGATTTCAAACTATCTCTCTAAGCAGCCTTAGAGCCACAAACCATATCCACCTTATGATATTGACCCTGCCTCTAACAAATATGCTTATATTTATATTGCCTTGCTGACTGAGAGACAATGTGCAGCCTCTCTTTGTATAGATATTGGATCATACACACATGCTTACCTCCAAATTCAATATTCATTCGCTCTCACTTGCACTTTATCTTTCAAGTAAATATTTATGTGCTGTTTTGCACGAAGCGAAAAGAAGGAAAAAAAAATCTCTCAAAGACTAAATCGCCTTGCGTCAAAAATCAATGATAAAATGGAAGCTCTGTTTTCTAGGTCACATTTGAATATTTCTTTTAGAGGTATTGATTTGTTTTGTGTGACCTACCCAGGCCCATTCTTTGTAATTAAAAGAGAGAGAGTGCGACTGTGGCGTGGGGGGGTTTTAGAGGCATGTGGCGTTCCCAGTGTGTGTGTGTGTATATGTGTATGTGTGCAGGCATGTTAATGTGTGTGCAGGTGTATATTGGTGTTTCTGTGCAACTAATGAATGAGCGGCAGTTATGATGAAGAGGGGGTGGAGCTGGACCTTAAGGAAGATTTATACTGTGTTGGGTATTTGTGTGTGTAGATTAATTTTGTTATAGCCCATAATCCTGACTTTGTCTCCCTACCCAGAAGCCTTTAGGTCAGACCAGCAAGAGCAGACAAAGGACTTCAGATCACCGAGGCAACAGGATGGTCTGCATGATTCCCTGTTTATGAATGTGTAGGTGAGAGAGTGAGAGCGAGCGAGAGGAAACATGGAAGAGTGAGAGATTGGAAGGGAAGTAAAATGTCAAAAGCATCCTAATCCACGAAGTTATGAGCTTGTGTGTGTACAAGCACACACATACACATATGTGCATTTTATTAGAACTCATGCTGGTTTGAAATATCCTCTAAACTGGTCTACATACGTAGTTTATCTGGCTGCGTGTACTATTATGCATGTAATCTGTCTACTTTGCAACTAGTAACAATTACATTATTGTTTCTTTAGCTGTTTATGTGCCAATAAAAGTCACCATGTTGCACAATGTTTTTTGTTGTTTGTTTTTTTGTTGTGATATTTACTTGATTACTTCGTCCACCACTGACTCTATAAAGAAGTCTTGCCAAGTCACAATCTCACTTTTCTATGTGCAAAAGCCAAAGCCCTCACGTTAACATACAGATGAACCCAGTGAGGAATTCCAAATAGAAAAGATTTCCATATGGCAACATGTGTTTACATGTGGTTTTGTCAAATGTGACCAGCAGTTGTGTTTGTCCAGCAGAGCGTGTTATAAATATCTCTGAATGCCTAAACTGTAAAATGTAAGATGTTGTTTGTGTGTTTGTTTTGTGGCCTCCCTTTATCTCCCTGTCCTTTAGCCCCAGTGTCACCTTCCTCCTCTGTCTCCGGGCCGTCCAAGCCTGTTTGAAGTGGCTATTAGCCAGAAATCAAAGCTTGCCATCAAGCCCATCTCAGCCCTGTGCCCTTTTAGAATATTCACCAACAGTCTCCTGGCCTTTTGTGAGCCCCCCGGAATAAAAATAATCAAAATCAGAATGGACCTTCATGTGCAATAATACTCTGTCTACTCTTATGGCCTCCACTGTCAATGCCATTTATAATTCATGCACCCATACTGATGGGTCCGGGGCCGTGTTCAAGAGGTCCGCTCCTCACTGTTCCACCGCTGTTCATCAATAGCTGCCAGCCAGGTAGGGGACTTTATTATTGAACAGTGGCCATGCCAGTTTGACGCAAACACTGTTCTATAATTATGACAACTTCAAAAACTTTACACACTCTCTCTCCCCTCTCGCCAACTCCCTCTCTCTGTTTGAGCTGGCCTCCCTCGCCCTCTTTTCTCTCTGTTGTTAATTTAAACAGCGCTGGTTTCATCCCTCCCCATAGGTGTCTGTTTTACAATAAAAGGTCATCCTCATTTGTCCGCAGACACAAAAGGGACCACCGTCGGGGCTGAGGTCAGACAATCAGACAGACAGATAAATAGACAGACGGACAGAGGGATGGCTGGCGCTACAGGCTCGGGATGCAGGAGAGAGGAGAGAAGGGGAAAGAAAGATAAGAAGGTAAGATGATGGAGAGACAGTGAGGGAGGAAGAGAGATAGGGGGAAGGTAGAAAGAGGGAGGAAGATAGGAAAGATGGAGGGAGTGGTAGTTGCTGGCGATGGGGCGGGTGGGCGAGGACAGATAACTAATCATGCCATCACCTCCAGTCTTCTTCCTCCTCTCTACTCCTTCTTCACCTCCTCTCTGCTCCTCTGCGGGAATGATTGACGAGGGCACGGTGGACTGAGGTTGTCCCAGTCCCCAGATTAGAAAGCCCTCAAACAAATGAAGCCTGGAAATGCTGCCCAAGGGAGCTGGGAGCCACGGGTAGACAGACAGGACACACACTCTGGCTTAAAGAGACATGAAGATAAGGGGGGAGAACCAGAGAGGCAGAGGGAGGGGGGGGACATACTGATGGGAAATGACATGTTTCTTCTTAGCTTTAACGGTATACAGTATGGAGTAAATGGAAAGGGGGCCAAGTTTAAGACAAGTTTAAGATAACGAAGAGAGAGAAGCAGAAAGAGGCAGACAGTTATACTGTACGTGTAAGGTACGAGAGGGAGAAAGCGTGAAGTCACTTTAATTAGGTTACCTGCAGAGAGGGATGAAATGAGAAGCTGAGCATGACAAACAGAGGAAAGGAGAGTGATGGAGAGAGGGAGGAGAGACTGAGACCGTGCCTTTACACACCTGTTCTCATCTTTCCGAGATCACCAACTGCAGATTGTTCCCCTTATGCTCCTCTGCAGATCGGATACGGTACATTTATCAAAAACTGAGCATCACACGGTTCCCCTTACCACCCCCGCTGCACAGACGCACAACATCCTGCACCCCCCGCCCGCTATACCTCTTGAAAAACGATCATCCTCGACCCTGGCCCTATTGTTTTAAGATTCAAGCATTAGTGGAAAAAAGGTAAAAAAGGGAAGAAAAAAAGGTGATATACGAGCAGATATTAAGGAAAAGTTTGATTTTATAGATGTCACGTGACCCTAGCATGAGTGACCTCCATTTTCCCAAATGGCGCAGGTCCAGGGTTTTAATGGAGACTCCTCGAGTCATATATCAGCACAGCTTGTCTCGTAAAGCTCTCCTCGGGCCGACCTCACAAACCACCTCCACCTTTATCGTGACACTTAGGGAGGATTTCACGACCAGAAAATAGATGTATTAACAGGAAATGATTTTAATATAGTCGGTGGGTGAGAAAAAAAAAATGAGAATGGTTTTGGTGTATTCTGCTGTTTTCACCTGTGCTGTGCTGTATATATTTGGATTTATTATTATTTTTTTTTATCAACAGTTCCTTCTTTCTCTATCCCCTCCTGCTCTGTCTCAATCTGTGCTTCCTACCCTCCCTCCTCTTTTTCCTCTTCTTCCTCTGTCTGCAGAGTGTCACAGTGTTACAGCTAGTCAACATGACACTTTTTTAAGTTCTGCGAGGAGGCTGACAGAGCACAGAGGAGATTAACCTAGCCTCCTGCCACAGCACCTGTCCTTTTACTCTTTCCCTTTAGGTTTCCTTAAAATAACACTGAGGACCACATACAGCAGTTGTACAGGCCACAATGTGTTACAAATCAAGCATATAGGCAGTTTAAATATTAGAATTGCTTTCATGAAGCAGATAGTGTGAAAAAATATCTCTAAAGTGTACACAAAATAAGAGCATACGCCTGAATCAGGAGCATACTAAACATATTCGTGGGGCTATTTTGAGAAAATCTAAGAAAATACTAAAAAAAAAAAGATTTTGTTGAGGAACTTATATTCTACTGATTTTGTTATTCCTGTGATGGAACAAAATAACAACCAAATCTACATAACTTTTTTGCGTGTTTGTTTTCAAAAGCTGCCTCGAAAAGAAGTTTGGAATTAATAACCATAGTGCTGATAATCTTTACAGAGACCGGCTGCATTTCTAGGTGTATGCTGGAAGTACCTTCCTTAGTGTATGCATCTGCACTGCTCAGTATCAAAGTGCAGCCTCCCTACCAACGTGTCTGTTCCCCGCGGTGTATTTTTGTAGCTTTGAACGCCTCTTTAAAAAAACATGATATGTAATCTAATTTTTCTTTTGCATCACACCATAACAGACCCGAGTGCCGGGAAACTATACATTTGATAACAGAACATGTGAATGAATACAAATCAAGAAAGTTGAAGCAGCATGGAGCAGCTGCTGCAGTGTATTGTATCTTGAAGTAAATACCAAATGACTAGTGAGGCAGTGTTTAAAAACACAGTGCCGCCAGTCAGAAGCCTGCTCTTCATCAGTCAGAAAGGCAGAAATGAGAAATGTATCTGAGCGATGCTTTAAAAGGCAAAGTTCAGTAATTGGGAATGACAGACACACACAAAGCATCCATCACTCATGACCTTTCCATTTCTCCCTCTCTTCTCTCCCTTCCTGTCTTTCCGCTCAGGACAAGGACGAGAAAACGCAAAAGAAGATGGGAAAAGCCCGTCTTTTGGATGAGTGCATTTAATCGTCCTTTGAAAAGCTATGTTGTGATGCCATTAACCAGGAATCAGCTCCAAGCTAAATTAAATAAAAGAAATTTTCTTTTTCTGTGTGACATGTACACAGACACACATACATGTTTGTGGAATAATGCTACAATAATTTAGACTGCTTCATTCAGAAATGGGAGTAGTTTATTTAGATATGTAAGTGGTTTTAAAATTTTGTGTTTATAAAGAGGGGAAAAAAATAAATGAATAAAGAAAGGGAGCACACACACACAGACTATAGTTCATGCCCCTGTTCTGGTCTGAAGAATAATAGGTTCAAGGAAAGTTAACCTGTTCAATTCATGGGCCAGCATTTTTCGCAAATGTCCTTTCATGGCCACCCTCTTTACGACCCCCTTTCTTCTTTTTCCCTGTCTTACTTTATTTCTTTTCAGCCCTTCTTCCTTCTTTCAGCTGTGGTAAAATGACCAGGCCACGCGCAAAAAACATGCTTTTCTTCTGTCTGCCTCATGCACGCACGCACACACACATACATACACACACACACACACACACACACACTGAGACACACACACTTCACATCTGGACTTGTGTTTAATTTTACGTCAAAGTCCGGACAGGAAGCACCTGTCTAGATGAAATCCTGCAAGAGAGAGAGAAAGGGAGGGAGAGAGAGAGAGGCAGAATGAAAAAAGAGAGGAAAAAATACATGGAGAAAAAAACACGACTCCATCTGTTGTGGAAATGCGTGTCACAGTCGTCACATTAAAAGTAACGTCAACAAACAGAGCGAAAAGCAAATTGGTTTGGAAAAGGCAAGTCATCTGAAATTAACACAAATTTCATCCCCTCTAAATGTTATCGCGTCTGTCTGCGTTGGGAGCTGAATGCAGGTCATTCTTTTCTCTTCCGAAGGCTCAGGGGGCTGCTCACAAGCGGCTCTGCAATTACAGAGTAGTAAAACTTCCAGATGTGGGATTATTCTTCCCTTCACATTAGCAGATTAAAAGATCACTGTCTGGACAGAGTCACACACCTGTTACCCAAAGGCAGCCCCGGTGACACTGTTAACATCACGTTTGACTGGTCAATTTGTGCTGCAGGATGTTGCATGACCAAAGCAAAGGGGCCTCAAAGTTTGTGAGAGATGGATGAATGCAACACCAAAAATAGTCTCCAAAAAAACTAAATAACAATTGAACCCTTTAATATAGAAACAAGCTTTTTATTGTGTCTGAATCGTAATCAGCTTTCTGAGGCCACTTGATGGTTCCAGCTGATTTAGAAGAAGCTGGGCGGATCTTTAGAGGAGTGTGCATTGCTGTGAGAGAGGTACGGAGAGCTGGGACAAGCGAGGAAGTGTGTTTTTATGCTTAGATGATGAGACAGTCATCACAGGTGATATTGAGCAAAATATGAATGACAGCCCCCAACATGTATTGCAATTGCGTTGTCTACTGCAAAAACATACAATATCAAATAAATGGCTGTAACTCACTAAGGAAAATGTGCATTTGCAACAAACTTCAAATAAAATGTGATATTCTCACACAAAGGTAACTTTACAATGCACTAGAAACAAAAGGTAAGTTCCTCTAAACCATATGGTGTATAATACTCAATATTGACTGAAAGAATAAGCTCAGAATTGGCAAAAATATGAACTATGTCTATTAATGTACATGACATAAAAAACACAAATACCTGCAATCAGTTGTAAAATTGTATCGGCTAAAAGTGAAAAGTAAATTTTTCTTTCAAATATCCACTTAAAAGCAATGATCTATAATACACAACTGTCCTTTGTTGCAGCAAAATAGACAACATACAACTTAAAAGAATATTGATATCACCACACCTGAATCCATCCATCCAAAGTCCATATGGAAGCAGAATATAGAGATAATGGGTAAAAAGAACCTGTCTTACTTGAATTTCCAGATGTTGATGCAACACCATATTTGATGTAGATCCTGGTAAAGGCTATGTTTAAAAAGTTGACTTTTGGGCTAAGAATCAAAAGAGTATATTTTTAGAAGAAACTTTGATGACTTTGCTCATCAAAAGAATGAAGTTAGATCTACAAGGAGGGTGGAAGAAAAAAAGTTGACATTTTCGCAGTGGTCCAAACAGCTACAGTGAGAGCTTGGGAAGTCCACACCATCCAAAAGGTGACATTTTCACAGTGAACATGTGACAATAAGCTTTGCTGCAATGTGGTTTTCCTCAGTCAAGAGCTTGGCAACATTGCTGCTTTTTATGAAATATTACATTGCTGACCTCAGTTCAGATTGTGTTTATAGAAATGCTGGTGCTGGGATTAACATATTTGTTTCTAGATGAAGAGTACATACTTTAACTCATATTGACAATGTGGTAAGATCAATGACAACCTTCACTGCCTGGAAAGGAATTACAGAAGGACCGAATATGGACTGAAGTTAACTCCAAGGTAATTACCTACAAATAGCCATCCTAAATTGAAAAAGAAAAATATGGGTTTGATCAGTTAATCACTGCAAATAAAAAAAAAATCTCATCCCTGTATTAGATCTATTGATCTCTTCAATTGTACTTTTGCTCACAATCAGGGCTCCATTCCTACTGGTGCATGTGTTTGCTACAGTTTTCAAAGTTTATTAAAAACTACTAGGCAGTTTTTCACATGTAGATGCATATAATATCCCCAGAGTTGATTAAAAATAACAAATGATATTTATTGTTTCAATTGTTAATGAATCCTTTCTTCTTTTATACCTGAATTTATTTCTTGCATCTGTCAAATGGATGATACTAAACTTCATTTCTGAAGTTTATATTTGTCGCAGCTTCAGATGACTACTTTTATCTCATACCATACTTGAGTGCTGATGATGCTGAACATTGATCATAATCATCTTCCTCAAGAAATAAGTTTGCATACTGTATGTGGATTCAGCATTAGTTGGTTTGGATTCTGTCCAACCTACAGGTATCTTTGTTCTATTGGAAGGTTTTCCCCAACTGTTTGGTTGGCTGCAGGCTCCATTCTGGGCTCAGTTGTATTGCATTCATAGGTTTTATTTTATTTTCCATTTAGGAAAACGCATTCATTGTTTTAATGCATTTCTTTTCAGCATTTAGATTAATTTGCATACACTCAAGTGTTGAGTGTTTGAATTTGAAAGCTAGATAGATATTACAAAAACAAGAACTCCTAGTTTTCCTTAAAAGTTACTCAACTCAAAAAGATTAAGTTCTAATATTCATCTAAAACAAATGTTAAACAAGATTGGAAACAAGACCTAGAAACCTTTGTTATATCAAGGGTTTGGTGTAGCTTTATTTCCCATATTCTCATTGAAATAATATTTGATCTTCAGCCAATTAATGAAATTACCCCTTTCCTGCTTGAGAATGAGCTCATTGACACAAATAATTACTGACATTTAAAATTACTGAACATGCAGTTCAGAAAAGTTCAGAAAATTCACTTAGGCAATATTCTCAGAAAGTCTTTTACATCACATCTGAGGCATCTTGACTCTTATGAAGCAATGTCAGAACACATCTGTTAATTGATTCGGTCAGAACACAAGTCTGTGCTGCAGGTAATGTCTCATCGCTAGTGAAAACGCCAGCTGTGGGCCACATATAACCTTGTTCCACTTCAGTGTGCAGCCTTGGACTACAAAGTTTAGGTGTGCCAAAGAGTGTTAAACTCAACACATGCACTCCAGGTGACATCATACAGCTGCTACCTTAGGTTGAAAAGCCTTCAAAGGTTGGGAAGGTTCATGGTGCATGCATTCAGTTATAGTCTCAGTCCTCAAGTAACAGTGAACATACGGTCATCTGTCTGTAATTTTCTGTGTTTAATGGTCTTCTTGAAACAGGACCTTGTCAATAAATCATATTCCTATGGAGAATATAAAGACTGCATTGCTGTTTATGTCTGTATGTGACATGATACATGTTATATACAATGCTATATAATGCAAGGAATCTCTCTTTCTTTGCATATCTCCACAACCAATCTGATCCTCTTCACATTATTGCTGGGGACCTAAGAAACTTCAGTGTCAAATGTGGTGGAATTTTAACATCAGTAAATTGTAGCTTGTATTAATAGTCTGCATGTAAGGCTCTGTTTTCTCTAGGTATTAAGAAATACCTACCCCGAACAGGCATGTTTCAAACAGCCACTGCACTAATAAGATCAATCAACGCTCCTTTCAATGGATCTAACTGAGTCACAAAGGTTCTGAAATTCATATAAATACATAACTTTTTATATTTCGAGGTCAGAAGGAAACAAGTTGGAACATGCATTTCATTAAAATCCACACATATCAATTTGTGCTCTTCAATGCATCCGGGGATGTATTTTGATATGAAATGTTGTAATTCCCTATTTTGATGTGCCTGTTATCCAATAACCTTGATCCCCTAGCTCGACATCAGACAGCGACTTCCTACATTTCACAGGATGACTTTCAACGGCCCCCAGAGACCTGTGCCTGGACTTGTTGCATCTGGTTTAACATGTGGGTGGAGAAAACATTAGTGCAAGTGATAGTGATAATAAGAGCAAAAGAGAACACATTTTTTCCAAGTCAAAAAAAAAAAAAAAGAAAATCGAGTTGTGCCTCACATCTTGTGTTTCTCACTCTCTGCTGAGGTTGCTGGTGTAGGAAAATGTGCTCTTCTAATGATTTCTAAAAATATTGTTGACTATTGGTGTGAAATGGTGACATTAGGTGGACTATATTTTACCAGATACTCATGGAGCCTTTGAAACCTGTAGTGGCAAATAACAAAATAGACCCAGACTCGCAAGGTTTAAACATTAGTGGATTTTAACTGATTTAAGGTGTTTGTTTCCATTGAAGCCAAGGTATTCGATTCACTGAGATCAGCCATTTGAAATCAACAAAGAACATAAATTGCATTCAGTATTCTTTTTTTAATGTTAGACATGAACATACTATTATGCTCAGTTAGTTGTTTGTTTTTTTTTTAAAAAAAAGGCCACACATACGGAGTATGTGCATACATGCGTTCATAAGATAACATTAAGCTCAGAGATGCAACAAACAGACAGAGGCAGTAACGACCATGGCCATTTCCCTCTTTCTTCCTCCCCTCCTCCCTTTTTTCCTTCCTTTCTTTCATCTCCTTCAAGGTCAATTGTCAGAGTGAAGCTGCATGTCACCGCTCCTTTGTCTATTCAGATAAAATTGCTGCATTCATCGTATGTCAGATAAACCTCAAAAAGGGAGTGAGGAGGGTATGGTGAGCGAGGGAGGGAGGGAGGGAAGAAAGGAAGGGGGAAGAGAGGGAAAAAAAACAACACCCCTATCACAGCGTCCTCCAACCTGGCCTGTTTTTATCTGTCCATGACAAATTCAAGCGTTCACTCTCTCTTCTCCTCTTTCCTCCACATTTTCTCTTCACCTTATCTACTGTCTCAGCACTGCATCACTTGCCATTTTAGAATAATGTCCCCCCATGTCTATAATGACATTGCCTTTGTGCCTCAGATTACCTTGGGATTTTCAGCCCCCCTCCACACACACGTGGATGCTGGAATAAAGATACACTCGCACACACAAACATGTAGGCATCAAAGAAAAATCTGTCCATAAACCTTGAACCAGTAAACTGACTGAATAAAACCAAGGCTGCCATGAAGCAAAAGTGTACAAAATATACCTCTCTATGTCTCTGAATTACATTGTTCTGTCATTGTTTTTTCAGGATATCATGAGAGGAGTTTTGGTCTGGACATTTTTGACATGTGTTTTAACCCCTTGATGCAAAACATGGGTCCAAAAGACCCGGCTGAGCTTTTATTTTAGATTTTTGATCAACACAAATCCCATAAAACTCATTTTTAGTATCATCCTTCTCGACAACATTGGTCTAAAATGATTGGTATTCATGTCCTATGTAATTACATGCATGCTTGTTGTGTTTCCTTGCTATATCTTTAAAATAAATTTTTTGTTTAATATCTTGTTTTTGATTACCACAAACAATCATTTCTATTTTTCCTTTCTTACTTTATAAATATAGTTCGGTTTTATATTTCTAAATCAATTTTACACACACAGGTCAAAAATGGAATTGAAATATGAAATAATATAGAAAAGGAATGTAGGTCATTATAGATAAATATGTTGTGCATGTGTATCAAATGTTAATATAAAATTACATTCACAACCAGGCCTCAGACTTTGAAGATTGTTAATGGCTGAACAATGTTTTATCTGTTGAATTCAGCATAATATTACTCCGGCAACTGTAATTCTATAATAATATAATATTTTACTTTATGGTAGATGATTCAGGGAATCTTCCCATCTTTCAGGTCAGCCCATTATACTGATAATAAATCCAAAAAATTGTAATTACACTAAAATTTAATCCGGGCTCTATTTCATCGGTTATTTAAAGTGATCATAACTGTTAATATTTCTGGATCATATTTTCTGCTGAAAGTTCTTCCCAATTTTCTCTGATAAAGAAATAATTTTCCTTCAGGTATCAACACACATAAAGAAGGCAGCATTTATTCTCTCTGTGCTCTGATGAGCTCCTTAAACTGTGACAGGTTCTTCTCTCCCCTGCTTGGCCATGTCTCTTAATGAGATGGTAATCAGCCAGTCATCATCAGCAATGGGACCACGCAGGACACATAATGAGAACATTAAGCTGCATACTGAAAGGACCCCCTGCTGGGTGGAGTATCTATAGTCTAGGCCTGATGAAAGGTGGATGGTGCGGCTGATGGTTGGGAAAAGAAAGAGGGAGGGAGAGAGAGGCGGAAAGTGATGTTGATTGTCCAACATATAATCTACTGTGCCCAATCCTGTGAGAGGTCAGACAGTTTTATATGGCGTAAAAAAAAGGGGAAAACAATTAAATTCACTGCTTCATCACATGAGCCACTATCATTACACTCATTTTTTTTAAGATATATTTTCTTTTTTTTTATTATACTATAACTCTTTTCCATCATTAGTATTTCATCGAAACCTCACATCATTCTACAAAACAAAGAGGTAGGGGGAGGACAATAGCAAGTCAGAGCAGCCTTTATTGTGATCTAGTGTTATGTTTTATGATAAGCTAATTTGTCTCATTTTCTCTGGAGTTTATTTGAGTGTGTTTTTATTGTTAATCAACAGCAAGTCTGTTTTCTGGGCACTGTCAAAAGGCACTCTGGAAAATGTAATGCAAAATTAATTGGCCTGAGTTGTGACACACAAGCTCTTGCTATAAAATGGCCAAATGGCCCAGGGATTCCTGTACAGTGAGACAGTGTCTCAACAAATTTAAAAACAGAGATTTCTTAGTTGCTTATCTCACATAGGCAGTTCTTGTGTGCATCCTTTGTTGCGATTTAAAAGTTTTTAAAAACTTTTGACTGGCTGTATATTGTGGCAAAATGCAAAAGGGTGGGTGTGATGATTAATAAGTACACTCTTGGCCAATCATATCACTAGTCTCATAGCTCTCAAACAGCTTAATAAATGGAAATATGCTTCTTGAGGAAATCATATTGTTATCTGGAAGATGCAGAGTGCATTGGTGAAGCTGTTCATCTGACACTATTTCAGTTATATTCCACTATATATCACATTGCAGTGTATCATTGTTTAGTAACTGATCTGACAACAGTGTTTGCACCCAAAATGCATTTAAAGAATGAAATATGAAATGCAACTTTTGCTAAAAACAGAACATTGAAAAGGAGGAAATTTCTATACAGGATTGATGAGCCCTGGTTACCTGATGTCTCCCACAAACAATTGTGACAGATCAGTCTGATTTGCGTAGAGGTGTGTGGCAATCTGGTGTCATTTTTAGCGAAATTCAAGGTGCTCCTCAACTCAGAGGCTGCAGATTTATCGACATATGCGACCTGACGAAGAAGTAAATTTCCAAAGTTGGCTGAACTTGGGCTGCCACGAAAGATCTGAGTAGAAGCTGTTTAATTCTAGAACAAACTTATATTCCACAAACATTTCTTACCAAAAAATAACACTTTGGCTCATCTTCATTAATGATTTATACCATTTCTTTGACATCTTTATCATTTTAACATGTTGGCCTGGTTCCTATAGTGAAATCCACCAAAGCAGAGCATACTTAATAACAAAAGTGTCACGAGAGTAAGGAATAATAAGGATGTTTGGAAATAATCACTTTAATTCAAAATACTTCACCTCAGGCTGTGCACTGGTGCTTTAAATGGATTTTGCTTCTGTTAACCATCTTAGAGCTGCCTGCTAAACATGCTGCTTTTTAAGTGGAACTGCTTTTAGGAATCCTACTTAACACCTTTAACAATAAAAGATGCCTTAATTTACTGCATATGGTTCATTTAAAGAATGAAAGAGCACTACACATAACTTGAACCCTTACCATCACCAAATGTGATGGAGCTCCATTAGCACTTACAGTGGGTGGGTTCTCACTTACTTGCAATTATGCAAAGTGGAATTAATGTGAGGATAAAATGAGAAACCGAGCTCAGCCATGGTTAAATATTTAGATGTGCCTTTAAAACAAAACAGGCACATAACAATTGCATTCATACACACACACACACACACACATATATATATATATATATATATATATATATATAGGGTAATAGTAGCAATAGATATCCAAAGCTCATCAAAGATAATAAAAAAAATCACTCAGTGCCAGCTGGCTGCATACCCTCATATTTTCTCCCTCAGCTTTATAATTTCACAATGAGCTCATACACTTTTATTTGTGCATTTGGCCTGATTAGATACAATCCAAGTCTATTACTGTACACGGACCAAGAAGGAGGAGATCGCCAGTGTGAGTGAGTCATTTTGGTCAAATCAGTTGTTGGAACTATCCTGGCAAATGTGAAGCACCAGAACATGTCAGCCCCTGCTGTGTTGTACATCATAAAAGCTGCTGTGACGATTCAGATGTAGAGGATGAACTCTCCCACCCCAACTTCCCTTTCCCATATAAATCATTTGGTAACCCTTTATGGATTTCACATATGTATATTCTTATTTATGTCCACTCTGTCTTCTATCATCACTATGAAACGTAGTCCCCATTTGAATCCGGCCATAAAACCGGCTGGAGTCACGTTAATTGTCAGACACAGACGCAAGTTCTGATCATAAACGCTGTACTACATGCTGCTGCTTTAAATCACAGACGAATCTATCCCTCCCCTCTCTGGTACCTTCCAAAGTGATTTGGTCCCAATTTGTAATAAAAAGCAGCAGAGAAAGCACTACCAGGGCCCGCGATAGGTTCTCCTTTATGTTTTGCATTTTTTCACCTTTTCTCTCGTCGCAGTGACTGACTTTTAATCTAATAAACACTGCATGAGCCCACTGACCAGAACAAAGGGGAAGAAAAAAACATATTTCTGAACATCTATCAGTTCGCTCTTGTTATAAAAAAAAAGTGTGGGGGTGTTCCTTAATAGGAATGGGGTAGGATATAAGGTTTCATGCCAAGATCGTAAAATTACTGAGGAATAAAAGCCATTCATTTCACATGACATCACCACCTTCTGAGGATGTGAGCTTCAGCAGCTTCAAAAAGAGGACAAAATGTTTCCTCCATTGACTTCAGTGCTGCTGATGTCTGACAAGAGATACAATACAGTAGAACAAAGGACTGGGATTAGCCTCCCCAGCTATATGCTGGGGTTTTTGAAACATGCAATAAAAAATATAATGGTCTTAACAGCATAACTGTCTCAGCACATTGTTTATATATATGATCAGACGTTGAGAGACTCTGCTTGGGGCAGATTTGAATGGATTTCTCTCTTGTAAGATGTGGGCAGTGGTAAAAGTTAACACACGCCTCACAGTGACCCTAGTGGTGAAATCACAAAGCAACAGCTTACACAACAGGGATGATAAATAGATGCCTATCACCCCGCAAACTTGTTCGCATCAGAGCAGCATTGCATTTTCAGTTAAATACTTGCACTTAAAACATTCCCTCTCACGCATGCTATTAGTGCTGCCCACTAATTTACACTTGAGCACTGGTTTGCAGTAGGATCACAGCCATTATGTTTATTCACATGGCTGTCACTCACTCACCATGGGACCAAGTCAAACCAGTCCTGTATGCTTGACACAAATGATACAGCACTGGAGCATGCTCCAGGGGTACTAATGGTTGGTCTGAGTAGTTCTCAGCCACAATGTCACAGAAAACACATAATTTCCAACCAGCTTCACAGTAAATCCTTGCCACACTCAAAGAGGTATACATTCACTAATGGCAAATGCATTGGCTAACAGAGGTGGGCCAGCTACCTATGATGCATATATCCTATCAACAGTGACTCTCCACATGTGGGAGAGAGTGTTTAGTGATTGTTAAATAAAAATCAGTAGTGTATCTAACAATATATGCACCACATGAATTCACTGGGCTGATCATTCCTGACAGCACTTCTTATAATGCAATGTATGGAGCTTTAAATGACCGAGGGCCTTTAATAATTGGCCAATGAGAGGCCTCACCATCTATCCGCTGTATTAGTTTATCTACATAAAACAAACAGGGATGTTACATTCAAAATGCAGGCAGACATTATTAACAAAGTATAAAATAATAATTTCATTTTTCCCTCTTTTCTTGGAGAAATGTGACACATCATCTGGCACGGTATTGCGTTGCCCGGGGTGAGCGCCCTGCACAGTAGATGGACCGCTGTAATTTCTCATCTATCAAATTATGGTTTATTGTTCAGCACAGCAACCCCAGGCTACACACTAGCCCTGTGCACTGACAGTTATGAAACATTATATTTCCACTGTCATAGTCTAGGCTCGAGACAAAGCTTAAGAAAAAGAAAAAGAGAAAGAAAACAGAAAAGAAATAAAAACTCCAAAGTAATCTTAACACATCAACATCTATGTTACACAGAGCTTGGAATATAGTCACTGTTGCTACTACTGGGGTTTGCTAACAACATTAGGTTACTCAAATTGCCATTAGCAACTACTGCATAAGCTTGTTTATTATTGCCATGGTAATGATTTTTCTACCAAATGAAATTTGTCAGCAGGAAATTGTGTTTAATGCTGGTCTAATGAGTCTGCTGTAAATTAGCTGGCGTGCCAGCGTGGATGACTAAAAGGCCTTTAAGTAACCTTTGGTCTCTGTTGAGGGTAATTTGATACTGCCACTGATGATTCACTTAGCAAGTCTAAAAGCTATAGGCCTGCATCTCAAGGAGGACATGTGAAACTACTATCGTTCTCAAACTAGAAGTGAATGTGAAAATAATCAAATCGACTTCCAACTGGACGACTCAAAGCCAGCGATCGTGAACTCCTGGCAGGAGTCAAACTAATTTTGTGTTTTTGTCGCCAAGGTCAAAGTTCAGCTACACTTGCATCTCACAGTTGATAGCACGGGAACATGGCCATAGTGACAATGACATTGTGTTCAGAAAATAGGCGATACAGGCATGTTTTTGTCAATCTGTCCCTCTTTCCCTACTATCACTCATTCTTCTCATTATTCCTGACATACATTTCTTACTGTGCAATGACTGGACAAACTGAATATGAACTGCAACACGCAAAAGTCTGTTTTCAATGAAACTGCTAATGGGTAAACACCACAAACGGCCCCTTAGACCCCCTTGATGCTTGTAATATTTAATGCAAAGCACTTTGAATTGGCTTGTTGCTGAAATGCACTACACAAAAACGCTCCCCATGCCTTACACTGGTCATCATTTGGCACCTTTTTTTTTTTTTTACACCGCTGGACAATAAACTTTATTATCAAAGTAAAAGAAAAAGTAACACAAATATACAGTAAACTCGAAATAAAAGTAAAGAAATACAATATATGACTTGAATTACAAAACTTGAATTATAAAACAATGTATTGCAATTTCTTCTGTCAACATACAGGCAATGATATGTTCAATATTGGCCTTTAATGGTGGCTGTATTGCTTCTACTACAGTGTACTATATAGTGCAGTGAAACATCAGGAGATTGAAATCTTACAGTGGAATCGAAACAGCTCCTTCAAAGGAATGCAATAGAGTCACTGTATCAAAAGAGCGTCTGGTCCAGTACATGAAGTGTGTTTGTATTTTGGTGTGTGCGCGTGCGCCACCAGGCATGCGGCATGTACGTTTTTGGCTTTGTGCCAGGATTCCAGTAAAGACTCAGCTTCTTGATGCATCTGCTTATGCATAATAAGTGTGTGCGCACATCGCTGGCACCCCTGCAGGTCTGTGGAGGCACACGTGGGTATTTCGTGTCGAAGATACCGTGCTGCGTCACAGGCACGGGCAGCCACACCCCCTGGCATATTCCCCTGAGATCTGATAAGTGTGTGTGTGTGTAGGGAGGTTGGATCTTGTGTTTTAATGGTGTGACATTCCTCCTTAATGCAGGTGGCCCCTCAATCTGAAACCCCTTCCTCCTCAGACACTCGTCTGTGTTTAGTGCCACCCCCTGCCGCGCCCCCTTCTAACCCCCGGTTTCCCTGCACCTCCCACTGCACCTCGCCCACCCACGTCACCCCTCCTCCTCGTCCTCCTCCTCCAACCTGCAACACGTGCCCCCTCTTAGTGCCAACATGCCCTCGTCCCCCTCCCTCTCCCCTCCCTTTCATCCCCCCCTCCACTCCTCTGTTTTTCCCACGCCCGCCTCTTTTTGTCATCACGCAGTAGGAGTGGTATCACCGCACGTGCCCCGTTTTAGTGCCAACAAGCTCCCCTGTGGCCCTCCTGCCCCCCTCCCACCTTCGTGTACTTCCTCCCCCCATCATGTTTAACCGCTCCCGCCCCCTTCCCCTCTTTCTCACACTGTTCTGTCTCATCACTATGTAAGTGGGGATACCAGACTGTTTTGCATACGGCTGTTTAGTCCTTTGTGGCAGGCGGGGCGGCATGCGAATATGCAAAACGGTGATGGGAGGCATTTTGTACTGTGATGAGGAAGGGGAGAGGGCGGCACTGTGAATGATGCCGCCGCGTGTGCTTGTCTGTATGTGTGGGGTTCTTTGGTTCATCAGTGCGATGGTTGGTACAAGAAGGAGTGCCATCAGAACCAGAGCCCACTAGAGCAACATGGCGATGGAATACCACCTTAAGCAGCCATAAATCCTACATGGAGGGATACTCTCATCTTCTGTGGCCTTCTATTCCATTTAAGGGACAATTCACGGGAAGGTTGTCATTTTTTTCTTCTTCCAACATGGCATCATTACTGTAAATCCACACGACGCAGAATCTGCAAATATCAGCGGCGAATTAAGAAGAAAGGGACGGGGGGAAGTTCTTCTCGCTTCTTCCCTCCTCTTCGCCCATATCCTTCGCTCCCCTACTTATCTGTGGCGGAGAGCCAATGGTTCATTATAATTGGCCGTTGTCATCATGCAGATGACACACAGTCAGCGCTCTGAATATCATTAGCGCCTTTGCATACCTCTGCTCTTTTTTTCCCTTTTTTTCATGTCCTTTCTTCTTGTTCCTTCATTCCGAGGCTCGTTTCGCGATTCGATATTCCAAAAGGTAATTATCGTCCACGAATCAGCCTATCAATATGCAAAGATAGGCATAATAGGGGATGAAGGTGCATGTCTGATTGTCGCTTTCTCTTTCGCTACCTCCAGCACAAGTGTAGAAGAATCTCCCAGGGTGTGAGGGGAGAATGGGTGTATTTGTGTGATTGTATTTGACTCCTTTGCAGTGGAGTCCATTCTATATCTCTGTGGTTACAGAGTGTTCTTTGCTCTCCTCCTCCTCCCCATCTCCCCCTCGTTTGCATATATCAGCCTCTCCTTGGGTAGAATAATAGCTCTTAATTCTTCTCTGCAGCTCTTGCCTTCTGATCCATGACGAAAAGAAAGAGCCAGCCGGTCAATTTGCATACTCCGCATACTGATGAGATGTGTGTTGCCCGACTGCCTAATTACCTCCAGTCACTCTCTCTCTCCTCCTGCAGCTCCCGCTTTTAACCCTCGCTCGCCCATTCGCCATCGCTTCGTCTCCATAGAAAGCCATTGTCGTATTCAGAATTAATTCATCTGGAGGGACATGTAGAAACAATAGAGAGACAAGCAAAAAAAAAAACATATTGCAATGACGAGCGGTTCATTCGTTCACCTTCGTTTATTCCCCCGTCTGTGTTTATTGGCTAATTTGCGGCTCCTCTCGCTCGCGGCGGCTCTCCTTAAGCTACCCCCTTTGTCTTTGCCTTTGAAATTTACAAAATCTTACAAGAAATCAATACTTAATTGATTATTCACTTTCCTGCAGCCTCAAACGACCGGCGAGTGCACGTGCGTATTAAATCCGGCGTGTGTCTGTGTGTACGTGTGGAGTGAGTCTCTGGTAGATCCCATGGTATTCCCAGTTCTTTCGAGGCAGCAGGCGGACGAGGTGGCGGGGAGCTCTGAGAGAACACTCTGCAGCATCTACGTGCATGTGTATGTGTGTAAGTGTGTGTGTGTGTGTGCGAGGGGAGTGTGTGTGGGCATATGAGACGTACCAAGGTCCCATCTATAGCACCAAAGCCAGGGAAGTTCCATGGTTTGAAGAGACTTCTCAGCCTTTTTGCTCATACAGCAACAGCCATCCAGAGGAGGGAGAAGCATGGAAATCAACAACAACAACAATAACAACAACAACAACAAACCAAGCCTGTGGACACAGGAAGCACAGCAAGCTCCAAGCAGGATGTGGAAAGGAGTATATCCTCGTTTTTCGGGGCTTTTTTGTTTGTTCTCGTCGGCGCCGTGCTTCTTTGTTTTCCGTCCTGACTCGGAGAAGAGAGCAGGGCAAGATGCCACCTGGACCCTTTAGAGAACTCCGAGGCGAAGTGGGCGCGGAAATAGGGGCGTGAAGAGAGGGGCGTGAGGAGGAGGAGAGAGAGAGAGGGGTAAAGGGTGCCTGGCGCCTGCCTCTGATATGCCATAAGGATGGCAGGCACGTAATGATAGCAAATGTAGAGCAGATTGGCTTGGAGGAGGAGGAGGAGGAGGAGAGAGAGAAAGGGGGAGAGCAGACAGATGGCAAAGCTGGCCTGGTGCCAACGATACCAAGACATGACTACACAGGGAAACCTCCCCCCTACTCTCTGACACTTGTTGCTGTGTGTGTGATCATGTGTAAGAATCACATGTGAGGACAGATAGAAGGGAATTCCCAAAACCTGCACTACAGCTTTGTACTTTCGCCAAATTGCTTCACTGGGGCCATCGAAGTGTCCTTTTAGCTATGATAATTTTAAACGTTTTATATCTATGCATGTATGAGAGCCTAAAGCAAAATGAAGGCAAAAGATAATGGTCTGGCCTTCACTTTGACCTCCATTTATGCATCATGGCAGAGGTCAAATATTGACTGGTATATTTTTGTCATGGCCATCAAAAAATAGATGCTGCAACCCACTTCAATCTTTTTTTTTTTTAGTCTGTGTATTTTTTTTTTTAACATGATGTCATTTGAGTTTTGGAGGCAAAATTAATTGATTTTTGTCTCACAGCTTTCAGGAATAAAAACTGCTGGCTCGTGTTGGTTTGTGACAAGGAAACGAATGGCAGCTAGATAGAGTATTATGATGTTCGTATTGAAATGTGCTGAGCAAACACCTTCCTGCACCAGCAGACATGCTCTGTGTGTATGTGTGTGAGAATGAAAGAGGGAGGGAGAAAGAGGGAGAGAAAAATGTATTTCTGTAGTGTTTGGGGGGGGGGGGTGTAAAACACATACTGTACTGTATTCATGTCTCTGTGAAGGGGTGCCAACCAAGCAGGAGGCTTTCGCATGAAGAAGAAAAGCATGCATCATATGAAACCAGCCATTGAGGTGTACTGAAAATTATTGGCAGGCTGGTGCAGAACGAAGGACACACAGAGAAGGAGGTTCAGACAATCTTCAGCACAAGTTGTTCTGAAATGGCTACAAGATTGGACATTGGTTAAATTATTCATGTTTTACTTATTTTGCATGATTGGCAGCAAGACAGAATGTAGGAGCAGATTGGGCAAACCTCTGTTGTCTGTAGATAAAGAGGAATCGTGTTATTATACGTGTGTTCATATGTGTGTGTTTGGATAGACTAGGTGGAGAGGGGGTTACCCGAATCAAACATTTGAATAAGAACAATCACGAGACCCAAAATGGAGCCACAGCTCGAGAGGGGGAAATGCTGGGGCGATTTGACTTGCGAATCAGGCGATGCATATCTGCATGCTAATTACGTGACAAGAAGGGGGAACGAGTGGAAAGCGCCCCCCGCGCCAGACAGAGAGAGGGCGAGGGAGGGAAGACATAGACGACACAAGAGAGAAACAAGAGCGACTGAACAAACAGACAAACGAGGAGTCAACGGGAGCTCTAGATGAGATGGGTAATTAATTCCCGATCAGCCTATATTCTAACGGCATTTGATTTTCTTTGGAAACAAATCGACATGCTCGGAGACGGAAGAAAGAAGCGAACGCAGAGGATGAAGCGGGTAGGGATTGGAGCGGAGTTGTGGGGGGGGGGCATCCGAAAATTAAAATTATTGATTGATCTTTGGGTGTGAGGGGGGGGGAGTTTGTGGAGCGTGGGGCATTTTGAGGATGTAATTAGAGCGGACTGGGACCAAGGCTGGAATGATAATAGATGACGTTGGAATTCACCATGGCGATTGGCCATTAATCTCCATTAACGTGGACCAGGATATTAAAAATTCTAATTGGAAGGACAAAAATGATGTGGATGGTGTGTATGCATGTTTACAAGTGTGTGCGGTGGGGTGTTGATCTTGGTCGCTTCTGCGATAATTGTCACCATGGGGGATTTGTGTCCTGAGGTACAGAATGTTTCAACCGTATTAGCTCACTGATTAGAATTATAAACTGCTCACAATGCTGAATTGAGTTTAATGTTGTTTCTTTTTTTCTAATAGAATGGCATCAAGCCTCATTTATGGTTTGGGAAAAAGGCGTTTTCATTACATGTTTGCATTTTTTTTTTTTGCCTTGATTTGGTGTATGTCCAGGCACTTATTATACAAATGTGTAATCATGTTTGTTTGTGTCGTAGATGTTGACAAAGATCTTTTACAAGTATCCATTTCAAGTTACTTTACATTGTTTTTCAAAACCACTGTATATGTTTATTTTTTGGTGGGTTTCAGTTTATAAATGATCATTGTTATATACTGTGTGTTCTGTACCTAATCTATGCAATTTATAAATTGTGTACAGTTTGTATTAAACCAAATAAAATGATTCTTATAATTTTCTGTTGTCTGTGTCTATCATTCGCTGGTAACAGGTATAAACACAAACACGTGGTTCATTCTTCGTCCAAAGCAGTGCGCAAGGAAAAGCCCTGGGAGTCCTCAGCCCCCATGGGTGCTATGATGTCATCAGTAGTGGCCTTGGATCTGCTGTGTGCACTAAGTTACATCAGCCCAGATTAAGGGAACACGGATGACAGGCCAATACCATGTTTATCAATAGCTCCACCACCTTGCATTACTGTGCTGTGACACTGTCAATAGATTATGAAATCTTACCGTGTCAGCTATTCAATATTACAAATTGCTTCTGTGTAGACAGCATGCGTGTCTGTCTGTGTGTATGCGTGTGTGCACGTAACATAAATATGCAAGAGGTTAATACATATGTTCCTGTAACGTCTCCGTGTATTCACTCTGCATGATTAGGAACTGTCCTTGAATTAGTAAGATGAAACTGCAACCCCCAACTCACACACACACACACACACACACACACACACACACACACACACACACACACACACACACACACACACACACACACACACACACACACACACACACACACACACACACACACACACACACACACACACACACACACACACACACACACACACACACACACACACACACACACACACACACACACACACACACACACACAGTTTATGACCACAAACAGTCACAAAGATCTTGTATTAGGATTAAAATAAAGACAAAGTCTTATTCATGCAAGCATAGTAATGACAAACATTTCACCTCTACTGTTAATTCATAGTTCATTAGTGAAAGAAGAGAATTTGAGAATCTGTGTGCGGTGTGTATGTGCGTGATGTCATTACGTTAATGGTCTTTGGCTGGAGCTAGTCATTAAATGAGGATATTAAAGCAGTAGGCTGTTTTTATATGCATGGAAGGGTGATGTGCCGGGGTCACAGTTGCTTGAAGTCATCACTCATGCACAATCAGAGAACACACACACATGCACACACCATACACACACAGGGGCACAATATGCATATAACAAAATATGCATATAAGGGGTCTCTCAGCTCTGTTCAGGATGATGTGTATTCATTTCCTATCTTTTTTCTGTAGAAAAAGAGCACACAAACACTGGCTGAGTACTCACTTGCCCCTCGTTTGAGTTGTCTATTTTATGCATATATACCTCCTCCAAGCCAGATTGATCCTGATATTTATGAGCTGAATTTGACATGCATATCATTATTATCATTACTGTTATTATGCATTTCGGGGGAGGGAAATAACATTAGGCCTGGCAGAGGCGGTACAGAAGTGGAGCTATCACTGCTGCAATCATCAGATTGGCCTGATTTATGATTTATGCAGACTGCAGACTGCCTGAGGTAACGCCCCTGGAGGAGCTGGGTAGTAAAAATTTGTTTTAGCCAATTGATTAATCAAGACTAGTCATATGTGTGAGTACTGCATATGTATATGTGCTTGGATGGCAAAAGGAAATGTGTGTTTATCATGTGTCTGGATCTACATGGCGCCAGTGTGGGTGTCTGTTCTTGGGTGATGTGGCCTTGTCAGGCAAATTGAGAGCAAATTAAGAATACAGAAGATGAAAAGCAGGACTGAAAATGAAGCAAATAGATTTGATTATAAAATATTTCATTAAAAGTTGCACTTATGTAGGAGCAAAATTAAATCGTAAAAATTTGGTTCAGAATTTTTACTGAGTCAATATAAATTACATTATATAACTACAAAAAAGATCAAAAAAACTAGTGGACTTGTTTGATATGATGTTTTGCAATGGATATTAAGGTCATACACTTGCAATAAAAGTATATATTAATTATTCATAAGAATAATTGAATTGCATAGTGTGCCGGGGTAAATATGCCAGTCAGCATTCATTTCACCGTTGCTTTTAACCCACTAGAGAGAAGCTGGGTTTAGATTTCACTTCAATGTCACCACTTAGTTATAACATTATAAATAGGACTTCAGCTTGAACCGATGAAAAATGGATCTTTAGGTTACAGATGTTAGGGTTAGGCCATGGTAGTTTAGCAGGGAATGCATGAGAGGAAATTATGCCTTGGAGGCTCAACTCAAGGCAAACACCCCTTGAACTATTTGGGGGAGAATGCCTGGTATGTTGAAGAAATCAAGTTATTCTAAGTAAATAAGTCTTTATCTATCACATATGTTCTGTAGGTTGGTAAAGACATTCAATAATATTCATTTTAAACATGTTTATTGTTGATGTGGAATAGTTATGAATGAAAGATTTGAATGCTGTGATTATTGCATTACATTGTTTTTTCTTGCTTAATAATGTTATAATGCATATGAGAATTACCGTAATGTAAAGTTTTTCTGTATGTGTGTTCTTTCTTTCTACTGATG
Organism: Lepturacanthus savala; assembly: GCA_030544235.1. NCBI lineage: Eukaryota > Metazoa > Chordata > Actinopteri > Scombriformes > Trichiuridae > Lepturacanthus > Lepturacanthus savala. Next base: position 4,838,111 of record CM060476.1, on the reverse strand, counting down.
TGTTTGTGCACTCTCTCTGCCGGCCAGTGTCTGTACTCAGCTAAAGATCAACTGTGAGGGAAGAACATCCATTTTCTAACGATCAATTGCGAGTGGACTGTTTCTGGAGTTTCAACAACTCCAGCAGGGTGATACGTTTTCTCTTTAGCTTGATTTTTCTTTTACATAGTATAGGACTTTCAACATTTGGATTATGCTAATGAAGATTACGCAGCGATGTTGAATACACATTAAATCAACATTTCATGTGTAAATTTTACATCTTCTGGGATGCAAAAGTATTCATTTGGAATCGGTATTTAAAAAATCGGTTTCCTTATGTATGTTGTGTAAATGCAGGTCTATCTTTGAATGTGTATCTGAGATTAATTAAGGATTGTACATAAAAATGCCAGAATTCAGACTTTGCTACTTTTTACAGTGCTCTTAAAAGAAGGACAGATTTCATTAAAAACTAAAACATATTAGGAAAAGCAGCTGGTCTCAAGGCCAGCGAATCAAAATATTCTTTTCTGCTCTTTCCATTTGGTCAGGAAATTTCTTTTGGATACCCAAAAATGACACAATGCTTTGACTTGGAAAATGTAATTTTCAACAAGAACCAAGCCTAAAAAATTGTAAAGTTATCTATTATAAGACTCAAGCATGAAATTAGATCTCCAATAGGAAAACTGTATAATTCTATTTGAAGAAAGGAACATGGTTTAAAACAAAAAAGACAAAAAATGACTGATTTTCATGGTCTCTGAAATCTCTCAGTGGGTTGAATTTAAAGATATTTTGGTATAAATGCTGTTAGATATTTTTATGGTTGGTAAAGCTTTGTACAAAAGGTACATTTTCAGACAAATTGGACAAAATAATAGAATAAACATAGAACTGTAGCCTAATTCTTGAAAATAATAAGTAGGGCTCTCCGTTGATTAAAATATTTAATCGAGATTAATCGCATGACTGTCCATACTTAATCGTAAATTAATCACACATTTGTTATCTGTTCAAAACACAAAACAATAAATAATATCAGAAACCCTCACAGGTACAACATTTAGCTCTTTTAATAAACATGCTCAAATCATAACTTCTGGCAAAGTCAAGCTCAACAGGCAACAGATGGGCACATTGGCAGATACATTTTCCATTACTTCAGTACTGATTAAAGATCACGCTCTGAATCCTTCACTTCTAAAGCAAATCACACAATGTAATTGTGTCCAACCTCGCATGGGAGAAATAAAGGCTCACAAAAACATCCTCTTGTGCTAAAAAAACAGTAAATAAAATGAGCAGAAAACAGTGGAAAGGGAGTATGAATGAAAATTAGTTTGGCTCTTTGGTCACCGTACAGGTCGTGTGCCTTCGATACAGCAGTGTCTCTTGATGGAAATTCAAGTCCTTTTATACAATCTAAATTATTTCACGCAGCCCCTTGATCTCTCTCCACAATGTTAACTGGACTGCAAGCCGTAGCCACATGAAGCTATCGCTGTTTGCACAGGTTTCCCTCACACACTATCACGCATGGTTTGCTTGCGCTGACCAGGCTTTGAAGCTAAAGTTGCCATTCAAAATATCTTTTTTTCCCTTTATCCTTGGTTCTTGGTAGATGACATCCGACTTAATGTTATTGGGCAAAACTATAGGTGAGGCAAGAGGTTATAAGAGAACCGGCGTTAATGCCAGAAAAAAAAGTGATGCATTTAAATGATTTTGCATGAACGTGTTATTATTGTGTTAATGTTGCCTGCCGTAATAAAAAACAGCTTTACATAAAATATTGAAACCAGATGTTTTGAAAATGCATTGCCTTGAAGCATTATATTTTTCATTTGATCTTCATAAAATGCATTGCTCATATGCCAAGATGTAAGGGTGGTCCATCCCGGATTAGAGCTTGTGATGCAGCCAAAAAGATGTTGCTTACCTGTTGTGTGTGTGACACGTTCACCCAAACTGCAGCGGTGACCTCTGCACCTCTTCACTTTAGCAGCTCAATGTGGTCACTTCATGTTCTGCCAATCCTCCCTGCAATATTGACAACTGATTAACCAATAAAGCATAAAAAAAGTAATTTTATCTAAATCAATCAACATCTTACATCACCCATCAGCAACACCCATCACCCATTCTGAAGGATATTAATGCTCAGAGTTGTGGTGGGACAGAAAATGCTGTTCAAGGCCACTAACCTCATATTTTTATCACATTTTAACCTAAACCATTATTATCTTTCCCTAAAACTAAGCAAGTGGTTCATGTGCCTTAACCTAACCAGACCTTGACCACAGCATTGTCACACCATAAAACATAATTATAATATACCAAACGAACAGGCATACAGATGCAAAAGGGCTCCTTGTGTAGAAGAGTCCATAGCAACCATCATAGCAACAATAGAAAGCCGAAATGTTCTCATAATATTTAAAGAACTAAAGTTTGTTTAGATTCACTGAGTGAAGATTTTGAAAACAAAATGCATATTTCTCGGTAGAAATGTTGTCAAAACACATTTTCATGCCAAAATCATCTTAACGTATTGCATTTTCCACTGAAAATAAAAAAATGTCCCCATTTTTCTTGAGGTTGTCACTTTTAGACAGATTTTAAATGAACCATTTCGTTAGAATACATTGAAAGTTTGCACATTTCCACCTTGCAGCTGTCACTTTTAGACCAGTAACAGATTACTCATACTTAATTCAGCATTTGGGGGTTTAGAAAATAAATTTCTGTCACTTCTGACACAGAATGCATTTGAAGACATATTTGTTATAGTCAAGTGTGTTTATGCAATTTGTGTACAGTACGAGTGTCTAAGTTGTCACAGTGAGAATCCCCGACAACTGGCATTGTTGTTCACATGCTCCCCACACTACAACACAAGTAAAAGGCAGCAGGCTGGTTTTGGAAACGTGAGCTATAGCCCTTGTTCTATCCTGAGCCCAGCGGCAAAATGGCTTTGAGCAAGGGTACAATCTACAATCTATCTCAGTCCTCCTTTTCATAGGGATGCTATTTAATCGAGTGCAGGTATATGTCAGATGACTGTGCGCAAAAACCACAATGTGCTTGTCCTTGCACATGCAGACAATCCAACCTACAGGCAGATTTCAGGGAATGGGACCATTTTCAGTATCGGTGAGGCAGAAGTAGATGAAGCCGAAGGGAAGCGGGCCTGTAGCTGGCCATGGTCAGGCTGGAGGAAGCACTGCCGAGGTGATTATAGATTCTGAAAGCAGAGCTGGACTCTGAGGCAGAGATTATTATAAATTTGGTCATTGGCAATGAGGACACTACAGGAGAGGGAAAAACAAATATTAGGGCCCCCTTCAATGCTGGGGCCAGTGTGAGCTGTTTTCCATTTTAATGCATTATGTGTGTATAAGGGAGAGAGGAGATGAGTTTTTTTTTTTTTTTTCCCTTCTCTGCGGAGGCGTGTGTGCGTGGGTGTGTGTGCTAGATTCAGCAAACTCAGATTTACATTTCTCTTGCACTGCCTGTGAAATGTTTTCAGACGTGGGCAGCGTGACTGCAATAATATATAAGGCTCATTCACCTCACACCCTTCCCCCCTGCCGCCCCCTTTTTTTCTTTCTTACACTTTTGCGCGTGCATGCTGCAGACAGTTTGAGGGAATGAGGATAAAGGAGTGCAGCCGTAATTACCAACCGAGTGAGAGAAATGGAAATTCACACTTAGTCTGATTCTGTGGTTAGCTTTCAAGCCACTCCTTCACTTAAGCTCATATTGACACATTGAGTTTAAGTGAATCCCTCGACTGACATCACTCTTAACAGACCAGTGGAACAACACTAAGAAGTTAGATAGCAAAAGTTCATCATAAGAAAAAGTATTAAAAAAAGGGAAAAATATGTTTTGCAGAAATTACCATTACAATTCAGTTTCAGTTTCAGTGTCAATCAGTTAAATAGTTATTATTACAATTTCTAATTTAGTAAGATTTCTATTCCAATATATTAATATAGGCATTCAATGCCTTTTTTTTAAATCAAATTCAAGTACTTTTTATGCATTAAGATTTTCCAGCACTGTAGGGCTGTAATACGCGTTTTTTGATATCAGATCACAGCATGAATGTTTCTTTAACGTCTTTGTGTTATTTTTGACACAAAGTGATCAAAAATTGTTTCATTTTGTTGGATTCAGGGATTTACTATGAAAATAATAGCAATTACAATCATGGACATTATTCCAAATCCAAGCACAACAAATGAACATACTAGTCAGAGTTACTTGAAAAACCTAGAAACTAATTAAATAACATTATTGTCTTGGTTACTGAATTGTTTTATTTATCCATCATCTGGATATCTTATTTTGTGTGGAATTCAAAAAGCCACAACCAAAAAGCCCTGTTGTTTTAAGAATATTTTTTCATTCACTCTTTTAATTAGTTTTTCCTGGCTATTCTATGCAAGTTGCACTGTTGGCAGCGTGTAATGAGAGTAGTAACACTGGTCTTTTCATATTAGCTGTAGTATATCAAAACAATATCAACTAATTAAAACTGAAAATGTAATATCAGCAAGAATGAAGAGATTAGTCACATCGCTGCTGTTTTAATTACATCCCAAGAGCAGCGGGCACGTATCTGCAGTGCATTATTTCCAGGCAGCTCACTGTATCGTTTTATTTGTCGGCGTTCAGATATTTCACCGGTGGAAAGGTTGCTGGTGCCCGAGGGGTTCAGATTTGCGAGGATCTATCACACAACCAAAATCATGACCATAAACGATCCACACATCCATCTGTACATTCAAAAGTTACCCCAGGGCTGTGTGACTGCATGAGTTCCGTCTATGTCATTTTAAGTGTAACACAGGTATTGATTCCATAGGTTTGATTCTAAATGCAATGATGTCTTCCTCCGAGAGTTGATTAAACCCTTTTTGGTATTGATGCACTGTGCTTGTGTATGTGTGTGTGTGTGTGTGTGTGTGTGTGTGTGTGTGTGTGTGTGTGTGTGTGTGTGTGTGTGTGTGTGTGTGTGTGTGTGTGTGTGTGTGAGGCAGCAAAGACAGTTGTGTACATGCATGCATGCATTCATTGATAAAAGCATTAAAGAAAGCCTCGGTGTCAGGAGTGTACGTGATGTAGAATCAGAGTCCCCCTAACTGGTGAATCCTGGACCGGGGCCTACAGACTCAGGGTTTATCTTGCCTTAAGTCACATCACATTCACTCTACTCTCTGTGCTCTCACTTCTCTCTTTCCTCAATCAATGCAAAGCCAGTCAGTACATTATCCTTCACTCGAGAAGCAGACTTGGCTATCACAATGCATTTGACAGCAAAGTTGTTGTCTTGTCATCATAATAGAAGTTATTATTTATTATTATTTTATTATTATAATAGTACTAGAAGTAGTATAGGTAATGTTAGTACAAATGTAGCATCATTTAATGAGAAGATTATGATTTATTCTTTGAAAATTTAATGATAACATCAAGAGAAATTCTATTGACCATCAGTAGAAGTTGATGGGGTCAGGAGTTGTAGTACATGTAGCTGCAATTTACTGATCTTTTTTTGATTTGATTTTTTTGATCAGTTAGACTGCTGATTATTTCCTTGTTGTTCATTGTTTGGTCTCAATGTCAGAAAAAAAGTGAAAAACCTCCATCATCATGCCTTCCAAAAGCTTTTTTATTAGTACACTACTGCAATGTAAATAAATATAAATATATTCATATTATCAAACCATCATGTCAGACAAATCATTTTCATCCCAGATTTAAATTAATAATATATTATACAGCAAAAATTGTACCACAACTCTTTCCCTAAGTTTGTAGATGACTTAGGTGGATGTATTTGGTGGTTTGGGGGTCCTCCACCAAGAAAATATTATGTTTTTCAAAAAAAAAGCCATTATTCTTGCCGTAACTGTGTATGAAAAGTTGGAAATGATAGAGAGATAATAAATAAATTACAGCAGAAAGCTTGAAGACAAAACTTGATAAAGATGTCCACTGGGAACCAACTACAACCAATAGATCTGGAAAAGTTTTGTAAGTTTTTATGGTCTCCAAATTAATTTTTCATTATTTGGCTTAGGTTCTGCACCTGCACAAAATGTTCTATATACTGTTGTTGTCTATAAGGAATGGGTTTTGAATGTTTTAGAAACAGCAAATTCCACCTTTAATTCATCATATGTGGGAGTTCTCAAACGATGAGGAAAATATTGTCATTTATTTTGTCACAAAAAAAAAAAAAATCAAAAGCCCACCCTCTCATAACCACTAAACTGCTTCACATCCCCACAGTCATACTCAGTGTAGCGTGCATCTCAGTGATAACAATAATCATGGATTCACAGCACAGGCTAAAGAAGGGCAGATTTCATGGGTCACTACATTTGTTGTTAAAGAAATACGTCTGTGAAAAGCAACATGGGATTTTTAATTTTCAAACATAGATGTAGGGAGAGACAGCAAGAAAAAAAAAAAACAGAACTTGATGCTCACAGGAACACACACACGCAGATGTACGCGTACACCTTGTCCAGGTCCCCGAAGCTAATTAAAGGGAAGGTAGGCGAGCAGAGATGTGATAACTCTGTGAATCATGTAGAATAGTTGTAGTGGGTGACCTTTTTTCTCTCCCCATGCGGCGGGCAGAAATCTCATTTGAGAGTGAGCCATTCCAATTTGCTGCGGCGAGGCAGGTGTCAAAGTCTCAAGCAGGCAGAAAAACATCCCTTGGTGCCTTCTCCTTTGTTTGAGATCATGTGATGCCCCGTGTGAAAATGCAGAGCTACAAAGTCTACCAAAACAGGGTTTGTATTTCATCTCTATGCACGTCTCCTGTTCTTCTTTCCTTCATCTGCACTTGGACTTAATGTGGAGAAACAAAGAGTGTTTTCTGTCTCCGTGTTTTGTGTATAGAAAGGATTATGTTAGTGATCAGAGCAAACATGAGAATTATAAACACAGTCCATCTTCATTAGGCTGCAGGCCAGATATTACTGGGCTGGACAGCCTGGAATGTTTGGTCGTCCATTTAGCCAAGGGCAGGAGCAGAAGGGCTGCTGTGCGGGGCTCCAACTCCCTTTGATCCTCTGCAAATGTGTGTGCGAGTGTTGTGTGTGTGTGTGCGCGAGTGTGTGTGTGAGTGCAATGCAATTTCACAACCCAAGTACACCAGCTGGTCCACGTTAAAGTTCCAAGGTAACCATGGCGCCCTGCGGCTGGTGGAGAGTGTGTGTGTGTGTGTGTGTGTGTGTGTGATAACATGTGGTATACGTTTGGATGCGCTCCTCCATCCCCCCCACCCCCCATTTGGCTTTGACTTTTAAGGAGTTTCGACACTGAGCTTTTGCCTCTATCAGGTAAACAGGATACGGGTCACTGATAAAACAATATATACACATACACAGCCTACCACCATGGGAGGATATATGTGTATCCCCCTAACCACCGAATACCTGGGGTTGGGTCACCTAAAATAGTTTCCTACGTATCACTTTCAATTGGGATTTTTAGTATCACATAGTGTAAATAGTGTTTAAGCAGCTCTGCCAAGGAATATCTCTGGGGGAAAACATTGATACACGGAATATATACAAGACTGGAGTTAAGCGCCATTAATATAGAAAAGAGTCATGTTCAATCAGTTGACATGGTTTTATTTGTGCTCCATGTAAAGTGAGGAAGCAGTCAGTCTTTGGAGACGTATAAGATCTGTTTGTCTTACGGTACAGTAGGTTTTATTTTTATTTAATTTGGCTGTATTGTCTCCATCATTATCCTCGTTTTCTTCCGACTGCATGATACAATTTGTGAGAAAAGAGAGTAACTACTATGTGTTTACACGATCAAAAACCTCCCTACCTCAATATGTAACCGTTTTTAATTTGAGCTCCTTCCTTTGTCTTACACCTGTGCTTTTGATATAATTATGCAAATGTTTGTTCCCTTTTATATGCATTTTTAACTATTTTGTAATCTCAACGGCATTGCGACGTCCATTACAAGAATAACCAAAGGCTTCAATCAATGTGTGTTAAAAGCAACAACTTTGATGAAACTAAAAGATGAAGAGAGAAAAATTCTGTTAAGCCGTAAAGGTGAGATATTTCTACATCTTCTGAGAGATCTATTTATTTGCTTTTTGTTATGGATCCTTGCTACCTGAAAACACATACATAATTCTGAGGCACATGCCTGAAGCCTCATCCACCACACATTGACATCCATAAACTAATCTACAGCATTATCCCTACATCTCATCTTTCATTGCCTTGCACAAATATTTACTTGGAAACAGAGAAGTGAATCACAACAAGATTCTGTAACTAATTTATACGTGTTGCTTTTAAATACGAAGAATTTCAAAGAAGGTTATATCATTTTCTTTTTGTGTTCTTTTTGTGTAGATGCAAGACGGGTCACCAGAGCAATTGCCAAGGTAAGAATGCTGTTGGACACAGACACACATATTCATATCTAAGAAAGGGTAATATTTCTAAAGAAACAGATGTACAAGTATATACATATATTGAAACCATGGAGAATCACAAAGCTGTATTTCTTTGAAAATAGCTTTGCAATAATGCAGCAGTGTTTGGTCCTCCTCACAATTACATTCCTTTCTGCTTCTCTCTGTTTCTATATATGTGATCGGTGCCGCCGTAGAGCTACCATGATGATTCAGATGGGAACAATTCGAAAAGATTGGATAGGAGAAAGCACAAAACAATTCTTACAAGCCTGCACAAGTCCGCCTTTGCGACGGATGACAGTCTCCGTGTACATCTGATTACCAGTTATCTCGCCGCAGACTCATGTATCTCAACCAGGGAGCTGAGGAGATGTTGAAATACATGGATCAGGTAAGATTTGTGGTCCAACTGCAAAACTAGTATCGCACACTGAAACAAACTGCAGAACAGCATCACAATTCTCTTCCTTTGTGTAAAACTAGAAGCAATTTAAACGGGAATACTTTCTTTTTATATTATTGGCCATGTGAAAGCTTCCCCTAGCAGTGATGTGATATTAACAGTGGTGGAAAGTTCTAAGATCCTTGAAGTAAAAGTACAAGTAAATGTACAAAAGTATTTCTTTTGCAGAACATTGGGTCATGACATTAAATTAACTGGTATTGTATAAGCATAATTTTAATTCTCGTAGCAGGTTGAAGTGGAGCTAGTTTGAATGGTTTGAAGGGTCACAGGAAATATATGAGGGGTCTTGATATGAGAGTAGTAAATAAGAAAAAAAAACAGAAAACAGTTCTGCTCCATGAATTTGGATTTTTAAAAGTTTCTTTAATCTTTATGTTTTTAAAGAAATATTAGAGTGTTTAACCTCTCTGAGACACAAACTAATTTATTTAAAACCATGGTCCACACAACAGGAAATGCAGTGTAATTTATGTGTATACAAATCCATAAAGTAAATAATAAAATAAATGTAGTGGACTAGAATGTACAATATTCTTAATAGTATAAAATTAAAATACTCAGTTACCAAATACTTAGTTACATTCCACTAGTGGATATCAATGTTGTATATTTGTATGCTTCCTAACGCTATGCAGAATTAATCATTTCTTATAAAACTTCAGGTTGTGTTTTGGGGGCTTACATGAGTTGTTTGTTGCAAATGTTGGATTTGAACCTCAAAGAGCTACTTGTACCTCATTAGTCCTGAAGAGCACACTGTATAACGGAGAACACAAATTTAGCTCAGTAACTTACACAGTTTCATTTGTGACTGAATTTAAAAAAGAAACAACCTTGTGGCCTCCCTGAAGGATGTCACATTGAAAGCGCAGCATGCACAAACATGCAATAACCCTCAATCCGTGCTCCGGCTTTCACTTTCTGCTTCTTTTAGTAAACAGCCAAGAGCTTCTCAGCAGTGGCCACGAGCTTCCTACCATGATGAAAGAGCTTTTAGGATTGTTCTACTTTCTACATTTTAATTGTGCATCTTGCACCTTTACTAGCTTTTTTTATATAGTTTTATTAACATGAAAAAGGTAAAATCCTCTTTTCTGACACCTTTTTAGACAATTGCACACTGGCAAAAAAAAAACACCCAAATTTCTAACTAAACTCCTCGCTGACATCCATGAAGATGTTTAATCTTTTCTTGAAATGAAAAATCATCCTGCTATCAAGCTGTCCACTGCAGAGAGAAAAATCTAATGAAAATATAGTGCTACATATTGATAATGATATTCTGTATCTTTCTATCCCCACCTAATCAGAGGTGGAATACAGCGCAGAGTCTCCCCTCTCTCCTGCGGTGACAGCTACAATTCATCACGGCTTTAATTTAGTCTGTTACTGGGGTGTCGATAGGACGAACACTGGTGACCCTCTCTCAAATGTGCACGTCCACACACACACACACATACACTCTTGTGACCCTCGTGTAGAAGTGTCCATCCACAGCATCTCATCTTTGTTACAAACACACTGTCTCACGTGAGCATTGAGCACACACCAAACGCACCTTCTGCCATCGTGCTGGAGAGCTATTTGTTGTGTGGCTGGCTGTGGCCCCTACCTCAAGGCCCTTCTTCCTAGATGTATCATCAGTCATTTAAAGCAATTAAGCACTTCTCAATGAGAATAGCCCGCTCTTCCTTGAGCAAGACGGAGAGCAACGATTCACAAAGCCATTTTCTACCAAATCCTATTAAAGGTGCAGAAGGGAGGGGGGAAAAAACGAGGTTGAAGACTTAAAATGGAGGGCTTTTATTTAAGGACTAGGAGGTATTACAGGCCAGATTACTCCTGTCTTATGTTCCTAGTCTGGGAAATTACATTCCCACTTTTTTTTTTGAGTGCCCAGGCTTTGGAGTCGAAGATGAGAATCACCTTAAGTCGCTCTTGTTTTTCACTTCTCCACTTCAATGGGTTGTTCTTGTTCTTGTTGTCGTGTTTTGCTAGAAAGATTTCTGTTTTTCCACTTTTATTGGCACCTTGTAAGCTTTTAGATACCTCTTGGGGTGTGTTTTTAGGGCTGGGCTTTTGTCAATTCTATCCGGTTCTTTCAAGGGAAATTACTTTTTTATTCCAAGATCTAGTCTTAATTATTGATAGCAAGGAAAAGACATGAGCGCGAATTTCATGGGATAAAACAGTTGTGCTTCAATCTCAACAGGGTTTAAAATCATATGCCATATAAACACAGCTGTGAATCACCACATAAATAAAGACAGACAAAACTATGTTTTGATCATGCTATTCAATCTCTACCATGATTTCATGACTTATTGCTTCATAATGGAAGTAGAAAATAAATAACAAACTACATGATGTTTTGAAGTGTTTTTTTTTGGACTCATCTTAACCTCATGTCGATCATTAGTGCCCAATGCTTACCTAACCTTTATCAAATTGTGTACAGCCAAATATAGAGAAGCTTTATTTGTTTGTGAGATTTATTTATTTTTGTTTAACTGAAAAACAGTGGCAGTGGTGTGTTTCACATGCTGATTTTATAGTGCAATCTACATAATGTTTTCACAAGGTAAATAATGCCAAAACATCATGAAGTTATTAGATTTTTAACTACTACAAATGTCTTAAATGTAAATAATTCTATTGATTAAGTATGCAGAATAATGAGTTTATGCTTCTGGCCCTCATGGTGAAAAATTACTACCTGAATGGAAATAGAATCTGATGGACCGTCAAGCTACTCCTATACTGGTCTGTAAACATCTGGACAGGAGAGACTTGGCCACTTAACAAAAAACTGTACATGCAGCAAGCTTCTTCCAAGTTTCACGGAGAAGGAAAAATGCTGTAAAGATATTGTAAATTGTTCTATATACTACAAATGTTGCTGGAGTTTTGACCTCTTTACACTTAGCAAAAAACATCAGTGGACTCCTTTATAGTGTAAAACCTGAAGTCTGCTGGGAAATTATATGACATGGTTATTGAACACTTTTCCGCCATAAAGGACAAGCGAATAGTTTTCCTACTAGGTTGAGTAAAATGTACCATTCCCGGCTTTGTGGCTTTACTGACAAAATAGTCCACATCTGTGGCTGTGAGATAAAAATTCTGAACAATTGTTGATGTGGTTTCTTAAATGTGTTACCATAGACTTACCCTACATGCATACACAGAAACCACCATCTGCAGGGTCCACTGAAACCTTTGAATATAACGTATATTTCCCCAATCCCCAACTTTTTTTCCCAGCGTGATTAGTGGATGTTTGTAAAATTTGCAGACGTTCTGCAGAAAATGTCGATATAGGAGAGGTAAGTCATGTATCTAATGCATACATTATACTTATATCAATGTTTTGGATGTGAACTTTTAAATGCCATCCTTACAAAAATTTAGCGTGGTTTCTTTTTTTACCTTTGGTCTGTAATTTTTATATATACATTTATTTCGTCATTTTGCAAAATTATATGCTGAATGGTATGAGTGTGAAAGTTCATTCTTGACTTTGGAAATACTTTGACAAGATTTGTCACAACATTTGGTTGCCTCAACTGAGCCACCTATGCAAACCCTGTCAAATACATTTGAAATCCCTGGAAAAAACATTAACCAAAAATATAAATAAAAATATATGTGAGTATATTTAAAAAAGAAATTGCAAATTATATATCTATGCATTGTTGTTTCTTTTTAAGTCACATTGTGCTCTCAATAAAATATGCTACATTTCCCCTATTTTAAGAGGATCTTTTATCTAGACTTTTTTTTGAACATGCAGCACTCAATGGCCAGGAAAATAAATTTTTAGCATGCCAATGTTATGTTTAAAAATATGTATTTAGGGACAATACACTTTCTTTTATAACATCTACACAGTAAAATATCCAGTGTTAATATAACACTTAATTAATGTACTTACCTAGTACCTAGTAACACTAGTACTGTTAAAATCAAGGCTTTAAGTTAGCGATTTCATTGTGTAACAAAGGCAATCTCACACGGTTCTCATTAGGGAATATTTTATAGATTTCATTAAATTGGCCCAAATCATAACCTTTACCAAGATCACTGGCAGTGCATAGGTCCTGTAAAGTCATTAAACTCTCCCTTGATCAACCACTGTGCAACCAAAGGGCACATTTACTATTGGACTCGCAGCCAAGACAGCCTGTCTTCACCTTGACAAAAAGGCTGAACATTTTCAAAACATTGAAAAAAGGGCTGTATGTAGGAATGCAAGTCACAATATGTGTGAACCCAGCGATGTATATGAACAGTCATGTATGCACAGTGTGTGTGTGTGTGTGTGTGCATGCTTATCTTTGCCAAACTGTAAAACAGGTTTAGAGTTTATTTTTGTTACGTGAAAGCGAGGCTCAGTACTGCTGAAACAGACATCTGCAAAGAATAGACCTACTCATTTGGCGTTAATCAAAACAGCCTGACTTTATTCATGTAGCTGCAGTGATCTGCAAGCCTCTGGCAAAAGCAGAGAGAAAGAAAACACAGATGTGTGCACGTTACACAGAGGCGCGCACACACATACGCGCACACACATTTGAATAAAAGGTCAAATAGCTTTATCAATAACTGTGGAAAATGTGTTTTGTGAGGAGAAGGAGCAGCTGATCTGACAGTGGCCACCGCCCTGATGAATAACCGCCAGGAGAATCAATAGGAAAGAGGAGTTGAGGTGGAGTGGGGGAACATTTTGTCATCCAACGGTACACTCCAATATCTAAGCTCATCCATCAAAGGCAGCAATGGCACTCCGTCCTCCGCTTTAATTGAAAGCACACTGAAACAAGTTATTTACATGACGGGATGGATTTGAACGGGTGCACTTCAGCTGGCAGCTTTGCTGTTGTGTGCTTGCTAAATGTTTGTTTCATGAGCTGACGCTCGACTGTCTCGGAGCGTGGTTGACTGTCAGCTAACGATGGAAACACAGACAAATAGTCTAGCATCAAGTCTTACACAAAGGCAAGAAACGGAAAGAAGGGGCGTCTTTAAATAGGTGTATGTTTACGTCTCCAATGTATTCACCGCTGACAATCAAAACACTGCCTTCAAGAAACAGTGGTGCTCATAATCCTGTCAAATAGATCACCATAAAATAGCGATATCTATAAAAAATGAGTATAATTTGAAACCCCAAAAAGCTCTTCATCGCTTGACTTCTTGCGAGAAAAAAAACATAAAAACACCACAGTCTTGTGGTTTAAATGCAACCAGGCATCTTTTTTATTGTTCCTTTTCAAATATGTCCTCTATATTTTTTTTTCTCCTTTGGCAGCATACAGGGATTGAATTTAAGTTGGCTGCCTTTGGTACTAAAGATGCTATAGGGTTTAATTTAATTTGAATTTGCATACGGTTTGAAGGACTACAGGGATTCTACTTTTGACTTTCAATGAGTTTTGGGGTTTGTGCTTCTTTTTTGCTGCATCCGGCATTGAATATAAGCTCTATAAACATTACATTTTGGATGTGTGCTTATATTTTTGATTGACTTATTATGACATACTTATTACTTTTTTCATTATTACTTATCATGCATTGTTAACTTATGGGTCATTCTAATATCACATCCCCCCTGTAGCAATATGGACGCTGCAAATCCTACTTTGCTCTCAGTAGCTGTACAATCAATATCTCACACCTGATTCCTTCTCCTTTGGGTTAGTTCCATGAAGTGAATATCAGGTGTGTCTGGTGGTAGCCTCAAGTAAAAAAAAAAAAAAAATCATTCACTTTAAAGTTGCTGTTAATATGGCTCAGTCTTACCAGTGGCTTCCCAACTTAAGCAATACTTGATTGAATTGTCAGTGGAGTTAAGAGGTGAAATGACTAAAAGTGTCTGCCTCAGTATGTACAGTAGATAAGGAAGCTGACATTCCCTCCAAACAATCTGATGATGATCTGTTTTAAAGTTGTGGGAGGTCTCAAGAGAGAGCGAGTGATGTACTGCTCTGTATCGTGTTTGCCCTGCGTGACCCAGTCTGAACTCCAGATGCTACTGTGTGTCACCATGTCACAACCGGAGCCAAAAAGGCCAGGGGGAGGAGAGCATGTCTGCCTGGGAGCCAGCAAACATCTGTCGAGCATATTCACATGTGTAGCAGACATACAGAGAGAGTCTTCAGACCACACTGACTGCACTGAATATACGCTGCAGTGAAGGGTCGAGTGCCATAGAGACCAAAAATGTTGGAACCAAAACAGGGACTGTTTTTAGAGTTTCAGCAGACAGCCAAAGCCAGACAGACTAGGCCAACACTTATTCACACTATGAGAAACCCAATTTCCCCCTAAAAGCAAAACTACTTTAATCCTGGTGCCATAAATATGATTTGCCAACTGGTTTATATACAATATTCAAGTAAATGACTTGTTCTCCATTTTGTGTTGTGAACATGTTCTGCTGGCCTTGGCCTTGGCAAATTACCCGTGGTCCTATTATGAGAAAGTGCCGATTGGAATAGCTTATAGAGGGGCCAGGCTAGCCTATTAGCAGGGGGTCCGGGGGGGAAAGAGTCATATTTTGACTTTTCTTTCTTTCCTTTTGTGCTTCCAAACCAATTAAATAAAGCATGGGTTGAAATATTCCACAGCTTTGGCTCTTTGGAACTTAGCATTTATAGATAAAACAGATGCTTCTGGCAAATGCAAAGGGTGAAATTTACATCCACTTTATTCCAAAATGTTCTAAATACTCTTTCCGGTTATTGTCTGTATCCAGGCTGGGTCCCGGACGACAGAGGAGGGTTCGGGAATGTACTGGGAAACCACAGTGCGGCGGGCCAGCCAAGTTCAACAGGGAGTTCAAGGCTAAATCAATGCATATTTCCCTTTTAGTGGTGATGAGGCTCGCCAAATGCACACTCTTCCCTCTACGTAGGATCTCAGCCTAAATGAAATAGTGATTGAAGGAGTCTCTTCCATTGGTGGGTAGGACTTTCACAAACACTCTCCCACAAATTCGTATGGTTAAATTTCTTCGGCCTGTCCAAATTCATTGTTAAACTTATTAGCGAGGTATGGCTCTGAGCCACTGTTTGTCTAAGGCTGCTGCACTCGAAGGCCTTTGCGGACTACATGAGGAAACATTCGCCAGCTCTTCTAAATATGTTTTTGCTGAAGTGTCCAGATATATTTTCTCTACGGTCAGAGCTCTGAAGCAGGCTTGGCTCACTCTGGGTCTGTACATGTGTTAATGCTGAAGAGGTTCAGTTATTTTAGCAACGCATTTGATAGTATGTTGACATATGTGATATTCTGGCCAAACCCTGCGTCACCACGAGCCAGTGTGCACTGTTCTGGTTTTAGTTGCCTCTGGAGTTCACAGTATGTTTGAACATGTTGTCCAATCGGTAGTGCATTGTCTTTTAATGTGACAGCCGCTGCCTGTAAACATTCAGTACTGAAACTACCAATTTCCAGTGGTGGAAGAAGTATCCAGATCCTTTACTTGAGTAAAACTATCAATGCACCAATGTAAAAAATACACCAGTACAAGCAAAAGTCCTGCATGAAAACTCATACTTGGGTAAAAATGCAACAAATATTTAAGTATTGAGTACTATTGACATACATTCTCAAGTACAATACTTGAGTAAATGTACTGAGCTACTTTCCAGTACTGCAAGTCTGAAAATTGAGAACGTTTGCTTGTCCATTAAATGATTTTTCTATGATGTACTCATTTATATGAGATAAAAGAAAACCTCTAATTCATTGAGGAATTCAAAGTTGAAAAATGAGGACCGATATTTTGGAGGTTATTGGCCTTCATCATTGAAACACATCTGCCTAGCCTAAGGGTTTGTGCTGGTAAATGAGCCTTGACGATTATTTTCATAAAAAGCAATAAAGACCAGTAATTATAAAAATGCCAATAAGAATTCATCTTTCAAAAATCTATAAAGCTATTAAGTCCGTAATTAAAAAGATGAGCGGCTAAGTCTGAGAAAATTGCATTTTTCCTGCACAAGCGACTGTGAAGCCTCATCTCATGTTTGTTTTGCAAATTCTTCAACAAAAACATTAACTTTGAAATATTAATCCGATCCATGGTATTGATAGGAATCTCCCATTAAAAGGCAGGGGCCTGTACTTCATACACATACGCTTCATTAGCTACACCTCGGCTGCAGATCCAAAGGGTCATTAAGCCTCCATCTTGGCAATTACACATACAGATACTGATACACACATACACATGCGTGCGCACACACACACAGTAAAGCAGATAATGTAGCCACTGTACCTTCTAGCCCACTAAAATGTGTAAAAGTGAGCTTTTCACACTATAAATGTTCTCTTAAATGAGCAAAGTGTTATTAGCACTGAATTACATTTTAAAGACCCAATCAGTATTTTCTGACAGTGAATAATTTAGAGGTTTATCCACATATATAATCATAGACAGACTTGCAGATGAAAAAAAAACATTTGTACAACAATAGAGAAAACATAAAAATATCTGTAATAACTACAGTACAATACTACCAGACTATCTAAATGTGTATTTTTTTCAATTTTGTTGATAGGCTGTAATTGTTTTTGTCAATCAGTGATAAACTGATCGACCTCTTAGAATTGCAGTACAAGACCCGGGGCTTTTCTGTGTTATTGCTTCAGTGATTGCTGATATGATTGCCACGTTCCCTGTTGGGAGAAATCTCAGCCTGTAAATGTGAAAAAATAATAAACACTACATCATAATGAATTGGCTTTACTGGAGTTACAAGGAATCTTACAAGGCCAGATCTGAATTATGAATGTTTAGGCTACTTCTCATTTCTTACGTTGTTCACCTCTTGTCTTAGTGTGTTGCGCGGTTATTTGAGCGCGTGTTTGTGTGCATGTACGTCTCACTCTCGTCTTAATGTTTTGATCTGGCGTATGTTCACAGTGGACATTAGGCCATCTCTCAAACCAGTAATGGGCTTTGATTCCCCAGGGTTGCAGTGAGATGGCCACTTCTTACATTAGCCAGTCAGGTATGACAGCGCCATGGCTTGCCTTCCCCTCGGCCAGGCGGGATAAATAATAAATGAAAGTGGTATTTCAGTCCTCCAAATCATCCGCAGGGTCAAGCCTCCCTTCTCGCAGTGAACTTTGTAAGATGCGCCGAAGCGCAGCGAGATGCTAAAGGTTAGCGTCTCGGACAAGACAATCGCACATTCGGCCTGCAAGCACAAGTAGTTCATAAACATCCACCTCAATATCTACCCCCTAGTTGTTGGTGAGGAGCTTCTTCTGCTGTTCCCAGTCTCTTCCCTCCTTTCTTTGGTGGGGGAATGGGGAGACATACGAAGAGGAAAAGTTAGCATTCTCACAGAGCATACATCTGCTGCTAAGCTGGCATTTTGTATTGATTTTTCCCGAAGCCTGTAATTTTGAGAGCTTGTAACAGAAGATGAGGTAAATATCATTTTATTTGCTCAAATGGTTTCAGATTGGATTGGATTGAGATGAAAATGGTGGAGACAGACTAGATGCGAAAAGCAGCAATTTCACATAATTGTCTTCAGACTAGTGCCAGAATATATTACCGTTAGTCTAAAACTGTCCAAACCAAGAGACCAAGACATGGACTAGAGTAAGTGAAGACACTTATTCCTCAGATCTCTGACATGTTTTGCTCGCCGCTGACAATTTGCTCTGATGCAAATTACATCCTTGACACTCACAAAGACTATGTCACTCCCCGGCTGCAGTGGACTCTGCAGACATCAGATCAGTTTATGTCTCAAAGGAGTAAAACATAATAACCCCCAAATACTAAATCACACACTACATCACCGTATTTAAATGTATTCCTAATACAACAAATTATGTATTGATTTATGTGGTTCCTCGTCTCAGTAAAACTCAGTAGCAACCTTTTATCAATCTCTCTGTGTGCAAGCAAGTTGCAGAGTTAATAACTACTGTTTATAAGCCCATCCCAGACAGCCATTCTGGTTCATTTTTTTATTTACCCTGGAAGGTGAAGTTAACCTTCTTCAGCTCATTGTAGCTAGAGGAGAAAGGCAGAGATTAGTGTATTGGTCACGGTGATGTGACTGTGCATCAAGTACATGACAAGACCAAACTACACGGACAAATATGGCTATTCCCTACAAAGCAGCTGCAATTGGACTTGCGACTCACTATTTATTTGTTTACTGGTTTGTAAAGAATCTTTGATATGATGTTTAATGTTTCAACGCAATATATTGTGGAAGTTGTTTCTTTACCTGTTGTACAGTCCTGAGTATTTGATTAAATACCTAAGTGGAGGGCTTTTGTTTTCTTTCTGTGTGCGGTTCATATTGCTCAACAGCAGCACTCATCTGTTCCAGAGTTTTATTTTTCTGTCTGTCTTTATCCACCCATTCTTCCATTCATTTATCCATCAATCAAGTGGGCTACTTAAGCCAGAAACTCATCAGAACAAAGCAATCAAGCTTTGTGCGTCAGTCCTCTTTTCATTAGAGGCCCATACAAACCACAGTGCATGCTGTGTGTGTGTGTGTGTGTGTGTGTGTGTGTGTGTGTGTGTGTGTGTGTGTGTGTGTGTGTGTGTGTGTGCAGTGTGCAGTGTGCAGTGTGCAGTGTGAGTGCTTATTAGCCGAGGTCAGCTAATTATTTGGCCAGGCTAATGAAGGTCAGTGTGCTTGTCTGTCTCCATGCTGATGGCCTGTACCTGATTGAGATAAGTACTCCTCTTCAACCTTCCTGTCATCTGTCATCTTGATTAAGAGAGCGTCTAGAATTAACAGTGAACACCTTTCTTCAACCTCACAACTGTGCATATTCTATACGATTATATTTGGCTTTTCTGAGACAGAAATTTTGTGCTGTAATTTCTCTATTGTGTAAACTGTTGAATCCACACAATGTTAGGCTGTGCCTCCAACTTAACGGTAAGTCACATGATATTCATACTGTATTAGTCTTGTTATAAAATGCTGTATTCTCCTTTCATGCAGATTTTTGTGCTCTGAATGGAGCTTGCCACTACTCGGGTTTGTATACAGGTAGGTATGATTGTCATTCATGAAATGAAGTACATTGTCATCAGCATTCAATAGAGAGATCTAAAATGCATGCTATGTAATTACCTATAATGGAAAGGAAGTTTGATGCCAAAGGTATTGTTCATACACGTATATACAGACTTGTCACAATTGAAAATGTTCACACATAATGGTGCTATTATCATGATGGATGGGCCAAACCAAATTAGGTAGATTTGATAATAACAGTTAAATTACATATCCACTTACCTGGATGCTTAATGAACTGAAAGCGACATTATCTATTATTCTTGTATCATGCATGATTAGCACTCTGTATGAATATGTCGAGGCTGCCATAGCTGTCGCTCACTCCAATTCGCATGCAGGACTCCGCTATTGTATGCACGAGTGTTGGTTATTGTAACAGAAACAGAGGACATCTTGACTCTGTCAGTGCAAGCCATTTAGAGAGGGACAATATAATTGAAAATCTGGATTCCAAAATTAGATAAACAGTGTTCATCTGTGGAAAAAAAGGGAGAAATCCATTCCTCTAGAATGACTGCCAAGCTGTAGTAAAATCATTTGGAAATTGGATATTTGTAGTAGGGCCCAAAACCAATATAATGATTACTTATTACATTTACCTCAGTAATGAAATCACTGATGGAAAAATCTTAAAACTATCCACACTCTCTCTCTTATTACTATTATTAGTGATTAGTACTCATTAATTCTTCGTGCAGTAGTAAAAAATAAATATATGGTTGAAGATTATGACACACCTTCTAATCTGAATGAGAAAGTGTGTCCAAACTTTGACCTGGTGCTGTATTCAGTAGATAAATTAATTTACTACTAAGTATTTTCCATCTAATACAAGAGGATGTCCTCATCTATTTTGGCTATCAACTTCAGTAATTTTATAAATAGATTCATTATTCTATTAGCAGGATATTTTAGGCCATGAAAAAAAAAATACTCCTCTGCCGCTCCATTATGAAGTTAAAGGTCAGTGCATTACAAGAGAAGGTGGCAGATTATATGATTGAATATATTAATCAAACATATTAGTGTGACTGTAATTAGATCAGTTAGAGAGTCTTATTGCTGGTTTTGATCACATTTGCCCTAATATGTAGCTATGTTGTAATTAATATCTATCACAACCTACATAATATGAACTTTCACAATAAAGATAAATATTTTTGATGTGATGTGTCCTAAAGGGGCTCATTTGTTTTTGTTTTATACAGTGAATATATTCATGCCTAATATTAGTGCAAGCCTTAAATTCACCAAGATCATTTTTTTAATATTTGACAGGGATGGTTTCCAATTTTTCCCCCATAGCTTGTTAGGTAGAATTCCTAATTCCAGTTCCAAGGGCCAGTTCCAAAATCCTCTGCTTTTCTGAAAGTGAAGTGGTCCAAAAATACCTCTCAATCAGTCCTAGTCCCTTTCTGGCTACCTCTGCAAGCCCCAGTTCCTAGGCCCCAGCATCTCTAACAAGCAGCGGATACAGCGCTGGATTACTGTAGGCGTTAAATCAATAGCTGCTGGTCTCCCAGGCACGGCTATAGATTATGAATCAGTGTTGGTGAGCAGAGCGCTATGGTGGCGAAAAGGAGTAGAGAGACAGAGGGAGAGTGGAGAAAAAGAGAGGAAGGGAAGAAAATACTGATTGGCTGCATCAACATGACACAATGTTGGTTATATTGGCTTTAATTGATAATTGGGGATTTATAGAGAAAATAAGTTTTTGAAATCTCTTTCTACATCAGTCATTAATATTGCCATGCTAATGTATTATTATACATTATTAACTCATTTCTCTCATTTGTTATAAATTAGGAAACATTTTACCACATAAACAGAAGGTTTTATAACAGCACCAGTCAAAAGTTTGGACAGGACTTTCTCATTCACTTGAATGAGACAGTGAAATAACTAGAGAAACTGACTGATTTAGCCTCCAATAGATGTGCCTTAACATTTACATAATTCTTTCAATTTCATTGTGTAGCATTTTATACACATGATAGCAACAATAATTTGATATTTAGCACTGAAATATCTAACATGTAAGGTTTCCAACAGAGCCCTGCCAATATCTATATAACTGATCTATGGCAACAAAGCCTATTAACCTGTGTTGAACCTTTGGTAATCTCTGCAGTGAGCTCTGCTGTTTCCAGCCCTCGGTTTAATTCAAGGCCCTCTGAGTCCTGTTTACAGATGGTATCTAAGTGGCTTGATTCAACTGCCAATGAATATTGGCATGTGTCTACACCCCATAGACCCAACTATTAGGGGTGGAGACCACAGGGTTAGCCAAACACAAACTGAACATGACATCTCCCTCGCCTCTGCAAGTCCGGCACACGCATGCACACACACACACACACACACCCACACACATACACACACACACACACACCTGCATGTCCAACGTCATGCATGTACACAAAAAAAAAGCAACAAAGAAAACCTGGACTTTTCTCAGAAATATGCAAGTGCAGATTTAGTGCTTAAAAAATGTTATCATGTAAAAACACACCCAAACAAATGCACACCAAACACACACACACACACTACAACCTTGCTACAGGGCGGGTTGCTAGACCCATACTGCCCCCTGGCTCGCCTCCCCTTTCCCTGTTTGTCGAGCAGCACAGACGCCTGAGGAATAACTTGTCTCCCACCACAGATTCAGGGTCAGATTACCCTGGACCAGCTCCCTAACCTTAACCATTAGAAGGATAAGAAAATATCTGTTCTAGGATCAGTGGCTGGGGGGCTGGAGATGATATTGAGGAGCTGTCAGAGGTGACTGAGTTCAGGGTCAGGCCCTCAGGAGCCGTGAGGTGGGAATAGAGTCAACCCAGGCTACCATTCAACACAGCCTGGAATAGCATGAGAAGGGGAGTTCTCTGTATACTGTTTTAGCACCAGACTAATTTCAATTTAAACAATTTACCCAAGTCATGCTTATAGCTTAGCGGCAATAGAAAGGGAAACTGTGGATTTAACCACCCTGACATCAGTAGCCAAATGGTAATTTTGAGTTGGTTAAGGTATCAAAAAAATTTGAATATTACTAATTACCCATTATCTTAAGTTGGTAATTATACCACAGTATATTTAAGTAAATTGTAAGGTATTACATTGAAGGCAAAGTAATTATGAAGCTCAGAGTGGTTGATAAGTGTTCTCTGTAGGATAATTGTAGCGCAGAAACAGTGTTAACTGTTAGTTGCAGAGTCCGGTAGCCACAAGCCGACAGCTGCGTCTGAATGACTGACTCTCGGAAGTAGCTGCTGCTCTACAGTAGTATGGAGCTGTCAAGGTCAGCAGGGACACACACACGCACACACATACACACACACACACGGACATGCATGTACACTTCCTTGCAGAAATCACACACTCACACACACACAGCACCAGAATGATTAATCTGTCAATCAATGTTCCCATTTCCTGCGGTGAACCCTCCTCTTTTCCCTGCAAGGTTCCTGTGAACAGAAATGGGAGCTTGCAAGATTGGAGTGTACGTATATGTGTGTCACTTTTTCATTGCGCGTGTGTTTGATCTGTGCAATCAGAGCCTATTCTCTCTCTCTCTCTCTCTCACACACACACAGACATACACGCAGAGAAGCATGGATGAAATGCAGAGCGTTACACGTCGGTACCAGATCTCCTTATTCTACATTGCCACTATACACTCCAGCGAGGTTTGGCATGTCCATTTCACAGCATGCTGGTCTGATGATGGCAGCAGGGAGAGAGCAGGCTATCGAAAAAGGGGCCCTGACTAGTGAAGCCATTAGGCAGAAATGGAGTCACAAAAGATGCATAAAACACAGCAGGAGTTATTGTGGGAGGAGTACGCATTTTGCACTAGTCTAGAAAATACAGAAACTCCCGGAATGGTGATGGCAAATGCACAAGCTACATATGTGCAGCTGTGTCGTCATCAAAGGTAATTCAAGTCTGATGTACAGTATAAAGTGCTGCATAAATAAGCCAAATCCATAACCCAAGGTCAAGCAAAGAGTAATGTTTTCTGATAATTCTGAAGTTATATGTGCTGTTTGTAAACAGCCGCAAAACAAGCCTACATTTTTAATTATGATCAGCAGAGAAATATGAAATGCTTCACAACTCATCAGGTACATATAATAATATACTTCCAAGTTTATGTGGTCAAAATATGGACTGGGGCTTTAAAATCACATAAATAACATTAAATATTCAACAACATAACGCTATAGAATTGTTTCTACTATCTCAATCACATGCATATTTGATTTCGCTCTGGGCTATAATGCAAATTGGCAAATGTGATGAGCACAAATCATGTTGTGTTTACTGTAGGTAAAATATCTAATTATTAGTTTCCATAAAATTAGAATGTTTATTCCTCTTTAAGAAGATGCTTTGTTTGTTAATGAACTATCACGGTTCACGTTTTCCAATTTATATTATGTCATTAACTGAACATAATAATATGCTAAATCTATATCATTATGTACTTGTAGCATTCAGATTCACTGATGACTGCACATGCATATACATTTAATTAACTGATGCATTTACAAATGTAGTTTTCAATTCCATTAATTGTTTTGTGCAAATGGGAACATGGAACTTGACACACACTTGACATCCTGTAATGTTACAGCACATAAGTTCTAGATATTTCAGAACACTGTGTTCAGTGATCTCTCGTTTCTCCACCATTTCTGACTAATCACCTCTTCTCTCACTTCCTCATGCACTACTTCTCCATTCTCGCTCATTCTCTTCATCGCTACATCTTCTCGCCTTGCCAGCGCTAATTGATGACCAGTCCAGTTGAGGAGAGAAAAGTTAGAAAATCAGGGACAAAAACCATTAGTGCTAAAAGAGTTATTCCACTGAATTCAATCCGTGTCAATCACATTGGAAAAATTGGATTCCTGAATAAGGAAATCCCATGAGGGAGGATAGACTGTCCATCTGGCTCAGCAGAAGACACTTTTTCTTCTTCTTCCTCTTCTTCTTCTTCTTCTTCTCCTCCTCCTCTATTTCCCCTTCACTTCACTAAGGCACTGTGCACAGCGAGGTTCTGTTCTCACTTTAGTGAACCAATAGGGCCATAATAAGTATTGATTAAGCTATTAGCCAACATTACCCAGGCACTGGCAGAGACTGTGTTTAGAATCAGCACCTCAGGAGTCTGTCACACCGCGTCACACACACATGCACATACACACAGACTCACGCACACACACAGTTTTAAGAAGCTGATTGGGAGTGCTGCTGGGTTACTTAGTTAGTGAAGTGACTAAAATACTATTCTCTTATCCATTTCGCTCTGTCTTCCTCTGGCCATCTTCCACCTCTCCATCTGTCACTGTAACTGAACTCCAATCAAGTGAGGACACAGTCCAGTATACATGGTGTTCCAATGAGATGGGTGTGAGTACAACACACACACACACTCAACGTGAGGGATCAGATAAAAGAGGCTTGATTACAAAGGACAAGGTCATAGTGAGGAGTGACACAGGTTGGAGCCAAGCTATCAGAGTCAAGCATCCCACAAACATCTACAAGTGAGCACGCACACACACACACACACACAAGGCATAGAAAAGGGGTAGTAAGGGGGCTTCTGAATGACAATATTTGGGTCCAGCCACAATGTTAATAAGTGTGTGTGTGAGAAACATTTACTGTGTGACTTTCATCACTTGACTTGTTACACTTCATTTCAGTAGAAAAGCAGTAAATGGAGTGGTAGAGACAGACAAGCATTAGAATTATCTGCTACCTAAACTCAGCACCAACATGTTTTGAATATCTTTGGCGAAAAGTCGTCTGATTGAGTGATTTCCGATACATTGTCAGGACAAATTATCTCCACTTAATAAGATCCTTGGTGAAGAAGCAGAGGACGGACACTCGGAGAAGGGGAGAGGAAACGACAAGTATTAATTTGGGATTTTTCACAAACTGACACTCTAGTCTCCATCCTCAGGCCCTGGGGCTGTGTCACTTCTCACACACACACACACGCGCACACCCCTCAGTCTCTATGCTGCGCCGTTCCTCCCTCCTCCTCCTTCCTGATCATGGAAGGAATTCTGTAGCATGGCAATTACCTAAGTCTTTTATCAGTCATTTCAAAGAAGGAAAATTAGAGCAATTGTGTCAGGATGGTCATATGGGCAGAAATTGCACACTTATTGGGTGCACTTACGCCCGTGACTCCGCTCCCTGCACTGATGGGGCCCATTGTTAGAGGACGATGCCTTCAAGACTGCTGATTGGGGCTTAGAGCAGATGCAACCCCCCCCCCAACCCCTCTCACTCATCCAAATTCTCCCCTCCCGCTCCACCTTAACTCATTCCCCTATCCCCGCCCCCACTGACCCACCAAGCCTTTGTCTTGATCTTGAAGCCCCCCCCCATCCTTAATTGAATATAAATTACAGCGGTGCTTTGGTTCACATGGGCTATCATCAAAGTTAAGACCAAACCACGGTCTTCTTTGACAGATAATTCATTTGACCCAACTCCACTTGTCCTGCGTGGCCCTCCACCCCACCCCCACCCTCAGACACACGCACACACGCTCCATGTCCACTGCCTACTTAGCCCCCCTCCCTAAGTTCTGCATGGATGGTGATAATGTTTTGTTGTATTTGTTTTGTATTTTTATTGATTTACTTATCAGTAGATCATAGATAAGTAATGTACAAAGGCTTTATTTTAATAGTTGAGTGCAAAGATTTCTCTTATTTTACGGTTTCCAGATTCAGATAATCATAATTAGTTTATTTCTTATAAGGTTATTATTAGGAACTGTATTAGCTGACGCCTCAGCTTCCAGCTCATGTCCCTGGGGTCCAAGACAACATAACATTACCTGATACAAGATAAAAAAAAAAATACATACATGAATAATAATACACACTAACAATGACTGGGAAATTAAGGAAGAATAACCCTCCCAAAAATCAGATATTAATCCAAAACTGAGACAAGCCAACAATAAAGCATCAGGATAATGAATTCATCAGTTCAGGATAGTGGGATGACGTGACCTTTTTTCCGAGAATTCATTTATTAAGTCGTTCTTAGACTTGGCGACCTAATCCGATTGCAAAATGTCATCTGAATTCCAAAATCTACACTAAACTGTGGTGAAATGCTTACAAAGAGAACACAGGATCCACTGGTTCAAACAGTAAATGCTAAGCATGTTGAAACACTTCTGCCCCCGCCCGACCCCAGAAGATGATAGGCCACTCAGCTAACGAGAGAAGCCTTCATCTAATAGTAACACTGTCTGCTCGCAGGGATCTTTCCCTAAATGCTAACTAGATTCAGGCAGTGAATCCTAGCAGTAAATGCTAAGTCTATGGCTTAATCGTCGACTCTAGCCCCTTCGCACCACAGGGAGCTGCCAGGCCTCTCTATTCCCACTCCACTGGCCACACATCTCCACTCAATCTGTCTTAGCATATTGATTTCCCAGCTGTCTCATTGGTTCCTAACATAATTATGGCTGGCTGGGCTAGGGGCACAGGCACAGGGCTAATACATTTACACCAGGCCCCATCAGCGCAGGCTTATATTCATGTCATTGGAAGAGGCAGGAGATTGGATGCCCCTAAGAGGCAGATCTACTAAGAGAATTTGGGGGGCTTTGCTGTAATGAAAAAGGGAATTAGCTGGCTCGACCCCCGTCACATTGCAAGATCAATAGCAACATCCATGAAAATATTCTGTGGGAAATAAAATGAAGAGAAGTAAAATGACACATTTGCTAATAAAGATGTATGATTGCATCCTGTTTATTTATGCCATTATTCCAGTGTTTCCCTTTGAATTAGAGGCTGATCTGAACTTCTGACCAAAGCTTACAGATGTGCATGTGAAAATGAGCAGCAGTTGTCTTTACCTAAATATATATACACAGTCTTGTGATAGTATGACTAAGTCAAAATGCTTCACTGTCCTTCCTGACACTTTTCTGTTGCTTTGTTATTGGTGCATCTTCACTCCTATATCTACAACAACCTCCTATATATATATATATATATATATATATATATATATATATATATATATATATATATATATATATATATATATATATATATATATATATTCTTTAATTCACACAGGATAAGGCGAGAGAAAGGGGGTGACAAAAAAAAACCTTAAGGAAGGGGGAGAGAAAAGAAGGTCACAGTCTATCTATTTCACTGTGCCTAATTGTTGTCAGAAGCTGACCTAAAACGCCGAGACAGTATTTTTCAAAGTCAAGGATGAGGTAGAGGAGGGGTGGGCAATTCATCACGCTATCTCCCTTCCTCCTCCGCCCACCGTCCGGGACCAGCGAAGGTCTGCTAGTTATTTAATTCCATGGATCAGGCCCTTAATGGCAAACTCCAGCCCCATAAATTAGACATGCACTCGATTAGGATGTCTGGCTTAAGAAGTAGTCCTAGGTATGATACTGACATGTAAGGTCATCCGGGCTTTCTCAGATCTCTCACAATTAATGATCATTAGAGAAAAAGCTGGGGCGGATAGCGTTGGAGTCTGTCAGCACCTCACAGGTTGTTGCAATAGATAGAGATACATGAACATGCTGATCACACTGCACTCGAGAACAAATTTTATTTCACAATGTTAAAACAGATTGCGATTGGTTAAAGTGCACTCATAAATCAAACTGGAACACTTGAAAAATCAGTGCCACTGTGGCAGGAACAAAAGTAACCCCAATTACTGTTTAGAATTATAAAGAAGAATATTTAGAAAAAATAATAATACTAAGGCGTCTTTATGTAATTTCTGACATGCAAGATGTTATTGCAATCAAACATATGTCAATTATTTCAAACACTGCTTGAGAACAAAGCTGCTGTGATGACTGTACCAGTTGCTGTTGTGCTTCCATATTAATTCTGTTTCATTTCCGAAGGATTTTTTTTCTCCCAAATTTTGTGTATTCATTTATATATTTATTTATTTATCAATCTTTTATTTTTCCTTTGTCTCTGTGGCATTTTGGACAGTCTCTAGCATTTGCTGACAGTTATTTTGGCTCCTGGCAGCGCAGACATTGACTGTCAACGGGACGTCTCCTTTCTTTTATTCATTTTTTCTTTCCTGAGAGATGCTGCTGAATGCAAGTCAGCCTTTTCAGGGTTGGGGAGGGATGGGGGATGGGGAGGTGGGGAGGACAGTGATGGTGGTGGCTGGGGTGGGGGGAGTGGAGGGGTGGTGGAAAAGGGCTGCAGGGAGGAGGTGATAAGACATGTCGGGAAGGTGTGGTGTGGTGGACCGTCTCATTCTCTCTCTCTCTGTCTCTCTGCTGTGTGTTTAGCTGTAAAGAGCGTGTGTGTGTGTGTGTGTGTGTGTGTGTGTGTGTGTGTGTGTGTGTGTGTATGTGTATATGTGTGTCAAGGGTGATTCAGGAGGACACTTTCCTGACCATCAGATCAGCCTCAGTCTGACATTCCTGCACCTCCTCAGCCTGAAAACACAGCCACAAGCTCAATAAGTGTGTGTGTGTGTGTGTGTGTGTGTGTGTGTGTGTGTGTGTGTGTTTCTAAGCATACAGTATAACAAAAAAGTAGTTATTATACGTCAGTGTATAAAAACAGCTCCTATACATCAGTATGCATGAAAATATACGTCAAAGCTTGAAACAAAATCATAAGTGCTTATATGTGTGCCCATGCGTCTGTTATGTGACCTGTGTAAGTGTATATTCTCGTCTGTGTGAGCATAATTGGGATGTTGCGTGTCAGGGGAACACCAACCGTATTTTTTTTTTCTCCCTTTCTCTCAGAGCGAGCTAGCCAGTCAGAGACCATAATGGGTGTTTTTGCTTGATGAAAGCCTCAAAGCAGAGGTCCAGTGTCTGTTTTGATAAAAGGAATGTGCATGCCAGTGAGTGAACCCTGCATTGATGCTCGGATAAAACACATGATCAATAAAATAAACAGTACATGGCTCTATTAGTGACAGAACACCAGGATCAAGGTATGTAGAAATGGAAATCGAGGGGCTGGTAGCATCACTGCAGGTTTTTAGGTTTTTAGATATTTTAGGGCAGAATTAGATGCTGGGGTTTGCGCTGGAACTGTGTGATTACTGAGCACAAAGTAATAGGGAGCCGGAGATTGCTGCAAAATATACCAGCAAATAACAAGCGTGCCATGCTGCAGCTGGTTGTAATAATAACTGCAAACACATTTGTATTGATGATTTAGTTTTACAATTAGATACAGAGCTCAATTTGAAACAGGAAATAACAACATACCATGTTGACAAGTAACATAAATGGACTGATTTGACAAAGTTGTCTACATCTGCCAAAAACAGAAAAGGCAAAAAAAAAAAAAAAAAAAAAAAAAAAGCCAGAACAACTCATGCTTAATGCGGATACTAAAAGCCCTGAGAGTAGAGTTCCTCACTCAGCCAAATTGATTTCTGTTTGCTCTCTTTCTGTTTACAAGGTGTGCAGATTAATTTGCAACATGCCCAAACACATCCACGGCTGAAAACTTCTTCCCCCCCTAAATCAAGGCGATGGTTTTTCTGAAAGCGAGCAGAGATGAAATAATGACAGCGATTAGATTACTATTCTTAAGAATCCATTAGTCAAAAATGACACCCAGGAAATCACACAGCGCATTCTGCCCTAATGCAATAAGGTGCCAATTATAACACTCATGTGGAATAAGTGGGCTCCCCTCCCTCTGTTGGCTGAAGAGAACACAAATCATCATTACCGTGTATTTCTTAATGCTATCTGCACTGAGAGGCATTAAGAACAGACTAATAAGTTTAGCCCTTGTGAACAGAGTGCAGCTGTGTGTGTGTGTGTGCTCTCATTTTCCTTCCTCCTCTCATCAGCCTTTTGGACCTGTCTGCTTGGCATGTTTGTGTATCCGTCTTTTCTGGCCTGTCTGTCCTTCTGATTGTCCATCCATTTGTCTTTTGCTCGTCTCCTATCCCTCAAGGCCCAACAAGATGCCACATAACACATCAGGGGCGCTCTTCTTTGGACACTGACCTTCAAGTGTTTGGCTACAACTTAAGCTCAGGAGCATGTATTTTAAAAAAATAAAATACTTTTTCAACTTATTTCTGGTGCTTATGTCTTAATTTCAACAACAAATTTTATTTTTTAAAAGGTTACCGTATTATAGAAAGTGAGATTTGAGTTGTTTTTTTATTATAAGAAGGTCAAGGTGTTATATAAATATTGTCCCATGTGTCAAAACACTCAATCCACATCCAGAAGATGTGCCTTGAAATGAGCCGTCAGCACTTCCGCAAGTTTGGATGTCACAACTGTACAGTCACCACCCAACCCCCATTCACTGCCATTCAAATCAGAGGGGAGGCTTATTAATATTAAGGACACAGACATTTTTTTAGGGCTCTATAGAAAAGCTCGAGAGAGGACATGTAAAACTATATTGAGATGATTTTTGGTACATAAAATCATAAAAACATCTTTAAGGGATTATCAATACCTCAAATAAAACCCAAGAAAAGTGTAAAATATGGAACCTTTAAAACAGTGGTTCACAAATAGGGTCCAGGACCCCCAGGGGTTCTTGAGGGGGTTCCCTAGCAAAAAGGGGAATGTATGTATGATTATTCTGGTCATGGGTTTCATACAGCTTCTTTAATGAAACAAAAAATAAAAAAAAATAAAAAATATGATCAAATGGGGGTCTGTGGTCACTTTGGGGTGTTTGACTTGAAAAGAATTGAGAACCACTGCTTGAAAGTCAGCTAGTTACATCCATTATCTGTAACCTCTTTAAAATGGTGTATGCACAAACAAAACAAGTACATAAACATATTTGACCTATAGGCAGCAAACATTTCATCAAGCGTTTGACGGCTTTAAGCCAACTACGGTTTCAAGCCATTAGCCAGAAGTTTGCAACAAGCAAAAAGCCGGCGAGCAAACATTGTCCGTCTTTGCCACCGGTGGCCCTGTTAGTGGGCTGTTAGCTGCCTGCCAGCTGGGAAGGACATTAAGTGCTAAAAAAGGATCCTGTTGGGCTACAGAGCAACTTTTCCAAACTTCATCTCATTGGATGAAAAGACAAAGAGAAAGGAAGAGAGTTTGATGGCAGTAAGGCAAAGCCATGGGGAATCTCAGACAATGATGAAAGCAAACTCTCGAAGAGCCAAAAAACACCACGCATACCCCCCTCCATTACATCAAGGGGCAAGCAAAGAGAATTATAATAACACTGCCTTTTCTTTTTTAATTAATGAAGACTGTTATTTGGTAGGCGGCAGGGCAAGCTGTAAGGGATCTCGGATGATTGGCAAACATCAAACGGAAATGGTGTGTGTGTGTCTGAATGTAAGTGTGTGTATGAAAGTATCTAAGCCTGCATGTATACATGGATGTGATTGTGTGAATGTGATTGTGTTCAGCTCATATGCGTGTGTGTGTGTGTGCTTCTGCTGCCTGCCAGGCTAGCTTGTTGCCTTTAGTAAATAAGACATGCCCATCAGTGGCAAGCAGGACTTTGTCTTTTTTGTGTGAGTGAAGCCTTGGCTTTTCTGCATTAACGATTGAAGAGGGGGAAATGAGGAGAGGAAAACATTATTCATACAACACATTATACAAGTTATGGAGACTTTGAGAACTTCCCCTTGTTTCCACTGAAGGTGGTTTTAATAAGGTTCCATGGGAGTTGGTGCTTCAGGGTGTTGACTAACGGTGTGTGTGTGTGTGTGTGTGTGTGTGTGTGTGTGTGTGTGTGTGTGTGTGTGTGTGTGTGCATACCATGCATGCGTGTGAGTGTTTGCGGGGTACATGTGTGTATATGTCTCGTGTCTGAATGAGTGTGTTCAGTGGTGGGGCGGCACGTGGTATGTATTACACATCAAAGAAAGGTCAGGCTCAAACACAGAGTCAGGCTAAAGGTTAGGGCACAGCTCTATATAGAACAGAGAGAGGGATGGGGCTTATCAAAGCTATCACTTGGAGAGAGACTGCTAGAGGTCACCAAACCCTTGACATGACGTGCAGATCTAATGTCTTAGCCAAGGATCAATACAACTACACACAGACAAACCAGATAGGCTTAACATCAGTGTAGCCCCACAAGCTACTGAAACCACGCACTTGCTCCCCCTCAACTCCGGTCTAAAAAAATAAATAAAAAATAAGAAAAGGATGTGAAATGACATGACACAAGACTAAGTCAAAAAATTGTATATGGCTGCAACATGCAAGAAACCCTAGAGGTGCTTTTAATTCGAAAAACCGGATATAGATGGTATCTAAAGGTTGATTTATGCACTTGTGTTGATTCAATGGTGTAGGCTACAGCACCTCCCTGAAATGTAACTACATGTTGTGGTAACAGATGACAACTAGGACTGGTTGGCTCATCCATGTCTCTCAGCGTAGCTGAATGGCCTGAAAGTTCACCCTCACCCTTTTTCTGTGCTGTAAAAGTAACTATACTTATTCAGTCACATACAAGGTAGTATAAGCCAACTAGCGTTTCGGTAGTGTAATTGCAGAGCAATACAGATATAGCAACATAGTAGTATGCTCACAGAGGCATAGGGCACATGCATAGGCTCTGTGTAGATGAAGTTACACCATCACACAGTCACTCAAGGACAGACTTTTTTCACGTTCTTAGGCTGGCCCCTGTGGTCCAGACAAACAGACAAATAATCAATTAATCAGGAGCGCTGGAATGAATAAAAGAAAGGTTTCTTTGGATGGTGATTTCTTTGGCACGCATGCTAAATGTGCTCAGAGCATCAGATGGAATAATGCAATGAATAATCTAGATCAGAGGTGTTGAGAGATCATTGTAGTGGATTAATATGCATAGAGTCAGAGCTTAAAGTACACAGGCAGATAGAGGGATGGATGAATAGCCAGATACATATATGAATTGATAGATGACTTCTTGATCAGACCTTTATTTCCCCCACTCTTTCTCTTGCACTTAATGGCTAATCAGTTGACTTTCACCGTGCTGGTCTCCGGGCTCTACAAAAGTGAATTACCTCCGCTGACAGTTAAAATGGCAACGGCCTGAAAAAAAGAGCCGAGGCATCATCCTTCTTCCTTGTGACTTCCATTCGCCTCTGCGTTCCTGAAAGTGACAGGACGCAGTGTGTTTTTGCTTACTCATCAATATTTCAGAGCACTACACATGGAATGCTCCAGTGACTTTGAATATAGGGCCCCGCGCATACACCTCTTCTCTCTTCCTTAGTGATATGACATCAAGTAATGCGCAGTGAAAGTTGAAAAACCAGTGCA
The DNA here is from genome assembly GCA_030544235.1 of Lepturacanthus savala. NCBI lineage: Eukaryota > Metazoa > Chordata > Actinopteri > Scombriformes > Trichiuridae > Lepturacanthus > Lepturacanthus savala. Next base: position 4,803,807 of record CM060476.1, on the reverse strand, counting down.
TCAACGTCCCCCCCTCCTGCCTCGCTTTTCCTCCCACCCAACCCCTTACCTAATGAAATCTGCGAGAGAATTGCTGGAAGACGTTGGGAGCCTTTATAAAATCAGGGGAAGGAAACAGAGAAAATATAAGCTATCTGAAAAGAATTGATATGGAAGGTAGCAGTTCTGGAGAGGCTAAAGGGTAAGTATTTGTCATGGAGGATCTGTACTGCATGAATATCTTGACACCACAGAGGTATTTCATACATGCAAAGTCACAGTTACCCATGCATAACGATTGTAAAAATCAACCTTATTTAAACTGTTCAGAACATCCGTCTTTGAAATAGCTTCTACAGACACACACTATTTATTACAACACCATCTTCAAAGAGTTAAGTGTGAGAGGATACACTGTGTTTGGAACTCTGCTGTGACTGTTTGCATGAGAATTGAAATTTATGGGATAAAGAAAAAAATAAGTTGCCTTTGTGGAAACAAAAAATGCTTGAGCATGTGCGTCTGACCAAGTGTGTGCTCTTGTGAGAGTGTGTGTGTGTGTGTCATCTGAAGCAGAGTCCATTTATCAAGGACAAAAGGGCCCCAAAGTGTCAGAGACTAATGGATGTGGCCCCATCCTCTTTCTCCCCCCGTTGTGATCATCCCCAGAAATTAATTAGAAATAACGAATAGTCGGTCTTTTTTCACTCCACTCTCATTTATTACAATCATAATTGCTCTTTCCTCATTGTAGGTTAAGTCTTTAAACACTGTCTTACATCAAGACATGCTCATCCTTGCCATCTATAATTCATGATATACTTTGCACCAAGCAAAGCTGTTAAATATTTAGTGAATCATTGCCTTAAACTTAATCACCCTCTGATAAATGCATGTGTTTTTCCCCTTGCTCTGCCCCTCTTGCTTTCAGCTCCCCAATCAAGAGGATACACACACTCAAACTAGTTGTATAATCTATTTTTAATTTCTCCATCAGAAATTTACATAACACAACTTAGCGTAATGTATTAATTACAGTACATTGTTAAGTGCTACATTATGTTTCTGTGAAACAAGCTATTATCATTGTACTTCATGAAGTATTAAATCTAATCCATATTTAAAGAATGCTTAAACATTAATTTGCTAGACTTGCTGCTAATGTCTTTGCTCATTAAACTCAGTTCTCCAACAACAGTAACTCTCATGAAGACTTTGCACTTATTTCGTACTTAAACTGACTTCCTGCATGGCTGGAGAGGATTTTAATACACCAGCTGTTATGTTCTTTGTAACACACAGGTGTCGAGGATGTAATGGTGCAAAAATGATTTTTGATATTCTGTTGCCACTAAAAACTGATGTGTGCTTCACTAGAGTTTTAAATGTGTGACAATCAATTTTGACTTCATATTGACAGTATGGAGTGCTGTGCTGTGTTATATCTTGTCTACTACAGTGAGCCAATCATCAAACTACTTTACACTTACTGTATATTACAAGATCAGTTTGATCAGATAAAGGAAAAAAGGAAGACTTCTCATATTTTGTTCATTCAGGCCCTAGAATTTGAATACATATCTTTTCATGAGAAATATTTTCTTTTTTTAAAACTATTTCAATATTTTTGTTTACACAAACTTCTATTTTGTAAAGTAAAGTTCATGATTATTATTATTATTATAATTATGTTCTAGCTAACATTTTATCATGGAGGACCACTCACCTTGATTGACTGGTGGCTGTAATGCTACTATTGATTAAAATGGTTCTGCACAAGATGACTAAAGTCTGGTATTTTTGTTAACAGGTAGAAAATGTGATCCAAATAAACCGTTTTGAATGTTTTCTTTGACAGCTACAGTTAAATAAATGAACAATATGACCAAGGATGTGATTTAAAGGAGTAATAATAAGATCTTTTTTTCATATTTCAGGTGGAATATAAATAGATTTGTTATAGAATTATAAATTGTTAAATCTCCAGAATGTACGGGCCAGCTCTTGGGTATAAAAATATAGTGTATGTAGTGGTTCACTAGGGATCAGTATTCCCTGCCATGTTCTTGTCTCTTGAGAAGAAAAATTGTGAAATAAAATCCATTTTTGAACGTATGAGCAGCTTCACTGTTCTACTCAGTGTGGTTATATTTCTCACTTCCTGTTTTGACTTCCTGATTTACATCCCAACAGCCTGTCATTGGTGGCAGAGATAATAGGCGGGTATTATAAACAGTCTTTCACATTATCATAAAATCACAGATGTAAATACATACACATTCTTTCAACCACACCTCCCTTCTCTCAAAAGACAAGAGTACATCTTTAGATTCTAAACATCCCATTTGAATGCACCTTTCTCTCTTCTTGTCTTTCCTCCCTCCTTTTCGCTTCTCTATTTCTCTCTCTCTCTGAGGCACTCTATCTTCCTGATGTTTAATTCATCACGCTTTTCCATCATCCTTCCACCTCTCTCCACGGCTGTGTCAGGTAACAAACAATGAGTTTTTGATGTGAATAATTTAATGCGTGTACTGCAAATGCCGGCGCTCGGCATTACCAATGCTGCACACTCCGCTGTCATTAAGACACCTGATTTCCCTCAAGATTTCCTTTCCCTGCCTCGTAGATGAAAAGGTAACACACATGTCGAAAATGTTCTCCCCCTTTACATCTGGGGAGGAAGACTATATTTTTAGACAGGCTAAATGAGACAATGACAGCGGTAAGCAGTGAAAAAAGAGAGGGGGGAGAAAGACAGACGGAATGAAAGCAAAGGAGAGGAAATGAAGGGGAGGGGTCGGAGGGAGAGACTGTTTCCTATTACATATTTTCTTTTTCTCTCACTCTCACCCGATGTCGCAGCATCAAACACTAACCCTGCTTTCAAAAGCCGGCGGAAGCATTGATTCAATATTTTCTCCCCCGTGTTGCTGTGATCCTGAAACTGCTCTCTGGCAAGATCTAGACACGCGGAGAGAAAATGACGGTGGCAACATCAAACGCAAACGTGTTGTGGATAATAACAGACACAGCCTCCACTCTCTTTCTCGCCGATTTTTCCTCCCTTCTTACCAGCCTGTCCTCCCTCCCTCCCTGAAACCCCTCGACATGATACATGCCATGAGCTCCATGCATATGTTGTGGATGACATCAAATGCTCGGCTCCTTTTTTTTTTTTTTTTTTTTTTAAGTAATGGGACTGTATTCATCTCCGGCATCATATCTCTGAGCCTTATCTTCCTTCACGTGAGAGAGAAGAAAGACGAGAAGGAAAGCAGTGGTGGCAATAGTATAGGAGCAGCACTATTATGTGAATTACAGCAGCAGGGCCAACACAGACTCATCTATCCTATTCAGCCCTCTCCCCGGCCATTCTGCAGACAGACAATCAGTGCACACTGGGACTGGCGAATGAGGATCACCTCCACTGGCAGCAGGGTCCTCCGTTTCATTAAAAAGGATTAAAAAAAAAAAAAAAGGTGGAGGGATGAGGGGGGAGAAGGGGAGAGAAGCGAAGGAGTGGGGGGGTTGACAGTGATGGAGATCTGGGCAGATATGAAGGCAAAGGGCAGTGGGTTTTAAAAAATATGAAGGACAAGGATGGAGAGCTGGATGGATTCCAGGGGAAGAGAGAGTGAGCAATGAGGGATCTGGTCAGATATGAAAGCATACGGTAATGTGAATGTAACACTGTGTGGTTCTATGATGTGGAAAAAAGAGAAAGAAAGGAAATAAAGAGGGTGCGATGCAGTGAAGGTGGGTATGGTATTAATAAGCCATTGTGGGGATAATTGAGAGAAGGGGGGGTGGTGGTGGTGGTTGTGAAAGCCTTTTTAAAACCAACTCTCCCTTCAATCTTTGATTCACTTTCATCACCTCCAGTGTGGCCACATTGATTGTGTGAAATCGGCAGGAGGGCCTTCAATTATTGCATCTCGTCTGTGGTATTCATGCACAGACACACAAATCCACATACACAGGGACACTGAAAAACACATGCACACAGGCGCGCACGCACACACGCACACACGCGCACACGCGCGCACACACACACACACACACACACACACACACACACACACACACAAAGGTAAACGTGCATGGAGACACACTTGCCAGATAGCAGGTGTGCACATTTGAAAAATACATACTCCTGAACATTGTGAATATGCACTCTTACACATACACACATACGCACACACGATGTTATGATGATCCCTTGATTTTATCCAAATGACTGGGGAGAAAGAGAGAGGGGAGGAGCTGATACACAATAGATAGAAGGAAGAAAGCAGCGGAGTAAAGAAAAGACTGTTGATTATTCTCTTTGTCTATTTTGTCATTAGCAGATGGGAGCTCGATAATGTAGTGGGTACTTAATGGCAGTCATACAATGGAAAAATGAGGGAGAATCCTATACATAATGACATTGTGAATGGATCAGACACTTTACACATGTGCGAGCATGTGTGCAAAGTATTCTATGGAACACAAAATGCACACAAACACACCTATGGAGGCCCTGGATGCACTCAAATTGACGGGAAACACAGAATAAGAGGAAGATCAACTAGGACTTTTGCCTCACTGACAGAGACACAAACATGTCAGTCCATTTCTTTCCCCTCTAACTCTTCTATTCCTCGCATCCCGTGCTTATAAACAAATTTGTCATGAAACACCCAGAAATACATCATTCATACCCACACGTACATGGTGTATGCGCGTGGGTATAGATTCACTCTTGGTTACAGCTCTAAGTCCTCTTTAAACCAAGCCTTTATTTCCCCTGTTGCTCACTGGGACTGTGCAATAGTGTGTGTATGAAGCAGAAGCCTGTGTATACTTATGGCGGAGCAGTGTGGATGTATAACTGGATGTTTGTGTGTGCTTCTATGAGTGTTGGTGTATCGGTCTCTTCGTCTTAATTAAAAGTGAGGTTCCACTGAGTCCCAGTCACACAGCAGCCACTGGGAATATTTCTAATTATTTCCTACCTTTCACATCCCGTTCACTCTTCTATATGTGATTACTGACAGCGACCGGAGATTAACTGACAGTCGGCTGTATTTGCACATGATTATTGTTTGTCTAAGTATAAGTTGACAGAAATAACTCCTGCTATAAAACATGCGTGCATGCGTGTGTGTGTGTGTCTCTGCGCGTGCATGAAGCTTTTATGCCAGATGCAGAAAGGCAGGAATTGGATGTTGAACTTTCTGATTTTTTATTGCATACACTTCTGTTACGTTTGGTATTTCCTTAAAACAAAAGCAAACAACAAAACAGCCTAATGCCAGAATTTACACCCAGCACTGTTGATACTTTGAAACTCAACTGAAAAATCACAGAGTGCACCTTTATACAGCACACTAAACTCATGCAGGAACCTGGAATACACACTGTATTTGATGACGTACACTCACAAAACACCTATAGGCATGCATGCTATACAAATCACCCCATATATTTTTAATATACACCAGAGGAGTACAAAGCACTAATAGCCTGTCTGCTTGTCTTGCGTGATTTAGTGAGCAGCATATTAAAAACCGAAGCTATTCATTAATATGTAAACTAGTGTGCTGTCATTAATATGGGGTTAGGGTCGAGGGACCAGGGTGCAGAGGGGGAGTTGCGGGGGCGATGGAGTCAAGGCTGCCAAGCTTCGACTTGATTGAGTTCAGCAGCACCTCTTGGTAAGTGTGTGTGTGTGTGTGCATTTTTTTGTATGTGTGAATGGGCCGTGCATGTTGGCTCATGTTTATTTGAGGATTTGTGTCTGTGTGTGCGTGTGTGTGCATTTGCATGCATCCTTGTGCGTGCACCTTCCTGAGGTCTCCAGGTCCCCCGGGTGATTAAAGAGAATAAATATGCTTGATTACAAATGTCCTACCTCCCCATCAACTCCTCTAATGTATGCAGTTTAATTGAGCGTCACAAGTAAAGTATGAGTTATGGAATGAAGAGACAGGCCAATATCTCAGAGAGGTGGGGGGCAAGAGAGAGATAAAAGAGAGAGAGTAATATCCTTATTTAAAAAAAGCTAAATCTGTCAATCTAAATCTAAATTAAACACATTAGGCAGAATTTCCTGAGTAATATCAACAACTATGCATTAATTAAACAATGTTTATATGAAGGATTAATCATTTTATTTCTTAAACATTCACAGTAAGATATGCATCACATCAAATATATTTTCCAACATCCAAAATTCAGAAATGTAGCATTCTGTCAGTCATCAAAGTGTCATTATCAGGTGCTGAGGTTCTTTTGCACCTAGAAATAACTTGTCAATCAAACAGTTAATTATCCAATATTGTGATAAACCTTTCCTTGGATTTCCTGTTGATTAAGTTTGACTTTCTATTCTTCTCATTTCAGTCTGTGCAGCCATTACATCCATTACTGCTCATGCTACCCATTTATACCTATTCACTTCAAATAACTGCAATTACTATCTCTGTAGATGTAAAAGAGGTCACCTCCTGTGTGTGAGAAGAGTTATCATCTGCTACCAAATGTGTGTAGGGTCAGGACATAAACTATGCAGTATGCATGTACCCTTTGTGTTAGATTTTAAAAGGTGTGTGATTCTAAATCTCTATTGTTGTTCAACTGCACATCCTGATTTCTGCTCCCAGAATTAGCAATTTATAGACATAGACACCCTTAATCAACTCTTTTGTTTTCTATAGAAGTCATGGGTAAGCTGGGTTTGAAGTACAGTAGAATGTTGATATAGTGGCATATTCATATTAATGAGCAACATTTGATCTATGCATGTGTTTTTTTAATTCTACATCTGTCAAAACATGTCTTAAAGACCAAATGCAGAACCTTTCATAACTGGCTATAGGGTGATTCACTTGCATTGGCCAGGAAAAGAGGGCAGCCAAGTGGAAATTTACTCAAGTGACATTTTCACAAATTATTACTTTAAAATGTTCATCTTCATCCAGATCCCGAACAGTGAGGGAATTATGCACAATGTGTAATGCTATTCTTCTAGTTCTCGCTCACCTCAAACACACACACACACACAGACATGCACACACACACACCCTGGCCCTTAGCTGGGTTTTGGTCTAATTGGCTTATTGTCTTGAGGAGCCAGTGACAGAGGAGTGGGTAGGAGGCAGACTTTCATCGGAGGTTATTGAGAGAGATAGCTAATTTCCCCGTGTTTCCCTGTCCGGGCCTCAGCGCTGCACACACACAGCAAGCCCTCTCTGGAGGGATCATTAGAGTCTGGCATTCTGACTCTCTTTTCTCCCCCTCACTCACACACTCACTCTCTCCCTCTCTCTCTCTCTCTCATACACACACACACACACACACTTTCTCTCCTGGTCAACAACCAAACACACACAGCTAACCTTTAGAGGAAAGTGAGACAAGGATGGTGAGGGCCAGGCAAGACACGGCCACAGTCGGAATGCGCTGTTCTGCTCATCAACCCATACTGACACACACACACACACACACACACACACACACACACACACACACACACACACACACACACACACACACACACACACACACACACACACACACACACACACACACACACACACACACACACACACACACACACACACACACACACACACACACACACACACACACATATATATAGGTTTACACACATACACAGAATATAGTAGATGCTCTTGAGTCATTCATGTACTTGATACAACTTCTGTCTAACAATGCCACAAACAGTTTGTTGCTCTTGTAAGGCTTGAGGCGTCCATCCATCTATGGAGTCCAGAATTTCTCCCAGCATGCAACAGGAAAAAAAATACTACGGTAAAAACATCTGAAGCTGAACATCCAAACTCAGTTGGCAGAGTGAGGTTTGAGCCCAGGATGTCCTCCTTGTGTCTGCCAAATCATTGTTTGTTTTTTTCTGATTTTCATGTTCAGCTAATATAACAACAATCAGAAAATATTAACTAAAAATACATAACTTTCAAATGGATGGGAATCCTTGTGACGATAAACAGTTATGGATAATGGATGGACACATTTATATGATGTTTTTTTTGTTTTGTTTTTTTTATATACAACCTGCTGTTGTATTTCAGACTGATGAATCCAGAATGCCAGCACCATACACCTTTCTACAGGAGAATAAACTTTGTGTGCATCTGCAAGTTCATGTCACAGAGTGAGAGCAGGTTTCCTTGGTTCAAGGAGAATGACAGTTGGGAGAGGGGGGTTGTATAGGGCCAACCAGCCAGTTCAAGTGTGGGGGCTGGTGCTTGCTTCACAGGCCATAAAAAGCCGGCAACCCTCCTCTGGGGATTTAGGAGTCGGACTACGCCCTGGGAGGGAAGGGGTACTACTAATTTACGAGCCCCTCTGCTCCTTGGTCAACAAAAATAAAACAGCTGGGGTAATTACTAATTCATTATTAACAGGGAGCATTATTTATGAGCAGCGAGAAGAGGAGCTACAGGCCCGTGGTTTCTTTGGTATCCCTACCAGACCAGAGCAGGGATGATGTGGTGAAGACCCAGCCTGAGGCACTCTCACTGCCTCTCCTGCCTGGGCCTGATGCACTGTCCCCTGGGTGCAGGGCGAAAAGGGCTAGGGGGCGGATGTCGAGAGCTGGAGAAAGAGTTCCTGTATGATATGATCAGAGAAATACAGATCCCTATACGGATGGTATACTGTATGTATATGCCAGTCCTCTTGCACACGTGACGCTCGATGTATACATGCATGCATGTTCTTACAAATGTATTGATTCTCTCAATACCTCCCAACATATATACCCCACATAATGTATTATTTTATTCTAAAACAGCTACAGTGACAGACAGGCCGAGAATTCAGCGTACATAAAAATAAGATATCTGGCATGCATCAATAGTCATTGAATCACCCACAATGGCACATTTCAGATGTGCCTGGTGCTAGTCAGGGAATCAATCTTAACTGCGGTTTCTCTTAAACGCAGCCACATACTGTCACATTCTACAGAATTACGGAAAACCTCTCAACAGCAGAAATTCTAATAGCTCTCGATATAATGAGAATACTGGTATTTTTAGGCATTTGATCCATCCTGAGGTTCATGGATTTAAAAGCTTTTGTGTTATGGCTGTGAAATGATACATTTGCAGGCCTGCTTAAAACTCAATTTAACCGTAGCTGCAGCATTGCCATAATGGCTACCCTCTATTTCCAGATCTCTCCCAATCAATAACAAATTGCTGAAAGCACAAATGATTCCATTTTCTGCTAGGGGGAAACGAGAATGATGAGAAAATAGGTGAAATTGATATGTGAGGGAATATTATCAATGCTCTAAATGTCAGCAGGATGAGGTACTATGACCTTTCAGGGCCGAGGGTGAAAAAAAACACACAAAGATAAACCCCAAAATGCAGACAAACAATCATTCTAATGCACCAAATGTGAAGCCTGTTTGGGGATTATTCTTTTGTAGCAATGGATGGCTATCAAACATGATTGCTATCAAAGAAGAATAGTGGTGGTAGAGGTTTTTTGCTTCCACTTCCAAACCACATAAAGGCCTGTTAGTTTACACAACCATCGCATGTTTAAGTTGAAAATTGAGAGTGGTCCAAACTGCACTAAGTGCCTGCACTTTCTCTTCTTACCAGCCAGAGCAACAACTGTAGCAGCTTTTTCTTTTGTGGCAACATTTAAAACCGGTCAAAATTGTCCAAATCGTGGATTACTTTCTATAGAACATTGAAGTAGCAGCAGAAGGTGTTCAGTTTCCTCCAAGGGGTTGTAAACAGTGTCATACTTCATAAATCCTACAGTACAGCAAAAGTCAACACTGGGACAAAAAAAAATAATTTCTTCCCCCTTTCTGAGTATATACAATATCCATTTTAGACCAATCAAGTTTATCACAGTTCAGTTGATAGTGCAGACAACTACAGTTCCTAACACAGCCAGATGGTTTGTTACACATAACCATTTGGGAAGTGGAAAGAAAAAAATATTTACAGGTGACTGGATGAACACTTTGTTTCTCATGTCAATCACAGGCTAAGCAGATTATCATCATGTGATTACAACATCATGCAAGGTGCTGATTGGCCATTTTGGTTCAGACACAAATTGATAATTTGAAGCTTGGCAAGATGCAACATAATGTGAGAATCCAGCTGCCAAGGCAACACATTTCCATCCTCCATCTAAGAAAAATACACAGTAGCGTGGGGTCACATCATCACATATGACCCCTCACTACTGCAAAGCACAGCTACAGTGATACATTTCGAAGTGGGCAATTAGACTAGTCGTTGTTAAAGGTACAGTATGAAGTTTCTGTCACCATCTAATGCTAAGGTTGCAGATTTCAACAACAGATCAACAAATCAACCACACTGCCAGCATTTGGTTTGTCCTTTGTGGCCTACTGTAGAAACATGGCGGTGCAACATGTAGATGAAAAATGGCTCAATCTAAGCTAGTAAAACAACAATTATTATTATTTTGATTGCAATATATACCAAGACAACACAATTTATATTTAATTTACAAACTTCAAAAGGATAAGATTCTCAAATATATTTGTGTACACTCACTACCAATTATATAAGAATGCGTCATCTCTGCATTTGTTCAATTTAATACGAATGTGAACATTTAATGATAGATATGCATCTATGAACAGCACACAATTACTGTGAAAGAAACCAGCAAGCTTACTCTGTGGGCCTTAACCATATTTAACATGGGAAAGTAACAAAGCTTTTCATGAAATACAGTGCGAAAATGCACCAAAAGTTCATGACTCACATGTTCTTGACCTTCCATAGATAATTACATATATATCTTTTAACAGTGTGACTCCTGTCATGTGAACTTCCATTAAACATATGTAAGCACTCTAACCTTTTGATTGAGAAGTTATTGTTCCCTGTATATGTGTGTGTATTCCATCCCAATCTCTTTAAAAGGAATGTACAAAACCTGTAACATTGCAGGTCAAGGGCCATGTATAAAGTGTGTATTGTGTGCTGCTTTTTAATTCCCAAGGGCAAGTGGAGAGACTCCCTTCATCCATAAAATATCTGGCATGTTTGTTTGGAAACGTAATCACTATTGTAAAGTTATTAAAGGACATTACACAGGGGCGTCAAGCAGGGTAAATGGATAGAACATAGTGTGCGACTGTTTCAGTCCTTGATACTTCATTAAATCAAAGTGGCTTGATTTATCAATTGATTTCAAACTGTTAATGACCTCCTAAATTTCACAGAATGCATTTCAACAACTGCCAAGTAAGAGTTATCGACTTGTTGCATTTAGCTCCGGGTTATGCATGTAGCTGGATAGAGCAAGTACTCAAAACATATTGGATGCATTGTATTCTGGTCAGTGGTGGCTACGGTCACTAAAAATGTTGTGTACAGTACAGCGGGCAATGCAGTTCTTTTTAGAGTATAAATGCTAGTAAAAGGTAAAAATCTATTCAATATTGAAAATAACCCAATTTAAATTATGACAACTATCACTATTTGCCATCCTGTATCTTTGACTACATCATAAGAATACAGCATAAAAAATGCTAAAACTGACAGTAAGTGGGATAATGGTGTTTTTGTGGCCAGTGTTGAGTGTATTTGATTCTTCCCCCTAACCTTCAAAATTGTCAAGACGCCACAATAATCATAGTCCTATAACCATGGGATGGGATTCAACTCTAGTTTAACATAATGTGTTTTTTTCCCACTCTACTAAAAGCATCAATTTTTCTATGGGGTCGAGTCAGAATGTGTCATTCTGAGGCCAGCTCTTTTTTTTCCCCAGACACAGAAAAATAGTAAACGCTTCAACAATTATACCGGCTTCTTTAAGGAACAATATCAACATTTGACTTCTGTATTATTCAATTTTGCGTCATTCACTCGCCTGGATAAACATCATCCTCCATAACCCCCCTCCTATGAGTCAATATCATCATTTTTGTCATTACATGATTGTCTTCCCAGACAGAACAAGGCCACAGTGTACTAATTTCTCATACACAACAAAACAGAGCAGTGTGTATTGTCTTCATCACAGCCAACTCTCAGCAAAATCAATAATGACAGGGCACATAAAGCTCAGCCAAGGCCCTCTGAAACCTCGTTAGTCTAAATACCTCCAGGAGATATGTGCTAATAAATGAAAAAAAGAAAATTAGCAGCGTCCACTCTGGCTCCATTGGACTCTGATCTGACTGTTGCAAGGATGTACCCTGCAGTGTTTTAAAACTATCCTGGTTAATTATATTTTTTAATGTGCAGGCCAGGACGAAATTAGAAGCATGCTTAACTTAACAAGCCTAACCTGACGTTATGTTTTTGTCTACTCTGCCTCTCGCTTTGGGTTAAAAAATTATATATATCGTGCGAACTTTGAACTTCATGGGTTCCTGGGGGCTAGTGAAGAGAGGATGAGTGTACATTGGGGGTGTTGCAAGGTGTGTACATGATATGAGAGAATGCATATGTGCAAGAGATATTTCCTAGATTAGGCCAAAAAAATAATATGGAAATCGACAATCTGTTGGATAAGCAGGCTATGTGCACTACATGCCCTTTGTTAGCTTCAATTGGAATTTTAACTAATAATGTTTTTATCAATTATAAATCATTCAAATAGGCCTCTTTCATGTCTTGAAAACTTGTTGACGATTGAGGCATGTAAAAAACGTGGCAGGTAAAATACATCTCTGATGTACAAAGCAGCACTCTCAGAAAATATTGTATTGGAGGAGACATTATCTACATGCCCTGTTCATTCACAAATAGCAGAACCAGCTCAGTAGGCGGTCACAGACATGTGCAAACCCAGCTTTTACACTCTTTGAGGCCAATTCTGCATGTGTCTGAATTATACTCTAGAGATAGACAGTGAATGAAAGTGTTTTTCCAATACTGTACTGTAATTCAGCCTTTTTGTCACAAAATGATCATGTTTAACATTCTGACGTTAGGGGGGAAAAATAAGACGGGGAAAGGCGTAAACAGACAATGTGTGTTTACATGTTTCCCAACACGAGCACACGTGCACTCACACAAAGACCTCGGAACACCTTGACATGGACATGTGCTGCCATGGTGACAGGATATGTGTATGCCGTGCCACGACCAGTGAGTTCATCACTGTAAGAGCACTTACTCTTTGTATGCATGCGTGTATGTGTGTGTGCATGTGTCTGTTTTATAAAAAACAACAAAAAAAAGATAAAATGCCATTCATCAGACATTGACATTTTTCAGTAGAATTGTGTGTCAGTAAAGACAAAGTAAAACTTTTCAGTTTTTCAGTTTTGAAATCTTAACTTAAAATTATCCTGGTTTTCAAGCCCACCCTTTCTACATTGTGAATTTTGGGTGTAAAGTTTTATGTGAGCAGTGGAGCAGTTTAAACTGAACCTGAGCATGTTTGCTCAGAGCTGTAAAATGGTCTAAACCTGATTAAACTGGTAGGCTTTTCAAAAAATAGTCAAGGTTTTCTTAGCTTGGTGACTACTTTCATGAGTGTTTACTGTGTACAAGTGCTGTATTTGAAAAAGAGTAAATCCTACTGTGTATACACATAGGTGTATACTTGTGATTGTGTGTGCATGTTTGTGTGTTCAAGATCCCATGTCAGTGAGTATTTGTGCAGTTAATGCAAAAGCTTGATTTGTCTGTCCAACCCACAACACAATAATTGACCGGTCACTCTGGTCTCTTGCGGAGATTTCAGACAGTCTAAATGTTGTGCTGAAGTGTCTCTTCTCGAGTGGACCTTTTCAATTTCAGCCACAATTGCAGAAATGTAGTCAGACATACTAATACTCACCGTTTCTTCTTCTCGAAGGTTTTTCCAATTTATCAGTCCTGCCTCTATTTAGCTGCCTTGTGCCAGTCTTCATCTTACCTTCTCTTTCATATTAATTTCCTTTCTCTTCATGTGCTTATCCATCTGGCTCTACCTCTGTGTGTTTCTTATATCTCTTTTTCATTATATGTATCTCATAGTGTGTCTACCTGCACCTGACAAGTCTGATAACTTCTCCTCCTTCTTATATCGTCTCCTTTGTATATTTGTTGCAATATGTTGACTTTATCATAATTTTAACATAGCCCAGTATGGCCTCTGTGGAACCTATGGATGGCGGATATGGGGAGAGAGGTGTGAATTTGTGCCTTATGTGTGTTTGTACATGAGGGAATATGTGCATGCTGATGTGTGCATAGTGTGTGGGCCTGGCATGTGTGTGTGTTGACCATGGAGGTATACCACGGGCCATTTGTACCGGCCCAGTGCGCCTACGAAATTGCCTCTGGGTGTGGGGGTGCTCACAATGTTCTGGACCATTAGCTCAAATAAGTCACAGCCAAAACTCTTAGTATCTGTCTCACTGGCCAAATGACAAACTGTGCATCCTCCTAAATCCTTGCTGCTACCAAACAGGCAGAAGGAGAGGAGACACGAGACAAAGAAAAACATTTTTTTTAACCTAAATAATACTCTTAGACATGGTTTCATTTATTTGCATCACTGTGAGATAGAGCTGGCTTAAATACACAAAAAACTTTTTTGTGCATTAAAAAAGATATGTGTATAAAGTACGGTCCAGTATGCTGTACAGCACATGTTGCTGAGTTAATTTTCTTTGTCTGACCAGTAGATTTTCCTTTGTGAGAGACCTTCACATAGCCACTGTCAAGATAAAAGCACTAAATATTCAATGGACACACTCTGAGAATGAAGATACGTTTAAAAAAGTGGGGCATAGTGTAAATCATAAAATAAAGACAACCATGCACACACACACACTCACAGAAATGCACACACACTAGCCAGACGACTACTTGGAGCCACAGCTCTTTCTCATTGTTTATTCTGCCTTTCTCCCTTTCTTCTGTTGTTCTTTAATTCATTTTTCATCTGCTCATCGCGGTTGTGCGTCTGGGGCAGCGGGCAAAGCAAGCACTGCCCTCTGTAAGGATATTCTATTACTCTCATGTGCACGGCCAGCGCACACACACACACACACAAATTCTCAAAAGCACAGGAAAATACATGTGCGCACATTCTCACACACACACAAACCATCCTCTAGAGTAAATGAAGTCTTAGAATTCTTGAAGGCACCCCCAGTCAGAGACAGACTGTTTTATTCATCTTCGCACCCCCCCTCCCCCCCATTCTTCACTCGTTCCTCACCTCCTCACGTCAATTTTGCATGTGGGCACTCTTCCTCGTTGCCACCCTTCACCTGACTCTCCTCGCTGAGATCAGAGTTGGATTTGAATCCCCTCTTGGGGACAAACAGAAGCATGCAGCACACAAAAAAGAAAAGATGCATGCATGCAACTGAATTCAGTACACCTGAAGCATGTTGCAACTAGTTTCATCATATCACCCCATCGCATTGCTTGATGTATGTGGGTTCAAGATCTTGTGGGTGTTTGTATGTTTTGATATGTGCTACTTTACATGTCCTCAACATTGTGAAAAAATAATAAAAAAAAAACAAGGAAGAACATAATAAAACCTAATACATGAATACATCAAATAGCATTCATGTATAATTACTACAATATTGGTACTGTAATGCAAATATTTAACCACAACAGTCTCTTGTGCTGTCACTGTACTGTTCAGATATATATATATTTTTTTAATCATATGAAAAAAAGGGCACACACCCTAACCTATTTTATGGAAGTAAACACCTCTTTTGGAAAGACAAAATAGTGCCCATTTCATGTGCTACACACGATGACACCACCATAATTTAACCATGATAAAAAAGTTCTGTTTACAGGTATGAACCCAACTTAACAACCTCAGAAGAAACATAAAAGCAACTTGTGTTTAAGATGCTTCTGGCTCTGACAGCAGTGTCTGTGTGACAGAGATACTGGCTGTAACTAACTCTTCTTCCTTTCCCAAGTGTATAAACGACACCTACACTGCAGCAGTCTCCACCAAAGCTGGTCAAGACTTTTTTTTTTTTTTTTTAAGAAAACAATTTATAGCAAATGAAGAGGAGGAGATACAGTTGTATTCTCAGGCTGTAATAGTGTGCTGTTGTTCAGCAGAAAACTTGACTTTCAGTCCTGACTTCCTCTATGTTTACATGGCGGTTGTGTGATTAATAGAAAGATCAGAGAATTGTCCTCTTAAAGAGAAGAAGCATTGCCTCATGTATCAGTCTGACGAGTACTTCTATTAACACAAAAAAGACTTGTTATACAGTGCGATAAATATATATCGCCTCCAAGAACACTCGAGTGGACTGTATGAAATCATAATGTACATGTACAATTCACCTTACACAAGAAACACTATGATTTCTATTCTATGACTCAGAGCGCAGACTAACACAATCCAACTACAACTTTATATGAGTGGACAATGTAACCATAGAGAATATATAAAATGTTTACCATCAGAAACGTTCATTTAACATGTTGTATTATGCCATTTGTGGGCAATGCTGCAAATCCATGAGCTGAACATTTTTTAAGGCTTCATTGCCTTTTAATGATTTTTGCATCAATATGATAAAGGACCTTGTTTTGTCAGGTATCTATTAGCACTGGGCAATAATACAAGAGCAATAATGTTTTCAATATAATGTTCATCAATAGAAATATAATAAATGCTTGATAATTGTTTGATATATTTAAACTGAGAAGCTGAATCAGCACACATTACCAGATCTGGCTAACTACAGCAGCTGATGAGTCTACACAGCAAAGAAACTATACTACATGTACTATTATCACTGAAGGAGGTGGAATAGCTAACCATAAGAAAAACAGAGTGAGAAGGAAGCCAGCACTAATTGCTAATTGTTAATGTGAACAGCAGATCTGAATAGTGTGCAAACAACTGTGGGATTAACAAGAAAGTTGGTAAAAGAAGAAGAGAGGTAATTGTGCTTGGTTTAAGTGTAAAGTTGGTCTTCAGTAATGAAGAACATAGCAAAATTAACTTGGTTTAACACAGCAGAAACGCTAAAGTCACAAGTAGTAGGCTGCATATGAGGCATTTAGGGAAAATCTGTAGATTGTAGTATAGTCTGTATAGCATTCAAGGTGCTAATTGTGTTTGTATTTAATTTATTTGTAATAATTATTTTGAATGTTCTACCTTTAGATCTGTGAAAAGTTCCATGGTTTAGCAATTTTATATTATGTTCTGACCATATAGAAAGTATAAAATTCCAATGAACCATCTGATTTCTTCAACTTTCTCTCAGGTGCAAAAAACAGCCTTAAGACTTTGAAGAAATAACGATTTAATATTGATAATATTATTATATCAAGTGACATGACATATTATATAACATTTCTGACCATATCGTCCAGTCTAGTGTCCAAGTATCCTCATAAGTTCAGCTTACTATCTTTGTTTGGCATGTTAGCTGTTTCAAGGTTATAGTTGTATATTGACGGCTACTGGGAGGTAAACCACAACAAATACACTGCATTAATACATCTTGCAGGTTGTGGCCTGAACATCTGAAACCAATATAGTTGGAGGAAAAAACGGTTTGGCGTACATACAGTACAAGAAATGGGCGGTTCTGTAGTGACAGCCTACAGAAACTAAAAAACAACGGAAGTCTACTGGAGACAAATACCAAAGGTAAAACTGTCACAACAACTGACCATGGATTTGATTGCAAAGTGTTTTCCAGGGTATTTTTTTAAAACATCCACAGTGATGACAAGTTGTCAATGAAGAGTTGGGTTGCCATCAAACAAAAAACAAGCACACAACAAAAATAAAACCTTAATTGTAAATTTTACGCATTTGTATAAGAACAACGTCGCAGCAACAGATTCCCTCACTTGGAATGAATGAACTTTCATGAGCGAGCGCTGCATTCAAATTCATTAAGTGAGATCTGGGGCTAAGAGGGAACTTGAGTACTGAAGCACTGACTTAGGAGGCAATCACATTAAGCCAGAGTTTTAACAGTTAAGACCTCTAACCGGAAAAACAGCTTTGAGTTGGAAAATGTGTGTAAAACAGTGAGTCGAACCCCAGCCTCGCCGCCTCATTTGTCTTCGTCTCTCCGCCAATGGAACAATGGCTTTTGTTTAACCTTGTTTGATTTCCCTCTTAGTGCTGATCCCCTGACGAAGAGGGCTATTATTGGGCCTCTCAGAGAGGCATGTTTCACTAACGAGCGATCACTAATGAAGGCTTTGATGTAGGATTAATTACACTCCAAATTGAATGTCTAATTGCTTTTATTCCCTCCCGATGAAATATGCTCCAGCTGCCACTTCAATGCCATCTGTTGTAATTAGAAAAAGAGAGACAGAGAGACAGAGAGGGGAGAGGGGGAGGAGGCTGAGGGTTGGAGATGAATTGTTAGGTGCAATAGATAAGACCTTTTTCAGTCAGCAAAGTTTATTCTTTTGTCCTCTGCACAGATTAAGTCTTTTGCATTACAAATTCTTGCCTTTCCTGCCACCTGTCCTCTGTGTCCTAACCTCTCCTCCCTCCTCCTCCTCCTCTGCTTCCACCTCTCTGATAGATGATGCCAGGTTATGTGTTTCCCCTTGCTAATTGCATCCTCTGATGAGTTTAGGCAAACACATTAGCTAATTGCATTTGTGCTTCTCAGACACTGCTTGATTGATAAAGCACATGTGATGCTGAATCATTGCACTGTTTGCTTGTTATTCATCTAAATGGCATTCCACATAAACACACACACACACACACACACACACACACACACACATGGGGAGGGAGGCAGAAAATGACAAGAGTGTGATTGATGTTGTGTTTTAAGAGATTGTTTCTGATCTTATTAAAAAACATTGATTTCTTTTAACTGTGTTTATTTTGCAATGTTTATTTCCTGTGAGCGATTTGGATGTCGAGCATTTCGCCTGCTTGCTGAAGCAAAGTCTTTAAGATTTGAGTTCAAATTTGTATTAGAAACTTTCTGTATATTTCTTCTGATCTCAGGGAAATATGTCTACACTGGTTAAAAGGCAAAAAAAAACTGTTTATATGTTAACAACAGCAACCACCATTTACTTGGATACCAATTGCTAACTACTATGTTACTAATACAATCATAGTTATACTATAGGTTGCAGGTTTAAGTGAAAATAGATATTCAGTTTGGTTGAAAACTGGTGTGATAGAGTGTGATAGATGCCAACATGTCATTTTCATCAAACCTTTCAAAATATCTGCATTTGCCGTGTTTCTCATAGGCACAGATTCAAGAGGAGACAAGTCCCTTCCAACTTCTAAAAAACAATGTAGTTGCTCTATAAATTATTTTGAAATAAATTATGTAATTGAAAATATCTACTGACATGGTGACTGCTAAACCTGACCCAGGTTCTCTCCCTGCAGAAGAGTAAACAAGAAAACCTTTAGTACATTTGACACTCAAGAAAATCTATTCATTGTGGTAATCTGACGATGGTTGGATTTTTAAAATGCATGTATACACCTTAGTCGGATTTACCATCACTTGAAATAGGTATAGGCCACCGATCATAGCAGTGTATCATGTTTTTCGGCAATAAATTACATTTTCTCTCTGGCATGTATGCAATTGTCCAACTGAGGAGTATAGTCGAGCTATGGTTTTAATCCGACTAAGCTATGCCTATAAGCGTTTATTATATAAGAGTGTTCCAAGGTTTCTGTAAAATGCATAAATGCGATGATAAATGTGATGGCCGAAAAGCGATTCATTAATATATAGGCTGTGGCTGTGTCTTAATTATAACCCATGTTGGTGATATTATTGATATCCCAGACAACCTGATGTGGCAATGAAACCTGTTAACTGAAACTTTTAACCAAAAATGGCAGCAAGAAGAAACTGATCTTAGACACGTGTATTTTTAAGTATGACAGATTCAAGTATTGTGTGTTTAAGGAAGATCAGAAATAAAAAAGGTTCCTTCTTCAGTTTATCTTATAATTTCAAAACCCTGTGTTTTCACAGAAAGGCCTCTACCAGACGGTATGACCAGATGCCAGCTTCAAGGATGGTGACAGGTCTTCTTCGCCTGACCCCATGAAAAAAAAGAGCACGCACATACACACACACACATCTGGGATACAGCACCATTCCAAAAATACAGTAGCACATGTATAAGGCCAATAGGTGGGCCATAAGGCTATTATGTTCCATAATAGCATTATGTTCTTGAGCTCACATTAGCATCTCAGTGAATGGACGTGTGGCAGGTGTGCTTTGTAGCAGCACACTGCCTGTGTCCGATAAGACAATGACACAATATGACGAGAAACAACGCTGGTTGTCAGCAATTGTCCTCATAGAAAAGATGACACAGTTGTCAATAGCCATAGCCTGTGTGTGTGTGTGTGCGTGCTTGCATTTGTGTGTGTATAGGACTCCCCTAGGAGCAAATGGCTTTAAGCAACACAAGCGCCTGATCAATACATCAATATTCAGCTTAGGAGGTCTGACGACACACATTTATACACACACTCACAAACACTCAAATACATGAGCACGTACACACTCACACACTCACAAACACACACGCTTCAGGCTCTGCAGAGTGTGACCCTTAGCTAATCAATTTTTCGCCACATGATAGGGACGCCACGCGCCGCCATCCTCACTGCTGTGTCATTAGACTGTAATACACACACACACACACACACACACACACACACACACACACACACACACACACACACACACACACACACACACACACACACACACACACACACACACACACACACACACACACACACACACACACACACACACACACACACACACACACACACACACACACACACACAGTCTTATAAAAGATTATACTCAACAAAGACAAAGATGGCTATGATTACCATCTTTTCCATTCTTTGTCAGAGACAAACACGCACACACTTGCATCTCGTGACCTCACCCCTGCAGCTACAGCATATTGGATGGATGTCAGCTTATAGCGGCGTATGTATTGTGCTTATTGTTATTCTAATGACTGACTGAAACAACAGTATGGAAACCAGGGGAGAGATGGCGCTTGTGTCTTCAGATAATCCGACTGTCCACGCTCCACACACACAAATTGGTCACAGATAGAGGTCTGCCAAGTCAGATAGCACACAACAAATGTGTGTGTGCGTGTGATCCTGTATGCATTTGTGTAAAAGAAAAGCGAGTAACGGGGTTGACCTGATATGCATGAATCTTAGAATGATCTTAGTATGTCCAACTGTTTGTACATGCATGTTTTTATATGATTACTGACCAAATCTGTAACCCGCCTGGAAAAGTATTTACAGATATGTGCTGTATACCATAGCTTTATATGAAAATACTAAAGCAAAAGTGGAAAAGGGTCCTGAATTCAATAGAAACTACATGGTGTTCATGTAATTAAAGGGTTGTTCCATTCAAATTACACAAAAAAACAAAATCATTTTCACACATCTGTAGGAGTAACTACTCATGTTGGTGGTTTGGCTGGAAGTTTTCAGATATATGTCTCAGATTGTTCTGTTTTGGCCTAAAAACTGTTTCACTCTGTGACGTTGTGATGTCACAACTACACAGTCACTGCCCATCTCCCAAGCACAGCCATTCTAGTCAGCCAATCAGAACTACTTTCTCGCAAAGAAGTAGTCCCTATGAAAGCTGTTCACAATGATGTCTGTGCTCTATCCAGAATGAGCCACTGTCTCTGAAAGTTTGCCTCTAAAATGTTTAAGAAATACTATTTTTCAATACCTCAACCACCACAAAACAATATTACATTCACTTTAATTGTATTTAGGTGGAGGCAGAACTCTCCGAAAATGGGGATATCTAATAATGTGAAAGAGGTAAAATAAGTGTGAAATTGTGTTGTTTGTTTTTTTTGTGTAATTTTGGTGAAGAGACATTTGATTTCCTCTATTTCAGTTTTAATTGCTTTGTGCTGTTACTTGGTAGATGCTGAACTTTTTGTACTTCTCTCTCTCACTCTCTCTTTCTTTCATACACACACAGAGACACACATACACTACAGTCTGTACACAAGCCCAGCCAGTGAAGTAAACATAATTCAATTGCATATCTGGCTAACACGATTCAATTACACAGAGGCATTTAAACCAATCACTCCCGTGGTCTTCATTCATATCAGTGACATCATTCTGACCATTTGTGGCACCACTTAGGCAGTAATGAGCCAAATGAAAACGTAAATGTGGCACTGAGAACATCACATCAGGCTATGGAGGGTTAACGAGTTAAATGGAGGGTTCTGTTTTTATTGTTTGGATTAATTGACTTCTGTGTCTCTGGCAAACAAACAAGCAGAAGAGGGCTGCATTAGTGATGTTGTTCAGGACTTTCACAACTTATTTTTGTTGCTGTCTCTGGTATAAAAGCAGCAATGATGAAAAAAAAACAAAAAAAAAGATTATAGTATGATGTAAAAGTGGTAAACTGTACTCATAGCAGAACTAATTATCAGTGGGAGATGATCAAGAGCCATTTGGTTTCATCCATGATGTAAGCCCGGGGTTAAAGATGTAAAATCGACCACATACAGTAAACAACTCTTTGGCCTGAAATGAGGTCAGTAGATGAGAGCTTTAGTGCAATTTTTTCAAGCTTTGATGTTTAAATACAATTTGAATTCTGGCCACAGCACTGGTCTCTGGACTTTCCCATGTTGTCAAGAAAATTTATTGTTTTGTGGTTGATGTCTTGACCTTGTTTAGCATACAGATGCATACGAAAAGGCGGAAAAAAAATACTTCAGCTATCGGCAGACTTTAAAAATGGCAACAGTTATTATCTTTGAAATGTTAAAAGGCATCACAGTATGAAGAGCCGTTGTACAGTAAGTGGTTCCGTCACTTGAGTGAAAGTTAATTGTACCCTGCATGCACCCCGTGTATGGCCTGTGGATATACAGTACATTTCTTATGAGAAAAACATCCAAGAGCTGCATGAGGTGAGATCAGAGCGATAAGGAAAAAAACAAAGCAACCTAAGGACTAATCCACTGATTCCCATAAGGGGAGAGGGTGATTGGTATGGCTGAAAAGTAATGAAAATAATTCTTTCAAGGTTTAACCTTTTTACTGGGTTTAACCTTTCAGAGGTCACCCGACATGAGCTTTATTCCTGAGAGAGCTGCTGGATGTTTTATTTACAGGCAAAGGTGAATAATGTTGAACTGTCTTGCCTGCTTTCTAATATATTCAGCATTTATAGGCCACAAACAGCAAAACTGTAAACCCGTATTGAAATTTATATATATATATATATATATATAGCTAATATTAGAAGGTGCTTTATTAGTTTCACACTATAGTGTCACCTTGAGATCAAAGTAATTGTCCTAATATGTTTTTTTGGATGGATATAACATGCAACAAAGATCTCTGGATAGAATGGAATGACGGATGTTATGGTCATGTGACAGGCGTAACCAGTCAGCTACTAGGGTCGCTCCTGTGTTAATAGGTTTTATGCAGCCTAAGCTTCAAGCTTACGTACTGATTGCATGGTCCCATGCTTTCTTCATGGCTTTTGAGGACTAAACTCCAAGGCACTGAAACATCAGTTGAACCATGTTTCTTTTTTTTTCTTTTTTTTTTTAGGGGGGGGGTTCAGTACATCACTTGCCCAATCACACATCTCCTTTCACTTTAAAGTTCCATCAAAAGATTTTCTTTGATATATTGTGATGTATGGGTCAGCCTGTACCCGGGCCTTTCAAGGTGGAAAAGAGAAGTATATGTTTTTCAAACTTCACACATCACAGATGAGACTGCTCCGCTCATTCACTTTTTGCTTGTACTTCTGTAGGAGAGGGCCAGATATCAAAAAAAAAAGGAATAATTGCAATTTTTTTTTTCTTTTCTGATCTTCAACCAGTTTTCAACCAGACATGTGGTTTTGAGCAGGCGAGTATTGTTGGGTAGCCTTCACATTTTCTGACACAAAGATGTCTGTGTGCTTTTCTGGGAAACTTCACTCAAGTTGTCACGTCATCAGGAGAGATCACAAACAGATGAATCAAATTAAACGATTTTTGAGAACATGAACCGAGGTGAAAAAAAGGACAAAGAAGAAGAAAAGAATGATGGCAGAAAAATCACCAGAGAGGGACAATGGAACTATTAAAGGCTCTTAAAGAAAGTGGTGAGTGAAAAGAGGCATATCTAATGGCAGTCAAGGAAACGGCAGAATTGTAGAAAGTCAGTGGCCATAATGAAACAAACATCTGCACCAACAGTTCACATAGCTGATTGCACTGGGGCCAATCAGCTATTTCCAGCGACTGCTAACTCAAAAGAAATGTCGCACAACCTATTTGCTTCCCGAAGTTATTATTTTACAGTTTTACAGTTTGACACAAGATAATTACAGGCACATAAAAATAGATGCTCAGTATAATTTTAATGATTTTTAAAGTAATATGAAGTGGAATTCACCTGTTCTTCATGTGTATACATCTTCACCTCAACTATAACTGACATTTCATCCATCTTTCTCAGAGCTTTGATCTGCGTATCACAGAGGATGTGACCAGTGGAAAATATAGATCGCAATGTCCATAATGTGTCCCCTTACGTGTATTAATCAACTCTATTGACCTCACTTTCTCTCCGCGTGGCACTCCGATTGTTTGTTTACCATTAGGGCCGAGTGTCTTGGTTGTTCAATAGCCCACCTCCATCTGCATTTAAACAATGAAACTATCAGCTAGGTAACAAGAGTGGGGACAGCAGCTCAATACTGCTATGAGAGGTCTCCAATAATCAGCTGTGTTGGAGGCAGGCGGGACGCGGGCAAATACAAGCAAGCAGTATCGACAGGCGCTGGTTGCCTTCAATCAGCTTATATCTACTGGCAGGGAAATCGGCCCGCGCTCTGTATGGACCCAGAATGATCACTGATGAAGACATCAGCTGGAGAAACAAAGGGAAGGGGAATAGGGGAACGAGGGCTGTGGGGGGGGGTTCAAGGATGGTCTGATAAAGGCAATATGAAGAATCTATTTACAAAATAACATATGATGATGACATTAAAGGTCCAATATTGTTAAAAGTAGGATTTTAATACCTTTTTTTTGTTCATAAAGAAGGTCTATGGTTTCTATAAATACTGTTGTGTTTCAAAACATTTAGTCCAAATAGAAATGCATACAGCCTGTATAAGGCAATATGAAGAATCTATTCAATCTATTCACATATGAATGACAACATTAAAGGGCCCATATTGTAGAAAGAAAGATTTTAATATTTTTTTTATTATAAAGAGTGTGTTCTATAAATCCTATCATGTTTCAAAACACTCAATCCAAAGAGAAATCCTGTATTCAGAAACTGTGCCTATAAATATATCTCGTTATATCTTGTCCATTACTTGTGTGTTAATGTTTTTGAATTTCAAATAGTTTATTTTGTCATAGAATATTTACCTAATATTTGTGTGTATGCAATTATATTTCAAGTGATTTTTGAGTTGAGCCCCGCACTAAATAACTAAATGTACTGTTTATCATTGGAGCGATGGTAGCCAAAAAAACCGTAGGGTCTCGCTTTGAATGTTAGAATGACGGGATCAATTCAAGCCTGATTGCATGATACACACACACATGCACACGCGCACACACTCAAACACACATACAGACACACTTCAAACCCCAGCGGTATTGAAGCTGCCAACACATCATTTACATAATCAGTTCTTGTTAGATGCTGGGCTTCCTTGTTTTGGTAAAATATGCTTAACCTCTTCACACATACACACACACATACACACACTAAAACCCAGCCACGTAGCGCTGTGCTCAGGTCATATTAAGGTCATGAGTAAATTGGCTGAGGGCAGCAGGCCTCACAGCTCCTAGTTTATAGAGGCAAATTAATTAGTGGGCCATGCAGTACTGTGAAGACAACACATTAGTGATGCAGCTAACATCACGCTGATGGCAAAAGGATGTCTAAATATAACTAAATATAATATTACTACTCATTTTCCTGCCCTGGATCAAGGGTCACTGGCAGAGGACAGAACATAGTCTAAAGGTAATAGTCTAAAAACAATGAAAATGTTGTTTTTCTTCTGGATTTCCATTTCTGTTACACAAAACAAAATGATGCATTCTATTTATGTGGTAAACTGTAAAATAATCCACTCCACACTTTTATTCCATTATAAATTAGCAGCTTGAAGGGAATGCCAGCATGGAGAAAGCATGTCGGTCAGTCAACAGTCACGCGGTAAGCACACACACTTGTTCGTGTCCTCTATTCTACTCAGTGCTGTGCAAGTGCTGAATCATCAACAGGAGAGAAACTCCCCTTGCAGCCGCTGTCAGTCAGTGCAACACAGTTCAGGCGGTGACGAGGGGAACAGTTGGCAGCTCGAGGGCCTCGGGCCAACCCCGACCATATGGCAGACGCTGTAGCACCGCTGTGTCATACTCTGGCATGTTTTAACGACCAATTAGGCTCATTAGGCCTTGATTAGAGACGTTGAAGCCTGGGGGAGTCACGGAGAGGAGAGGGGGTGACGGTGATGACTTATCATGGAGACGGGATGGTGGGGAGTATGAATCAGTAATGATGTGCACTCACTGCACCACAGATTAGGAACAGGTGTTCTATGCTTCAAATAGATTGACCAGTTGAATTCAGGTGAAAGCCTTGATCTAGTATTGATTTCACTCATTAAGTCTTCTCTAGTCATGAAGTAGAGATGAAGATGAAGGGGATGAGGCAGGTTAAGGGCTTTAGTGGTTAGATTATCAGTACAATATATTTGGCACCTTTCACACAAAATGCTTAGCAGATTAAAAAAAAGACAAAAGTGTCACTTTGATAGAACTGAATAACAATATAAACAGTCTTACTTTTCGTGAGATGAAATAAGGAATTGTTTTTTCTATACATAAAAAAGAATCATTTCTCTCAAAATTTGCTCACAAATTTATTGAAATCCAGTAATACCACCATTTGTGTCACGCCACGTGGGTGACATGTCTGAGTGCACACATGTAAGAACTGGTATGTTATCAGCAGCCAGGAATTGTGTCCTGATCTTTGCAACAATCTGTGCATTATCATGCTGCAACATGAAGTGAAGGTGGTTGATGAATGGCACTATAATGGGCCTCAGGATCTCATCAACGTATCTCTGCACATTCAAATTTTCATCAATAGAATTAACTTGTGTTCATTGTTTGTAACTTATATCTGCCCATACCATGACCTCAGTAAACTGCCATACACACTGTCTGCCATCCCCAGTGATACAGTGAAAACCAGGATTCAGCTATGAAGAAAACACTGCTCCAAAGTGCCAGACACCATCCATGGTGAGTATTTGCCCACTCCAATCGGTGCCAACAATCTGCAGTCAGGTCAAACTCCTCGTAAGGATGCAGAAGAGGTTCCCTGAGACAGTTTCTGACAGTGTGTGCTGAAATTTTTCGGCTGTGCAAACCAACTGTTGCACTAGCTCTCTAGTGGCAATATTTCTCACAAAAATGTAGGGAGAGTGGAAATATAACCTAGCATCACATGGAAATTCTGTAATAGTAAGTAAAGTACATATACACACTCATAGTTATACTTAAATACATTACTTGAATAAATGTACTTAGTTACTTTCCACCACTGGAATTTAGGATCCTCAAAATTACCAAAAATAGCCAAAAAAAACAGATTCTAAATGTAGAACTTTGAGGGTGAGAAATGAGTGAGCGAATCAGAAAACCACTAGATGTAGTAATTAAATACATTAGATTAAAAAAAAAATAGAAAATAATACATATTTTCTCCACTCCCTGAAAATGTCTTCATCTGTTCATCCCTTCCAACAACAGCAGCAGCAGCAGAAGCATATTTTTGCTCCCCTGTTTATCTCATTGTTTTTATGTTTCGTCCCATCATCCGTGGACAGACCAAGGAAACAAAACAAACCGTTTACAAGCGGGGGAATGTGTTTTTATAGAAAACACAAAGGAGTCAGGAGTCACTAACTGCCAGTCGTCATCACTGGGCATTTACAGTAACTGTGGAGGGGGGTGTGTGTGTGTGTGTTTTGGTGTGTGAGTGGTCTGTGGGGGGATTAAGACTCTAATGATAATTCTACATATGGTGCCTGGATAAACCTGCCTGAGCACTGAGATCATAAATCCAATCTGAGGATGATAATCCTTTTGCCAGATGAGGAATTAATACCAAATGTTATGCAGTAGTCGGAAAGAGAAGATGTGTTTGTGGTGGTGTGACACAGAGGGGATGTTTACCAGTCACACATAAACCAGGATAGTAAATTTGCTTTCATATATTCTCTCTTTTTAAAATAATTTCCTCTCTAAATACATGTATCAAATCATCTATTACAGTATTTATTTCAAGTTATGGTTATGTATCCTTTCCTTCAACTGAATTTCAATCATGTGTCTGTATTCCAGCTGCCTTCATAGTTTGAATCTGAGAGAGCGTTTGCCTTTTTTCTCCTCTTTCTTTTTTTTATTGTGTGAAGTCACCCTGCACTAATCCTACAGTGTTGTTATTAAGCTCAGGGCCATGGAAATGGACAGGGTGTAAGACATGCAGAGTGCATATAAGCCAGATTAGCAACGAAACACCCCCACAAACATTGTCGCCATATTCAAATTCATATTTATATCTGTGTCCTCCTCAATAGGCTGTTCTGCTGTTGTGCGGTTACTCTGTAAAAATGAAAGAAAAAAAAACACTGGGAGGAATAAAGCGAATGAATGTTTGTATATCAAATTATCAGAAAAGCGTGAGAGAAAAACAGAGGAATGGTATGTAGAGAGGATGGAGCAAAGGGTTGTTGAGAAAAACAATGAGAAACAGATGATAGAAAAGGGCTGAGGGTGTTATTAACAGAATCAGATAATGATGGCGGGCTACAGAAACTGAGATTTAAAAAGAGAATGATTGAAAAATGGGCTCAGTGTGAGTAGTAGTGCGGGGTTAACGTTCAGAAAGAGACAGATTAAGAGTCAGAGAGAATGACAGAGAGAGAGAGGAGGTTTTGAAACAGTTAGGTGGGAGAGAGAGAAACCGAAAAGAGATAGAAATTCAGAGTAAAAATGCCTCAGAGATCCAGAGAATGAAGTTCAGAAAGACAATCAAGAATCCGAGAGAGAAACTGAGGGAAACAGAGTTCTCATAGAAAAAGAAAGACAGAGGGTGGGGGAGATTTACGGGGAGAGAGAGGGAGAAACCTCCAGATCCAGTGTTTGACATTTCACCTTGCTCAGTTGATAAGGGGTGTCACCCGCTGGTCCTCAGGGCTTTGACTGCTGTCTGCAGTCATCACCCCTCCCCAGCACAGGAAACTATTGATCAACCAGACAGCGCTGCCTTGCCTTGTGTGTGTGTGTGAGTGTTTTGCGGTTAGGTGGGTACATGGTTCCTGCACCTTTTCTTCAAGTGCTTTTCATGCTTTTTTTCCTACATATACATGTATACACACACACAGACCAAAAACAGAAAAACAGAACAAAGTTTAAAAAATGCGTCACAGACCCAGCGATTTACGATGAAAGTAATGCAAATACCTCACCCATGCTTTGTGCTTGTGAAGCTTGTGTACTGTATGCATCTGTGTGCATTACTCCAGGACTAAATCCCAGAATCTGCAACTGACTCAGCCGTGACCACCTCCTCTCTCTATTGTTTTTATACCTTGGACTTGCTCTCCGTAACATCTTAACCTATCTCATTATTTGTGTGGAGGGAAGTCCATTAAGGTTCTGTGGCTTTGGCTGAGTGGAGTGAGAGATCACAGGGTGAAGAGACAGAGTCTGTCATTAAAAAGCCTTGGTACTCACTACCAAAAAGAATGGCTTCACACAAAGCCTTGAATCATTGCTCCTTTTGAGGTGACCATTGTTGTGTACTTTCAGGAAATAATGAGAAAATACTCATTGGTACTGATATGGAATATTGATATTGATATAGAGAATGTAGGTAGTTGCTGTTTTTACACTGAGATTAGTGAGATCGTAGCTGAGACAGACGTTACTAAAACGTGTCAGTGAGTGCCAAGAAATAGTTGGAAAGTAATGCCTTCCATGTCTGGGAACACATGTGTACCCCCCACTTGCTTGGGATCAAATTCCACCAGAATTTTGCTGTTCTTTCCTTATAATTTTTCCCACCGTCTCAATCAAAAGTCAGCTATCCACTGCCAAAATGTGTTGAAACGAGTCAGTGGGAATTTTTATTTTAACTGGCTTAACAATATTCCACATCAGAGCATTAGGGCTTTTCTGTGCATATAAGCCATAACTGTATATGCATCGACTGTAGTTTCCTGGCACATGCTTAAATTAACATGTGTACATCATCCGAAACATTAAAATGAGCATCAACCCACCATCCTGACGGATTCTCAATGCTGAAAAATCCTTTGAACCAGAGTTTGTTTTCTAACTACCAGCTATTGTTAATTCAATGACACGGTTCTTGCATATGATGCTTGCAAACATGGTAAGAGGTAACAACATTAAAGTCAACTGATGACTTAAATAAAATATGAATATTTCAATTATGTATACTATTGTACTACTTTACCTCATTTAAAAAAACAGACAAACATAACTGTGACAGACAAGTTATGGTGACATTGATCTATTTATATTTGATCTTTGTTATGCATGGTAAAACAAATGTAGGCAAAAAATGCTGCAGCAATGACATACTTGTAGGCCAACCTAGAAGTTAACATCACCCTGGTTCTCTCATCAAACCTATAGGCCAAGCCTAAAGTTATTTCTTTGGATTTTGGATTATTGCAGAAAATAAACTGTAGGAAAAAAAGTTAACGGAGGTAAAAAGCTATCGTAGAGCTATAAATCCTCCACATTGCAGCCGCATGACTTTAACATCACCGCCACTAAGCCTTCAACTTGTAATTTGATTTTGCATTTCGACACAGGGACATTTAATACCCTTGTAGTTTCATTTAGCTAGTTGTTACCAACTGGCTTTTTTAACATGTAAAAGCTGAGTGAGTTAGGCTTATTTACTGACACATTTTATGTTGTACAACAAAACATTAAGATACCTTAAGCTTGTTTTAACGACAAATCTTATTTAAAGTATTAACCAAACAAGCCCCCAAAAAGAAAAGAATAGAAAAAAGAGAGAGTTTGAGATGAGGGAAGTAGAAGTGGGTTTTCGGACTTATTTCTGCAGCACTCTATAGTAATCTCTTCACTTTTGGATGCTGAACAACAGTCCATCAGATCTACCGATATTGTATTGTCCATTTCACAATGTCCACGTTTGCATATTGTTTATCATCTGGATTTATTTTCCAACGCTGGAATGGCACCACTGTTTGGCAGCAAATTGCATACACTTTAACTTCCTTGCACACAATCCCTGCTCGCTGTACTATATACAGTAATTATCCGATGATAAATAAAAGTGTCTAAATCTCTGCTGTGATGGATCACCCACCTCAAGAAACCTTCAAGCCTCTGCAAGTTGATTTTCTTTCAATTCTGGAGTAAACTGAAACCAGTGGCTTCCTATAAGGTATGGATTTAGTCTAAAATTATGTTATGCTTTTAAAATGGTCACCTGTATAATAAAGGGTGTGATTTGCATCAGTTACAACATGTAAGCGTGTTCCTTTATGATGAGGGCTTTCTAGAACCATAACACAAAGCTTAACCAATGTATTACAGTACGGTGCACACATAGGCATAATTCTCAAGCCTAACCTCGATACCGAACCCAGCCCTCATTTTTTACCTCAGAAACATTCCATAGTTAAATTGGTCACAATAAGCACAAACAGGAATGTTACAAGTCTCTCCTCATCTTAATTCACAGTGCGAGAACGTTTGGTCCTCACAAAGGTGGAACTATACGAGCTCACACGCAGATATAAACACCAGCATTGGGGGGAAATAAATGATGCACCTGCATGCAGCATTGACGATTCCTCCAGAGTGCGACGACGGATGCAAGGGCCTGCTACACTCTGCATTCATTGTGTGGCTCAGGGGAGAGGGAGAGGAAAGAGAGTGAATAAAATGTGGGCAAGCACAGATTCATGTTAAAAATGACACAATTAGTTCAACTCTGAAGTGCGTGTTAGTTGCGCATGGCTTCCCTTCTTAGACTCACATGAGGTGATCAGACAGGCAAATACTCCCAGGGCCTGGATGTATAGTCAAATGAAACACACTCATATGCACACGCACGCACACACACAAACAACCAAAGTGCATGAACACACTTAATACAGCAATGCAGACACAGCATAATAATCACACTTGTCTCTCTCTCGCCCCCCTTCTCCCTCTCATGTAGCCTGGTGTAAACAGGACTAAAAGCTCCACACACTATAATTTGTGATACACATTTTTTTGGAGGGAAAAAAGAAATCATGCACACACACACAACACACCCCATGAAAATAATGAAGTAACTAGAGTAAATCACTCTGCTAGTGTGGAAAACACTGTTCTAATTCTAAAGCATCTCGCACTGAAAAATTGATCTTTATTTTCGGGGCAATGCACTTTGAAACAAAAGCGAAAAGGAACTTAATATGCAGGAAATGCAGAAATGAAAACTACAGAACATGGAGCACTTTGAGTTTGCACTTTCAAAGCTAGGAGAAACAAGCGTTTGAATTCCCCCCCACCCCAAGAGATAGCAAGGGAAAGGCAGGGCCTGATTTTATTAATTTCATCTGTAGTTATGTTTCTCCTGAATAAAACATTAATACTCCCAGGAACAAGGGAATAACAGATACTGAAAGAAAGACAGCTGCTTCTCTTTTAATTAGCAAGCGCAACTCACTCTCGCTCTCTTCAGCCGTCCCAGCTAGTCTATCTTTGTATCGCCCTTCAAGTGTTTCTCTGTCAATCAAGCCATCTTTCCCCCTAACTAGAATGAAAGGGAACTCTTTGTCAACTTTAAAATCACAGCTCCTTACTTTACGATGACATCTTAAAGCTGCACTCCATAAATAGTGCTAAAGACTCTAATGTGCTATGCAGCAAAAGGAAAAGTGAAATTTAGTTTGTGGCCTGTGAAAAAAGTTTGCTCATGTTTCTGCTTCAATTATTCTGGACACATCCGTATCATATAAACTCATAAACAGCGATATTGGGCGTTGTACTGACTTCATCGCCTGTGTAATTCCACTTTTGACAGACTGTATTAGTGCAAAATTACCCTCAATGGACGCAGCTTGAATAGATGTGGGCAGGCCGTTGAGGCACATGGGAGTAAGAGCTGAATAAAAGTAATCCTACGATCAACTGTAGAGGAAATCACACCGAGGCAATTAGTCCCTCCGGACGTGTTACATATATTTGACAGTGATGCCATAGGAAATAAAAAAATACCATAACGTGTGAGGTCACCATAAAGGCACTAGTACTATTGGATTGTTATGGGGATGTTCATTATGGACAGAATTACTAGTTGCTAATCTTGATGCCTGCTATCAATAAAATTTAATCAGTTCTTTGCATTTTTACAGTCTCTTGACATCGGAGAGTAGTAGCTAACACCATGCAGCCAGGCTAATAAAAAACCTCACTTCTCCAGAGGCTAAAGGACAATATATGGAAATAGCAGTCTAATGGTGTTGTGAGGCTAACGCCCAAAATCCATAAGTTCCCATCCTGGCATGAGAGAGATCTCAGAGATCATAATATTGAGCTATGGAATCAAGGGTCTCCTGAGCGCTTTTCCAGGGTGGTTGTGCCAGCTCATACACACTGTATGCACACACACAAACACACACACACACACACATACCGTATTCACTCATACACACATATATAGTCTCCTCTGCCTTGCCCTCAGGGTGCAGCCAGTCTGAGATCACACTGGCAGGTTCACTTGTAAAGCCGCAGCTTTAGGCTCTCAGACAGAGAGAACTACAGACGGTCGCTGCTGCAGGTAGAAACACTGACCTTGAAGAGTTTCATTCCAAAGCGAGATATGCCCTGTTTGAAAATGTGTGACAAAATGATTGCTAGCATGAAAGTGAAACTTTTTTTTTTTTTAGCCCTTTTCCTATAGGAAAGAATCTTCAAAAAAGTATATATATTGCATTTACTGTTTTTTTTGCGTACGCTTATTTTTTCGGGTACAATTGTGGAAGATGCTGAGCAGCTCTTTGACACTGGTGATTATTTTGTAATTCACGAATCTGAGTTCTTCACACAGATTTATTTCTAAGCTGTAGTGAAACAAATCATCAGATCATTTTACTTAAGAAAAAGTAACAAAACCACAAAGAAAAAAATACTCCATTACAATTAATATTTTTTTTGCTGTTTTTTTACAGTAAAAGTACAGTATTGGCAGCAAACTATAATTCAAGTGTTATAAGTAAAGATACTCATTATGCAAAAGGGCCCCATTTAACTGTATGTGCTAGATATCATTGGAATTTTAATACTCTTCATCAAGCAACAATCTAACATTGTCAAGATAAATCTAATGTTAATGTATATTGTTGAATAATCAAATGAAGCAAAAAATGTATATTTTATAAACTGAACACTGTGTGTATAAAATACTAATTACAAAAGTAGATTGTATGAAATGTAAATGCAACTACCTCAAAATTGTACTTAAAGACGCTACTTGAGTAAATGTACTTTGTTACATTTCTACACTGTTTTTAAGTAATTCAAATTCTATGTATGATGGCATTCTAAATTCATTTGTGACCATTTTTGATTTAAGCAGTGTGTTGGCAGAGTTATTTCAGTTTGTTTTCCACCTTAGAAATGGAAAGGTGAGGATATGGTGGGCAGTGTTTGGGAGTGGGAGAAAGGGAAAATGGATGGAAGTCTGGGGCGCAACGAGGGGTGAGAAAGTCCCACGAAGAGTGAAGGGCCTCTGTAATGATTGAGAGGGATTACCAGAAAACCCAGCGGACTGGGGAAGAGAGGGAGTCAGAGAAAGAGGTAAGAGAGAATAAAAGTGAGAGAGAAAGTATGAAGGGCAAAAAGATGAGAAAGTGAAGGAAGCTGGCGTGTGTGTGTATTTAGGTTTGGGGGCTAATTCAGAAAAGAATTCAATCAGTGAATGAAGCCATGCGTGGGGTTTACACTATTATAATAAAAAATAAAGCAGACTGCTTAAAGGGTTACTGTGACATTTAATATTTTGGCCGGTAATTTCACTTCACCTGGAGCGGATCCCAACAAAGGCAAAAAGTTTCTCTCATGACACACGAGTTCTGCCCATTTAGTTACGAAGCCCCAAACTAGCCCAATATAAATATAGGTGTTACTAATCTAAGTCACTCATATCAAATAAATATCTAAAGAAAAGAAACAAACCAAAAATAATCTAACCACTAAAATGACAATATACACCACATTACATGAAGAAAATTAGGTTATGTAGCTTTGGGCTATAAGAAGATTATTTTTCCATCAACTTTAATGTGAACATAAACTGATGCTTTAGGAAGCACCCAAAGTTGTAAGAAATGATGAAAATGAATAGATCTGAATGATTACCTTGCAAGAAAACATTCATTTACTCCAATAATGATGTAATAAAATAAAAATGAAAAAAAATAAAATCTTATTTTGTGTGTGTAAAGATTTTTTTTCTAAAAAGCCCAGCAGCCAACATTGATGTGTTTTTTTCAACATAGTAATTGTTAATGTTATTTGTGTCTATTTTATCAACCAATTAGCTGTATATATATATATATATATATATATATATATATATATATATCTATTGTCTCGCTTTTCTGTTTTACAGAAATGCTGGCAGCTTTGTGCAACATAAAAATAAAATATTGAATGTTGGATATGTATCACTTCTCCCTCTCTCCCTCAGTGCTGCGGTCTGTGCGTTTCTGTGGTCTACCTATGCCTCCTATTGGTCTGATCGCTGCAGTCCACAACAATCTCATAGAGCAGGGAGGAAGGGAGGGAGGCAGGAAAGACAGATGAGAGACAGGGAAAAACAGGGGAGAGAAGGGAGGAATGATGGTGAGTGACAGAGTGGGAGAGAATGAGGGGAAGAGGAAGAAAGGAGAAAGCCTGTGGGTGAGGAGGAGGAGGGGTGTAGTGGGAGGGAATGGGATGGGATGGGAGGAGGAGGCGGGAGCGGGGAGGCTGGGAGGGAGGAAGGAAGATCTTATGAATGTTGACCACTGTCCCTCTACATAAATCTGCACATTAACTGCATTAAATGAGGCTCCCCATGTTTTCTCATCTTCTCCCCTCGCTATCCCTCTTTCTCTTTTTCTCCGAGCCCAACACACACATGCACACACCACCACTACCACCCCCGGTCGCCATCTCGCATCTGATTGGGCGATGTCATTTATAATGTCTGTCCACATCAGGGGACATAGTAGGGACCTCAGTCCTAACAACGCTTCCCCCTGTCACGCCCCAGTGCCTGATGGGTAGAAATAAACCAACCGCCACGCCGCAGAGAAAGCGACAGTGTGTCACACAGCTAATATCGACTATGAATAATGACACATTGCTATTACAACTGCTCTGCTTCTAATCTGCCTGATAAACATTTGGGAATTGAAAAAAAAAGAAAAAAAAAAAGAATGCAGAGACAATGTTAATCTTGTTGCATAAATGCAATGAATACAGGGGGGAAAGTAGGGAGGTAAAAAGAGACGTGTGTGTGTTGTTTTTGAAGAATTTCCTTGTACCTTTGCAAGTCCACACAGATACAAAAAAGTCCAGTCAAATATAGTTTCAGGGCAAGATGTGAAATTTCATATCAAATACAATAATGTAATATGATTTACTGCACAATCAAATGATAATAAATATGAGAGAAAAGCATGTGGTATAAAATATTAAGAATACAGTCACACCAATATATTTATCCTAATAATATGCATTGTAAAGTGCATATTTTTTTCCAGAATTCCATTACCACATCCAAATTGATTATTCATGCCAAATGTATCTATGACTACACTATTTTAATATTTATTTTTTATGAATTTTAAAATATAATCAAAATGATATATATAGCTAATTATAACACACTGTATGCAGTGACTTATTTTATTTTATTCATGCTGTACATTATATTATCAAGTAATATTAATCTGCCTTTATTCTCATGAAAAGAAGCTTCTTAAACATTACTTTTAAATGTTGTAAAATGAGTGTAAAATTAATAAGTTTTCTATACATTCATAGAATACTCAGTCTCCTTTTAAATGCATTCACATTTTAAAGGCTTTGAATATGCAACAGATGTGAAAATAATGTGCTTTTCACTCGTGCAGATATCAGGCTTTGTAGTTTTTGTTCTTTCACAGTAAATACTTTTTAAATTCATAAAAAAATATATTAGAATTATTTAAATTTAAAAAAATACCACACACAATGGTGACCTTATGACATCAATATTAAATTTATGTTTTTTCCACAGATTTGATTCACTACGGAAGTAAAGCGACCACATGTGAAACCTACGTTTGTGTCTATTCTTCTGCACATTCTCGTCACTTCAGATGAGAAAGACATGAAAGATTGAGCGATGCCTTTGAAGCAGACGCCAGGGCCATCAACTCCCTCCCTTTAGCCGCTGCCACCTCCTTAAAGGCAGCTTGACTCCCACATGCAACTCAGGAACATTAAATGGGCCCAACAAAATACTAATGATCCTCTAGATTTCTGACCACACAAAAAGGGGGCAGCCACCAATTTACATCGCCATTCTGGTGTTCAGTGGTGAGCGAGCAATCTCCATGTGTAATGAGTGTGTTGTTTGCCACTCTCCCCTCCTGGTCAATAATTACCAGCCTTGCAGCCTGAAGTAAGTCTATTTTAGGATGGAAACCCCCTGGTTCAAAAAGCTTAACTCGGCCATAAACACTGACGTTTTTTTTTTTTTTTTTAAACTATCTCTCTCTGCGGGTAATCCCACTTTTGTTGGCTGTGAAGAGGAAGGTGAGGAGCAAGAGAAAGAGAGAGAGCTGAGGCCAAAGCCAAGGGAAAGATTCACGTCGCCAAAGATCAAGTGGGTCATCTCTCTCCCCTTGTCTAATCATGTATCTCTGGCCACCTTGTGTTTGCCGCTCCTCGTACGATGAATCAAATCTCAGAAAACAAGAACACATGTATTTAATTCACATGGTCACACATCATATGTAAGTCTACTGGATTGACCAGAAACAGTTGAGTTGATTGTTCGGCGGTCCCCAGGAGCTGCTTTATGCTAATGTTTGCATCGATGCCTACAAAGCCACCGCCGCTGTCCAAAGGCACATCAAGGAAATGAGAGAGCAGGCTGAGCCTTTGTGTGTGCCGTGTACAATAAAGGGAGGATTTAGAGGCCTTGCCGGCCGACCGCAGGGGACGAACAAAATGAATGAAGTGAAGCGGAGTAGGGGTTGGGGTTGGGGACTCCGTTGGGTTGGGGTGGAGAGCGGGGGGTGGAGGGGGACTGGCTAATGCACCCCCTCAATAACCTCCCTACCCGCCGCCCCGTCATCGCAGGACAGCCCATATATAACGCAGACACGTTTGGTCTCTCCAAAAGGTCACAAAAGGGTAAAACTTAAGAGGAAAGATGAGAGTGCTGCTATCATAAAAAAAGAAAAACGTGTGTAAGGGGAGAATAAGTGGCTATTCCTCTTAAGCCGCGGATACAATATTTCAGATTCAACGATGCAGTGTCCTGGCCACCAGGGGTCTGGATTTATTGCTGGGGTCAAAACTCAGAGCCGATCAATAGTCAATCAGAGTTATCAAACACCAATTATATGAGGACACTGTCCAGACGTAGTGCACTGATTTATCGTTCTGTATTTGTTATTTCTCAGCAGAATGTGCCTAATGGGTAGCAGTCTGTATCTCGTGTCAATACAGCATAATTTTATTAAAGGAAGTATCCTTTTATGAATGGATTGATTCAGTTAGATTTTAATTAATCGTGTAAATTATGTAAATCATTATGCTAGCTATATTTTGAAACAAACCCATTAACAGAGAATTAATGAAAAATATAAATTTCTTTATATTAATTAATTCAATACTGATAAAATAAAAAAAACATACATCAGCATGGCAGGTTGTTTTTAATCAGAACCTAATAAATAAATTATTTTTGATCATTAATTTTATTCAGTTTAGAAATAAAATTCAAGCATAAGCAAAAATGAAGGCTTGACCAGTACCTCGATGCATCTATATAAAGTCGAGACCTCACAGATCTGTTTTGAAGAAAGAAAGATAAACATTTACTGGGGGGGCTGCTGAAGAAATGTGGTGTAATGGGAGCACTTAATAGACATGAGAGGTTTATACTTGAAAGCCCCATCATCCCCCTTAATGCATATCCATTTGTTTATTGAAAATGGTCTTCATTAAAAACAAGTTGGAAGGGGGAAGAAAAATGAAAAACAATAATTATGTTGATGGCTTAAAAATCGCATCAAAATTAAGATATTTATCAAAAGCAAGTGCACTATAATCCCCTAAGTGCTTAGTGAAGTTCTTTTATAATGCCACAGAAACAGAACAAAGCACACAAAAGCAAAAAAAAAAAAAACTCAAAAGATTCTACCCTATTCCACCTCTGTCTGCTTTGTTTCACCATCCATCTCTCCCTTTTCAATCTGTTTCGTCCTCTCTTTTGCATTTTCCCTGCCTTTTCCCAGAGAAAGGGGTCTAATTGCACCTGAAAAGGAGAAATGGGAGCAAAAGGAGAACACCCTCAATACCAAATCGCTGAGATTGAATTTTGAATTTCCTCTCGTGTTTTATTACTTTCTCTTTTAAATTTCAAGGGCGCTTTCGACGGTGTGTCTGTCAGGTAACAAGGCTCTTCTTGCTTTTTTCTTTTTTTTTGTCTCCTGGCGGCTTACTGCAGCCCAGATATGCATCTCCTGACCTGTATGTTAAATTCATAGTTTCAACGGTGACATCAGCAATGCCTGGACAACTAAAAGAAAAAAAATTGTGTGTGTGTGTGTGTGTGTGTATGTAACGTGGGGGGTGGGGTGGGCCACGGGGCGATTTTTCTGCCCCCGTAACCATGACAACCCTCATCTCTTGAGCGTTGGAAGGGAAGGGATGGCGACTCAGGGAGATTCTGATGTCTGAGGTCCCCGATTTCTTTTGTTGTGCGCATTTATGTGTGTGTGTCCATGGGCAAGTGTCTGTGTGTGTGTCCGTGCTTGTGTGGTGCAAACAATTTAATTCAATTTTAATTTCATTTTAAAATAATTAGTTAAATTTCAATTTTGTTTTGAAATGTCCATAATACTGTAAGGCCTTGTCAAAATTTTACTAAAAAAAAAAATTTTAATTACTGCTTGAAATTCATATATATATATATATATATATATATATATATATATATATATATATATATATATATATAAAATGTAATAATTGCATTCTGTATGCTTAGTATATATATTAAATACAAAACGAAGGCCTCATAATTTTCAGAATAAGTCACGTGTATATTATATCCAGAATTGCTGTTGAAGAATAAATTATATCTAAATGTAAAAATGCAATTATGATAAAATAAAATCTTATCATTCCCTCGCTCATCAAACTACACTGTCGCCAAACGCAACACGCTTGAAATGAAATCTCCATCCATAAACATTTTTTCAGATCAAATTCTATACGGCCATCTCTGAATTCATATTCATCGCAGCCCATCGTAGGTAGGCAGGACTCCAGATAGGGGAATATGAATGTCAGAGGGAACATTTTAATCATTTGGCAGGGTTGGAAGCCCAATCTCCAAACATCCACATTTTGACACACAATCTCCCTTTCTCTTCCCGCCCTCCCTCCCCTCTATCCTCTGGTTTCATCATCTCATCTCACACCCTTCGTGTCTCAGGGACCTATTAAATCCCCCCACCCCCCACCCCCCACCCAGCCACCAGTACACCTCTCTCTCCCTTTCTTTCTCTCTCTCTTTCTCTCTCTCTCTCAAATGTCACCTTCATTTTTCTGTTCATATTCTCAGACTGGAGCTTCCTGTAGATCAGGAGGCTCCAACACATTGCTCAGTGGTTGCTAAAGGTTTTAAAGAACGTAAATTTGATATCACAAAAGTGATGCAGTAAACATATTTAAATTTCTATCTACATCCCGCCTCCTTCTGACACAAAATGATTATTTGCCAATCAGCTGTCAATGAAACGAGTTACACTGCTGTCAAGTTTGGCTACGTCAGTGATGCCGTAACAACAATGTTAGCAGGTACAAGCAAACATTGGATTTAACATTCAGCAAAATAAAACAGACAGGGCAGTAAAACGCAAAAAAGTATGGTAAAATGAAGAATGGGAAAGTGTGTGTAACTTGTGGTTTGAGCATGTTAAGATGTAACACTGAGCGCCACCTCACTAAAGTCCATGATAACTTTTCATAGGACTTTCCAAGCAGTCTACAAACAACAGTCTTGGTTTACCAAGCTGGCAAAGAAGAAAAAAGAGAGTTAGTGTAAAGTAGCGCACGTCTTAACAGAGCACAAAAGCCCCTAAACCATTGTGGCAATGTAAAAAAGGTGGTGACTGTAGTGACTGAAATATTATTCAAGGACCATCAAAGTAAGACAGACATTAGGTCTGTTATTTTCTATGTATAACTCGGTGCTAATACTGTGGTAAGGAGAGTTTCTATGCTGTCTGCAAAGGCAGTGGAGCAGCTAGACCAGGACATTGACAGGTGTAAATGGTTTTCGATCCAGTGTGATGAGTCGTTGACTCTCGTGATACAGCCTGGCTGGCTGTGTTCATTCAGATCGTGTTTGATGACTTTTCCACAACTAATTTTTTACCTTACTTCCCCTGAACCGGAGGAGTTGTTATTCACAATTCTGTGAAGGACCACGTGGAAAAAAAGATCCCTGTTGAAAAGACGGTGTCTGTAACAACGGACAGTGTGCCAGCTATGGCAGTGACTCAGGATTTATTGCCCACTGCAAAGCAGAATGGAACTGGATGTTGTCGTTTGCGTAATCCTGTAAAAAGTTATATAAAATCAAACCATATCAGCCAGGAAATTCATTGTTTTTGTAGCTGAAAGCTAAGGCTTCTGTCTTTTGTATATCATGTTGTACACTCCAGTTGATATATGATTATAGATTATTTACTTAGAGCTTGTTCACATACAATTTTATCTGAAGATGTACTATATATGTTAGGGATATGAAGCATTTTAAGCTCACAATTACATTGACATCACAATAAGCAAAAATACCAATGTAGGTACTGGTGGATCATTTTTATTGAAGAGTTTAAAGGGTTAAGCTCTAACCAAGACTGTCAATTTCAAATCAGAAAGTGAAATCTTATATGGAATTAGAATTTCTGTTTTTCACCTAATGGCCTAGGTTCAACTCCTAGTATGGGAACACCTATTTACAATTCACTGTGATTTCATCTGAATAATTCCAAGTGACAAATATAACTTAAGTTTCAAAGATGTTAAAAAACCTGACATAGACAGCGGATGTTTTGAATGTACACATGTTTGAATTGTGACCAACTGTCAAAGGTCGGGTGGGAGTTTCCAAACAGATTTAATGACTTTGAGTAATTTTATTGCCACCCCCTTCATGGAGTTAGGCATTGTTGAAATTTCAGGACAAATGGCTCAACTGTTTTATGTCAATTATGTGGAGATGGAGGTTAAAAACTATGAGAACCTTCACCACACAGCTCTGATAGTGACTGCTTTGAGTCCACATACCTGTGTGTAAAGCAGCTTTTATTCGGATATGAATGTCATGACACGTCAAGTTCAGAACTAGACTGACAGATGAACAATTAAAGGGTAAATGGACTGCATTTGTATAGGACCTTTCTAGTCTTCCAACCACTCAAAGCACATTATCCTACATTAACCCATTCACATACACATTCATACACTGATGGTGGAGGTTGTCATGCAAGGTGCTCCAACTTATCAGGAGCAATTGTGGAAATGGAAACACTCCAGCATTTATAACACTGTATATTGTTTATTCATTTATGTTGATGTATTTATGTGAAGCTCTTGTACAGGCTATGGAATCAAATTCTGTATAAAGGACAAATGATCTATCTATCTAAGATGTACCTCTCTTGCTGACATGCAGTGCCACTCATCCCACTAACTAGAAAAAACTGAATGCATATGAGCTAAGGGAAGTGATATGACAGCAGTATGTGGACAAACAAAATCAGAGCAAATACAATTAGTAAAACATTGCTTTGTTTTCCATGCACATTTATATGAAGTGAATTTAATAGTGTGAGCTTGACACACTGAAAGTGTAAAGATGTGGATACAAGACAAAACATTCACATGCTGCTGAATTTAGTATGTGCTGAATTTAGAATGTGTGTTGGGTGGAGATCAGCAATGTGAATAAATGCTGCTAATAATATAAAATGAGTTCTTGCCCACTTTCATTTCATCAAATTAGCTCTCAGATGAAAAGAGGTTGGAGACCCTTGCTGAAGATGGTTTAATTTGTTGGCCCCTACCTCCACCCTCACTGCCCACTGTGCTCACTGTGGTCTTTCCTCTACAAGCACACACCAGGCTAATGGCAGATAGCAGGGAATGATGAGGCCTGCATTTAATGTGGGTGCATAAACAGTTTGCATGCATGAATGTGTATAACGAGAACAAGAATTGCACTTTATTTTAATCCTTCCAACCATCAACTGGTAAAATAACCGCTATCATTATTCGCCCCCGACTGGGGTCAACGT
Source organism: Lepturacanthus savala (assembly GCA_030544235.1). NCBI lineage: Eukaryota > Metazoa > Chordata > Actinopteri > Scombriformes > Trichiuridae > Lepturacanthus > Lepturacanthus savala. The sequence continues at coordinate 4,760,075 of CM060476.1, read as the reverse complement.
TTTCTTAACTACAATCTCATGTTGTAATGGATTAGCTGTTCATAAAAAAACAGCGCTACAAATGTTTTGCATTAGCGCCTATACTCACAGCAGGCTTGTACAGTTTTGGCCAGGCAGGGTTCTTTGTCTGCCAGGCCTTGTGTTGTTGATCAAACAGTCTGTTATTGACCTAACATTTTATAGAAAAGCTAAAGAGATTAGCACAATAATGAGGTTCATCCATAAGTGCTCTTTCTAAAATGTCAGCTTTTCAAGAATTAACAATACCCAATTTTACCCAATGATATCTTAGCATTAAAAACATAAATATTTAAGACAAAGCTTCAATATTTCTCTACACCATTTCTGGAAGCATTAAAAAAAAGAAAAAAAAAGTGGAAGTAATCTCTAAAAACACACCTGCACAGCATCCTTGTGTTTTTCTTGGTACTGTGTCATAATGTTGTATTTTGAAAATGTTGCACTGGGTCAGGTCAATGTTAGAATCAAAAGATAAGAAAGGAGATACATGATAAGATATAAAATAGCTCTTCTGTTTTAGCTGCTCTGTCTGGTGTTTGTGTAGGCCGCCGCTGTTGTCACGGTCTGAACCTTGTTTTACTGAATAAAATCAGTGTATGGAGGCAGCGATACCAAACACCTTTCTGTTAATGCCCCTTGATAATGTCACTTCGCTGCTATAGAGTATTGTAGCTTACCTTTACTCTTTTCCACCCTTTCCACACACCCCCCCTACCCCATACACACACATACTACACACACACCGCAGGCTTTGCAGGCTCCAGCTGCTGCCAAGCACTGCATGAGGGCATAAATTGTTAGGTGTTGGCCAGTAATTCTAAAATGCAATCTTCTCTGCTCCTTGCCTGCTATCTCTTCCCCCCCCCCCCTCTCTCTCAATTTTATTCTCTCTTTCTGTATTTTTTCTAAACCTCCCTCCTACCTTGTTTGTCTCTTTACTTGACCTTTCTTTCTGCATGTCAGGATGTATGCTTCTTTGGTTTTGGTTTCATCTATGTATGTCTGTCCTCTTTCCCTCTGTCCATTTCTCCCTCTCTCTCTCTCTCTTTGTATTAATGATAGAAGGGAAAGGTCACATGATAAATGAGTGGCAAACAAATCAGAGCGTGTTAGACTATAGCTCTGTTATCACGCTAGCCAAGTGGGGGCCTACAACACCACAGAGAAAACACTGTCCCCGTTCTGAATAATTCTGCCTTACATTTCTGCCAACTCTGAGCAGCAAATTAAAGAAAGAGAATGAAGAGAAATGGTGAAAGACAAAGAAAAGGAGACAATGGAGTGAGAAATGGGTGGCAAGTGAGGGACAGCAATCCAATACAAAAAGACCAGCAAGAAACAGAGAGGTGGGACAGCAGAAAAAGAGAGGACCCCCTTCCTCTGACTCCACCACCACCTCTCCATACCCCTGAAGAGATGGAGTGAGGGAGTATATGAAAGAGAGAATAATGAGACAGAGAGATAGCAGCCAGAGAGAAAGACTATTTGTCTCCTCTCTTGACACAGTGGGATGATAATGCATTTTAATGACAAGACCTGAGAATGGTTTTATGAGGGGACGGATACATGCATGTGCGTGCACACACACACACCACAAGGGCACAGAAGCCATCACCCCTCATACCCTCCCCTATCGCTCTCTTGCTGCAGCACATTCTTCGGTCAAACCCAAGGAAGTAGCTCACCAGGCTAGATATCATTCCCTGTTCTGAGAGGCAGGCAGGGAGGGAAGGAGTTCACGGTGAGAAATCAGCAGGAAACTATGGGAGAAGGCAATTTAGAAGCAATCAGAGGGAAATTTGAGGCGGATTAGGCTGAGGGCTTATAGGAGCGGGGACCTGACGCTGTATCCATCTGTCTATGAGAGGCCTTCATCAGCAGTCATCTCCTGGCTGGCCAAATCAATCTCTCCTCCTCACTCCTCTCCTCTCTCCTTCACCTCCTTCCTTTCTATCAACTCCACTATGGTTCCCTCTCTTTTGCACTTATCTCCCACTTCCCTTGTCCCGCTCTCCTTGTCCCGCTCCCCAACATTTTACACTCAGGTTCAGTCAGATGTCTTTATCAAGAGCAACCTACACAGACAAAGGATAAGCGTGTTGCTCAAGAGCACATCAACAATCATGTGCCCAATCAATGTGCTCTTGAGCACATCATAGAGCAGCAGCTACGATCTGTAGGACGATGTTGTGAAGTCTAGGTGCGAGGCCTTTAAAACCAGCATATATAGGGGCGTGATATTTAAATGACAACTGTTTTCAGCCACCACATTTATCAATGCCCGATCATTCTTACGCTGTGATTGGCGAGATACGAACGTTTCATGAATCACATGTGAACCCTGTCATAAGATGATTTCTTCACTCGGATCTGTGCTGGTTTCTATGTTAGATTGATAAATGAGGGACTGTGTGTGCGCGTAAGTGTGAGTGTGCGTGTTAATGCATGACCAAGTAGGGCACTGTTTCTCAACCCAGGGCTCCCCTAGTGATCTGCGGTGTAACTGCAAAGGGTCTATGAAATAATAAATATATGTACAGAAGATCCTATGGCCTTTACAGACATGTCATATTTTTTTCAAATTGTGACAGGGGCCTATATTTACCTCAATTGCAGAAGGAAATAGGCCTTTATTTGAAACAGGCTAATAGAGATTTTTCAAAGCAGCCATATTGACATGAATCAGCAGGTAAACACAGGTGTAACCAATGATCCTAATTGAAGTTCTGTTCCATTTAGTGTAGCAGAGTCTCAGTGAGACCAATATGCACGATAGCAGCTGCCTGACTCTGACCTGAATAGAACCTTAATTTGTATCATTGGAAACACCTGTGTTTACCTGCTATTTCATGTCAATACGGCTGCTATAAAAAAAGCCTACTGGTCAGATTTTAGTACAAAGCCTACTTTTGATCTGCTCCCATTTGCCCTGTTCAAGTTACTGGATTACACTGTAAATACAATTATATAACAATAAGGCAATGTAGGTTTTCCCTACAATTGGCCCAATGCAATTAATGATGCTGTGACAATGTTTTGGGATATTTTAGGGGCGTGGATTGGGGGTCATCCTCAGATCTACTCATAAAGTGAGGCACTACAGTGTGTAGTGGGTCCAGTACCCAAAAAAGGTTGAAGCTGTGTGTGTAAATGTGTAAATGATGATGTGGGAGTTAATGTAAAATCTGTAGTAAAGGCACAGACTGTACCTTAAAAAATAGTAGGACGCACAGTAGACCTTTACTTCGAAATGAATTGATTCAGTCTCCAGACACTATTCGCCCAATTTCCGATATTATCTTCTCTCTATCATTTACCATACATCAGTTATCATTGAGACTCATTTATGAAGCCTATTTCATCTTTAGAGAATTCTCAGATGATAGAAAACTGATCTCTTCTGCTTTGGTATTACTTTTGACTGTGGCCCAATCTCAGAGCCGACAGAGCTGAAATTGCTTTAATATTCTCTCAGTTTCGGCGTGTTGCTGGCGTAGTACTTTGTATTACAACAGCTCAGTCATAGAATTGACTAACAAGAAAAAAAGTTAAGTTAACTTTAAATGTTTAAACTTCATAAAGTACACCCTGTCACCCCTTGCAACAAAGTGCTCATGGGTAATGTATTGAAGCCCAGTAGGCTTAAATCTGGATTGTTTATTGGCCAACAAATTTTGGTGAATGCACTGGATAATCCCAAAGTGAGAGTATATTTGTATATTTGCATAAATTTATATTTGATTAACCTCCATCTACAGCTACTCCTCCAAGCTGTTAAGACTAATTATAAAGTTTTTTTTAGTCCTTTATTTGACCAAAGTGACATCCACATTTTGCCAAGTAAAAATAAATTGGTTAAAATAGCAGAAAGGTTTGACTTAAAGATTGAGAAAACTATCAACTTCACACAAGGGTGTTTGCTGTACATTTAATATGCTGTAACATTATTAATATGGATATTTTCAGATTTCACTGAGATTTAACAAATAGTGGTTAATGCATTTACATCCTTAAACAACATCTGCAAAAAGATTTTTTTTAATATATGTATAATTCGCATTGTTTACTCCCATCTCTCTTCTTCTCAGTTTTTGCTGTGTTTTGGTGTATTACTGCCACCTGTAGATCAGAGAAAAGATTGGCATGAATTTCTATTACGAATGTGTATCCTTTCACATGTGGTCAAGAACATACAAAAGAGGAAACCAATAAGCGACCATAGCATGGATACCTTTATTTGGAGGAGCAAAATGTGTTGAATGATGAGTTCAGCTCATCACAATTTGATTCGCCAGGAAGGTGGCAATAAACGATACCATCACTGGTCACCATGTCCTTAATAATTAATGTGATCTGAATCCTGTTTGCCATTTATAGCTAGAGATAATAGAGGAAGTTTTATTGTATCTAGTGTTAAGGCCTCATGAGCAGTGTTTATCCTCCTCTACGTGACGATTTGAGCTAAGTGCTGGTGTCATTAGCAGACGTTGGCTCATAGCTGGGAGGCACTGGTGACGCATAACAGTTAGCATTAAACTGTTAACGAAGCGCATGTGAAGCCATGCATACATGACATTTATTACATTAAACAACAACACCCGGGTGCTGCTTAGAGCAAGACACTGATCCCTCGTTGGATAATGCATAATTACCCCAGACATTGTAAAACTGGTACAGACACACACACACACACACTTACACACATGAACACATGCAGGCAGAGTCTGTGTTTGAATCATTTACTGTGTAAACAAACATATGTCACACTGTGCCCCCCACACACAACGAATGACATTGTTTTTAAATGCCATTAGGCGGGTATCTGAACCACTTCATAAGACGGTCAACACATTGTTACCATAGGGGCTTCTTAGGGGAAATACCCAATAACCCTCTCTCAAGTCTTTTCACAAATTTGCAAAAACATTTTACATTTTTTCTTGTGTTAAAAATAATGGATCTTTGTAAATTATTAAAAAGGGAATGATAGAATGTCTGTTTGACAGACAATGTTTTGTTTTGTATGTTGGGATGTTTATAATGTCTTTATAGGGAAATTGTTAGCAACTAAATATGATGTTTTATGTTCTCAACTTTGCCCCCATTCTACCTCAAAACAGCATTTGTGATGTATATAGAGTTGCATGTTGCTGAGTGGTAATCAGGGTTTGGTTATCAAAAGGATCCTAAGCCAGCATCCCTCTGAAGAGTTAAGGAGATCCCTATTTCTTTGTATGCCTTTGGGCTACAGTGATAGTGATCTCCTGCTGAGATGGAATTAGCCATACTCATTTGCAGTGCCACAACCCGGATTATGGGAAAGGTGGGTCATGGCAGATATGACATTGTCCTTATTAATATTCAATAAAACAATGGAGGATGATACGCTGGCAAATCAAAGGCTCAGCAGGTGGGGACTCGTCTAAGTTCTGTTAGCATTGAGAAAGATAAAGGATTACTGTGGTGATTATTACTATGTCTGCCACAAAAACTACTGAAGAATAAAACGCATTCAATATTTTTATGAAAATATAAACAGTAAAAGTTAAAACTGACAGTATGAAATATTTTTTGGTGCAAGTTTCTTCGATGCTGAAGAAGAACAAACTTTATTTTTGAGGGGAGAAAAAAACATCTCCTTTTTATATTCATTGTTCCAATTCACATGCAATTCACATGCAAAACAACAAATCCAAGAACTTAGCAGTATACCTTTTGGAAATGACAGTTACATGTGCCATCTCTTAAACGAGACATCTTAAATGACTCTGAGGAGCAGATTGCTTCCAGTCAAGTCCTGCCTGCAATATATTTGCGATGCTGCATTTCCATTATTACAGAATCACCGGATGTTTACGCGAGACAGGGAAATAAAGAGAGCGGGTAGGGAAACAGAGAAAAGAGTGTGCATAGCATGTGGAGGCCATTATTTTTGGCGTGCTCCAAGGCTGGGAGAATTAGAAAATATCATTCTGTCAGGGTGATTTGATAGTGCGATGAAAAATGTCAGAAGTGGAGATGACAAATCATGGTGCTGAGGAGAAGGGACTGGGAGACAGGGGATGTCATTTGTCATGAGTGCCATTTGACTGCACCCCCCTTCCCCCACCCACCTCCCATCTGCCTCCTCTTACACGTCTCACCCTTTCTATCGCCCCCCCTCACTCCTCAACTTCCTCCTCTTCTACCTCCTCCGTTGTCTGCCCATCTTTCCTTCCTTTCTCCTTTCATTGTAATGATCTATTTGAACGCCTTCATCTTTCTTCATCCTCCCTCTCATGCACCCTTACTCTGCCTGTCTCTCCCCAATATTACCTCAGTTTTCCACCTACTTACATTAACAGCAGTACAGTACTTCCAACTTTATAAAAAGAAAAGAAAAATCACCCATTTCTGACTCAGCGCACAAGAAGAAAGGAATCAGATTTATTTATATGTTTTCTCCTCCTTGTCTCCACATCATCTTTTCCTTGCTCCTCCCATTTCTTCCTCTTTTTCTTCTTTCCCCACCTCCCCCCTGGAATCTCTGTTCTTAGTGAATGGAAAGGATTAGACTAGCATTCACACACGCGCGCGCACACACACACACACACACACACACACACACACACACACACTAAATATAAATACACACATGCATGGTCAAAATGTCAAGCCTGGTGACATTTAAGCATTTTATCTTCTGTGCTGCTGTTTCTGATCTTGAAACAGAGGTTAGCAATGCAAGTTGTGCCTCAAACATTGCCATCATATATTTTATTAAAAATTTTGTATTACTTTTAGGAAGCTAGATGAAAATCTCAAAACTTAACATATGACGCCAATCAACTTAAACGAAAAATGAAAAAGCAACAATCCCCACTTTCTACATATTCATATCTGCTACCACCATCATCAGCGATTATTATAAAGGTGCTGTAAGAGTCGCTCATACTCCTCCTTCTCTCGCTGATTGTCTCTGTGTCTCCCTCATTGCCCTCAATTCACCCTTTCTCTCCTGCAGCATCTCCTGCCCTCCTCCTCCTCCATCTCTAACCCATCCTTCCCCCTTATTCCCCTTCTCCAACCCCCCTTTTGGCCTATCAAACCCCTCCTTCCACTGTAGCCTCAAGGTGCCATGTATCTGAGTGTGTGCGTGTGTGTGAGAGAGAGAGAGAGGGGGGGGGGCATACTTGAGTGTGTGCATGTGTATATATTTCTGTGTGAGTGCCTATATATGTATGTATATCTGTGTGCATTTTTGCATCTGATGCAGGAAGGCAGGGGGTTTGGGGGGCTAGGGGGTGGGGTTTGCTTTGTTGGGTCTGGCCATCTTCAGTGTAGCGTGGTCTGTAGCGCCGTCCAGGGCCTTAATGCTGGGGTAATTAAGGAACAGCTTCAAGGTTGCATGGACACAAGACAATCCAGGCCTAATGAAGTATCGATCGGCCGCATTGGGGCCCATGCTTGGACTAAGGCAAGCTGACATTCATTTAGAGCAGGGCCACTGCAGGGAGAGCAAACACACACACACACACAGAGACACACACTCACATACATACTGTATAAATACACACAACAAAAGCAGGCTGATGACAATATAAGAGACTCAATGGCACTCGGTTTTAATCACATGGGAAACAATGAAGAGCCTCGTTTAATGCCGCCGGGTTTATTTATGTGTGTGTGTGCGCGCGTGTATTTGTGAGTGTGCGTGTGAGCTGTTCCATCTCCCATATCACACTCTGAACAACCAATCAGAGGCTCAAAGCAATCTCCCACTGAAAACACTACTGATTATACCAATGATGATTATGGTGATAATGATCGTCCTGCCATCAGCCCAGTCATTACTGTCTGTTGCATATAAAAGAAAATGTGTCACACCTTACAATCAATGTCATCACCATTTTGTTTCAACAGGAGTGTAATAACCCAATTCACATTATCTCAACCTATTATATTTACATTTTAATTTTCTCACATTTAGCAAAGTCTGACAACCTCATCCAATGCAATTAAAGCCCATGCTGCACAACATTATATCCATATAGATTTTTTTTAATTAAATATAGCTATATACTAATATCGATAGGCACCCAAATGTGATTTGATGTCATCATCACGAGTGTCATCTTTTCGTAAATGAAGTCAAGCCTAATGAATACAGCTTTACTTTTTTCTGTAGGCATTAAACCAGGGCAGAACGTAGCCTAACAAATCACTTTTAGTCAACTAGGTTTTCATAGTTAAGTACAATTGTCTAGGTTTAAGCATTTCCATTTTATAATATATATAAGTCTACTTCACTACATTTCAGAAGAAAATATTGTATTTATTTTTTATTTCATTACATTTATTTGACAGCTTGTATAACAAGCCACTTTTCCTGATCAATATTTATATGTAAAACACAAGATCAGTTTAAAAATATAGATTGCTAATAATAATGCTGCCTACATTTACATGTCAATGAATGAGTATTCAAATTAAACAGTGTAAGTTAAATATAACATACAATGGAGTTATTTTGCAATAACATACTGGATACTGGATACTTTTTGTGTAAGCTTTTAAATGAAAGGCTTTTCAACTATCATTATGATGATGGTACTTACATCACTGCATTTAGCTGACAATGTTAGCAAATTATTTAGAGGGAGCAGGTACATTTGAGGTTTCTGTGTCCTGCTCAGAGACACACTGGCCTGACACATAGCACATTGACCAGCAATAAGACTTTTCTTTCTGTTACGTTATGAAATGGGATCCACTGTCATATATATATTAAAAAAAAGGGAAAATCGTGAAACTTTTTATATGAAGGCTTAATGTGTGCAGGGTAATGTGCACTGTGTTCTTTGAAGTGTACTTTCATTCACTGCTGCATACCATCTACTTTCTTACTATAATATGTTAAAAAAGGTTACTCCCATTAAGTATGACTTGTAATAATTATTAATAAAACTACTGTATAGAAACTCTGTACTTGAGTAAAAGTAAAAATACTATCAGCAAATTAAAATAATAATCAATATGCAGACTGTGTTGTATTATATTATTTCTTTAATCACTAAATACATGAGAGCATTCAATGATTTAGTTTATTGATATGTAGCCCATTTTTAATGACTATCTAAAATGGGCTCCATTTGCTATGCACTTTGAGCACCTTTCACTCAAAGTGCATAGCATTTTTAATAAAAGTGAATAGAATATAGATAATATAATAATGAATTATAATAGTTTCATGAAAAATATTCAAATGTGCATCTGTAAGCTAAAGCTGTCCAATAGATAGTAGAGAAGAACAATATTTCCCTCTGAAATGCAGTAAAGAAGTGTAAATTAGTATAGTACTTGAGTAAATGTACTTAGTTACTTTCCACCACAATCATCACACATGAAGCTCACTGACCCTAACTGACCATGTGCATATATACTTATATGTGTGTGTGTGTGTGTGTGTGTGTGTGTTTGTACATCTATAGGGTCCACTGTTACAGTTCCCACCTCAGCCAGCCTGGTGATTATGTCTCTGATTGACATATGCTTGGATTCACATCTATTGGCCTACTTCTGTGCTGATTGAAGACTTGACTTCTCATCTCCAGACAACTTTATCAAGTCGGTAATGGTCAGACAATCAGACTGACAGAGACAAAAGAATAAAGAGGAGAGAAAGAGAGAGCATGGCAGAAAGGACGGGAACATGAATGATCTTGATTGTAATGGGTGTAAGTGCTGTTTTTCCTGAAAACCACGACACAAAGACCTTAAATCTCTTTCTGAGTCTCCCTTTCCCCCCCAATATCTTGCGCTCATGCACTCACAAACACACATGTGGGGTGCATGTGTAAACCATGTTAAAAAAAATCTATGAGCATAACTTTGCCATTAAAACATTCATAATTGCGCAAAAACTGCACAGCTTGCACTCTTTACTCCCACGACAATAGAGCTACATGTTCAGTGCCTATTATTTCTCATCCTTGTATTCAAATGTATTTAAATGAGAGATGTTTAGATCCACTCTGCGCCGGAAAAACAGACAAACCCTGAGAGCTGTGAAAAAGCTGGCACGCTGCTGTCCAACTTACATCTATAACCATGATTCTGAGGACATAACCCCACTCGCACCCCCGCAGTCCAAGCAACTTTTAAACCTGCAGTTAAAACGCTGACTTCACATTACTTTGCCTCCCCCCCTGCCTTGATCTGGCGGGGTACTGTGAATTTTTGAGCAGCGCCAAAATGCTCTCATTTTAACTGATCGCTCCAATCATATGCAAATGTCGCAGGCAGGTGGGGGGATATCTTTCAGCAGTAATTGGCGGTTTTCTAATGGAGACTTCGGGTGTCAGTTGGAAATATGTTTTAAGCCTTAATGAGTTTTGACGGGTCAGATCAGAAAGCGCCTGGCGCACAACTGTGCGTGTATATGTACATGCCTGAGTGTGTGCGTGTGTGTCTGCACCGCCACACCGAACCTGAAGCATTTTTAACCAGCGGCAATTACCCCACATAGTGAGTTTTACTGAAACATTTTTATTGTGTAATACCCGTCACATATAGAGACATCAGCATTCATTACACTCACAGTCACAGCCAGGTGATGTCCAAGGTAATCCAAAACAAAAGGGGAGAGCAGCTCAAAATGGATGCTAAATGCAAGTGACTCACAAGGGTCAAATATAACCTTTCATATGATAATCACATGCACTCACACCAACTGCAATGAACTCACATGATACATTTCATGAAAATTTTAAATGGAAAATAGCAAAGAATACTAGATCAGAGTGGGTAGTTTTTTGTTTTGTTTTTTAAAAGGCATTTTACAATTTCTCATAATAGCACAGTATCCTATGTGCAGTGGTGGCTTTTACTTCCGTTCGACCACATTTCAGAGGGAAATATTGTACTTTCTAGTCCATGATTTTAATATTTTATTTAGAATTAATACACTATTAAATTTTCACCCCTTTCTTATTTTTTTTAAATTTGCTATGCACTTTTTTGTGAATGGTGCAAATATTATGCGAGTTCTATTACTATTAATCTACCCAAAGTATCTAAATTAGTAAAACATTAAAAACAATTTATATTTTAAGTATATTTGACTAATAATACTTACTTGTACTTAAGTAAAGCAGTGAGTATTTCATCCAACACTGCTTATGTGAACATTTCAAAAATGTGAAAAATAAGCTGAATGTCATGAATTCTTTGTACACAAAGGTTGTATCAATAAATCCTAAACCAGGTTGATTCATTTTGATACACAGTCTCTGTCTCTAAAGTTAAATATCCATAACCTAACCATGATATAAGTTTGGCTTT